>CP129453.1:48914000-50212500 GCA_030445155.1 Quercus variabilis
GGGTTTTCCATTGGATGTAACAAAATTGTCTGGTTTTAGGATCTCAGCATATTCTCTCTTCTCATTCTCATCATTACAATTCAGTCAATTTCTTTCTTTGTAGAGATGAGGTTGGTTCTCTCTGCAATCTAGAGTCTCTAATTTCATCATAGAAAAGGTACTGATTTATTTTCCTAATATTCTCTTCCATTATGGTTTTCTGTCAATCTATGAATTCCCATTCATAAACCTTTTCCTCTCTATATGTTGAAATCAGGGAAAACCCTTAGAAGATGAAATTCTACCCGAGTCTTAATGGTTAGTGATTTTTTAAACTCAATCATTTTACTTTAATTTTCGGGTTTTTCCACCTGTTCTGTTATTTGTAAGCAGGGAGTTTGGAATTGTGGGATTTTGAATTATAAAATTATTGCTCAAGGTTGATTTTTTTTTTTTTCCCTTGAAGAGATAGGTAATGAGTATATGAATGAGACCGGTTCTTTCGTAAGGGACATGTATGGTTCATAGGAGGAAGTCATTTTCCTGCAATTTCATTCTTCATATCTTTCGGTTCTTTAACCTGCTATCTGGGGCTCTACAACTGTTATTCTTTTTTGACGGAGTTCAACAACAATGCACTTTTGAGTATTTGACAATTGTTTCATTGTTATGAACTTTATATTGTGTGTTTAAAGAGTTTGATCCTGTTTTTTAATTCCTAGGTGATATAGTAAAATTCATCATATACCTAGTTCTTCTTTTTCAGTCTTCCTTATTCTTATCACTCCCAAAATCTAACCTTCATCTATTTCTCCTCTCTAACTTATTTGTATATATTTTCCTCTCACTTTTGTTTCAAAAATCTGCAAGCAAAATTTTTCATATAAATGTTATGGTTGTCAAATGTTCTTTGCTCTCATGCTTTTATACATTGTGGTTCGTAGGAATGGTAGATGAGAATACCATGCTTGTCAAGTAATTTTCAGATCTGGTGTGATTCAAGTTTATAATTCTTTTATTAGTTTAGCATATATTCTTTTATTTGCTCTCATATATAAAATTGTTTCTGTATAGCATTTATTAAGGTTCTTGCTTGGAGCAGATTACTAAATGCTTTAAAAAATAACTTAAAATGTTCGTGAGGACATGGAAACTCTTATAGTTTGTATCTGTTAGCATATGGACCCCCTCTGATAATGGTTTTGGATGCCATAATAAAGATTCAAAATTTGCAACTTTTAAGACTTGATTTTATGCAAATCACTGCGACCCTTGTAATTGGATGCTTTATTTAATATGAAAGTCGATATATCATGATCATTGTGTTTGCATGATGCAGTTGTTATCATTATCATAAGATGCTCAGTTATTATAAGTAGTATGTATGCATATCATTTTTAATCCTCAGTTGTGAAGTTTGTTTATTAGAATGTTTTTTGATGCAACTATATGCTATAGTTTACTAATGCTTTTTGTAGTACCCAATCAACACCGACCTTCCTCCTCAAATCAATCCCATGAAGCACTACATCAGTATTAACAGGTTAGGGAATTTCCTGGACCATCCCAAACTGACGAACGACATGATCCGGTGTATGTTTCTCTACTAGGTGGAAACATACAAGTGGCACTATTGCTGTCCACACTGCCCTCCCTGCAATGCAGTACGTTTGGAAGGTCGCTTAATACAACAACTTGAGTGGCTTCCTTCCCCAATGTTTAAAAGACTTGAGAAACCTTTCTACTCTTAATCTACAGCACAACAACTTCCATGGCAGCATTGGTCAAATATTCATGAAAGGAAGTTAAGGATGATTAGTTTGAGTCAAAATCATTGTCATGGGCCTATACCAAGGTCACTTGTTAATTGTGTCATGTTGGAAATTCTTGATCTTGGAAACAATCATATAAATGATGTTTTTCCCTCTTGGATTAGCATTCTTCTAGAGCTAAGGGTCCTCATTTTGCAGTCAAATGGATTCCATGGTATCATTGAAAAGCCTGAAACAAATTTTGGATTCCCAAAATTACATGTCATTGACCTCTCTAACAATAACTTTATTGGTAAGTTGCCGTTAGAATACTTCCAAATTTGGAAAGGCATGGAGAGTTTTGGCGTAGACTGTGCAACGCATATGCAGGGTCAGATTTATATAAACAATGGCTGGGCATTCTCGTGCACGTATTCAATGACATTGACAAACAAAGGCATGAAGATGGAATATTAGAGTATCCAAGATTTCTTTGTGGCCATGGATCTCTCAAGCAACAAGTTTGATGGAGAAATTCCTAATATTATGGGGAATTTAAAAGCGCTTAATATGCTCAACCTTTTCAACAATGTTCTTAGTGGTTCTATCCCTTCATCTTTGGCAAACCTTTCAAACCTTGAATCGCTGGATCTTTCTCAAAACATGCTATCCAGAGTAATTCTTCCTCAATTGGTAGATCTCATATTCCTTTCATTCATGAGTGTGTCTCACAATCATCTTGTGAGACCTATACCTCAAGGGAAACAATTTCTTACATTTGAAAATAATTCATTCGATGAAAATGTAGGATTGTGTGGAAGCCCATTGTCCAAAAAATTTGCCAATTTGGAGGACCCACCAACTCCACCTTCAAATTTTGAAGCAAAACAAGACTTAGAGTCTATATTTAAGTTTGGTTGGAAAGTAGTTGCCATTGGATACGAATGTGGATTTATAGTTGGAGTTTTTGTTGAGCAAATTATAATCAAAAGGAATAGTAATTGGTTTATGAAGTGTTTTGCAATTGGCCATCCAACTGGTAGACGGGTAATGTGGAGGAGTCAGAAATAAATTTAGTTGGGAGGGGCATTGGATAAATAGTTATACTTGATAATATTTGATTGTCTACTCCAAATTCAATGCAATAGGGTTGTGTGGTGTGTGCATGGCGTGTGGTGCTTTTCTATAGTACACTTATTTTCTTTTTCTTTTTTTGGAGCCGTTTTCTAACTATAAACTAGTTTTCTAGTCAACAAGTTAGGTAAAGTAACTGTCTACGGATCCCACTTGATGTTTTTTGCTCAAATGTTAGATGTTTTTACTTTACTCTTTTTGCTTATTACAGCCCCACTGAACCTTTTTTTTTTCTTACTGTACTTTTAGCAAATACTTATTTTATTTAAATTTTAGCTTTTATCTACGAACTCGTACTTGCTATTCTTAAATGGACACTTAACTTGAGCGAAAATACAAAGTCATTTTTAATCTTTAATAATATATGTTTAACGCGTAATCTTTAATAATATTCGTTTCCACGTTCCCTGTGGCTTCAGAAATATGTGATTGACCCATCAAAAAAAGAAAAAAAAAGAAATATGTGACTGGGCCCAAAGGAGAGCATGCATTCGTCTGGCTGTTCTGTGCATTCCGGGTTGTTGTTTTCGGGCTTTAAAAATAATTTACACTTTCATGTGGCCCATCTACTCCCACATTTTGCCAGCCCTCGGCATCACTTTGATTTTCTGCCACGTTATTCTCTTGCAAATTTTTCTTTTTCCTTTCGTGTCAATTTTTTTAAGAAATATTATGTCAACAATATTTTCACAATAAATACTAAGTGATATATTATTTTAAAAAGTAATTTAAGTTGTAAATTTAAATTATAAGTAGCAATAACAACTTATCACTTAAAATTTGTTATAAAAATATATAGAAAATAAAGAAATGATATGTCCACAACATTTTTACAACAAATTCTAAGTGACAAGTTGTTACTAGTTGTTATTGTAGGGTTAAAAAAGTAATCTCAGTATTAAATTCAAATTTGAACCAATAATAATTAACCACTTATGATTTGTTGTAAAAATATTGTGGACGTAGCACTTCTCTAAAAAATATTGTGTAAAGTAACTGTTTGTGGATCCCACTTAAATGGTTTCTACAAATATATATATATATATATATATATATATTTATATAGATATAATAGAATATAAATCTATGACATCTGCCCTATTACATTAATATCATCAAATTAAGAAACTAATTAATTTTTTTGTATAAGCTAGATTTCAACTCAAAATCTTTTATTTAAAATAGTAGATTATAGATTACAAGTTTGTCTGATGTTGCTTCATAGCACACTAAGTTTGTCTTTCCTTTCTCATCCCAAATCTCAAAAGCTTTCCGGTACTCTCTCCAGTCTCCACTCTGTCTGTGTCTATTCTTGTTGAATTGGTTGTTGATTTGAACCTTTAATTTTTTTTTTTTTTAAAAGAAACCCTTTTCGTTTTATGTGAATTTCTGGTCTAATTCTTGTTTTTCTTCTTTTTAAAAATGATTTCAATGAGACAAAGGTCACAAAGCGCAAATTCACAGTCCCTTTAGAAGCTATGATGTAGCAAGTTCACGAAAGATTCAACCACTAAAGAAGCAGTGGTGGCTCCAAATTTTTTTTAGAGCGGTCAGCAGTGGAGCTATAAATTTATCATATGGGTAAGTAAAAAAATAATTTTTTTTTATATGTGCAACTTCCATATTATATACATTATACAATAATCTAAAATAATATTCTAAATATAATTTAGTATAAATATCGGTAAGAAAACAACCATTGAATGCATAGATAAATATAATTTAATAACTAAAAATACACATGGTTAGTCTCTTGGAGTCAGACTAACGGTAAATGTGAAACTAAGAAGAAAAAAAATAGTAATTGATATAAGTTTTAACTTTTGAAGCATATGACTTCTCAACCATACACATGGTCAATCTCTTGGAATTAGAGCAAACACTAAAAATTTTTGGATTTGGAAATCTATAGAGCATCTATCAAACTACTTGATTAAAAAGAGAGAAAAACTAAGAAAATATAGAAGGAAAAAAGAAAGATAGAGAGAATGAGGATACAGATTTGTTGGTTGTAACAGTGATGTACTTTTTTGTTGATAAAGAAGAAAAGTGCAGGAAAAGACAACTTTATTCTGCTGTCAATAGAAAAGTAAGCTAAAGTCTTGGGAATTTTTTTTTTTTTTTTTAATGAATAAGCAAAAATTTGAAACATTTTTTTTCTTAAAAAATTAAATATTTTAAGAGTAGTGCTATTGACACAACATTTTCACAACAAAACCTATATAGCAAGTTGTTAAAGGTAGGAAAAAAGTGATGTTAGTTGTGGGTCTTGATAAAAACCAATTACAACTTGCCACTTAACCTTTATTGTTAAATTATTGTAAAAATATTGTGAAAGTAGCATTAAGATGATCATATTCAAAATTATATTAGTAGGATTTAAACAACATTTAGGGTCAGGAGGTTCAAAATTTTATTTTAGTAGCTAAAAAAAAATTGATTAAAAATAATAATAATAATAATAATAATAATAATAATAATAATAAAAATTATGCCCAGGTGGGGGGTTCATTTGAACCCCCTTGCCTTAAGGTAAAGCCGCCCCTGCAAAGAAATAAGCTTTTTTAGCTCCAATAACAGTTTATTAACTTGTTACACTGTTATTGAGTGTTTTAAAATGTGAATTGTACACAAAATGTCCATAATTACAAGTATGATTTCCACATTTTTTGATTATTGATTTTCGCATTTAAAATGTGAAATAAGTGATGTGTACAGAAGATTTACAATAAGAAGTACGTAAGAATCAATGTCAATGTGTATATGGTGTATAAATCTACTATTTCTGAACTGTTTGTATGCTAGGAAAATAGAAGGGAGAAGAGATGAAAATTGAGGATTTCTTATGTTTTGATTTTACTAAGAAAAAACTGTAATTTTGATTGGTTCTAGTTTCTAATTCACTAGCTGTGTTGCTTAGATTTTGTACTGATTACTCTCTAGGTGTTGAATGGAAGTTCTAGGCTTTTCTCTAGTATAAGACTAGGATAAAGTTACACTTGGCAATTATTTGCAATGTTACACCATTTCGTAAATTTTTATTAGATTCAAAAATTCGGTATTTTTTTGTTCTTCAGATGCTCATCAAATTTCTTGTTAATTGGATTTTATTTACTATCTTATTGTTATTTTAAAATTAAAAATACTTTAAACTTAACATTTATGATTAGATGGTAATTAATCTCCAATCATCTTGATATTCTACAAGTATGAGTATAACAAGGCAATGTAATCCTAACATTGTTGATGGAGTAGTAAAACACTGCAAAGAGTTACAGTACTAGGTCTTTATATATAAGCACACTTTTTTTTTTTGATTGGTTAGACACGCACATACGTAAATATATATTGGTGAATTACAATACTCTTGAACCCATGACCTCACCCTCTACACCATACTTGGTGGGAAGTGGCTAAGCTAGTAGATGATATGTGATAAAATCACCTCAATTTTGCCAATTAGATGTCAATATAATGGAAAGGAGAAACACTGAATCAATTGTAGCTAGGCATAAATAAAAATTTTTGTGTACTGGGTAAAACTCTTTTTGCAATAAAGAAAAGTGTGAAGATTTTTGTTAAAAATGAAACCCATAATAGAATGTGTCAATTTGGTGATGGCGGTGATGGTGGTGGCAGCAATGGAGTGGCAAAGGCATAGTTAGCACAAATGGAGGCAGTGGTGGTAGTAGTCATTCTAAAGGAAATGCTTGTGATATCTTCAGAAGGGGAGGTACATAAAATTTGTTGAGGTTCCATAGCCAACCTCAAAAAGTATGGGACTAAATCTTGGTTGTTGTTGATGACGTATATGGTTGTGTTGGTTGTTAAGGAAAATTCCAGTATTACTGATTAACTATTTGGAGTAGCCACTTATTATTGATAATAGACTCAGCTTGATTCAAGGAAGAAGGTAAAAAGTTGACCTTGTAGCAATTAAGTATTGACTATCTGTCTTAAAACCTTTATCGTTTTTCATATATCATGTTAGTTTCTACCATTGACATATTTAGGACAAAGATGCTGTATGAGATATGCCTCGAAAATAAATAAGTTTAGTCTTTATTATGTCTTCTTATGTGTGTCTTGTAATTATCAATGCTTTCTTGTAAGTTGTGTTTTTGACAGTTGCACGGTGATAATAGTTTTTTTAAGCCTATATATCTATATGCCTGAGATGTGAGAATTCAAATCCAAGCATTTTGTATTGATTTGAGAATCCAAATAATTTGATTAGCTCAAAGCTCTCATTTAACCATCTGTTGATTTTCTTGTGCAGCTGATATTTTTTAATTATCTCTTTCTTCCTCTTTCGATTAAGAAACTTAATCGAAAGGACGTGGTCCTTCTATATATCTTTAACAATATATGATTCACATAGAATGGCTTAAGAACAAATAGACTTGGTCCAATTTTAGTGAATTAGGTGGCTATATATGAAATATGAACAAAACCACGGCCTTGACATTGTTCGATAGCTTACTAGGTGGAACTAATCCTAAAACCTTTTTTTATAATAGTCCACCTACGAATGCACTCAATTTCACAATTTATTAATTTGTGCGTTTGTAAGCGGTCGATAAAAAGTGGTGGATTCATACAATTATTATTATTATTATTATTTTTTTACTGTGGAGATAGAACTTTTATTGAAAATTGGGTTTGAATAAGTTAGTAAAAGTGCCCACTACTAATAGTTGTATAAGTTAGCTAGTTGTGAAATTGATGTCTTCTTATAATTATTTTTTCGATAAATTCTCTTAAATGGATTTTTAATTATTTATAAATAGGCGCAATTAAAAGATCAAAAAGAAAAAAGAGTGACATAACTAACAAGAAAAACAGAATGCATGATAACTCCTTTCCTACTTGGGCTTCTTTACTCTGCGTATAGTTTTTGTACACATTTGCTTATTTATAATGAACCTTTTATACTTAATAGCAAAAAAACCAACATGGAATAATACGTGCTATCTTACATATAGGTTTGATTCTCTATTCTTGGTTTTGAGAACGAACTTGACAACTTTTGTTGCAACCAAAGGGGTAGTTACAATAAATTGGAGTAGCTATGAGCAAATGATGAAATAAAAGTGGGGTCAAAATAAGTAAGAAGTAAAAACTAACAATTTAGATGTAACGAATAGAAAAAGGTATGTGAAGATTAAAGGCCCACTAGACCCTACCTAGCACTTCTAAGCCATCATACAGTGACTAACAAAGATAGATTTTTAAAGCTTAACCCTTCCGCTATACCTAAATGCACTTCTTAACTTATATAGAGCAAGAACATCTTTTGAATCATTGTGAAGGAGGCTATCAGTGCCTTGAAAATGATTCAATTTTACAGCTCATTCGTACTTTACATGTTCTCTTCAGCAGTGGCGACTCTAGGATTATTTTTAAGGGGGTCAATAAGAAACATAAATTACACAAAATTTTAAATAAAAAAGAACTTGAATATATCAACATCACCAAAAAAAAAAAAAAAAAAAAACATAAAGTTTTATAATTGCTTTTTACAATGTTTCATATTTTGAATTTGTTGCATGATATCTTCATTATTAATCCTACAAACTATATCTCTTTCAATGTACACAAACAAGCAATCATTCTTCAATTGATCTCTCATTTTATTGATTTATTTCAATTTTTTTAAGATCTAAGTGAATTTTTTCTAAGGTTTAAGATTAACAAATTTCTACTTTTGTTGTTAAGCTTATTAATTTTTTTCCATATTTTATATCAAATTGGTTTGTGATTGGTTTGTTTTTTTTTTTTTTTTTTGTTTGTGTATGTGGGTTTAAAAAGACCAAGATATTGTTAAAAGAATTATATTCAAACTTATTTTCAACTGGGCTTAAAAAAAATATAGGACCAAGGTGTTCAAAATTTTATTCTAGGTGTCAAAACCAAAAAAGAGTGTACATATATATATATATATATATATATATTTTTTTTTTTTTGGGTTTCAGTACAGGGGGTTCATTTGAACCCCCTGGGCTCCAATTGGAGCCGCCCCTGCTCTTCAGAAAACTCGAATTTGCTGCATCAATATATTAAATTATTATTGAGAGAGAGAGAGAGACAGAGATGGCTCACTTGCTTTGATAGCCTACAATTTTTGTTATGGAGGATAAAATTAAGGTCATGCTAGTGGAAATATTGACTAAGATGAAGTAATTAAATCAATGAATTTAATGGCTTAATTAATATTCTAGCAATTTTGGAGGCAATGCCAACCACCAAGGAAAATGAAAAGTGAGATTATTTTCTATAATGTTTTTTGACTAAGTGAAAATGAAATTATTTAGTAAAAAAAAAAATCAAATAAAAACCAGGCTTTTGCTTTAGGCATTGACTGGGTTATATGGGTAACTTCAAAGTTCAATGGCTAAATTTTGACTTTGTCAAAGAATGACAAAATTTAACTATAAACTTGGTTATAGTTAATAATTATAATTCTCACTAAAAAATTTCTATATATTTTAAAAATATAATTGTTGGATTACATATTCTTTATGTTCTTAGCACTCATGTCAAAATTTATGTCCAAAAGATTTTATTTATTATTCGATCTATAAACTTATTTTTTTATGCATAAAATTAGACTATAATAACTTGAAATTTAAACATTTGACATCTATTGATATTTGATCTTTAGAAATTTTGTAAGCATGAAGAATATAAAAAAAAAATAATAATCTAATGGTTGATTTGTCAAAATTTATATCTAATAAAAAGATATTAGGTAGAGTTGTAGCCATTGGCTACAAGTAAGTTTGTAGTGCCCAAACCCAAAAATGCTCGCTTATGTTGGGTTAGACTCCCAATTTACTTGTTCAAATGGGTAGGGGAATTCCTACAATGGGAGGCCTCAAGAACTAATCAGACAACCCAAAATGAAATATTTAGGCCCTATAATAAATTCTTTTCCTAGTTTAAGCATTTCCTGAGAGGGAAAGAGTAACGCTCAACTTAATCCCTCTGTCCCCCTTTGTGTATTTCTCCCTTTTCTTGTGTATCTCTCTTTCCCAAATTTTGCCAACCCCTTTTCTTCTAGCCTCCTTCTCCTTTTATAGTGCATCTTTAGTGGGGTCCTAATGATGATGTTTCATCTCTTTTTCACATGGTCCCCATCTCTGCCCAAGATTCCTAGTTAAGTGGGCCCATCTGAGGATTCTCTTAAAACTTGTGCCTAATGTTGAATGTTGCTCGACAGCGGATTCCTCCAAGGCACTAACTATGTTCAGATGGTCGGTAAGTAAATTAAGTTCAAACCCTTCAGCCTGGTCCCCAGCCCAACTGAGATTAACGGATCGGTCTTGGCCCAGCTCCCATATGATATTGTTGGACCTCGACCTAATGTCCATTCAAAGTTTATAACCAAATTTATTCCTAAGATAATATTTTCGTAAAGCATTGTGCCATGGAATGTTAGGAATAAGTTTTGCATATAAATTGTTGAGGGAAGCAATTGTGATTGTGGCCAAAATAGAAATCACTTTAGCAAATATGAATTATATATTTGTCTTGCTTTTTAATATGTTTATTCGTCATACAAAGCAATATATATAGTGCATTAAATCATTGATAAATAACACATTAGAATTGTTGTTTGCATTTGTTTTGATGTAAAACATTTTCCTGATTGAACTTTCTTCCGTTGAAAATATTTTTAAGGAAATTACTTATTTTCTAGTGTTAGGTTGTTCTTGAAAATTTTTTGGAAAGAATTTTTGATGTTTATCTTGTATTGAAAATCACAATTTTTTTCCACATAATCACCCTCTCTTCAAAAATCCTTGCCAATTACTCAGTAATAGCAACCACGTATCAATTAGAGCATGCAACTAAATATCACAAAAATTTTCAATATAGATTAAATTGATTAATGATAAAATTCACACAAAATATTAACAAATTTTTTTTTAAGGGAGAGAGAGAGAGAGAGAGAGCATAACAGGGATCAACCCATTCCTACAATAGAGATGGGTTGAGGTGGGGGAAAAAATGGAGGTGTCGATGAGAGAGACAAAGAGAGATTAATCTCTCTTTGATGCAAGGCTGCATGGGTCATATGGGGCAGTGAAGGCATTGGCCAAATTGGCGACCAAGAAAGAGATAGAGATAAAGAGAGGTGTTGCTGGGTAGTGTTGGATGGCTTAAGTTGATGGACCATCGTAGAAGGGTAGGGTGGATCAATGAATCGCTCATCGAGGATGGGGTGATGGGCTGTCGTGGCATGCGCGGGGGTGGGGGGGGGGATTTTTTTTTTATTTTTTTATTTTTTGAGAATCAGGGGAGAGAGGATTTGTATGCTCTATCTTACCTTATTTTTTTTGTCAAACAAAAAATATGTTTTGTTGGACTAAGAGCCTACATCACCCCAAACAAGAGAAGGGCTAGAAATGTTTGTTTAGGGGGGCTGATTTGTGTTACTAATTTATTAGTTTATACAAACTTCCATACATATACACAAACTCAAGTTAATATAGTGAAATCTTTAAAGTTAAATTTTTCGTAGAATTAAATTCATATTTCACCATCTACTATAGTGAAATCCTTAAAATTTTTATTTTCTATATAAGTTACCAAATTGTCTATCATTAAAATTTCAATTGAACTAATAAAATTTTCAAAAACATGAATGATCCAAAACTTTAAGAGATATAAGAACACATTTTACCAAAAAAAAAAAAAAAAGAATTTGAGAAACAATACTCTCTATAACTACTAGACAAATTCGACAATTTTTTTAAGAACATTGTTAAACTAACTCAAATATTTGTAGAGGAGGAGGGCCATTTTTGGGTGATAATTATTAAGATATTAAATATTTTTATATACTATAATGATATTTTCAAAAATTTTGGACCTCCACCCTAACATGTCGTTCCGCCCCTAACCCCAAACACCTAAAAATAATGATTGTGTGGAATCAAATGTAGTTGTAGCATAGGATTTTTTTTTTATTTTTTATTTTTTATTTTTATCTTTGATTCTGTTTTTCTAATACGTTACCTCAGGATAAGATGTGATTAATCCTCGAAGATAAATAAATTAATTTGTTTAAGATGCAAATGAAGTATATTGTTTGAAAATAATCACATGTAATTATGTCATTCATTCATATTAATGAAAATGATAGCATATTGATTTTGTTTTGCATCACATAAAATAATGAGAAAACCGAAAATGAAATTTGATTTTTGTGTTGCATGCTATTTTCATGTCATGTCGATTAGGTTCATGCATGTTCTTCACATCGCATGACAACAAAAGGCTTTCATCAGAAATCCAAAAAACAGCATAAGAAATGAATGAATGAATAAAGTAGCATGAAAAAAATTTTATTTTAAGGAATCAACCATGAAATGACTTCATGCACCATGTAGGAATTTTATAGGCCAAAATTTTGTGTGTATATATATATACACACACACAAAATTTTCTAATCTTTAGTCTATGATATTACTCTTTAAAATAAATAATGCTTTTTTTAATTTTTTTTTAATTTAACCAATAATACCTGCTATATATTAATGAAAATTGAAATACATTTTGGAGTGAAATGCCTACACCCTGTATTCTCAAACAGTGAGAATAGTAGATGCATTAAAAAATAAAAAATAAAATAACAAATTGGGCTTCATCATGATGCCCATCTACGCCAGTACCATCACCCAACCCCACCATTTTGCCGTCTCTCAGCATCATCACTTTGATTTTTCTGCAAATTTGCTTTTTTTTTTTTCAAACCCTCGTGTATGACTCTCTCCTTTAATTTTGTCGCAAAATTAGCATCAAATGCCAGACTCACCTTCTCACACGGCACATGGAGTGGCTCAACACCCTCTTACTGGGACCGCATATATCGTCACTTCGATTTTTCAGCAAATTTGCTTTTTTCTGCAAATTTTCTTTTTTTTCAAACCCTTGTGTATGACTCTCTCCTTTAATTTTGTCGCAAAATTAGCATCAAATGCCAGACTTACCATCTCACACGGCACATGGAGTGGCTCAACACCCTCTCACTGTGACCGCATATATCGTTAGATTAACACCAAACTTAAGAAAGAAAATTACATTTCCTATTCCTTCATTACATAGATAGATGCCAGATTTTCTCCTCACCGCCTGGTCGTTGTCTTTGTTTCTCTCTTACTTAGCCAAATTCCACAGAAGATAGCTGTCCATGAGACTGATACAGTGGCTTTAGTCTACACGGCTAAGGCATGAGAATTATACATTTATCGTTTAACAAAGATGGCACTATCTTATGGAAAATGTTAAGGAGGACTGAACGGAGTAATTGGATAAGAAATGAATGGTGTGTGAGGGTGACGTAGAGATTGGTTTAGAAAATCTCTGTTCTCTTCTCTATTTATTTGCTTCTCCAGCGTACGTTACAGCAATACAAATTAACTCCAATAGAACATTATAATGAGTTTATCACTTTCTTTCGTGATGTTCACGCAGTTTCTCTTTCTATTGTCTCTGCTTTCTCTTGTTTCTGCTGGCTCTTTTTCTTCGGTGCAGCCACTATGTCATGATGATGAGAGCTTTGCCTTGTTGCAATTCAAAGAAAGCCTTATCATCAATCAATCCACTTTCGCTTATTCAAAGATTTCGTCGTGGATGGCACAAAGTAGTGATTGCTGCACGTGGGATGGTATTCAATGTGATGAAAACATGGGTCATGTGATCAGCCTTGACCTCAGTAACAGTTCTCTTTATGGTTCTATCAACTCCAGCAGCAGCCTCTTCCAGCTTGTTCACCTTCAAAAGCTTAATCTCTCCTTCAACAACTTCAATCACTCTGAAATCCCCGTTGGAGTAAGGCGGCTTTCAAAGCTTACTCACCTTGACCTCTCTTATTCTGGATTTTCAGGTAAGATCCCATCAGAAATTTTACAACTTTCTAAGTTGGTTTCCCTGGTTCTCTATTCAAATCCATTGAAGCTCCACAAGCCTGGTCTCAAAAGTATTGCTGAGAAGTTAACAAACTTGGAAGAACTAATTCTGAGTGAGGTGGACATATCGTCCACTGTACCCAGTATCTTGGCAAACTTATCTTCTTTAACAACTATTTATCTTAGTGATTGTGGTTTGCATGGTGAGTTTCCAATTGGAATTTTTCAGCTACCAAATCTCAAGTCTCTCAGTGTGCGCTTCAATCCAAAACTCACCGGTCGTGTACCAGAATTTAATAGAAGTAGCCCCCTTGAAGTTTTGAGTCTTTCGGACACAAGTTTCTCTGGAAAGCTACCAGATTCAATGGGTAACCTCCAGTCCTTATACATATTGGCCACTAGAAGTTGCAATTTCTCTGGACCAATACCATTGTCATTTGCTAACCTTACGAAGCTCACGTATCTAGACCTTTCAAGTAACAATTTCAACCGTGAGACTCTCTCTTGGGTTGGTAAGCAAACCAAACTCACTATGTTATGGCTGGGAAATATTAGTTTATATGGTGATATACCGTTTTCTATTGGAAACCTGACTAAGCTTACAAAATTAATACTTGGTTGGAATGAATTAACCGGTCCTATCCCATCGTCGCTAGCAAACCTCACCCAACTAAATACTCTCTGGCTGCCAATAAATAAATTGTTTGGTCCAATTCCAACATCTATTTCCAACCTTTTGAATCTTCAAATTTTAGATTTGTATTCAAATAACTTGAGTGGCACTATAGAATTTGACTTGTTTCGAAAGCTCAATAACCTCTCCCACCTCGATTTATCTTATAACAATCTTTCATTGGTTATTGATCCTAGTACCGATTCTACCTTTCAAAAATTTAAGGTATTAGGAGTGGGTTCTTGTAACTTAAGTGACTTCCCAGAGTTCCTTCGAAACCAAGATCAGTTGGAAGTTTTGGATCTTTCTCAAAACAACATTCATGGCCAAATACCAAAATGGATCTCTAACTTGAGTATAGACACTCTCTTGATTTTATACATGTCAGGAAACTCATTCACTGGTTTTGATCAAACCCCAAATGCTTTCCCTTGGCGTAGTCTACAAATTTTGTACCTTCCAAACAACAAGCTTCAAGGGGCACTTCCAATTCCACCTCCGTCCATCGTTTTTTATTCTGTCTCTAACAACATGCTTACTGGAGACATCTCTGAAATGATTTGTGAACTAAGTTCTCTTTCTTATCTTGATGTTTCATACAACAACTTGAGCGGCTTCCTTCCCCATTGTTTGGGAGACTTGAGAAACCTTTCCGTTCTTAATCTCCAATACAACAACTTTCATGGCAGCATTCCTCAAATATTCATGGAAGGATGCAAATTGGGGATGATCAAATTGAGTCAAAATCACTTTGAGGGGCGTTTACCAAGGTCATTGGCTAATTGTACAACATTGGAATTTCTTGATATTGGAAACAATCATATAATTGATATTTTCCCCTCTTGGTTGGGCATTCTTCCAGAGCTAAGGGTTCTCATTTTGCAGTCAAATGGATTATATGGTTTTATTGGAAAACTTGAAACAATTCCAAGATTCCCAAAATTACAAATAATTGATGTCTCGAACAATAATATTAGAGGTAAGTTGCCATCTGAGTACTTCCAAATTTGGAAATCCATGCAAAGCTTTGATGTAGGTCACTTAATGTATATGCAAGCAAATACTCAGATGCAAAAATATCCAACCAATGGTTGGTCAATGCCGTCATATGCCTACTCAATGACATTGACAAACAAAGGCATAAAGACAGTATATTCGAGAATCCAATATTGCTTTGTGGCCATCGATCTATCAGGTAACAAGTTTGAAGGAGAAATTCCAAAAATTTTGGGGAATCTAAAAGCGCTTCACATGCTCAACCTTTCCAACAATGTTCTTACTGGTTTTATCCCGTCGTCTTTGGCAGCCTTAACAAACCTAGAATCACTGGATCTTTCTCAAAATATGCTAGTTGGAGAGATTCCTCCACAACTAGTGGAACTCACCTTCCTTGCTTTCTTGAATGTGTCTCATAATAATCTTACAGGACCTATACCACAAGGGAAACAATTTCTCACATTTCAAAATAGTTCATTTGATGGAAATGTAGAATTGTGTGGAAGCCCATTGTCCAAAAGATGTACCAATTCAGAGGACCCACCAACTCCACCTTCAAATTTTGAAGCAAAACAAGGCTCAGAGTTTCCATTTGAGTTTGGCTGGAAGGTAGTTGCGATGGGATATGGATGTGGATTTATAGTTGGAGTTTTTGTTGGACAAATTATAATCACAAGGAAGAGTGATTGGTTTATAAAGTCTTTTGCAATTGGCCATCCAACAAGAAGAAGGGTGAAGTGGAGGAGACGTTAAAAATAAATTTAGTTGGATAAGAATTTTCCCTTATAAATAAACTCATGAATATATGTTGCTTCCATTACAAGTGTCCTCTTTTTTCTTTTTCTTTTTTCTTTTTTGGTGAGAAGCTGCGTTTATCGTCTACTCAATGTGATACATTTTTGTGGTGCTTTTCTTACTGTACCTTTTCCTTGTGGTGATCTTGGTTTTGTTATAAATGATAAAATGGTGTTGTATAAGGTGTTTTAAATTTAAAAACTTGAGGAAAAATATACAGTCTTTCTAAATCTTTAAATATACATAAGTTTCATGTATAACGGTTTTAGGCCTGTTGATGATGAACTAAGCCTATTAATTCCAATCTAAGTAAATTTGGTGGATTGTGTGCCGTGTTAATAAAATCAAGGTATTGAACTTGTCAGTGGCAAAACTAGAAATTTTGCTTTGAGGGAGGATGCCTTGGCTACAACCAACACTTTTACTTGAGATCAACCACCTCTTTCTATTGTGTGACTTCAAAGCTTTGTTAAAAATGTTGAATTTGATTATGTATTGGACATTTTGCTTCATCACATCACGTATTTTATATATTCAGGAGTTAGAGTTTGATTTTAATGTGAGTTTGATTTTTAAATTTTTTTTTTTTGAATTGTAATTTTTTTTAGTTTTAATCATTTTTAGGACTTTTTTTAAAATGTTTTCTTCTGTAGGGTGGAAAATATTGGGTTTGAGAAAGTTTGTTTAAAACATAAAAAATAATTTCAAAATTCTATATACTTTTTAATGATATACAAATTGTTATAAATAATTAGGCAAATTACAACTTTACCCACCTGAGGTTTGACTGAAATTTAAATTGCCAACCTGTGGTTTGAAATCCCATGATGCAAGTGTTCTATTGGATTTTTTCTTTTCTTTTCTTATTTGATCTTGTATTTTTATATTTTTTGTGTTTTTGAAGGAGAGAGACATAAAAGTGGAGCAAAATTACATATTTAACCATGTTTTTAACAAAGATAAGTTATAGAAATCTAACTGAGCTAATTTCAAGAGGGTAAAGTGTCAAATTTCAAACTACTGGTAGATAACTTAAATTTCAGCCAAATCACACATAAGTAAGTTGTAATTTTCCCTTAATAATTTTTATTAAAAAAAGAATATTTTCACAAACTTACCTTCTGAATTTTTTAAAAGAATTGTACTATTTTCATTTGGTATGAAAGAAATTTTATATATATATATATATATATATATATTTATTTAAGACTTTTCTCCGCATAGTGCATTTTAGCAACTAATTTCTTACGGCAACAGAGGAACCCATTCCAATCTTGACTGTACATCTATGTAGTTGTTCCTCAATTGCAACATACTTCTCACCTGAACTAACGCCAAAGAATTGTTGCAAGAGAAAACACATCCGAGACAATAGTCATTTGATTTAACCGTTCCAAGACTTTATTCCTCTAACTCAAAATATGCAAGTCCACTGATTAAATAAGTCTACGAAACTGCATTGTGTTCTATTAAGCTATCAACAAGACTATCTTCTTTCGTCCAAAAAAAAAAAAAAAAAGCTATCAACAAGACCACTACCAGCTAGAACATCAAGAGCAGTTCCATTTGAACAATCTGATCATGCAAATTAATACCCCATTCAAGATCATATAGATACGAAATTGTATTCTCTTCAATGGCATAGGTCATGGAATTCAATCTAACACCTTGACTCCACATCTCAACAAAAGTACTAAGGCTCTGAACCCAAAGGTCATGTTGAAAGTAGATTGATAACGATACCATTTTGTTCCAAGACACACAATCACGTTCAGGCATCTTGTTGCACATTTCAAGAGCCATTCCCACCCAATACAATTTGGAGTATTCATAGATCATACTGTTCCCAACAAAACAAATTTGGAGTTGGGATCCTCAAATACACTATCCTAGCATAACTCACTTTTCTCAACTCATATTGTAACTAGAAAATATAGTTATGCAATCTTCTCTATCTTAGATTGAATCTAGGATCAAATCCTTGTATAAAACTTTTCAACAAATAAGTGGGTTTACAGAAAGTATCACAAGTAATTTTAGAGATAATCATTACTTTCTAATGAAACTTATTTCTATACTGTTAAAGGTAACTGAGCATTGAAATTAAATTATTCCTTAGATGGTGACATGAACTAATATTTTATAACATATAAATTATAATTAATTGAGATGGGTAGTCTAAACTCTAAAGAACCAAATTTTCAGGGAGGAAATTTATGAATTTTGAATCAATGAGTAGACAAAACCCATACAGTCAATCTAAAGCCTGTTATTGTTAACTCACGAGCCATCCAAGCCCATAGTCAGCAAGTACAACCCACACATTTGAAATAGCCATCCAAAATTAATTCAAGATGGGTCCACAATAAGCTCGACGACATCAGCTTCAAAGCCCATCCAAATGGGCAATGAAGTCCTAAAGCCATTCGATGGAATCAACCAATTGAAGCCCACAAAAGATTAGCAATAGCCTATGAAAGCCCACAGCTATAACAAATATCAAGCCTTTTAAGTTCAAGTATTTCCCTCCATTAGTAGTGAACCAAGCTTACTGAGGAGAGAAACAAGCCAGCTGATAAGGGAAATAGAAGAGGAATGGGTTGAAGGGCAAAATGGCCGTATCGTGTCAACTTGGGCCCACCCAAAAGTTGACAAAATGAGCTTGGAACACAAAGACCATTGGATTTATAGTTTGATGCCATGCGTAAGTAAATGAACTTTCTTCCTCTTTTTTTTTTTTTTTTGGGAGAAAGGTAAGGAAAAGAACTTATTAAAGCAATAATGCATCTATTGTGTTACAAATTTGTGTTTTAGGGAATAGCTTAGCTTCTTTGTTGAAATTATTTTGTTAAAAGTGTGCTAAAATATATTTGCATTTTGAAAAAATGAGAAAAATTAAGACAAAGTAAGGTTTTAAAAAACTTTATATATTTAGCTTAGCTTTTTGTTGAAAATTTTTTGTTAAAAGTATGCTAAAATATACTTGCACTTTGAAAAAATGAGAAAAATTAAGACAAAGTGAGGTTTTAAAAAGCTTTATATAAAATATAAAAATAAATAAAAGCTAGTTTATAAGCTAGTAAAAACGCACACAAAGTTATAGTCAATATCATATTTACCTCCATAAAACAAGGGCCAATTACCATTAATGCAAAGCTGTTGCAACCCTTGATTTCATCAAGTACAAATTGGGGTTTTCCCCTTAAGGAAGCAATTTTTAGGGTGATTAGTTAGCCATGATGTTGTATTAAAAACAAGACATAAACAATGCCTCCTTTTAAGGAGGAACACTACTCTACTGGGAAATTGTCTCAAATTTCTATTGTGACTTTGAAAGCTAATTGGATTTTCTTATTGAAGAAGGAAAAATTAAATTTGGTTATTTTCTTTTAATTTCCTTGGTATGGAAGGAAATAATATTCCTTGAAATTGATGAAAATTCTATTTCCTGTCAAAGAAGTAATACATTCCTTGTGTATCAAGGAATTTGATTTGAAGTCTTATAAATAGACAGTGTTACAAAGAATTTGATGGTATGAGAAGAGAAGAAAAATAATAGAATTGGGCATGAAACCAAAAGAGAAAAATGAGATTCTTGCTCGGGAAGTACCCCAAGGAGAGAAACAACAAGGTTTGGGTCTTCTCTACAAAGCTTTTGTAAAGCACACAAATCAAGGAAAAATTGTGAGGCTTTGATTCATGTTATGAAGTGAAGAAAAGGAAAAAGGTGTTGCCACAATGTGAATATAGTGAAGAGCAAAATATTGTGGGAAAAGAAGAAGAAACCACAGTGACTACAATGAGTATGTGTGAGAGCAAAGAAAAACATAGAGATTTTATCTTTAACCACGAGACATACACAAGGGAGATAAATTTGATATTTCTTGAGAAAGATATTGCAATTGAATTTATACTAATTGATTTATCTAGAGTTTATCTAGTGATTTTTCTCTTCAAGGAGAAAGAATTTTCCAATTAAATTTATGTGGTCTTGCATGTGATTGATATTTTGACTTGGTGATTTTGGTGATAATATCTTTTGATGGTTGATTAAAATTGTTAATTGATTTTCTTAATTAACACAAGACTAGATTGGGACCCAACATGCTCAATATCAAGGAAAGTTAATACTCAATGTCCACAACCTACATTTCTCTCATTCAATAGGTCTTTAAATGATTTAAACATCACCATAAATTAGAAAGGAACCCGAAATGTGGGGGGCGGGGGGGGGGGGGGGGGGCGCATAAATTATCTCTAGACTAGAAACCACAACACACATACATTACACACACATTTGAAAAAAACTGAAGCACTTATGCATCTTGGGACATTAAGTTACATTCAATAGAGGTGCAAACAATGGTGACTCCAGGAAATTTTTTCAGGGTGTTCTTCAACAAGCATAAATTACACAATCTAATAAAAAGAAAATTTTATGTATTGACAACAACAACAATAAAAAAATATGCAAATATATAAAATTTACAATTGCGTTCTACAAGTTTTCATATTTTGAAATTGTTGTATAATAGTCTTATTATCAATGCTACAAGCTACATTTTTTTTCAATATATACAACTAAGCAATCATTTATCCATTTATCTTCCATTTGATTGCACAGTTCATTCTTTATATATTTCATTGTTGAAAAACTTCTTTCTATTGTTGCAGTAGCAACTGGAAGGGTCAAAGCTAGCTTTACAAACAAATAGACTAATGGATAAGTCTCGTGTTTCCTTGTGCTCACTAACTTTCAGCAAGTTCACTAGCTCCTTGAAGCTTTAAAAAGAAGTCATTGCTGCGCATATTAAAAATGTAATTTTGCAGTTAAGAGTCAAATGCCAAAATATCTGTCCCAAGAAAATCAGAGGGATAGAACTTAGTTAGACATATCAACTTTTCCTTATTGAAAGCCACAACTGAATTACTTGGATTATACAAAGTAGCAAATCGGTATTCGCCTTAAAAAAGCGGTTGTTAAGCTCTTGGAATTGCATATCTATGACTGTGTAGAATAACTCAACACGATAATGATGTAAATTTGTATTTTGTTAGGTGTTGCGTCACGGCCTCCCACTAACTACAAATATCGCTTCTATGTCCAAGATAGGAATATCATGTAAGGTACAAAATAAAGATACTTCAGCCAATAAATATGTCCATTCATCATCTCTCATCACTTGCAACCGTTGCTTAGACACTTTAACAAGATCCATAGCATTTACTATATCTTGATTTTTTTTTTTTTTGCAATGCTATTGACAACTCATTTGTGATCCCTAAAATATTTTTCATCAAGTGTAGAGCAAAGACAAATACAAAAGATAGAATTGACCTCATAATAGATCGAGCTTTAACTTTTTGGTCGGAGATGCCATCTTCTTCAATAATCTCAAGTACATCAACAGCAGCGAAGAACATCAAAATCAAGTTGAAAATAGTCCCATAATATGATCCCAACGTGTATCGCCAGGACGTTTAAGATTTGTCTCTTGATTTAAACCTTCCCACTTCTACATACACCATTCTCTAAATCTTCTTTAATTTTGGTAAATTGTGTATCTTGAAGAGCATCTCGTTTCTTACAAGAGCCTCCAACAACAGTTACTAAATTACTAACCACATAAAAAATTCAGCAATGTTAATGTGATTTTTAGCAATAGCAACAAGTGTCAATTGAAGTTGATAAGCAAAACAATGGACATAAAATGCTGACTTGTTCTCTTTCAAAATTAAAGTTTTGAGACCATTGATACCACCTTGCATATTACTAGCCTCGTCATAACCTTGCCACGTAGGTTCGATAAACTCAAATTATGTTCACAAAGTAATCATTCAATAGCATGTTTGAGTGACAAAGCGGTAGTACTTGCTACATGTACAATACCAAGGAATCGCTCTATAATAATTCCTTCTTTATTCACATAACGAAGAACGAGGGTCATTTGTTCTTTCACTGAGATATCACATGACCCATCAACTAATATTGAAAAAAAACCCATTGTCAAGATCCTTGATGATGGCTTTGGATGTTTCACGTTCAAGTGCATTCACAATGTCTTTTTGAATATCAGGGTGGGTAAGCTTGCAATTTTTCGAAGCTTTTTGCAATACTTCATTGATAGATTCATTGTGATCCCTCCAAAATTGTAGAAGCTCAAGGAAATTTCCTTTATCACTTGAACCTTGAGATTCATCGTGACCACGAAAAGCTAATTCCCGGCATAAAAGGAATCTTATGCAATCAACTATTGCATTTAATTGAACCCGATATTCAATTTTATCTTGATTTGATTGCTTAATAAAATCACTTTGAATGTGTTGCCTTTCCTTCAATAGATCTTCACTCTTTTGGACAACTTGATTATGAGCACTATTAACTTCTCTAACATGGGAATTTAACTTATCTTTTTGATTCCAAAGTTTGAATCCCTTCGTTACAAAAGTGTCACCTCCTCCTTGCTTACCAACATCTTGCCCAAATAGGTAGCAATAAAAACAAAATACTGCATCCTTGTCTATACTATATTCCAACCAGTATCTATTTTTATACCATTTGGATATAAATCAACGGGGCTTTCTAGAAAAATATGATATAGGGTAATCATCACTGTGTAAAATAGGTTGACAAGGGCCTTTTGTTAAATAATATCTTCTTATTTCATCATGATGATTAGGATGATAAGATGCTATTTTTTTTCGTAGCCTAGGATCTAAAGGAAGATTCTCTAAGTTAAAGTCAACACAAATTTGCTTAGAAGATGAAGATAATCTTGCGCAGGAGCAGAATCTTGGGTACGTGGTTTTCTTATCAAATATTTGTCCATAATTCTAGCAAAAGAATAAATAATAAACTATAAGTTTATTTGAAATATTAATAAAATTATTAATTATTGTTGTTTAGTTGTTTCATTAATTTGTTTGTCTTTTATAAACTATATTATACTAATCACATATATTACCTCAGCTTCTTTTTTAACACTTTCTCAAAAGGGAAAATTCAAACTAATTATCATGATTTGGAGATATATGTTTTAAAAAATTTATAAAATTAGTAAATGCTAATTCTATTTAGCTTGCCCGTTTAGGAATTTTTTTATTTAAAAATAAGATAACACGTCCCAGACCCTGCCAATGACAAAATCTATGATTATTTCATACATTTAACTTTCAATCCTTGGTCAACATAAGGTTAAAAGAATTTGTATATTGATAGATGCCCTTAGGGTAATTATTAA
This sequence comes from Quercus variabilis, assembly GCA_030445155.1. NCBI lineage: Eukaryota > Viridiplantae > Streptophyta > Magnoliopsida > Fagales > Fagaceae > Quercus > Quercus variabilis. The sequence goes on from CP129453.1 coordinate 48,937,486, forward strand.
TAAACTATTTAAAAAAATTTAAGTTATAACACCACTTTTATGAAAAATATAATCAACCGTCATAAAAACTAAATGCTTTTTTCTTGTCCTGTACAAAGTTCCTTAAAATGTATCCAAAATCTAAGAAAAATTTTAAGTACTCCTAAAATACGAAAAATGATACCTCCTCCTCTTATGAACCCCACCATGAATTTAAATAATGGACTCCTCAAGGAATGTGTGAACAACACCCTTTTCTTTGCTCCATTAACTTTTTCCTTATTATTTTTGTACACCACCTAAAGAGCAGTTTACATATTTGGGCATCTAATAAAGAGGACCAAATTGATCAAGAAAAACGGATCAAACATCTGTGCCTTAAAAAAACTGCCAAGAAAAAGAAATTCATAAAATAAATTGAACAAGTGACAAGATAACATTCAAACATTCAGGGGTAAAAAATGTGAAATCAAAAGAATATTTCAAGGGCTTTCATATTGCCCAAGAACAATAAAGATTCAACACTTCTACACCATACCCTTGCTGCAAAAGTAAATCACAATTTTTCCTCATGTAGACAAATCATGAGTTAATGTCTTTTCACTAACAATAAATAGCAATAAATAGCAAGACATTATGAAAAATCAGTGTTTAGCATAAAAGAAGTCGCAAACCGACAAACAAAAGACACTCATTTTATTTTTTATTTTTTATTTTTTAATAACCAAGGCACTCGCTCGCATGTTGGGGAAAGAATAATGATTACAATTGATAAAAATAGAATAATCAACATTTCCCCTCCCTATAGAGTGTAGACACATCATCACAAATCAAGACTGTGAATCACAATTTCCCCTTCTCTAGACATATCAAGATTCAAAACTTCTAACTAACAAATAGCAAGACATAAATAAAAGTATAAAACTGTAGTTGCCGACTGACAGAAAATGATATCAATGATGATATAGACAACAAATAGGTAGACTTCAATTAACAAAAACAAAGTTCCAGGCTGACTACGAAAAAAACACACAAGCTAAAACATTATTATTCAACTATTATAAAGAAAATAAATAAATCAATGATAAAGAAAGCTTATTCCTTAGGTCCTCATCAAACACCATCCCAAGTAGATATTAAACAAATTGATTTAAGGGTAAAAAAATTCATAAAAACCCTCGTATCCCAGAGCATGACCCAAAAATACAAGAGTGCAAATAAGGAAGCACAGACCTAAACTTTTGTATTTAGAGAAAAACCTTGTATAAAGCATGCCAATCAAAACAATAAAGTTACTTAATTTGTTTTTTCAGCCATACATTTGCACATATAAGCTGAGGGTACCAGGGAATTTTTTTTTTTTTTTTTTTTTTTTTTTTTTTTTTTTCAGTAAAGTTACTTAAAATTTTCTAGATTGCAAAACAAAAGTAGTGTCAATTCCAAGAAATAATGCAAATCATAAAAACCTAGATATACCAAAAACATTGAGTACTAAAACGTTTAAGGGATATGAAAGAACTTAATTTGTTTGTTGCTGTACTAAACACTACTATTTCATCAATCTTACTGGTTTTTAACTGGACTTACAGTAACTGACTTTTCTGTTTCATGTGAATGTGTATTGTATTTCATAGATTTATGTATATAGGATGTCATTATGGGCAGAACATCTTGGATTTACGGAAGACTGCTTCAAACAACCAAAGTCTCATCATTTTTTTCTTAGTACGTAACCAATAGAACCAATCTTTGTATAAACCAATCTTTACGAGATGGGTTCTGCTTCAAAGCTAACGGTTGCTACTAGAGGCATGACACACATTTTACACCATTTACAACTATTTACACTCAAACGTAATTAGTTTGACACCATTTACAACAACTATAACAAAATCATGCCTACAATCGGATAAGACACATTTTACACAAACCCAGAGACATCACTGAAACACCACCACTTGATTTGCCAAACATCCCCCCCCCCCCCCCCCTCCCATCAAAACCCCAAGCACATTTAAACTCATTAATGAGAAAATAATCATTGCAGCATGTAAGAGACAACAAATTTCTCATTAATGAGAAAATCACACAGACATAACCATATAGCAAGAAATACTTTACATCATCATCATCGCAGCATATAAAAGACAACAAAATTCTCATCTTGATTAGTAAATTTACTACTTTTTTAAGTTTCAACAAAATAATCCAAATCCCACATAAAACACAACCTAATATTAACCAAGATCAGAAAAAATATCAGAGGAGAGGACCGTACCTGTAACCAATGGCGGCAGGGAGCAACAACGATGGGAAGCAACGATGACTGGAAGTAACGACGACTGAGGGAGACTGGATAGGGAGAGTGAGACTGATAGAGAGTGAGGAAGAGTTAGGAAGCTTGATCGCAGAGCGAGCGAGGGAGAGAGTGATGGCAGAGAGCGAGGGAAAGAGAGTGTATAGGGAGAGAGTGAGTGAATAGGGGTTGTGAGACGTTAGGGTCTTATTGATTCAAACCGTTGAAAAAAAAACTCGATTTTACAGTTCTCGAGTTATGAAATCATTTTTTTTTTATTGGCAAAAACCCACGTCTGCTCGCCAGCATGGCACAACGGTCAAACTAACTCGATCATAGTAATATCGAGTTCTTCATAAAAACTCAACTCTTGTATTATCGAGTTACAAAACAGGGACAGTTCCCTATTTAGTTTGAGAAAAGGGGCAAAAAGATTTTTAATTTTCCGGAAAAGGGCAAAAGCCCATTTTGTACCTGTTTTTTGCAAGTTTTTATAGTTGCTACCGTTTCACACTTGCTAGTATGAAACTATGAATCCCTGGGGCTTGAATTACTGCATGCACCTCATTATTTGTTTCGGCCAAGAGGAGAGTATTAGTTGCTTGTAGCTAAGATAGAATTCAAATACTTACCCTCTTATATATACATGCTTGGCGTTGCTTGTGATAAGCGACAATTTATTCGTCTATGCCAAAGTTAATCTGAGCTGCTTGTCAAATATACCTGCTTGTCATTGCTTGTGATAGACTAACATATTCCTTTCATATTTATTTGCATATGCTTCATTAATTTATTATTTCTATCCCCCATTATTTTATGTTTTTGCCTAAGAGAAACACAATGGTGGAGGCTATTCTTAATTAAAAAAAAAAAGGGGGGTAGTGACTATCTGGTGACCTATTGGTGTGATTACCTAACTTGACTATTCCAAAAAATACTCAAATCTAACACATACTTATCAAAACACAACTCGTGTCACAGCTACAAAAAGACACTCAACAAATCACTAGTCTCAGATCAATTTCTTCTACGTGTGACAATTTCTTCTATGCATCCCGTGTATTATCACAAAACAATTTACTGTAGCGAAGATTCTGTGCTTTCCTTTTCTTGTGATTATTTTGTTATTAGTTAATATATATATATATATATATATATATATATATATATATATATTCATATCGCTTCTTTTTCTTTTTTTCTTTTTTTTTTCAATTCAAAAGCGAGTCTGATTATCTAGCATGCAAATAATGATCAGAAAAAGACAAAGCCCATGCAGTGTGAAGCTCAAAAAAAAAGGTGAAACTTAAAATTGGGGCTATTTTCAAAGAGGAATATATTCTTATCGCTTCTTTTTCTTTTTTTTTTTTTTTTTTTCAATTCAAAAGCGAGTCTGACTATCTAGCATGCAAATAATGATCAGAAAAAAGACAAAGCCCATGCAGTGTGAAACCCAAAAAAAAAAAAAAAAAGGGTGAAACTTAAAATTGGGGCTATTTTCAAAAAAGGCAAGACTTAAAGCACAGTTTTAAGTTTTAGGTACAATTTTTAAGTACAGTTTTTCAGATCAATTTCTTCTACGTGTGACAATTTCTTCTATGCATCCCGTGCATTATCACAAAACAATTTACTGTAGCGAAGATTCTGTGCTTTCCTTTTCTTGTGATTATTTTGTTATTAGTTAATATATATATATATATATATATATATATATTCATATCGCTTCTTTTTCTTTTTTTCTTTTTTTTCAATTCAAAAGCGAGTCTGATTATCTAGCATGCAAATAATGATCAGAAAAAGACAAAGCCCATGCAGTGTGAAGCTCAAAAAAAAAAATGAAACTTAAAATTGGGGCTATTTTCAAAGAGGAATATATTCTTATCGCCTCTTTTTCTTTTTCTTTTTTTTTTTTTCAATTCAAAAGCGAGTCTGACTATCTAGCATGCAAATAATGATCAGAAAAAAGACAAAGCCCATGCAGTGTGAAACCCCAAAAAAAAAAAAAAGGGGTGAAACTTAAAATTGGGGCTATTTTCAAAAAAGGCAAGACTTAAAGCACAGTTTTAAGTTTTAGGTACAATTTTTAAGTACAGTTTTTCAGATCAATTTCTTCTACGTGTGACAATTTCTCCTATGCATCCCGTGCATTATCACAAAACAATTTACTGTAGCGAAGATTCTGTGCTTTCCTTTTCTTGTGATTATTTTGTTATTAGTATATATATATATATATATATTCATTTCGCTTCTTTTTTTTTTTTTTTTTTTTTTTCAATTCAAAAGCGAGTCTGATTATCTAGCATGCAAATAATGATCAGAAAAAGACAGAGCCCATGCAGTGTGAAGCCCAAAAAAAAAGGTGAAACTTAAAATTGGGGCTATTTTCAAAGAAGAATATATTCTTATCGCTTCTTTTTCTTTTTCTTTTTCTTTTTCTTTTTTTTCAATTCAAAAGCGAGTCTGATTATGTAGCATGCAAATAATGATCAGAAAAAGACAAAGCTCATGCAGTGTGAAACCCAAAAAAAAAAAGAAAAAAAAGAAGAAGAATGAAACTTAAAATTGGGGCTATTTTTAAAGAAGGCAAGATGTAAGTACAGTTTTTAAGTACTGTTTCTTAAGTTTTTTTTTTTTAAGATTTTGCAGTGTGATTTTTTTTTTAATAAATAAAAGTATATTTTTAAATTAAGTAGTGACAAAATTTTAAAAAAAAAATACTTAAATTATTATACATAAATTTTATATTTCAAAAAATATATAATATGCAGTCCTAGCATCTTCCTTGGTACGCGGGGTCCTTATTGGTGGCCGTGACGGTGATTAGTCCTTAGTCACACACCTGAGGTCCCACAAGCTACGCGCAGCACGCGGTATAGCATGTGGAAAAATTGGCAATTATTGTCTTTAACCAACCAAGGCTGTGGGTGTGTGTGGGCTCTTATTTTGATGATGATTACTAATATGTTAAGTTCCACTCTTTTACGCGGTTTCACTTTCACACTGCATGGGCTTTGTCTTTTTTTTATCATTCATTTGCATGCTAGATAATCAGACTCGCTTTTGAATTAAAAGTAAAATAAAAGAAATAAAAAGAAGCGACATGAATGGCTAGTAAAAAAAGACATAAAAGTCGGTAAAGAAGTGGCCTGCAACAGCTAGTGGAAGACTTGCTTTCGTAAAATGATATGCAAGTCTCTCTCAAAATTACCAAGGAAATCTTTTCTTTCTTTTTTTTAAGAAAAAAAAATCAATTTCTGAAATTTCTAGTCTCTTCGGCATTGTGATGATAATGTTCTCTCCTATTATTATTATTATTATTATTATTATTATTAATAGGTTATTATTAAGAGTTCCAAAGTTTTCTTGTAGTTGATTTTTTTTTTTTTTTTAATAAAAGGGAAAGTCTTATTTATTTATAAAAGTTTATAAAACAACATGCCCAAAGACCTCCAAGGGACACAGTTTATTTGTCCCAAGGTGCTACATATCCCAAACAAAAGGTGCATATACAAAGGATGGGCAGGTATCATAAACTTCCATAAAGCATTGTAATTGATGACCCCTTTTTGCTAGAGCATCAGCACAACCATTACCCTCAGGGTATATGTGAAGCAGCTGGACAGTCCACACATGCGCCATAAGATTTCTGCAAGTAGGGATTAACGGGATAACATCTAGTGATAAATTATTAGTAGTAGTTAGCCAAGAAAGAACTGTCATAGAATCAATCTAAAGGTGAATAAATTTAAAACCCAAATCTCATGCCAATATAAGACCCTGGCGAACCACCCCCAACTCTGCTATATTATTAGATGCAATACCCATATTTGAAGAAAATCCAAAGTCCCATGAACCTAAGCAATTTCGCAACAGACCACTTGCTCCAGCCAACCTAGGATTACCTAAGGAGCTACCATATGTATTTAATTTTATAAAAGGCTCAAGTGGAGCGATCCATTTAATAATCCTAGGTATACCTATTTTAGTTATTTTAGCAGGGCAAGCCAGATAAAAATATTATGTAGCTAAATGAATTGCTTTGTGGACTAGATGAGGTTGGGAGCTAGATTGATTATGAAAAATACGCTCATTCATAGCTAACCAAATATGCCAACAAAGGAAAGAAAAGAGCACCTTCCAAGGAAGCTGATGACCTGGGAGAATATTATCCGATGTAGAACTTGTTTTAAGCCAAGGTTGGAGTGGTAGCTGAAAGAACGAAAGAGGCAAGATACCCGGAGATTAAAGCGAAATCTCCTTAGCCCAAGGGCAATCTCTTAAAATATGAATAGTGGTTTTAGGATTGTTACACCTAGGGCACCTAGGGCATCGGTCACTAACATTCAGGCGAGAGAAAGCTAGATACTACCGAGTGGGAAGCCGATCACGCATCAACTTCCAAATGAAGAATTGGAGTATCTTGTAGTTGATTCTTCAAATACTTCGTAATTTGTATTTTGTGGGTCTATGTGTAATTGGGCTGAAGTTTCATGAGCTAAAATTGAAGTTGTACAAGCTAGAAGTTCGGTCAAATGCAAAATGGAGAAGTGTCCAGAAAAATGGCATGTGACAATAATTTGAAAAGCTATTAAGGCAGTGATTTCGCGAGATGTTCACCTGACACTTGGTCAAGAAAATTTTTTGGATAAAATTCTGTTACAAATTCATCTACATTTTCAGCATTTGCCCATCATATATATACCCCATTTCCCATGAAACAAAACCCTAATTTCTATCTAAAGATTGCGAGAAACCCCAAAAAAATTTTGAGAGCAAACACTATCAATTTTCTCTATCTTCTACCTCTCAAAATAGCCATATCCTATGAAAACATATTAAGATCACATCCACATCCATCAATAGCTCTAAGTTTTGTTTGTTGATTGGAGCTTGGAATCATTGGAGCAGCCCAAAATCAAATGTGGAGGTTTGAAGTTGCAATTGAAGTTCAATTGCGGATTCAAAAGCTAGAGTTGAGACACGATCACTTGCAGAGTCGATTGCAAGCAAGAGCTTGTAGGGCTTAAGTACATAGTTAATACTAGGTTCGGAGGGTCTTGGGAGTAACATGTACTGCATCTATTTATTCTAGTAGATCATTTTCAATGGTGAGGCTATGGAGAGGTCTTTCGCTTAGTACTTGAGTTTTTCTCTTCATTAGCACTTTGGTGTGTTGTGAGTGTTTACTTTACTGTGATTTCTATGTTAATCCTTGCTTACTAATGTTAATTGGTTAATCATGTACACAATTAGGCTTTAAATTGTTAGATTTGCTTAAAATTAGCATTAGCCGTAATTGAAATATGGGGTCTAAATCATAATCATAGTTGAATTTGATTATGTCAAAATGTTTTTTTATAAGTTCCTAACTATAAGAGTTTAGAGTGTCTTTGCGAAGCCGTAAGATTTTCATCTATTTCTCTCCTTTTTTTTTTTATTAATTACTAGGCAAAAAAAAGTTCCCTGTCCTTTCATTTCCGTCCGATTTAATTATTTCATGTTTGGACTAGCAGTTCAGTAAGTGAAAGAATCAATTTTGCAAAAATAGCTTGCAAGCCTCTTTGGGTTTGATGTTCTAGAATATATAAAGGAACAAGATGCATGGTAAAGAAGTGTTAAGCATCACAAGAGCAACCTAGGACTACACATTAATTTAAAAACTTTGGATTACAGCATTCTCTAACAAATTGTGAATAGGCCAAATTTTGGACGCGTTGATCCATGGGTTTGTTATCTTTCTGAAACGTACCTATGGTCCTATAAACACTTTCCCTTTGTAAAAATGGAGAGAATATTATAAATAAACTTCTTGTATTAGTGATTGTGTAAATTACATTACTAATTAAGCACTCGGACATATACAAAAAGAAACGCTAAATCCATGACATTTTAATAGCAATTTCATTATCAAACTAACTAAGTCATAATTAATTACAAAAATCACATCTGAAAAATACAAATCACATGTGGAAAATTTGGAAAATGTGTAGACTAAAATACCTTGTACAAAATATAAAAGTAATCTACAATACAATTTCTAATACACCTTTTTTTTTTCCACTACAAAAGCCTGTAAGCCTTAATTAAATAAACACTCGATTGGATCACAGAAATATTCTCTAACAAATTGGAAGGTGATTTCTTTTCCTTCTTTTTCCCTCATGAAATCATATTCCTCCTTTTACCTTTTCCAAAAAGTGAAAGTGAAACACGGAGACGACTTTGACTTGCATGAATACCACATGTGCATGCACTGTGATATTAAGTGGATGAGACTTCAATTTCAGTATATAAAAAGCTCCTAGATTCACCTCCATGTGTATCAAAAGAGTGCTAAACAAAATCCAGTAAAATAATTATGGGTTTATCTCTTTCTTTCTTCATGCGGTTTCTTTTTTTATTGTCGTTGTTTTCTCTTATATCTGCTGGATCTTTTTCTTCTGTGCAGTCACCCAGCTGCCACGATGATGAGAGATTTGCCTTGTTGCAATTCAAAGAAAGCATAATTATCAATCGGTCTGCATCTGATGATCCTTCTGCTTATTCGAAGGTTTCATCATGGATGACACCAAGTGGTGATTGCTGCACCTGGGATGGTGTTCAGTGTGATGAAAACACGGGTCGCGTAACTAGCCTTGACCTCAGTAGCAGTAATCTTTATGGTTCCATCAACTCCAGTAGCAGCCTCTTCCAGCTTGTTCACCTTCATAGGCTTAACCTTGCCTCCAATGATTTTAATCACTCTCAAATCCCAGCTGGTGTAAGGCGGCTTTCAAAGCTTACTTACCTTAACCTCTCTAATTCTGCATTTTCAGGTCAGATCCCATCAGAAATTTTACAGCTCTCTAAGTTGGTTTCCCTAGACCTTGCTTTGAACCCATTGAAACTCCACAAGCCTAATCTTGAAAGTATAGCTGAAAAGCTTATAAACTTGCAAGAACTAGTTCTTAGTGAGGTTGACATATCATCCACTCTACCCAGTACCTTGACAAACTTAACTTCTTTAAGGGCTATTTATCTTGGAAATTGTGGTTTGCATGGTGAGTTTCCAACAGGAATTTTTCAGCTACCAAATCTCAAGTCTCTCAGTGTGCATCTCAATTCAAATCTCACTGGTCATGTGCCTGAATTTAATAGAAGTATCCCCCTTGAAGATTTGAGGCTAGCGGGTACAGGTTTCTCTGGCATGCTACCAGATTCAATCGGTAACCTCAAATCTTTACATTCCTTCGATGTTGGAGGATGTAATTTCTCTGGACCAATGCCGTTCTCATTTGATAACCTGACGGAGCTTACTTTTCTAGACCTTTCAGATAACAATTTCAACAGAGGGACTCTTTCTTGGGTTGGTAAGCTAACCAAACTCACCTTTCTGAACCTATATGAGACCAATTTATATGGTGACATCCCGATCTCTCTTGGAAACCTAACCCACCTTAAAAATTTGAGTCTTTCTTCAAATGAGTTAACTGGTCCTATCCCATCTTGGTTAGCAAACCTCACACAACTGACTCAACTGTGGCTTCAAAAAAATAAATTGCACGGTCCAATTCCAACGTCTGTTTACAAACTTAGGAATCTTCAAATTCTAGATCTGTGTTTAAATCGCTTGAGTGGTACGGTGGAATTTGGCTTGTTTCGAGAACTTAGTAGTCTCTTTTACCTCCAACTATCTGATAACAATCTTTCATTGCTTATTGATCCTAGCACTAACATTTCTACTCTTCAAAAATTCAAGGTATTAGGATTGGCTTCTTGTCACTTAAGTGAATTCCCAGAGATTCTCCGAAACCAAGATCAATTGCGAGTTTTACTACTTTCTCGAAACAAAATTCACGGCCAAATACCAAAATGGATCTCAAACTTGAGTAAAGATACTCTTGTGTCTTTAGATATGTCTGAAAACTTCCTTACAGGCTTTGATCAAGCCCCAAATTCTCTCCCTTGGACCAGTCTACTAATTTTGTACCTTTCAAATAACAAGCTTCAAGGGCCACTCCCAATTCCACCACCGTCCACTGTCTATTATGAAGTCCATAGCAACATGTTGAGCGGAGAAATCACTCAAATGATTTGTAATCTGAGTTTTCTTTCTTATCTTGATTTGTCATACAACAACCTGAGTGGTTACCTTCCCCAATGTTTAGGCAACTTGAGTAACCTTTCAATTCTTAATCTACGGCACAACAACTTTCATGGCCACATTCCTCAAATGTTCATAGAAGGATGCCAATTGAGTATGATCAAATTGAATGAAAATCATTTTCAAGGGGCTTTACCAAGGTCATTGGCTAATTGTACCATGCTGGAAATTCTTGATATTGGAAATAATCATATAAGTGATATTTTCCCCTCTTGGTTGGGCACTCTTCCGGAGCTAGGCGTTCTCATTTTGCGTTCAAATGGCTTCCATGGTGCTATTGGAAAACCTGAAACAAATTCTACATTCCCAAAACTACATGTCATTGACCTCTCCAACAATTATATTACTGGTAAGTTGCCATATGAATACTTCCAAATTTGGAAAGGCATGCAAAGTTATGATGCAGGTGGCTTAACTTATATGCAAGCAAAAGTAAAAATCCATATACCAAGTTGTGGATGGTTATACACCTACACTTACCAAATGACATTGACAAACAAAGGCATAAAGACAGAATATTGGAAAATCCAAGATTACTTTGTGGCCATTGATCTCTCTGGCAACAGGTTTGAAGGTGAAATTCCAAAAATTGTAGGAAATCTAAAGGCACTTTGTATGCTCAACCTTTCCAACAATGTTCTTACTGGTTCTATTCCGTCGTCATTGGTAAACTTAAAAAACCTAGAATCACTTGACCTTTCTCAAAATATGCTAGTTGGAGAGATTCCTCCGCAATTGGTAGAGCTTACATTCCTTGCTTTTTTGAATCTGTCTCACAATCATCTTACGGGAACTATACCACAAGGGAAACAATTTCTCACATTTGAAAACAATTCGTTCAATGGAAATGTAGGATTATGTGGAAGCCCATTATCAAATCGATGTGCCAATTTGAAGGACCCACCACCTCCACCTTCAATATTTGTAGAAAATCAAAATGCGGTGTCTCTATTTGAGTTTGACTGGAAAGTAGTTGTGATGGGGTACGGATGTGGATTTATATTTGGAGTTTTTGGTGGGAAAATAATTACCAAGAAGAAAAATGATTGGTTTATGAAGACTTTTGCAATTGGCCATCCACCATGAAGAGGGGTGAATTAGAGGGGACATCGAAAGGCAATATATATGTTTCCATAGTAAATAATTAAATCCATGCATATGTTGTCACTATTGCTATATTTTCCTTTGCTTTTAGTTTAAGGGTTTGGGAGGGGTTGTTAATAATATTAATTACTGTATTTGATGGACTTGTTTGCCTACACCAAATCAATGTAATATTTGCTTTTCATTTTTCTTCTCCCCCCCTTTTCTTTGGGAGATCTTGATTTTGCCATGGAATAATGTGTAGTGTATGATAGCATATTATGTTATTTTTAGGCTAAAATGTAAAACTCACATTCTATGTTTTATCAAAATTTATTTCAGTCTTTTAACTTTCAAATTTATTTAATTAAGGTTTTTTCAACAACTTTTGTTATATGTTATGATTAATTTTCCAATTTTTCTTCAAAATTTTTTAATTAAAAAATTCAATTAATGATTGAAAAATATATTTCAATTTTTTTTTTAAAATTTAACAGAAATGCCTTAATTAAATAAATCTGAAATTTGGAAAACTGAAATGAACAAAAACAAAATTAAAAAACTAAAATGAATTCTAAAGAAACTTAAAAGCATTTTAACCTTATTTTTAAGTAAGCATTCAAGAGACAGTTTGGAAATGTGATTTTAGTCGGTTAGTCTTTGTTGATAAGCTTTGTATTTATTAAGTCTTATTATGTGTCTCTGGTAATTATTAATATCTGTCTGGGTGCAAGTTGTAATAATTATAGGGGTGATAATGATTTTAGTCTATATATACGTACGGTAAAGATGTGGAAATTCAAATGTGGGATCTAGCTACCTCAACTGGTAAGTTTTTTATGGTTGAATAATAGATTTGGGGTTCAATCCCCACCTACACCAAAAACTGATTGATGTCTTGGTCTGATGATAAAAAGCTATCATCAGAAGTGGATGCCATAAGTTGAAACTAACTCTAAAAAAAAAAAAATGTGGAAATTCAAATCAAGCTTCTTTTTTTTCTTTTTTTCTTTTATTTTTTTTTATTTTTTATGAAAACATCATTTTGGTCCTTGAATTTTGTAGTCACAATCAATTTGATCCTTGTTATTTTTAACTCACTAACGAAAAAGGCCAATGTGGCAAACGGTATGAACTAAGAAGCTTATGTGGCCTATAATATGACAGGTTTGGCCCAACCAAAATTAGCCACATCAATTAAAAATCCAAGTCACATCCACGTTAGAAAAATTAATAGATCTAGTTATCCCCCCGTTACTCATCATGTCACGCCCCAAACCCCAAAGGGTCCAAAGCATGAGAAAGACGACTCAAAGTACCTGTAAATTTTTCTTTTTTGACAATCCAATTCACATAAATTATATCAAGTACCAACATTAAGAATTATCATAATAATTCCATTGAATGTACTCTCAAAATAAGTCAAAGCTTTAATCAATAATTACAAGGACCATTGGTTACAAAAGAAATAGAGGTTAGAATAAATAATTACATATCATCAACTTGTCCCATCAGTGGGAACAAAGTCACAACCACTATAATATACAAAAAAATGGGTCAAGTCTATTCTAAGATGTACATCATCTAATATCTCCATTACAAAAGTTCAACATCCATCAGTAGTTAGTCTAATACTGTTAGCCACCAAAAAGTTGTCTCAAAAGATTGTTGCCTACTCTCAAAAATTATGTAAAATAATAAAATGAGACAGAGCCCAATAAGTAGCACAATTAATGGGGGTGGGGGAAATGCAAGTTTCATGATAATGGATATTTTACAAAACAGGTTATAATTTGGGAATTTCCATGAAAATCCAACAAATCCATTTTTCTTAATAAAATGACAAGAATGATTAAAAGAATGTAACACCAAGCTTTTTCAAAGCATTCCAACATGGAACTACGTACTATTTATTGTGAACTATCAAAACACCCTTTTAAAACCTAAAAATCTAACCCAAGGCCACAGGACAAGCCACCATAAAGACGTTAGGTATGCCACAAAGACATCAAATTATGCCATGAAGACATCAGTTATGCCACAAAGATATCAATTATGCCACAAAGACATCAGTTATGCCACGAAGACATTAATTATGCCACAAAGACATCAATTATGCCACGAAAACATCAGTTATGCCACGAAGACATCAATCATGCCACAAAGACATCAATCCGCCACAAAGATGGGGTGCCAAGATACCAATGTCACAAAAACTACGACATCTGGTTGGGTAATCACCGGAAATTCACATGTCATGGCCCAAGAGTAAAAACATGAAGAGCTCACAGTTTACATGAAATCAAAACACGGTTCAATTTCAAGTAGTTTCACAGAAACTCTGGAAATACCCAATATATTCACAAGGTTCTCAAATTTTCCAAAATCATTTTTTGTCAATAACATTTTCTATCAATTTTCAAAATATCACAAGTTAAGATAAAACATCTTTAGAATTTGCAAATTGTAAGGGTGAATTTATTCAATAATTTTTTTGGCTTTATTTCGTGCCAAATTTACTTGTAATTCAACATTTAGAAACTCTGTACTTAAGTGAGAATCTTGTAAGGGTAGTGTATGAGAGAGTATAAAGAAAAGTTCAAGAGTGCGCACTCAAGAAGAGCCTCGCGACTGGATCTCGCAACTGGCAAGTTGCCAAAATGGCACACGTATGAAGCATGCAGAAGGAGCTGAAGAGTCACGCTAGCTGTTGCACTACAGGCAAAACTTCTAGTCTGGCCAGGCTGTTAGCTCGCGACTCGTTCCAGTCGCGAGCTTGAGTCGCTAAAATGCCCTATTTAGTTGTAACTGACTCTTCACATTCCTTATATACCTTACTATAAATATACCCTTACACCCACGAAATATAGAGAGCTTCCAGAGAGAATTTTGAAAGAGAAACTTTAGAAAAAAAAAACAAGATTGACTCATCCACAATCTTCTTCCTTTAATTCTCCAAATTCCTCTACTCTCACCCTTTCCATTGACATATCCTTGAGAGGTACATTAGCCAAATCCTTATCTCGTCATACTCATATCTGTGAGAATGTTTTTTGGTGCTTCGGAAGTAGTTCAGAGGGGACCAATTCATTTTGGTTGATGCAATGGACGATTGTGGGATCCAGTAAGCTAGAGAAGACAAAGTTCGACGTAACCTTGCTGGAACAAGAAGTTAGGAGGGCTTAAGTGCACTGGGTAGATTAGGCTTGGAAGGTATTCTGCTATTCATATATCCCAACTTTATTCTCTAGTGGATTATTGACCGCTTGGAGGGCAATAGAGAGGTTTGTCGCCAAAGACTTCAGTTTCCTCTTCGATAACACATCGCTATGTTGTCTTTGTGTTTGTATCTCTCTTTCCTTAATCTTTGCCTTTTAATTACTATTGTGGTTATGATTAATTTCGGTTTAGATTGTTTTACCAATTTTGTTTTAGTTTATTTTCATATTCCGCACATATATTATTTGATTATAAGCTTGTGTTTGTAATTTGTGAATTGGGGGTCTAAACATTCATAGGTATTTTACACACTATTTGAACTTTCACAAATAATGCAATAAATCCATAAAAGTCATTCCCAAGAATTATATCAAAGATGCTTATCTCTTCCATACTAACAAATCACGCATTTCCCCAAATGCAATATTACACATGATGAGCTTTTCATGTATAATCATATATAATAAGGTCACAACACAATATTTTTTAAGAAAACATAGTTCCACAAATAATTTTTCAAAATATGTTTGACCCAAACAAAGTTTATGCAACATGGTTATTTTCCAAAAAAAATCCCATTAAAACTACTTAACTTTCAACCCACAAAAGCCTAATTTTCCAAACTCCAAATAAGATTAGCTAGAACCTAAACAATATCAAGCAAACTTATCACAATAAGCATAAAGCTAGACATTGCATTTAGCTAGGAATTAGAAATTGCTAACTAAGAAATTAATTAGGCAAGCCTAGCATTTAACCTCACAAATAATATATTCCACTTCCAAATTTTCTCAACAATTTCATTACAAGGCATAGACCCCTACTTATCATCATGTCATTCCAAGCTTCACCTTTACCACAAGAGACCCTAACACTTTATGAATTTCTTCCTCAATATACATGTCATTTTCAAGAGACCCATAAAACAACAACATATATAACAATACTCACCATCACAAACCCCAAATGTAAATCCTTCACTAGCTCCAAATACACAATAAAAATTAGATTCATCAACTATTTCACATTAGAAATCCAAAACTCCCAAATCTTCACCCCTTAGCTAACCACCAATACAAAAATCATAAACCCACTCATCAAATACATCCACCAAGACCAAAACCCATGCATAAAAACACATAAATATCACTTCTAATGGTCATAAAGCATATGGATATTATTATTAAAGCTTAGATAAACATAACCTCAATAAAAAGCATATAAACCCACAAAAAGATTAGAAATTTTTACTTCAAATAGTAGAGGTGAGTGAGCCTTACCTTTTTCCAATGGAGTTTTCCGGTGATCTTGCTGGAAAAATGGTGGTGGAAGAGGTGAGGAGTGGTACCGGCGGGAGAACAAGGGAGTGTGAGTGTTTGTGAGGAAAATGAAAAGAAAAGAAGGATGTGAAGGACTCTTGGTTGATTGGCCAAATAAGGGGAGATATTTGTGAGTGTGTGGTGGGGAAATAAGTGGTAGGTAGGTCACATGTGGCCCCTTAAAAAAGCTAATCCCTTTTTTTTTTTTAGCTGGGGCATTACATTCTTCCCCTCTTATAGAAATTTCATTCTCGAAATTGTACATAGTAAACTTAGATCTCTTTTTATTATGCACACTTTCCATCTCAATAATATTTGTCCTTAAGTGGTATGCAAAGCATCTGAAGAACTCAAAGATTTCTTCCAAGTGCATCAACAATGACATAGCCTTATGAAGATGATAGTTAATAGAGCAATAATAATCTTTAATAAATTCAAGCCATCTCTGTTGTCCCATGTGTAGCTTATTCTAGTTAAATAAATAACCTAAGCTTTTATGATCCATACAAATATCATATCTCTCATACAAGTCATGTCTCCAAATTTTCAAACAAACGAAATTGCAGCCTACTCCAAGTCATGTGGGGAAATCATTCTCATAATTCTTATATCCTACCAAGATCCAATGTAATTCCATCCTTAGGGATCACATAACCTAACAACACTACTTGATGCAACCAAAATTCACAATTTCATAGTTTAGTAAAAAACTTCTTTCTCTTAGAATAAATGAAGATATCATCAATGAACACAATGATAAAATGATCCCATTGATCATGAAATGCCATATTTCAACAAATTCATACAGATAGTAGGGGCATTAGTTAATTCGAACAGTATCATTAAGAACTCATAATGACCATACCTAGTCCAAAAGGCTGCCTTTTTTATGTCCCAAATTTTTGACTAGCGGTAATCAAAACAAGATTAATCTTAGAAAATACTTGTGCTTTTTGCAACTAGTCAAACAAGTCATCAACACAAGGAAAATGATATTAACTCTTAATGGTAACTCAATTTAGATCATGGTATTTGGTACATAACCTCATAGATCCATCATTCTCCCTAAATATGCATACAAGCATGACAAGAAGCCAACCGATCCATGCCTAGGATAACATAAAAATCACGCTTGTCTAGCAACACCATTTTCGCCAATAACTCTCTACCCCAATAAACGATACAAGACATGAGCATGAACTATTCTATATAATATCACCAATTAGGGTAGAAGCTAATAACTTAAAATCAAGTAGTTCCAAGCTCTTATCACAATTTTTAGTAAGGCACTAGAAACAGAATAATGTGTGGAACCAACATCAAAGAACTCTAGCATGTGTGGAGAACAAAGAAAGTATACCTGTCACCACTGTATTTGTGGCCTGAGTATCCTGAGTAGTCAAGGCGTACGCTCTACCTTGCACCTTTTTCCCATCATCATTACCCTTAACCAACTGGGGTGTGGACGAGGAACCCAAGCCCTTGGTAGTTGGGCATTCTCTAGTAAAGTGTTTGGGTTGCTTACAAGTGTAGCACAACTTGGCTCCCAAAGTACAAGGTTGTCCTATATGGGTTTTACCACAACGAGTGCAAGGCCACTTCCTACCAAATTGAGGATAGGCACCCTTGCCTTGCCCATTATAATGACCACCATTACCGGACTTCTTAAAGAAATCCTTCTTTGAATTTTGCCCCTGACCTTCTACATGCTAAAAACCAGAGGATCCTTGCTTCTTTTTATCCTCCTTGGAACCGGGATTGTACTTAAAGTTCTCTTCAAGACTCATTGCTTGCTTCACAGTCTTAGTAAAAGTGTCCACTCCAGAAACTATAATGTGCGGATGAATCCTATCATTAAGACCTTTCTAAAATTTACTTACTTTCTTGGGCTCATTTGGAATCAAGTAAGGAGCAAAGTGAGAAAGCTTAACAAACTTTGCAACATATTCTTCTACAGTCATAGTCCCCTGAACCAAATCAGAAAATTCTCTTGCCTTTCGGTCCCTCACTACATCGAGGAAATGTCTCATTAAAAACTTCCTTAAACTTCCCCCAAGTAATAGGAGTATTCACTCCCAACTCCATCCTCAACAATTGCTCAATTCCTGACCACCATATTTTAGTAGAACCCTGAAGAGCACAAATGGCATACACCACCTTCTAAGCATCAGTGCATTCAAGGGCTCTCAATAATTTTCCCATCTTTAGCAGCCAATTCTCTGCTACGATAGAATCAGGCTCCCCATCAAATGTTAGGGGAGTTTTGCTTAAGGAACTCCCCAAAAGAGCAACCCTCCTTCTTACATTCACCACCCTAGACTGCTCTAACAATCCTAGCATAAATATTGTCTGCCACCTCATCAATCTCACCACCATCAGGAGTGACAGATCTCTCACACTCTTAGCATTGCCTATGGCTATGCTTTAGAGATGCAACCTTATCTACATGCGTTACTTTACATGCTTTCTTTTTAGGAGTTATAGTGTATAAAGGTACTTATACCTATACCCAAAAACCAAGCAAGTAAATCACAAGGCAACATAGAAGGTTAGCATAGAAAAGATAAGGAAAAAGAAATAGCAAGTGGAAGTTGAATCAAAGATACAAAATAAAGAATTCATCAAACCCCTAATGCTCTAACTTAGATCAAAATCAATTCCTATTTTTAAAGTCTATAGAATCATAATCTAAACTTTGATACCATAACTGTCACACCCCAAAGCCCAAAGGGTCCAAAGCATAAGAAATACGTCTCAAAGTACTTGTAGATTTTTCTGACAATCCAATCCACATAAATCATATCAAGTACCAACATCAAGAATTATCATAATAATTTCATTGAATACACTCTCAATATAAGTCAAAACTCTAAGCAATAATTACAAGGACCATTGGCCATAAAGAAATAGAGGTCTGAATAAATAATTACATATCATCAGCTTGTCCCATCAATGGGAATAAAGTCACAACCACTATAATATACAAAAGAATGAGTCAAGCCTATTCTAAGATATACATCATCTAATATCTCCATTACAAAAGTTCAACATCCATCAATAGTTAGTTTAACTACTGTTAGCCACCAAAGAGCTATCTCAAAAGATTGTTGCCTACTCTCAAAAAATTTGTAAAATAATAAAATGAGACAGAACCCAGTAAATAGCACAATTAATGGGAGTGGGGGAAATGCAAGTTTCATGACAAGGACATTTTACAAAATAGGTTATAATTTGGGAATTTTCATGAAAATCCAGCAAATTCATTTTTCTTAATAAAATAACAAGAATGATTAAAAGAATGTAGCACCAAGATTTTTCAAAGTATTCCAATATGAAACTACGTACAATTTACTGTGAGCTATCAAAACACCCTTTTAAAACCTGAAAATCCAATCCAAGGCCACATGACAAGCCGCCATAAAAATGTTAGGTATGCCACAAAGACATCAAATTATGCCACAAAGACATCAATCCGCCACAAAGACGGCCACGACATTTGGCTAGGTAATCACCGGGAAATCACATGTCACGGCCCAAGGATAAAAACATGAAGAGCTCACAGATTACATGAAATCAAAACACGGTTCAATTTCAAGTAGATTCACAAAAACCCTTGAAATACCCAATATATTCATAAGGTTCTCAAATTTTCCAAAATCATTTTTTGTCAATAACATTTTCTATCAATTTCTCAAATATCACAAGTCAAGATAAAACATCTTTAGAATTTGTAAATAATGCAATAAATCCGTAAAAGCCATTCCCAAGAATTATATCAAAAATGCTTATCTCTTCCATAGTAACAAATCACACATTTCCCTATATGCAATATTAAACATGATGCGCTTTTCATGTATAATCATATATAATAGGGTCACAACACAATACTTTTTAAGAAAACATAGTTCCACAAATAATTTTTCAAAATGTGTTTGACCCAAACAAAATTTATGCAACATGGTTATTTTCCAAAAAAAATCCCATTAAAACTACTTAACTTGCAACCTGCAAAAGCCTAATTTTTCAAGCTCCAAATAAGATTGGCTAGAACCTAAACAATATCAATCAAACTTATCACAATAGGCATAAAGCTTGACATTGCATCTAGCTAGGAATTAGAAATTGCTAACTAAGAAATTAATTAGGCAAGCCTAGCATTTAACCTCACAAATAATGTATTCCACTTCCAAAGTTTCTCAATGATTTCATTACAAGGCATAGACCCAACTTATCATCATGTCATTCCAAGCTTCACCTTTACCATAAGAGACCCTAACATTTTATGAATTTCTTCCTCAATATATATGTCATTTTCAAGAGACCCATAAAACAACAACATATATAACAATACTCACCATCACAAACCCCAAATGTAAATCCTTCACTAGCTCCAAATACACAATAAAAATTAGATTCATCAACTATTTCACATTAGAAAGCCAAAACTCCCAAATCTTCACCCTTTAGCTAACCATCAATGCAAAAATCATAAACCCACTCATCAAATACATCCACTAAGACCAAAACACATACATAAAAACACATAAATATCACTTCTAATGGTCATAAAGCACGTGGATATTATTATTAAAGCTTAGATAAATGTAACCTCAATAAAAAGCATATAAACCCACAAAAAGATTAGAAATTTTTACTTCAAATAGTAGAGGTGAGTGAGCCTTGCCTTTTTCCTATGGAGTTTTCCGGTGATCTTGCCGGAAAAATGGTGGTGGAAGAGGTGAGGAGTGGTATCGGCAGGAGAATAAGGGAGTGTGAGTGTTTGTGAGGAAAATGAAAAGAAAAGAAGGATGTGAAGGACTTGATAGGCCACAATGTGAATGACCTCTTGTGATTAAACCAGTTAATTACTTAGCCAAGTTATTGATCATGCAATTGCGTGGAAGCACAAACAAATCACCAAAAACTAAATATGCAGCGGAAATTAAATAACACGGTGATTTGTTTACGAATGGAGAAAAACCTTAGGGCTAAAACTCCACTGGGTGATTTTCAGGTCACCACTCCTGAAACCCCACTATTATCAAATCAAGCGGTTACAAGTAAAGGAATCTCAAGTACCTTACCAACTTATAGTTGAACCCTTACCCCAATACCTAATTAGACTTGATCTGTAATGACAATTTTTACCTTTGATGCACGGCTCCCAAGTATGTGACTAACCAATGCGCGGATCCCAGTACGCGACTTCAAAACACCAACTTAAGGAAGAGAGGTTGGCTACAAAGTTCTTCAGTTCATCCTACACGATGAAGATCAGGAAGATGCTTGGTCACAAAACCCTTTGGTGCAAATACACAGCAACTTCTTCAGAGAAGATGAACTAGGTCAAGAACTTCGTTTGTGATCACAATTTGCTTGAACATAGATTGCTCAATGCTTTTGCAACTTGTGTACAACTTGATAGCTCTTAAAATAATCCTTTTATATGTTTAGGGTTTGGAGAAAAGAAGGTCTAAAAGCATATTCACGGATCCCAAGGAAATCAAATCAGAAAATCTGAAATTATAAATCTCGACAGATAACAGGTGTCAAGTTAGCTATCGAGCAAGTGTCGAGTTTTAATGAATTTGCACTTCAACTTGCTTTTTCTTAGATAGACTTGATGACTTTAACACTTGACCTTGAAACCTTGTTTCTTGAAGTATTAAAAACACCTAGAACTACCCAATTATAAGTAGAGTGCGTTTTGTTAAAAGATTTAGCCAATTTACATAAATAAGTGACATATGTTCTTAGCAAGTGAAAACACATATGTCCTAACAGGACTCTTGGTTGACCGGCCAAATAAGGGGAGATATTTGTGAGTGTGTGGTGGGGAAATAAGGGGTAGGTAGGTCACGTGTGGTCCCTTAAAAAAGCTGATCCCTTTTTTTATTTTATTTTTTAGCTAGGGCGTTACACATTCAACCCAAATCCCTTCTCTCTCCAAAATTAATCCTAGTCATTTCTTTGTTACTCCTCATCTTCATCTCCCCCTTCCACCACCTTCGCCCTACTCCACTTAAAATTTCTTATTCCGATGCAGTATTTTGCAATAGACAAACTCAAAAAAAAAAAAAAAAAAAGTCTTTCCAATCTCAATCAAAGACTTCATTCTTTTCCTCTTGCCAATTACTACCAGTAGTCACAAAGGTTAGCACATCTTTAACCTATAATCATGTTCCACGGATTGAGTTTGGAAAGAGAAGATTATATAGGATTGGATGAGCAATAGAAAGAACAACTAGTCCCATTAATTTTCCTCATTTTCATCATCTCATTGGGCATTATATATAAAGTAAAGTCCAAAATCAAAAAGAAAAACTTCTTTAAAAAAGAATAATAATCAGGAAAAACCTAACAAACCATATATGAGCTGAGTTAACTCAGCCGTGGCCAAGTTAACTAAGTTAACTCTATAACTCACCCATTTATATAATGTGAAGTGACCAAGTTGACCTTCTAAATTTCAAACTCTAAAACCTGAAATCCAGCCATAGCCAATCATCAACCTCAAAGCACTGACCTCTCTTTGCTAGAGCTATTGAGGTGAACATCAAGTCAAGCTAGGCAACTTGCCAGGTGCTAATCCATACAAGGAAGAGTGTAAGGAGTAGAGTAATTGAAGAGGAGAGGCAATTGAAGGGGATGGGATGGTGGAGATGGTATTGGTGATGGTGGTCATAGGGGGTGATGAAGAACAGATGAAAAAGAATGGAGAGACAAGAGAAGAGGTAATTTGTAGGCTAGCATAATTTTGGGAGAGAATATCATTAGTTAGCAAGGTTTTGAAACCTATTAGGAAACTAGCATCTTGAATTTGTGAAGCTCGAGTTCGGTGACAAAATTGAGTCTCAAGGACTCAAGTTCTAGTGCTGAGGTGGAGTAATTTATCCACATGGAACTCAAGTTTCTCATACTCGAGTTCGATAGAAGAACAAAGATGAAGATGAAGGCAATCTGAAGAATCGATCTGGAAAACGCATGAAGATGAAGATGATCTGAAGAATCGAAGAAGCAAATCCGAAGGAAGAAGAAGAAGAATGATTTGAAGAACCGATCTGGAAAACGCATAAAGCTGAAGACGATCTGAAAAACCGAAGAACCAGATTTGAAGGAAGAAGAAGACAATTTGGAAAACGCAAAGGAAGAAGAAGTGCAAAGAAGGAACTCGAGTATTGTAAACTCGAGTTCTACGTGGATTCCACCTGGATAATTTTTGTTTGCTAGTTCAGGAAATCGAGCATTTAAGACTCGAGTTCTATCATAAAACTCAAGTCTTAAAAACTCGAGATGCTATTTTTCCATATTTTTTTGCAAACATCACCACTAACGAAAATTGTTAAAAATTTTAGGCCAAATGGAAAAAAAATTCGACAAGAGAAAGTAGCATTGGTCTTGTTGGATATGTCTAACAGAGAGAATGGATGTTTTGTTAAATTTGCTAACGTGGATATGACTCAGATTTTTAATTGGTATGGCTGATTTTGGTTGGGCCAAGTGTGTCATAGTGCACACTACTTGCCACGTAGACGTTTTCCGTTAGTAACTTAACGGTAAAGACTAAATTGATTGCAAGTCGAAAATTATAAGGACCAAATTGATTGCTATTGTAGGGACCAAATTGATTGTGACTCCAAACTGTAAGGACCAAAATAGTATTTTCACTTTTTTTTTTCTTATTGATGTGGGAATCCAAATCCTTTGGTTGATCAAAGCTACCAATTTAATTATCTAATTATTTTGTTTTACCTCTAAATTTTATAATTCTATCTTCCTTTTTTTTTTTCACCCACATCAAAATAGTGTTGCTTAATTTTTTTTTTTTTTTTTTTTTTTTTATGTTGAAAAACTTTTTTTGTTATTAAGAATCTTATTTTTTTGAGGTAGTTACAATATACTACTAACCTTGTAGTTTGAATCATTTTCCCTCTAGACCCTCAAATATTTTGTGTATAGGATAAACCTATAAACCTAAAAGGTAATTTGAAATCGTGACTCGTATTTTGGTGATGTTATTGTTGTTCTTTTCACAATAATTTATCTATGCACTTAAATTTATCCTTTATGAATCTGTAAAGAGAAACTTACACAGCTTACATTTAAGAAAGCCACAAAGTAATAGGGGAAACCTTTGGAACATGTTAAAAGGAATTAGGTCTTACTGCAAAATTATTTGTTGATCTTATAGAAATTTATGATAATTAATGGGTAATTTTATCCAGAAGCATAAAGCATGAGTGACCTACTTTAAAACATGACTCACCCTTTTTATAATTTAAAAAAAAAAAAAAAATTGGTTGACACCTCACCCTTTTACACACACCTCCAACTCTCATGGCCAGCTATTCCCACACCCAATTTTTGTATCCTACTCTTTTTCTCTTCCTCTTTCTCTTTTTCAAGAACAAAGAACACAACCCTTAGATTTCAAGAGGCAAGACACAAAATCTAAATATTTACATGGTTGCTTTTTGTTTCAACTTATTGTTTTGAGTTTGAATGAGGTATTTTGAGATTTTAGGCTAAGGAAGTTCTGGAAATTCTTATTGTCTTGATTGTATTCTATGTTGATTGAGTACAAAAGCATGTTGGTGTTGAAGGATTACTATGTTTTGATAATGTTCTGTTTCTAAACTGAATTTTGCAATTGTTTGGTAGTATCCTATAATAGAAATGGGGAAATGAATTCTTTAGTATTACTCTATTATAGGTCTTGTCTGTTTATATTAAATTTCATATTGAAGTAATACCATTACCATGTCTTGTTGATTTTACAAAATGCAGTGGTGCCTATAGATAGTTTGCGGTTATTATGGGTCAAACCATAATATGGTGTACTCTCACATTAATTGTTGTACCCTTTTTTTTTGGGTGGGTGTCATTGGTATTAGTTAATAAATTAATATGGTAAATTAAATATTTGATTTTTAACCTTTACACTATATGTCAATTTAGTTTCTAGCCTTTCAAATGTGTCAGTTTCGTCTCTAACATTTTCATATTGTGTCAAAATAATCTCTGCAATTAGGTGATGAATGAAAAATACTAACACCACTAACAGCAAAAACAAAATATTACTTTTATGTCATATAGACTGCCATGTGAACTGCCATATGGCCTAAATTAAAAAACTAAAGTGACAAGTTAGCTATTTTAAAACCTATTGCCACATCAGATTTTGGGCGTGGGAATTGAATAATAATTTGTCGAATTCTCTGAGTGTTGGTAATGGTTGGTGGGTCATTGAGCCTAGGGTTTTTGAGAAACGAGGATGTATTGAGGAAGATGTGGTCAAGTCAAGGTGGTATAGCTTTGCTGGTGTTGTGTAGAAAAAAATAGGAGGGTTGTGGTAGTGAACAGGTGGTGGCTTTGCCACTTGGTGAATCACAGTCCGGTGTAGCCTTTGTTATGGTTTCAAAAGAAGGAGGTAATAGTGATAGTGGTAGGAACAGACCCACAAGGGGGGGGGGGGGGGGGCCCCTAGCCCAAAGGAAAAAAATTTATTTGGGCCCCCTAGCCCAAAGAAAATAAAAATTCTTTTAATAATTATATATATATATATATATATATATATCTAGAGTTGTGCCTCGCTCTTCCAAAAACTTAGACTTCCTCTCTTTTAGTTAGCATAGCCCAACTAGCAACTACCCAACTAAAAAACTTAACAAAAATAAAAGTTTAAAATAAAAAATAAAAAATCTTAGTCAGCCCAATATTAGAGTACTAGCATAAAGTGTTCTAAATGGTAAATATTTAGTATTTAGAACACCAAATACCAAAAACACTACTATACGAGACATTTCAAATACTATATCAAAGTAGCAAAAGTAAGTTTTGGTTTTTGAAGATAATTTTTTTTTTTTTTTTAATTTTGCAACAATTGATGCTCTTAAGAAACAATATTATTTTTTGTTTTTTGTTTTTTTTGTCTTTGTTGGTAAATGATTGCATCTTAATGTATTAAGAAACAATAATTTTGTGTATTGATCTTGGTTGATAGTTTGTTAGTACTATATAGATACATATTTAGATTTTTTTTTCTTCTTATACTTCGGCCCCCTAGCTTGAAATCCTAGGTCTGTCCCTAGATAGTGGTAATGCTGTAGGGAAGGATATTAGGATTTTGGAAAGAGAGCTTGAAGTAAAAGATGATATTGATGGGAATGGTGAGGGGGGATGTGCTTGGTGGAAGCATAAATGGGAGATTTCATAGTGCTGGAGGAGGTGGAGATGGAGGTGATGACAATGGGGATGATAAAGAAGAAGATGAGTTTGGGCCAAGTTTGAAGTTTGAAGAGGTGATGAAGGAGACAGATAATAGTCCAAATTTTTTCTTCCTCTCGGCTTATGTTTTTGGAATTATTACATTTTGGTTGATGGCGTAATGCGATTGTTTACATGCTTTGGATTTAGGTGTTTGGAGTGATGATTGATGATTCCTTCGTGAGGTGCTATGTGGGTGATGAATTGATGATTCCTTGAGGTGCTTCGTTTGGGAGTTCATAAAAGAATGGAATGGAATGATCATAAGGGAATTGAAAGAAATAGAATGGAATGAAATGTATTTAAGCAAGGTAAAGGAATTAAAAAGAATGGAATGGGATGAAATTAAGTAACCTTGATAGGATGTTTTAAAATAAAGGAACAAAAAGTAACGAAAATGAATGGAATGTAAGTAATTTTGTTTGGGAGTAATATAGAGGAAATGGAATAGAATCATTTTATGATAATATTACTATTAGACCCTTATTTTAAAATAAATGGTTAAATATATAGGGGTATTTTGGAAGTTTTAGTAAAAAATTCATTAAATCTAATTCTATTCCCTCACATTCCTCCCAATTTTGGGGGGAATGAAAATTTGAGGTTTTAAGGGAATAGAGAAGAATGAGTGTTTCCTCCTACCCATTCCATTCCCTCCCGCTTAAACTCTCAAATAAAAGAATTGACTTTCCATTCCCTCCATTAGAACTCCCAAACAAGGGAATGAAATAATATTCTAAAATTATTCTTTTCATTCCATTTCATTCCCTCCTCCCAAACGAGGGCTTAGGGTTTTTGTTTTGGAGATGCAAATTGGGAAAATTTTTTCCTTTTTTAATTAAAATTTCTGTTTAAGTTTTTACTTCTAAAAGCTAAATTGTAATAGCTGATGTGTCACTTTAGTTTTTTTAATTTAGGCCATATGGTAGTCCACATGGCAGTTTATATGGCATAAAAATAATTTTTTTTTTTTAGCCACGCCATCATTTTTCATCTATCACTTACGGTCCGTTTGGATGGAGGAGTGGAAAAGTGGGAGGATAGAAAGTTGTGGGAGGATAGAAAAGTGGGAGGATAGAAAATATTTAGTTTTCCCTCTTGTGTGTTTGGTTGGAGGGGTGGAAATATGGGAGGGTGGAAAACTCTTTTGTTTGGTTAGAGAGAAAAATGGAAGGATAGAAAATATAGTTTATATAAATTTACTATTATACCCTTGTTACATAATTGGTAAAAAATAGATTTATTTGTACTAATTAAATAATATAAAATTAACCAACAATTATATTTTTTAATGAGAAGTGTTACACGTCCACAACATTTTTCGCAATACTTTTACAACAAAATTTATGTGGAAAGTTGTTACTAGTTCTAATTTGAACCCACTACTGAAATTATTTTTTTACTCACCAATATTAACTAATAAAAATTTATTACTTAAAATTTGTTGTGAAAATATTGTAGAAACATTTCACAAATAAGATCTTTTATTCTTTATATTATTTCCCCTTTTCCCCTTTTCATTTCATCCATTCGTTTTTTTCTTTTTTTTTTTCTTTTTTTCTTTTCTATTTTATCTCCTCCACACACGTTTGTCTCTATCCCCACCACTCTTCTTTTTCTTTTTCTCTTTCCTTCACAAGTCTCAGCACATCCTCTCTCTTTCTCTTTTCTTCTTCAGCTCGCTCTCTCTGTGTGTTTGACTGTTTTTTTTTTTTTTTTTTTTTTCATTCGTTTTTTTTTTCCCTACGCTATCTCCTCCACACACATCCTATTTCTATCCCCACCCCTTTCTTTTCCTTCTTCTCCCTCATTCAAGTCTCAAGAACAGCAGTTGCCCAGCCGGAGCCGGAGTCGGAGATGGGTCAGATGGCTTCTGTCTAAACTTTTTTTATTTTTTTTCTTTTATTGTTATGATTTGATTAATTTTAAAATTGTGTTTTTGAGTTTGTATTGTGATAATCTGATTGTGCTTGATTATGGTTGAGTTTAGAGATGTTTGAGGGAAAGATTTTTGTGGTTTTAGCCGTTGTGTTTGTGTTTGTAGCCGTTGTGTTTGAGGGCATTTCTGGAAAAGTGTTGGGAGAGCAATTTTCTCTCCACAGTTTTCCTCCCGATTTGGGAGGAAAAAAATTGGTGGGCCCGGCAGGGAAATTTTCTCCCGGATTTTCCATCCTCCCTGTTCTCTTCCGCTTCCCAAACAGTGGAAAATACTGTTTTCCACACCATTTTCCACCCATTATTTTTCATCCTCCCTATAATCCTTCCAACCAAACATAGTGTTAATGGCAGCAGCTATTTTGACACAATACCAAAAAGTTAAGGACCAAATTAAAGCATTTAAAAGATTATGGACCAAATTGACACATTTAAAATATCAAGGACCAAATTGACATATAGTGTAAAGGTTTGAGACCAAATATGTGACTTACCCTAATTAATATTATGTTAGTTAATTAGTATTATTGAACAATCATGTCTTTTAGATAAGGTATATATATTCATCAAAGGATATGTCTATTACTAAGAGGCATCCCCTCAAAAAAAAAAAAAAAAAAAACCCTAAGAGGCATGTGAGAGTTTATAAATAGATGGACTCTCATTTCTTTCTGTATATAATTTTCTCATTACAAATACATTGTAATACTGGTAATCACCCCATGAAAGGAGTGTCATCTACATTTGGGACCAATAATGATATCAGAACTATGGTTGGTTTTCAAAGAGAGAATAATTCACCATCACTCTTATTTTTGTGGTTGGTTGTTGTGGGTTTTTGGTTTATATTCTTTTCATCTGTTCTTTATATTAGTAGATAGGATATAAGTTTAATTATGAAATGGGATGTTAAAATACTTATTAAAGTAGCTTTTTCTTTTTCTCAAAAAAAAATAATAATAAAGTAGCTTTTTAGAAGTTAAAGTAGCAATATTTTTAGAAACTCGAATGCTAATACTCAAAAACCACTCAATTTTGTCATTATTATCTATTGTGAAATAATTATTAAATTAACACATCACTCATACATGATGTATGGGCCGGATTTGAACTTCAAGCCCAACAGGGGATTGGACTCCAGCCCAAAACAATAAATTTGTAGAGAAATGGGTCAAGAAAACTGGGCTTTAGCGAATGGGGTGACAGACCAATGGATTTGGATGACAAAGAAAGAAAGACAATAGATGTTCACTAAAAAAGGGGCGTCCTCGGTCAAGTCCAAGGAGACGGATTTTTAGATATTCCTCTCAAAGTTTTGTTACAAGTCTAGCTCTAAATTACTACAGTTTTTCTTTCTTGAATTTCTCATCCCCTTTCCTCCAGGGGTCTTTTACATTATATACCCCCTTCCTGGTGATCATGGCTCTCCATTTGTCAATCATCCAAACCGCTACTTGAGTGCCCGTCCCAAACACCCTTTCTGGCTCCCTATGAGTTGCGGTTGCCGAGGAAACACTGTTCAGGGGCCTTCTCCACATAAATGAGGCCAGAAAAGTAGCTATTTTACATTTAATGCAGTGACAACAGTTTTTCCTTAGATACTTTTGGGTTCTCTTCGCTCCTGTGTGTTTGTGAGGCATGCTCCTATCACTGGTACTTCTATGGAGGTCATCTTCATAGTGGGAATTCATTCTTGAGACTCATCTATCATAGCCGAGGAGGAATCACTCCTCGGACGACCTTTTATTCGTTTCTTCATTCATGAGGCTTTAAACTGGATACCCCACAACCATTCGTCCCTCCTTGGACGCCTCAACGTTCTCGGATAAAGCCTAGGGCCCAATATCTAGCTTTGGGCCCTTACCCCACACATGAATATTTTCAATTATTTATTTAGGAATTAAAAAAAAAAAAAAAAAAAAAAAAAAAAAAAAAAAAGCTGCTAAGAAACTTACTCTTGGCAAAAACCTACTTTTTAGTTTTTACAATAGTATTTAATTATTTATTCAAATTAGAAAAAAAAAAACATATTTTTGGAAAAAAAAAAAAAAAAAAAACTTACTTTTTTTTAAGATTACAAACTTACCTTGGGGAAAAAAAAGTTGTTTTATTAGAAAGAACACTAGAATTCCATTTGTGGGGATAAGGGCCTAAATGATATATTGGGCCTTGAGCCTTGGCCGAAAGCATGAGTTATCCAAGGACGATTAAATAGTAGTTAGTGCCTTAGTGGTCTGAGCTTAAAGCTTCGTGAACGTAATACGAATGGAGGGGTGGTTCAAAGAGGAGGACCTCCTCGGATAAACTAAACACGGACCAGATATGGCTCCCATTGATCACAATGATCTTTTAGGACGCTCTAGTGGCAGGGACATACACCTCGAGTATACCAAAAAGTGAAAGCTAAGGGGTACCTAAGGAAAAGCTATCACCACTGCATTAAATGCACTGCAGCTACTTTTCTAATCGCATTTATGTGGAGAAAACCCTTGAACAATGCTGCCTTAGCGACCACAACTCACAGAAAGCCAGAAGAGGTTTCTGATGGGAGACCAAGATCACCAGTGGGGAGATATATAATGTAAGAGACCCTTGAAGGAAGGGGGATCGAAAATTCAAGAGAGCAACACTACAGCAACCTAGAACCATACTTGTAACAAATCTTTAAGAGCAATATTTAAGAATCAGTCTCCTTAGACTTGGCCAAGGACTTTTTCTCTAGTGAACGTTTATTATCTTTCTTTCTTTGTCTCCAAAATCTATTGGGTTGTTACTTAATTCACTAAAGCCTAGTTTTCCAACCCATTCTCTACAAATTTATTGTTTTGGATTTTTTGGGCTTATGTCCACATACCTATTGGGCTAGGAGTTCAAACCAGGTCTTTACACCATTAATTACTCAACGCTAAATCAGTCTAAAGTTTATGAAGAATGTCTAGTATTACATCTTCCATCGAGACCATTTGATCATGAGATAATTTTGCTCCTCTAGCTAAAAAATGGCCAACTGCATTCCCACATTCCCTAGCCTTGGATTGGTAACAACTATTTCATATTACAATTATCGTCTTACAATTGCATACTCGGAAGCAGAACCATTGTGGGTCACCATTGGAGGAGTCCCTTTCACCGGTTATCTATATCAAGTGAATCAAGATTTTGTGTTAAGAAAACATATATTGACAAGGCATAAAGAAATAGAGAGGTAGTCAGGTAGGCACAAATTAATCAAGAAGAAAATTCTTATTTTCAGGGGCGTAGCTAGAAAATTTTACATGGGGGGCCGATTCGAACCATGAAGGTTGAAATCGATGACGATGAGTATCATCATTTTATGGATAGTCTATATTTTTAGGATAATATGGACCTTCTTTGAGATAAGCTCGTTGGATTTCATCTTGTTTGTTGATAGGGAATTCACATATTTGTTTACGTGATCCTAGATCACGATCTATCTCTTCAAATTGAATTCTTGAACATTTGGAGGGGTCAGGGTGTTCATCAGATATTGAAGTATCAACATTTGTTTCTATAGCCATAGGTGTCCTAATTTCTAAATTGCTAACATCTTTTTTCTTAAAGAATGCATCAATTGTTTTTCGTTTGCTCATAATTCTTTTAGCTTTAAGAATATGACTCAAAAATTAACCTGAAAAGAAGTTTAAAAAATAAAATTTTAATTAGAAATTTTTACTTAGTTATATTGATGTTATTCATACTCAAGAAAAAACAAAATTTCCACTATAATTTCAACATACAACCCATTTTAATACAACTTTAATTAATAACAACCCCTCAAACAAAAACAAAAATTAAACACACAAGTATTGGTACACAACATAAACCAAATAATTTAACAACACCCACAGCCACATCCATAGCCACATGATATCTAACTAATCAAAAATAGGTAATAAATCAAAACAATTTTACCTTAGAAACTTTGTCTTCACAAAGTGCAAAGATGGGTCACCTGTGTGGTAATGCCTACTGCCTCTGTCTGACTGCCTCTAACTTTAGATCTTCCCTTCAAGACTCATCACAAACAATCTCCCCATGCCTTCAATCATATATTTCACTAAAAATCTATGAAAATATAAAGAGCATGAGAATATTTAGGTGTAGATAGTTGAGAAAATAAAAAAATAAAAAAAAAACACTAAAAAGAGATGAATGTCTAATGCTTAAGAAAGAGAAGAAAACTCACTAGTCATCAAGTAATCACCAAGTTCCAAAACTAAAGCTGATGAAGAAAGAAAAAATTGGTTAGGAATTTTTTCTTTTTTTTTTTTTTTTTGGTCGGACTGTGAGTACAGAAGACTTGAGTTTTGGGGGCTAGTAGGTAGGCAATGGTATCAATGCAAATGAAAGTGTATCAATGAAGACAAAACAAAAGAATAAGAAGTGAAGAAAGGGATTCCGTGGGTCAGTGGGTGGATTTTTTGAGATAAAGAGAAAGTGAAGTTTTGTTTTTAGTATTTGGACTTGAGCGGGCCAGCTTGTTTTATTTGGAGTACATAAAGTGATAAGACCTAAAACTAAAGCTGAGCTTGGGAGAATAGTTGAGAATTGAGCATGGGGGGCCGGTTGCCCAATATTGGAGGGCCCAATTTTTTTTCTACCAACTCTAATGGAATTTTTTTTTTTAGGGGCTGGGGACCCCCCAAGCCACTACGTGGCTCCACCCCTGCTTATTTTGACATAATTGTAGTGGCAGAAAGAGAACAAAATGGGTTGGGACAAAGCAAAGAAGACACAACTGTGCAAAGAAAATCACCCTAAGCGCATAATGACGTCTTTTCAAATGGAATTAGTGAAATCACGTTTCAAAACAACCTCATTTTGCATCCAGGAGCAAGCCAAAAGATGTCGCGACGTTGTTCTGTCATATTCATAAATGGTTGTACACTCTCATTAATTTATTAAATTAGTTTATTTTATTAATTATTATTTTTAGATATCTTATTCATTGTTAAGATAGTTTAATTTATGTAAAACTCTATTATTTAAGTTTTAAAGAATTTAAAATTCTATTACCAAAAATAAATTTTAATATTATTTTAATTATCTATAATAGTTTTGTATTTTAATATAAATTGTCTTTATGTCAAGTGGCTCAATTTATGCATCTCTGACGATAGTTAATTTAAAAGTTTTGAGTGATACCAATGTAGGTTCTTGGCATGATGACTCCACATGTATAAAATTCTTGTGGAGGGGAGGTAAGGATCAAGGTTTAAGTCTCTAGGAGAGAGATTTTACACACATATATACTTAGATTATTTTTTAAAATGACATATACACTTACATTAGATTAAAGTAGAATTTCTATTTTGTATTAAAAAATATGTTTTGAGTGACTCACTAATTATTATGATAATCTCAATAATATTAGAAAAAAAGTAAAATTTATTTTATGTAAAATTTTGAATTAATTTGTGTATAACATAGGAAAACTAAGAAAATTACTCACTATTTTGTTATTATTACTCATTGTGAAACTTAACTATTTAATTAATATGTGACCCAGGTATGAAAATTCCAAAAATAGTCAACTATTTATTTAAGAGATAAAACCAGTTGAAAATTTGCTTCTTTTTCAACAATATTAAATTAATCCCAATAAACCGGCAACCCCCATCATATGAAATGGGTTCAATGTTCAATTATGAAACCCTTGGAAAATAGTAAAAAATTACTTTCAGAAAAAAGTGAGATGCATCATCAAATGTGGAAAACATGCTTTTATAAGAAATTGATATGAAGAATGCAAGTCTCTCACACTGGATAATTGAAAGATTATTTAAGAAAAAGAAAATACAATTGTTATCAAGAATCAGCTAAGAGTCTTGTAGCTAAATTGACACATCCTTCTTCACAAAGTGCTTGGGGATCTAGGGAGAGGAAAGTGTTTGAGTTACAGGGTTAGCAGCATGTTTTAGACCATCAAAGAGAAAGATTAAATGCCTTAAATTCTCATCAAGATAATGACCGTTACACCCAGCGTAATAACCACCTCTAACTATATGAAGATTTTTATGAGCATAACGGCTACCTTTTTTTTTTTTTTTTTGAGAATGAGCGTAACAGCTACCTAGGCCTCTTATAAAATGGACAATCTACCTCATTTGCTAAGGTATGAGGAAAAAAAATAACCTAAAAATATTAACTCCATACAAAATATATAAATGAATACAAACTTAAGCATTGAAGGCTCTCCCGCAATAGCATACCCTGGTAGTCACTTCAATTTGCATTTTTGCATTGTCAAATAGCAACATCAAAATTGGTTTTAAACCGACCTGGTTGAGTTTGCTTCCATAATCGGCTTCAAAAACCTTTTTGTAGATTTTTTTTTTTTTTGGGGGGGGGGGGGGGTGGATTGGGAGTATATTCCAGGCAATCTCCCATGACAGTGGCTTTAATCTCTCATTTACCTTTAATCTTCATGATTTCCTTCATTTTGGTCTAGCAAGAAAACAGATTTTGTAAACTGTACTCTTAATCTAGCAAGTAAACTGATTTAACCGTGAATGTACCTTTGCTATTTGGAGACCACCTAAACTTGTCTTGTGACATGGAAGAGGAAAGTCTAAACTTATGGACAAAGTTTTGCTTCAACTCTACTCAATATATTTTTATTTTATCTAAATTTGACAAATTCATCATTAGATTATATTTTCTTCTTATAATCAATAATTATGTCATCAATCAAATATTTAAATTTCAAGTTTTTGAAATTTAAAATTTTACATAAAAAAATAAATTTATGAATCGAATAGTAAGAACATCCAATTGATATGAAATTTGGCATGAGTGTAAACTGTAAATAATACAAAAAACATGCAATCCAACGGTTAAATTTCCAAAATATGTAACCATATTAGTTTTTTTTAATGGGAGCTATTGCTATTAACTACAAACATGTTTGTAACTGAACTTTGTCCTAATCTTATTAATGCATTTTATCGTATTACTATAAAAGTCTTGATAATTTATTTTGATTCCAGTGAAAAATGTCGGGATTTCAATTGAAAAACCCAATTGATACATATGAGAGGTAAGTCTCCTATAGGGTAGGTATAAATTTGGTTAAAAAACGGAACCCAAGGTTCCTACCAAAGATATCAAACCCAAATAAACTTACTAGTTAAAAAAGAAAAAAAGAAAAAAATGTCTTACTCTTTAAATTTTATTATTATTATTATTTATTCAAGAATATATAACCAATGCAAAGAAAATTCGTTTTATGTCATTCAAATATACCACATTCATGATTCATCAACTCATCTGTCTTAATAAAGTTACCAATTTGTAAAATTTGTCATTCCTGTCCATTCAGTAGAATTCTTATAAGTTGGCTTGGGTGTCTGAATAAAGTATAGAGACTGAAAAATTGTCATTGGCTTAATATCATACATTTATGACCAATGACTTCATCCTATATCAATTGATTGTTCTGCAATAGCAAGCTCTGGGAACCGGATAGATTTCCAGCAGCTTAAACGTTTTTCTTTTCTTCTTTTATGGGAGCTTGAACGTTTGGTATTGCTTTACTCCTTTCAACAACAGTAAGTTTCAAAGCTAGGAATAGAAGGCTCTATAACTCAAAATAGCATACACGATATACAATGGCACAATGCTAATGAAATACTGTTGTACATTCTGTACAGAAGATCAATATAAATATCATATACAAAACATCCATTTGGGGACTTCTAAATTTATTGAAACAACTCACAACATCATCAGAATAACGAGGCTGATAAAATAGGTAACATACAAGACAAAAGAAATAACTGGGTGGCCAAGACCATTTAGCATGACTGGGTTAAGTCAGGTACCCCATCCAGAATTCCATGTTTCAAAGCAACGCGCGCAGATAAAAACAATTAAGTAGCTCTTTTTAACATCTCCATAATGGATTCTGGATCCTGGATTTCCTGGCTTTCTTGTGAATCCTCATTCCCCTGTGAAAAATCAACACTAGTGTAAGTCCGGATCCCCGGGCCATGTCCACTACAATCCCTCTCCCTTCCTTGCTGTGCTCTTCTTACTTCTTTTTGATGCTCAGTTAGTTCCAAACGTTTTCTTTTTAACCTTGGAGACAGCTTCTCCTCGTGCTGAAGTTGATTCACTGTATCCTCCACAAACTCTACTCTTTTGGAGCTCATGTTATGGGTTGCAGTCACCCTGTATCTTTGCAAAGCAGTGTTGACTCCTAGTCTAGATTTACATCTTTCAAGATATGGTAAGCTTCTCTTGCGGAGGTTTATTTTTCCATTTCTCGAGAGCGTGTCTAAGACATGAAGCAAGCTTTGAGGGTAATCCAACTTGATTTGCTCACCATAAGTGGAATTCCAGAAGGTGATGGTAGGCTCTGAAATGGATGGATTTGGGTGTTCAAGAGTTTTTTCAAGAAGGGGTGCCTGCAATTTGAGGAATACAGAATCAAAGATTATAGGCGGCGGACTACTTTGCAAACAATTAAGGATTTCAGTCCACAAGAGTTGAAGTTGATATTTGGTGCTTTCATCCCATATCTCTATATGTGACACCCATTGGAGCAGTAGACAAGATATTATCTGCAAGTACATGAAAAGATCATATGCTAGTCAAACAGGATAGCAGTTTTCAAGAAATAGAATCTGTGTGAAAATATGAAACAAAAGAAGGAAACTTCAAGATCCTGATCACCAACTCCATTGGAAATGTTCTAAAGAAACTTTCAAGGAAGATGACTCCAGGTGTAATGTTCACTCCACTTTCTTTTATGCAAACATGTTTTCTATAAAGACCCCCCCCCCCCCCCCCCTCCCCCTCTCTCTTCCCAAAAAAGAGAAGGAAAATTGAGAGAGAGTTAAAAGCAGGAGTAAGACTTTAAAAGCATACACCCTCAACATATGGTTCAACGTAAGGGAAAAAATAAATAAAAGAGCATGATACATGCTTACTTTAGCCACCATTCATATGTAACTTCAATGAATTATTAGAGATCATTAGTTTCACTCTAGTAGCAGTATATAAAATTGCCTCAGTTTTAACTGAAAGCATGATCTAATTATAAAGTTCGATGCAAAAACCTGGCTGGTGCACTACCACAATGAACAAGAGGATATCTTGCTTCATGTGAAGACAACTGATAATGCATGCCAATGCAGAAAATAACCTGGGATTTCATGGCAAAGTTATACAGGCATAAGGAGATCACATATGTAATGACTCAAGCACAAAGGGCAAGAAGTCAGCTACAAAGTTACCTTGATGTCACAAGAAGACCAGTTGGGGGTTCTGTTGCTAACTTTGTACATAACACCTTCAAATATCTGTATGAAGACACTTGGAAACATGAGCAATGGCAGATGGAAGAGACAAAACACTTGGATAGTGAGGGTTCTGTTTTAGATTATATCATTTACATGATACTATAAAACTGAATTGCATTTCATTTGTAGAAAGTTCCAAAACTCCATCTATGTACAAATCACAATGAGAAAATATGGAACTGAAGGAATAAGCCATACAACTTTTAATATATCAAAACTCATTCCTATTATTTGGATAGTGAAGATTCAATTTTAAATTAGATAATTTACTTGATATTATAAAACTGAATTGAATTTCATTTGTAGAGTGTCCAAAACTCCATCTATAAACAAATAACAATGAGATTATTTGAAATGATGGGATCCCGTAAGAACCCAAGTCCAGAGTTGGCAGCCAGCCAACCTGCAATGAAAGAATGCCTTAACACCCTATCATGCCTTAACCCAACTCTAAGAAGCAATGTTTGCACCTACCTGGAAGCAAATCTCAAGCTAACATTCATGTTACTGGATATTTTACAGTCACCAATATGTTTGTGTCTACTTTTGTCTGAACCTACTTCTGAAGTACAGTTCTCTTCCAAGAACCATATTACTACATTGCCATATAAAGAAAGGAGATCCAGATCCAGATCCTTATAACTTAAATCAAGATCATTGGCACCATCAAGCATTCTGGCATGTTCATCAAGGCACCCATTTAACATTGAATACAAATCCTCAAGGAAACTCTTTGCAGCAGAACAGTACACATTCTGTGAAGTTTTAAGAGAACTATAAAGTGTCTTCCACACTTCAAAACAAGTTCAATGTCAAGCTTCCTCTGTGGTGAAACATGAGGCTGTTGTGAGAATCCACTAACCAGTGAGGCTGAATTTTTCTGGGGGCAAGAGCATACTGAAAATGGATACAATAAGAGAGAGCATATGGCAAGAAAACCAGTGTTGTTGGACTCCATTCTCAATAATGAAAGTTCCTTGACATCATCTATGCAGTCTGTCAATCCTTTGGCTATTGCTACCCATATATTTAAGCAGTGGGGACCGATATAATTATACAGTAAACTGATCATAGCAAGGAGAGTTTCCAGGGGATCATATGAAGAGAATAAAAATTTGAAATACTTGTGGATTCCCTGTAAAATCAACTCTGTTTTGGATGTCTTCATAGTTGACTGAAAGACCACACAGAGGTAGGCTACAAGTAAATAAACCACTGGTGAAACCATATTCATGTGAACGATAGATCAGATATCCATAAATTTTGCATGTCTAATGTTATTAACTGATTGAAGCTTGTCAATGTACTTGAGGTCGAATGAAACCTTGTACAGAGGGGATTCCAATGTAGCAGGTTGTAACTCCTTAGTGACAGCGTCTATAAACCGGAGACAAGTATGATGCAAATCACTACTATCACTGCCTTCTGAACTTACATCTTCACATATCTTCTTTATGAACCTTAATACTGTGCCCAAACACAACATAATATCATTATAATTGGTTGATGGCTTTTCCAACTCCAATCGAACTCCTTTCAGAACAGATAAAAATAACCTTAAAGCAGCATCACATGCGAAACTTTTGTGTTCATGGTTGACAGTTGCAATTGATGCTTGACTGATGAGAATAAAAATTATGTTTAAATGGAAGTCCAACTGACAAATATCCCATGGCAACCATTTAACAGAGTATTGCTTCCATAAGAATTTGGTAGCTGATAAATATTGGCTTGCAGAGTTACTTGTGACATATTCCACATATTTACATTTTGCTAAAATAAAATCATCAAGCAGATCTAGGCAAAGATTCCATGAGCTCACACTTTTACTTTGAGGACCAATGCGAAAAATTGCTTCACAGATAGGCTCCAACGCTAGCTTTATCACTGATGGATCATTGACAGAAGTATCAAGTTTATGCAGCAGATAACACCATATGTTCAAGCATGATGAGTGGACGGATGTATCACATTTACTTGATATGATTCCTGTCAGAGGAGTCATTACAAGCCTAATGCTTTTTAAAAACCCATTTGCCTGGATTTTATCACTGGTCTCTCTAGATTTTTGCAAATGTTGTACACCCTTCTCCTCCTTGGATGCATTTGTCTCACAAGCTACTATTGGAGGATGAATTAGAGCATCAATAAGACCTTCCCAAGCAAACTGCAAATTATGGTAAAAAATCATACAAAAGAATGACATTTAAAGCATTATAACGTAGGACTTCTGAAATATTTTAATCCAAAAGGTTACCATAATTGATGGAAGAATGACATTCTAAGTGTTGTAATGGAGTACTGGTATATTTAAACGCAGAAATTACCATGGAGATAATTGAACAGGTAACTAGGCAGTGATTTATCTATTGCCATAAAAACTTGGGTAGACCCAGTCCTATGAGCTTACATGCAAGGACCACAACAACTCAAAAAGTTGATAACTAGACACCCTTTTCTGACTTAAGCAAGGACCATTTAGTCTCTTGATTTGGATTACTGCAAATTTTTTATGCCCCATAATAAATTTGTATCCTTCAAAAGATGACCACTTCTATGCTATCATTGAACTAAGGAAATGGAAGAAAGCACCTTCTATTTTTGAGGTGCTATTTTACTGGTAATAAATTCAACAAATAAAGAATTATTTTCTTGTATAATATTATCAGTGATTGGCGATAGTGACCAGGTTTCCAAAAAGACCAACTGTATTAAAAATACCTGTGAAGCAATCTGGACTTGTGGGTTGAGATCTGAAAATGTATTTTCAGGAATTTTCAGCATTTCATTTGTTAATTGCCTGTTCTTCATAGCATAAGATCCTAGTAAGCGAATAAACCATCCCCATGCATGAATGGCTTGGACCTTCATAACCTGGTTTAGAAGCTCCTTCATCTTATTGAGCAAAATTTGCTTCATATCTTTGACAAGAACCTGTTTCAAGATAGAATGAAGTACATTTAGGGATCTTAGAATACACAACAAGATAGATACAATATTGGAATGATTTTAGGCGAACCTTAACCTTGATACCAGAATCAAAGTTAGACAGAAGGAACCTTTCTCATGGGTCTACCTTAGACATTCAGGCCTGATAATGTGAGATAGGCACACATTAATGCACATAAGAGAGAGAGAGAGAGAGAGAGAGGATCATTGGTATTTGAAACTTTTGTGTCCCAGTCTTTATCATTGACAAAATTGCAATATAAAACTGTTAGGGTTAACTACCTATAATACTTTACAAATCTAATGAGGCGCTCATTCATGATAGAAGTCGAGAAGTTTTGGAATTTCAAATTGAAAAATTTTCTACTCCATGATGCAGAGATATGGAATGAACCACCAGTACAGTTGACTGGTCTTGATTTTGAGCTTCTAGACACCCATTGTGAATTTTATGAAAAACACTTATTCATACGAATTATGGCAGCTGGACTTAAATGACTGTGACCCAACCTCTTATTGATGGTTTGAAGGTTTATTTTTATTTTTTTTTTTTTGGGGGGGGGGGGGGGGGGGGGGGATAAGTTTAAATATTTGTTTAAGATTTATTTTAACAATTAATGGAATTTTGTTTGGCCTAAACCTTTGCAATATTTTGTCTTCACCCTCCACACACACACACAAAGGGAAAAGAAAAGAGTGCTATTTCAATCTCTCAAAATGTCAAAATCATATATCCTACATTGTCAATGTTACCACTACAGTTTGTATTTGAAAAGGAAATTTCCTGTGATGTTTCACTTTTGAAACCAGATACATAGTCATGGTAAAGAAGAAATGGCAGCTACAGGGATATTGAATGAACCACTGGTAGAGTTGACTGCTCTTGATTTTTAGCTTCTGGACACACAATTGGGAATTTTATGATAAATATTTATCCATATTAACTGTTGAAGCTGATTTAGATAACAGTCAAATAAATCAATAGATCCAAACAGTCTGTGACACAACCTCTTACTATTGGTTTGAAGTTTGAACTATTTTTAAGGATGTAATTTGAATTTTACTGGCATTTTGTGCTAAACCTTCACAGCAGTTTGGCGTCACCCGTCAAAATGAAAATCTTCTACTTCATCTCCTAAAATATCAAAATCATCTATTTCACATTGTAAATGGAGCCACCACTCTAGTTTGTATTACAAAAGGAAATTTCCCGTGATGTTTCACTTTTGAAACCAGATTCACAGTCACAGGAAAGAAACTGCTAGCTGTTTAGGCTCACAAATTTTCCTAAAACAAAAAGTTACACCTCAGATTCTGACAAGCACCAATAAGATATAAAATGGGCAAAAATTAGTAATGATTTTTCAGATTCTGCAATGTTAGCATCAGCTAGTAAGATGTTTTATTTCAAATACTTCAGATGCAAACACATTAAATCCATCTAAATTCTCAAACCTTTTAACAAAAATTTAGCGGAAAAAAAGATGGTGGAAACAGATTTAGCTAGCTATATCATATTAGCATGTTTAACCTTTCCATGTTTAAAATGTATATCTCAACTATGAATGCACCTTGATAGATGCACTTGAAAAATATAAAGAACATAAGCACATTTATACCTTGGAGAGAACTAGTGGAGGAGGTAATATTATAGGCTTAATCTTTGATAGACACCTTTCTGACATATCCCTCTCCTTCTTGTCAAAGCTGAGAAGTCTTCTATATATTGGAGGAGCCCATAAATGTGATGAATCTCTCATTCTCTCGCTTAAATTAGATGCTAACTTTATCAAGGCCTATTATAATAGCAAGAAGGGTTAGCAGGAGAGACAAGTTGACCATACTCATTTATTGATTCTTGTTTAACATAAGATGCTAAGTTCAGCAGTGATAAATAAAATATAAATAACCAACTTGATTACACAACAATGTAAAATTTAACACTGGAATCATTAGTTTAGGACAAAAGTTTGACCCAACCTCTTATTGATGGTTTGAAGGTTTTTTTTTTTTTTTTTTTTTTTTTTTTTTTTTGTGGATAAGTTTAAATATTTGTTTAAGATTTATTTTAACAATTAATGGAATTTGTTTTGGCCTAAACCTTTGCAACATTTTGTCTTCACCGTTCACACACACACACACACACAAAGGGAAAAGA
Organism: Quercus variabilis; assembly: GCA_030445155.1. Classification (NCBI taxonomy): domain Eukaryota; kingdom Viridiplantae; phylum Streptophyta; class Magnoliopsida; order Fagales; family Fagaceae; genus Quercus; species Quercus variabilis. The sequence continues at coordinate 48,980,159 of CP129453.1, forward strand.
AAATAGTGCTATTTCAACCTCTCAAAATGTCAAAATCATATATCCTACACTGTAAATGTTACCACTACAGTTTGTATTTGAAAAGGAAATTTCCTGTGATGTTTCACTCTTGCAACCAGATACATAGTCATGGTAAAGAAGAAATGGTAGAAATGGTAGCCACAGGGATATTGAATGAACCACTGGTAGAGTTGACTGGTCCTGTGATGCTGGAGACGCAAAAAGATTATTATGTAGTATTATTTATGTTTGCAAGTTAATTGTATTTTTATGTTTTATGTCCTATTAGTTTATTAGGCTTTTAGTATTTTAGTTTAGAAGCAAGGTTAATTTTGTAATAAGGCAATTAGAGTTTCCTAGTCAATTAGAATTAGGGTTTAGCAATCCTTTATAAGCAACATATTGTACTCCTTGAGGAGATAGTTGATATTTTGATGAATAAAAATAATGGCCATTTGGTCTTTCTTTGATCTGTTGCTGACTCTAGGTCTACCCTAGGTGCTGACTCCTAGTGGTTTTCTCACTTGGTACTAACTCCAAGTAAGGCCTAGGTGCTGACTCCTAGGTCATATCTTTTATTTTTTCCATTCTTTCAATTTTGGTCTAGTTGTCCTGCGTCAATGATGCGGGCCGCAAGAAGATTATTATTTAATATTATTTATGTTTACAAGTTAATTGTATTTTTATGTTTTAGGTCCTATTACTTTATTGGGCTATTATTATTTTAATTTAGAAGTAAGGTTATTTTTGTAACAAGACAATTAGAGTTTCCTAACCAATTAGAATTAGAGTTTAGCAATCCTTTATAAGCAACCTATTGTACTCCTTGAAGAGATAGTTGATATTTTGATAAATGAAAACAATGGTCATTTGGTCTTTCTTTGGTCTGATGCTGACTCCAAGTCTACCTTAGGTGCTGACTCCTAGGACATATCTTTTATTTTTCCGTTCTTTTAGTTTTGTTCTGGTTGTCCTGTGTCAGTTTTGGTATTAGAGCAAACATCGATATGTCTAAAGCATCCCGCAGTCAATCCAGAACTAGAAAAAAAATCACCACAAAAAATAAAAGGAGACCCATGCAAGACCCATCACTCACCAGCCTTCAAAACCCATAAAATCAACACCCACGGTCGTGGAACCCAACAACCACCAGCCACCAGACTAGAAACAGAGGAGTTTGAAGTCAATGAGAGCCATCGAGAACCACCTACGCCAACTCACCGTTGACGCCGCTCCCACCATGCCGCTTCATGCTTCACAGGTTCCATCGAGCTCCAATCTGCACTATTAAGCACCGCCAGTGAGCCCATACAGCCTCTCAGCTGTTGACTCCAGCATTGCTCGTGACTACTCCGCCGTTTCTTTGCTTCTAGTTTCTTTAGCTCTGGTGCTTTTAATGTTTGTCCGTAGCAGACTTTAGTTTTAAATTGTAGTTATTTCTTTATTGTATTTCACAGGAAAAGAAAGAAAAAAAAAAGAAATAAAGTGTTGTTGCTGCCAACTCATTGCACGTATGGGCCCTTAAATTGTTTTTTTTTTTCCACGAATCTATTTTGTCCAATTAGACCCACTCAATTGAGGAGCCAAGCTCATGACTATCAAGTGCAGTAAGTTGACCACTGACAAGGTGAACTATGGTAATATCTAAAGCACCTTATTTTGATGGTGATAATACTTATTCATAAGATTTTGTCAACTGGATGAATGGGATGGAGCAATTTTTTGAGCAAGCAAATTTTGCAGATAACAAAAAGGTTAGGTATGCCAAGTTAAAGTTAAGAGATAAAGCACAAACGTTTTGGGAGAAGCTTGAATATTTCCGCTATATGGATTATGAACCTGCCATTAGTGTGTGGGAAGATATGAAAGAAAAACTTTGTGATGAGTATTTGTCACCATACTATCAAGCTAAGTATCTACCACAATCTTAGTGTGGTACTTTTCACGTTGAAGCAAATACGGTGAATCTTCATCCTCATCCCATTTTATGTCCTCAGCGCACTTTTGAACAATCTACCAAGGAATTAAAGAAGCTCATGAAAAATGTTCAAGACGGGATTGCTCAGATGAAGTAAAAGAAGACTCAAACCGATTCATGGAAAACCAAGGATACTAGATCACAAGGAACTTATTGTTGCCCCAGTAGAAGACAACATTGATGATGATATCTTAGTCGTGGAGAATCCTCCAGCATTACCAAAGCCTAATGTTGACACAGATGTACATACCTCGACAAGTGTTACTTTACCATGCGTGCAGGGAAAAGAATCTATTGAAGAGCAGCAAGGTGAAGAGATGGTGCCTAAAGAGAGTATTATGTTAGAGGGTGCACATGATGTGAAAGTTGAAGTTATTGAATATGCTTCTGATCAACTGTCCACAGTCCTTGAAGATCTACATCTTGGTGAAGTCGAAGAGGTTAAAAATACAGTGCTTCCTATGGTTCATAAGGTTCAAGAAGAGATTATACTGATTTCACACATTGATTTTGTTATTCCAAATGAGTTTGATGTGGTGGAATTCAAGGTTTTTGTTTTCCCTGTGTTCCCTAAGGTGATTCCAAACTTGAAGCAAGTGTTACTTGTCAACATTCTAATCCTTCAACGCTTTAGACCTCGAGGTCGAGTTTTCACCAACTAGAGGAGAATGATGCGGGAGACACAAGAAGATTATTATTTAATATTATTTATGTTTGCAAGTCAATTGTATTTTTATGTTTTAGGTCCTATTAATTTATTGTGCTATTAGTATTTTAATTTAGAAGCAAGGTTATTTCTGTAATAAGGCAATTAGGGTTTTTTAGCCAATTAGAATTAAGGTTCAGCAATCCTTTATAAGCAACCTGTTGTACTCATTGAAGAGATAGTTGATATTTTGATAAATGAAAACAATGGCCATTTGGTCTTTCTTTGGTCTAGTGTAAACCCTAGGTCTACCCTAAGTGCTGACTCCTAGTGGTTTCCCCGCTTGGTGCTGACTCTAAGCAAGACCTAGGTGCTGACTCCAAGCAAGGCTTAGGTGCTAACTCCTAGGTCATATCTTTTATTTTTCCATTCTTTCAGTTTTTTTCTGGTTGTCCTGCGTTATCTTGATTTTTAGCTTCTGGACACACAATTGGGAATTTTATGATAAATATTTATTCATATTAACTACTGAAGCTGATTTAGATAACAGTCCAATAAATCAATAGATCCAAACAGTTTGTGACACAACCTCTTACTATTGGTTTGAACTATTTTTTAGGATGTAATTTGAATTTTATTGGCATTTTGTGCTAAACCTTCACAGCAGTTTGGCTTCACCCACCAAAATGAAAATTTTCTACTTCATCGCTTAAAACATCAAAATCATCTATTTTACATTGTAAATGTAGCCACCACTCTAGTTTGTATTAACAAAGGAAATTTCCCGTGATGTTTCACTTTTGAAACCAGATTCACAGTCACAGTAAAGAAACTGCTAGCTGTTTAGGCTCACAAATTTTCTTAAAACAAAAGGTTACACCTCAGATTCTGACAAGCACCAATAAGATATAAAATGGGAAAAAATTAGTAATGATTTTTCAGATTCTGCAATGTTAGCATCAGCTAGTAAGATGTTTTATTTGAAATACTTCAGATGCAAGCACATTAAATCCATCTAAATTCTCAAACCTTTTAACAAAAATTTAGTGGAAAAAAAATGGTGGAAACAGATTTAGCTAGCTATATCATATTAGCATGTTTAAGCTTTACATGTTTAAAATGTATATCTCAACTATGAACGCACCTTGATAGATGCACTTGAAAAATATAAAGAACATAAGCACATTTGTAGAACTAGTGGAGGAGGTAATATTATAGGCTTAATCATCGATAGACACCTTTCTGACATATCCCTCTCCTTGTCAAAGCTGAGAAGTCTTCTATATATTGGAGGAGCCCATAAATGTGATGAGTCTCTCATTCTCTCGCTTAAATTAGATGCTAAATTTACCAAGACCTATTATAATAGCAAGAAGGGTTAGCAGGAGAGACAAGTTGACCATACTCATTTATTGATTCTTGTTTAACATAAGATGCTAAGTTCAGCAGTGATATATAAAATATAAATAACCAACTTGATTACGCAACAATGTAAAATTTAACACTGGAATCATTAGTTTAGGACAAAAGTTTGACACAATTTGCTTGGGTAACATAATGTTCCGTCCAAGTTTGAAAAAAAAAAATTCCACAATTAAGCAAATAAAACCACTTCACTGCCAATTTTCTCTCTTTCTCCAGGACAAGTTATGCACATTAAACACTTTACAGAAAAAACGATATTGAAATCTATTAGTGACTGACTTAGTCAGTTTATATGCATAGATTTCCACTTAAGAAGTATCACTAGAAGTGGTTGAGGAACATAAAATAGAAAGCTTGGAAGTATCAATTGGGTTGTCAAGTGCATGAACAACCGCCTGCAACAGAGAGTTGTAGTGGGAATCTAGAAATGGTGCATTAAACTGTTGGATGGATATGCACCACACTCCTAAGTTACAAACTGACTGCAATTAAGAGGCAAACAAGTCAAATCCACAAATAAATGAAAAGAGCACAGCAACCCTTGAAAACTATCATTATTTGACAATGTGACATTTACCTTCATTTTTGTTGTCGTAATGAGCCTAACTAAAGACTCTATAACCAAATTGACATCATCCACTACAAAACCAACATAGAGAAAATGCTGATTAAGTACTCATTTCCAATTAAAAGACAACAAAACAATACCCGTCAACTAGGACCGTTGTTTAGCCACTGTTTTGATAGGGTAAATTACAAATTACATCCCTAAACTTTGGAGGTGTTTAGATTTTAGTTTTACACCCTGAAGTTTGAAAATTTGGATTTTAGCCTTGAAGTTTGGAGGATTTTGGATTTTACCCTGAAGTTTCAAAATTTGGATTTTACCTCTTAAAGTTTGAGGGTGTTTGGATTTTACATCCCAAATTTTGAAATTTCAGTATGTAATATCCAAACACCCCTAAACTTTAGGAAGTAAAATCCAAATTCTAACACGTCAAGGTGTGAAATTCAAACACTCCCAAACTTCACAGAGTAAAATCCAAATTCTGAAACTTCAAGGTATAAAATCCATACACCCTCAAACTTTAGGGGTGTAATTTGCAATTTACCTTTTTTAATATCTAAATTTTGAATGGCAATAATCTACCAACACCCCATTACTAAAATGTTATACTAAACAATGGTGTACCACTAGCACAACATACCTGCAATTACGGCCACAAGGGACGGATGATAAATCATGAAACCCAAACACTTCAAAGCCAGTGCAGCACTGTCATCAATTCAAAACCAATATTTATACATATATTCAATCACCCTCCATTTAAAAGCTACTTAGATGGAAAGAGGGAACCAAGGAAAAAAAAAAAAAAAACCATTAATTTTTTTCGAAAAAAAAAAATCATCTATTTCAATTCATAATTGTATTCGAAATTTCATTTCCTTTTCTTTTCCTACACATTCCCAGCATCCAAACATAACTGTACCTATGCATGTTTATCTTCAAATAAAAACAAGGCCATGCAGGCCATTAGGCCTGCTAGTAGTCTTGTAGACTGTCTTCAACTGTCAGTAATGCCTGTTTGATTGACAATCGCACCAAATTAATTGTCCATTTTGTTTCACTTTTTTGATCATTATCTGAAACTAAGACCAGTTCTCCCCCATTCGTGTCCACCCCATACATCCTCTTGCCACCTAGGGTAATAACAAGTAGAGATAAATTCATATGGTGTTTCCTTAACACCCTTAGTTTAAATATAATATGAGTATGACCTTACCAATATCAACTGGTTATGTAATCAAGAAAAAAATTGAAATCAGGTTTTTCCCTCATATATTTCCAAAAAAAATTGGGTGTAGTTTTAACTTTTAAACCAATTAGCCGTGAACCCGCGCGTTGCGCGAGATAATTATTTTTATAGTAGTTTTATTAAATTTTTTATTTTTTATTTTTACAATTTAAACTAATCTAATAATGAGTAATGTATTTCATAATTATATTTTTATTTATTATAGAAACAATCATAAATGTAATATAGGAACAATCCAAAACACCAAAAAAACGTAAACAAAAAAAAATTAATAAAACTTAACAATGATTAATTGAACCAATATTATGATAAAATTTTGTTTTTGATAATATATTAAGATTATTTTCTTTGTAGAAATTATAATTTCAGCCACCCAAAACATATTATCAAATAAACAATTATTAGCAAAATCTAAGAATTAAATTTCTATACAGGCATTATTATAAAATAATAATAATTAAAATAAAATTTCAAAAGTTAAAATTTGTCACCTATCCAATTATTTTCGTTTGGCTAACTTTTGCTTTTCTTTAAATGGATGGCATTATAAAGTACTTCTAATACAACTATTAAGAGTACTTTGTCCACCACAAAGGATTAGAAAATAAATAAAAATTAGTAAAATCTCATAGTTTAACATCTAAATTGAGTACTATAAAAAATCATGCTATGTAACAGAATAAATACCAAATTATCCAAATCATACTATGTAATAGAATAATATTATATTTTTATATGCTATATTTAATTCTTTAGAACATAGTAGGATAACATTTAACAATCAAAAAGAATAGAAAATAAAAACAACAATTTAAAAAATAAAACAAAATTGCATTAACCCAAAATAGAGTTTTAAAGAATATAAAAAATTATCAACCTAAAGTAGAGATGCAAGAAAAATAAAAAATAAAAATCCACCAAAAAATTTAGAGAGAGAAAGAGAGAGAGAACCATTTTTTTTTATGAGGGAAAACTATGCATAGAATAGAAGAGATAGTAACAAATTTATAGTAAGATGGTGTGAATAAGAAGAGACAAAAATAAAGAAAGATGAAGGGAAAGAGGAAGAATGATATTAATATAGAGGGTAGTGGGGAGATGAGAAGGTAAGGGAGAAAAAAAGATTGAAGAAGTAGTGGGGAGATGAAATAGTAAGAAAGAGAGAAAGGTTGGAGAATGGTAAATATTAAAAAAATAAATGTTAAAAACAATTATAGAAAAAAAAAAAAAAACTCTAAAGCTTGAAAGGCTTCAACAATGTTATTTATTTATTTATTTCCTTTAAGCTGAAAAGGCTCACACAAAACCCTAAAACTGAACTGAAAAAGTTTTGGGTTAGTCTTGATAGTGAAACTAAATAAATAAGAGGTGGGCTAGATTAATTATACAAATTTATTATAGGGTGATAATGGAAGTAAATAAATAAGTAGTGAACTAGATTTATTATAGGATGATAGTGCAAGTAAATAAATAAGTAATAGGCTACATTTATAGGGCTGAAAATTGTAAAAACCATTTTAAAATTGTAGGACAAATTATATATATTTTTTTAAAAATGATGTGGCAGCTGATGTGGCGCAACGCGAGAGCAGCAACATTAAATGCTATGCTTCAACTTTTAGTAATACTAGTGTTTAACCCACACAATGCGTGGAATCATTTGAAATCTCATAAGTAGAAGGGAAATTTGGCTCATAAAATCATTTTTTAAAGAAAAAATTTGTTGCAAAATGTGTAAGATACGTTAGTTATCAATTTGGACCATCCATTCAACACACTATAATTTTAATCTTTTAAACCTTTATCTAGCTGATTGCTTTCACATGTTAAAAACATGGTGAAAATAGCAATATGTTGAAAATTCCATATGATCAATGACAGACAGTTAATATTAGCTAACACTGATAAGTTTATCCAAAAAAATAGCTAACACTGATAATTATACACTTTCAGATTTCAAAGTTCTACAATTTCAATCACTCTTCAAAAACAACAAATCAGGTAGGATGGAAAACAGAAACTGAAAACTAAATTGAATTTTGTAGTTGCTATTTTCCCTTTTGATCTTAGCATGCTAGCTACTGCATCATTTCAAATAATGTTTGTAGACGACTAAATTTCTAGTTCGAAATAAATCAAACAAGTAAAATAGTTGCACAAATGCGAATTTGTATTGAATATGTGTGGTACAATTCTCTGTGATTACAAAAGAGTAATCCTCTAATTCGATCTCCTTGTAAGACTTATTGATTTGGATTTAGGGTAATATGATTGTGACTTGAACACAAAATATCCTTCAATTTGGTTGAGGAATGGATCGAAGATTGCTGAAACGGAATTACAATGAATCTCCTGCTATGAGCTTGTTAGAAATCCTTTGTTCTTCGCGTTCTTTGTGTTCTTCGTGTGTTCTTCGTCTTTGAAGGTTTATGGTGGAAGTTCTTTCGGGCTTTAGGAGCTTGGATCTGTAGAGCTTCACTGATTTGGGTTTTGTTGATATTTTCAGACACTTTAGGCTTGATTCCCGCAAACTTTTGGATCTAGGTGGATTATTTGGATGATTTCTCTTCGAATGTTCTTCGTATTCGAAGTTGAAGTTCTTGAAGTTCTTGGAGGCTTTAGAGCTTGGTTCCGGCAAAGCTTCTAGACTTCTGAGTGCTTCAAATGGCTTGGTCCCCTCCTAAATGTCTTAGGAAGGCTTCTATTTATAGGAGTTTTGGGTGGATGAGCGACACGTGGCAAAGTCTGATTGGTGACACATGTCACAGTTTGATTGGTTCGCTTATGTCATTGCTTGCACGGGCGAGGTTGCTTAGGTCATCGCTTGCACGAGCTGATGCATGATTGGTTCTTGCATGACATTTGGCAAATTTCTGTTGGCTTCTGAATAGTAATAGTAAAACCTAGCAGCAACATGTAATTGGCTGCATTTTGTGGACTTGGTAGTGTGACATGTCAGCTTGTGATAGGTCGGGAATTTTCCTTCTCTACAAATGCCCCTTCGAGACTCGTTCACATACACAGTTTCAGAGTGTGGTGTGAGAATGAGTTTCGAAAACAGACTTTTACTCTTGACTCTTCAAATGAAGTAATTGAAGGTGGCGGAGTTTTTAGCAGGATGAGATAATTTCCGAGAAGTAGACCCACCCATATGAAAGGTTTTGATGAGGCCGAAAAGAGATCTACGAGTATTTGAATGTAATTGCATGACCAAGCTTTCTCAGCAGAGGTTAAGTTGAAGTAACTTCAAAAGAGTGTTTTTGGACCGTTGGTAGCGATCACATGGTATAGAAGATGGGGAAGACGCGAGGATGGTGGCTAGGTACAGCATGCAAAGTCATGGGGCTAGCCTCATGTTTTTAAGAATCTTTGGTGAAGTCATATCAGAAGAGTATACTTCGGATTACGGCGAGGCCATGTGGGAAAGTGGTTGAATGCACTTGTGTCATCGTTTTACTCAAGTTAAGTTGAGGTAGACCTGAGATTAGGAACCGGTGTCTCTGCTGGACTTGGATTTCCTGGCCAACCAAATCCACGAAAGCATGGAAGGTCGATGCAGGCCTTGTTATGAATAACTTTATGGACAAAGGTGGTTGTTAGGTGGAGAAACAAAATTTGTTTGGATCTCAAAACTACAATGATGCTGTGAAGTAGGCTTTTACCGAACCATGAGAGGGTTGATTTTAAACTGATTATGAAGCGATATTGGTTGCTAAGTGTTGAGAATTATAAAGCCATAGTGAGAAATGGCTGTGACAAGGAGGACTTGAAAATTTGAAAGAAGCAAATCTTCATTTATAACTTAGTGTGTTTTTCTGGATGAGTTCTTGATGAATCCAGCCCTTCTATTTATAGCGAAGAGACGAAGAATGGTGGATGGATAGTTGAGAATGGCGGATGTGAATTTTTGGTGAGACCGGTGGATGAGAATGGTAGGTTGGAGACTAGTAGGGAACGAAAATGGTAGGTGAAAGAGATGAAGAATGGTGGGTGGGAATGTTTGGCACCGAAAGGGGAATGGTAGATTGGACGGGTGACCCAATATAATTTCAAATTCAAGACACACTTGTAAGAGTTCATTTGTACTTTGAAAGAGAAGCTTTGATGAAGTCTGGAGAATAACCTTGAGGGGATCCAAACTAAATAGATGAATCTCAAATCTTGATCTTGGGAGCTTAAGTTTTGGACATTGTCAGTACTTTGGAGATGTGGGTTAGATTGGTGACTTCCAAGTTGAGAAAAACTAAGCAAGACAAGTTTGGATTGAAAATCTTGACTTTGGGTCGAATTCAACACAAAAATCAACTAACTTAGAATTAAGTTATTTGTGCAATTTTCGAGTCTCAAATGATGGAACGGACTCCATAATTGGAATGTACGCGAAAAATTGAGCAAGATAGGTCTATCTTAAAAATTTTGACTTTTGGTCAACATTTATGCAAAAGTCAACTTTTTTTAAATTAGACGTTTGCACAATTTCTGAGTTTTGAATGAAGAAACGGGTCCCAAAATTGGAATGTACTCAAAAAACAGAGTGGGACAAGCCCATCTTGAAAATTTTGACTTTTTGGTTAAAATTAAAGGTCTAACTTAGTCAAAGCTTCTTTTTTTTCTCTCTCTCTTTTTTTTCTTTTTTTTGGCGATTCAGACCAGGTCAGGATCAACGGGTCAAACCGGGTCGGTCTGGTCAAACGGGTCATATTTGTGGGTCGATCAAACCGGGCGAGATGACGTCATCCATGACGTCATGCAATTGAGGTGCATGCCAGGGAAGAAGCACATAACAGCACATGGCATGTGGGAGAGAAGCCCGGCACGTGTGAGCGCGTAATGACTGAGGGAGGCGCGTGGGAGCGCGTGAAATAGGGGTTGCTACCGCCAGATTTTCTGGCAGCGCGTGGAGGCACGTGTCAACTCTTTTGATCACGAAATTTTTGGGTTTTGTAGATCGGAGGCGATAGAATCTCCTGGTATGCTCTGTTTTCTAAATTGGTGGCCTGATTTGCACAGATTTCAAGGATTAAACCATTGGTCATCGTGAGTTTGTGGCGGCACATGGTGGCATGTGGTGGCTCTGTGGTTGATGACCTTTCTGGGTTTTTTAGATCAAGGGCCGTTTTAGATTTCTGTAGGGTCAGTTTTGTGAAATGATGTCTGGATTTTCACAATTCTAAATGAGAAAGCCACGGGTCATTGTTGGACTTATGGATATTTTTGGTCTAATTTTGCAGTGGCTGCCCTGATAGGATGGTGCCAGGATTCACATTTGTGAAGTAGGTAATGAGCCAATATCTTCTATCTCCATGGCTAAACATCCTCCCTTATTTCAAAATTCGGTACAGTCTTCTTTGACTTTGAGTGCATTTGAGTTTCAAAGTCTGAACTTAAACATTGGTGGCAGCATTTTTCTTCTTTCTTTTTTTGTCTATTAGCTTGCAAGGACTCCTATATAAAGCTGACCCAAGCATGCACTAAGCTTGCATAAGCTTTGTCTTCAGTGGGCATCTTGATACTATGTAGAGAAACTTTGCCTCTTTATTTCAGTGGGTATCGTAATACTGTGTAGAGTGTTTTTTTTTTTTTTTTGTACTAACTGCTTTCTTTTTTTTTTTTCACAGGCTAAAGATTACAATTGAAGCTCTCTCTTTCTCTGTTTTTTTTTTTTTTTCACAAGCTAGAGATTACAATTGAAGCTCTCTCTTTCTCTGTTTTTTTTTTTTTTTTCACAGGCTAGAGATTACAATTGAAGCTCTCTCTTTCTCTGATTTTTTTTTTTTTTTATTCTTCACAGGCTAGAGATTACAATTGAAGCTCTCTCTTTCTTTGATTTTTTTTTTTTATTATTTAGATGTGCCGTGAGATTTTCTTCTAACAAATTCTTTGTTGTTGCTTGTTTTTGTTATGTAGCAGACTTTCCTTTATTCTTTGGGCTTTAACTTCGAGGTTTACACCAACGTTCTTATAGTGATATTTGTCTCCATCCTTGACGTTCTCATAGCAACAGTCATCTAGGCAACAATGTTATCAAAGGTGTTCATGATTCAATGATGCTATTACTAGCATTTGACTTTGAAGTTGTACGGGCCTTTGTCTTGGCAATTATGCTGTAGCAACACTTGTCTTTTCAATGCAATAATCTCAAGAGTCTTTGCAATGTAGCCACATCAAGAGTCTTTATCATGAAGCCGCGCCAGCACTCGTTCTTGTACTGAAGCCATGCCAATATTTTATTCGCGCCGAAGCTATGACAACACCCATCTTTTTCATGAAGCTATGACAACACTTCACTTGCACTGAAGTCATGCCAACATTCATTTTTGCCGTGAAGCTACATTAACACTTCATTTGCACTGAAACTGCGCTGACATCCATCTTTGCCATGTCAACACTTCATTCGCACTGAAGTCATGCCAACATCCATCTTTGTCATGTTAACACTTCATTCGTATCAAAGCCATGCGAACATTCATCTTTATCATGAAGCCACGACAACACTTCATATCGAAGCTGTGCCAACGTTCATCTTTGTCATGAAGCTACTTCAACACTTCGCTCATGCCAAAACTGCGCCGACATCCATCTTTGCCATGTTAACACTTCATTCACACCGAAGTCATGCCAACATTCATTTTTGCTATGAAGCTACATTAACACTTTATTTGCATTGAAGTCGCATTGAAGTTGCACCAATATTGACCTTTATAATAAAACTACAACAACATCAATCTTCAGAGGCAACATAGCTCAGACATTGAGGATACGTAGCACTGTAGCTAAACATCAGGATTTCAAAGATGCCAACAAGACATTGAAGATACAAGGAGTCCCTATCAAGACTTTGAAGATGCAAGGGAATGCCTGCTAAACCTTGAAGATGCAAAGAGTCCATATCAAAACTTTAAAGATGCAAGGAAATGCCATGAACAACTCAACATTGCACGAACATGCCCACAGAAGCAAAATGATGCAACACCAACTTCAGATATATAATCTATCACCATTTTGGAAGAAGATGACGTCATCCAAATTTCAAAAACATGATATGAAATGACACCACTCAGAAGGGAGATGATGCAGTTTGGGCTTGCAAGGTACAATAAGATGCCCCCAGGAGATAAGTGATGCAAAGCATACTTCAGAAACATGGGAGAGTGTCCATAGAAGATAGGCAATGCCATGCAGACTTCATTTCTTGCAAAAGTGGTTGAAGATTTTATTTTGCTCCGCAACCAAGAATCAACTTATGTTCATCATCATTTCAAGGATAGCTAAGTAACATCAACTCCTTGCAGTCTTTATCTTCAACTACAACGATCTTCGATCACCCTACTGAGTAGTTGACTACCTTCAAGTAATGTCTTGCTGACCAAAGGGGCCTTAAAAGCATATTGACAACCATTGCAAAATTCTTCAAGCCAGACTGACAATCCTTCTTCTTCTCATGTGACTGAACTTAGTGACAAACACCAAGCTACCTACGTACCCCGAAGAGGGATCAAGTCATCACGTAGTTCAATATATATATATTTTTTTTATATTTTTTTTTATGATTTTTTTTTTGATATTTTCCTTTTGGATGATTTCTTTGTTTTTTTTTTTTCTTTGTTTCTTCTTTTTTTTTCTTTTGTCTTTTTTTTTCTTTGTTTCTTTTTTTTTTTTTTTTTTTTCATAACTTGATAATTTTTTTTTAGTGCGTGACTAAACTCAGCAAAAGATACTAAGTTGTCTACGTACCCTCGAGAGGGATCAAGTCATTACGTAGTTCAAATGTTTTTTTTTTTTTTTTTTTTTTTTTACAAAAAGGGGGGCTTAGTGTGTAATATTGGGTATCACCACTAATCAAACCCGAGACCTCTCAAGGGCGACTTAGGCATCTAACCACTACACCACACTAGCAATTGGTGACATAGAGTGGGATTAATTTTTCTTTATTGGTATGCTTTCAAAGGTAATGGGAAGATATCATGTACCCTTGCAGCATTACAGTGGGCAATTTAAACTCTTACCAAGGAGCAATCCTCGACTTTCAAGCATAGAAGCGTTGAAGGAACTTCCCATTGATGGGGCCGATCCTTACACCATCATTATCAATCAATTTATAAGCTCCATTGGTGTAGACTTCTTGCACAATATAAAGGCCATCCCATTTTGAAGTGAACTTATTGCCTGTACGATGAGTTGTGATGATAGGTCTTTGAATAGCGAGGACTAAGTCACCAACTTGGAATGATCTTGGTTTAACTTTTTTATTGAAGGTGCTTGAAAGACAAGCTTGATAACACTCAAAGCATTGTTGGGCCTCGAGCATTTTCTCATCAAGTGCCTCTAATTCTTGTAATCTGAGCTTGGCATTTTCTTCTCCAGTCAATCCTTCTTGAATGACAATCCGTAATGATGAGATTTGACTTTCCAAAGGAAGGACAGCTTCTACTCCATACACAAGAGAATATGGCGTCGCTTGAGTAGGCGTTCGAAATGTTGTTCGATATGCCCATAATGCTTCTCCGATTCTTTCATGCCAGTCTCACTTCGTCTTGGAGACCACCTTTTTCAACAAACTGCCAAGCGTCTTGTTAAACGCTTCAACTAGTCCATTTGCCAGGGCATTGTACATGGAGGAGTTGTATTGTTTAAACTCAAACTTCTCGCATAGTTCCGTCATCAACCTTGTATAACGGTTTCCCATTGTCATTTATGATATAACGAGGGACACCATACTGATAGATCAAATGAGTTCGAATGAAATTGACTACTGTCTCTTTTTTCACTTCCCTGAGGGGCACAGCTTCCGCCCACTTCGAGAAGTAATCAGTTACGGCCAAGATGTATAAATTGCCACCGGATGACTTTGGTAATGGTCCTATCGCATCAAGCCCCCATGCATCAAAAGGCCAAGAAGCTACAGTTGGGTGTAAAGGTTCTGGCAGTTGGTGGATGAAGTTTGCGTGATATTGACAAGCTTCACATTTCTTAGCGCACTCCATGGAATCTTGCACCATTGTAGGCCAATAGTAACCCATTCGTTCGATCCTGTAATGTAACTTAGGACCTGACTGATGTGCACCACATATTCCAGAATGAGCCTCCTCTAAGGCTTGTTTAGCCTTCTCCTCTCCTAAGCAACGGAGAAACAATCCATTAAATAAACGGCGGAAGAAACTGTCTTTATAGTAAATGAATCGAGCAGCCCTCTGCCGAACTTCAGTCTTGTGGCGTTTATCATCCGAGAGTCTTCCATGTTGAAGGTATTCAATGATTACTTGTCGCCAATCTTCTTTTTCAACAAGGCATACTGAAATGATGTTGGCTTGCTCTTCTTCTTCTTCTTCAATCACGAGAGGTACCACCCACCTTTGGGAAATAGCAACTTTGGTGGTCTTTTCTTGGGATAATGCCAAGGCGGTAGCCAAATTAGCTAAAGCATCAGCCTGTCTATTCTCCTTTCTTGGTATATGCTCCAATGTGATGGCCTCAAAATTTGTTAACAACTTCTTTGCATATTGGCAATAGGGGATGAGGTCTTCCTTCTTGACATCATACTACTCCAAGATTTGGTTGATAACCAATTTGGAGTCCCCAAAGATCTCAAGTTGCGATATGCTCATTTCAATGGCCATTTGTAGACCAACAATCAATGCTTGATATTCGGCTACGTTGTTAGAGCAAAGTTCGTTTAATGAGAACGAGTACAGAAGTATTTGCCGTTGTGGAGAAACAAACACTACACCTGCCCCCGCTCCTTTTCGACGTGCAGCCCCATCAAAAAACATCATCCATGGTGGCATTACTTCAATGTAAAACACATCTTCATCCGGGAAATCATCGAAGAACTCTTAATCAGATGGAACTGGGAGATCAGCCAAGAAATCTGTCAATGCTTGTCCCTTGACAGCTTTTTGTGGGACATATGCAATGTCATATTGTTGTAGCAAGACTGCCCATCGAGCTATATGACCTGAAACCACTGGCCTAGAAAGGACATACTTAATCGGGTCCACTTTTACTATCAAACGAACTGTGTATGCTTGCATGTAGTGCTCTAATTTATCTATAGCAAAGAAACGAGCGAGACACATCTTTTCAATAGGAGAATAATTTAATTCAACCCCATTGAGAGTTCGACTTAGATAATAAAGGGCTCTTTCTTTCCCTTCTTCATTTTCTTGCGCCATAAGAGTACCCAAAGATTTTTCTTGTGCTGCGATGTATAGCACCAGAGGCTTTCCTGGGATGGGAGCACCTAAAACTGGAGGATTAAGCAAGTATCTTTTGATGCGCGCAAAAGCATTGCTACAAGCCTCATCCCATTCAAAGTGCACATCCTTCTTCATTAATCTATTGAAAGGTTGACATCGACCAGCCAAATTCAAGATGAATCGTCGGATGTAAGCTAGTTTTCCCTACAAGCCTCTAAGTTCTCGCAGATTCTTGGGCTCTAGCATTTTCTGGATAGCCTCAATTTTGGACTGGTTAATTTCAATATCGCGGTGCCTTACAACGAAATCAAGAAATTTCCCAGACGTTACGCCAAAAGCGCATTTGCGTGGGTTCATTTTAAGCTGATATTTTCTCAGGCGGTTGAACATGGATCGCAGATCTACCAGATGGTCTTCCTTCCCTTTTGTTTTAACCACCAGATCATCGACATAGCACTTCACGTATTTGTGAAGTACATTATCAAAGATCTTTTGCATGGCCCGTTGATAAGTAGCACCAGCGTTCTTTAATCCAAAAGGCATCACTTTGTAATAGTAAATGCCTTTAGGGGTACGAAAAGCTGTGAGCTCTTCATCCTTAGGATTCATTCGAATTTGGTTATAGCCTGAAGAACCATCCATGAAAGATAAAGCTTCATGACCAATAGTGGCGTCAACCATGACCTTAGTGATGGGTAATGGAAAATCATCCTTAGGACATGCATTGTTCAAATCACGGAAGTCAACGCACACCCGGATTTGTCCATTCTTCTTTTTGATAGGGACGTTGTTAGCGATCCATTCTGGGTACTGTACTTCACGAATGAAACCCACCTCGATTAGCTTATTGACCTCATTTTCTATTTGAGGGATAAGCTCCAGCCGAAAGTGTCTTTGGGCTTGTTTAACTGGGCGCACACCTTTCTTTACTGCCAAATGATGTACAGCAATACTTGGATTGAGCCCAGGCATTTTCTTGTAAGTCCAAGCAAACACATCTTTGTATTATACTAGGAGCTTGAGGTACCCTTCTTCTTCTTCAGGGGTGAGAAGCGCACTGATGAAAGTTGGCCGAGGTTCTTCAACAGTTCCTAAATTGACCTCTTTAAGCTCATCAACTGTAGCTTGTCCTCCATCTTCCAAGGCTAGAGGAGCTTCCTCGACCTCTTCAGCTTCAGCATCTGAAATTGTATCCTCTTGTATTGTAATATGAAACAAGGATGATACCTCTTCAATTTGCTCATTGTGGGTGAGTGACTGACTTATGTGTACAATTTTTCGTCTTTTGACTTTGAGTGATTCTTTAATGCTGATATCTAAGGCAAAGTTACATTTCATGCGTGAAGGAATGCTACTGCGAATCTCATCATTAGCTTTCTTCTCCCCTTGATCCTCAAAATTTATTGAATTTTGAGAATGATTATCAACAGGCCTTTTTTTGCCCCCAATCTATCAAAGACTGATTTACAAGCAAAAGTGTCACGATTTTGTGTTAAGCAAGTTGTATTTAACCTGTTGAACATTGTAACTCGTGACGATGAGCCCTCGATGCGATCGAACACTGAGACCCGTGATGGAGAGTGATCTTTTCTTTGATTCGAACTTCCGTTGACCTCCACTGTTATGTATTAGGAACTTGAAGCATTGGTTCTCCTCTTGATCCATATCTGAGCCGGTTGTTCTGGAGTATAACCTAATCTGGTCTTTGGGATAGGAATCTTATGCCTTTCAAGCTGCATTTTCCTTTGTGTTTTGCCAAGGCCATGCATCTTTTCTCCAGTAGCTTCTGGAATTAGTTTCCCTAAGTCTCCTTGTTTTGAGAAATCGTAGCCTACTCTGGCTAACAACCTATATGCCTTTGGGTTGAACCATTCTTTCGTCCGCTCACTTGGTAGAATACCATGCTCTGTCAAACTTTGTGAAGACCTCACGAATCCATTTAGTGGTTTCGAGGGCAAAGGATTTGTGGATGAAGTTAAAGACATGATATGATTTTCTTTCAATATGGCTACATCCTCCATCGTGAGTTTTGTAGAAGGCTTTTCTATGTCTTTTATAGATCGAAGGCATTCCACAAATGGTGATTGTCCATTCTTGCAGTGTGATAATGGTACATAACGGAGGATTGGAGGATTATTAGAAGGTGTTGAAATTTCAGCTTTTATTGAATTACTAGTAGATTCACTAGAATGATCATTCCCGCATTCTGGACCTTTTTTTTAGGAAGGATTATCCTTTTCAGTGATGAATCTAACGTGCTTCTTTTCACTCTACTTGCTTTCCATAGACGGGATCTCAACTGGGAGAACTTCACTAGTAATGTTATCGTCTACATAAAATTTTGCGTCAGCAAAATGAGCTTTAGTCTCAACAAAAGGCTTTAAGTCAGCATTGACCTTTTTTATTCTGCCTTGAAGATACTTGAAACATTGATGCAAAGTTGATGGCACTATTCCATTTCCATGGATCCATGGACGTCCTAACAACATGTTGTAGGTTGTCTTGGCATCGATGACATGGAACAAAACGTTACTTGTCAATTCTCCAATGATTAATTCCAAGTGTATCATGCTGATTTCACATTGTCCTCCTTGGTTAAAACCTTGAATGACCAAATGAATGTGCGATAATTCCTCCATAGTCAAACCATGTCATTTTTGGTAGTATATTAATAGCTGAACCTCCGTCGATGAGAATACGAAAGATCTTTTGTTCACGAGTATAACCAGAGACATAAAGTGGATGATTGTGGGGTTTAGAGCCTAACAACAGATCCTCATCAGTGAAAGTCAAGTCTGGAGAGCATGCGTAACATTCTTGGGTTTGTTGAAGTGTGTTGGTAGAAGGAGTGTATATCTCTGGCTTTTCAAGAGTTTGAGCGAGTGCTTCTCTTGGTGAGATGAAGGATTGCAAGGGTTCAACTTCATCAACTCGAGATTGGAGTTCCTCCACAGATGGCAAAGTCTTGTTTGGACCGTCATGGCCAACATCCTCCTTTTCATCCTGAACTTCGCACTAAGAGACTGTGTGAACGGCCTCGATTGAGTCATTTTGAAAGAATTTTCTAGGGAAGAATTCTTCCAATGTGATGAGATTTCGAAGTTTTTGGGTTCGTGCTGAATCGTCAGACATTTTTGTTCCCAGTTTTTCTTTCCTTTTATCACTCCTTCTTAACCAAGGCTGAATCTGGATTTGTGCTCTTCTAGACTCTTGGGTGATCAAATGAAAAGGGAATGTATGTTTCTTCTTCCATCTTCTGCAAGTAACCATCGTCCAGCCTTCTTCCTCATCTATTGTTAACCTTTTATCATCATTTGAATTATAATCAGGTGCCTTTTGTGAGAGCTGAACTTGAATAGGTTCTAGAGAACCAAACTGAACGAGAGTGGTATTTGCCCCCTGCTTAGTAGTTGGAGACATGCAACTAGGTAACCCACAAGCAAAGGTTGCAAGGTTTGACTGAGCAACATCATTAAAATCCAAGTCGATGTTCCTTTCCTTGGCGAGCTTCATGATGAGTTCTTTAAGAACAAAGCATTTTTGGATTGGATGGCTTATGATGTGATGATACTTACAATAGTTCGAGTTATCAACTTTTCCCATCTCCTCCGGCTGTTTGCATTCTGGCAATTTAATTAATTTCAACTTGAGCAGTTGTTCTAGCATTTCGAGCATATCGGCATCTAGGAAAGGATACAATTTTTGTTCCCATTCCTTGAGTGATGAGCGTCGCGTCTCACGCTATTGGCCTACCTCGGGTCTCTTTTTGTTGGCCTTCACATTTCTCGTTGAAATTTTGATTGGGGCAAGGTTGACATTCATTGAGTCTTTGACATTACTCTTCTGATTCCTGTCACTTTTCCTTATTTCCCGTTTCTCTTTCCTTTCCTCAGGTATGGGAGGTTTTGTATTTCCATGGTTAGAGATACTCAATTCCATGTCATGCGCACGAGTTGCTAACTCTTCAAATGTTCAGGGCTTTATCCCTTGAAGGATGTAAAGAAGTCCCCAATGCATGCCTTAGATGCACATCTCTACAGCAGATATTTCAGAAAGTCTATCCTTGCAATCTAGACTTAAAGAATGTCATCGATTGATATAATCAACGACAGGCTCATCTTTCCACTGTTTGGTATTAGTAAGTTCCACCATGCTTACTGTGCGCCATGTGCTATAGAATCGATTAAGAAACTCTCTTTCAAGTTGTTCCCAGCTATCGATTGACTTGGGTTCTAAGTCTGTATACCAATCAAAGGCATTTCCTTTCAGTGAACGAACAAACTGCTTTACCAAGAGGCCTCCTTGAGTCCCTGCATTCTCACATGTTTTCTACAAAGTGAGCCACATGTTGCTTAGGGTTTCCTTTGCCATCAAATTGTAAGAACTTGGGGGGTTAATACCCATTTGGCATCCTGATATTATCGATGCGCTTTGTATAGGGCTTCGAATATATGAGAGAACGTGTAGAAAAGCCTCCATATTGTGCTCGATTAGTGTTCGTTATCATATCCTGCAATTGTTGGATAGATATTGAAGCCATTGAGGCGGAATGTCCGTGTTGAGAAGTGCCTTCACCTCCTTTTCCTTTATCACCCTTAGCATTTTCTCCTTTCAAGGTAAAGCCAGGTGGGCACTCAAGGCCATGACTTAATTCACCCGAGTCTTCTACCTCTAGCTTGTTCATTAAGGTTGCAATTTTGACGTTCTTTTCTTCAAGTGATTTTGTGAGGAGGATGATCCTTTGTTCCATTTCAGCCATCTTTTCTTCCATGGTAGAGGTATTAGTCATCATTACTAGCATGACCTCTAGATATGATGGAGAAAATGATGAAATAGGATGAGTCAAAGGTACTTCATTCCTTAAGTTTCTCATCATAGGTGAAGAGTTGATAGAAAAGGTCCTTGTTGGGGATGATTCATTACTATTCTCCAAATCTTTTGAGACAGATGAATCCTTATTAGTAGCTTTCCTATTTGCAAGAAATTCTAGAGAGATGATAGTAGAAAGCTCACCCTCTTTGGTTGGTTGAGGTTGAAGTCGATCAAGAGTTTTGGATCGACTACGAGTGACTGGGCCGACATAATCATCAGTACTGGAAGCATCAGCTACTGATTTTCGAACATTCTTGCTAGAGGCCATTGAAGTTGATAGCAAAATGATGTCGAATTTCTTTTGAAGAAGAAAGATATGAGAGGCAGAGAGGTCCCACTGGGCCTGCCAGAATATGTAGATGACTAAATTTCTAGTTCGAAATAAATCAAACAAGTAAAATAGTTGCACAAATGCGAATTTGTATTGAATATGTGTGGTACAATTCTCTGTGATTACAAAAGAGTGATCCTCTGATTCGATCTCCTTGCAAGACTTATTGATTTGGATTTATGGTAATATAATTGTGACTTGAACACAAAATATCCTTCAATTTGGTTGAGGGATGGATCGAAGATTGCTGAAATGGAATTATAATGAATCTCCAGCTATGAGCTTGTTAGAAATCCTTTGTTCTTCGCATTCTTTATGTTCTTCGTGTGTTCTTCGTCTTTGAAGGTTTATGGTGGAAGTTCTTCGGGGCTTTAGGAGCTTGGACCCGTAGAGCTTCATTGATTTGTGTTTTGTTGATGTTTTCGGACACTTTAGGCTTGATTCCCGCAAACTTTTGGATCTAGGCGAATGATTTGGATGATTTCTCTTCGAATGTTCTTCATATTCGAAGTTGAAATTCTTAGAGGCTTTCGAGCTAGGTTCTGGCAGAGCTTCTGGACTTTTGAGTGCTTCAAATGGCTTGGTCCCCTCCTAAATGTCTCAGGAAGGCTTCTATTTATAGAAGTTTTGGGGTGGATGAGCGACACGTGGCAGAGTCTGATTAGTGACACATATCACAGTCTGATTGGTTCGCTTATGTCATCGCTTACGCGTGTAAGGTTGCTTAGGTCATTGCTTACACATGCAAGACTGCTTATGTCATCGCTTGCACGTGCGAGGTTGCTTATGTCATCGCTTGCACGAGCTGATGCATGATTGGTTCTTGCATGACACTTGGCAAATTTCTGTTGGCTTCTAAATAGTAATAATAAAACCTAGTAGCAGCATATGGCGCTTTGTAATTGGCTGCATTTTGTGGACTTGGTAGTGTGACGTGTCAGCTTGTGATAGGTCGGGAATTTTCCTTCTCTACAATGATAACGCTTTCTCTTTCTTAGCGCTCCATAAATAGTAAGTAGTAAGTCATTGGTTCAAATCCAATAATAGGAAAAACCGGATGAAACTCCTTTTTTTGCTAGCATGACAGCAAGTACAAACTGGCAGTAAGGAATCAACTGAATGACCAATGCATTGGTAAGTCCTTTGTTGTATTGGGGATCCCTAAGCAAAGAATACCCACTACACCACAACCATACACATCCCACAAAATTTAGTTTAGAATAAGATCAATAGGATGCAAAAGGAAAAAAGAAAAAGAAAAAAAAAAAGAAGTGTAATAATCATTTGATCACAAAAATGAACCCCTTATTTTAAGTAGTCAGCAACTTTCAGATTCTAAAAGACCAAAAAACTACACTACAAATCATATTATAAACAAAACAAAAACTCTCCCCTTTTACAATCAAATTTAAGAAATTTTTACAGATATTTAATTTGTCCTAAGCAATTACAGATATTGACTTACCCCCAAAATGTGTAAACAATTGTACCAGAACTACAATTGAACCACTTTCTTAAACCTCCAACATTATGGTTGCTAATATTTGGTTTTTGAAGTTCCAAGTTAAGAAAATTCGAGCCTCTGACATTGCTAGAGCTCATAAACCAACCTCAACATTAGAGTATTGCAAATGTAGTTTGACCTCTTAAAAAATTGTGGAAAGTGCTTTCATTTCTCAATGTCAATTTATCTGGTCAAGATCCTAATCATCCTATATATACTTATCAGAGACTCTGGATTATTTTCCTTCACAAATAAGATGAGTCTTTGAACTTTGACTGTCTCTTATTTGAAACATGAGACATATTTCCATGCATCAACGTAGTTCTTTATGTTTTATGACTAAAGAAATTTGTTGTATTTAGAAAATTTTAAATTCATCATGTATAGAGTTGTTCTGTCTACAGTAAGAAGCCTTCCTGAGTTTTTCTCTCTACTGTATGTTGAATCGTTCTTTCCCATGTCTACATATCACCCTCCACCCCATTCCTTGAAGGCATGGAGATGCCATTTGAGCTAGAGCACAACATCAAGTTTTGCTTGCTTTCTACAAATCTGCTCTCAGAAAATTCCATAATTCCATTTATCAAGAAATTATTATTACTGTACATTCTAAACTCTTAGTCATCACAACCCAAACTTTGATGGTATTTACGAAAGATCCTAACAAATTACATTGAAATAAACAGACATGCCTTTTCACTATACAACTAACCCAACTAAAAAACTAAAATCAAAACCAACCCAACCAAAACACTCAAAACTAACTCATATTTCTTAGTTCATAACCAAATCAAAGGGGAAAAAAAAAAGAATTGTAACATTCAATTTCACCTAAGCTGTACTTATTCACCAAAATGACTCAATACAGCATCATTTACATATCCACTAATCTAATGAGGTTATGCAAATAGCCGAACACATATACCATCTATGCTCATGGATCCTGACCTGGTCTGTCAACAACTAAAAATGCAAAAGAGAATACTATATTATATTCAATCATTGACAGCCTTGTTCTAAATTTGGGTCTATGGATTTTCATATTCAAGAAATCTCTCATAAGCTTGAATCATAGCAGATCTAAAACTTGAATCATAGCAGATCTAAAACTTACTTGAAAAATGTGATATTCTCATCTACCATTCCTATGAACCACAATGAACAAAAGAATGAGAGCATAGAACATTTAACAATGAATAAATTTTAAAAAACATATTTATTACAGAATTTTGAAATAGAAAGTGAGAGGAAAATAAATATAAATAAGTTGGAGATCGGTTACACTGCATATTTATATTTATATAAATAAATAAAAAATAAAACAAATAACTCAGGAACGGTAAATCTACTTTGTACTCAAACCTCAACACATCATACTTCTCACTTTTCAGCAACAGAACAAAAGGGGAAAATGTATGTACTTTATTCATTTGATCATGCTGTTAACTCATATTTCTTAGTTCATAACCAAAAAAAAAAAAAAAAACTGTAACATTCAATTTCAACTGAAGAAAATACTGCTTGTGGAGGTAAAAGACTCCCTTGAGATCCTTAAATGGCAAAATTTAATCAAATCAGTGCAGGTGAAACAGACTGGGCACCATCAAATGGTTTACCTATTCAATACAGCATCATTTACATATCCAATTATTTAATGAACTTATGCAAATAGCCGAACACACATAACTTAAAATAATGGTCAGCCTAGCAGGAAAATCTACTTTGTACTCAAACCTCAACACATCATACCTCTCACTTCACAGCAACAAAACAAAAGGGGAAAAAATATTTATTTTAATCATTTGATCATGCTGTTAAAGATTACATCAAAATTAACATTAAACAGTATCACTTTTTCACACAAACTTGAACTGGAAAATTTGTTTTCGTCTTATACATAAAGATTTTAAACAATCCAAGGTGAAATTTTATTTTTAACTACAATATATCAAAGGATAAGTCCCTAACATTACCAAAATTAAAAACCAAACCAAAGCGTCCAAAGAAAGAGAATTAACCAATCTATTTTTTAAAAAGGGTAAAAGAAGAACCGTAGACAATTAAGCAGTGGGAAAAAATTAAAATATAAATACATTGAAGAAGACAAATTGAAATTCAAGTAGTATAAGCATTTTAGACTTAATTAGCGATGATTGGATTCAATTTTTCCCGGCATCCTGAACCTGTTTAGCAAGAAACAAAATATGCAGCAACAGAAATATAGCCATGGACATACATCATAGAAAAAGCAACAGATATTACACTCAACCCCCCTGTAAAAATAGATTATGCAGAAAATCCTGAATTGATCTACAGAAAACAAAATATGCAGCAGCAGAAATACACCCATGTACATACATAACAGAAACAGCAACAAATGTTACACTCAGCCCCCCTGTAAGCACAGATTATGCAGAAAATCTTGAACTTGATCTGCAGAAGCAGAATATGTAGCAGTAGAAATACAGCCACATCATAGAAACAGAAACAGATACATCCACGTTACTTCTTCTAAAAGTCCTAAAAAAGGAAAAAAAACCCCAATAATCTATTGCTCTCTTTTGATCTTTAAAGTATCCAAAAGAGAATGGAACTCACTACTTTCATTCCATACATATGAGTTTTAACCGAACACCATAAATAGATACCCACACATCAATTTAACCAAATACCCAAAACAAAACAAAACAAAACAAAATAATAATAATAATAATAATATCTCAGACACCTTAATCAGAAATATAACCCAAAAAGTCAAATTAAAAGCAATCCAGCCAAATTATTAAAACCTGATCCAATTTAACCAAATACCCAAAAAAAAAAAAAAAAAAAAAAAAAAAAAAAAACTAACTCAGACACCCTAATCAGAAATATAACCCAAAAAGTCAAATAAAAAACAATCCAGAAAAATTATAAAAACCTGATCTAATTTAATGTATAAACTGAAAAGCAAAGAGAAAAACTAACCAGTAGCAGTTCAGACCGAATCTCTCTCTCTATTGTTCGCTTTCTCGGTTCTCCTTGTATTTCTCCAACGTATCTCTCTCTCAACCGTATTGTGGCAGGAAAACCTAAAATAAGTATCAATGCAACATTCAATTCTATACTTATTTAATCCCAAAAATTTCATTAAGATTAGAAATAGAAGTACCAAACTAAAATCAATATTTTTAGTGATTTCAATAATCTAAAAAAATAAAAAAATAAACAAAAGCAAATATCTAAAATTGAGAAAACAAATATTTTGATAGAGAATCCAAAAACCATTAAAAAAAATTAATCAAAACTAAACTTGCTGAACAAAAAAAAAAATCAATTAAAAGTAATGTTTTATACCCAAACCTACAAAATTGAGGAAAAAATGTACCGTTGTTGCTATCGATTTTGGCGATCTGATGGTCTGAATCTGGAAATAGAATGGACGGTGGTGGGGAAACGTATGGTGATGGCCAACCTTTGATATTTCTCTCTTCGCCGGTAAGAAGTTACAGGAAAATTCAATGCGTACCTTTTGAATATGGAGTAAAGGGGATTGTTTTTGCTGTTCGGTGTATGGTTTCAACGAAATCAGCTCTCTTTCCCCGCACAATGGACGGCCTAAGATATTTCAGCGTTTCAAAGCCTAGATTCATCAAACCCACTTCAAGTGCTCCATCAACAACGACACTCTTGACCGCTAATCTGCTTGATATATCAGCGATGAAATCGGTCGGAGTATTTGGTGATAGTATGGATTTTCTTTGCAGCGAAGAAGTTAGGGACGCACTACTCTGTTATAAATATGTGTTCTGGAATGGTTTTTTTTTTTAACGGGAGGTTTTTTTTTTTAACAGAATGAATGGAGGCTTAGTGATAGAAGAAAGGCCTCAGGGGTAATGTGTAGAATAACTGTGAGAAAGAGTTGTATATAGTTAGTTAGGCAACGCTTGAAACTATAAGGGAAATTAGACATCTCGAATTTTAGAAACTCGAGATCCATATTTGAAAATGCCACAAAGATCTCGAGTTTTCGAAACTCGAGTTCCATGCAAAAAAAATTTTAGTTTTTTTCGCACCTATAGTGGCGTTTTTAAGTCCTATAGTGGCGTTTTTAAGTCCTATAGTGACGTTTTAAAGCCCTATAGCGGCGTTTTCCTGCAAAAAAAATTTGTAAGTCCCATGCAATGTTCAGGAAGCCCTATAGTAGCGTTTTTAAGCTCTATAGTGACGTTTTATAACCCTACAATGACGTTTTCCTGCAAAATTTTTTCTAAGTGTCATACAGTAAGCCTATAGCTCTATAGTGACGTTTTTAAGTCCCTATAGCGGCGTTTCTCGGAACTCGAGTCTTTAAAACTCGATTTTTACTTGAATTTTTTTCCGCCTTGGAGCAATCTGCTTACAAAGCGAGACTTAAAAACTCAAGTTTTATCATGGAACTCAAGTTTTAGACACTCAAGACGCTACTTTTCAACATTGTTTTGAAACGTGACAACTATTTAAATTTTTTTATATTTATTGTTAAATGGAAATAAAATCCAAAGGCCTCTGTTAGGTTCTAAATGTTTAGAACAATTGGCAAATCGTGAACACAAACTTGTCTAGATATAGATCTTAGAGTCTATAGGTTTTATTAGACAATGCTCAAGGTGATTCAAGTCAAGATTCAAGATCATACAAGCTGCAGGAAGAAGACTTCATATTCTGCCTGGTTCGATCGATTGAAAATCGTATCTGCAGAATTTTAAGTCAGCCCAAATAGCAGCTTAAGCCCAATAAGGATTAGGGTTTCAGATCTAATTCTCCTACTATATAAAGGAAACCCTAAGCCACGTTTTTGAGGGCTTTTAGAGAAAGAGAAGAGTGTGTCTCTTTTGTATCTAGGGTTTTGTACCAAAACCTCTCTAAGTCTTTGTTGCTCATATTGCTGTTTATGTGAATCTCTTGTAAGATATTTGAGGAGTTTTCCTTCACATAAACTTAGATTTTTCAACATCTTGATAATCAACTTGGTTGCTACCATTGAAGCTTAAAGAATATCAAGCGGGGGTGCTTGTACTTGATTGAAGAGTCCAAGAAAGAAGGAGTTCGTGGATTCGGAGCTTGCACGTGGTCGTGTCAGTAAGTTCTACTGGTGGGCAGCATTAGGAAGTCCAGCAGAAAGCTTGTAGTCCTTTTGTATAAACTTCGATTCTTTCGCATAGTGGATTCAGGTTTACCTTGAGGATAGCTAGGTCAAATTCTTCCTAGGTTTTTTATCGGTTTGGTTTTCTTTGGTGATCATATCTTGTGTTATTTACTTTTCCGCTGCTATATATTCTTAATATGATTATTTGATTGTTTTAACCTAGAATTGCATAATTTGACTAAGTAACAACTTTGCTAATTAATCTAAGCTAACCAATCTGGTTGTGTTTTAAAGGGTCTAAAACCGTTCAAGTGGTATCAAAGCAAGTAGCTCTTCTTGTTGTAGATCTTTTGATCTAAGAGCTGATCCTTGACCCCTGTTATCGTGAATAATTTGAAGTGTCTTTCTGCTCTTGCTTCTGCTAATTTTATTGATGCCTGTGATGATTTGAATAAAAAGGACAATATTGTTTCTGTTGATTTTTTTGATGCTTTTGAAACTCTTCGTAAGGAATTGTCTAAATCTTTGAAAATTTCTAAAAAATTCAAAGAAGAGTTAAAATTGGCTAATCTTGAAAAAGAGGAATTGATTGTTAGATTAGATGAGTCCAATAAAAAGAATGAATTTTTGAGAAATCAAATTTCCTCTCAAGATGAGAAGATGAAAAGCTTGGAACAAGAGTTAGTTGAGTCTCAAACTAAACTTGAAGATTTGACTAGTGTCAAGCCTGCTGTTGATAACAGAAGTGTTTCTGTTTCTCTTAAGCCTAAAACTAAGAAAGTTTATATCCCTCCTTTTAAGAGGAATAATAAAGAAAAGGCTTATTTTGCTAGGTTAGACAAACATAAAAGTTCTGATGTAGACGCTGAAGTTTCTAAACCTATGTCTAAACCTACTGTTAGAGAGCATAATAAATCTGTTTTTGTGCCTACCTATCACCTTTGTGGTGTTGTTGGTCATATTAGACCAAATTGTTCTTTATTGAGGCAAAAACCTAAATCTGAGACTAGACTTGTTATTAGGAATACTGATGTTCCTAAATTTATTCCTATTTGTCACTTTTGTGGTGTCTCTGGTCACATTCCCCCTAATTGTCATAAATTGAAATTTAAGCATTCTGTATGTCAATCTAGGATATATGATGATATTTCTCATGCCATAAGTCCATATAAATTGTTTCATATTCTTTTAAAAAATTTGAGCTTGTTGGCTTGTGAAAGGAATTTGCAGGATTTCAGTCTCTCTCAGAAGTTTGGTATAATCCCTCAAATACACTCTGCTTCACATGGATTTTCACCTACAAAGCCGAAGACTCGTGCTAGATGGGTGAGAAAAGATTCTCCAAGGTGAGTGTTGCTAACTTGTCCTTGATTTAATTCTTTCAATTATTTGTGGACATGTTTTGTTTTTGTTTTTGATTGTGTTGTTTTTTTAGGTTGTTTTTTATTATTATTATTTTTTTTTAAATCCAAAAACATTGAAAATTTTCAAAAAGACAAAAATATTTTATTTTGTGTCTTGTTTTATTGTTCTTGAGGATTACATGGGTTATGATATCTCTCTCTTGATTTAAAACATGCTTGACATTGTGGAGAAACTTGAATAGTATGCTAAGCTATTTCTGATTTTGTGTGAGTATGTACTAGTTTGTACATGTACTCATGGATTAATTAAGAAATTGATATTTCTTGTTTGTGTACCCTCTATAGCTTAGTTAAACATTGTCATGCATTGCATTTGCATTGTTCATTTAGCATAATGTGTGCTTTTTGTTTTTGGTCATAAAATTTTTTAAACCAAAATAATTTTTGTGTTTTGTATTTCATATCATGGATTTGAAATCAAGGTTGGTCACCTTATCTTTACATAACAAGTTTATGTACCTTATTTAGTTTTGATGAGCTTATTTATTGTACTTGACTAGTTGAAGCTTTGTAGTGCATGTTGTGTGAGAAAGATGTTTATGGTGTTTATCACTTTGTCTTGATCTTGAAATTACATGTTATTTGACTGTTGGACTAGATCCTTTTGAGAAAGGCATAAATAACCATCTCACCATTGTTCACTAGCCAATCATGAACACCTTAGTGCATATCATAAGATTTTGTGCTCGAGAAAGTATAGTACATGCACAAAAAGAACACAAGGTGTAGCCTCTGTTAAATGCTTAATGCTTAAAATTGGTGTGTACTATTAGGCTTGATGTCATCTCACATAATTAAAATTGGTGTGTATTATTAGGCTTGATGCCATCTCACATAATGATGAGGCAAAAATACAAGAAACTTACATGATTCAAAGCTTTTGTTCTAGGATATGTGGGAGTTATAGGATGTAACTCTTTAAGTGATAATCTCTTTTAAATTCTATGTAATGAATTGTGTAGACTTTGTGATTGATTACTATTCACATATCACCTCACATGTATCTCAAGCTTTTGCTAGTTGCACATACTACACAAGTTACTCTTTGCTAAACTTGGTACATTATATTGTGTGTGATTTTGTTGTGGCCATCCAAGATTAAAATTTTCTTGATTTTAATGCAAAATGTGTTTCAAGTTTGAAAATTTTGAAAATATCTTGAGATTTGTGCAGAACATATTTGTTGCTTAAGAAAATTTCAATGGGAGAATGATTGAAACTTGCTTTTGAGAAAATTGGATTTAAAATTTGGGTTTTTGAAAAAGCATTCCATCTCATACTCATGCATTTTGCTTTCGTTGTTTAATGCTTTGAGGAGTTGTTTTCAAAATTAGGTTTGTGTTTTTCAAAACTGTGATTTTTCTCAAAAATTTTGTGAGCCTCTGCCCAATTCGATCGATCCATTCTGATTTTCGATCAATCGAAAAAGTGCTTTAATTTGTTTAAAAATGATTGTTTCATTTGATCGATCGAATGTATTTTTTGATCAATCAAAAGTCGCGAATCAGGTTTTTAAAAAGGATTTGTTCTTGATCCGAATTGGAGCTTTTGTGAAATTGAGTTGAATTTGATGAAATTGGCTTATTGTATTGATGTAATTAAGCATTATAATCTATGTGCTGTGTTTTGTAATGCTCAATTCATCAATTTGTTTAAAGATTTCAACAAGTGGTTTTCAATTTTGGGGTTTTTTGATAGAAACTCTATGCTCAAGCCAATTTTGTTAATTTGATCTCAATTGAACTTAATTCTACTGCATTAGTTCATGCATCATAGCATTGTACTTGTTTCATGCATCATATAGAATTTTATTCTATTGTTTTTTGTGCTAACTTGCAGTTTGCCCTTGGTTTGTGTTTAAGACTCACATGCATTGCATTGATTTCTGTATCCATCTTGCAGTTTTGTAGTCATATCTCTCATTGTTTTCACACATAGCATGCATACACTTTGCTACATTGAGTACTCAACTTGATCAAAAAATTGATTGATTAATTTTTGAGCTATGTACTTTCTAATATATGCCTTTTTTATGTGTGAACTGTAGAAAATATTTTTCTTAAGAGATATGTTGGATAATCAATGTGCAAATATTTTCTCTACTCATGCAACTGTTTATGGGTCACATAATGCCATTTTTGCATTTTATTGAAAGAGAGAATATTTTTTCTTCATGCGTATCCTCACCTTAGTTTTTAACTTTGGTTTGTGTGTTTTTAACTTTGGTCCTGCTTGTGAGAATGTACCTGATCCTGTTGGTGATGCTGCTGCTGCTGCTGCTTTTCCTCCACCTCCTTTATTTTTCCCCAAAACTGTTTTTCCCAAAACTTGTTTTGTTTTTCCTATTTTTTTTTTTTTGGGGGAGAAATTTTTTTTAAACCTTTATGGTTCTTAGAGGGAGTTGTTGCTTTTCATAGGGGGAGTTGTCTCTATTTTCTGTAGAGTTGATTTGTTTTGTATCCCCTTGATTCTCTATTTTCTCTTATCCTTTATTGCGTATGTTGACTGTTTACTCTTTGTATGAGTGTCTTTGTCAATACGTGACAAAAAGGGAGAGAAATAGTTGATACAAGATTGTTATGTTTAGGGGGAGTTAACATTGTTTTTGATGTATCTAACTTAGGGGGAGAGTAAGTTTGCATATTTGTTGATTTACTGTTTTTCTGTCACACATGCGTTTATGCGTTTGTTAAGTGTTTCAGGAAATATACAGGTTGATTCAATTGAGCTGCTGTCTACACTTGCAACTGATGGATAGTAGTTAGGTTGGATTTGTTGTAATGAGCATTTTATTGTATTAGGTTGTTCTTGTATTTGAGCATTTCTTTCTGTATGGAAGTTTTGTCACGAATTGCCAAAGGGGGAGATTGTTAAGTTCTAAATGTTTAGAACAATTGGCAAATCGTGAACACAAACTTGTTTAGATATAGATCTTAGAGTCTATAGGTTTTATTAGACAATGCTTAAGGTAATTCAAGTCAAGATTCAAGATCATACAAGCTGCAGGAAGAAGACTTCATATTCTGCCTGGTTCGATCGATCAAAAATCGTATATGCAGAATTTTAAGTCAGCCCAAACAGCAGCTTAAACCCAATAAAGATTAGGGTTTCAGATCTAATTCTCCCACTATATAAAGGAAA
This sequence comes from Quercus variabilis, assembly GCA_030445155.1. NCBI lineage: Eukaryota > Viridiplantae > Streptophyta > Magnoliopsida > Fagales > Fagaceae > Quercus > Quercus variabilis. Next base: position 49,012,600 of record CP129453.1, read on the forward strand.
CCCTAAACCACGTTTTTTAGGGCTTTTAGAGAGAGAGAAGAGTGTGTCTCTTTTGTATCTAGGGTTTTGTACCTAAACCTCTCTAAGTCTTTGTTGCTCATATTGCTATTTATGTGAATCTCTTGTGAGATCTTTGAGGAGATTTCCTTCACATAAACTTAGATTTTTCAACATCTTGATAATCAACTTGGTTGCTACCATTGAAACTTAAAGAATATCAAGCGGGGGTGCTTGTACTTGATTGAAGAGTCCAAGAAAGAAGGAGTCCGTGGATTCGGAGCTTACATGTGGTCGTGTTAGTAAGTTCTACTGGTGGGTAGCATTAGGAAGTTGAGCGGGGAGCTTGTAGTCCTTTTGTATGAATTTCGATTCTTTCGCATAGTAGATTCAGGTTTACCTTGAGGATAGCTAGGTCAAATCCTCCCCAGGCTTTTTACCGGTTTGGTTTTCCTGGGTGATCATATCTTGTGTTATTTACTTTTCCGCTGCTATATATTCTTGGTATGATTATTTGATTGTTTTAACTTATAATTGCATAATTTGACTAAGTAACAACTTGGCTAATTAATCTAGGCTAACCAATCTGGTTGTGTTTTAAGGAGTCTAAAACCGTTCAGCCTCATCGCCTTTCTCTCTCTCTCTCTCTCTCTCTCTCTCTTTCTATCTGTGTGCATAGTATTTTAACCGATTAATTTTTTTTTATATATATATGGAGAGGCTTTTAAACGGTGCTATAACCTTGCCAAACAACACAATCTATCGCTTTTTTAAGTAATCCTATTTGTCAGCACCTCCTTAATTGTAGGAATCAACTTTCTCTCAGTTTTTGCTGTTATATATAGTATATGATATGATATAAATGTGCATTTCCCACATAGTTCAATATTGCTTGGACCCTATACTAGTTTTGTTGTGTTTGTGGGTATCTATCTTGCAAATTTCTAAGAACATGCTATTATTAATAAGATTATCAAGATTTCTTTCTATCCTCTTTTCCTGTCAATATTTTCATTTGTCCAAAGCAACTCTATTTTGGTCCAAAAAATGTATGCTAAAATTGTAAGGGACAAAATACTTTATCTTATTTTTTGTCCAATATTTATTGTGCTAATAAATATTAGACAAAGAAGAAGCAGTTGTCAATACCGTAATTTCTCCGACCTCGATTCACACATCAAAACAAATGCCGAAAATCCAAAACAAATTTGAAAAAAGGTGCAAATTACAAGTTTCAAAGCCAAAAAATAAATACCACATGAGTGGAAGTTGGATTAAAGGGTCACAATATTCAAAAATCACTTTTTGTAGCAATTAAGGACAAAACCCTAACCAAGTATGGTCAGAAAGTTGACTTTTTGATCCAATTGTTGGATCGTGTTGAATTTTGGACTGTCTCATAAGGCATATTTTTCCCTTCGAAAAGAAATTTTACAGGACAAAATCAAGGTTAAATTGAATGAGATATTACCAAAATACCAAAAACCCTAATAAAATCTTCACTTTTTTTTTTTTTTTCAGGAAAAACTGATAGTTTTCGACCTGACTTCACACAATAATCTATACTGATTGGGCGAGAACTGGAGCGAGCTGGCTGGACCATCTTGAAGAACAAGGTCTTAGCTATTTTTCATCAAAAAGGGCTTGACGATATCTACTTTGGATTGGAAGATATGAATTTTTTAAGAAGAAACGTCACTGAATTATTTAGCACTGCGTCACCTTCCTTCCAAGTGCGATATCTCGACAACCGTGGCTCCAAATTGAGTGAGGTTAGGACCGTTGGGAACTAGACATCCAAAGCTTTGCAAGAATATAAATTTTAAAGAAAACAGAGCTCGGAAAAACCTCCAAACAGCTGCGCAAATATCGGGCCAGAAATCAGAAAAAGACGAAAGGTGTAACATGTTACATCTGAGTTAGCCACCCTTGGGCTAGGGGACTAGCTCAAGTGTAACATGTTACACCTTTTCTAGCTTCCCATTTCCTTATTTTTTCTATAAATACTTGCCATTTTTTTTGTGAAAAATCATAGAGTAAATGAGTGAAAAATAGAGAAATAGGGAGAAAAAATTGAGGAAAGTCAAAAAAGGTGAGGAAATTCTGGAAAATAGCCTTAGAAATAAAAATAAATAAAAATCTCTCTCTCTCTCTCTCTCTCTCTCTGTTCATATTATTGTTGATTTTTTGTGTTATTGTGCTTGTTTCCCTAGATGGGTATTGGACCATCTCCTAGAACATGTATGGAAAGTACCCTTAGGGGGAAAAAATCTCATCTCATCTAGGGATTTTTACTGTTCTAGCATTAAGTTTATGTCATCCTTTTTATTTTTCATGCGAATCCCCTTCCCCCTTTAAATTTATGTCATCCTTTTATTTTCCAAGCAATCCCCATCCCTTTTAATTTGTGTCATCCATTTTATTTTCCAAGCAATCCCCTTCCCCCTTTACATTTATGTCATCCCTTTAATTTCTTTTACCGGCCCCTTCCCCCTTTACTTTATTGCACTTATATATATACATATACATCTACTATATCTAAACACCTAAATAAAAAAGATTTTCTATTTCATCTCTCTTAAATGATTTTTTAAACCTTAAATAAAGCACAATATAGGTATGTCTCATAGGAATGGTTGATGACTTAGAATTCCCATTTCCTTATGATGAAGGACCCATAAGGCTTGAAAGAAATTAAAATGTATTTAAAATAAATATATATAATAATAAAAAACTTTCTGTAGGGGCTCCTTTTTCGGAGGTGGGCCCCCGACAATGAATTTGTAGAAAGTGGGGCAAAGGGTTTGGTTCCGGCCGGTCCCTCGCCGGTCTTCCTTGGACTTTTCGTCTATTGCTCTTTGCTTGGGGTTGCTCCTCGGCTGGCGTCCGAGAAGGCCCCCTTTCATCAGGGGGGTTCTTTGCCTTATATACGCCCTTTAGCTCGATCCTGGCCTTACAGCTGTTGGCCATCCGGGCTACTAGTCCAGGACTTGTCCCATCAGACAGGTTCCTCACCATACTGGGGGTTGCTGCCTTCCAGGTTTCTCAGCGAGGGGTCTTGTCATCATTAATGTAGCCTGGAGGGTCAGGCAGACTCGTTAAGTGTGAATGTGACCACCTATTCTGGGTTTGCCCCCTACCTGGATTAGACTAGGTGTGCCAAGGAGGGGTGCGTCCTCGGCTCTGGTCCGCAAAGGGTTGAAACCCTTTGGCTGTCTTATCTGGGATGATTGCCCTTCTCGGCTTGGGCCTTGGGCCGGCCTAAAGGTGGGCCAGGGGTTCTGGGCCTTCAGACCCCACAATAGCCCCTCAAAACCCTGTTGCATGTCTCCTCGGACGGGGAGGGGGGTTTTGCGAACCTCGGCCCTTATGTCCCGGAAGGCCTTCAGCCAGCTAGTTTTTCCTTGAGTGGCCGGATCGACCCTTAGACTCTTCAATAGGTAGTTAGTTTCTCCACAAGAATAGGTCTTCGGACCATGCAGTACCTTGGCCCCGTCGTAAATAGCTAGCTCCCCATAGGCTTGAGTCCGTGGACCATGCAAGTCCTAGGTACAGTTGCTGCCTTCAGTACGAGTGGCCAGCTCCCCGTAGGCTTGGGTCTGAGGACCATGCAAGTCCTAGGTACAATTGCTGCCATCGTTTGTAAGTGGCTAGCTCCCCATAGGCTTGAGTCCGTAGACCATGCAAGACCCAGGTACAGTTGCTGCCTTCAGTACGAGTGGCCAGCTCCCTGTAGGCTTGGGTCCGAGGACCATGCAAGTCCTAGGTACAATTGCTGCCATCGTTTGTAAGTGGCTAGCTCCCCATAGGCTTGAGTCCGTAGACCATGCAAGACCTAGGTACAGTTGCTGCCTTCAGTACGAGTGGCCAGCTCCCCGTAGGCTTGGGTCCGAGGACCATGCAAGTCCTAGGTACAATTGCTGCCATCTTTTGTAAGTGGCTAGCTCCCCATAGGCTTGAGTCCGTAGACCATGCAAGACCCAGGTACAGTTGCTGCCTTCAGTACAAGTGGCCAGCTCCCCGTAGGCTTGGGTCCGAGGACCATGCAAGTCCTAGGTACAATTGCTGCCATCGTTTGTAAGTGGCTAGCTCCCCATAGGCTTGAGTCCGTAGACCATGCAAGACCCAGGTACAGTTGCTGCCTTCAGTACAAGTGGCCAGCTCCCCGTAGGCTTAGGTCCGAGGACCATGCAAGTCCTAGGTACAATTGCTGCCATCGTTTGTAAGTGGCTAGCTCCCCATAGGCTTGAGTCCGTAGACCATGCAAGACCCAGGTACAGTTGCTGCCTTCAGTACGAGTAGCCAGCTCCCCGTAGGCTTGGGTCCAAGGACCATGCAAGTCCTAGGTACAATTGCTGCCATCGTTTGTAAGTGGCTAGCTCCCCATAAGCTTGAGTCTGTAGACCATGCAAGACCCAAGTACAATTGCTGCCTTCAGTACGAGTGGCCAGCTCCCCGTAGGCTTGGGTCCGAGGACCATGCAAGTCCTAGGTACAATTGCTGCCATCGTTTGTAAGTGGCTAGCTCCCCATAGGCTTGAGTCCGTAGACCATGCAAGACCCAGGTACAGTTGCTGCCTTCAGTACGAGTGGCCAGCTCCCCATAGGCTTAGGTCCGAGGACCATGCAAGTCCTAGGTACAATTGCTGCCATCGTTTGTAAGTGGCTAGCTCCCCATAGGCTTGAGTCCGTAGACCATGCAAGACCCCGGTACAGTTGCTGCCTTCAGTACGAGTGGCCAGCTCCCCGTAGGCTTGGGTCCGAGGACCATGCAAGTCCTAGGTACAATTGCTGCCATCGTTTGTAAGTGGCTAACTCCCCATAGGCTTGAGTCCGTAGACCATGCAAGACCCAGGTACAGTTGCTGCCTTCAGTACGAGTGGCCAGCTCCCCGTAGGCTTGGGTCCGAGAACCATGCAAGTCCTAGGTACAATTGCTGCCATCGTTTGTAAGTGGCTAGCTCCCCATAGGCTTGAGTCCGTAGACCATGCAAGACCCAGGTACAGTTGCTGCCTTCAGTACGAGTGGCCAGCTCCCCGTAGGCTTGGGTCCGAGGACCATGCAAGTCCTAGATACAATTGCTGCCATCGTTTGTAAGTGGCTAGCTCCCCATAGGCTTGAGTCCGTAGACCATGCAAGACCCAGGTACAGTTGCTGCCTTCAGTACGAGTGGCCAGCTCCCCGTAGGCTTGGGTCCGAGGACCATGCAAGTCCTAGGTACAATTGCTGCCATTGTTTGTAAGTGGCTAGCTCCCCATAGGCTTGAGTCCGTAGACCATGCAAGACCCAGGTACAGTTGCTACCTTCGGTACGAGTGGCCAGCTCCCCGAAGGCTTGGGTCCGAGGACCATGCAAGTCCTAGGTACAATTGCTGCCATTGTTTGTAAGTGGCTAGCTCCCCATAGGCTTGAGTCCGTAGACCATGCAAGACCCAGGTACAGTTGCTGCCTTCAGTACGAGTGGCCAGCTCCCCGTAGGCTTGGGTCCGAGGACCATGCAAGTCCTAGGTACAATTGCTGCCATCGTTTGTAAGTGGCTAGCTCCCCATAGGCTTGAGTCCGTAGACCATGCAAGACCCAGGTACAGTTGCTGCCTTCAGTACGAGTGGCCAGCTCCCCGTAGGCTTGGGTCCGAGGACCATGCAAGTCCTAGGTACAATTGCTGCCATCGTTTGTAAGTGGCTAGCTCCCCATAGGCTTGAGTCCGTAGACCATGCAAGACCTAGGTACAGTTACTGCCTTCAGTACGAGTGGCCAGCTCCCCGTAGGCTTGGGTCTGAGGACCATGCAAGTCCTAGGTACAATTGCTGCCATCGTTTGTAAGTGGGCCCCGAGCATGAGGACACAGTGTTCACCTCTTTGGGCAACTCAGTCTCACGTCAGGTAAAAGTCCCTCCCCTTAACCCCTTGCAGGCTGCTGGAGCAAGAGTTATTGTACCACTACTGCACAGTTGCCTCCAATAGGAGTTCGTCCTCGGATCCGAGGACTTTGTTTTTGGTGTGAGGACGTCCACGGGTCTTTTCCTGTGAGCTGTTTTTCCTCGGGTCGAATTGTGACTTCGCACGTGGGGCTGATCTTGCTTCTGGTTCGCGTTCCTCATCTTTCTGGTTTACGAGGCGTCGCTTGGCCTTCCGCGCTCCCTGTTTGACGCTTCGGTGCCCGTAACGCGCCTCCATTAATGCCCTCGTGAATTAACACGCATCAGGCAGCTGGCAATCCCCTTGGAATTGGGTGGGAATTAATTCCCTTTGACAATTTCCCCTTCGAATTCCGCGCGGCTCAACTCCCACTGGTTTTCGCCCTCCATAAAAGGCGTTCTGGGGGGAGTGTTTCTCCTCATTCCATGAATCCTCCACCACGAACAGAAATATACACCTTCACCTTCCTGAGCCCCTTTGACACCGCCACCAGGGTTGTGACCGCAATTAGGAGACCTGGAGTTAAGGGCCGCCGTGGCCGCAGCTCCCACTAGGCTGCCGGCGCGGCAGAGTTTAGGCGTAACACTGGCAGGGCCTCGTACGGTGGCCAGGGGGGACGTCATTGAAGTACCTAACGCCCCTCCGCAGAGCGCACCTCCGACGAAGGAGGCACGCGAACTCCCGTCACGGCTGGTGCCCGAGCATTGCCGTCTCCGACGGTCGGTGCTCGTGCAGTTTGGAGAGGGTCGAGGAAGCATCACGAGGGAAGGTGTTCCGGGGTCTCGGGGTCGGCTCCTCACTTTGTTCAAGCTTTGGTTTGAAGGTGAGCCAGCCCCTAGCCCCCCTTCCCGTGCTTTTACTGTCAAGTTCTCCCATTCTCTTGACGCCAATAAAAGCACGGGTTGACACTTCCCTCATTCCTGATTTAATTCTTTGCGAGCCTCTTGCCCAGCCAGTTCCAAGACCGGTCCGCCTGGGCCTCTGATTGTAGGATTAGTTGGTAGGATTTTTTGTAAAACATGCCTGTCTGAGCCTCTGATTGTATTTGTAACTTTTCTTTTATGAAATAATAAAGATTATTGTACTTGTAATCTTTTCTGCAATAATAAAGAACTTTTCCTTTATTTCGCTGTTGAATTTTCCTTTCATACTGCAACTCTTCTCTTGTTCTCCCTTTTTTTTTTTTTTTTGCACCGCCAACCTTGCACAGCAACTACTTTGGAACGACCGCCGGTTCCGCCGGCCGGTGCTCTAACCCTCCCCACAGACAGCGCCAATTGTAGGGGCTCCTTTTTCGGAGGTGGGCCCCCGACAATGAATTTATAGAGAGTGGGGCAAAGGGTTTGGTTCCGGCCGGTCCCTCGCCGGTCTTCCTTGGACTTTTCGTCTATTGCTCTTTGCTTGGGGTTGCTCCTCGGCTGGCGTCCGAGAAGGCCCCCTTTCATCAGGGGGGTTCTTTGCCTTATATACGCCCTTTAGCTCGATCCTGGCCTTACAGCTGTTGGCCATCCGGGCTACTAGTCCAGGACTTGTCCCATCAGACAGGTTCCTCACCATACTGGGGGTTGCTGCCTTCCAGGTTTCTCAGCGAGGGGTCTTGTCATCATTAATGTAGCCTGGAGGGTCAGGCAGACTCGTTAAGTGTGGATGTGACCACCTATTCTGGGTTTGCCCCCTACCTGGATTAGACTAGGTGTGCCGAGGAGGGGTGCGTCCTCGGCTCTGGTCCGCAAAGGGTTGAAACCCTTTGGCCGTCTTATCTGGGATGATTGCCCTCCTCGGCTTGGGCCTTGGGCCAGCCTAAAGGTGAGCCAAGGGTTCTGGGCCCTCGGACCCCACACTTTCTAATCAAATTTTACAATATTTCAGCCCTTTATTTTTATGCTCTTTACTTTTACGTGATTTAAATTTCAGCTCTTTACTTTTATGTCATTTAAATTTTTGAACTTTAAAGTTGCCATAATATAAATATGCTTGGGTAAAACATTTCCCCCACAAACTATTCTAAGAAGATGCTTTTTTCAAAATCTTTTCCCACATCTTTCTTTAAAAATGAAGTTTTTTCAAATAAAAAAGGAGTTTCAAAAAAAAATGTTTTTCCTTTTTATTTTTTAAGAGTTTTTCAAAACAAAACTCCTTTTTAAGTGCTTCTCCTTTTCTTCAAAAAAGGGTTTTCAATTTTATTTTATTTTTTTAAAATGGGGAAACCTGAAACTTCTTTTCAGAAAATAATAATAATAATGGTTTAAGGGGGGGGGGGGGAATTTATTACATAAAAAAAAAAAAAAAAAAAGTCTCTTTCAAAAGAATTGTTTTCAAAAACGTTTTCCTACATACAAAAAAGCGTTTTCCAAAAAAAAAAAAAGCTTCTTCAAAAAATACATGTTTTCAAAAAAGGTTTTCAAAAGAAGATGTTTTCAAAAAAATAAAATAAAATACTTTTACCACGTTAAAAATGTGTTTTCAAATAGTTTTTTTTTTTAAATGTTTTCTTTTTTTAAAAGAGAGCCGAATTTTTGCCAAAAAAGAAAAAAGAAAATTGGTTTCAAAATAAATATGTTTTACCACGTTGGATTTTCTCACTAAAAAAAAAAAGTTTTCTCCCTTCGTTCAAAAAAAAGAAAAAATATATCTTTCGAAGAAAAAGTGTTTTTACCACATTAAAAAATGTTTTTTAGATAAATTGTTTCAAAAATCTTCTTCCCTTTTTAAATCCGAAAATTGTGTCTTAAAAAAAAAAAAAAGAAGAAGAATTTTTTTTTTTTTAAGTTTCTTTTACCACGTTGGATTTCCTTAAAAAAAAAAAAAAGTATAAATGAGAGTCTCAAAAAAAAATCTTTTCTCAAAACTTTTCAATAAAACATTTTCTAAAACATGTGCCTTTTCAAAATAATAAAAGTTAACGTTGTAACTTTTTTTAAACCTTTTTCTTCGAATAGTTGTAATTTTAGGTTTTGTGTTCAAGGCTCATTCCCTTGAGTCCTTAAACACCATTAAAGCTTACATTTGTCTCTATCATTTCTTGGCACTAATGAGTTTCCTTTGTCATTTTTTTTTTTTTTTTTTGCATGATAAAAAAAGTGAGAAAACTGTGGATGACAACAAGGTGCTACTCTTCCAACTCCCACTTTTTTATTTTTATGTTGTAATTTATTTTTGTATGGTATTTAGTATTCACATGCTAGCTATATAGTAAATAAATACTCACATGCTATTGTATAGTATACTTGTATGTTCTCTCACATGTCTTGATTGTATATATTCTTTGGAGTTAATATTTAAATATTAGCTATACGTAAATATTTACTCACATGTGTGTGTGTGTGTGTGTGTGTGTGTGTGTGTGTGTGTATTTTGCTTACAAAAACCTTTTTTCAAAAAAAAAAAAAAAATCAAAATGCCAAGTATTCTATTTCTTCATAAAAAGTTAACATTTGAAATAAATTAAAATGAGGTACTATCTTCGGATAGGCACTATGGGATGCCTAACACCTTTCCCACATGTAACCAGACTTCTGAGTCCAAGATCTTTGGTTCAAAGACTTTTGGTTTATCTTAATTCACAAATCTTTTAAATTTTGATTTAGTTAATTAGGTAACTTAAGATGAATTAAATTCATAGGTGATCAATTGTACCTAATACAAAACTGATGATTGGTGGTGACTCCTAAAATAAAAATAAGAAAATGGGACTCGCAAACACACACCCCACCATAGAGAAACAAGCACACAAGAGTCATGTCGCCAAGGACCCAATATGTGACCAAACCCGGAAATTCCCTCACTTAGAATTTTCTAAGCATCCATAGTCTAGGCCTACATCCATACACCCAAGTTTCAAGGGTTTGGATTAGCTCCTTTTTGCATGTTTGTGCTTTGTTTACACTTTTCCATGCTTATGTGTTTGGATCCGTGCTTGTTTGCTTAGATTTAGGCATTTGCCCTGTTCTTATTTGCTCTCCCTTTGTGGGTTTGTGCTTGTTGCTCTTTGGAGCCTTGTTTTTTGTTTGTTGTATCCATTCCCCTTTTGTGGCTTGTTTGGATACAACCTTGTGTGAGAGTGCACCCTAGTGATGTTGGTTTGCTTGCTGCTTTTCTCTTTTGCTTAGTTTTGCATGTTCGGGTTTCTCATGTTAGCCTTTGTATGTGCCTTATAACATGTTTACCCTTCCCCTCTACATGATGACATGCTTTGTTCCATTTATGCTTGCTTTGTGCCATCTTGTTTGACTTTCTTTGTTTGTTTGCATCTTTGCATCCTTGTTTACTTGTTCATGTGTGCGTCTTTATAGGTTTGTGCTTGTTGCTCTTTGGGACTTTCTTGTTTGTTTGTTGTATCCATTCCTCTTTTGTGGCTAGTTTGGATACAACCTTGTGTAAGAGTACATCCTAGTGATGTTGGTTTGCCTGCAGCTTACCATTTTCTCTTTTGCTTAGTTTTGCATGTTAGGGTTTCTCATGTTAGCCTTTGTATGTGCCTTATAACATGTTTACCCTTCCCTTCTGTGTAATGACATGCTTTGCTCCATTTATGCTTGCTTTGTGCCATCTTGTTTGGCTTTCTTTGTTTGTTTGCATCTTTGCATCCTTGTTTACCTGTTCATGCATGCGTCTTTGTGTGCTTGTTTGTGTCATCAAGCTAAATTCCTAACTATAATCTCATGCAAGCTTACACCCGTCTTTCTACACGAGATCCCGAGTCCCTTTTGGGAACTTTGCTTGATCTCTCATGTTTTGTACGTGCTCCAATCTAGTGGAACTACAAACACCAAAATCCAAACCTACATTTGTCCTCCTAGCACACCCTTTCTTGTTTGTTTGTTTGGTGACATGCTTGTTTGCTCCTTTGTATGATTTCTTTCCTTGTTTACCCTTTTGTGTGCTTTCTTTGTTTTCTTTGCTATCTCTTTTGCTTATTTATTGGTTTTATGTTTTCCTTGTTGTTGCATGTATACGCTTGGAGTGAGGGCGCAACTTCTAAAATGCAAGCTAAAAAGAGCAAAAATGCAAGCAAAAGGAGCAAGTCCAAAAAGGGCAATGATCAGTAGATTAGAAGGCATAGCCTCTCCAAGCAGTTTTCTCTCTCTCTTAGCCTTTTCTTTAGAACCATGTCTATAGCTTTCTAGACTAGGGTTTCTTTCCTTGTATCTTGCTTGGGCCATATTCTTAGGATATGGCAATGTCTCATTTACATTTCTTGTAGCTTGTTGGGCCATATCCTTTGGATGTAAGCAATGTCTGTTTTATCTTTCCTATACCTTGCTTGGGCCATGTTCCTTGGGTATGACAATATCTGATTTATCTTTCATATACCTTTGTCGAGCCATACCCCTGGAACATTGACAATGTCTAATTTACATTTCTTGTACCTTGTTGGCCATACCCTTTGGATGTAGGCAATGTTTGTTTATCTTTCCTGTACCTTGCTTGGATCACATTTCTTAGGTATCACAATGTCTGATTTGCCTTTCTTATACCTTGTTAGGCCATACCCCTGGAACGTTGGTAATGTCTAGCTTACTTTCCTGTTCTATGTGCTTGCATTATGCATGCTTGAGGTGTGTGTGTGTGTGTGTGTGTTTAAAGATGATCATGCACTTTGTATTATGGACTCACATGGTTAGGAGGGTACCCCTCTTGTAGTCATGGTTGCTCTTGACCTTGGAGTGTAGGTGTGCATTCAACGCGATTGTTGTAGATGCATATTCATGCTACATTGTGTCCATGATTGTTGCAGTGTGATTGCTTCAATACATGTCAACTAGTGACATTAGTTTCCTCATGTATGCAACACGCATCAATTTGTTTAATGCTTTGGTGAGCTACGGCTCGCCTTAGTATGAACATATTGACCTTGCCGATGCGCCATAGCGCACCAAATGCAAAACTCTACTAGATTTTCACCGTAAAAATATGGCATCTTTCTTGCCATATTCTCACAGCAAAAGCTTGGTGAGAATAGTATTTTGTGTGCTATGTCGCACCTAAGGCAAAATGCTACCAGATTTCTGCCATGAAAATAAGGCGAAATACTGCCAGATTTTCATCATGAAAATTTGGCAACAATTCCAAATGTGCTAGTAAAGCATCGACAAAGGCCACACCCCTTTCCAAAATCAAACCTCGAAGCCCAATTCTTTTAAAGCCACAAAAGCTAATGCCAATAGCTTGTTTTTAACTGTTAATGTTCACAAATTAAGATTTTACCAAAACAAATGGTTGTCTCCGGACAGGCGTTGTGGGGTGCCTAATGCCTTCCCCACATGTAACCAAACTTCTGAACTCAAGAATCAAGATTTTTTTACCATCTGTATTAGATTAGGAAAAACGGCCACTTTTCTTAGCCTAAGACTAGTAATAAAATCAAATAGAGTCAAGTGACCAATCACACTTAGAAAAAGCCCAATGATTAGTGGCGACTTCACAATCTTTGGTAATAATAGGTTAAAACTAACTCAATTCAGTCACACATCAAAGATTTACCCTTTCTCACAACACCTGAGTCTGCAACCAATCAAGGGGAGGCGCAAGTGTCGCCACAATAGGACTTGCTTTTGAATTAAAAATTAAAAATTAAAAGAAAGAAAAGAAAAAGAAACGATATGAATCGCTAGTGAAAAAGACGTTGAAAAATAACCCCAATTTTAAGTTCCATCCTTTTCTTCGGTTCATACTGCATGGGCTTTGTCTTTTTCTGATCATTATTTGCATGCTAGTTAATCAGGACTCGCTTTTGAATTAAAAATTAAAAATTAAAAAAAGAAAAAGAAAAAGAAGCAATATGAATAGCTAGCGAAAAAGACATATTGAAAAGGACAAAACTTAGACTTCGTTTGATTGGAGGAGTGGAAAAGTAGGAGAATGGAAAAATGACGAGAGAGTGGAAATGTAAGAGGATAGAAAAGATTTAGTTTTCCTTCATGTGTGTTTAGTTGGAAGGGTGGAAAAATGGGAGGGATGGAAAACTTTTTTGTTTGGTTGAAAAGAAAAGTAGGAGGATAGAAAATCTAGTTCATATAAATTTACTCTTATAGCTTAATTACTTAGCATGTAAGAAATAATTTATTTGTACTCATTAAATAAAAAAACATTAACACATCATATATATATAATTATTATTATTATTATTATTGTTATTATATATTTGCATATGTTGCTTGGTAGAAAGAAAAAAAAAATGGGTAGAAAAAAATTTTGGAAAAAAAAAAAGGAGGAGAAGAAGAAGATGAGCAATTACTAAGGAGAGAGTGAAGAGGAGATTAAAAAAATAATAGAGGAAGACATAAAGGTGTAGTAGACACTAGACCGTGTGGGGAAGTGGGTGGGGGTAGGTGAGATTGTTGAGAAGGATTAAAATTTAGGGGCAATTTTGTCATTTTGCTAGAACAAGAGTTTTCACTCTTGTTTTTTGTCCAATTTGAAGAGATGGATTTTTGGTGGGTTAGGGGAGAAAATGTCTGGGCTATATCAAAAAAATTTCATCCTTTCTCTCCTTACCAAACAACACAAAATACATTTTCTCTCATTTATTTTCCATCCTCCATATTCCACCTCCAATCAAACATACCCTTAAGTATAGTGCCTTAGGTGTTCTTCTTTAAGTTTCTCTCTTAAGATTCAGTCATGTGGCTACTTAACTAAAAAATACACTACCATCCAATAAGAAGAAACCCATATAACAAATTTCAAGAAAGAAACCTAAGGCATAGCACCTAAGTACTTTACCTAATTCATGCCCTATTGAAAAATGGCCCCAATTTTAAGTTTCACCCTTTTCTTCGGTTCACACTACTTTGGCTTTGTCTTTTTCTAATCATTATTTGCATGCTATTTAATCAAGACTCGCTTTTGAATTAAAATTTAAAACTTAAAAGAAAGAAAAGAAAAAGAAGCAATATGAATAGATAGTGAAAAGACATATTGAAAAATAGCCCCAATTTTAAGTTCCACCCTTTTCTCCAATTCACACTGTCGGGGCTTTGTCTTTTTCTAATTATTATTTGCATGCTAGTTAATCAGGACTCACTTTTTAATTAAAAATTAAAAATTAAAAGAAAGAAAAGAAAAAGAAGCGATATGAATAGCTAGCGAAAAAGAGATATTGAGAAGGACAAAACTTAGGGTCCGTTTGATTGGAGTGGAAAAGTGGGGAGATAGAAAAGTGGTGGGAGAATAGAAACGTAGGTGGATAGAAAAGATTTAGTTTTCCCTCATGTGTGTTTGGTTGAAAGGGTGGAAAATGGGAGGGATGGAAAACTTTTTTGTTTGGTTGAAAAGAAAAGTAGGAGGATAGAAAATCTAGTTCATATAAATTTACTTTTTTTTTTTAGGGAGGATATAAATTTACTCTTATACCTTTATTACATAACATGTAAGAAATAATTTATCTGTACTTATTAAATAAATTAACACATCATATATATAAACTTATTTAATTATTTTCCTTTGTTGTTGTTGTTGTTGTTGTTATATATCTAGATATGTTGCTCAGGAGTAGGAACCGCAACAAGTTGGGTTTGGGTTAGGTTTCTTTGTGCCCAAACCCAACCCACGGGCCTATACCCATTATCCAAACTCGGCCCGTTTAATAAACGGGTTTTTTTTGTTGCACCCAAATTCGCCCCGTCGGGCCTCAGCCCAAAATCACAAACCCAAAAATCAGTACAAATCCAAAATCACAAATAACAAAATATACATGTAATTTTCTTGGCAATCACAGCATTTTCTTGGCAATTTTCTTGCCATCCAAACAAATGCCAAGATCTAACAAACCAATCTGTACAAAAAATCCAACAAATCCCAGAAATTTTGCAAACCCAGAAATAAAATTAACAAATTTGAAAACCCCAACAACAAAACACCAAAACAAAACCCAACAATTTTAGCTCACAAAAAATTTAAAAAAAAATTAAAAAAAACCCAAATTTTGCTCACAAAAACAAGAAAAGAAAAAAAACCCAAACCGCACCAATTGTGGGCATATAACGGGTGAGGGGTTGTTCACGGTGGATCTGTAATGGGCGATGTGCTTGGTCACTTAATTGTGGCTGGGCTTGTCCGCAATGATTATCTTGTTTTCTAGGCTTGGTTTTGGCTATGGTGGCTTGGGTGAGTTGCCGGTTGCGTGGTGCTTGATCGCTTAAGGGAGGGCAGTGATAGAGATTAGACCAGGGGTGACAGCTTGGGTCAGCAGTGAGATTTACAGTGAGTGAGAGTGGGAGAGGGGAGAGGCGGCTGGTGAGTGTGTGTTGTGAAATGAGAGACGATTAGTTTTAGGGTTTGTGTGTGTGTGTGTGTGTGTGTGTGTAAGGGTTTTTTATTTTTTATAATTGTATTAACTTGTAACTGGGTCGAGTCAGGTCAAGGTTCAAGCCAGGTTTTACCAAATCCTGAACCCGACCCAGACTCGCTTCAGTTTTAAAAAAAAAAAAAAAAAAAAAAAAAAAAAAAAAAAAAAAAAAAAAAAAAACCCAAACTTGACCCTATCTTTATCGAGCCGGGTAAAACCCGATCCATTAGGGTCAAGCCAGGTCGAGTACCCGCAGGTCGAGCAATAATTGCCATCCCTACTCAATAGAAGAGAAAAAAAAAAAAAAAAACTGGGTAGCAAAAAAATATTGGAAAATATAAATCGTAAAGAAAACAAGAAAAAAAAAAAAGATGAGTAATTATCAATGACAGAGTGAAGAGGAGATTTTTTTAAAAAAAAAATTAAAAAAAAAAGAAAAAAAAATAGGAAGACATAAAGGTGTAGTAGACATTAGACCGCGTGGGGAAGTGAGTGGAGGTAGGTGAGATTATTGAGAAGGATTAAAACTTAGGGGCAATTTTGTCATTTTGGTAGAACAAGAGTTTTCACTCTTATTTTTTGTCCAATTTGAAGAGATGGATTTTTGGTGAGTTAAGGGAGAAAATGTTTGGGCCTTACCAAAAATTTCCATTATTTCTCTCCTTACCAAACAACACATAAATCCATTTTCTCTCCTTTATTTTCCATCCTCCATATTTCACCTCCAATCAAATAGTGCCTTAAGTGTTGTTCTTTAAATTTCTCTCTTAAGATTCAATCATGTGACTACTTAACTAAAAAATACACTTTTATCTCATAAGAAAAAATTCACGTGGCAGAATCTTAAA
Organism: Quercus variabilis; assembly: GCA_030445155.1. Taxonomy (NCBI): domain Eukaryota; kingdom Viridiplantae; phylum Streptophyta; class Magnoliopsida; order Fagales; family Fagaceae; genus Quercus; species Quercus variabilis. Next base: position 49,028,651 of record CP129453.1, read on the forward strand.
AAGAAAACTTAAGGAATAGCACCTAATTCTTGCACCTAATTCTTGCCCTATTGAAAAATAGCCCCAATTTTAAGTTCCACCCTTTTCTCCGATTCACACTGCATGGGCTTTGTCTTTTTCTGATCATTATTTGCATGCTAGTTAATCAGTACTTGCTTTTAAATTAAAATTTAAAAATTAAAAGAAAGAAAAGAAAAAGTGTGTATTTGGGTTAGGGTTAAAAATTAAAATTATTTCACTATTCAGCTTATTTTTTGCTACCATTTATGGGCCCCACTGCACTTTTTGGCACTATTCATGAGTCTTACTATACTATTTCAACTAACTTTTAGTTTTATTTACAGTACTTTCAGTAATAATTTTTCAATTTTAGCAAAATAAACAATATTCAAAATCAATATGAATAGCTAGTGAAAAAAGACATAAAAGTTAGTAAAGAAAAGAAGTGGTCTGCAACAGCTAGTGGAAGACATCCTTTTGCAAAGAAGTGCTTTAAAACGCTAGTAGAAGTCTGGAAGACTTGCTTTTGTAAAATGATATGCAAGTCCCTCTCGTGGTATTGAACGAGTAGTCGATTACCTAGGAAATCTTTTAAAAAAAAAAAAATTTAAAATAACAATCAATTTCTGAGATTTCCACTCTCCGGCATTGTGATACTACTAGACTACTACTACTATTATTATTAGATCATTAACGTGGGAGTTGGAACGTGTTAGGATCATAGTGTGTTGGCTTATTTCGTACCAAAATTTCATTGTAGATTTGTTGTCGATCCTTCAAATACTTTGTAATTTGTATTTTGTTTGTCTATGTGTAATTGGGCTGAGGTTTCATGACCTAAAATTGAATTTGTACAAGCTAGAAGTTCGGTCGAACAAAAATGAAGAAGTATCCAGCAAAATGCATGTGACAGTAATTTGAAAAGCTAGAGGTGAGATTGGTTCAACTTTTAAAAAAAAGTTGTAGTTTTAAAAAGTGGAGTATGGAATTAGGTGTTTTTAAAAGGACAAAATGGGCTTTTGCCCTTTTCAACCAAATTAATTAGCCTTATGCCCTTCTTCCCAAACTAAATAGGAAAATGCCCCTCTTTTAAAACTCGATTTTTGATAAATCGAGTTATTTAAAAAAAAATATCTGGAGCCCTATAGCGGCGAGCAAAATATTTTATAAAAATTGTCAAAAAAGTACTTTTTGAAAAAGTTAAGTTCTTGACTAATACTTTTTAAGAACAAATTTTTCACACCACATGACTTTATTTCATTGGTTGCCATATACACATTCTCATACTTTTCTATCTCTCTTACAAAATACCTCTTCATAGATAACAACACCACACACATATTACAACACCATTACCCATTACCCATCTTTCCCACACTCCATTATTCTGAAGTATCATCATTTTGCTGTCCAAAAACACATCTCCATCTCATTCTTTATTTCTCATACAAAATATTTTTTCTTAGAAAGCAACATAACCAGTGTCATAATACAAAAAACAACTCCAGCAGCAACCTTTGCTACGTTTAACCTTCATTTATCTATCTCATGCTTCCATTTATTTTACAAACACATTCCTCTCAAAATACTCATACATATTTCTCACATGTCTTTAAACTTCATGTCTCACAAAGTATACATATACAAAATCCATGTCCAACAAAGTATCTACATATAATTCCTATATATATTACAAACACCATATCTCACAAAATATATATACTTCTTACCATCTCCACACATCTTAAAACATATCAAATACTCTTCCAAGAACACATTACAAAAGCCCTTTCTCATGGAAGGCATACGAACATCAATACTAAGGTCTTTCTCTTAAAAGGCACAAAGACTTCATATTAAAGTCATTCTCATTGAAGACATACATTTCTAATACTTAAAACTATTCTTATGAAAGGCACAAACTTATGAAATTTAATACCTTTCTTACGAAAGACAATATCACGCATACTTGACAAAAAACTAAGAGTATTATATAGGGAATATCATTTAAGTGCATGATTAAGGGGACAAACTTAACCAACTGATGCACATGGCTAGACATACTCTCTTCAGTTGCACTCATTTTTCCCTTTCAAACATGAAGTCACCATGAAAGGTTTCACTTCATCACGCTACTGAAATGTTAAGACCTTGATGTGATACGGTTGGAGCTACAAAATATGAAGATAAGTCATTACATTTTTGTCTTCAAATTTATATTATTAAGTATATTTTATTCATCATCATTATACCACTCAGCTAATGTTATTATACCGCTAGACTCATTTTCTCATGTTGCTGAAATGTTAAGTCCAATGATGTCATACGGCTGGAGCTACAAAATATGAGGGTTATCAGCTCATTAACGCTATACAGCTCGAGCCACCAGTCATATAAAGAATGAAGTGCTGTTGTACAGCCGGAGTCAGAAACTTAGAAGATAAGTCAATGTTTTCTCCATTTTTGAAATTACATTATTAAGTACATGTTAACTCATTATCATTTTACCACTCGATGCACATTACTTTAATATTATCTCACCATTTAATAAGCATGGATTCACTAATGCTTCCTTAATAAAGATATATATTAACAAATTGAATCCATATCACTACCGGACATGTATTATTTGGACATAGACCATTGATGGACATACATTACTTGGACATAGACCATTGATGGACATATATTACTTGGACATAAACCATTGTTGAATGTGTATCATTTGGACATGGACCATTGCTAGACATACCTTATTATGTTGAACATAAACCATGAACCGCAACTAGATATGGACCATTGAACATCACTTAATATACATAATAATAACGCATCAACTCACCATCTAATGAAAGCTATCATGCTAAGCATATTATTTATTTATTTCAACCATTATCATGATTTTAAGACTTTGGGCTTTATCTATTTTGTAGGCTTAAAAATACACCAGAAGCCATTGGTCTATGCGGCCCAATGTCGAGTTTCGGGTTGGCCTCTCCAAAACAAAACCGGGCCTAGCAAAGTCACACTTCCAGCAGGAGACACGTGGCTACATGCAAAACAACCATCGACAATACTTATGACAGTGTGAGGTACAAATGACTTGGATAAAATATATGAAAGAGAATTCTTTATTTTCATTAGCTTAATAATAATTATTATAATAATAATTATTATAATTATTATGAAAAAAATTTAGCAATAAAATTAGTTGTAGCCTAAAGTTACAAACTTACCCAATATCTTTTTATTAGAGTTGAATTTTGACAAATCCACCATTAAATTACATCTTATTATATCCTCTGTACTTACAAAATTTCTAGAAAATTAAAGATCAATAGCTATGTCATCAATAAATTGTTTAAACTACAAGTATTTGTAGTTTAAAATTATGCATAAAATATAGACTTATAGATTATATAGTATATAATATATAACTGACAGAAAATTTGATATATGTATTAAGGACGTAAAGAACATGCAATTCAATAATTAGATTTTTAAAATATGTAATAATGTTTATTTTATTGAGTAAGATTATGCTTGTAGCCTTATGTTACAATCAATTTTGTAACTAAATTTTGTCCTATTATTATTAATGATTTCTCAATAGTAAATGACTCTTTTAATATTCTTATAGTGGATCACACAATCATTATGTTTTTTTTTCTTTTTCTTTTTATACAAGCTAGAAATTCCACTATAACCTAATCTAAGTATATATATATATATATATATATATGTGTGAAGCTCCCTATTAGAAACTTGAATCTCGGTCTTTACCCCCCCCCCCCCCCCACACTTCACAAGTATAAGTGCTTGTGAGGTGTGGGGGGTAAAGACCGACATTCAAGTCTTTATCTTAAAAACCACCGCACCATGGGTATGCGGTGGTTCAATCTTTATCTTAAAATATAATAATTTTGGTTGTATAAATCTTTGCAATAAGTTTTTATTGAGACTTATCATTTTTTTGTAATTATTATACTTATTAATTTTTAATAGTAACGAATCTTTTCAAACTTTATTTTGCTCTTAATGCAAGTTATGGGCACAACAAAATCTATGTGACAAGTTGTTAACGGTAGATAGAAAAGAATCTGTCAATGATAGGTCCAGATATGAACCTATATCAGCTTGCTACGTAAAATTTATTATGAAATTGTTATGAAACTACTGTGTCAATAGCATTTTTTTTCTAAAGAAAAATAGCACCAATTAAAAAATTCTAGGAACATAACAAAACACCACAACATTTTCATGATACTCTTTTTTTTTTTTTGTGGCTAGTCTTAGTCTAATATATATATTTTCTATTTAATTTTCTTTTGACGTATGAAAGATTGGCACCCTAGTTATAGTGAAAATTTTGTGATAATTTGTTTTGTCCTAAAAAAAATTATAATTTTTATTTTTATAAATTCCTTTACATTAGACATGTATCCCACCCAAACCTTTTTTTTTTTTTTTTTTTCCTTCCCATTTATCTCATCCACCCATTTCTCCCCAATTCCCATCAAATATCTTCTCTTTTCATCATCTTTATTTTACTCCACCAAGAGGTCTTCCTCTTCAACCAATAGGCCAAAACCAACCTCTGTCTCTCTCTCTCTCCCCATACACGGCGTTATGAAGTAGGGCTACAAAAAAAAAAAAAAAAACCAGCAAATCAAATGGATGGACCAAAACCGCCCAAACTAAATCCAATTTTTAAATTTTTTTTCTCAATTTGGTCATGTTTCTGTTTGTATTTTTGAAAAACAGAAAATTGGTCAATTCAATCCCGATTTTAGTGAAAATTTGTTCGAAATGAACCGAAACTGATCAATATATATTAGTATAGGTAAACTTTATTTTGTAATTGTATATTGCCTTAGTACTTTAACACGCGTCTTCCATTCAGTTGTATTCCATTCGGTTTGTTGCAGTTTGCCCCAAATTCCGGTCAATTCGGTTTTAAATGTGGCTATGTTCGGTGCACAAATCCACCCTTATCCCTATTAACTGACCATTTTCAACCCTATGCGAAGGTTGAAAGGGGATGGACTCATCAGCTACGGAGAGACTGTGCTTGAAAGTTGAAAGGCCAATGACAAAAATACAGAGGAAACTGGAGTAAATAGTGAGATCTAACAAAGGATGAGGAAGAGTTGTGATGGCTAAGTGCGTTTGGTACGGGTGTTTAAATAATAGTTTTTAATTTTTTTAGAAATACGTGTGAGTAAAAAAAGTGCATAGAAATGCATGTAATATTATTTAAAAACTAAAAACGTGTTTAAAATTATATACCAAATAGCCCCTAAAAAATTGTCGGTAATTCAATGATGTGAATGACTAGCTTGCTTATCTTTTTGAGATATGCTACATCCACAATATTTTCACAATAAATTTTTGTTGTCAGGTTGTTACAGGTTTTTAATTTAAATTTACAACTGAAATTATTTTGTTACCCACTAGTAACAACAAATAACAATCTGCCATATAAGATTTGTTGTGAAAATATTGTGAACATAGTATCTTCCTATCTTTTTTATCTTAAATTGTCGACATTCAATGATGTAATCACAGGACAAAAAAAAAACAAACAAACAAACTACTGAAAAGTGGAGGTCTACATCAGCTAGTGGGAGACTTACTTTTGTAAGTGATAAGCAAATAATTGTAGGATTAGGATCCAGTACAATATTAGGGGTGCAATTAACCCTCCCCCTCTCACAACATATTTTTACCGTTCTTACTTTTTAACTTTTATTCTTTATTAATATTTTCTCACTTTTTTTTATTTAATAGTTAAGATTTATTTTATTTTATTTTAACTTTAAATCTCAGTCATTCATAGCTATTGTATCTAGTGCACTACCATTGCTAGGTATTACACCTGTCTATAATTGTAAATTTGTAATTACTAAGTTTTTAGTGTGTCTGATTTATTCATTTAAATTAAAAGTTGGACAATTGAATGAGCTAGGCTCATTATTTTGATCTTATACTTTTTTTTAATAAAAGATCTTTTGTTTTATTCTGTTTTGTTTTGTTTTGGAGAAACAAAGGTCTTATGCTTTAAGACTAAATTTTTAAAACTATTTAATACAAGATTATATCTTCTATCCATTGAATTTTTACTATTATTCTTTTTTCTGACGTAGACAATGTGTAATTTAAAATAAAAGAACTCATGCTATTTTTTCCTCTCTCTAGAAGTATCACTTGACAATCTGTCAACGTTATACAAATGTTTTTTTTATCCCCTTTACATAAATAATTATTTTCAAGAGTCATATATTTAAGGAAAATAAAATGATTTTATTTTACTCTATAAAAATTATATAGTGTTCTTGTAATATGGAGATGTAAGTCTCTTCTCTCACATAAATGGTGGCTCTCTTCTCTAAGAAACAATAATATATATATATATATGTACACACACACACATATATATATATGTGTGTGTGTGTGTGTGTGTGTGTGTGTTTAAAGTTGAGAGAAAATCTAATTAGATTTCAAATTGTAATTCAATTAGAGTCTAACTTTGCGCCACATGTTTTATCTAATTTAAGTTTTTAAATTTTTGTGCCAAGTTAGTTAATTTAGTGTAAAAATTAGAATTCAATTAAAGTTAATTTTGCATTACGTGTCTCATCTAATGTAAGTTTTTTAATTTTTGTACCAAGTGAGTTAATTCGATGTAGAAAACGAGAAGTTCAATATAAGTAAACCTTAAAAAACATAATCATATATATATATATATATATATTAACTCATTTAGAGAAAATTTAATTAGACTCAAAATTGAATTTTGCTTTTGTTAGCTTTTTATATAAATTAAATTATTTAGATTTTTCTTGCTTTTTTTTTTTTTAACTAATGAACATATAAACATAACAAATTGTATTTAGTAGAATTTCACAAACAGTGATTGTGAATTAATATTGTATATGTAGTATTTAATAGTGATTTTCAAAATTATATACATAATAATAGTGTAATAAGAAACTTGGCGTAACCAATATTATGAAAATTGTAAGAAAAACTATTTTAGTATCTTCAAATGTATTGGTTAAACTAATATCCTATATGTTTTATAACCCAAGCTAACATCAGTAGTACCACTACAATTCATCCTGCATGTGTGTAAGCATGAGTTACATACTAGTAATAATAATTGATGTGTATCACTATGAAGTTAATTAGTGAAACCTAATTATTCATATGAAAGGAGTTAGTACCACATCATTTTACTCTAGGAATACAACATAATATTCATATAAAATTAATCTGATTTTTTTTTATTAATTTGATTTTTAGAAAATTTCTATTACTTTTGAAGGTTGATTTTTTTTTTTTTTTTTTTGGTATTAATTGAAGCTGTTCAATAAATTAGGCCCAATCGATAAAGTAAATAATATTTTAAAAAAAAATTACTTTCCAATTGCATATATCACTTATAAAGTTTTTTTTTTACTATTGAATAAAATTTTTATATTTAAATACTTGATAAAGTTGCTTTTCCAGAAATACTTTATTGAATTTTAAAATTAACAAAATTCTACCTAAGATCAACTATGTTATAAGAAAGATTAAATAATGAGTGATATTATCAATTGTGTAGGGTTAAAATAAATTGACCCCGGTTAATTAATTCAATTACCTAAATTGATTAATTTGGTCAAATTATATGCAAATTGTAGAGGCACCAATAAATCACCAAATAAATTAAGTGCAACGGAAATTATATTGACATGGTGATATGTTGACAAATGGGGAAAACCTTTTGCAAGGTAAAATCCCTACTGGGTGAATATAAGATCATCACTCTCAAAAATCCACTAATCAATAATCAAGTGGTTACAAGTATAAAGAATCTTACTACTACCCTAAACTATCTGAAAATACCAACTTACAGTTAAACCTTTGCTCCAATATCAAATTGGATTTGATCTTGTAGTAGCCTTCTTTCCTTTGTTGCACAAACCTCCAATGTGTGACTAACCCTTTTGCATGAATCCTAGTACGTGACTAACTCTGGCAACTTGATTGATTGTTGTTGGCTGCTAAGTTCTTCACTTCATAAATGATAAAGATCAGGAAGCACTTGATTGCAAAACCCTTAGACGTATACAAATGCAGTAGCTTCACAAAGAGTATATGAGTTTTAAGTCTCTGTTTTCAAATATGACAACTTTTAAAATAAGCCTTATATATGACTAGGGCTATATAAAGAGAAACCCTAATTATTCAAGTCATCATAGGCCAAATTTCAGATCTAAGAAATCTAAAATTGTAAATTCTCTATAGATCAAGCTTGTGTCAAGTCTGTGTCGAGCTTCCTTATAATGATACCACTCGATATGTTTGAACAACATACTACTCGATATATTAAACCTAACTTAGATCTACCCAATTACAAGTAAAATGCGTTTTGTTAAAGAATTAGTCAATTGCATAAAAAATATGACCTTAACAAATTGGTATAAAAACTACATTATAAATTTTTTACATCCAAATAAATAAATATATATTATTTATTTTAAATAAAAAATTATTATATAGATAATCAAATATAAATATTTGTTAATTGAAATTGGAATGTAAAAAGAAAAAATATCCAAAGTCATTGATTTAAGTCTCAATTTGTACTGATGGAAAAATTTGCTAAAAAGTATAATTTTAGGAAAAATTTTCTAAATAGCACCTCACCTAACTTATTTAACTATTTAACACTTTTTTGGAACTCGAGTTCCAAGTGAAACTCGAGTTTACCAAACTTGAGTTTCAAGCATTATGTTTGATCAGATTACCATGATGCTTGAAACTTGAGTTTGGTAAACTCGAGTTCCAAAAAAGATGCTATATAACTAAATAAGTTTGACCCGATGTTTTTTTCCAAAATATTTTTAAAAATTATGCTATTCCGCAAAATATGCTTGTATTGAGAGGTGACTACTATTGCATGTCTAAAACATTGCTCACAGCCTCGTGTTTCATGAATTCACGTGTGCACTGTGATATTGAGGGTCAGTTTGGATACCGCTTATTTTGTTGAAAATTGAAAACTTATTACTAAAAACGCTGTAGCAAAATAATTTTTAAAAGACCAAATACTGTTCACACGTTTTTTACAAGTTGACTAGTGTATGAACACTGCCATGCGACCAGCCAAAAAAAATGCAAAGCGCGCAAACCACAACAGGCAAACACGCATTAAGTGGAGTCGTCTCACTTGAATTCACACGTGCAATGTGAAATTAAGTGCACAAGATCACTAACATATATGTCTATAAAAGCTCCTAAATTCACCTTCCTGCTTATCCAAGAGTGCTAAACAAAATCCAGTACAACATTATGGGTTTGCAACTTTTTCTCTTTGTGTTCGTGCGCTTTCTTTTTTTCCTGTCGTGCCTTTCTCTTATGTCTGTTGGCTCTTTTTCTTCTGTGCGGCCACTTTGCCATGATGATGAGGGTTTTGCCTTGTTGCAATTCAAAGAAACCTTTATCATCAATCAGCCACCATCTTATGCTCCTGCAAATTCAAAGATTTCGTCGTGGCTGACACATGATAGTGACTGCTGCATGTGGGATGGTGTTCAATGCGATGAAAACACGGGTTATGTAACTAGCCTTGACATTAGTAGCAGTTACCTTTATGGTTCCGTCAACTCCAGCAGCAGCCTCTTCCAGCTTGTTCACCTCCAATGGCTTAATCTCGCCAACAACAACTTCAATCACTCCCAAATCCCAGTTGGTTTAAGGCAGCTTTCAAAGCTTACTTACCTTAACCTCTCTAATTCTGCATTTTCAGGTCAAATCCCACCAGAAATTTTACAGCTTTCTAAGTTAGTTTCCCTAGATCTCGGTTTGAATTCATTGAATCTCCACAAGCATGGTCTCAAAAGTATAACTGATAAGTTAATGAACTTGGAAGAACTTGTTCTTAGTGAGGTTGAAATATTATCTACTATACCTAGAAACTTGGCAAACTTATCTTCTTTAACATCTATTGATCTTGGTGATTGTGGTTTGCACGGTGAGTTTCCAACAGGAATTTTTCAGCTTCCAAATCTCAAATCTCTCAATGTGAGCTTCAATTCAAATCTCACTGGACATGTTCCAGAATTTAACAGAAGTAGCCCCTTTGAAGTTTTGGGACTTGCGGGCACAAGTTTCTCTGGCATGCTACCAGATTCAATTGGTAACCTGAAATCCTTATTTAGCTTGGATGTTGGAGGATGCAATTTCTCCGGACCAATACCGTCCGCATTTGATAACCTTACTGAGCTCACTTATTTAAGGCTTTCATCTAACAATTTCAATCGAGGAACTTTGTCTTGGGTTGGTAAGCATACCAAACTCACTCATTTGTATCTAAAAGATACCAATTTATTTGGTCACATTTCGTTTTCTCTTAGAAACTTAACTCAGCTTAAAACCGTCCATCTAGGTTACAATGATTTAACTGGTCCTATCCCATCTTGGCTAGCAAACCTCACCCAACTAAATATTTTGTGGCTTCAATCAAATAACTTGTATGGTCCAATTCCAATGTCAATTTCCAATCTTAAGAACCTTCAAATTCTAGATCCATCTTCCAATCAATTGAGTGGCACGATAAAACTTGACTTGTTTCTAGAACTCCATAGCCTCTTTTACCTCCAACTATCTAGTAACGATCTTTCATTACTTATTAATCCCAGTACCAACACTACCCTTCAAAAATTTAAGGTATTAGGATTGGGTTCGTGTCACTTAAATAACTTCCCAGATTTCCTCCGAAACCAAGATCAGTTGGAAGTTTTGAAACTTGATAGCAACACAATTCATGGCCAAATACCAAAGTGGATTGCAAACGTAAGTAAAGACACTCTTGTGATGTTGGACCTTTCTAGAAACTTCCTCACAGGTTTTGATCAAACTCTAGGTACACTCCCGTGGACCAGTCTAAAATTTTTGGACCTTGAAGACAACAAGCTTCAAGTGTCTCTCCCAATTCCACCTCCTTCCATTATTTTTTATTCTGTCTCTAATAACTTGTTTCATGGAGAAATCTCTAAAATGATCTGTAATCTAAGTTCTCTATTTTGTCTTAATTTGTCATACAACAACCTGAGTGGCTTCCTTCCCGAATGTTTAAGAAATTTGAGAAACCTTTCAATTCTTAATCTACAGCACAACAACTTCCATGGCCGTATTCCTCAAATATTCCTGGAAGGATGTAAATTAAGGATGATCAGTTTGAATCATAATGGTTTTCAAGGGCCTTTACCAAGTTCACTTGCCAATTGTACTATGCTGGAAATTCTTGATCTTGGAAACAATCATATAATTGATTCTTTCCCCTCTTGGTTGGACATTCTTCCAGAGCTAAGAATCCTCATTTTGCAATCAAATGGATTCCATGGTATTCTTACACCTAATGCAAATTTTGGATTTCCAAAATTACGTGTCATCGACCTTTCTAACAATAATCTTTCTGGTAAGTTGCCATCTGAATACTTCCAAATTTGGAAATCCATGAAAAGCTTTGATGCAGGTGGCTTAACATATATGCATGCATATGGAGAATTCCGAATATCAATCAATGGCTGGTGGTTCAAAGTCAATTATCCAATGACATTCACAATCAAAGGCATAAGGACAGAATATGAGAAGATCCAAAATATCTTTGTGGCCATTGATCTCTCATGCAACAGGTTTGAAGGAGAAATTCCAAAAATTGTGGGTAATCTAAGAGTGCTTCATACACTTAACCTTTCCAAAAATATTCTTACTGGTTCTATCCCATTGTCTTTGGTAAACCTTACAAACCTAGAATCGCTCGACCTTTCTCAAAACATGCTTAGTGGAGAGATTCCTATGCAATTGGTAGATCTCACCTTCCTTGTTGTCTTGAATGTGTCTCACAATCATCTCACAGGACCTATACCACAAGGGAAACAATTTTTCACATTTGAAAACAGTTCATTCAATGGAAACGAGGGATTGTGCGGAAGCCCGTTGTCAAAAAAATGTGCCAGTTCCAAGGACCCAACACCTCCACCATCAATTTTTGTAGAAGATCAAGGATCAGAGTCTCCATTTGAGTTTGATTGGAAAGCAGTTATGATGGGGTACGGATGTGGATTTATAGTTGGAGTTTTTGTTGGGAAAATTATGATCAAAAGGAAGTATGATTGGTTTAGAAAGACTTTTGCAGTTGGCCGTCCAACATGAAGAAGAGTGAATTGGAGGAGATGTGTCAACATGAAATTCAGTTAAAGACACTTCCCTAATAAATAAAGTCATGAATATGTTGCTACAATTACTAGCGTTCCCATTTTCTTTAACATGAATAAAATTATTGTAGTTGATAATATTGGTTGCCTACTCCAATTCAATGTAAATGTGTGTGTGATACTTTTTTCCCTACACATATTTTGTGGTGTAAATAAGTCAATAATATGTACTTATATATATATATATATATATATATATATATATGTGTGTGTGTGTATAGCTTTCACATGTGTCTAGTCTAAACGCATGCTACGTACTATGACACATTTCATCTATTCTTAAATAAAAGAATTGATTATAACTACCATTATCCTTTCATTTTTGAAGATCTGGTTCATGTTCATGATCTACCATTATCATTTCATTTTCGAAAAGCTTGAGAAACTATAATTTTGGTTTCCCTTTTTTTTTTTTTTTTTGTATTTTTTATAGACCATTTATTTGTAAGTTGTCTTAGTTGATTCTGCTGTGTATATCAAGACTGGTGTGGTCCCAAATGTCCTGGGCTTTTTGGGATTTGGTCCCCCAATTTATTTGTGTTCTTGATTGGGTATAGCCTACAATGAGAGACCCCTGGTGTGATTTATGCCATGATGGATCACACCCTAATTCTATTTTTCGTTGGACTGCCTCGAATTAGGCCTAGCCAAGAAGGCTTCCTAACAGCCAAGCTCCCTGTTTGAGGTCCAAGCAAGACCTCAGTAATCCCTAAACTATGTTCTCACTTTCTCTCGTGTCTCTCCTCCCCAATTTTGTTCAAACTCCTTTTTTAGTTTCCCTTCCCTCTTTTATACCTTCTCTTTAGTAGAGCCCTCATGATGGCAGAATATTCCATACGTATATGGTCCTACCAATTTTGGGACTTAGTGACTCCTTGTGTCTATAGCACTATTCTTGCAAATCAATATTTTTATTAGAAGTGGGACCTGAAGCCTTGACATGGGGGAGATCAATTAGTAACTTGTCATGGACGCCAATTTTGTGCTTGGCAGGATGTTCATCCAAGCATATTTGTCAGTGTTATGCTTGCCAAAACGAAAGGCAACCAGGTCCAACTGAATTTGTATGGGCCAAGCCCAAGTCAGGGATGGGGCTCTCTTTTTACCCCACTGCAACTACACAATTTTAAATGTTTTTGGTATTTTTAATATACTAATTAAAAAAGAAAACAAAACAAACAACAAGATATATACATACAAATAACATATTAAATTACATGAAAAATGAATAAAAACTATACGACATTATTAAAATAAATAAATAAATAAACAAAAAAATGAAAAAAAAAAAAAAAAAGGATTTTGCCCCAGAAGTGCGTACACAACATAATGGATTCGTACGCACCATTATGTCAGCATATGCACCTAGGGTTTGAATCCGATTTCCAAATTCATGTTATGCATAGAATATGAGATCAAAGCACATGTAAACAACATGTTATCCAAGGAATCATCAAACACATCATGCATCATATCAATAAGAACAACAAGATAATTAAAAGAACTTAAAGCAATAATAGAACAAATAAAGAAAATCAAGAAGGAGAATATGGGTAGTGGGAAAAACCCATATCTCACCACTTTAGCACCTTACAGGGATATTGATTGACTAGTCCCTCGGCTGAAATCAACTACCTCAATTTTGTGTGTGAATTAACAACATGGATAAAGGTTGATATTTGGTGTTTCGATAAAGAAACCTAAGACTAGTGAAAAGGTGGCTATAGGATCACAAAAAGGTTAGTGTGATTAAGAAATCATGAGAAAAAAATAGTTTTCTAATAACAAAGGGTTAGAAAACTCAATGAAGTGATCATAAAAACTATCCTCACACTATTTGAAACTCACTAAGTATTTTGGAGTGATTTTGGCAGAGCTTCCACTATTGTAAAAAGTTTTGTAGTGGAAAGTGACAGTATTTGTAGGCTTAGTGGAGGCTAGGGTTTGGTGAGATGTTTTAATCAATCAATAGGCCAAATCAATTGACCAAAAAGGAAAAAATAAATTTTAGGCTTCTAATCAAAAGAGTGCATATGCCATAAATTGGGCACATATGCCATAAATTGGGCATGTACGCATCATACACATGGCGTACGCACTCTTTTTAAGCCTTTTTAAAATTAGCTTACAAAATGTGCATACGCATCTAAAAAGATTCTTACGCACTCTTTAGGTGTGTACACACTCAAAAAAGTGCATACACAATTTTGTAAGCCGCATGGAAATTGGGCTTAAAAATGGATTTTGGGCTCTATTAGGTCATTGGTCTCCACACATGATTCTAATTATTTTGTTAGCAATTTGATTTCTCGTCATTAGGACTGGGAGGCTTGGACATAGGTTGGAACAAAATATGAAGTCTACAGGGGTTTGTAGCATGGTGTAGTTATCTTTCAAAAAAACAAAGAGTGGGCAAGAATCAATTCACTTTATGTCACCAGTAGGCCATCAAAGAGAAAGATTAAATGTTTAAATCCGAAGCCTTATCTGGTTGAATAGTGACAAGGACAGAAAAATCATTAAGATTGTCCACCTTGATGGACAATCTTGTGTCACCAGTAGACCATCAAAGAGAAAGATTAAATGTTCAAACACATTCAATATAGTGAATGAAAACCGTTACTCAAAGGACATAAATTCCCATCAAGATAGTAACCGTTCACCTAGGTTAATAACCACCTGTAATTATATGAAGGAAGACATTTATGAGCAGAACGCCTACCTAAGCCACCTATAAAAAGGATAATTTACCTCATTTGCAAAGATATAAGAGAAAAAACCTACAAATTTATCTCCTTACAAAATATATAGATGAATACTAACTTAGGCATCAAAGGCTCTCCCATCGGGGCATACCCCAGTGATCACTTCAATATGCTTTCTTTTTCTTGCAGTTCTTAAAAGACTTTTTAAAACTTTAGATTTGGACAAGTAACTCAACTAACGATTTTTAGCATTATCAAATAGCAACATCAAAATTGGTCTTAAACTAATGCGGTTAAGTTTCTTCCAGAGTTGGCTTCAAAAAAACTTTCTTGAAGATTTTTATTATTTTATTTTTGGTGGGGAGTATATTCCAGGCAATCTTCCATGACAGTGGCTTTAATCTCTCATTTAGCATTAATTTTCATAATTGCTTCCATTCTGATCTAGCAAGAAAACAGATTTTGTAAACCGTACTCTTATTCTAGCAAGTAAACAAATTTAACCGTGAATATACCTTGGCTATTTGGAGACCACCTAAACTTGTCTTGTGCCGTGGAAGAAGAAAGTATAAACTTATGGACAAAGTTTTGCTACAACTCTACTCAATATATTTTTATTTGATGTAAGCTTTGACAAATCCATTATTGGATTACATTTTCTTCTTATATCCTTCAAGTTTACAAAATTTCTAGAAAATCTAAGATCAATAACTATGACATCAATCAAATGTTTAAATTTCAAGTTTTGTAGTCTAAAATTTTGTATAAAAAAAAATCAGTTTATAGATTGAATAGTAATAACATCCAATTGACATAGAATTTGACATACAATCAAACGGTTATGGAAGAATCTATCCATATATAGATATTTGATAATTCGATAGTTGCAATAGGGGAAAGGAGATTTTAATCTTGGATGTTTCTATTGGAAACACGAATGAGCTATAAGGCTCTTGGCGAAAAAATAAAGCAAATAGATTTTACCTACTCTCTTATCATTTTCTTGTGTAAGAACACATTTTCCATGTTAACAATTATTTATCTGATAAATATGTATGGAATCCTAGTTTCTTTGTCTAAGATTCAATCTTATACTAATAATTAGACAGTTTTGTAGGTTAATGAGATCATCTTATATGCTTGTTTCTTTTAATGTTTTATATGGGTAGCATTTAATTGATAAAAGCAATGAAGTGTAATGTTTGATACTAAGTGATCCCATTTTTTTTTGCAGGTAGGAAGTGGTGGGATCGTGAGAGATCCTATGGTTCATCAAGAGGTATGCATGTGTCCCTGTTTTGGTTGATAATTGACTTTCAGATTTAGCGCTATGTCCAAAGAAAAAGGATTTAATTTATCCTTTAAAAAAAGAAAAATATAAGGTTACCTTCTAGAGCCAAGCCAACTACTTGAATTGCTATGCATTAACACCTCAAAAGAGTCATCAAGACAAGTCCTGCAGCAAATTTTCTCACAAGCATGAATTTGATAAGACTGATTTGTACCAGGATGAAACTTGATTTTGTGCAATATTTTAGATTCTTAATTTTCTCAACCTTCCATGCTTTTGTTGGTGGGAATTCCTTAAAGTTTTGTTAATTTCCCTTTATTTTCTTTTACCTTAAGGCGCCATTTATTAGCTAAGAAATGAGAGATAATAGGACTACTTTGGAACCTTTCTTATATTTTTATGTACAGAGTTTCCTTTCCTTCCTTTGTTCTTTTACTAGTAGTAAAACATAATTGGCATTAACTCTGAAATTTTTTTTAAGCTAAGTTACTAATTGAGTTTGTTTATGCAGGTTCTTGAAAAAATTATAAAGGGTGTAGAGAATTTTGGACTCTGTAGCAATGGGTGGATCGAGTCACCATTGAAGGGTGCTGAGGGTAATACAGAATTTCTGGTTTACTTTAGTCGAACAGCTGAGAGAAATGTAAATTGATTTTGTATCTACAATCTCATGGTAATACAAATTTGTCCCTAAAAGTATTTGCCCCATAAATTTCATGATCTTGCAATTTGGGTGACATGTTTCGATCACATTTCTCAAGTGGTTGGATATGTATTGTTTAGTCATTTTAATTTTCATGCATTATGTCCCAAGAGCTGTCTAAAAAAGATTCTCAACTTTCATGTTTATTGTTTAGTCACAAAGAATCATTGTGGAAGTAGTGCTGAGTTTCTCAGATTACTTAGGAAAGTTATTTAGATTGGCTCAATATAGTTAGGGTTAAGGCATTGACTTCAAAGGACATCTTTTTTAGGATAAAATGGTTTTTTTTTTTTTTTTTTGGTCTCTCAATATGGGGTCTATTCAATTTTGGTCCCTCTCTTTAAGGAGGAAGAAAAAGAGAGTAATTTATATATATATATATATATATATATATATATATATAATGTCAAACATCATGCTCTCGAGCCTTTGGCATGTAGCACCAATTGGAGTCCCACAGGTGCTTGTGGGAGTTTGAGTGTTCTTCCCCCTGTTTCAAGGTGGTGAGGTCAAGGAAGTACTTTGTTTTCAAATGGCAGAAGAGCTTGAGATCCTATGGCAAAAGCTAAAGATCACTGAAGAGGAAGGGAAAAGTGTGAACCTAGGGAGAGAATGTACAAAGGCAGCAAACAAGAGAGGGAAGAACTGCTTAGTTATAAAGGTGTTATCACGCAGAAGGGTTATTCTGGATGCACTAAGGAAGAACATTAGGATGTTATGGAAGCCAAATAAGAGCATTAGGATTTTGGTGATTGAAGAGGAGATGTTTTTAGTAGAGTTTGACGACGAACGGGACAAGAGGAGAGTTCTAGAAATGAGCCTATGGCATTACGAGAAGCAACTGGTCCTACTACAAGAATTTGATGGAGATCAAGACCCAAAGGATATTGTCCTGAAGTGGTCTCCTTTCTGGGTTCAAATGTACAATCTACCCTTGAAACACAGGATCAGAGAAACAGGGATGGCCATTGGGGCTAGTCTTGGAGAAGTTTTGGAGGTGGATGTGGCTGATACGAGAGTTCAGTGGGGAAAGTGCCTCTGAGTTCGTGTCAACATAGATGTTTCACGCAAGCTTATACGAGGAAAAAAGATAAACGTCAATGTGGGGGAGGCTCGGTGGGTGCTCTTCAAATATGAGCGCATTCCAAATTTTTGCTGCAGATGCGAACTACTAGAGCATGACCTAGAGGACCACACGCAGAAAGAAGAGTTAAACAAAAATGGCGAAAGGGGAGAGCTTCAGTATAGTGCATGGATGAGAGGTGAATCGGTGAGGAGATCGGGATGGGAACCAAATTACGCAAAAAAGAATGAAGGTGTAGGCGAGCGTAGAGGGATACCGGACAACGATAACTGGGTTTCAAAGGCTCAGACGTCGAGGTATGAAACGGCGGGGACTAACAAAAGAAAGCCTAATGTGCAGACCCTTGGGGATAAGACATTAGAAAGCACAACACGAACCTCGAAGAACAAAGAAATGAGCAATGAGGTTTATCACGAAAAGGGGCTGGTCAACACTATCGAAGAGATACCAAGTGAAAGCATTGCTATTTTGGTGAAAGAAGGCATGGATAGGAAGCTGACAAACAACGAGATTAAGGGGAGTGGACAAAGAGTGATGGAGACACATCAAACAGGGATCCCAAAGTTTAAATTTGAGCTCATGCCAAAGGCTCAGGAAGGAGATCACATGGGCTTGGAATTAACAAAAGATGGTGAAGGCCCAATGGCTATGACTTATGATATGGAGGTAGGATGGATTGTAGAGGTATTGGGCCCAACTAGGGGGCAGTGGAAGAGAAAAGCCCATGAGGGGCAGACCAAAGGAAAAAATAAGGCTTTAAGCCCAGTAAAGAAAAATAGAAATGCTCAAAACCCACTCATAGAGTTAGATCAGAACACACTAGATGGGAAAAGAAGGAGAATGGAAGTGCAGAAAAATGTCAAGCTTGAGAATGAGACTCAAAGGGTTGGCGGCGTGGCGGATGCTGCGAGGCAGCACCGCCGAGCCTGATGAATCTCTTGGCCTGGAACTGCCGGGGCCTTGGGTCAGCTCCGGCAGTGCGTTCACTCACCGATGAGGTGAAAGACACCGACCCGATTTTGGTTTTCTTATCGGAAACCAAGGCAAATCAGAATAGAATTAGAGGAATTCAGAGAAAGCTAAATTTTACCCAAGGGATTATTGTGCCAAGCGATGGCCGGAGTGGGGGGTTGGCGATGTTATGGAAGGAAGGGGCGGATGTGTCATTTAAAAGTTGTTTAAGTGCGCACATCGACGTGGTGGTACGTGTGGGAGTTGGTGCTCTATCGTGGCGGGCAACAAGGTTTTACAAACATCCTGATACAGGTATGGGAGTTACTTCTTGGAAATTAATTGAATCTCTTAAAAGGCAGTGCGATATGCCGTGGGTTGTTTTTGGGGATTTTAATGAAATTGTGCAATCTGATGAGAAATTGGGGTGGTTAAATAGGGATGCAAGACAGATGGAGGTGTTTAGAGAGTGTTTAACTAATTGTGGTCTCATTGATTTGGGATTTGTGGGGCAGAGTTTTACTTGGTGTAATGGTAGGATTGGGGAGCAACGTACTCGGGTTAGGTTGGATAGGATGGTGGCTAATGAGGAGTGGATAAAGATGTTCCCTAAGGCAAGAGTTTTTCATAAAGCAATGGCAGCTTCAGACCATTGTTTGCTAAATTTGTCACTTAGGCAGCGGGTACGAAGAAGGGGAAGTAGGAAACAATTTATGTTTGAAGCTATGTGGATTAAAGAAAAGGGCTATAGAGAGGTGATTGAAGCGGCCTAGGATCCTTTGAATGCCAATCCGGATGTACAGATTCGGGAGACGCTAAAAAGTTGCCAATCTCAACTACAGACCTGGAATAGGAGGGAATTTGGCAATGTAAACAAAAATCTGAAGCAGAAGCAGAGTCGCTTACAGCAACTGGAAGCGCTAAACTTGCTACATGAATCAGCGGAGGAGATTCAGGCCCTAAAAAAGGAGATAAACGAAGAAATGATCCGGGAAGAAATGATGTGGAATCAGAGGTCAAGGGAGTTATGGGTTAAGTGTGGGGATCGAAATACAAAATTTTTTCATGCCACGGCCAGTAATAGACGCCAGAAAAATTGAATCAAAGGTTTATGTGACTCAGGGGTCGGTGGAGAGAAGATGGTGAAGAGGTGGAAGGTATTATTTTGGCATATTTCAAGGAAATATATAGTTTAAACTTCCCAGTTGATTTTGGGGCTAGCCTTGGGGCTGTGGACAAAAAGGTCTCGGAAGAAATGAATGAAGACCTATTGATGGAATTTAAAGCAGAAGAGGTTTGGCAGGCCTTAAAGCAGATGCATCCTACAAAATCCCCAAGCCCGGATGGTATGTCTCCTATATTTTTCCAAAGATATTAGGATATTGTTAGCCCTCATGTAGTAACTGTGTCCTCCATATGCTTAGAATAGGTGTTATGCCAAATGGTTTAAATGACACTTATATATGTCTGATATCTAAGGTTAATTGCCCCCAAAAGGTAATAGAATTTCGACCAATAAGCCTGTGTAATGTTATATATAAACTTGTATCAAAAATTTTGGCTAACAGGTTGAAGAGAGTGCTCCCAAAAGTCATCAATGATGCCCAAAGCGCCTTTGTACCAGGGAGGCAGATCACTGATAATGTTCTTATGGCTTTCGAAGTCATGCATTGTATAAACAAGAGGAGAAAAGGAAAAAAGAGGTTGATGGCAATAAAACTTGATATGAGTAAGGCATACGACTGGGTTGAATGGGCGTATTTGGAGGCAATGATGCGCAAATTGGGTTTCCAAGATAGGTGAATATCTTTGATGATGATGTGTGTGACCACAGTGTCATACTCCGTTCTGGTAAATGGGGAACCAAAGTGTAGGATCATTCCAACTCGAGGGCTTAGGCAAAGGGATCCAATATCACCGTACCTCTTCCTTTTATGTGCTGAGGGCCTCTCAGCCTTGCGTAGGAAGAATGAAAATGAGGGAATTCTAAGAGGCATAGCAGTGTGTAAGCATGCTCCTTTGGTCTCTCATTTACTATTCGCTGATGACTGTATAGTGTTTGGCAAAGCTTCAAAGGAAGAGGGGCTGAGACTTCTAAAAATCCTTGAGGTGTATGAAAGGGAGTCAAGGCAAATGCTAAATAGAGAGAAAACTTCTCTTTTTTTCAGCAAAAACACAAGGGAGGAAGTTAAAGAAGAGGTGAAAGATATGTTTGGGGCACAAATTATCCATTAGCGTGAGCGATACTTGGGGTTGCCAACGTTGGTGGGGAGGGGAAAGAAGAAAGCCTTCCATTGTATCCTGGATCAAGTTGGCCGAAAAGTAGCAGGTTGGAAAGGAAAGTTGCTGACAACAGCGGGTCATGAAATCTTAATAAAGGCCGTTGCCCAAGCCACCCTAATGTATACAATGAATTGCTTTAAACTTCCTGATTCATTGTGTAATGAGTTGAACTCAATGATGAGAAATTTTTGGTGGGGTCAGCACGAAAAAGAAAGGAAGCTCGCTTGGATTGCTTGGGAGAAGATGTGCACCCCAAAGGCGGAAGGTGGTATGGGTTTCAAGGATCTCAAAGCATTTAATTTAGCTTTGCTTGCAAAACAGGGATGGAGGATTTCTCAAGATGTAGATTCCCTGGCTCATCAGGTGCTTAAAGCTAAATACTTTCCGGACTCTAGCTTTTTGGAGGCTCAGTTAGGCAAAAACCCATCTTACACTTGGAGAAGTCTAGTGGCTGCTAGGGAGGTTCTTAAGCGTGGATTAAGATGGAATATTGGTAATGGGTGAAGGGCGAGGATATGGGTAGACAGGTGGATCCCAATCCCTAATTCGTTCATGGTTGTAAGCCCTCGACCTCAAAACTTCGAAGGTGATCTAGTGGAGAATCTTCTAGATCGTGAGGTTGAGGGGTGGAATATTAGTGTTGTGAAAAACTGTTTCTTACCCCATGAAGCGGAGGCTATTTTGAGCATCCCTATTAGCCAAAGTCTGTCGGATGATGCTTTGGTCTGGGCTTGGACCAAAAAAGGCAATTTTACGGTGAAAAGTGCATACCATGTTGCACATGGGTGGCTGGTGGAAGGAAGAGACAAAGGGGTAGGATGCGAGGGATTAAACCTGAATAAGAGAAAGGAATTTTGGAAGGCTATTTAGGGTTTAAAGTGCCCAAGTAAAGTTAGACACTTCATGTAGAGGGCTTGTAAAAATATCCTTCCTACAAATTATTGTCTTTGTCTTCGGAAGGTATCAAAAGGGGATAAGTGTGGGCTATGTGGGATGGTAGAATCCTCAAGACATGCCTTGTGGGACTGTTGGCTAGCAGAAGCGGTATGGAAGGAAGCTAAGTTTTCTTTACTGAGGGGCTGCCACCCTCATCGCGACTTCATTGATGTGGCTTGGAAGTTTTAGGAAGAAAGGAAGGAAGGAGAGCTGGAGCGCCTGGCGTACACAGCGTGGTGCATTTGGAAGAACAGGAATGCTGCAAATTTTGAAGGAAAATGCAAAGATGCAAGGAGGATTGTGTCTGAAGCTACTGCTCTTGTTGAGGAATTTAGTGTGCTAGTTGGTGCCCCAAAACAACCTGCCCCACCGAGAATTGATAGATGGACCCCTCCTAGTGAAGGTTGGTATAAAGTAGGCGTGCACGGGGCGGTGTTTAATGAGTTGGGCAGCTGTGGAATTGGGATTGTCATAAGGAACAACAGGGGCGAAATCATGGGAGCGATGAGCAAAAGGATGGAAATGCCGCTGGGAGCCTTGGAAGTGGAAGCTAAAGCTTTTGAAGAGGGTTTGTTGCTAGCAGGGGACCTTGGGCTGAAGCATGCTGTGCTGGAAGGTGATGCGCAAGGGGTGACAGATGCATTGATGGGCTGTAGCTCCCCCCCAACCTCTATTCAGATGATTATTGAAGGCATCCAGAGGCAGCAAGGTAACGTTTTGCAATGGAAAGCCAACCATGTTCGTAGAACAAGTAATATGGCTGCCCACCGTATGGCTAGGAATGCAAAATTTGTGAATGATTCTGTTATCTGGGTTGAGGACATCCCACCCATCATTGAATTTCAAGTAAACAAAGATGTAACTGTTTTGGACCATGGTCCAGTTTAATGAATGCTGTTTGAAGTTTGAACATCAAAATATATATATATATATTGAATTTGATGTCCGTAGTATTTTCTACAAGAAATATTTGCAAATAGAATAAAATACTATCTATGATATAATATAATTGTAATATAAATAAAATAAACTATTTTTTGATAAAATAAATTTTAAAACGTAAATCTCGTTCCAGTTACAAAACTAGTACATTGACCCTACCTTATTCTATCTCGAACCAATTACAGGTCATATCGTCTCTATAGTCAACAAGAATTGAGATCCGAGTATGGTAAAGCAGATGTCAAACAGACTAGGAGTCTTATTCTTCTTCTTTTTTTCTTTCTTTTTTTTCTTTTTTTTTTTTTTGGGGGGGTGGGGTGGGGTTGGCGGAGCTTAATTTTACATTAGCATCAAAAAAGAGTACAAAGGAAAAGATACGAAAACACAGGACAGGATAACCTCCCAGTTATTATACAAAACTAAGCTTACAGAGAAGCTAAACAAAACAAGCCAAAGCATCACGGTAGTGCAACTGTAAACAAGCATCGCACCCTCCCATCAACACTCAAACTAAATAGTTTATTACAAAGAAAACTAAACAGCAAAGCAATCAAAATAAAATTTGCTCAGACACTCGCTAAAACAACGAATGAGTGTCTGTAACAAAAGAAGGTGCATCAAAAAAAGTACATCAACTATCAGAGAAAACATAAATAACTGTAGTCAATTTTACCTGTCACTTTGTGCAGGAGACACAAAAAACCATTAACAAAAAATGCAAGAACCAGGAGGAGGCTGTGGGGGTGGGGGATTAGTAATAGTGTGAGGCACACCACTTTTCGTGAGTATGAAGGAGCAATGGCGACACCACATATAAGTCAGGGTGTTCCTGGGAACACCCTGACTTGAAAAAAATAAAAAATAAAAAATTATACTTAATCTGTATTAAGAACACCCTGATCACAAAATTAGGAACACCCTCAGTAAGAAAATTAGGAACACCCTCAAATTAAAAAAAAAAAAATGTAATAGAGCCAAGCCCACGGCGACCCCAATAGATTACACAGGTAGCCCATAGCCCACGGATTCTCCCAAAAAAAAAAAAAAAAAACAGAGAACAGAAATCAACCCACACCACGGTCACGTCGCTAGCAGGGAAATCAGAAACCAAACCCCAAACCCCAATACAGCCAATCCATAAGCAAAGCAAAACAAACCCCAACTAAGTTAGTGTTTATCTCAAAAAAAAAATCAAAAAAAAAAAAGGCTCCCAATACAGAGAAAACCAAAACAAACCCCAGAATACACTGCCCATAGCATGTTGCCGTCGCTCGAAGACCGCTCGTCATCGCCGTCATAGTCTCGCAGATCAGTGCTTGCCGCTCATCGCCTTACCCTTATCGCAGTCTCGCAGTCGTTGCCGTCGCAGATCGCAGTCTCGCCACTCGGACCTCGGTGCTCGCCGGTCGGACCTTGTGCTGGGTATTTCTCTCTTTTTCTCTAAGGGTCTGTTTGGTTGCAGTAAAATATTTTCTGAAAAATATCTATTTTCCGGAAAAGGAAAATATTTTTAAGTGTTTGGTTGTATTATGAAAATTTTTGTAGAAAATATTTTTATGTGTTTGGTTCATATTCTGAAAATGTAATTTTCCTACAATTTTTCACATTTTCTCAGCTATTTTCTCAGTAACCAAACAAATTTTGTTACAAAAAATTTCAAAATCACAGACAATTCATCAACAAACTCTGGCAGCAAATTCCGGCAATCAACAACAACCACCAAAACATCACCACCACACCACCACAACAACAACAACAATCAGTTCATAAAAAAAAATAAAAAAAAATAAAAAATAAAAAAAAACAACAACAACAACAACAACAATCAAACTTTAAAAAAAATAAAAAATAAAAAAAAAATAAAAAACTGAGAGATCGAGGAAGAGGGAGCGATGGGTCTGGGTCAACGACGATCAAAATCCGGCAATCAAAAGCAAAAACAAAACCAAATCCGGCGATGGGTTCTGGGTTCGAAGGAGATCGACGATCGACGGTGCGACTCGCTGGTACGACTCGTTGGATCTGGATCGAAGGTGCGATTAGGTCTGCTTGTTGCGGTGAGGTGATGGGGACTAGGTTCGTGGTCGCCGACGATGGGCTCTAGGCTTGGATCGGTGGTTCGTGGGTTCGTGGTCGCTGGCGATGGGCGCTGGACTTGGATCAGCGGTTCGTGGGCTCTCTCTCTCTCTCTCTCTCTCTCTCTCTCTCTCTCTCTCTCTCTCTCTCTCTCTCTCTCTCTCTCTCTCTATTTGTGCTCTGTTTCTCTCAGTTTTTCAGAAAATAGGATTTGAACTGAAAATGGAAGGGGAAATGATTTTCAGCCTTGACCGTTGGTCAACTGAAATTAATTTTCGAAAAATTGATTTTTCGTGCACAACCAAACACCCGTAATTACTGAAAAGCATTTCCGGAAAATCAATTACTGAAAAGTATTTGGGTGAAAAGCATTTTCGGAAATGCTTTTCAGTAATTACGGGTGTTTGGTTGCGCACAGAAAATCAATTTTCCGAAAATTAATTTCAGTTGACCAACAGTCAAGGCTGAAAATCATTTCCCCTTCCATTTTCACTTCAAATCCTATTTTCCGAAAAATTGAGAGAAACAGAGCATGAAGAGAGAGAGAAAGAGAGCCCACAAACTGCCGATCCAAGTCCAGCGCCCATTGTCAGTGACCACGAACCCACGAACCGCCAATCCAAGCCCAGAGCCCATCTCCAGCGACCACAAACCCAATCCCCATCGCCTCACCGCAACGAGCAAACCCAGTCGCACCTTTGATCTAGACCCAGCGAGTCGCACGGCGAGTCACTCCGTCAATCATCGATCTCCTTCAAACCTAAAACCCTTCTCCTAATTTGGTTTTGTTTCTACTTTTGATTGCTAGATTTCGATCGTCGTCGACCCAGACCCATTGCTCCCTCTTCCTCGATCTCTCAAATTTTTTTTTTTTTTTAAGTTTGATTGTTGCTGTTGTTTTTTTTTTTTTTTTTTTTTTTTTTTGATGAACTGATTGTTGTTGTTGTTGTGGTGGTGTGGTGGTGATGTTTTGGTGGTTGTTGTTGATTGCTGGAATTTGTTGTCGGAGTTTGTTGATGAATTGTCTGTGATTTTGAAATTTTTTGTAACAAAATTTGTTTGGTTGCTGAGAAAATGTGAAAAATTATGGGAAAATAACATTTTCAGAATATGAACCAAACACATAAAAATATTTTCTACAACAATTTTCATAATACAACCAAACACTTAAAAATATTTTCCTTTTCCGGAAAATAGCATTTCCGGAAAATAGATATATTTCGGAAAATATTTTACGAGAACCAAACGGACCCTAGGTCTCTCAGTTCCTCTCTTTACCTATGAAATGCAAAACTGAAATGAATAACAATTTCTCTCTCTTTATTCTTTAATACCGGTAACTCTCTCTCTCTCTCTCTCTACATAATTATATGCTTTTGCCTTCTTTTCTTTTCTTTTTTTTTGTCTTTTTGAATTTATCCTAATCCTATTGGTCAGTGTGTTGGTGTAATGGTAAAAAAAAAAAAAAAAAAAGCAAAAGTAAGCAGTTGGTCAGATTGGCTGGCCGAATTGCTCGCTTTTGCCTCTTTCTTTCTTTTTTTTTTGGAATTTGGCCTTATCTTCCCTGTTGCCTATTGGTGTTGGTTCGTGTGTAACGTGTGTTGGTGTTGGTCAATGTGTTGGTAATATATTGATTGTCTTGATGTAAATTGTTTATTGTAATTGTAAAATTTTCTGATTGGCAGGTTATTGTTTGTGATTGCTAATTAGTAGTGTAATGTGCTACACATTACATTGTTTTAATTATTGTGATGCACATAGAATGTGTAACGTGCATAAGACAAATAAAAGACAAACAAATATAATAAATTAAAGTAGTATAATTAATGACAAACAAATTAAAGCAATATAGTTTATTGTTACGCTAAATAACAATAATTAAAGCTATATAATTAAATTAACTAATACACAAATAAATTAAATTTTGTTAGGCTAAATAACAATTAATAATTTTATAATTAATGAAACAACAATATAACAAATTATAATTTATAAAAGAAAAACAAATTAATGAAACAACTAATTAATGAAACAAAAGAAAAACAATATAACAATTCTTTTTATTAGATTGTGTAATTTATGATTGTTGAGGAACACCCTAAAAAAAATATTTGGAGTTGCCACTGTGAAGGAGCCAAGAAGGTTAGTGCAGAAAATTAGTTTTGGAGCAGTGTTACCATTTTTCGGGAGTTCCTAAGAATTGCTCTTGTTTTGCGGGGGAATGAGTCCAGAAGGTTCGAGGGGTTTGTTTTGCGGCCATTCTTCATTGTTGTGGTTGGTTAAAGGAAAGTGGAAACAAATTTAAGCAAAGACGAATGACCTTGTGCAATCAGAAAATCAAAACCACAAAAGATTTCTAGATTTCTTTGTTGGATTTAAAATGTTAAAATAAATACGTACACAGAGACTTTACTTAGCGTGCGTTTGGGAAGTGTCCCATTCTTGTGTTTGTGCGTTTGCTGAAAAAATGTGGGTCCACCGGCACTGTTTACGGACCCACAAAAGTCATCCAAATACAAATTTCAATATAAATTTGGGTACCACAGTACTATTCACATATTTAAAAATTACTTTGTTACATTATTTTCAGTTTTCAGCAAATAAACGGTATCCAAACACATTCTTACTACCCAAGTCAAACAAATGGGGAAAACGTCAATTTATAGGAATAAATGCAGCTTGCCAAGGTATAATGAATTTAACAAGTAATCAATTTTAGTCAATTAGCAAGAAGCTTAAAAATTACCTTGTATGCGGCATTATATAAGCTTTTTTTTTTTTTTTTTTTTTTTGAGAATCTGACATTATATAAACTTGAATGGCAATTGTTGTCACATCTCGATGGAACTTGGGTACAAATATAGAAAGCTAAATCTAAATTATATAAACTTTGAGACATCTTTCTTAAATTCACAACCTAAATCTAATCCCTTACCAGTGAGAGAAATTATAAAGTCCACATGGTGGACGAATGATATGGTCCACAATTCCACTAAAAAACTTATACCTTTTTAAAATTGCTGAGTTAAAAAAAAAAAAAATTAACAGAAACTGATTACTGATTCAGCAATTTTAAACAAGTAGGAGCTTTTTAGTAGAATGGTAGACAAGTGACGTGGTCCACCAGATGACTGTATAATTTCTCCACTAGTGGAGAGGAATCTACAAGGCTGAGGATGTGCTAAAAAAGGACCTTTGTTTTTAATCTTAATCTTATTGGCTTGGTTTTCTTATTTACCTCTTTACTCCCATTCCACTCAATGGGTTTATGAACTTAGCACACCAGTAGACAGTGTGATCGTGATAAATGAAGAAGGCTCTTTGATAGGTAAATGTTAATCCTATACTGTGTATTCACCTGTCATCCTCTAACTCTGAAGACAAATCTATTTGGATCCTTAATAACAGTAAATATTTCTGTGTGCCAATCATCTAGATCATCAATCAATTAGATTTGCATCTTCCTGTCCTCTCCAACTGAAAGAACGAAACAGGTTGTGGAAGCTTAAAATCATCTTGTTGAAGCTAGTATGGGAGATTTTGCCTTCTAAGTTCTAACTATGTCATTAACAAGGGAATACAATTCCTAGATTCTTCTTGTTCCTAATGTTATTCAAATTCAGAAACTCTTGAGCATATTTTCTTCAGATGCCCATTTGCCACAATCATTTTGAGAAACTTAGAATGGCTTTTTAATTTTAAAGCCATTCATCCTAAATCTATTGCTGATTGGACTAGAATGATCATTTATCCTGAATACAAAAAGAAGAAATATCATTCTCTTTATTTTCTGAAATCCTCATTGACAATATCTAGCAGGCTCGTAATAAACTTGTGTTCCAAGAAGTAGATTCCTCCCCCGTTGTTGCTTGCAAATGTTATCAACAAATCATACATCTCTCGCATCTACGTCGGTATCTTTCCGAAATTCCTATGAGTAAATGTCATAATCCGCATCTCCAGGTTGGTGGAAAATAAATTTTGAACCAGCTGTCAGACAATAGGGAGTTTTTCTTGCAGAAGTTTGTAGTTTTATCTCAATCTCATACCATTTTTTTAAGCTCCCAATCTTGGTGTACAATTTGCTGTTTTTGCCATATTTCATAACCAACACGTACACAAATTCTTTATTTTTTTCTTCACCAATCATACTCTGTCACGTTATAATAGTGGCAAAAAATTATAAAAAAATTTGAAGCCCTAAACTTTTTCGTTTAAAAAATCAAACAAAAGAGAAGTGTTGAAAATCGGAATGAGCCTCATTTACCTGAAGACAGTAACTGTACTTAGGCTCATTAAATTAAACGTGTTCTCCAATCTCCCTCATTCTGTGATTTGAAAAAAACATAAACCAAAAAAAAAAAAAGAGAGAGAGAGAGAGAGAGAGGAGAAGATGAAGATGATAAGGACTCGAATCTCGATTGGTATTTGTGGGAAAATCCAAGACTTTTCCTGACAGCAAATACAAAAGAAAAATCAACCCTGTTAAAAAGCTTTTCAAAATCAATTTAATATTTCTGTTTTTTTCATTGGATGAATGATTTCATGAGCTAAGAACAGGTTATCTTGAATAAAACGTCCAGGAGTAAATGCAGCTTGCCAAGGTGTAATGAATCTAAGTAATAATTTTAGTCAATTAACAAGAAGCTTTGAAATTGCCTTGTATGAGACTTCACATAAACTTGGATGGCAATTGTTGTCACATCTAGATAGAACTGGAGCACAAATATTTGAGGCATATCTTTCTTAAATTCACAACCTAAATCTAATTCCTCTAGAGAGGAATCTACAAGGCTAAGGATGTGCTATATAAGAGCCTTTGCTATCTTATTGGCTTGGTCAAATCATTGGAATCCTTATTTACAGAGCTTCAACCCCAATATGCAGGCAGATCAAACTCCTTCCACTCAATGTGTTTATGAACTTCTTATTATAATAGTAGACAGTGGGATCCTAATAAATTAAGAAGGTTCTCTGATGAGATAAATGTTAATCATATGCTGTGTATTCACCTTCATCCTCTTAACTTTGAAGGCAAATATATTTTGGTCCTTAATAACAGTGGAATATTTTCTGTGTGCACCAACCGAAAGAATGGAACAGATTGTGGAAGCTTAAAATCATCTTGTGGAAGCTAGCATGGGAATTTTTCCTTCCCAGAGTCTTCCAGCTTTTAAGGTTATTCAAAATTCAGAAACTCTAGAGCATATTTTCTTCAAATGCCCATTTGCCACAATCAGGTGGAGAAACTCTAAGTGGCCCCTTTTTTTTTTTTTTTTTTTCTAAAGCCATGCCTGCCAAATCCACGGCTAATTGGGCTAGAATGATCATTTATCCTGTAGAAAAATAGATGAAAAATCATTTGCTTTATTTTATTGACAGTATCTAGCAGGCCCGTAATAAACTTGTGTTTCAAGAAGTAGATTCCTCCCCCCATTGGAGCTTGTCAACAAATCATACATCTCTCACACCTACATGGGTGTCTTTACAAAATTCCTATGAGTTGCGTTTGGAAACTTGAATCTGGATTTGGATTTTAAATCAATATATTTGAAATGTTGTAATTTCAAATTCAAGTATTTTAAAGGTTTGAATTTTTTTTGTTAATTTATCAAATCCAAATCTATGACTTTTTTAAAGCATCCAAATAAGATATTTGGAAATGTAATAATCCACATCTCAGGTTGTAATTTTTTGGCTCTAGACAATGCCGCTTGGACATCTTTTAATTCTTGAGGTTCTATACCCAGCTCTTCTTTTTCCCGTTGGGTCTTTCAAAGGGAGGCATATTGGTTTTCTAATCTTTATTTTGGATTTTATAATAGATTCTTAATTCATAAAAAATTGAAATTATTTTTGAGACTTAAGGGTCTTGTAACTTAAGTGACATTTTCTAGTGTTTTTAACGGAAATTTTCAGTTATCAAATCCTTAGAGCATCACCATCAGATGTGGTAAATGTGCCAAATGCCAAATATTTGGCACATTTACCACACCAAACACCAAAATTTCCTTTTATCAGATGTGCTAAATCCCATAAAATTTGCCACATGTGAATAGTACCGTTGCAAATTTGCAACAGTATGGACGAAAAATGGCATAATTTTTATTGTTTTTTTTTTTATTTTGTTTTCTCTCTCTCCTCTCTACTCATATTATTCTTTTCTCTTCACTCTCACCGTTCCCTCTCACCTTTGTTCTCTCTCACCATTCCCTCTCACCTCGTCGATCCATCATCGCTGATCGTCATCGTCGATCCATCATTGTCGATCTCTCACCGGTTTCATTTTGCATCGTCATCGCCAATCTCTCCGGGCATCGTCATCGTCATCGCCGATCGGAATCGACGTGGGCATCAACGTTGAGGTGAGATCGGAATTGACGTTGAGGTGAGATGGAGTGTTCGTCACGATCGTGGGCATCGACGTTGAGATCATGATCGTGGGCATCGACGTGATCGTGGGTTTCCGGTGCTAGTGGGTTTGGGTTGCCTAGGTTGCTTGGGTTTGGGTTGCCTGAGTTTTGTGGGATTGGGTTGCCTGGGTTTTGATTGTGTTTTCTGGGTTTGGGTTGCTGTGTTAGTGGGTGTTGCTCTGTTTTTAATGGGTTTTGGGGTGAATTGTTGGTGACGGTGGTTGTGGTGGTGGTTTTGCAATGGATTGTGGCTGCTACGGTGGTGGTGGCGGCGGTGGCGACGACGACAGCAGCAGTGTTGTGGATTTTTTTTATTGTGTTAAATATATTATTTTATTGCGTAGTTTATATTATTTTAATGTGTAGTAAATATTATTTTAATGTATAGAATTGAAGTATAGAACATCTGATAAATGATATGTTGTAAAATAATGTGGTAAAATAATAAAGTAGGTCTTTAATGTAGTAAAATAGCATAAATTATGCCACAGTTGATAAAGATACTCTTATTCTTCCTGCTATCAACTTATCCAAAAAAAAAAATAATAAAAAAAATAATAATAATAATAATAAAATATTAACTAAAGAAGGATTTTTTGGAAGAGTACTCTTTGCGGTCTCCGCTCTTCATGGAAAAAGTTATGTCATAAGCTTGTCTTGGAGTGTCCCTTCCGTATTTGGTGGGCCTACACACCTAAGTTCCTCACATTCCTTTGTTCCAAATACATCTTGAATTATTTTTTGCCTTTAAAAATTGTTTGAATTTTTAGTTACCAAACACCCAAGAAAGTGATTTTATAGATAATGTGTTTTTAACTCTCCAAAAAGCTTGTCAATAATCTTATAGTTGAATTGATATTTTATGATATTTCAAACAGACACCTCTCCTGATCTCTCATAAGTCTAAGCAAACCAACACTAATGACAAACAAGTAGAAGACATTAAAACCACTTGGATTAATGTTCGTGGGTAAACCAATAGAATATATATTTTTAATTAATTGATTAGTTTGAGGTGATATTTTATGATTACTAGTAGGAGTGTTCGCGGTACAGTTTGATGTGGTTTTGGACCATTTTTAGCACTGCACTTTGCGGTGTTTTTTGGCCAAAATCATCACCGCATCACATTCTTAGTTTGTGGTTATATGTGCGGTGTAGTGTGGTTCGATGAGGTGTACGATGTGTGTTTTGGGCTTGTATATTTTTCAAGATGTTATGTTCAATTACTAGTTTACTATTAATAACTATGACAATATGATAGTAAAAGTAAGTTTCAAAAACAATATATCATATGTAACAAAAAAAGTAGATTAACAGCAAACTAAAAGTACCACATATATATAAAAAATAAAAATAAAATAATCCATGGCAATAAACCATACACAATTATATATGTTAAACAAATATAATTTGTAACACAAAAATGCTTAACAAGTAACAACCAAAAGATCCATAACAATGTACTATAAAATACTATCACTTATGCAAATGTGACATTACTTGATATTTTTTATTTTTTATTTTTTATTTCTTGTGTTGATTAGAAGACTAAGTCACACATTTGCATATGTGGTATAGTTTCATTGGTTGAGATAATTTCTCAAATTTTAGAGTCTTGTTAAAAAAAGAAAAGAAAAAAGAAAAAGAGAAAAACGCCCGCAAAACCAAAACAAAAGAGAAGTATTGAAAATTAGAATGTGCCTTGTTTCTAAATAAAAAAAGAAAAAAGAAAAAAGAAAATTAGAATGGGCCTCATTCGGCTGTAGACAGTAGACTGCACTTCTAGGCCCATTAAATTAATCGTCTTCTTCAATCTCTCTCATTCTGTGATTTGAAAAAACAAAAGCAAAGGAAAAGCAAAGCAAAGCAAAAAGGAAAAAAAAAAAAAAAAAAAACCTGGGAGGAGAAGAAGATGATAAGGACTCGATTGGTGTGGTTGGGTCTAGGATTTTCAGTTACAGGAGCCGCAATTTCCCAGTTCATCTGGAGAGACTTGTGGGTTGATCGCTATGCTCTTCTCTCTGATGTAAGTAGTACTACTAACCCACTAACCAACCACACACCCTTATCAATTATATTCAACTCTAAGTGGGTGTCTTTTTTTTTTGGGTAGGTGAAAAAACTTGATGCTCTGCAAGAAAGAGTGTCGGAGCTTGAGTCACTCTCTTATCCCAAATCAAATCCGGGTCAGGTAATTTTCTCTACTGTTTATTACTTTTGAACTTATATATCAATTTTTCCTTATCTGGGTTTTCATTAGAATTTTATTTTATTTAAGTTAAATATAAAAAAGGATAGAACTTTCATCCAAACTAGTTTGTAAAAGAAAGTTCAAATGAGCATAAGTAGTCATGCAACTTTGTTTAAATGACTTTACTATCTGTTTGGTACAACTTATTTTTACAGCATTTTGAAAATGCGGTTGTTTGAAAAAAAAAAATTGTATGTAAAAAGAGTGAATGTAGCTTGAACAAGTGCAGTTTGATAACGTGTTAGTACTAAACGGGCACTTAATGCTTCGTCTCACTAGAATTTGATGTGGACGATTTTATGAATCACAACATAAAGCCCTGACCTATTACATTTTTATTATTGAGCTCTTTGTTTTAGAATGTACCCGTTAAATGGTATATATAGTAGGCTAATCCTAGACTAACTGTAAGGTTGCAGTAGTATAGTTAGGATTACGTGTACAATTAGGACTGTAACTCTTGGTATGTTTCAACAAGGGTAATACAATGAATCTGGGCCCCAAAGTTGTATCTCTACCAATGTTTGTAGAAATTTATCTTGGTATTGAGAGTACAGTTTTAGTTAGGGTAGAATGGAGGAACTTAATAAATGTCATCAACCCCAATTAGTTGAAGAAGGATCCCTACACCAATCCTAAAGGCTTAGTTGATTTGAGGTTTTGTGATTTCATTTTCATTGTCAATCTTTGCATTTGCTTCAATAGAGTGGTTTCACAATAACCATACTGTTTAGCATGCTTGTTGCAGTTCTAATTCTATGGAGTAAATGCCTATGAATGTGCACAGTTAAGGATATGAATTGTTGCTTCAATATGAAAAGAAACGAATGAAGTTGGCCAGCATACTTCATATGAAAAAATTTGGCTAAGATGAAATGGTGACGTAGTCGCAAACTTTGGGTTATTTGATTGCGTCCTTTAAAGTTCATAGGAGCATCCTATCACCTTGTTAAGCTCATGAAATTGTGCTATGTATCATCGTTTTTCTGTAATTAGACAGAAGTATTTATATTTTATTGCATTGTGCTTCAGTTAGTGAAGCCTGAACCCTTAGGATATCACCATTGGTACCCCGGTTTGAGATTTTTTAGTGACATCATCATGTCATTATCAGACCCAAACCCAATTAGCTTTAATATCAAGACTGTAACTCAATACTTCTAAGTTGCAATAATGACACATATAATCAGCTCCAAGAATTTTATAATTTATCATAATATCAGTAAACTCTGTCTATGTTTCTGTTTAGTGTTGAATATTTGTTCATAGCTGGTCCCAAACCTAGAAAAGGGAGTAAGGTTCCGGTAGGTTGATGGACAACATAGAATTTAGTCTTTTTTATGGCCAAGAGCTCTAGTTTGACTGGCACCTCCTCCCCTGGCAAGTGCTAGGTGGAGGGTAAGGTCATGGATTTAATACCTATTGGGTGCTTGTGTAACTTACTTGTCAAAAAAAATTTAGTCACCTTATTGTGAATGGATCCACTAGAATTTCAATTATGGGGGTAACAAAGAGAATGAATTTTTGTAGTTTTCTTATTGGGACTAAGGCTTGGTTGTCATTTTTGAGTTATTATAACGCGAGTAGGTTTATAATCACAGTTGAAATAATTTGAATATCTTAATATCCACTTCAAAGCACCATATCTTTGAAAGGCAATGTAAATGTGAGTGTGTATGTTGTCTAGGTTATCAAAAATAATTAAATTGTGAGTTTTCATGTTGGGTTTAAATTCCACTTGTTAAATCACTTTCATGTTTCTGTGTCATTGATTCTTTGACCTGATGCTTAACATTTGATCCCAGGATTCTAAAATTTATCAAATTCATGTTCTCTAATTTCCTGTATTCTACGTATTGATAATATACACAGTTGGTTTTTGAATCCTAGTTCCTTGCAATGTTGGTCAAACTTTCACTGCCTAAGAGTATGCATGATTTTGTCCAATGTCATTTGGAATATAGTGTGAATAATAGATTTCTAGCAGTGTAATGCTACAATAGATCATTCTCTTATTAGCTCTCTAGAAATATATTTGAAAGCAACTGCTTGACAAGAGCAGAATTGCAAGAGGTCAGGCAGTGTTGCATCAAGAGACATGATTGTGTAGAATGACAAAAGACCTATTGTAAGGGAAAGGGAAAATTAAAAAGGCAGGGAGGGCGGGGATGGGGGAGAGTAAAACACAATTATTGACACATTATCAGTCTTATTCTCTATATTGACATGGTCCTCCCTTTTTCAATGTGGAGTCAATGCAATGGCAAAGAATAGGGGCACCACCAAATGAGGAAGATCATTAGAGCACAAAATAAATTATTACTGTTATATTTATTCTATGCAGCCATGGAAGATTTATTGTTAAAGGTTGAGTTATAAATATTATAGGGTTAAAATGGTTTTAATTTTACAAGTTATTGTTAGTTTGTAATCGGTGGCAGAACTGTAAGCTCTGCAATTCCTGTGAGTTTAGGTTATTTTGGTAAATTAGGTAGTCTAGAATTATCGAGTAGATTCTAACTATCTTATTTTTGTTTCCTTTGTGTAATTAGACTTTTATTACCGTATTAGGTTTTTAGTGTACTAGTGTAAGTAGAAGTCCTAATGCTCATTGTATGAGAAAGAGTCCTTAAGATATTTGTGATCAAAGTACTCACAATGGATTGAGAGTTTATTACTACCTTCTTTTTCTTTTCTGTCACTCCATTACTCTTCCTGTTTTCACAGTTTCTGTTCACAGCTTGTGGACAAATTCAATCTCAATTTCTTCTCTTGTTTGTAACCCTAAATTAAACATTTTCCCTTCCCTACCAAACCCTTGTCTTTCTTGGACCCTAAATTTCTTCTAAAGTTAAATGCTAAACCCACAAATTCTCCACAGGCAAATGTAGATAGATTCCTCCAATCTTTCCTATGTGTACCTTTTAGCGGCAAATCCAATTCTAAAATAAGATCTTAAAATTCCATCATTGTTGATGTAAACCCATTGCATCCAGATCTTTCACTCAAAAACTGAATCACAATAAAATTCCTAGCTAAATAACTTCCATTTGTTAAAGCTTCTCACAATTCCTACTGCAAACCAACTCTCAGTTTATTGTCATTTGAGCCATAAACTACATTTAATGCTCATAAAAAACAATCTTCACCATTAGGGTGCAAACAAAAGACTGAGAAAACCCCTATCGCAACTTCTATCTTCTCAACCACCCTCCCTCCAAGCACCATAGTTAGGGGCTCTTCTACTACCACCCTCCCTCCAAGCACCATAGTTAACTGAGGACACTAAGCTTTCAGAACTGCCTATTGCCTATCACAAGCTTGAAGCTCCTTGCTTGGGGAGCCTCGAAAAAAGCCATCATTTGATCCTCAAATTCCTCAATTGAGACATCCATAAATCTACTAAAGCCTTTGACACGTTTTATTAGCCAATCAAATACTTCCTCTCTTTCATTAACATTTAGTGGATCAAATTCATATGGTTCCTAAGAAACAGGTCTGGTTCCTTTCCCTCTCCCAAAATACCAAAGGGCACTAATTCACCACCAAGCACATGCACATAATTGAAATTTTTTCTACTTTTAGCAATATTCTTTCCAACAATTTTTGTTTCATTATACCACTGCACTGCCATCATCAATAAGTCAGAGTGAACAAGTGAAAGCATAACTTTCAAGACATCCCCATTAACAGGTTCCTGCTTAAAACAACTCACCACATCTACCTTCAGGAGGACACTAGCCACCACTTCTGTAGAATTGGGCAAGAAATAATTTCTTGATTTGGGACCAACACCAGAGTCCCCTTCCCCACATTGCTCACTTAATCAAGCTTCTCACCTTCTACAGATTTCCCACCTTTTTTGCATCCTCTATATTGGAGTATTACTTTTATAAATCCTTATCTGGAAGCACTTGGGATTTGAAAGGCTGACCTTCTTCATGGGAATTTTCCCTATTCCTTGTTCTGGAATTTCCTTGACACTTAGAGATGCTTCTACTTTGTTCTCATCTCAACTATTACTCAACCTCCCACTGGATTAAGTCGGTCTCCTATGCCTTAGGTAGTGTAAGCTCTTTAGTTTTTAAGCCCGCTTTTAGTCACTGGTACCGTTGGGTCTTTCAAGACTTCTTTGGCTTCCAATGAGGGTTTTCTTCTTCCCTTTACTATCAAAAATTAATGGAGCATTTTAGTAAAATTTGAATACAAAAAATAAAAATTCCCACTGCAATGATCATGCCTTTTTTAATTTTTTGATACTCAGATAAATAAGACAAAAGTTCAGGAAGTTTTAAAACAAAATTGCTGATGTGGCTTAAATCCTGTAGTTCCTGTGATCATCACCTCTGATTACTCCTGTTTTGATGCTGTACGGCATGAGATGCAGTGGTCTCTAACAGGCTCTAACTCCTTCACCAATGATGCTCCTCCTCCCTTCTTTCAATAGCAAGCCATATGGTTATACCAATTATAACTTCCTAATGTAACATGAGTTTGTTGTCCCCACTGGCTTGTCGACAAACCGTTGACCCTCTTCTCTTGGCAATGGCTAGTGTTGAATTTAGACCTGATTTCATTGCCTGAAACTTTCCTCTAAACTGCAAGCCATCACTGGACGAAAATTGAGTTCATATCCAACTGAGCTGGTATGCCTTTTGGGATGCAAATATAACAATGTGAGCCTAACGTAGAACTTTGTAAGAAGAAAAATAAAGATTAAACCACTTATCAAAAAATGGAAAAATAAAGATTAAACCTAGGAGTCAAAACCTTGGCTTGCTTGGAGGTAGCACAAACAAAAGAAAAGTACTGTAAGTCAACACCTAGTCTTGATTGGAGCTGGGACCAGACCACAGAGACAATTTCAATAAAAACTGTATTCATCAAAATAATCTCTCATAATAGGAGTACAATAGTTTGCTTCTATAGACTACTAAACCCAAATTCAAATTGACATAGGAAAGGCTACTTATTAAATTACAAAAATAACCTTGAATCTAATAAAATAAAGGCAAAAATACAAAACTGACGCTCTAACTTTCAGTCTTTTTCATTTCAGTCTTCTAACTTTCAATTTTGTCATTTCAGTCCTCTAACTTTTAATTTTTGTCAATGTGGTATTTCGTTAGAGCTCAGTTAACTGCTGCCGTTAAGGGTGCTGAAATGACGCCCTTTTTTTTTTTTTTTTTTTTTTTGGAATTAAAAAAATAAGAAAAATCTGTTAAAAAAAAATAATAATAATAACTTCATCACCTCCACCTCTGACTCTCCCAACTCCCACTCCTCTTTTTCTTCATCTCCTCAAAATCATCCACACACTGCTTCAACTTCATCTTCTTAACTCGCTTCCTTGACTCAGCAAGCTTTTTTCCAGTGACTCGGTCAAAAAATTTCTCCCACCCTTTTTCCCAGTCCCCATGAGCGTCGCAGAGCTGAAGCGTCCCATTCCTCCAGTTGGTCCAGCTCCACCATTTGTAAAGCGCACATGTCTTGACATGCCAGCGTGCATGGCCTGCACTTGGCCCCACTGAGTGAGCCCGAGCTCGAAATCGTGGCCACCGAAACGCTGTAATGGGATGACAGAAACGAGTATTTCCAGTCGGACACAATGCAGAAAGGGGAGGTGTTTGACGAGGTAAGGGACGCCGAGGGTGTTGAGTTGGGTCTTGAACGATGTCTCTGAGTTGAGTTGGTGGTACCCGGTCGAGTCGAGCTTCAGGATTAGCGTGAGTTGTGAGAGTGCCTCTGTGGAGGTGTTGAAATCACCGGTTCCCAGTCCGTCGTTGAGTCCATTGTTCCCCTTAAATTTATATATATATATATATACAGATTTTTCTTATTTT
Organism: Quercus variabilis; assembly: GCA_030445155.1. Classification (NCBI taxonomy): domain Eukaryota; kingdom Viridiplantae; phylum Streptophyta; class Magnoliopsida; order Fagales; family Fagaceae; genus Quercus; species Quercus variabilis. Next base: position 49,068,401 of record CP129453.1, read on the forward strand.
CTTTTAATTTTGAAATTAAAAAAAAAAAAAAAAAATCCTTAACGGTAGCTAACTAAGTTCTAACGGAATACCACATTGATAAAAATTTAAAGTTAGAGGACTGAAATGACAAAACTGAAAATTAGAGGACTGAAATGAAAAATGCTGAAAGTTAGAAGGTCAGTTTTGCATTTTTGCCTAAAATAAACTACTAGGTCCTAATATAAAATGCAATTTACCAATAAGAGCACAGGTGATTTGCAAAATATTATAGAACTAAATTAAAATAAATATCTCTATGTGACTCCCGCATCAGAACAATTCTGAAAATTTAGGAACCTACAGCTGCCATTTTCATGGTGAATAACATTAGTGAGCCCTTTACCCATTGCATACATGCTGAAGAATGATTTGATGCTCCAATCCTTTGCTGCCTATTCCACATTACTTGTAACACATCTCAATCCTTCCAATCCAATCCAAACTGAGCCCATGTATCATCATGCCTCAAGAATCTGATAAGGGTCAATTCTAAAACCTTTAACTTGGACCTCGAACATCTTCAAATCAATCTTGATTAGGATCATGCCAAATTCAGCAGAATAATCAAGGAAGGTTTGAGAGAAAATGAAGCGCAAAATGAATTTGGTGTGGATTGGGTTTGATGTATGGTGTTTCTACTTTCCAGCAAGTTATGTAGTCTATTTAGGCGATTGACATGAGTGCCAATGTGGCTATAATGATGGAGAGAGGTTGTTTCGTTGGTGGTATGGGTCAAAAATCAATTGAAAACTTTCTGATTTTCTACAATCTCTTAGCTTTAGTTCTTAAGTTATATGTATTTGTTCATGTTTAGAGTGTTCATCATTGTCAGCACGATGTTCTTCTATTTCAATAAAATTCCTATTACCTATATAAATAAATAAAAATCGATAGAAAACTTATTGCCCTAACACTCTATTTTTCCTGGCGAAATGCAGCAGCCATTACCAAGTATAGGTATTAGATTTTAAGTATGTAGATAAACCTTTTTAGAATATACTTTTGAATCCTTAAGTTCTATATGCTGGCCGGTGTTGTAGGTTTTTTTTTTTGATTGGTAACTACACACGAACCTAGGGGTCTTGAACCACAACCTCACAATTTACCCTACTCTTACACGGGAAGAAGATGCCATTTGAGCTAAAGATCATTGGCATAGGCTAGTGTTGTGGTTGAAGTCTTTTCTTAAACTTACTCTGTAAATTCAAGTTAACTGAGATGCTCTAGAGTACTAGAATTGTGTGATGCAAATGAATCCTCTTGTGTGATGCCTAGGCTTATCCTTCTTTGATTTTTGACAAATTATATATCCTTAAAACCTTGCAAATCTTGATTGCTCACGTTTAGATCCCTAACATCCCTATGGCGAAAACCTTAACTCACTTTATTTGCAATAATTTTAGGTAAGTTAAACCAACTTACATTGAGGTTTTTACGGAATAACATTCCTTTCTTAAGGTTTGTATAAATGCAATAGATAAGACCATGTCGGCCCATGTCATGACTTAATTCCTTAATGGAATAGTCCATTTAAAAAATAAAAATACAAAAGATTCCTACTCATTTATACAAACCTCAAGTGGGAGTGCCATTTTGTCCATAGTTTTGGTATGAGATATATATATATATATATATATATATTAAAGGGTATATTTAGTTAGGAAGTCATGCATAAAATTATCTGCCACATTTATACAAACCTCAAGGGGGTGTCATTTTGTTTGTAGTTTGAGGCGGAATGTCATTTGTGAAATCTCAATTTGGAGTAACCAATTATTTATTATTGGTAACATTTAAACTTGAGGGCGAAGAAAAGTTGGAGACAAAGTTTATTTAGGGTGAATGATGGTATTTAAAGAAGTACCACCCACAAATGAGTAAGAAGAGCTTTGCGGCACTTACCAGTATCCATCTTTTGCTTTTCGTAGCCATCACTAACTTGGGGTCGCCATCACTAACTTGGGGTCACCGTGACTTTAAAGAAATGGAGAGAGAACAATAATGATGGTTGCATGTGTGAGTGTTTAAATTCTTTTCAAGTCAAGTAATAACTCTTATGACTTTTAATAATGTAGCTTCCGTGTCTTTGGATGGAGTATTTTTTTCCCCACATTTGTTGATGTGGGCTCTAATCTTGATATGGGAAACGCGGAGACAATTTTATTTTAAGAGTCAGTTGTAATTTTTATTGATTTATAATATTTCCAGGAGTCAAGGATACTTTTGTAATTCTGATTTCTTAAGTCAAATCAGAATTTGGTTTTAGTCCTATTAGTCTATATAAGCATGTTATCGTGCTTATACAAAGAGTTTACAGTTTGAGTAATAAAATTATTCTTTAGAATTTTCCTTCAATAACTCGATGCTGGTTCTAGGCACCCTAGGTGCAGGTTCCTAGGTCTATTATTCAATTTTGTTGTTTCATAAATTTTGGATGTCTAATGTCAAGTTTAGGTGCTACTCTTCAATCTAATAAAGCATTACTCGGCACTGTAAACTTTTGCAATCATTTTTCTGAAAATAATGGTAATCTTATAATGAAAGAAGTGGTTAATAAGTGTATTGGTTGTGAAATATACCCGGATCAATGTGTTAATTCAAATCTCCATGTTTTAGATGTCCTCCCTTTTAGCATAGTCTGAGTGGTTGGTATGATATTATGATATGCTTCAATCTTACTGTCCATATCATATGGTTTGTGATTTCTTTTCTTCAACAAGGTATTATTGGAGGTTTAGGCAGGTATTAGGACACACGAGCTGTAACTTGGATTGAGATCTAGTACAATATGCAATACCTTCTTAACAGTTCAGATCAAAAGTTAAAAAGTTTATTTTTGATATCAAATCATTGGATTAAAAAGGTAAAAAAGTCGAAACTTAAAAAATTTGAAAAAGTGGAAATGATGTGAGAGGGATTGCATGGTGCAATAGCTATTGCACCAGATCTCAATCCCTTTAACTTAGTGTAATAAAAGCAAATAGTCAGACATAGTAGTAGGTACTTTAATTTTGACAACATTGGACCCGGGGCCATATATTTAAAGAAATAAACTTGTCAGTTTTTTGTTATATCATTATCAAGTTTGGTGGAATTTGATCCAACCAATTTGGTCATCAATCTATTCATGGATAGCTCTGTGACATGTCTGGTGTCTCACTCTTGGAGACGACAATGACTTGTGTTTCTGCTGTCCTTAGATTACCTTGTGTGTTTGTGTGTGAGTGTGTGTGTGAGAGAGAGAGATGTTTTAGAATTGTTTTCTTGTATGTTCTCCATTTATATATGTAGAAGTGCTTTAATAACTGCATTCTCCTCTGTTTTGGCAGGCTGAAGGCTAGGTTTAAATCATGCTGAGATGATTTTCATACATTCTAGCATGACTTGTTTGTTGGGTTTCTTGTGATAAGTTGAATATTGTTTCTCATGGGAATCTTTATGTACGATAAGAGGTGACCTAGAAATCTTCACATGCCTGTCTTACTATTATCTTTCTGCCTTGGAAAAGTTGAAAGGCTCAAGGTTAAAATTTTTCTTTGTTGCTGTGCCATTTCCACATACTTTACACTGATTACTACTGTGTTCATCTTCCCTGTTTTGATGAACAACTAAAATTACATTTATAAGTGGCGTTTGTTCTGGAGGGGTATGAACAATTTGATGAATTCTTTCAGTGATGCAGGATCCTTATATTCGGCACCCGATGACTACATCTAACTTAAAATTTAAGTTGGTTAAGGGTATATAGGGGGGTGTGGTGTCAACTAGTGAAGGGAAATAACAGCTTCATATATCTTAATGGTGTGTTTGGATGGCAGGATTCGGACATGTGGATTTGGATTTGGATGATTGAAATTTAAATACTTTGTTTGGATGTTTTAAAAGAAGTCAAAGATTTGCATTTGACAAATCCACCAAAGATTTTAAAACTTTTAAAATCAACGAATTTGAAATGATATCTAAAATCAATTAATTTAAAATCATGGCATTTTAATTATATTAATTTAATATCTAAATCCAAATCCAAATTCAAATTCAAGTTTTCAACACGACTTAAATATTTTCCACACATCATCACAATTCCACAAGCATAAGTAATGTAAGTGATTAATGATAAGTAATCTCACAGAAAATACTTGTATACTTATCATCTATGGGTGATTAAACAATTGACCTGATATCAACAAATAGGATTATAGGAAGATGAGTTTTTCATATGTTGTGCATAAATTGTACATCAAAAACTTTTACTGATATGATAAACATTTCATTATTTCAAGATATAATATTTTAGTTCCTCAAAAAAGAAAAAGATTTATTTTTAATTAAAGTCTTCAATTTTATTCTGAATATAATAGAAAAGTATGGATTTGGATTCTGTGCAATATCAATTACTCTACTTCCTCTCACATAAATTTTTATCATTTTTAATTTTCAACTTTTTAACTTCTTTTAACTATTTTTTAACTTTTGTATTTAATGATTAAGACTGAAAATTGCTTTTTTTAATTTTCAGTCTCAACTATCTATTATTATTGCTTAAGGTGCAACACTCTAGATATTGCACTTAGTCTCAATCTGAAAAGTATTACACTTACGTAAATTTACAGCATGTGCTGGTGCTTTAAAGCATGTACTGTTGCTATCTATTCCAAAGGACACAATATGATATTTCTCAAAAGTTAAAACGATCTTTACAACGGTCCAATGGGTCACAGACGCTATAAATGAAGAGGCCAAATCAAATGCATCCTACTCGTCTCAAACTCTATTTCTTTTCAAATTAATCAAATAATTATTTATAATTTATTCATTTTATGTTATGGGACCTGTTCCCCGCTTTCCCTAACATTGCTGATTGCTTCACCTCTACTCTTTTTTTTTTTTTTTAATTAAAATTATTGGTTACACCCATCAATCACTACTTAATATAAAAATTCTTTGGCATTTTTCTAAACAATTTGTATAAAAAAGTAATATCAAGATAAATTATGAGTTGTATACAATAGAAGAAACGATAAGAGATTTTATTAGTGTGTGCTCTTAAGGCACATAGTAATAAACCATTTTAGGAAAATTTCTATGAAAAAGTGATTTACTGTTTTTATAACTTTTTCAATTTTTTATAAAAAATTTTCTAAAATGGATGATTAATGCATACTCTAAAAGCATACATTAATTGAATCCTTCAAGATATATAGGTAAGTTAGGATTGGAATTTTTTTTTTAGCATACACAGATTTAACGGCTATTTATGCCCTTATTAAGTAGCCTCAAGTTTTTGCTCATTTATTTATTTTATCCTTTGTCTTTAAATTTTTGGGTCTTGCTTTATTATTATTATTATTATTTATGGAAGCTTTCTAAATGATACATCAACATCTAAGACAAACCAAAACTTAGAGAGAGAAGGCAGTGCCTTCAAGGCACAGAACAATGAAAAGTGGTGGGCTAATACTTAGCTATTGATCTTTTGCAAAGTGTACTGCTAAAACTAGTTTGATCATCTGCTTGTGATATTTAACTTGGGAAAAAAAACCATTATTTTCAGGTCTTCATTGTTCCTAGCAAGAATTAAGGAATATGGACCACAAGCCCACAATCTGAGAGATCTGTGACAGAGTAATGAAGTCAGAACCCACTTCTCTTTAATGATCTTTCTTTTTTGTGAACAAAGAAAAAAAAAATTATGTCAATGAAATCATCCCAGCATCACAGTGACATGGGCCATTGTAAACTTACCTTTCAAAAATCAAAGGCCAATCAGTTAATAAAACAAAAGAGAAAATGACCTTCTTTTTTAATGAAATAGTAGGGGCCCTTTAAATTTCAGACCAAGCATATATATATATATATATATATATATGTCATTTTAAAACTAATAATCCTAGCCAAAAAGAATTAAATTTTGTTTAATGGGTTACGTAAAGGGGATATAATTTTTTTCCTATTTCTTTAAACTTCTTTAATGTATGTAAAATCACTCTCAAATCTTTTAATTAATAATAAAATATTTACAAGTTAAGCTAAAAGACAACAACAATCAAAATGTCATTCGAGTAGGTTTACCAAAAGATTTGCTGATTCCATCCAAAAAAAAAAAGTTTTTTTTTTTTTTTTGAGAATGAAAAAAAAAAGTTTATTGATTATGTACAAGTACAGATGATTCATGGCCCCCCCGGCCTTTATATTGTTTGTGTTACTATTCATACACATGATTTGTACATAACGTGCATTAATTATTCAAATGCTAACTCCAAATCAAAATGCTTTATTTTCTATAAAAATGGATTTTCAAAACTATTTTACTGTAACAACTCGGGTAAAACCTGCAGGGGTAGGGGTGGGATAGACTGAGGTATTGATGGGTTGGAGTATTTTTCCATCTTTAATAAAGTGGAGTCAGTATGAGAGAGAGAGAGAGAGAGAGAGAGAGAGAGAGAGAGAGAGAGTATTTTTGGATGTTAAATATATAAAAAATATATTATAAATAAGATATGTGTAAAATATATACACATACAAGACTAAGAGAAGCGAGCAAAACTTGTCTCTATTCCGTCCCTTATCCAAGACGAAAAAAACTTGCTCAAGACAAAGCAAGGTTGAATGAGTGAGGCAGAAAGGGAAATATTTATAATTTCCACTTATGATATCATTGAATTAAACATAAGAAGGTTATATAAATTCATAAGAGAGAACTCATCAATTTGAACCATTTTAGTTATGCTGAATAGCATCATTGATATAATTCTTTTATTAAAAATTGTTATTATAATCTAGATTGAACAATATTTTTTTCAATATTTTACTTTTTCCTAGTTTTTATTTTCATTAAAAAAAATTGTAAAAAGTCAAACTATACTTCTTTTTTTGTGGATTACCATTTTATTAGGTTATGTAGAACATGCATTAATCCGTGTCAAAGTGCTTTTCATTTTTTTAAAAAAATATTTATTTACTTCTTTTTGACTCTTTTCACTTGTCATTATTAATCTTCTTATTTTTTTTTTTTTAATTCAATAGTTGGACGAGGATTCAACGTAGAAATATCAAGAAGTGTTAGTTGAACTCAAAATTTTTTATTTTTTTGTCCACTTTTGAAGGGACGCTCTTAGCCCTATTATGAGAAAAGTGGCAACCACAAGACTATTTTATCATTGTCTTCCTCTATACACAATTACATATGCTAATTGCTAACACATTGTAGATTGGGTTCACATGTGTAGCTTTAAATATAGACTCAATTGCAGCCGAAGTTCATTCTCCCCTCTTTCTATATGCAAATTGCTAAGGGATTGATTGTTTATTAGGTTCACATGCTCAGCTTTTAATGTACACACTCATTGTAGTGATAAAGCGCCGTGTCCCGTGGGCTAGCTAAGGTCAGAGGTCATAATCAAAACTACCCCTTTAGCTAAACCGTCATTCAAATACTTTCATGTCTTTTTCTCTAATCTGCCACATAGGTAAACAGTACCTACCTAAGACAATCCCACCAACTTTTCATCCTCTCAATCATATAAACTACACCCTTCTAGAGCATGGTAAATTACAATTGTCTATTTTAGGGGTTAAAATGTATTTATCTTTTCTTTTGGCCAACAATATATTGTATATGTAACTTTCCAAGTCTCTCCTAGATGCTTTTGAACTCAAAAGGTCAGTTAGGAGTTTGAATCTCCTTATATAAAGGTTTAGAATCTTTAGATTGAGCTTTCTTTAATTTTTTTTTTTTTTAAAAGCAATAAAAAATGAGTGTTCAATGTTTTTTGAGCATCGGATGTGTCTAATCCCTCTATCACACACACACATTAGATAATTATATGGTAAAATCTTTTTACTCCAAAATACTGGTTAAAAGTTTTAAATTTATTCTCTCGTGAATTTCATGACGTTTGAAAACCACAACCAATCCTTCAAGGTATGATTGAGGCTCCCGTTTAGTTTGAAAGTGAAAACAATTTAACCTAGTGGTCAAAGTAACAGAGAAAAATAGTGAGCAGTGAGAGTCAAAAGGCTCCATCATTAAGGTTGTGAAGAACAATATTTCTATCCCTTAATTACTACTACATAACGTTTTGTTTGTGAGAGGACAAGCTAACAACTGTACTGCAAAAGAAAGGCATCGATGTCCTTCCAAGTAATAAGGGCTTAGTCCATGCATCACATGGGAATCCCATAAAGAAAAGCAATGAGATAGAGAAAGCAACAAAAGTTAGAAAGAATAATGAAAATGGAAGCACAAGTATGGGGGGACCAGGATAAATGCATAGAGTGTGGAACCCTCTCTTTAGGACCCTAAAAAATAAAAATCAAAAAGAATACCAATTTGAATATATTTGGTGATTATAAATTTATAATTGAGCTTAGTGTGACTTTAGTGCCAACTTTAGCCAATTTGGGACTCCAGGAGAAAGCTCATCTACCCAATTCTCTTTTGACACTTAATCAGATCCGACAAACTAGAGAAATTTCCCACCAACAAGTTGACAAATTACATCAAATTTGTGATCCTCATCCATCATCATATATAGAGCATGTAATAAAGTATGGGTATATATTTGTACAAAAGTGATTAGTCATATAAACACCAAGAGAGATGTCTCTTCGTGGAAGTCATTATCAATAAGATGTCTAGCTCTACTGATATTAACAAATGCATAATAGTGGGGCTGAGCGTGTAAATGGGTAAAGATCCAGGTACTCCCTTTAAAAAGTCCATTACCTGACAGGAGTGGTACCTAATCTTGCTGTCTTAACCTTGTCTTTAGTTTTGTGTGGCCCTTCTTTTCCTTCTTTTTCTTCCTTCGTTTTGATACACAAGTGAAAAGACTCTTAGTCCACATATTTTTCCAGCATTTACTAGATTCAATTCAATTTTGTTTTGAGTTGGCAGTTGAGTCAACTTGGTAGTCGGATTATCTTGAAATAATGAAGAGGAACATTAAAATGTTCACAGAGACAGAATTGGGTGAAAGTTATGTGGTGTGGTTGGCAATTGTTGTCATTCAGGCTTAAGTTGGCAACCGCCAACCGTTTTGACTTTGACACAACCAGAATAAAGTTAGCCTAGAAGCTAGTAGCCGCAACATACCCATTCGGTGTATGAGGTTCAAAGGCACAAGATGGGATTGGGGTGGATTAATATCGTTACTAAAATTTCACAACTGAATTTTGTGTAAGAGAGGTATTGTATACAAAAAAAGATAATGAATCCATCACTTGCCAACTCTTGAAAGTTATCACCATCACATTGCATGAAATCACAGATTTGTTTCCATATTAGAGAGCTTAAAGGTCAAGCAAGACCCTTTTCTAGACTTGATAGAGATAGGATTAAATAGAAAGTGAGAGCAATAAGATTATACATAACTGAAAAAGAAACCACAAATAGGAAAACAAGAATAAATAATTCTCTTTTGAAAATTTTTCAATAATCACACATCCTAGAAAGTTTCATCAACCTAACCACTGAGACACAATAGACACGTATAATTAAAGTCTGAACAATCTCTAAGTATATAATAAATAATAATCCTAGAGAAATCAAGCCATTTTACACAAGCCAAAAGAAACTGGGAAGGAACAGAGAAGGGCTACTGTAGATAAACCTCTTGTGATATCCTAAGTAAGGAGACAAGGATATTACAAACTCAGAATCCGGTATAGGAGAACCACAGCAACAGGTTTAATCCTCAGCAAAGTGCCTATTGCCTGTCTTCTCCATTGTTGTATCCGTCGTGGGGCTTGGTGGACTTGCTGGATTTCCTCCTCAAAACTACAAACCAAGTAATTGCTTCCAACAACAAGGAAATGGCACCCAACACAATGAGCACAATAATGTAAGCAGATTTCCATTTCTTTGCAGGCTGCAAAATGTCATAACCCTTGAACAAATTGACGATGCCAAGAATAATAATGGTATATCCAAAACCATGGTGGTAGATATTCCAATAAAAGCGGTACTTGTGATCTTTCTTTGGTCTTAAGAACAATGCAAAAATCTGTAAAACCCAAACAAAGAGTTTTCATCAGAAGAAAAAGAAGGAAAAGAAGTGTCACCACAAGTTTCCAAATATATGCTCTCCATTTTACAACCAACAAGATGCATATACAAAAAAATAAATAAAACAACAGTACACAACAAATTTCCAACCCTAAACACTTAACCTACACAATGTATTCGATACAATTAAAAAAAAAAATCAAAATCAAAATAGAAATGATTTTTACAAAATGATTTTTAATTACATTTATATTTCTAACAGAGAACTCCAACATCATTGATAATTCTTTAAGCCCCAACCTAAAAAGTGGATATTGTCCAAGTTCCAATTCAAAATTAACTTTCTATAATTTATCTTCAAATTTTTTAGCATTCCACATCTTCAACATCCAAAAGCCTCATTAAGTCTCTTTATATTTATATCTCCAATACTCAGAAAAGAGTTTCAGTTTGATAATTATAAGACCCAACAAGTGACAGAATCAGCTAATTACAAGATAGCAAAAGATACATAAAAAAGACAGCCTGATTCCTAAAAACAACATTAAATTTGCGAAAAAAACATTACCTGCACAGTGGCGAGACAAAACAATGCAATTCCGATGTTACGATGATCCGTGTATATGATTCCTTGTGACTGACCTCCAAGCTTAAGACCAGTTGCCCAGCCAGCCACCCCAATGGCATAAGCAGACACCTGACAAAAAGCATGAAGATAGAACCATGCCGGATCTGCAGACTCAAAAGTCCTCAAGTACCTTGCAATGATAGCTCCAACAGGAAACAGAATGCCCCAACTCACAACATTCAGTATTCCATGAATCTGACACCCAAAAAGACAAAATAACATTCAATAATTTGTTGTACCATATCACAAATATGCCTCCATTTTCCTTTACTTTCGGATGGAAACAACAAACAGAATAAAAAAAATTAAAAACTAAACAAACAAACAATCAAATGGTACGCCAAGCTCTATATTAAATCCAGTTCCAGTCAAGAATTATAAACAAACAAGAAGTTTTGAACTTTTCAGGGCTTTAATCAATCCAAGACTAATCAATTAAATTTTCTACATCCATCCGCTGCAAATTAAAGATAGGTTAAAATTCAATTTAGTCAATTATTAAATCAGTGTTTCAGGTTTTATTTGGGTCAATTTAATCCTCATCAAAACGAGTCAATCTGGTCCTTCCGTCCAATTAGTTAATAAAAAAAAATCGTTCAAACATTCTTTTTTCACTAAAAATAACTGAAAAAAAGGGATTAAACTTAAACAACTTCATTTTCTAACAGATTTGGATGGAATAACAAGATTGATTCATTTTGATAAAGTGAGGAACTAAATTCACAAAAATTAAGCCAAGAGCCTTGTGGCTCAACTTGGCATCTCCTCGTTCAAATCCCCCACCCCCAACTATTGAATTATAGAAGAAAAAAAAAATTCACAAAAATTAGATCTTACGAACAAATCATGTGAAGAAATGGAATTTTACCATAAAAGATAATTTCTTTCCTCAAAAAACCCATTATCTTTTACACATCTTTCTTAAGGAAAAAAAGAGAGAGAAAAAAATTTCAACTTTTAGACACCCAAAACCTTATCCCACAAACTACACCTAAATATTCCAACTTTTAAAAAAACCCAGATGAGTCCCACAATTCCCAAACGCAGCCACAATCAAATTTCAGATTTCTAACAAAAAAAAAATAAAAGGAAAGAGAAACCAATCAAAGTGATAAAACCATAAGAAACAAAATCAAACAGGTAATAAGAAAACTGACATTTTTATTCTTGGTCCTTGAATCCAGTCCACCAGAGGTAGAGGAAGTCTGGCCAGCAGTCAAATTGAGAGAGGACAAAGAAGCCTTATTGTCTGTACTCATCGCATGTGCATCTGGTACACCATTTGTAACAGATGGCCCCACCTGCCAAACCTGGTTAACAATGTCAGATTTACCAGGGAGCTTCAACTTAGCAAAAAGCGTAATATTTCCCCCTGATTCCTCAGCACTTAGGTCCCAAACCTCAAAGGAAATCTTGGACTCAGAGATAGGACCAGTAGAGGTTATGTTGTAGGTTTTAACAGTCATAGCACCACTGAGTTTGAAGGCTATGAGGGCCTGAGCACCAACCATGCCAATCCCATTTGGGTTTATGGCCCAAGCGACCCAACCATTGGTGCCTGCAGGCTGAGCCATGAAGGCTATGGACAGAGACGTATTGGTTGCGTTGTAAGTCCAATGGAGATAAGAGGAGAGGTGAGGGAGGTCTAGGCATTTGGTGTAGAGAGCGTTGTTGGTGAAGGTTTGGGAGGTGCAGGTTTGCGAATGAGATGGTGAGATTAGGAGGAGAGAACAGAGGCTGAGAAGAAGAATCACAGAGGATTGATGAGAATCCATTAATGGGGTTTGTGAGAACACAAAGAGAGAGAGAGAGAGAAACTAACGGCCACTTTTGGTGAAAGAAATAAGGTTGAGGCTGTGCCTGTGCGTGTGGCCGTGTCTCTGTCCGTGTGAGACGTTTCTGTCTGAATCTGGGCAGGGGGATGTGGGGGTATAATATATAGATGGTGAAAATTATATGGGACACTTCCAAGTATAGCCATAGCCCATATAGGAATTTATACTATATATTCTAGTAGGAATTTAAGCCAAATAAGTTTAGGAATATACCCAATTTTATATACTTAATTAATATGTCAAGCTGCATCTAAACTGGCATTTTTTTGTGTACAAAGTGCTCAGGAGTTTAAGGGGAAAGAGTTTGAATGACAGAATTAGCATCATATTGCAATTATTTTTAAAAATAAATGTTAAAAAAAAAAAAAAAAAACAAGTGAGATGGATTACTTGACGTATGTGAAATTTGATTAATGATATTTACTATGATTAGTGAAGAAGTAATATTCACTACTCATATTTTTTATATTTACTTCTCAAATTGAGAGATTTATTAATTGCGATCTTAATTTATATAGATACAATAATTAAGTTAGATATACTATAAATTTTATTATGTAAATAAGTCTTACAAACGTTGTGTCAATAATCACAAAAATAACTCAAATATTTATCTATTAGTGTCTTGTTGAAGTGCCAATTTGTGGTAGCTCCTACTATTTTGCTAGATACAAATGGTCTCTTAGAAGCAAGAAATTTTCCCAAATTATTCTATGAGTACAATGAAGTAGTACGTCCTCATCTCACATGACAGTAAGTTCTACTAATTAAAAATAAAGACACAATTCAGAAGGAAAAAAAAAAATCTACTTGTTAAAGTAATCAATTATAAGTGATGAAAAAAAAAATAGTGAGTTCATGCATAAGTAATTGTCTATCAATTATAATCAATCATGCAACAAATTGTGCACAAAACTATAACAAGGATTATATTAGTAAGACCTTTTTTTTTTCTTTGATAGGATATATCACTGAGACTTATTGTTAAATCTATGGTGAAGCTTAGCAAAAGAAATCTACGGTGAAGTTTGTTGCAAAGAAAATCGATGGCACCGTTCTCCTTCAAGAGTACACATAGGTAGGTGTGATGTGGGATAAGGTATTTAGTATCAAATGATATCATGTTAAAGGTATTAAAATCCAATAAGTATAAAACATCTTTGCAAAAAAAAAATTACTTACTAACAAATGAAAAATATGTGTTAATGGGTAATTTTTTTTTTTGACATATGTCTTTCATTTATTAGATTTTGATATAGATGACATAGTATCATTTGATACAAAATATTTTTTTGTGACATGGAATGGAAAGGTAGAGAAAGGAAAAGTGTTTGGCAAAAAGCAATTATTTTATTTTATTTTTGTCTAAATTTTACAAAATTAATTTTTTTTAAAAGATAATTTTTATATTTTAGTCACATGTTTAAATAGAAGCAACAAAAAATTATATTCTTCATCTCATGTTTAGCAGAAAGCAATGTCCATTTGGAAACAAGTTTTAAATATTTTGTCTTAATTCTATTTTTAAATTTAACAAAATTAGTTTTTCTGAAAATAAACTAACAAAATTAGATTCTGATACTTCATTAAGAAAATAAACGGTGTCTATTTGGCAAAAACGCTTTTGCTTTTTTGTCATACTTATTTTTTAAAATTTAACAGAATTACTTTCTGAAAGTAAACTAACTCTTTTTTCCTTTTTGTTACTAAAAATTATATTTTTCATCATATATTTGGCAAATAAGTTATGTTCATTTGGAAAAAAAAAAATTGCATTTTTGTCATAATTCTTTTTTTATTTTTTATTATACAAGATAGAAATTCTACTTTAACCTAATCTAAGTGTAAATGTGTATAAAACTCTATTCTAGAAACTTAAACTTTGACCAAAACTAGCTTATTTTTTTTCTTTCCTTTTTGTTACTAAAAATTATATTTGACATTTTATATTTAGCTAATAAACCACGGAAAACTTAACAGACAACAAAAGTTTATTATAGTAATTGCAATAAGTGTGGGATTTGTGGGTGGGTTATAAGTGGAAATAGCACATATTATGGGTTGGCAGTTGGGCAGGTAGGGTGGGCGTGGTCTCTAGTACACTTCGGTTCACGAGTCTTTTATGAATGTGTTGTAATGATAATCATGTGGCAATCTCATTTTTGTTGGGATTTTGCTCTCTTCAAGTGTTGTTGGACTTTGCTTTTGTTGGGCTAAACAGTTTTGAGTCATCCTACACTGATTTTGTCTTTTCATTCTTAAAAAATAAAAAATAAATATATTTAGTTATAGAATTACTAGCCTTATTACAAGCATGTGCAATGAAACTTTTTTTTATTAGTGTATAATATTCCTTATAATTTTTTTTGATAAGTTTGTTTTGAAAATATAAATTAATAGAAGAGTGTCATATTTTGTAGGCATTTTAAATAAAGTTAGAGATATATTTTTATTGAGTTGTTTTTAAGTCTTTCTGTGTTTTAACTCCTGTGTCAATCTTTCTAAAAAAAAAAAACCTCCTAAGTCAATCATGTGAATATTTCAGGAGGGAAATATTTTTAATTCCCATTTAAATTTTATTCCTAAAAAATAACCTATTTAATTCATATTTTTTTAAAAAAATTTAAAGAAGAAAAGATATTATAACTCAATAGCTCCAAACAAATTCATCTAGTGATGTTACAAGCACAACATAACAAATTTCACAATTATTAAGTTGACAGGTTATTGTTGATTTCCATATTAAAAATCTGATCTGGGTTATTGTTGGCAGATTATTATTGGTTATGTCTACATAAAGAGATACACTATTTATCACAACTTTATATATCATATTTTGTTGGGCTCCCTACTTGCTAAATGTCAAGACATTCTCCAAACTCTTATTTTATTATTTTTTTGTCTTGGTAGTTAAAATAAAGAAAAATTAGTATTTTGAAAAGAAAACAAAATAGCAAAATATAAATAAAAAATAATATTTTAATAAAAAAAATAAAGAATAGAAAATTTGATGTGATTATTTTAAAAAATGATTGATTAAACTACGAAAAGTAGATCCCTACTTTTCAATTTAGGAAGACCAACGTGAATACTTATCAAGATTTACAAAAATAAAAGATTTTAGGAAGACTTTTATAAGATATTTTTAATATAGAAATTAAGAACTTTTTTATACTTATTTTAAATTTCATACAAATTCAATTCATATTAAGGAGTCAAAACTCCTAAAAATTCTAATTTGATAGATAATATATATAAATAGAATACGAAATTCAGGTATAACTCAATGATAAAAACATTCTTTTGACTTGCTAGGTATATGATAAGCAGATAAGAAAATATTTTTTAACTTGGATACCTGAGAGTCAAGATTCATGACCGTATGACGCGACAAAAAATTAGGAGGCAAGATTCGTGACGGTATGGTCTAAATCTATTGATTTAGTTCCTTTTAGTCTTTTTCTGCTTCACTATTGAAAGAAACAAAATAAATTAAAGAAATTGTCAAATCACTATTTTTAAGTTTTTTTTTTTTTTTCTTCTTAAAACCCCTATTTATAGATTGAGAAAGAATAGCTGCAAAAGTGGTGACGTGTGAGGTTAAAGATTAGCAACTACCTAGGAACATTATGAAATTATGGGTCTCACTTCTGAGAAAATACCATTCATTTTCAAGATCAGGATGCAACGGCGGAACATTTGAAAATAGGCCTCGGTATTATCAAAAAATATAAATAAATAAAATAGTGTTAGGCACCAAAAAAATTTCACCCAATTTTCGACTCTCCTCCCACAAGCTTTCGCAACACTTGGGTTTATTTGTAATCTGTTTATTTTGCTAAGAGAGATGCTACGTCTACAACAATTTTACAACATTTTTACAACAAATTACAGGTAGTTAGTTGTTATTGGTTCAAATTTGAAACTAACACTAAGATTATTTTTTTGCCCCAACAATAACAACCAATAATAACCTGCCATTTAGAAAATGTTGTAAAAATGTTGTAGAAATGTTGTAAACATAGCATTTCTCTTTTGCTAAAACTGAAAATTTTTTGTTGAAAGTACAGTAGATAAAGGTAAAAGTTAACTGAAATAGTACAATAGAACTCATAAATAGTACTAAAAAGTACAATGAGACCCATAAATAGTAATAAAAATAAATTAAATAGTAAAATAAGTTAGTAAAAATAATTTTTGCAAAAAACAAACTTGGTTTCATTGCAATACAAATGTGAGAGGGCAGGTTAACATATATAGTTTTCGGATTTTGCATTGCACATGAACTTTTAGAAAAAAAAATTAATTAATTAAAGTTACGAAAGAAAAAAATCATATATAATTTTTAAAAATAATAATAATTTTATGCTATTAGTTTAATATCTTGATAAATTCGTAACACATCAAATATAATATAATATTATCATAAATTTATAGATCATGATTTTTTAATTCATTTTATAGATACGATAGAATGTCAACTTATGGTATCCATTTATAATTATTACTCTTTATTATCAGATTAAAATATCAATTGATTTTTGGTATAGGTGAATTCAAATCTTAAATCTTTTATTCGATAACAAAAGAATATACCAATTGATTGTTTAGACTATAGTTTTGTAAAATACTATTGTAGGGACACAATTTGAGCCCAAGCCCAAAGAAGAATTATGTGATGGCCTAATGAGCCCAATACAATAAATTTGTGGAGAATGGGTTAAAGAGTTAGGCCTTAATGAAGTTAATAACGGCTAGTATGGATTTAGAAAATGATCAAGCAAGAACAGGACCCATTGGATTGAATAAATTCCCTGTTCGAGGAGATAATTCGGAGCATAAATCAATATAACTATTTACAAGCACAACTTTGATTACTATAGTATTTCTTTCTTCTTCTCTCCGATCCCTATCTCGTGGAAGGTCTCTCACATTATATAGTTCCTCTCAAGCTATCCTGATCCTACACTTGTTAATCATCTAAACTTTCACTTGAGTGCTTGTCCTATCAAACGCCCTTTTTGACTTTCTGTGAATAATAGTAGTTGAAACTACACTGTTCAGAGGTCTTCTCCACATAAATGTGGTCAGAAAAGTAGCTGCAATATATTTAATGTGGTGGTAGCAGCTTTTTCTTTAGATATTTCTGAGTTCTTATCACTCCAATACATGCATGAAGCTCATCTTTATTGTGTAAACCTCTTGATAGGTCGCCTAGGTTGTTGGACCATAGATTCAAACTGTATTTGTCGTGTCCGAGGAGGAATTACTCCTCAGACCGTTCTCCATCCGTTCCTTTTTTGTGAGACTTTAAACTTGGTCTCTCTCTCAATCGCTTACCCTTCCTCGGACACGCCCATGTTCCCAGATAATACCCAAGGCCCAATATACAAATTTGGGCCTTTATCCCTACAATTATGTATTTAAGATTACCATACTAAACCTAATGTATTTCTTAAAAAAAAAAAAAGTATTTCGATAGATTTATTGTAAGACACAATTTAATATAACAAATAGTTGTCATTTGAGCTCTTTTGCTATAAAAGCATGTTGACATACCAAATTACATTAATTCTTTTGTCTTTATTTTCTCTTTTTTATATAATTATTTTATTATGAGGGTAATTACACTCCTTTCACTTGAGGTTTGAGGGAATGAGACCCAACCCCAAACATGAATGGAAAAAACACTCCCTTCCTTAAGGTTTGAAAAAATTAACACTCCCCCTTTTTTTTTATATTAGTAACGAAATATTTTAAATTTCTATAAGAATC
Source organism: Quercus variabilis (assembly GCA_030445155.1). Taxonomy (NCBI): domain Eukaryota; kingdom Viridiplantae; phylum Streptophyta; class Magnoliopsida; order Fagales; family Fagaceae; genus Quercus; species Quercus variabilis. The sequence goes on from CP129453.1 coordinate 49,086,666, forward strand.
TCTTTACAAAAGTTTAACCATGGTTAATAAAAAAATAATCGTTAAATTTTGAATAAAAATGCAAAATTTATCTAGTACCAAAACACTTGCAACGAAAAATCTCTCCATAATTTGTTGAAAAAAGAAAAAAAAATCATACTTAATAATTTAAAATATACTTCAATTAAATTTTAATACAATGAATTTTAATTTTGAAATGGAGGATAATTCTTGAAACTTGCCATTAAATAAAAGACGGGTTAGTACATAACATTTTGAATATTAATTTAACAGCGTTTGGTCAATTGTAAGTCAAATTTGGGGTGGAGTGTAATTTTCCTAAACCTCAAATGAGGGGAGTGTTATTTTCCCTTTTATTATTTATAAGTTTGCTAAGAGCTTTATAGTGTAACTTGTTGGCACTTTTGGTTTAAATCTCCTTTCTATTGTTATAACTATCGAATTAAAAAATGCTCAATTTGAACAGAGCACATGAATTTATCGTGTGACATATTATGATTGTTTAAATTTTTAGATTTATTAACTAAAAGATTTTAATCATGTTTTTTTGGGGTAAATTTTGTTTAATCATTTTCTATAGTATTAATAAGAGAATTTTCCTGTTTCGTCTTTAATTTTTGGAGTATCAAAATATCCTCATACAAATTCTGAAATAACATACCCTTTAATTTAATTTTTTTTTCCTACAAAAAAGTAAAAAATGTTAAAATAGTAATATTATCTCATGTACAAAAAGGAAAAAAACTGCTATTCTCACTACCAATTTGTATTCAAATATTTGATTCTTATCTGTATTTTTTTATTTATTTGAATTCAAATACTTCAATCATTTTAATAAAATAAAAACAAAATTACTTTTTCCAAAAAAAAAAAAATCCATTACCTTACGTAAAAACTACTCATTTTTATTCTAAAATTTATATATATATATATATATATATATTTTAAAAAATTCTTTAAAACATTCCAAAATGTTTGTTATCCAAATTTTATACAGTTATCATAAATCCTCATTCATCCACATTAACATATATCATTTTTCTTTTGTTCAAATCTTAAATATTTTTACTTATTACAATTCTTATTTCAATTAATAAATTCAAATATCTTACTGGGTTTTAACTTTTTACGGTTTTGTATCTCATTTTTAAACATTATTACCTTCTTCTTTTTTTTAAAAAATACACACAATTATTTATATATAACTTTTAAGCATTAAAACACTAAACTAAAAAAATAAATAAATAAAAAAGAACACTATTATACGCATAAATCGCATGCGATAAGTTTAGCGAAACAACGAGGCAAATTGGTTTTATTGAAATACAGCCTGTCAGCCTCTCATGCTCTATACAGTGTATAATACTCTTCTACCAGGGAAAAAATAAGTATTTTTAATACAAACTCTAAGATGATGCCAGCTTAGGTTGTCCTGGACGTCATCATCACGCAAAACTGACATCATCTCTTGATCCAAATCCCATACCATTTATTATTTTTTGGGAAGAATACATTCTCATACCATTTAATAAAGCTAAAATGTTGCAGAAAAAAGCTATAATAGATCAGTGTGACTTCGTGGCATTATTGCGGGAACTGTGTATAAAATTAGATAGAGACGCATTAATTAAAGCTTTCACTATGATATTCTGGCCTATTTTGTCTCATCAAAACAAGATCATGCATGAATGTAAATAAATGAATTCGGATGTAGTGGCTATCAAGCTCAGCAACTGTAACCATACACAAAAGTCTATATACACAAAATCGACTGACTTTTATTTTATTTTTTTTAAATCGACTGACTTTTAGTGATGGGTAAAAAAGTTTGGTTAAATAGTTGACGATGAATTTAAATGAAGACTAATAAAAGTTTTGCCGGCTTACTTATTGTGTAAAATATTGTAAATTATTTATGTGTACGTAAGTACGTGACAACGTGACTTTGCGCTAAAATCAATTGTGATGCAGTAACTCATAAGGATTTACAACAATAATCATTTAAATATCTGCTATATGCCTATATTTATTAACAAATAAATAACAGCTACCACGTTGCTACTGCTTCTTATTGACATTGAATATTTCATCTACTACGTACGCATCTTGATGAAACACCAAATCCAAACCACTCCCCCCCCCCCCCCCCCCCCTACCCCCAAAAAAAAAAAAAAACCCCAAACAAATCAAATCTCCAAAACTCATTAAACTCTCAGAAAACAATAAAACTCCAAAGAGTTACAACCAACCCCATGTAAAAACCAACACTGATTCTCCCTCCAATTCTTGTACTCGCACTTTTCTTTTTACCAGCTGGTGCAGGAGCAGGAGCACCAGGCACAAGACCAGCAGTAGAAGGAGAAGGAGCAGCAGGAGAAGGAGAAGGAGTAGGACTAGCACCACTCTGTGTCCCCAACAACTGAAGCATCCCTTTGGCATTAAAATTATCTAGATTCTTCTCGTGGGGAAGTGGCAATCCTTTATCGGTTATGCCTGGACCAACTTGCCAAATTTGGTTCACCTGTTTGATCAAAAACCAATTATAAATAATATGTTAAAGCCAAATCACAAAATCAGGATCTAAATTAAATCCAAATTAGATTCTAATTGTAGTCTAATTTTACATCAAGTATCTATTTTAAATTTATTAATTTTGGTTCAAAATGACCCATTTATAATATTTAATACGAAAATCGAGGTTATCCTTTAACTCACCTAGATAAGAACATGTTAGGTTACAATCTAGGTAGCACAAACATGAACACAAGTATAGGTACAACACAAATATACAAGTAATTTTTGAAAAATTATAATATAATACAAATAGTGTGGACAAGTGTGACACTCTAATGAAGTGTCCACACTACTAAGTTTTTATTAAGTCTGGTATCTTTAATTGGAGCTTCACTAATTTGAAGTAAATTGAATCGGATTAAACATTACCATCTTAGTCTTCTCTGGGAGCTTCCATTTCCCGAAGATTGTGATGTTTCCATTGCATTCCTCGGCGCTTAAGTCCCAAACCTCGTATGACAGCTTGGTCCCCCACTTAGTTGCGTCGTCGTAAGAAGTTACGTTGTAGGTGTTGATGGTTATGTTGTCTTTGTGTTTGAAGGCTAATAAGGCCTGGGCTGAAATCATGGAGGGCTTTACTGGATTTATGGACCATGAAACCCAACCCTCTGGCTTTGATGGTGGGGCTGTGAAAGCAACGGACAATGTGGAATTGGTAGTGTTGTATGTCCAGTGAAGGTAGGCATTTAGGTATGGAAGATCACTGCAGTTTGTGTACACATTCTTGTTTGTGAATCTTTGTGATGTGCAGGTTAGTGACTGATCACTTTGTGAAACCAGTAAAGCCAATGCTAAGATCACCAATGTAAAACAAAGCCTTGCCATGTTATACTAAGGTTTTGAAGAGACTCTTCTGGAGAGTGGCAAGGGCAAGCTAATTTGGAGGAATATATATTTAGGGTACGTTTGGTACACTGAATGAGAATTACGATAGGAATTGTAATCTTTATTACTAGGAATAAAATGCGTTGTAATGTAATAACTAAACCTATTCATTAGTTTGGTTGTGAGTTATAACATTAGCATGAAACTTAACATTTATTTTAGGAAATTTCTTATTCATACAATTATATTTTCTTAAAAAATTTTATTTTTAAATTTAAGAGAGATATATGTTATTTTTATGATTTTTTATTTTTATAATTGTTAAATGTATATGGAAAGTTTGTTTACTTGGAAATATATTAAGTTTTGAAATTATTACACTTATTAAGGAATAGCTAATACAACCTTTTAAAGAGGAATAGTTATTCCTTATTTTGAAGAATAGCTATTCATAAGGAATGATTATTCCTTGTAATAAAAACATAACCAAACTAAAGAATAACTAAACCATAGGAATAACTATTACATTACAACACCTATTACAGTCTACCAAACATACCCTTATAATTTTATGTAGTGTGTATATATATATATATATATATATATATGAGTATTTTAGATTGGCTATGATTTCTCCCTCAAAAGATGCATTTTTCTATGTATTTGGAAACTGTGCTGGCCAGGGTTCCTTGCCAAGTTTGAGTTTTGAGAATCCTCTGTATTTAGAAGAATATATAAATAGGTACTGTGGATGACAAATGTCTAACACGTTTTTATTTATATTAGGAAGTCCAATAAAACGTTATTTTATCTATAAATCTGATCTCACTTCAGTTTTGTATGTAAATCTAAAATCTAAAATTATAATCGTTATTAATAAATGTTTATTATGATTTTATATATATAAATAAAGAATATTGACATGTAAAATTATGAGAACTTAAAAAAATATGTGACTGTATTTTAAGTTTATATTAATTAAACTAATGCTAGTCACCAAAAACTTTCACCCAATTTTCCACTCCCCCAGTCACAAGCTTTCACATCACTTGGGTTTCACTGCAATACAAATGTGAGAGGGGAATTTTTGTGTACCTCTAATAATTTCCTTGAAAATAGCATACAAAACTTTATATTAACTATTATTAATATTTTTTGAGATTCTTTAAAATAACCTATACAGTTTTCGGATTTGGCATTGTTAACATGTATAGTATTGTGGGCTTTAGACCCATCTAGATTACTTGTATAGCACACGTTCTTGTATTACACTCTTACTTGTACTGCAATCATATGCCTTCTATATAAAGACACTCATGTATATTCTTTAATTGAGAAATACAATACTATTGAATTTAGTATTTCTAACATGGTATTAGAGTCACTGCTTTGACCTTTTCTTAGCAGTCTTGTCTTTATTGGTGTTACCTCATTCTCAACATCACTTCCATCATCACAGCAGCCGCTGCAGCCTCTCGTCCTTGGGTTCCGGACCTACAGCCGTTGTTGTTGAGGAGTTTCACACTACAAAGACCACTGCCCTTTACATCATTGCCGCAAATATTGCTTCGATTAACTTTCTACAGGTACCACTGAGATCGTCTTGCGCCAATTTACAAACTCGTGGAAGCCTCGAAGCCATCAAAGATTTCACGCGCCCCCACACGTCACTTAAAGGCTCTGTTCTGCAACTCACGTGCCCCACACGCCACTGCACAACTGGGTTGTTTTTCCACATGCCTCAACCCTCCTGCTGACATCATTTTGCCATGTCAACCCTAGTTGCGTCATCGCTGACGTCACTCGCTTGCGTCAGCCGCTGACGTCATCGTTTGACTACTGGAGATTTGACAGTTGTTTTTCAGTGGGGTTGACCGTTGACTTTTTTTCAGCTTTGACTTTTTGCAATCCAGATGCTCCTTACCCAGTTTTGCAATCCAGGTGCTCCTTACAATCGTCGCTAACAATCCAACAAACGTTTTTGCAATTTTTGCAAACATTTTGCCCATAATATTAAGACTTGCTATCAACGCAACAAAACAACTATTTTCATTTATGCTGCTACAGTTGCTAACATTGAGAGTGTCCAACTTATGGCTTCCGTTTCTGTACAGTCTCAGTCTTCTGGATCCACTTTCACCATTTCTAGAGATGACCTTATAAATATCATCGCTAATGACATTCGTATCGTTGGTAATGCATCTTATTCTTCTTCTCTCTTAACTTTATCTAGTATGTCTCTTACCTCTTGGCTTATGGATTCTGCTTGTTGCAATCACATGACACCTCACTTGTCCTTATTTTCTAAACTTAAATCTGCACCGCACCCTCTTAATATTTGCACAATATAGGTTCCGTTTTGACTTCCAACCTCTCGGTTCCTAGAGTCTTTAATGTTCCTAGCCTTTCTTATAGTTTATTTTCTGTGGGACAATTAGCTGAGTTGGGTTATCGCATTATCTTTGATTATTCTGAGTGTATTATGCATGATCTAAGGATGGGACAAAAGCTTGGGACAGGTCCTAGAGTTGGGCGTATGTTTTCTGTAAACAACCTTCGTTTTCCAGTTGTTGACCCTGTTTCCGTTGTTGTAGCATTTACTATAGTTTCTTCAATTCATTCCCTTACACTTTGGCATGCTCGACTTGGTCACGCATCTTCCTTTCAGGTACAATAATTGGCTTTTAGAGGTTTGTTAGGTTCAGTGTCTACAGAAAATTTTGATTGTGTTTCATGTCAATTAGGAAAACAACTAGTTTTGCCTTTCTATACTAGTGAATCAATATCCACTGATATCTTTGACCTTATTCATTCTGATGTTTAGGGGCCTTCCTCAGTCTCTGGTATTGGTAAGTCTCAATATTTTGTTGTCTTTATTGATGATTACTCTCGCTATAGCTGAATTTTTAATATGAAATATCGTTCTGAATTATTGCAAGTATATTCTAATTTTGCAAAAATGGTTGAAACTCAATTTTCCAAACGCATCAAAATTTTTCGATCTGATAATTCTCTTGAATACACTCAATATACTTTCCAAGCTGTTTTGCATTCCTAAGGCATTGTTCATTAACTAACTTGTTTAGGTACCTCTCAGCAAAATGGTAGAGCCAAATGAAAATTTCATCATATTCTTGACACTGTTCATGCTCTCCTTCTCTCTGCCAAAGTTCTTGCTTCTTTTTGGGGGTGAAGTTGCTCTTTATATTGTTCATGCTATTAATTGCATTCTGAGTCTTGTTATCCAAAATCAAACTCCATATTAGTGCCTTTTTGGGTCACCTCCAGATTATCACCACTTTCGCTCATTCGGTTTTGCTTATTTTGTTATTCTTCAGTTACATGAGCATAACAAACTTGAGCCTTGATCAAGGCTTTGTTGTTTTCTTGGCTATGGCAAAACTCAAAAGGGGTATCAGTGTTATGATCTTGTCTCTCATCATCTTCGTATCTTCCGCAATGTTGTTTTTTAGGAACATCCCCTCTTTGTTGAGCTCTCTCACTTCCGTGCCTCCCTATCCTCCTCCTTTATCTTAGATCTTTTTCCAGATGAGGCACATATTCCTTTTGTAGCTGCTCCTGATCCTCCTATAGTTGCTCCTGATTCTCTTGTAAACTTCTCTGTTCAACTACCAGATATCATTGATCCATTTCCTAGTTCAACCTTTAATGAACAGGTGGAAGATGAATAGGTTGAAGATGAGCTACCCAACCCCAACCCTGAGCTTGGGTCCTCTGCTCTTGCTCTGCCTGAAGATCTTGCACAAGACTTTCTACCTTGTCACTCAACTCGGGTAAGATCCATTCCTGCACATTTACCTGACTATTATTGTTACACTGCCCTTGCTACACTACACGAGCCTTACACCTATCATGAGGCTTCCACTAACCCTTTATGGTAGATTGCAATGAAAGAAGAACTTGATGTATTATCTAAAAACCATACTTAGGATTTGGTGACACTGCCCTTAGGAAATCTGTGGTTGGTTGTAAGTGGATTTACAAGATTCAGACTCACTCTGATGGGTTCATTGAGTGCTACAAAGTTTGTCTTGTTGCAAAAGGTTCTACACAGGAATATGGGATTGATTATGAAGAGACCTTTCCTCTAATTGCTTGTATCTCATCTATTCGTGCCTTTTTAGCTGTTGCTGCTACTAGTAAATGGGACATTTTTTAGATGGATGTCAAAAATGCATTCCTTAATGGGGATTTAAGTGAAGAAGTTTATATGCAACCTTCTCCTAGTTTCTCTATTAACTCAAATAAGGTTTGTTACCTTCAACGTGCACTTTATGGTCTTAAACAAGCTCCACGTGGTTGGTTTACCAAATTCAGCTCCACCATCTCTCGCTTGGGTTACATGGCCAGTCATTATGATTTTGTCTTGTTTCTTTGTCGCACTGACAAAGACACTATTTTACTTCTCCTGTATGTGAATGATATGATTATAACTAGTGATGACTTCAGTAGCATTCAAGAACTCAAGGATTTTCTCAGTCAGCCGTTTGAGATGAAAGATCTTGGACATCTTAGCTACTTCTTGGGAATTGAAATCACCCATTCTACATATTGACTTTATATTACTTAAGCTAAGTATGCTTCTGAACTTTTGTATTAAGCTGGACTCACTGATAGCAAGACTGTTGACACTCTAGTTAAGCTTAATGCGCGTCTAACTCTCTCGGGGGGAAATCATTGCCTAATCCCTCTCTTTATAGACGCTTGGTTGGCAGCCTAATTTATCTCACTATCACTCATCCAGGCATTTCCTATGCTGTTGACCAAGTGAGCCAGTATCTGTCTGCTCCACGATTGACCCACTATACTGCTATTCTGCGCATTCTTCAATACCTAAAGGGCACTCTCTTCCATGGTCTTTTCTACTCTGCTTAGTCTCCTCTTAGTCTCCGTGCATTTTCTGATGCTGATTGGGCAGGAGATCCTACTGATCGCAGGTCCACCACTAGTTATTGCTTTCTTCTTGGTTCTTTTTTGATTTTTTGGCGAAGTAAAAAACAAACTCATGTGACTTGCTCCAGTACTGAAGCAGAATATCGTGCCCTTACTGATACCACATCTGAGTTCCTTTGGCTACGATGGCTTCTCAAAGATTTAGGTATGTCTACATCCTCTGCTACTCTTTTTTATTGTGACAACCAGAGTGTCATTCATATTGCTCACAATAATGTTTTCCATAAACGGACTAAACACATCCAGATTAATTGTCATTTTATCCATTATCATCTTGTCCATGGTGCCCTCAAGCTAATCTTAGTCTCCTCCAAAGATTAACTTGCAGATATCTTCACCAAGTCACATCCTAAGGGACGCCTTTGTACTTTGGTTGACAACCTCAAGTTAGTTTCACATCCACCTTGAGTTTAAGGGAGGTTGTTAACGTGTATAGTATTGTAAGCTTTAGGCCCAACTAAATTACTTGTATAACACACATTCTTGTACTACACTCTTATTTGTATTGCACTCATATGTCTCCTATATAAAGGCACTCTTGTATATTCTTTCATTAAGAAATGTAATAGTATTGAATTAAGTATTTCTAACATACATTATAGATGGCATCTTTTTTTTAAAAAAAATTAATCAAAGTTTTGAATAGATAATGGTTTTTTTTTTCTTTTTTAATAAATATGATAAAATTTCAAGTTATAGCATTTGCTCAATGACGAGTGCTCTTTATCATTAAGCCAATAAATCAATTGTTTTTATTTATTTTTATATGTAAGGTTTGAACTTCAAATATTTTATTTGACAATAAAAAACTATACCAATTGGTGGTGTAGGCCATGGCTTTGTAGAATACTATAAACTACCATGTATTTTGGGATTATCATACTAAAGTTAATGTATTTATATTGATTTAATGTAAGACACAAATTAATATAGCAAAGGGTTGTCTTTTGAGGTTTTTTGCTATAAAGCATACTGACATACCAAATTACATTCATTATTTTGTCTTTGTTTTCTCCTTTCCTACATCATTATTTATGTGATTGCTAAGAGTCTCGTAGGGTTCAAAACTCTTCTCCCTTATTATAACTATCGAATTATCCAAAAAAAAAAAAAAAAGTTCAATTTGAACATAGCATTTTTACCACATGACATATTATAATTGTCTGAATTTTCAGATTTATTAACTAAAAGATTTTAATCTTTTTGAAACAATAAGGCAATGTGGCTTAATTGAAGTAAAGCCTATCAACCTCTCATAATTTATTAAATAAAGCCTATCAACCTCTCATAATTTATTCACTGTATAAGGCTCCTTTACCCAAAATTTACATTTAATACAAAGACTTTTATAGGTTTACAGTGTAGATACAAAATTTGTGCAACATTGTACACTTTTTGTGTGTCTAAAATATAAGTTTATATTGCTAGTAGAAAGTAAATTAAGATTTTTTCTTAATACAAACTCTAAGATGATGTCATCGTAGGTTAGCCTCCAACCTCTTGTGGACACCATCATCACATAAAATTAACATCATTTTGATCTTATTCCCATACTGTAAACACCTCATTTTGTTTCGACCTATACCTGAACCTCTTTGTCCCAATGATGATAAAATTATCCACTACCAAAATGATCAGTATTGTGTGTAGAGCTCAATGAGCAAATAAACCCAAAAGTGGCCCAATACAATTCAAGCCCAAGCCCAAAAGCCAATTTCTAACCTAATTTGTTGAGGGTTTAAAAGGTGCGTACGCTAGGTATATAATATGTATGCAGCCAATCTGTGGCACACGCATCTTTTGGATAGAAGCCTTAAATCAGTCAATTTCCATTTTGGTGAGATGTTAGGGCAACTGGCTGTCCAAAGATCCCACCAAACCTTAGACCTTCAACTTGACTATATAGTGATCATCAGATTGATCTTTCTCCATTCTTTGGTTTAAAGATAATCTTCTACTCACCAAGGTTCTAAACTTTTAGTTGGTGTTGCATTCAAAGTTGTTATCAAACCACCTATAGCCATTCAGAAAACCCTAGCCAAGTCGTTTCGCTCCACACACACAGTTACAACAGTCTGTTTCAGCCAAAGGGCTTGTTGTCAACAATATTTTAAGTGCTACGAGGAGAAGATGTGGATCTTCCCATGATACATATTCTCCTCCTAAATTCCTATTTATTTGGTACTTTTACATCATTTTAATGTTTTAATATGTTGTTTTTGTTCCATTTTTGTTTTATTTTCATTGTTTTTCTATAAATCTGTCAAAACCTAGAACTACCTTAATTAGGACGCATACACATTAGATTAAGTGCGTACGCATCAATGCATTATCTTCTCTTCATACTCATCTTTTTATGTGATTAGGATTCATGTTTTGGTCTGTTATCTAGGAATCTACTTAAAGGTTGAAGCCAAAATGCGTATGCTAATAGAAGGATGTGTACGCACCTTTTCTTATGGTGTACGCAATCTAGGTAGAAACTAGATTTCCTTCCTTTTCTATTTCATTTTCTTTAATGTCATGTTTTATTATCTTTCCTTGACTGCTTTATTTGCTTTGAGTGTATATTTGCTATCTTCTTTGTTTCCTTTTAGTATCATATGTAATAAAATCCAAAACATTCAAAAAGATCTTTCATTTCTTTCTTCTATTGAATCTAAAACCCCAAGGCATATTCTCCACTCTTTAATTTTGATTTGAACCCTACAAGGCAATTAAAAGAATTACAAATAATTAAGGAAAATCTTTCAACTCATAAAGGATAATTACTTTCTAAAATACTCGAAATCAATAGTCAATTAGCATTCAATTTCTTTTGGAAATTATTTGACTATTCAAACATAAGGAAAGTATTTTGACAAGTTTTAATGTAATTAAGGTAATTAATTTGAACTTAAATGGCAACATAAAAGTCAAGTTAATTCTATTTTAATTAATCAAATTTCAATCAAGCCTTAAAAGATGCAAGATCATTGATAATGAATTAAGGCAACCTAAGTTTAATAAAGTGAAGATTATAGTTGTCAAAACGTAAATCGTATCGTGTATTGATTTTTTTGTATCGTATATCATATTGTATAAGATACACAAACACTTAATAAAATTTATAAAAAATTATAGATAAGCATATTTAAGGGGTATATTCATCATAGATTTTGAATGTATTCAACCAATAACTGATTTATTCATCACTTATGTAATAATATTTAACAAGCTAACTAAATTAATCAAGCTATATCCAAAATATAGCGTAAATGTTTGGAACGAGAAAGAGAAGGGAAATATCTAACATAGCGTAAGCTGAGTAATTTGGCTTATATTTGAAATTCCACAATATGGTGAAGCTAACATAAATTGTGTTCCATTAATTTCGATGGCACAAACATGTGATTGCCCAAGGCTTATGCCAATCACATGAGGGAATAATTAGCAATGCTATATTAGGTGATCAAAAAGAAGCCTCAGGTTAAGGTGGGTACATGTGGTGCCATAGGGAAACAACACGTATAATTAAGCACAAAAATATTTAACATATGGGGATGAGGCGATGATATTAATATTCGATGTTATAACTGATGCTTGAGGATCGCTATAGTTACAAAACGTTATATAACTGAAGCAATTGAGAATTACTATAGTTACTAGATATGTTAAATAGCAGCTTGTAACTTAATAACAAGTGTCGTAAGGAATCAAAGATGAAGTATCACATGGTAAGAGCAACTGTTGGTAATAGCCGAGGCCTCAATTATAGATAGTTTACTCATTTCTTAAAGCATGACATATTCAAGACATTTCTTAAAGCGGGAATCATTTCTTAAGGCATTAATCCAAGTTATTAGATAGATTGTAATTTTTGTAGCAGTACTTTGAGTTAAGTAATGTGTTTGACCTTGGTCAGAGAGCATAATGAAAATGTGTACGTATTTAGCAGTTAGTTTGTTTTTCCCAAAAAAAAAAAAAAAATGTAATTTTGTATATATATTATTAAACTCGTAACTCGTAAATCATTTAACTTGTAGTTATCTGGTAGTCATGTGTTTTTCATTGATTTAGTTGTCACTTGGCATTTTCTTTTAACAATTGACGTAGTCTAGTTCAATAGTCATCAAGACATTTCTAAAAGCGGGACTCATTTCTAAAGGCATTAATCCAAGTTATTGGATAGATTGTAATTTTTGTAGCAGTAATTTAGATTAAGTTGGTGAGAGAGTGATCACCGCATATCCTTGGTGCGATGGTCACTTCACAAGTATAAATGCTTGTTGAGTATGGGGGGTAAGGACTGGCGTTCAAGTCTTCAAGAGGGAGCTTCATATACATATACATTTAGATTAGGCTTAAAAAAAAAAAAAGTTGGTGAGAGAGCGTAATGAAAGTGTGTATATGTGTTTAGCAGTTAGTTTATTAAAAAAAAAAAAAAAAGATAGATTGTAAATCATTTAGGAGGTGTTTGGTTTGTGTTTTCAAACAACCATTTTCAATTTTTAAACAACATTTCACGCATTTTCATACATTTTTTCACTCACACGTATTTCTACAAATGTTTTCAAACAACTATTTTCAATTTTTAAACACATGTACCAAATGAGCCCTAACTTCTAGTTATTTGGTAGTCGTGTTTTCCATTGATTTAGCTGTTACTTAGCATTTCTTTTAATAATCGATGTACTCTAGTTCAATAGTCATCTACACATTACATATTTACTGCTTCTTATTGACAAGGAATATTTATTCCAGTACACATCTTGATCAAACACCAATTCTTGTACTTCCACCTTTTTTTACCAGCATGTTCAGGAGAAGGCACCACCCTATATCCCCACCAACTGAAGTATCCCTTTGGAATCTTGATTCTCTGGATTCATGGCGTGTTTAAGTGGCAGCCCTTCTACGATTCTCGGACCAACTTGCCAAACATGGTTCACCTATTTCAGTAAAAACCAATCACAAATTATTATATATAATATAGTGGTTACAATCTAGTTTTTTTTTTTTTTTTTAATTAGGTTTGGTCTTTTTGGTTCAAAGTAAACATTACCTTCTCAATCTTCTCTGGGAACTTCCATTTCGCGAAGATTATGATGTTCCCATTGGATTCCTCAGCTTTTAAGTCCCAAACGTCATACAACAGCTTGGTCCCCCATTCCACTGGGTTACACGACGATACGTCGTAGGTGTTGATGGGAAGGCTAATAAAGGCCTGGGATGAAATCATAGTGGGACTTTCTGGGTTTATGGACCACGAAACCCAACCCTTTGGGTTTGGTGGTGGGGTTATGAAGGCAATGGCTAATGTGGAATCTGTAGAGTTGTATGTCCAGTGAAGATAGGCATTTAGGTATGGAAGATCAGTGCGGTTTTCTGAATGGAAACTAACTCTTTTTTCCTTTTTGTTACTAAAAATTATATTTTTCATCTCATATTTGGCTAATAAGTTATGTCCATTTGGCAAAAACTTTTCATCCAAATGATGCATTTTTCTATATATGTATATTGGTAAATGTGCTCGCCACGATTCCTAGTTTTCTTAGGATTCTTAAGAGGATAAAATTTAGTCACAAAATTGGTTATAATCTAAAATTACAATCTTACTCAATATCTTTTTATTGGAGTTGAATTTTGATAAATCCACTATTGGATTACATCTTTTTCTTATGTCATTCATGCTTGCAAAATTTTTAAGAAATTAAAGATTAATAGCTATGTCATCAGTAAATTGTTTAAATTACAAGTTTTGGTAGTTTAAAATTATACATAAAACATAAACTTACAGATCATATAATAAATAATATTCGATTGGCACAAAATTTGACATGTATTAAGAGTATAAAAAACATGTAACTTAATGATTAGATTTTCAAAATATGTAATAATGATTATTTTATTGAATAATGTTGTAATTTTAAGTTCTAACCAATTTTGTAACTAAACTTTGTCTTTCTCAAAACACAAACCTAGCAAGGATGTGCTTGCCACAATTCTTAGTTTTCCTAGGATTCTCAAAACTCAAACCTGGCAAGGCCTTGCTAGGTTTGAGTTTTGAGAATCCTCTATATTTTGAAGTTCAATAAAATATTATTTTATCTAAAAACAAAAAAAAAAAATCTTATCTCTTTTCTGTTTTGAATAAATATGAAATATGAAATTATAATATTTATTATGATTGTGTTTGTATATGTAAATATAGATCTTAATTTAGAATTTAAATAAATGATAAAATTTAAATTTAATTATAGGGAAGGAAATTTAAATAAATATTGCATGTAAAATGATGAGAACTCAAAAAATATTTGACACTGTATTGTATGTCTTTCAAAAAATCCCTTCCCTCTGACCTTATGTGTGATTTTATTATAAAAAAATAAGTGACAAAATATTTTGAGACTAACTAGAAGTCAAATGTCTTCTGTTTTATTTATTTATTTTTCTAAAAAATGAATTTTTTTTATCTCTTTAATTTTGTATATAAATATGAAATTTGATAATTTTGATATTTATTCATAAACATTTATTTTGATTGTTTTTGTATATGAAATACAAAATATGAAATTTGATAATTATGGAATTTGTTAATGGTTCAAACATAAAATATAATTTTAATTATACATATAGTAGAATATTAATGTGTAAAATTGTGAAAACTCAAAAATTTATGTGGCAAAATATTATGAGGTAAACCAAATGTTAAGCATTTCAATTTTATATATATTTTATTTAAAAAAAATGATTTTATCTCCACTTAATTTTGTATACAAATATGAAATTTGATCATTATGATATTTATTATAGACATTTATTTTGATTGGAATGTATATAAGGTTAAAATACTATTTTGGTTCCTAAACTTTATCAAAAGTTTACTTTTTTGTTCTTAAACTTTAAAAGTTCATTTTTTGTCCTTAAACTATTGAAAAGTTCTTTTTTTGTCCTTAAATTATTAAAAATATTTCACTTTTTGTCCTTAAATGTTAAGAAAAAAATCATTTTCATTCCTAAACTATTGAAAATTTACTTTTTTTTAATCCCTACTTTTGTCTCTAAACTTTTGGGGAAAAAAAAAAAAAACTATTTACAAAGTTTACAGATGAACAAGAGAACTTTTTAAAGTCTAGGAATGTAAAAAAATATATTGGTAGAGTTTAGAGACAAATGGTATTTTACCCAAATGTTAAATTTAAAATTTGATAATTCTAGTATTTATTATGATTGTGGTTTTATAATATATTATAGATATGCTCTTTTCTTTGTGGAGAAGAAATAAAGAATTAGGCATGTTTGGTAAATTGAATTAAGATGACATTAAGAATAGTAATTGTGGGGCCTGTTATTTAAAAAGATATAGGAATCCTTAAAAGTGGGCTTAGGGCCCAACGGCCTAATCCGAGGACGCTTAACTATCCGAGGATAGTGTAAGAAATTTTATTATTAAAGGGATAATATAGGAGAAAAGGGTGGATATTGTATACAGCGGCATAACGCACGTCCGAGGACACCAAATTCCGAGGTGAATGTAACTTTTATTTTATTCAAGAGACTCTGCAAAGTTGTATCTGAACTGGGAATTGAGTATAAACCAAAGGAGGAGTTGGGGAAGGTAGCAAATATCTTCCAAGGCCATCACCTCCACATTAAATGCTATCTAGCTAACCCTCTGGCCGCATTAATGTGGAGGTGATACCTGAACAGTAAACTAAGCAGCTTTATGGCCACTAAGCAAAGGTTCCGGTAGGTGCTGGATGGGACAGAAAGGAGTTCCCAAGATGAGAACTACACGTGTACGATGGAAATGGAGGATAGAATGGAGTATATAACATAGAAACGGATGATACTGAAAGGGAGGGAGAAAAAGGAGAAAAAGAAAAAGAAAGAAAGATAGATATTCCATGCACAAGAGAGGCTTACTGAAACCTAGCCGTGGGGAGTTTTTCTCATAGAATCAGCCTAATATATCCTTTATGACTCAACGAATATAACTTTTCCTGTCAAACAGTGTCAGTTTTTGTACCCATGCTCTAAAAATTTATTGTTTGGGCTTGTTGGGCTGAAAACCCATTCATACTCTGGGTCCAATCCAAATTGAGTCCCCACAGTAATATTTATTATTAGAAATAAAAGATATAATACAAGTAAGTTTCAATTAGCTCAACTGGTAAAATCTCTTGTTCTTGAATAAAATATTAAGAGTTTGATTCCTGCCTATACTAAAAACCAATTATGTCATAGGTTGAAAATATCTCTAAATTCTTTTTATATTTTTGGAATTAATTTAATTTAAAAATTTATTACATTTATTAAGGAATAATTGTTATAGTCATTTTAGAGAAGAATAGATATTTGAAATTATTACAAGAAAAAAAAACCATTAAAATACCTGTAGAAATTAATTTTTGTTTAATAAAAAAATTGACTTGAAAACGAGACTGGCAGATCAAGGGAGAGGGAGAAATAGATTGACTAAGCCAAAGAGAACATAGATCGACTAGAGTGTTAGCATATCATATTTAGGACATGTTGATATCCTCGATTAAGACTAAAATCAACATTAATAATCTCTCTCTCTCTCTCTCTCTCAGATTTAACTTCGCACATTCCTCCAGTTGGAACATGTTCTACTACGTACTAAGCCTTCTTAGCTTCTTAACGTTGTGTTCCCATCAAATTGATTCCACAAATCATTTCCTTTGCTAGATGCCACAAGGCCATCATGTGACAATGATCCTAGTCTATGTTTGTGTTGAAAAAACTGGTTTTGCATCTCATACAGAACACATAGCGGAAGCAACAATCATGGATCTACTACATTCATGAGAGATGACATATAACCTTGAATTCTAGAACAAAGAATAAAATGTGTACCTTGATGCAGTGAAATTCAAAACCAAGACTTGAGAATACCTTTAATTTTCATCTTAATTCCACATGATGTCCAAGAAGTGTGGTCTCTCAATCAGTCTTTTTGTATGTTGATTCTCAAATAAATTTCTTCTTTTTCTCATTGTGGAGAAAAACTAATTTCTCTTCTTTTTATCATACGTAGATTCTAACTACCATGGTAGTTACTTTATTTAATAACCCTTATTAAATAAAAAATTGAATATCTAATTGGGTTAACGTTTTGGGTTTACCCAATCAGGCTTTAGTTTGTGACTTGAGATAGGACCAAAGGGAACAAAAAAGACTCTTAACTCCAATGGGCCTTAAGCTTTTTTGTCAACTCTTGATAAGTCCAAAGTTATCATTAATTATATTCAATACCACTATAAGAATATAACTGCATTCTAGGCCTTATTAATAAATTATATTCCATCCCAACAAAAATAAATAAATAAATTATATCCAAAGATTTTATTATACATGCAACCCATTCATTAAAATATTTGTAGTAATACAAAGTCATGAATTAGATTGCCACTTTGAAGATTACTACATCTTAATTCTTGAGTACCCGGTTTAATCCTTTATGTTATTCATCATATATTTATGAAATCCAATTTCATAAATATATACATTAGTAACTCCATACTAAAATGGTTGAGCCCAACACTCTGAATAACTAAACTTATTAAACTTATCTCAAGAGAATATTTTATATTTTCGTTAAGATATTATGAATTCCATTTTGAGAATATATGTTCCATCAACACTAAATGCAGCCGCCCAATATACTGAGATTTTGACCGTAACTTATAGATCTCACTCCTAATATATCAAAGCAACTTACATCTCATAATCAGGTCCATTATTCTCTCATGATTTAGAGTTAATGTAAATAGAAGTTGTAAGATTTATTATTTATTATTTATTTGACAGTCATTAGAAGAATAATAAATCTCACAGCGGTCCAGTTCAATATTTCTTAACTCTTAAAACATATCAATATATCAATTAAAAGTCTCTACTTCCATGATCAAGACAAATCATCTTAGTTGATATGTTATAGTCTTCATAGATGAAATGTCCAATTTCATCACCGATTACGAACTAAAATTCTAAGTTTACAAAGAACTTGTGATTTATATCTTCTATGACTTTTCACATAAATCGCATACTATGCATCTCATGGACTAAGCTAATGTCTCATTAGTTTATTTACAGATAATCTCATATAATTAAATTATTTAATTATTTATGACATGCCAATAAATTGGATTTTATGGCATAAACCCCAACAGTTTGTAGTGACATCAATATTGAATATCCCCGCCATGACTATTAAATATTAGCATTGATACATCATGTTGAAATATGCTACTATAGATATGGAAGCGGAAGCATAAAGTATAGAACACAATAACACAGGAAGGTTACGCTTTTCAACCTAACGGCTTACATCCATGAAGGATGCCCTAAAAGGCTACATCTTTAATATATTATACTAAACTAAACCCTAAACTAGAAGAAATGGGTTTGGGCCTATTACATTGGGCTAACATATCTCTAATACCCCCTCTCAAACTCAAGATGGAAGATTGATGAAACCTTGAGATTTGATAAGGTTTAGAAGATCCCTTGAATGAAGTTTGGCTTTATGATAGTGGTTTGAGGAAGGTAATGGTCTTGTAATGTTGATGCGATTTCTAATGGTAGTATTACTATACCGGAAAATTTTGACGGCAGTAGTGGAAAGTCAAAGAAGATGAATGCAGCGAAAAAGGAAGACAAAAATTGCTCTTAAACACAATGTAAGGACAGAAAACCATGACCATGGGAAGATGGCTTTGATACCATGTTAAATATCAGCATTGATTCATCATGTTGAATATGCTAGTATGGATGCGGAAGTGGAAGTATAAAGTATATAACACAATAACATACAAGAGTTACGTAATTCAACTTATACAGCCACGGAGGAAATCCTAAAGAGCTACATCTTTAATATATTAGAGTGTAGTATAAATCTGTTTTACAATGAACCATAATATGTGTAATCATAGTAGGCTAAACCCTGAATTAGAAGGAATGAACTTGAGCCTATTACATTGGACTAACATATCTTTAACAATGACAATAGCTATGTCAGCATTTCTTATTATTGTATTTGTAACATGTTTGAAGCTGTGATCTAGGGATACTTAGGCGAACAAGTTAGACCATGCAATTAACATTTCTTTAGAATGGTTCGACTGATAATATTTTCCCTCTTAGATTGAAGCTTTTGTGTTGAAGTCGTTGGTAAATTGGTCTTATTTATACTACTATTTAAGGGGCTTTTTCTGTTTAGGATCCTCAATTTTGATGTCCAAAATATCCTCAAATTTACCAGTCTACGAGGTTTAAATAATAGGATTATATATGTAAAATTTCTAATTTAAAAACTTCTAAATTTTAGCTAAATTAAAAAAAAAAAAAAAAAAAAAAAAAAAAAAAAAAAAATCTCCTACATGCACATTTCTCTCTCACGTTAGTCGCCAAGTACTAATACAACTTCTTCTTTTTTAAAAAAATTAAAATAAAACTGTTTTTTTCTTCCCACAAACATACCATTCAAAAGTACCATTTTTTTTATTATCACTAAACTGATTTTTTTCCCAACTCCACATTTCTCTCTCACATTAGAAGTGAAGTACTAATACAACTTCTCATTAAAAAAAAAAAGTACTAATACAACTTCTTAAAATAAGAATATAACTATCATGAGTAAAACTTGTAAACCCAAGAAATAAAAAATAAAAAGCATTATCGCACATGCGCGTGATGAGGCTAGTAGAATATAATGGACATGAACTCATGTCATGCAAACAAGGTATAGCATCCAAGCATGGGAAAAACAAGATATGAGTATGTTAAAATTAGAACAATAGATCTAGCAATGAGGGTTTTGGAAACAAAATTTGATCATTTAAACCTCACGTGAACATAGGGAAACTGTAATTCTAAAGGCTAGAATATTAATTATGTTTTTCCAAAGCAAGGTCGAAGGGTCCTATAGGATTGAGCTCCTATCTCTATGGGCAGCACCTCCTTCCTTTGAATGTCCCTGGGAATTTTCTTATTGATCTCAATAATATTCAAACAAAGCAACACGATGTTATTTGATGATTAATTGATGGTTGGTGTTCAATGGCTCGATTTGAATATCCTAGGAAGCTAGGGTTTTGTGTTTGATGTGGGAAGATGATGGGAATTATTTTTGGGATATTTCTGGGGTTCTAGCAAATATTGTAGCTTTTGAAAATAAATAGAGGTGGAGGCCTTGGTTGTTGGGTTTCAATCAATTTCTAACTTCCCAATTTTCCAATTATCTATTTATCTCGTCTATTGATTAGATAAGTGTGTACATAAAACAAATTGAAGAAAAATCATGTCAGAACATTAGAGTGCTAATTGGCATTCTAATTTTAGTTTGAGTTTCGATTAGCACCATGTGTTATAATGCCAATCCTTATCCTATTTTTATTTTTATTTTAGTTTTTTTCATTAGCAATTTTTTATATAAATATTAGATGGGACCTTATTTTTAGAAACTTTAGGGTTAGATAATATTAGTGGATATTTAGGAACTTCTAAACTTTAATTATTTATTTATTTTTTTACAAAGATAGTCAATTAATAATTATAAAAATAAAATAAAATAAATTCTCTACTAAAATTATCCCATTTTTGCACTATTGTCTTAAACCTAGTGAATATTATATTTTTGCAAAGATAATCTTTTTGCAAGGGAGGAATTATGACATAATTAATTCTTTAGAGAATCAATCATAATTTATAATTACACTTCCATCATTCACACAAAGTATTACTATCACCCCGATTCTTGCAAAAATTATTTATAATTCTTTAGAGGTTACAAAACGAGGTGTTTACAACCATACCATCTACACTTTAACATTCACAATGAATGCCATCTATCGCGTCACTATCATGCGGAATCTTGCCGTGTTAGCTACCATGTCAACATTGTGTCAATATTGCAATACCATGATATTAGCATCCACTTTGTTTGATCCTGAATCAAATTTAACCTGTCCTGCGAACTCGATTTCACATATTAGGAATCATGCCATGTACACTTGATCTGCATCCCTAATCAAACAATTTGAATCATACTGACAGGTGTTGTATGGGTGTAAGTCCTGTGGTGTGTGCACGTGCTAAGGCTGTGCTGAGCTGGAGGCAGTTAAAGGCTGAGCTGAGTTGGAGTTAGTTAGGTAGTTATTGTGATCAGTTGTTATGCAGTTAGTTAATGGATGAATCAGATTGTATAAATAGATTAGGGAATGAAATGTAAGGACCATATGTGAAATGTATAAACTTGCTATTCTTTTCCCTTGTTTCTTCCTTATCTCTTTTTCTTTCTTCTTCCTTCCTTTAGCTCTGTTCTTTAAGTGCTTGGAGACCTAGTTTCCCTCGAAGAAACTACCAAAGTGTTCTTGATTTCAGTCATATTATCAGGATCTTATCACACGCGTACATACATAATCCTCTGTTTCAGCTACATTGAATCATAGCCCTTCCCTAACCACAAAAAAGAAATAATAATAATAATAAAAAATAAAAATAAAATAAAAATAAAACTTGATTTTTGATGGATCAATCAAATGATGTTACCCATCCAATCACAATTGTTTTGGAAAGGCCCATATAGAGCCCACATATCATTTGTGGGCCATGATATTAGCATCCACTTTGTTTTATCCTGATTCAAATTTAACCTGACCTGCAAACTCAATTTCACATATTAGGAATCATGCCATGCACACTTGATCTACATCCCTAATCAAACAATTTGAATCACACATACATACATAATCCTCTGTTTCAGCTACATTGAATCATAGCCCTTAAGCAAAAAAAAAAAAAAAATTCAAATTTGATTTTTGATGGATCAATCAAATGATGTTACCTATCCAATCACAATTGTTTTGGAAAGGCCCATATAGAGCCCACATATCATGTGTGGGCCCATAATGGTTGTGTCAAAGGGAGAAAATTGTTGTAATGTGTTAGTGTTACTGGTGTAATTTTCAAGCCGGTTTCAACGAGAAATGAATTCGATGATGATTTTGCTTCTAGAATTGAAGATTGGGATTGCATTTAGTGAAAAATCCTGTTATGGTTCATCAATACTATTGCTCCCTTTATCAACAATCTCTTGTTATGAGATAACCAAGGCAGCTTAAAAATTCTTTCCCTTGTTGTAATTGCACACTCACGATGCATATTCAAAATGCCAAATTGAGTCCAAACTTGATCAGATTTGCCAAGAGCCAGGTTTGTACATTTCTCATTTTTGTACTCATAAAGTCAAAACTTGTACTTGATAGGAACAAACTCTTGCAGATCCACAACTAAAATATGAGGATGATATTGCACTCTTCTCTAAATGTTGTGATCATCATGCACATCATGATGCCTCTTCTGGATGATTTTGAGCCTGCACTGGCTTCTTCACTACTACATCAAACTGGATGTTACTATCACCGAGCTCATATCTAAGGAAAACTAACGATCTGCAATGCACATTCAGCCCTTTTGTGTAACAAAGAAACCAATTTTGGATCCCTTCTCACTAGACAACTATTTTGTGATCTTCCTCTAGTTTCTCCCTTCAATTCCATTGCCATTGAGGCAATGATCCACCGGGTTCTATCTTGCTCTTCTACTTTCCTTTTTGTCACTCAAGTGCCACCTCTCAGTTCATTGTAATCATTTGAAGTTTAATGCCTCTCTGTTGTTTCACAAATATCCTTAATTTCTAGCTCTGGCATTTATATTGCTGATGAATCTCATATGCCTGTTAATCATATAGGTTCTATTGCTTCCCCTAACTTACCTATTTGTGATATTTACCTTATTCCAAAGTGTTCCCCTTATCTTCTTTCGGCTGCATAAATTTGTGAACTTGGTCTTGTTGGGTTACACGTGTGAGTGAAGTCCCACATTGAATAAAGATAAAAAGAATAAGTGATTAATATAACATAATTGAGCACATACCCATTGGGTTTAGGCCTTTTGGGTTAAAGTGTGTTTCTATATGTTATATTAATTACTCAAGGAAGCTCCCCAAGGTGTTTATCTCCCCAACAAGTGGTATCAGAGCTCATGGTGGTGTGCGGCGAAGGTGGTGAGGTGTTCATGGTCCTTACCTAGCAGGGACAGAGAAAGCCTTAATGGTCCACACACAAAAATCCTGGAGAAAAAGAAAAAGCCCAACAAAGGAATATTGCAAATGGTGCTAAACAATGATGAGGTGCGAGGTTCCCATGGACATGGACGTGCGGAGTTCCCATGGATGTGCGTGCAGGGTTGACACGTGGTTCCCATGGATGGCGTATGAGAGACTCATGGATGACGCATTGATGAAGTGAAAAGCCCATTAGTCAAGGGGGAGTGAGTAGGACTTGTTCAAAACTCACAGAGAGGCAGAGACTCACGTGGTGCTAAATAATGGTATGGTGCGAGGTTCCCATGGATATGAACGTGCGGGGTTCCCATGGATGTGCGTGCAGGGTTGACACGTGGTTCCCATGGATGACGTACGAGAGACCCATGGATGACGCGCTGATGAAGTGAAAAGTCCATTAAGTAAGGAGGAGTGAGTAGGACTTATTCATGGCCCACAGAGAAGTCTTGAAACTCACAGAGTGGCAGAGACTCACACGTGAGGGGGAGATTGTTGGGTTACACGTGTGAGTGAAGTCCCACATTGAATAAAGATAAAAAGAATAAGTGATTAATATAACATAATTGAGCACATACCCATTGGGCTTAGGCCTTTTGGGTTAAAGTGTGTTTCTATATGTTATATTAATTACTCAAGGAAGCTCCCCAAGGTGTTTATCTCCCCAACAGGTCTTAACGTACATTTCACTTAATTTTGGGCATAAACGTGTACACCAAGTTTTGTAAATTGTAACATTTCTTGAAATCAATGTACTAATGTATAATTCAATATCATCTCAAGAGAAGTTCTTGTTGAAACTCTGCTATTATAACGTTAGCTTGCATACACTCTTTCTTTAGTCTTTATACCAATAAGAAATATGATAATTCAATGAAACTATAGAACTTTATCAACTTCTACCTCAGTGAAGATTTAAACAATGGACCAAGTAATTTGATTATAAAAATTCATACCTAACTTTTTCATCTGCTCAGGTTCCTTCACATTCTCCAAAGGACTGTTGTTTATACATGTACAGATGATGTAATACTTATGCTCACCACCCAATGGAAAAAGACAGTGTTTTGATTAGGACTATTCAGACTCCAATCGGAATGGACCAAATCACACTGTGTAGCCCTCCTTGTTTTGATAATGATATTGTAGACTCTTCTGGAGTCCCACCAGAAAGATAACAATGATTTTGATACTCTTTTTCCTTGCAAATTAGGCCAACTGGACCATGATTTATAACAAAATCGTTTTTTATACTAGTTCTAACTCCAGCCTTTTTTGTCCTGCCTTTTGAGCAACACCACTAATTACAAAATTTCTCCTCATTATTTCTTCTCAAAATTGCTTTAACAGCTTCCAATTTAGAATTCAATTGATTCAAAAGAACCTTAATTAGTAGTAGCACTTATCGTGCTCCCAAGGTAATTTGATCAAGGAAATTGCTCCCAAGCTAATATATCAAAACAATAACATTTTTAAAGCTATTATTATCATAGGTAAAATAATAGTGTCTA
The DNA here is from genome assembly GCA_030445155.1 of Quercus variabilis. Taxonomy (NCBI): domain Eukaryota; kingdom Viridiplantae; phylum Streptophyta; class Magnoliopsida; order Fagales; family Fagaceae; genus Quercus; species Quercus variabilis. Next base: position 49,111,680 of record CP129453.1, read on the forward strand.
TAGGAAAATTTGAGAAGAGAATATCCTGTGCTTTATTCCGTGCTCTGTTTTTCACTTTTGTTTGTTTCTTCTTCCTCCCTTTCTTTATCTATCTTAGTAATATTTATTTAATTATTAAAAATCTCTTCTTAATCTAAATTGAAATTGGATATTTTCATTTTCAAAAAGGTTTAAGTCTTAAATCTCATAAATGTCAAAACTACCGCTGCTTGCTTTCTAATTTTAAATTCAAAAGTGGGACATTGACCATGGACAAAAGGTTAATAAGAATGATTAAACTCATTAAAGAGTAATGTTATGGACAAAATACTTTTCAATTATAAGCATGACCTATTGTGATTAGAACATTGTTACATTGGGTCTATCACTGACACAATCACACCACTTTAAATATATAGTGAAAATAACAATAGATCATGGTATTAAAAAAAATGAATCCTTAAATTTATTAAATCTTAAGTAAATTATATAGGTACAATATGGTATATTATGATCCTAATATCCTACATGACTTAAGTGTTAGTTTAACTATGTGTATATAAGTTCTTGGACCCCCCCCTCCCCTTGTAAGCTAGGTTGGATTCTACTTATGTGTTTGTATAGTTTGATATCAAAGTCAATCATGATGCTGAGTAATTGAAGGTAGAGGAGGAGGTGAACTAGAGGCTAGATTGAATATTAAATGTCAATAAAAAGCAGTAACAATGTTATAGTTATTAGTTCTAAGAGGACATCTATTAGAAATAATAAGTTTTTGGACAGTCTCTCTCTTGTAAGCTAGCTTTCAATGATGTGTTCTACTTACAAATTTGTATCATTTAAAATTTTCCAATTAAATTCAACACATAACTACCTTAAGGTGGCGTTTGGTATGGAGAAATCTACATTACTCTTAGCATCCAGATTACTGAGAATGTGATGCCTTGCAATTTGGATACCTAGGAATGTAACTGTTCATATGTTTGGTTTAATTAGAAATCTAATAAGATTCTTAGGAATGTGAGATTATAATGTTTGGTTTATTCCTAAAAATCTTAAAGGAATTATTTATTTTTCCCATACTATCCTTAGATTTATAAATACAACATCAATTTTTTTTTTTTTTAATCTTCCTCCAAATAAATAATGACAAACAAAATGTAAACTATAAATTATGACAAATTTAAATTCTTGTTCTTTATGAAAAATCTTGTTAATAAAAAAATAATTTATTTTACTTTAGCATCTAACCAATCCCAAATAAGGGATATAAAAAGGAGAAAAATTCATTCTTAACCATAATTTTAAAAAGAGCTTAATCCATAACAAAACAACTTGACATTGTTTAGGTCTATAAGATATTGATGATTTGTTTTTATCTCCATTGTTTAAATGAAAAGAAAAAAAAGGTTCAAATTGTCAATTTATAAAATAAATAAATAAATAAATAATTTTCTTTAAGCTTGGGATCTGGATGCCTACCTGTTTTAAAGAGAATCTATATTCCTACAAAAGAGCAAGAGTTAAGTACAGTACTTAAGTGTTGTTTTTTAGATTCATCTCTTCAGATTTTGTCATGTGGCTTTTTTTTGCATAGATGAAAGTGTATTTTTTAAGTTAAATAGCCACATGACAAAATTTTAAGTTCCTCTCTTAAGATTTTGTCATATGACTTTTTTCTTATGGATGAAAGTGTATTTTTTAAGTTAAATAACCACATGACAAAACTTTAAGAGGGAAATTTAAAAAACAACACTTAAAGTGCTGTACATAAATTTTCTTTTACAAAAAAGAGGTTGAGGGGAAATCTAGATATCTTTGACATTTAATTTCCTTATGAGATTTGCATGAGAATTTTAAAACTCCTAAAAATTCTAAAACATAACCTCGTACCAAACGCCGCATTCCACTCTTTTTAGTAAAGATAATTTTATTATATTGCATTAGTCAATGGTCAACAGTCAATAGCCGATACCCCATATATTTAAATTTAATTAAATAATCTAATATGCTACATCAAAGTAATTTTAACTAAGAACCCATTTAGTAATGTTGTTCTATTAATACTGGTTAGGTATTATAAAAATATATGTAGAGAAAAAAGTGTTATAAAAATATATATTGTGTTATTCAAACAATAAAAATTATTATTTTAACGCTACCTAATGTTCCCCAATTTTGTAACGCGTTTTAAGTAAAGGAGGATGATTCCCATAAAAACAGGAGATAGTAGCCGCCTTAAATATCATTGCCACCTATCAAACGTGAAAAGTTAGATCTTTGTTCAAATAATTTTGTTCCTCTTCAACAGTGGCAAACAAAGGAAAAGTTAGATCCGAAGAAAAGGCCAAATTGGTTCTACTTTAACTTTCTTTTGTCGTGACTTCACAGTTCCCATAAATGAGAGAAACATTTTCCTCCCCTTTTATTAAACAAAAACACAGTTCCCAGTTCCCACAACACTGTAATCAATGTACATAAATTCATCCCCTTGAATTTCAAAATAAAACTACTTTCTCATTGATTAAATCAAATACAGATAAGATAACAAAAATAAATAAAGACTACAACTACTACTCCTTTTTTTTATTAACACCAAATACCTCGATTTTCACCCGATACAAATCTTGACCAAATCCAAGAACATCAAAATCTCCAACCAAACTAGTAAACTCAGAGACCCATCAAAGTAGCAACACTCACAAACGAAAACAACAAACCCATGTTGAAACCCACAGTAATTCTTGAAGTTGAACTTGGAGTAGACCCATTGCTGGGTGCAGGAGATCCAGGAGGCGAACTGGACCCAGGTCCAGGTGCAGGACTAGCAGTAGGAGAGGTGGACCCACCGGACCCCAACTGTAGGACCCCAACAGACTTAAGATTATCACCCGTTTTAAGATGGACCCCAGGTACACCTTGTGTAATAGGACCCACTTGCCAAACTTGGTTAATCTTCTCAGTTTTTTCAGGCAACTTCCACTTAGCGAAGATGGTGATTGTGCCGCCGACTTCCTGGGAAGTCAAATCGGAAACCTCGTACAACAACTTTGTGCCGGAGGAAGGGACGTCGTAGGAGGTGATGTTGTATGTTTTGACAGTTGTAGCGCCGTTGGATTTGTAAGCTAAGAGAGTTTGGGACCCAAGCATTTTTGGGGAGGATGGGTTGATAGCCCATGCGACCCACCCATCGGCTTGTGTTGGTTTAGCTGAGAAAGCCATGGAGAGTGTTGAATTGGACGCAGTGTACGTCCAGTGAAGGTAGGCACTTAGGTATGTGAGGGCATTGCAATTACTGAAGACCTTGTTTGTGAAATTCTGAGAGCAGGTTTGAGATTCACTAGGTGAAACCATCAAACCCACCACTACCACCAAAACCCAGATCCCAGATTTCGCAATGGTAGCCATGGATTTGAGTTTGAGAGAGAGAGAGAGAGAGAGAGATATCTGTGTGGTGGGCATTCTGAGAGTAAAGGGGAGGAGCATACATATATAGAGAGAGAGAGAGAGAGAGAGAGAGAGAGAGAGAGGTATCAAATTATGAGTGGCTGTGGAAAAAAGGGTGTGAAAATATATTGGAGTGAAGTTGGCCCTAAACGAATTGAAAAATGACACGTAGTGGAATTGATGGAACATGTGTTGTGGCGTCTTTTGGGTGGGTTTAGTAAATTTCGACGTTGTCACGTAGTTTTTATTTTTTTTTAAGTACATGTGTTTAAAAACTGAAAATTATTATTTTAAAATATTTATAAAAATATGTGTGGGTAAAAAAATGTGTTGAAATACGTAAAATATTGTTTAAAAACTAAAAATTATTGTTTGAAAACTATCACCAAACACCCCCTAAACCTTAAGGGATCACTCTCACTCTCCATTTCAAATAGTGGGACAAAAATGGGGTCAGGTTTTTTTAAAATGTCATTAATGAATAATAACTTTTTTTTTTTTTTTTTTCCAAAACTAAGAGTGGGACGGTGTAAATTTTTTGCGTTATCGTATATTTGGCATTATGAGAAAGAAGTAAAGTTAGAAAGAACAAATATTTCTTAACTTGGCGTATACATTCACTCAAAACTTTTAGAAAACAACTTTGTCTCAACTCCCCATTTTTTTCAATATGGTCCTTTGGTCAACTTTTATAAAATGAGTTGCTATTAACTTATTAAGGGTCTAAAGACTCTAAACTTTAGCAACAAAGTGAAAAAGAAAGATTTAATAAGAAATATGATGTAGATTTAAAACTGCAAGTTATATGACCCAAAAAATTAAACTAATTAAAGTTAATTAATATTTCTTGTCAATAATGCTTTAAAATCTTCTTGTCCCATTTTCTTGTTCAGCACCACCTCTATGATATCATTTTTAAAGGGATTTGTAGATTTTTGGAACACTTGACTGGATTGGAGCCAAAGACACGAATTCGACCTCTAATTCGGCCAAGAAAAGAGAGAAAGAGGTTGCCATGGACTCAACCTCTAACTCAAAGATTTGGTTTGATTAATGAGGGTATGATCGAAGAGATATACAGCCCAACGTGATCCAAATTAGATTCGATGGAGCCCAATGTGACCTAGATCGTAACCAAATGCGACCCAATTCACAACCCACAACGGCTAGTTCATCACCACAACGACCAAGCTAAACAGAGTGATCAACATAGTGACCTAATATAGTAATCAAATTTACTGACTAAACACAATGGTTGATCACATGACTATCATATTTAATGCAATTAAACCTGCCTCATCCATTTGCATCATTTGACAATTGCTATAACACACATCCCTTCAACTAATGTGAGGGGACAACTAGTTCTACCTAGTTTATGGGGATTGGTATTGCTACGCTGACACAAATCCCCTCAATTCACTTAACAAAATGATAAGATGAAAAACTTACTCCTATGTCTCAAAATGATTTCTCGCCAAAAATCTCTCCACATGCCCTATAAATACCTCTCGCTCATTATAACAAGGTATAACAAGCTCAGTGCACTATAATTCTCTCATTTTTCACTAATTTTTAACTTAGTCATTGGTTAATCTGAGACATTCTTTTTTAGCAAGTTATTAACTCGATTAAAAGGTCCATCACAGTTTGATTAGAATAGAAATCCTTACTACGATTCCATCATGTTTTCCAAAATTCACTCCCTCACAATATACAATTTTAGAATAAAAATGATTTAATTAAACTATTAATTTGGTTTTTTCAACTATTAGGAAAAATCGGTTTGTTTCGTTTTCTAAAAGGTCATTTTAGAAAGTGTGAATATTTAAAAATAAAGTCAAAGTTCTTGGTTCCAAAAATCAAACTATGAAAAGAGGAGGAAGAAGCCTCTCAATTTCAATAAAACGTACCCCTTGGGTGCGGTCGATTTCAAAATTCCAATTTTTTTCTCCTTTCGGTAAGTGTTTTGACTCTCCATGGTGGAAAAAAACCAGAGAAAATTGGGGAGAGAGAGAGAGAGACAAATCATTCACGCGTATAATATGAAATGGTTGAGTAAATTAAAACTGTGAAGCATGTGGGGACTGCCTACTACTTGCTAGGTGTGTAACCGTTGGAAACATTGAATGTATGGTGATAATTGATCTGCTGAGCCACGTGCTTATTGCATGACTTTAGGGTTGATTTTCTTTTTTAAGTCAATAATGCTACGATACCCAATTTTTTTTTCCAACAATAAATTCTTCGAAAGTAATGCTACAACGTATTCATAACGATTTAATAACAAATTCTTCAAATAACAAGCTGTTTTTTGAGATATACTTTTTAATCTATGACATCTGCTCTAATCATTAGGCTAAGATATTAATTAGTTTTTGGTGTATGCAGAAGTTAAACTTCAAATCTCTTATTCAATAACAAATTGATAATGATAAATAAAAAAATAATGTCAGTAGTGAGTTCAAATAAAAATTTAGAAACAATTTATTACCTAAACTCTGTTATAAAATTATGGGTCATGTTAACGAGTGTCGTAGGGCATTGGTTAACAATCTAATTAAAGAAAGTTTTTATGGAAAAAGGAAAAAAAATAATTAATATTTTGACAGTTTTTTTTCATTTCCCATAAAAGTGATATCAAAACTTTCTTAAAATGGATTCTTAACCAATGCTCCAACGATACTCGTTAACATTTTCCTAAAATTATTGTGAAACTGTAGTGCTTATAGTTTGTAACCATTGAAATGGTTAAATATGGTTGGGGAAGTCATCGGCTCTAAAATTTATGGACTTTGTTAACAAGTGCCGGCTAGCACCTGTTAATGAACCAGTTGTGGTTCATTTATAATCTACCACAAATTTCAATGCATAAAAAATTAACAAAATTTTACTTTTTAGCTATAATTTATTACAAAATAACTTAACTTTTTCTATATAAACTGACACACATTTAATATATGTTCAATTTTTTCACATTCTTAAAAAATTCGTGAATAATTTATTTTAAATTTTATCACATTAACGGATGCTGTACGACACCCGTTAACAGCACCCAAAATTTATTGCCAAAAAAAGTTGTGTCTGTACTCTGTAGTAGCTTTTTTATTTATTTATTTTTAAATTCTAACTTTTTTGTTTCTTCCCTTCTCTTGGAAGACTGACTTGGAATTGGATAGTTGGATTGCCCCGCAAAAAAGGTAGACTATGACTTTATTTTGGGTGGAAGATTGGAATTTGATTCCTTTCATGTGTGAACTTTGCCGAATGCCGACCCCATCATCTTATTGGTGTTCTCATTTCATATTGCAAAAAAACAAAATTTAAAATGTAACAAAATTTCTCCTACGAATTTAATATATCTAGAAGATCGGTTGATTAAAGTTTGCTGCTCTTTTGGAGGAAGACGTGGAGTTTGGTTCGTTTCAATTTGTGGATTCTTACCGGCCACAGATGAATGTTATTTTCTTGTCATATTTCAAAAGAAACCCAAATTTTAGTGCGTGTTTAGCTCCTAATTAAAAAATTAGTTCATTTTATTATTTAATTTATTTTTGTTATTATTTATAGGCTTACTGTACCAAAAAGTTTGGTACTATTATTTATAAGTTTTATTGTACTATTTCAACTGACTTTTATCTTTATATATATTACTTTTAACAAAAAAAAAATTAATTTTAATAAAATAAGCTGATATAAAACAGACCCTGAATGAAAGAAATTTTTTTCTAATGAATATAATATTTGTGAGGAAGAGACTAATAAGCTCAATTTGAAGGCAATAATAATACTTTAGTTCAAAGGTCACAAACTTCAAAGTCGACAAGGTGTCGAAAGCCTAGAAGAGAGCGTTAAAAAGCCACTATTGACTCACGTTTGTCAATAAACACTCAATGGCAAGGTATGAAATATTATTATATTGTTACTTTTTTACTGTTTTTTTTTTCTTTCTGGTGACCCATTTGGTTAAACTTTTTGCATATGATTTTATTAGTGGGCCTGCTCACAGATCCAGCCTAGCCATCCAATCATATCAGCCCAACGATCCGGGATGGTGTTGACAGCTTCTTTGAATAGCAACGGTTTCAAAGGTACCAAACCCAACGTAAATCGGTTTGGATTTAAGGCTGTGTTTGTTTCGTGTAAAATGTTTTTCGGAAAATACATATTTTTCAGAAATGCTATTTTTTAAAAAAGGAAAATATTTTTAAGTGTTTGGTTGAATTATGAAAATTGTTGTGGAAAATTGAGTTCATGTGTTTGGTTCTATTAGGAAAATGCTATTTTCCTACCATTTTTTCATTCCGGCGACAACAACAACAACAACAACAAGATTCCGATGACAACAACAACAATCAAACTTTAAACAAACAAAAGTCTGGGTCTGGGTCGAACACTTTGGGCTTTGGGTTCGTGGGTCGCCGGCAGAGGCAAGCTCGAGCGGAGGCGAGATCGCGGGCAGAGGCGAGCTCGAGCGGAGGCGAGATCGAGCGAAGGCGACGCGGTGCTTGGTGTGGATCGGAGCTCGGATCGAAGGCGATCGAAGGCGAGATCGAGCGAAGGCGACGAGCTTGAGCGAAGGCGACGCGGTGCTTGGTGTGGATCGGAGCTCGGATCGAAGCCAATCGTCGGAGAGTAGATCGGAGCTTGGAGCTTGGAGCTCGTCGGTGTGTGGATCGCCGGTGTGAGCTTGGAGCTTGGAGAGCAGTTGGTCTCTTCGCGTGTGAGAGATGAGAGCTGTTTTCCGGAATTTGTTTGAAGTGAAAATGAGAACTGAATTCATTTTCCACCTTCAAGCCCCTATTTTACGGTCAAAGGGGAAATGCATTTCAGTTGACCGAATTTTACAAACCAACCAAACAGGACGAAATTGAAAACTAACCATAAAATCCTAACAATATAATTAGTTGTCAACGTTTTCAAACTATATTTTTTTTTAGCACCTCGAGTTTCAAAAACTCGATTTTGGCACATAACTCGAGTTTTTGAGACTCGATTTTTACGGCCTAATCATATCTTATGTGGCATATTTTTCCACGTGGCGACCACATGGAAATCGAGTTTCTTAAACTCGATTTCTAACAAAAAAAAAAAACAAAAAATATTTTAAGTCTCTGCACTGCAATACCCACAAACAAATTTCAAAAACTTCAAACGCATCAATCTCAATCCAAACTCAGATCAGAGGGAGAGAAAGAGAAAGACCTCAGAGGAAGAGACAGAGAAAGAGCTTAGAGGGAGAGAGTCTCACCAGAACTCAGATCAGAGGGAGAGAGAGAGAACGAGCTCAGAGGGAGAGAGCCTCACCAGCCAGGCGCGGCCGGGACAGGCGCTGGGCGGCGCGGCCGGGCTCGCGCGCGCGAGACCCACGAGGCCCGGGCCTCCGCGCGCGAGGCCTGGGCCTCCGCGCAGGCCTCGCGCGCGGAGGCCCAGGCCTCGCGGGCTCCAGCCTCGCGCGCGGAGGCCTGGCCTCGCGCGCGGAGCCCCAGGCCTCCGCGCGCGAGGCTCCGCGCGCGCGGCCTGGGCCCCTGGGTTGCGCGCGGTGGTCCGATCTGATCTCTACTTCTGGGTTTTTTTTTTTTTTTTTTTTTTTTTTTTTTGTTTTTTTTTTTTTTTTTTTCTCTGGGTTCTTCTCATTCTGTGCTTTTTTTTTTTTTTTTTTCTCCGGGTTGTACTCTGTTATGGTTCTCTCTTATTTGCTTATATTTATTTGGAAATCGAGTCTAAGAAACTCGATTTCCATGTGTTCGCCACGTGGAAAAATATGCCACATAAGATATGATTAGGCCATAAAAATCGAGTCTCAAAAATTTGAGTTATGTGCCAAAATCGAGTTTTTGAAACTCGAGGTGCTAAAAAAAAATATAGTTTGAAAAGGTTAACAACTAATTATATTGTTAGGATTTTATGGTTAGATGTCCATTTCGTCCAACCAAACACACTAATTTTCCGGAAATGCTTTTCCGAAAGTGGTTTGAAGCCAAACCAAACGCAGCCTAAGTGTTCATAACAGTATCCACATAAGATGTAGCAAAAAAAAAAAAAGTTATTTTATCACACTAAAGGTCTATTTTATTATTTTATTACATTATTTTACAACATTTTATTTATCAGATATTTTATCATTCAATTTTATACATTAAAATAATATTTACTACATATTAAAATAATAAATTATCCCTCCTCATTATCATTAACAACAGCAACAACAACCCACATCACAGATCAACTGCCACTGCCCACAACTACAGGCCACTCCCACAGATCAACCACCGACCACCAATATCAGCCACTGCTACCAAAAAAAAAAAAAACACCACAACATCAACCACCGCAACTAATATTGGCGGTGGCACTGTTGAGGCCCCTCCACAGCCACAAATCTCACACCCACAACCCACAACCTGATTTGAGACCATCCCAAATCTCATACCCATCCCAAATCTCACACCCATAACAAAATCAACCTACCACCATCAACCAAAATCAGCCAACCACCAATAATCAAAACAACCAACCACCAAAAAAGAGAGAGAGATCAGCGAGATCGGAACGGCGATAACGACGGTGATGACAACGGCGATGATCGAAGTGGCCTCGCCTATGTCGCTTACGCCTCTGATGATAATGGCCACCTTGCCTTGGAGCTTATTGTTTGAAGATGTGGAATGTGTCATTTTGTTCTTTCTCTATTGAGGGAGGAGCTGGGTCTAATGTGAGAAGAGAGAGAAAAAATCAAGACTAGAAGTGAGAGGAGAGAGAAAGCCAAATAAAAAACAATATTTTGGTTTACCATTTGTGTCTGTACCATTGCAAATTTGCAACGGTACGGACACAAATGGTATAATTTTGGCACATATACAACATCTGATGGGAGGTGTTTTTTGTGTTTGTTGTGTCAAATGTGTCAAATATTTGGCATTTGGCACATCTGCTGTAAGTGCTCTAAGCAACTTTGCTTGGTTTGATAAAAAAACTTGTTCTTGTTTTTCTTATTATAAACAAGCTGTAGTTTTAGTTTCCATTTGGTTGGGTGAATTTTAGAGGTGATGGAAAACAATAAAAAGAGAGAGAGAGAGAGAGAGAGAGAGAGAAATTTATTGGGGTATTTGGTTGGGTGAGTTTGTGCAAAGAAAACTAGTAAGGTCTAAATGTTTTCTCCCTAGGCTCACCAAAACCTACTCAAATTGAGAAGAAAATTAAAAAGAAAACATAGATACTAGTCAAAGGCCAAATTTGCCCCCCACTGTGTCTGTGCATTGAGTACGTTAACGTTCCTTTTTTTTTTTTTTCCAACGTTTTAATCAAACGGTTTCCTTTTTTTTTTTTTTTTAATGCATTTTGTTCTTTTCTTTTTTAATCAACGGTCGGGTTTTTGGTGGCTTTCACCTCTTATTTTTTTAAGAAAAAACCTCTAATTGTTTTGTATAATATATATACTAACAAAGAAAAATAAAATAGTATTATTATAATATTAATGATGTGTTAGTTTTTATAAGATGTTGTTCTTTATAGTTTTAATTAATAATAAGGTTTTTTAATGATTGTAAGGGAAATATTTCTCATATTATGCAATAAGGGCATGAGTGTAATTTTATACAAATTACATTTTCTATACCCTCAATTTTCCTCTCAACCAAACAAATAATTTTTTTATCCCTCCACTTTTCCACATTTGCAACTAAATACAAATGAAGGAAACTAAATTTTTTAATTTTATTTTTCCACTTTTCTATTCTCTCCCCATTTTCTATCATTTCATTTTTTCCATCTCTCCCATCAAATGGATCTTTAAATGTGTTTAATAAATGAGTAGAGGCTAGGCAAAAAAACAAAAAAAAATTATATTCATGAATAGGCTTGTGAACAATAAAGCTCAACAAAAAATAAATAAATAAAAAATCTAAGTCTAGGCTCCTTTATGGGTTTGGTAACAATATTTATATGAGCATGGCAAATAAACTCATTTCTTACTAATACTTTAATTAATTGGAAGTTGAGATTAGTCATCCAAACCAAACATGCTTAATATAGCTTGGTAATATACTTGTGTAGGATCTCAAACTCAAGCTCAAAAGCTCGATATTGTGCTCAAGTTTGGGCTTGAGTAAAGAATTAAGCTTTTAGAATTTTTTGATAAGCTTGAACTCAAACAATATTGACAAGTTTGGTTTGAGATCAAGCTAAACTTGAATATTGTACTTTTGTTGTCAAGCCGAACTCAAACATTTACCATTCAACAAAACTCGACTTGTTGATAGCCCTACACCCTACCTCCTTTATGTTGCCACTATTACCCTAGAACGGTCTATTACTATTAAAGCTGGTCACAAGAACAGGGGGGTGGTTGGGTAATGGCCTCCTTTGTTTTTCCAAAAATGCCCCTCTCTCTAATTTAATGTTATTTTCAAATTAGAGTAATTTTTTTTTTTTTTTTGGGTAATGGCTCATTTTCATTTTTTAAATGTATAAATACTCTTTAATGCATGGTTTTTTTTTTTTTTTTTTTTTTCTTTTCACTATGTTGTCATATATAATTTATTACTTTTATGGCTCGTTTGGGAGGAGGGGTTGGAATGGAAACTAATGAAAAGAATAATTTTAGAATATTCTTCACTTCCCTTATTTGGGAATTTTAATGGAGGGAATGAAAAATTAATTCCCTTACTTGAGAGTTTAAGTGGGAGTGAATGGAATAGATAGGAGGGAACACTCGTTCTTCTTTATTCCCTTAAAATTTCAAATTTTCATTCCCCCCCAAATTGGGAGGAATTTGAGGAAATTGAATTAGATTTAATGATTTTTTTTTTTACTAAAACTCCCAAAATACCCCTATATATTTAACCGTTTATTTTAAAATAGGGGTCTAATAGTAATATTGTCATAAAATGATTTCATTCCATTCCCTCCATGTTACTCCTAAACAAGATTACTTACATTCCATTCATTTTCATTCCTTTCCATTCCTTTATTTTAAAACATCCAATTAAAGCTACTTAATTCCATTTCATTAATTTCCATTCCCTTATGATCATTTCATTTCATTCTCTTACGAACTCCCAAACGAAGCCTTAGGAACATTTGAGGCAAAGGTTTATAAAAATATGCACGTAATTTTTTTTTTCTAATTAATGGAAAGTAAATCTGAAGGAATAGCAAAAGATTGAAGGAAAATATCTAAGAGTGAGTTTCAACCAATGGCTGTCTGCTCCTGATGATAGTTCTTTATCATCAGACCAAAATACCAATCGGTTTTTGGTGTAGGCGAAAATTGAACCCAAGATTTCTTATTCAACCATCAAAAACTTTACTAGTTGAGGTAACTATGAGTTTGTTACAAACTCACCTAAAAGTGTGGTAACAAACTCTAATCTAACCATGTGTGTATTTAAATAAACCACGTGTTACAAGAGGATTATAACATAATTTATTTTAGTTGGGAACTTGAGTAATACCTTACTCAATGGAATTGGCCATCCTACTTGAGTCCTCAGTTTTTAGTGTGAAAATATTGTAAAAATATTATGGAGTATGGATGTAGCATATCTCTTTGTTAAGTGACTTGTTGTGCTTTGAGAGAAACAACATCATATAGTCTCTTTTGCTAAGTTGGTGTAGATAGTAAATACGACACCATTTTCCTTATCAAATCTCTTTATTAAAAGTTCTTTTTATTTTTCTAAAACAAACTCATTTTCATTTGCAATTAGAGAGTCAGTTATATAGGAATACATCGATACATTTAGCTTGTCCTGAAAAGGAAAAAAAAAAAATGGTTCCACCACTTATTAATAGGGGCAGCGCCATGACCAGGCCAGGGGATTCAAATGAACCCCCTGACCTGGCCCAAAATATTAAAAAAAAAAAAATATATATATATATATATATATAGTATTTTTAAAATTTTAATTGTTTGACCCCTTCAATAAAAATTTGAACACCCCAACTCTATTTTTTTTTTTTTTTTTTTAAGCCTAGCTGAATTAAGTTTGAATATGATCCTCTTAATACTACTTTCACAATATTTTCACAATACAATGGCAAGTTGTAACTAGTTTGATAAATGCTCTACAAATGTCAAAGACTAAGAAATTTTTTACTACTTGCTCCAATTCAAAGAGATGAGCGACCTTGCTTCAAAAGCAAAACCTTATTACTTTTTATTTCTCCTAGTTTCATGTTTCCTCCCAGCCCTACTCCAATTCAAAGAGATGAGTGACCTTGCTTCAAAAGCAAAACCTTATTACTTTTATTTCTCTTAGTTTCATGTTTCCTCCCAGCCCTACTAGTAGGTGTGTTACTAACTTACTATTCTTATTTATTCTATATATTTTTTATTTAATTGATATAACTTGTAAATATAATAAGTTATTATTAATTGACAAAAATGTATGATTAGTTATTTAATTCTATTTGTTCATGCATCTAATGATTGTTGTCTTAACAATCTTTAAACTATTAATAATTTTTTAGACTACTGTACAATATAGTTGTATTGTGTATAATGTGAAAGTTGTATATATATATATATATATATAATTAATAAGATGATTCCCTTGTTTTGTCTTCAATTTTTGGCATACCAAAATATCCTCATACAAATTCTGAAATAATATACCCTTTAGTTTAATTTTTTTTCCCTAAAAAAAAAAAGTTAAAAAGTAATACTATCTCACATACAAAAGGGGGGAAAAAAACCATATTCTCACCACTCATTTGTTTTCAAATGTCTTATTCCTATTTGTATTTGTAATCTATTTGAATTCAAATACATCAATTATCTTCCAAAAAAATACAAAATTACTTCTTCCAAAAAATGTTAAAAGAGTAATACTATCTCACATACAAAAGGGAAAAAACTGTTATTCCCACCACTCATTTGTATTCAAATGTCTAATTCCTATATGTATTTGTTATCTATTTGTATTCAAATACTTCAATTATCTTCATTTAAAAAAAAAATACAAAATTACTTCTTCAATAAAAAAAAAAAATAAAAAAAAAAAAATCAAAAAACCACTCCCTCACTTAAAAATTACTCATTCTTATCTCAAAATTTCTATGGTTTTTTTTTTTTTTTTTAAATTTAAAATTTTAATTCTTTAACACATTCCAAAAATTTTATTATCCAAATTCTATATAGTTATCATAAAATCTCATCCATCCACACTAATGTATATCATTCTTATCTTGAATTTTCTTTGGTTTTTTTTTTTTTAATTCTTTTACATGTTCCAAAATTTTTATTATCCAAATTTTATATAGTTATCAAAAATCCTCATCTATCCACACTAACTTATATCATTTTTCATTTGTTTAAATCTCAAAAAAAAAAAAAATTTACGGTTCTCTATTTCATTTTTAAACATTATTCTATGTTGTCTTACCTATTTTTTTTTTTAAAAAAAATACACAATTATTTATATATCACTTTTAAACATTATAACATTAAACCAAATAAATGAATAAATAAATAAGAGCATTATCTGTATATATTAAGAGAATTTAGAAAGTTAGTTATTTTTTACTCAAAAAAAAAAGTTAGTTTTTTTTTTTCCTGTCGAAAATACCCCTAAATTAATTAACCAACAACTTAAAAATGATGTTAAAAAAGTAAATTAGCAAAAGAAAGTTAATTATTGTTCTTTTTATTGTCAAAAATACCCCCGCCTAAAACTTAAAAATGTGGTTAAAATAATAAGTGGAGAAAAAAATAAATTCCTACTTCTACGTTGAAATGTCTTCATGTTTCTAATAAACTCCTACTTTTACGTTGATTTAAATTCTTACTTCTACAGTCTACTCACTAACTTCCTACAAAATATGATCACTTTTTTATTAGTTTTAAAACTCCTTCAATTTACAAAACTTACCCTATGCTTTTTTTTTTTTTTTTTTATTGAAAAGAGTAAAAATTTTATATTATAATAAATGTAAATTATTAATATTTACCAAAAAATTATTAATATTTTCTCATGCGCGTGTCAAAGGCTAATTATTTTTTTACTCGCCTATCTTCATCCACAAATTTCTGATTATGCCGTTATCAACATATCTACAAAAAAATCCTGGAGCCGCCTCTTCTTATTAGTCGAAATGCTTGACCAAGGCACAACTAAATACGTCGGATCCACGGCATTGACTCCGTACATCTGTGTTGTCAATGACATCACCCGATGTGATCTGTCTAAAAACTCGAAATGAAAACGCGGTTGAAGATCCGTTCAAATTCTGTCGACAACGGTTTCAAATTTTGGTACCTAATGAAACGATTCAAACCAGATTGGTTGGTGAGATGGCCTTTAATCCAACCCAGCCATACTTGTTGTGGCCACCTCTAATTATTAGTGATGATTCACAGTTTTTGCACCACTAATTTGGATCACGTAACTTGCCCAGGGCTTGATGGGAGGCCACCTCATTCCCTTTTTTTGATTAAAATTGCTCAAAAACTTGAAGAGCTTTAAAGAATTTTTTTTTAATTTATAATATGATGTGAACCTTTTGAAAAAAATCTTATATGTGCTATGGGACTCACGTGAGTCTTATTCGCCGACATATAAGACACTTTTTTCGTACCTGTTTTTTGTGGTGCAGAACTGTGATTAGATATTTACTAGGAATCTTCCTCCAATCAAGGCCTTTGCTTACCAATTAAGTGGTTTCCTTCTTTAGTTTGACTTGAAACCAATATCACAGTCTTTTTCCTCCTCCTCCTTGTCCTTTCTTGGTTTGAAGCTGATTGCCACGGTTTTATATTGGCCAGGATGTCTTGTTTTTAATCGTATCTTTCTTACTTTGCTTTTGTTGTGAAAACTAAGCTAAAATGGTCAAATATTATTGTTTGCCGAAATATATATTCACCTATTATTGTTTTAAAAATATATAGAGGCTTATCACTTTTTGAGTATTTGAATTTTTTATGAACTCGAATTTTTTGAAAAAATAGCCTTTAAATTTGGCGGAAAATTTTTGATAAAACTCAAGTTTCCTTAACTCGTGTACTTAAAAAGTTGTAGACTTTTACATATTTTCAAAATAGTGACAGATTGATATATATTTCGGTAAATAGTGTTATTGTGCTATTTTGGCAGAACCAGCCCTAGGCCTAGGCCACTTAGGCCATCGCCTAAGGCCCCCTACCAAAGAAAAGCCTCTAAATTTTGGGATAAAAATTAATATATTTTTTTGAAAAAAATATTTTTTTTTGGAGATATAGATTTTTTTTTTGTACTTTTAAGAAGTCTCAAATAATTAAGTAATGCTAGAGATAATACAATTTTAAATACATAAGTCCTATAAATATATATGTCATTAATCACAAGAAATAATTTAGATAGAAAAATGCAAGAAATATATACTATAAGTTTTACTTCAAATACATTTACAAATTGATGTGACAATTAATATGATTTATGGATGTCAAAAACTTATTAAATGCATTTTTGAAATACTTTTTGTGATTGGTGATACATCTTTGTAAGCCTCATATTGTAAAATTTACAATATCCCTAATATCATTCATTCAAATACTTGTTTATTATTTTCTTGAAGTGTTACTAATCAAAGTCATTACTATATCGTTTCTAAGTGTTTTTTTAGTAAAATTTGTTATAGTTTTAGCATTTTTCCAAAAATAAAAAATAAAAAGCATATTACAAAATAAAAAGAATATAGTTTTGTTATAAAAAAAAATAATAATGATATTAAACACTAGTTAAATATTATTTTAAGTAATAACAAAAAAACCTCATTTAAATATATTGCCTAAGACCTCCGAATTTGTTGGTGTTGGTCCGCCCTGCATTTTGGCCGTTATTTCATTCTGTCATTTATCTTTGCTTCTCCGGTTCTTCAATAATGTCACACTTGTGATAAAAGCATATATGCTGATCCGCATATTCTTTTAAAACACTGCCAGATAAATACTCATCTTGATTCTGCATTATTCTTTTTTTTTTTTTTTATTATTATCAATTTTCAAATCTTCCTTCGTTGTACGTATATATAAATATCTATAACATTTCTCATTGTCATGAGATAAGGCCATGAGTTGCCCAATTTCTTCTTCAAAACCCTTCATGGCTTGTGTAGGGAGAGGAAAACCAACAAACATTTATCCCTGAACAAGAAAGGAATCTAGCTTCCTATATGACTAATTGTATATGTAGATCAAAGTCATCAAACTCACCTGGACCTGGTACAGAATTTACACATATGAAGTTCCAAATCTACACTTGAAAAATCCCATCTATAAAATTATAAGATCAGTGCCGATCAATTAAGAAAGTGGAGCATGCTCTGATATGCCAAGATTGCGAAGCCAAAGAAAAAAAAGTTCAGACTCAAATCTTCTAGCGGAAAATTATACAATATTATGCAGCCGAAAAGTTAAAAAAAAAAAAATAGGACAAAGTTTAGCTACAAAATCAATTGTAGCTTAAGGCTACAAACTGCTCTAATAAACTGACATGTGTAAAAAATCGCATGTGCATTGCATATGATTACTTAAATAAACTTAATCTAACTAACCTAGTTAACTACACCATCTATTGTAAAAATAAAAAAATAAAAACTAAAAACCTAAAAAGGACAAAACATATAATCTCTCTCTCTCTCTCTCTCTCTCTCTCATTGAAGAAACCCAACTCCCAAAACTAGAGACCCAAACCCTCTGTCTCCACCACCGGCCAACACAATAAAGTTGTTAATGAAAATTATAATGACAAGATGGGACTTTCACTAGAAAATGCTTCCCAATCCAAATCCAAAATTGCAATCAAAACTGAAACCAAATAAAGGATGGCAGTTTATGTATTTACGAGTCGTCAATCACATGAGCCCTTCATGAATTCCAATGGCAATGTGAGTCCAATTTCAACCACTTAAGTTTCATCATCATGAAGAACAAGAACATTATCCTAGAGGTGAGATAACCTGCAGTATATTCTAATCACATATTGCACTTAAGTACCATAATCCGAACTCTATGTTCAATAACTACAAATCCAACTCATGTAGATGTGAGGATCTATGCTATTCCAAAACTACATCATAAAAAATTCACTTTTGTCAACTACGCATCAAAGTCCTTAGTTCTCCACTATTAAGGTTCAGGAAAGAGAAACAAAAAAGAACTTCGACAAATCTTCAACTTCTCATCACTTACACAGACAAGCCCGAAGAAAGATTCTATTATTTATTCTAAGGTGTCTACAAAAGCGAAAGGATCAACTGATTTGAAGTTGGCCGGTGATGGAAACAGAGGGTTTGGGTTGGCTGGCTAGCGATGGCGATCGGAGGGTTTGGGTCTTTGGTTTTGGGAGCTGGCCGGGTTTCTTCAATGAAAGAGATAGAGAGAGAGAGATTATACATTATGTCCTTTTTAGGTTTTTAGTTTTTATTTTTTTTAATAAATGGTGTAGTTAACTAGGGTTAGTTGGGTTAATTTTAACTTAAGTAATCATGTGCAATGCACATGCCATTTTTTACACATGTCAGTTTATTAGAGTAGTTTGTAGCCTTAGTTTACAATTAATTTTTTAGCTAAACTTTGTCCAAAAATATATATAATGATATGCAAAAGCTAAGCTGAACGGTAAAATAACTATATGCCACAAGACTCTTCATAGAGCTAGAATCTTCATCACAATTTCTTAAGAAAACAAATGAACTAAATCCAAAGGAAAATAAACTAGGGAGCCTAAATTCAAGTTTTTGTAATTTAAAACAATGCATCAAAAATGAGTTTATGGATGAAATAGTAAATAATATTTGATTAACATGAAAATTGAAATGCATGTTAAGAACATATAATACAACGTTAAGATTTCCAAAATATAAATTCAATAATAAGTTATTAGATGGTATAACATTACTTAGAGTTACACTTGATATAAGTGTACTTGAACCCAACTCTCTCTCTTCAAAACATTTTCAAATTTATTAAACTCAAATACTCTTGAAGAAATTTTGTTTAAATTGAAAAATACTAACCTGTTTCTTTGTTTCTTATAAGTGTTGCTACATTGAGGAATTTTGTCGGAGGAATCATGGACGATGGTTTGTTCATTGCCTTTCCCGCCTTCCACTGATCCCAAATTGTCTTTGCCTTAATTAGGCTTAGGTGTAGCTCCAAAAATATATACTCTCTCCGTTCCATTTTTTTTGTCCTGTTTGAAAAGTTAAACTTTTTAAGGGAACATCATTTATAGTTTTGTCTACCTTTTAAAAATATATAAGTTTCCAAAACTACCCTTAAAAAAATTTATCAAAAAATTGAATTAGTAAATTAATAGGGGTATAATAGGAATATTAGTAAATTAATGACTTTTAATTTTAGAAATAGGACAATATTTTGGGACATCTCAAAATGGAATAGAGGACAAAAAAAAAAGGGGACGAAGGGAGTATCTAACAAAAGAGGTGATGGCTTTACTAGTTTGAGGTTGAAATTAAAGATACACAATGACATACTAATCATGTATTCACGAATCAAAAATATCAAATTATCCATTAAACAATTCAAATAGAACATTCAAAGGACAAGGCATAGGAGTACAAAATTAGGTTATGAGTCCCATAAAAAACATAAAAAAAAAAAAAAAACAAAACAAAACAAAAGGTTCTGAGAATAAACAATAAACCAAACAGTTAAACAAATATTTAATAAAGAAAAAAAAAAATCTTCTAAAGCTGAGATTTGGAACAAATTTTACCTGTATGAATATTTCAGATTAAAATCCCCAAAGAAAAGGCAATAAGTATTAATTATAAAAGGGAACTTGAAGACCCGAGTTATTGGGATTTTCAATTTGGATTGAGGCCCTCTAGGCCTTTGTGGATGTTATTTTGGGAAAGTAATAGAATATTCGGGAGGAACGTGTACACTCACTCTCACATAAATTGTGAGTTTCATTGTAAATTTAATGAGTGAGATCCACAATTATGTGTGAGAACAAAGTATGCATTCATGGTACTTTAAGAATATTCTACAATTATTCATTATTTTGGATGAGTAAAATATGCAATGCTCTCTCTTTTGGCAATAGAAATTTATCGTTTATCATAAATAAATAAAAAATGCATAAATATTATTTTGATCTCTATATTTTAAGGTCATAGTTAATTTGGTTTATACATTTTGATAAATAATAGCAGTCAATTTGGTCCATATTATTTTCAATTTGCAGTCAATTTAGTTTCTATTATCAACTCATACAAAAAAAAAAAAAGAAAAAAGAAAAAAAGAAAAAAAGAAGCATACGAGAGACTGTTGACATGACGAGTGCTAATATGTCTAAATATTAAGATGAGTAAACATTCAGTCTGGAGCTGGTGTAAATGGGTTAATTTACACCACCAATAAATGAATGCCACGTCAGATTTATATTGAATAACCAATACACTCTAGCACACACAATTATATCTCAATTAAACTCAAAATCCTCAAACACGTATACACGATTCAGACCTGAAGAGCAGCTCCTCCAGCGTTAAACCCATTCCATCTCCTCCTCTCCTCTGACCACCGGAGCTCCACCCCACCACTAGCGCCGCCGCACACATCGTCTCTGGAGCTGACGCTGTCGCACCGAACTTAAGGTTTGTTCTTTTATGATTTACTATTTCCCCAAACTTTGGATTTTGTGATTTTGATGGGTTTGGGATAATTTTTTGGATATCAATCTATTTATATTGGTATGAGTTTTTTTGGCATGGATTTTGATTTTTTTTTTGGGTATTTTCATGGGTTTTGATTAGATTCTTAAGTGGTAGGTTCAAACCCTAAAAAAAAAAAAAAAAATCTGATTTTGGTTTTTGAGGCAAAGAAGACATTATTTTAGATCTCAAGTTATTCTTGTATGAGGCAGGGCCCCAGGCCAATTGTTCCTTGGGCCCTGGCCTTGTGGTACAGTACATGACCTTGTCCCCGTTGGACCTATGGCCTTGGTTTAGACATACTATAAGGCCTAATCTGAGCCCAAAAACCACAATGAGTCCATCATGTCTTGAACATGTCAAAAGCAAACCCCTGCCAATCAACTTTAACTTGGTCAGGAGTGCAAGTGCTTGGGGGTACCCAAGTTCTCGACAGCCTAGTATTGCCTTAGGGGATATCATTGCCGAGCATACTTTTTGAGGTTGGAGTCAGTTCCAATGCCATTACCACTGTTTCAATCATAGAGTATTTTCATTAGGAATAATTAGATTGGACCCCACCTACACGAATGAGATGAGGGAATAATCATGACACCTCTACTAACATGAAGCTATAAAAAGGAGAAGAGAATGAGAAAATGAGGGTTAGCAATCTTGGAGAGGAAAAAAGGAAAGTAAGAGAGAGAGAGAGAGAGAGAGAGAAAACAAGCGAAACCTAAGAGGGAGTAACACAGAGAGGAGAGTAAGGGTGCTCACTGGGATTAAGGAAAGCTATATAGTGATTTAAGGTGGAACTGCCCATAGTAGGAAATACTAGGCCCACTATACAAGTAGATTGTAAGCCCAATTATAAGCCCGGTCCACATAGCAGAATTTGGGTACGCACAATTGGCGCCGTTTATAGGGATCTCCTACGTAGCTTTGGTTTTGCCGAGAGACGCACGGGGAAAATGTCTGAAGGGAGTTATGCTAAAAGTGGTTCTGGGAGATCTTCTCGGGGATCCACTCGAAGGGAAAGAAGGCAGAAGAGGCGCGAAGATAGGGAGTCTGAGTAGGAGAAAGGGTAATCTGGCCTTAGAAAATGGTCGTTTCAAACACGCCGGACAATGTTAGGCGCTTCGGGGCGCGAGCGTTTTGACAAGAGGGACGAAGAACTTAAACGTTTGCGTTGGTTGGTAAGAGATTTGGAGTTGGAAGCAAGAGGTAGGTGTCAGAGAAGGGAACACAAGGAGTGCGAAGGAAGGTCTGCTAGTGTGGAAGGTTGCTATGGAGAAGGTTCCCATCAATCCGGTTCCAATCGACACCAGGATCGTTCATGGAGTACACAAACCAAGACTTGATTTCCCCAGAAGAGTGACAACCCCGCAATGCCACCATGGACACTATGAGCCGAGCATTATGTAGGGCTACTCGATCACCGTTCTGGGGGGATATCAAACGGGCTCCTATGCTGAGTAGATTTACGCAACATCCCGAGGATATGAAGTAGTTGATGAGGGTGTATCGAAGAATATAAAAGGTTAGAGGATGACCGGTAGCAGAGCAAAGACAAGGCTCTGATCATAAGTTAGTCTCAGCAGGGGGGTTTTCAATCAAGGCCTCGAAACGATTTGAGGATTCAAAAGTCGGGCGCACATGTGGGGGAAGTGAACATGATGTTCAAAGAGCCGATGCACAGAATCATGGATCAAATAAAAAATGAGCCATACTTTTGGTGGCCAAACAAGACGGGGGGTGACCCGTTAAGGAGAAATCAGAACCTGTACTGTACTTACCACAGAGATAAGGGGCATACCACCGAACAATGTAGGGTGTTAAAAGATCATCTAGGGTAGCTAGTAAAGGCGGGGTATTTAAAAGAGTTTGTGGTGGACCGAGAATTCAAGAAGCCGAGCAGGGTACTCGACCTCAGGGGAATCCTTTCCTACCCTTATTGGGAGTGATAGAGGTTATCCATGCAATTTTAAGGGGTACCCTGGTGTCCAAGAGGAGAGGGGTATTGGCCGTGGTGCTGGCAGAAGGTTGCCTGAGCGAGCAACCCTTCGAGAAGAAGTTAAAGCTCAATTAGGAGCCCATTGCCTTCAATGGTGACGATTTAGGAGGAACAATTTAGTCATACGACGATGCTTTAGTGGTTATAGTGAAAAGGGTATTGATAGATCAGGGGAGTGGTGCTGAAGTGATGTACCCTGACTTGTTCAGGGGCCTTGTCTTAAAGAATGAAGATCTCTCCAAGTACGATACGCCTCTGGTGGGGTTTAATGGTTGGATGGTGATCCTAGAGGGGCAGATTTTGCTGCCCGTGAACATGGATGGTAAGGAAGTAATGGTAACATTTATAGTGGTCGCTTCGTTTTCTTCGTATACGACGATCCTTGGAAGGCTATGGATTCATGCAATGGGTGCAGTTCTGTCCACCTTGTATGTGAAGGTCAAGTTCTACACCGAGCAAGGTATTGCTATAGTGAGAGGAAACTAGCAAGTGGCCAGGCAGTACTTGGTGGCCGTTGTTAACTAGGAGATCAAACAGAAGGAATCGGCTGAGGAGGTTCCCATATAGCAATTATAAGAACCCCAAGGGGAAGTGGGGGCTAGCTATGCCGATGACTTGATAAAAGTAAGGATACTGCCGGACGATGATAGGAGTTTCTAGATATGAGCAAGTATGAAGGACGAAGATAGGGTGGAAATGCTGTTTTATATATATATATATATATATATATATATATATATATATACAGAATGTGGATGTATTTGCTTGGAGCTCGTATGAGGTGCTTGGGGTGAACCCCAAGTTCATAGTTCACAAGCTTAACGTGGACTCATTCTTCCCTCCTAAGAAGTAGAAACCGAGGAGATCAGTTATGGGGCACGTCGAAGCCGTCAGGCAAGAGGTCAAAAGGTTAAAGGAGGCTAGGGCAATAAAGGAGGCCATCTTTCTAGAGTAGCTTGTGAATGCTGTGGTGGTAAAAAGGAATAATGGCAAATGGAGGGTTTGTGTTGATTTTACTGATTTGAACTGAGCATACCTAAAAGACCCATTCTCCATGCCAAAGATCGATCAACTGGTAGTTGCCACATACGGGCACCTGAGGATGAGCTTTCTGGACGCTTTCTAGGGATATCATCAAATTGCCCTAGCCACCAAGGATTAGGAAAAGACGGCGTTCATCTCTCCTAACGCCAATTACCACTATACCGTAATGCCGTTTGGACTAAAGAATGCTGAAGCTACTTATCAGCAGATGATGACGAGAATGTTCAGAAATAAAATTGAGCGTATGGTGGAGGTGTACATTAATGATATGGTGGTTAAAAGCAAACGAGAGGCACAGCATATTGATGATCCTAAAGAGGCATTCAAAGTGCTTCTGCAACACAAGCTGCACCTTAATGCTGACAAGTATGCTTTTGGACTGAGGCTGGCAAGTTCTTAAGGTATATGATCACTCACCGAGGAATAGAGGTCAACCCTAATCAGATTGAAGCTGTAAAGCGCCTCAAGCCATCGAGTAATTCAAAGGAAGTCCAAGTACTAACTGGCATGTTAGCTGCCCTCAACTGGTTTATTTCCAAGTTTGCCGACCGGTATTTTCCATTTTACCAACTTTTGAAGAAGTGGAAGGGATACTAGTGGAATGAGGAGTGTGAAAAGGCTTTTCAGGATCTAAATGAATATTTAGTACGTGCACCTATGTTAATAGCCCCAGAACTTGGTGAGGATTTATTCATGTATCTCTTAGCGTCCGAGTATACCATGAGTGCTGTACTACTGAGGGATCAAGGAGTGCAACAGCTAATATATTATGTCAGCAAAACTTTGGTTGATGCTAAGACGAGGTATTTGCCCCTGGAGAAGTTGATATTAGCACTAGTACATGCTACGAGAAAGTTGCCCTATTATTTCCAAACTTATACTATCTATGTGTTAACTGAATACTCTTTGCAGTCATTGTTGAAGAGATCTAATTTCACAGGCAGAACAGCTAAGTGAGGGACTTGACTAGGCTCTTTTGACATTAGGTATCGACCTAGAAGTTCAGTGAAAGGTCAGGTTAATTTTGTTGCAAATTTTTCCTCAATGAAGGAGTTGGAGATTGTTTGTCATGTAGAAGCGCACCTGTGGAAGGTATTTGTGGACAGTGTGTCCAAGGCACTAGGAGTCAAGGTTGGAATCATAATCATCACCCTGGAAGGAATAAAACTAGAGCATTCTTTTAGGCTAGGCTTTAAGGCTTCTAACAACGAAGCCGAGTATGAAGCCTTGCTTGCCAGATTGAGAGCTGTTTCGGACCTAGGTGCTAGGGAGGTAAAGGTCTACTCAGATCCTTGATTGGTGGTTAATTAGGTGCAAGGAAGCTTTAAGGCCAAGGATCCTTGGATGATGGAGTACTTACGGTTGGTAAAGCGAACTATGGACCGCTTTCTGAATGTAAGGGTAGTTCAAGAGGCTAGGGGATAGAATCGGCACACTGACTCTTTGTACACATTGGCGTCATCATTAACCGAAGAAGTACCTCGATTAATCAAAGTAGAGTTGGTGGCAGAACTGAGCAATAATACAGGGGTAGGTGTTTCACTGGTAACAACAGCCGAGCCATATTAGATGGATCCGATCATCAACTTTTGGTCGAGGATCGAGTGCCAACTGATGAAAATGAAGCAGAAAAAGTACGCTGGGCAGTCGCTCGGTATTGGTTGTCAGCTGATCGTAAGTTGTACCGGAGGTTTTTTGAGAAGCCCTACCTACAATGTTTGCACTCCAGTAAGATTGAAGAGCCCCTAATTGAACTTCATGAGGGGTATGTAGTAGTCACGTAGGGGGATGTTCATTAGCTCACTAAGCAATGACTCAGGGATTTCAGTGGCCGCGAATGCAAAAGGATGCTACCAAGTATACGCAAAATTGTGAGCAATGCCAAAAACACGCCCCAATGATCCACCAGTTGGCTGGGAGCCTAAATCCTATTAGTAAACCATGGCCCTTTGCGCAATGGGGGCTAGAAATTGTTGGTCCATTCCCTTGGGCTACAAAACGGAAGGTTCGTTTTAGTAGCCATGGACTATTTCACTAAATGGGTGGAGGCCGAGGCGTTGGCGAATATTCGGGACGTAAATCTTAAGAAGTTTATTTGGAGAAACATAGTAATAAGGTTCAGGGTACCAGAGTCTCTGTATCAAATAATGGGTTGCAATTTGATAGCAAAGTTTTCTACGAGTTTTGTAGCGGTCTCAGCATCAAGAACAAGTATTTTACCCTGGCATATCCGTAGAGTAACAGTCAACCTGAGGCCACCAACAAAGCCTAATGTTCTGTGGGCATATCGGACAACTCCTAGGAGGTCCACGGGAGAAATTTCGCTATCTCTAACGTATAGAGTGGAAGTAGTCATACCAGCTGAGATAAATTTGTGTAGTGACCGGGTTTCAGGATTTGTCCCTATCGAGAATACTGAATTAATGGTGAGACAGCTGAACTTGTTGGAGGAATATCAGGAATCAGCGACTATACAGCTAGCGGAATATTAAGAAAAACTTGCCTGGAGGTACAACAAGGACGTGAAGAGGAGGGAGTTTAGTGTTGGAGACTTGGTACTTCGAAAGCTAGTAGGAAACACGCGAGACGTCAATGCAGGAAAGTTAGCCCGACCTGGAAAGGCCTTATAGAATATCACTTCTTGGATATTGGAAAGCAATTCTTTTCCACTGTATATCTATAACACAACAGATGCAGATTGTCGGAGATTACTTGATATATAGTGGAAAATAATTGCCTTCTAATATCTAAGAAGTGATAAGGATCTCCTTCTTGCACTCAAGGAGTATGAAACTTATCCTACTAGCTAGATCAATACCAAAAGGATTGGGTAAAAGTTCTCACCCCTTTAATACTGGGTCAAAAACCTCCATCCAACCAAAGAGATATGACGAAGAATCTTGTTAAAAAGAATCACCAAAACCATATATCTCACTGTCTAGGACGGTAGTTGTAGGGTCAAATCTAGGATGAGTCATTAGAGGACAATGCTTCCAACATTGGCTAGGATTGGTCAGATATGGTGCCCACACTTCAGTACTATTGTTCTTAGATTCTCTATCACTCAAAATTAGGCCACTAAAAGAATATAGATGATAGCCTAAGACTGCATGGCATGGGGACTTGTTGCTGTAAATGACAAGATATGTGGTTCTTTGAAACAGGCAATTGGAAATTGCATATTCGTATAACGTAGAAACGGGTAGAAAAAGTGGATTGAGTTGCTTTTTATTAAAGGAACTCAATATAAAGCAACTCAATAGACAAATTAATATAATATTTACAATAAAAAAAAAAAACTCAACTTATTGCAACAAGGTTGTTTTTTGTAAGAAACTACGACATTTTTCACATATTACAACAAAACCTTTGAAGGAATAAGCTATTGCCACAAAGTTATTTATTGTAATAAAGAAGTTATTGCGTCAATTTGTTTGTTGCAATATGTAGAATGTATTGCAACGAGATTTTTGTGTTGCATAAAGTTATTGCCTCAAAGTTTATTACAATGGCTTGCAATAACTTTGTAGTTATTGCAATGATTTTTCCCATTGTAACATGCCTTTTTTCTTATAGTGTGATATTGGATTATTTTCTGATTTTGTTTGTATGCATCTATATTTTTATATTAGAGCAGGGTTTCATTAATTTTTGTTGATAAATTTTGGCTTTGGGAGAAAAAATTTTCTCTTATAATAGTGTTCTTTTTCTTAGACTTCAAATCCTACATGAAGCAAAGGTCTCTAATAGTTTTCGTTATCATCTAACCAAACCCACTAAAGAGTATTATCAACACCTACCACTCTAGTAGAATCCACATCTTATGGATGGTTACAGGTCACATCTGGATTCCGGCTAGGCACAAAAGCTGCAAGTTTCCTCCAAGAACGATTTGTAAAATCTTGACTTCATTCTTGCTAACGACCTTTGTTTGTATACACTTGCATAGTATACTCCTTGTGTACTTGGAATATACTATACTATGCATTGCTCTTGCATCTGAATAGGTGTAAACACACACATATATTTCTTTAATAAGTAATAAAGATTTATTAACGTAAAAAAAGAAAAAAAATAGAGAGAAACCTAAGTAATTAAAATATACAAGTGATGCAATCAATTACAAAAATTACATAAATCTAACTAAATCAAAAGTGAAAATAAAGATTGGTTTCTTGATGCTAAAAACCAATCCATTAGAGGCTGTTTGGATGACCCATTTTCATGACTCAATTCTCAGTTTTCATAACTCAATTCTCAAAAATGGTGGGACCCATAGCAAAATACTCGTTTGCCTACACCAATACTCTATTTCCATAACTCTGTTTTCAATACTCAATTCTCTACTTTTTGAGTTATGAGTTATGGAAACTGAAAACAACTTTTGGCTGTTTTCAGTTTTCAATTCTCAATTTTCAATGGCAAAATTGTAAATACCATTACAAACCGGTCCCACAGTCAGAATTTGCTCCCTCTTTTTCTTCTTTTCTCTTTTTTTTTTTTTTTTTTATCTTTTCTTTTTGTCTTTCACGGACACACCTACTTTCTTCTTCTTTTTCTTCTTTTTCTCACTTTCTGGGTTTCTTTTCCATTCTCCTTTCTTTTTTTTTTTTCTTTTCTTTGCGTTTCACGTTGGTTCTGGGTTTGGTTTTTTTTTTTTTTTTTTTTTTTTTTTTTTCTTTTCCTGGGTTCGGTCACCGGTGGTGTTCATCCTTCTTTTCTTTTTTCTTTTTTTTTTTTTTTTCCTGGGTTCGGTCTCCCCGGTGGTGTTCATCCTCCTTTTTTTTTTCCTTTTCCTGGGTTCAATCTCCCCATTGTTCATCCTTTTTTTTTTCCCCTTTTCCTGGGTTCGGTCTCCCCGGTGTCCATCCTTTTTTTTTTTTTTTTCCTTTTCCTGGGTTCGGTGATCTGGGTATTTTTTTTCTCCCTTTCTTCTTTCACTGGTTCGGGTTTGGGGGTACTAAAAAAAAAAAAAAAAAAAGCTGCCCTAGTGACAGAGCTGGGGCCCACAAATAGTGTGAAAAAATTTGAGTGATGGCATGAAAAAGATGGAGCCAAACGGGTATTAATTTTAGAGTGATGGGTGATGAGTGATGAAAAATGAGTAATGAGTGATGAGTGATGAGTGATGAAAATTGAGTGAACAAAATTGAGTGACCAAAAAAAAGTTCCCAAACAGCCTCTTAAGGTTCTAAACAAGAATAACTTGAGATCTAAAATAACGTCTTCTCTGCCTCAAACCTAGTAGGAAGCTTCCACATGCTTATTCCTTTGAATTTGCCACTATTCTCCTAAACTACAACTTGGAATAGTTAAGTCAAAGACACTACAGCAATTTGTTTTGCATATATGAAAAAAGAATCCAAGCTAGCTGGAAGAGAAGAGAAAAAAAAAAAAAAAAACCACAATCAGATTTTTTTTTTTTTTTTTTTTTTTTTAGGGTTTGAACCTACCGCTCATGAAAATACCCAAAAAAAAAAAAAAAAATCAAAATCCATGCCAAATCAAAAAAACTCATACCAATATAAATAGATTGATATCCAAAATTTTATCCCAAACCCATCAAAATCACGAAATCCAAAGTTTGGGGAAATAGCAAATCATAAAAGAACAAATCTTAGATCCAGTGCGGTGGCGTTAGCTCCAGAGACAACATGTGTGGCGGCGCTAGCGGCGGGGTGGAGCTCCAGTGATTAGAAGAGAGGAGGAGATGGAATGGGTTTAGCTTTAGAGGAGTTGTTCTTCAGGTCTGAATCGTGTATTTGTGTTTGAGGATTCTGAATTTAATTGAGATATAATTTTGTGTGCTAGAGTGTATTGGTTATTCAATACAAATTTGACATGGCATTCATTTATTAGTGGCGTAAATTAACCCATTTATGCTATCTCCGGACTGAAAGTTTACTCTTTTAAGATCCACATAAGGACTTAAATTTATATCTTTTTAAAAAAGGTCACATCAACATTTAAATAAATAACAAAATAAACTTATAGTTATATCTCTTTTTTATATATATATAAAAAAAAAATTATTTATTCACTTTCATAAACTCAGGAACATTTATCAACTTCATTTCTATCCAACCATAGCCACTAAAAGTTCATAAAAAAGGCCGCTGTTGACGCATAAAACTTCAACTAATAAAACATTCATCTAACTCAAAAAACTTCATAAATGAAAATAATTTTAGAAAAATTAAAAAAAAAAAAAATCAAAACCCAAATCAAAACCTCAATCAAAATCAAGAATTCAAAACAATGAATGAGCTGCAGCACCAACATCGACCAAACCCAAGCCCAGAAGGCCAACCGTTCATCACAGTTGCCCTCCTTCCTCACTGTTCATCGCCGCAAGCAACCATTGGGAAAATATCATTTCACACTACTTTGTGTTCACTATTTCACATGTATTCATAATTGATGCGGGATTATACACATTTTAACGCATCTAGAGAGAGGACCAGATTGCTTTTTTGAGACCTATCCAAAGCTTTAAACGATAGATACATTTTCACCGAGGACTTGAACAAAGCAGCATTTTAAGCACTTTTGCCAAGGTAGACTTTCCCTCACTTCAATTTCATACTCTTCTTGCATAAACATGTATCCTCAACACATGTTTAGCATATTGAGAATCTTCCCACAAATCGCACAATTAGTTGAGGTGGAGATACCTCTGTTTGACACCCACTTGTTGGTAAAATATTATGACCATTCGCCACACCAAGGTTTGTATTTTATGAGGAAAGGTAGATTACAATTTTTTTTTTTAGAGTTTTAATCTATAACGTCTGCTCTTGATGATGCTTTTTATTATCAAACCAATACACCAAACTTGGTGATGCTCTCTATCATCAGACTAATACACTAATCAGTTTTTGGTGTAAACGGAAATTGAACCTCAGATCTCTTATTTAATCACCAGAGACTTTACCAGTTAAACTAACTAAATTACAATTAGAGAATCTAAGTTGATCAGTCTAAACTCAGAGTATTTATTTTGAAGATTATTTGGGATTACGCCCATAAATTACCTAGGATTGTACCTTGGCAGTGCAAGAGATTCAATTTCAAAACTGTTTTATTTAGTTTATGAAATTTAAAATGATATAATATCCTCATGTGTATTGTTTTAAATACATTTTTTTAGTAATAATGTTTTGAATTTTATTTTCATTACTTTTTTGTTTTTGTTTTAATTTAATTGTTTGCCAATGGTTGACTTGTTTATATATATTGGTCGTTGTGTGTTAGAAGACCAGTCTTCAACTTGGGCAATCTGACACCTTCTCACTCTATTACTTAGACTTAGAGATTCGTTTAAGGAACGTAGGTTAGGCTTATTTATGTAATTTTATTCCCCCTTTGACTATATTGTCATTAGAAAATAAAGACTTGTAATTTTTTTATTAGCTTATACTTAGGCCTAAAGCCATGTAACTTTTTATTTTTAAATATGATTGTAATTTCATTTATTCATAAATGAAAATTTTTTGAGGGTTTTTCTTTGTTTTTTCATTCAATTAAATTAAGTGTAACTCCTTATAAATCCCTTAACATTTTCTACCATGAAATTTCTTTTTAATATTAAGAAAAAAAAATCACTATTCTCTTGTCTTGAGTTGTGGTTCTCATAGAACCATGTGTACAATCAAGAAGTTAGAGAGTTTCATTTGAAGCTCATTCAAAGTTGGTCAAGTTTAGTCAAAATTAGGATTTGGCCAAAATTTTGTAAATTTAGTGGTCTGGCATCTTACTTGGGTATAACTAACTTAAGACTCAATCAACATTGGTCAAAGTTAGTGAAAATCAAGTTTTAATAGTAAATTCATGAAATTTTTTGATCTAATATTCATTTAGCATGAATGGGCTTGGTGAATTCAAATTTTGGGACTCCAGAACATTCTTCTAGGGTTTACCTAGGCTGAAAATAAAATTGTGATTTTCGTCTAAAATTAAGGCAAATAAAGTACAATATGGACATATGAAGTGCTCCACACACACACAAAATCTTGGAATTGAATGGAAGCATAGGGATATATAGAATGGCTAGGCATGAATTGAGGCCTAATTAGTAGTTATGAGAGATATTGTGGTTAGAGCATTGACTGGGAAGTTGTTTTCCTGAAAAAGCTTATATTAATTAGAAAATGAGTGTGAGTCAAAGAGGTTTAAAATTTGTGTTATGTATCTAAGAGTTGCCATTTTTGATATACACAACTGTCAGTTTCTTTGAAACTTTTTTCCTTTTCCCGTGTGTTTTAAAAATACTTAGTATAGTATAAAATAAAATAAAATAAAAAACTCTCTTGAAGTAAAGTTTTTTATTATCGCAAAAGATCTACAATTAAGACAATTAAAATTCTACCCCTTAAAACGCTGTATTTGCTCTCTATGATGCTCTCAGAAGAAAATGTAAGATCCATAAAGGGCCAAATTCGTACATTAATTTCTTTTTATGGATAAAAATTTCAGTGTTTCTTTTGACATGAATCATGACTCCATACAACACTTTGAGAAGGAACACTTTTAATAATAACCCATTACCCATGCATCCTCCTGCTCCTAAGACAATTGCACGTTCATTTCCATCTTTGGTGTTTCCGAATGAAGCATGAATAAATAAGTAAAAAATTAATATGCAGCATCTTATCTCTCACATCAATTAATACAAAGAGAAAAACACCCATAGGTTTTTCTTTTCTTTCTATACAAATATAATATTTAAGGGGGAGATTATTATCGCCTTGTCATTCAAATTAATATAATTAATAAATATATATATATATATATATATATATATAAGAAAATGCTAATGAGTGCCCTTAGGACACTCGTTAATGATCCATTTAAAAAATGTTTTTATGGAAAATAAAATAAAAAAAAGTAATTAATATTTTAATAGCTTTTTTCATTTCCTATAAAAGTTGTATTAAAACTTTCCTAAAATGAATTATTAACAAGTGCTCTAAGGGCACTCGTTAGCATGACCCACATATATATATAATCAAAACTTATCCACCATCAATGATTCTGAGATACTTTATTAGAGTTTGTGTTTGATTGTGAAACCAAGTAGCAACATAATCCAGTAAAAAAAACATAAATTCCTATAATAAAAAGTAAAAAATAAAATCCAAACCTAGTAGAGTAAAGTAATCTCCTCAGGAAAAAAAAAAGTTTGTGTTTGATTGCAGGTCAAAACAAAAAGAAAGAACCCTTACCTATATTCTTTCTCAAGTAGCCAGTTCAAGTAGAAACCCTATTTTTTGAAATTTCTAAGCCAGCCACAGGTAATAAGCAATTGTCAAACACTCTTGAATCCCTAATCACATTCACCCAAAAGTAAGTACTCCTCAAACTATGAATACTTGGCAGTCGTGATAGGTAAAAACTCAAAGAAAGTCAATAATAAACAAAAGAAAAGAAAAAATAAAGGAACTTACAAAAGATAGAACTTGAAAAACCGTTGGAGTCTCTAACAAAATCTATTTAAATTGTTTAAAAACCATATCTGAAAGTAGAAGAAAAAGAAAGAAAATAATGTAGAGCTAAACTGAATGATTTCAATCTGAAGAAGAATGAGAGAAACTGGCAAAGCGTACATGAGTTTGTGGATCTTAAAGTATAGGAGTTTTAATTTATATATTTATTCTCGTTAGTTGAAAACTTGTAAGTGGGTATGATGAGGATATTTTAGGCATTAAAATTGTGGAATCCAAATGCGGAAAACCTCTTAAATAGTAGTTAGTGTGTGTGTGTATATATATATATATATGATTATCATCTCTAATTTAAAATCAATATAATTAATACAAGATATATGCAGATATTTTTAAGGCTAAAATGCAAAATTTACATTCTAAGTTTTACAATTTTTCATTTCAGTTTTCTAAGTTTACACTTAATCATTTTAATCTTCTAAGTTTCAAATCTTCTTAATTTAGTCTTCCGTTGACTCAACATTCACATTTGCTGTTAAGCTGCCCAAAACGATGTCATGTTGGCCATTATTTAATTTTTATTATTTATTTCTTAAATTAAAAAAAGTTAATTTGAAAAAAAAAAAACCAGAAATTAAAATAAACAAACATGTCCTCCCTTCCCCATCTGAAGAACACGAGACACAAACCCACCCACCCCTAGCCTAACTTGATAATTGAGACTGAGAGGGGAAAAGAGAGAGAGAGAAATCGAGAGATTAAAATGATTTGCATCTTGCCGTCCATCTCTCGAAGCTTAAAAAAAAAACCTTCGAAAAAGGATTAACTGACCTTTGAAAGAAAAATAAAATTGTGTTGGGATGCAAAGATTGTTGAAGACTTTGATGGGAAAGATTATATTACTTTGTAGCTAGAAGAGATCATACACTATTGATAATCTCAATGACAAAGACTAAGGAGGTCATTGCCATTTTCTAGAAGATCAATCTCTGGAGACATTTTCGAATTTTATTTTATTTTTTTGTAGGTTAAAATTTGGTGATTTAGTTTGATCAATCTATGTTTGTTTGTTTGTTTTGATTGATGGTGTAGAAAGATACGGGTTGATCCGTATGGAAGGAGTCTGAGGCAGCAACATCCACTTTTGGTCCTCCGATCTGTCTCTCACTCTCTCCTCTCCCTCTAATTTTTGGTTTTTTTAATTAAGAAACAAATAAATATTAAATATTAAATTAAGGCCAAAATGACATTGTTTTGAGCAGTTTAACAGTAGCAATAGACGGAATGTTAATGGATGATTGAATTAAGAAGAATTAAAACTTAGAGGGTTGAAATGAAAAATTGTGAAACTTAGAGATTGAATTTTGCATTTTGGCCAATTTTTAAATTAGGTAAAACAAAAGTTTAAAATTTTATTTATGTTTGTTTATATACTTCTAAAAAAAGATCATATCTTACTTATATTTCACAGTAGAATAGATGGCCGAAAACAATGAAAGGAAGAAGATATTTCGTAATTTTTGTTTCTCTTAAATTTTTGAACCAAAAAAAAAAGACCATAAGAACCAGAGTAGGTAGAACTTAGAAGACTTTATATATGATTATGTGAAGCTCTCATATTGTAATACATCTATCTCATATATGAGATAATTATAACTATTTGACGCTAAGGATTGTAATGAATGCATCTCTCACTACAAAAAAAAAAAAACTGGTATAGCCCGAATGGACTATGGAGTGCCCTGAGCTATGAATCCCCCCTCTTCTATTTATAGGGTGAGGGGAGGGCCTTGTGATGAAAATTTGGATCAGTGGGACTCTCCAAGGTGATGAATTCAAATTTTTATTTAAAAT
Source organism: Quercus variabilis (assembly GCA_030445155.1). Taxonomy (NCBI): domain Eukaryota; kingdom Viridiplantae; phylum Streptophyta; class Magnoliopsida; order Fagales; family Fagaceae; genus Quercus; species Quercus variabilis. The sequence goes on from CP129453.1 coordinate 49,147,101, forward strand.
GGAAAAAACTGATTAGATAAGAATCAGAAAAATGGAATTACATAGCCGAATTTTTTGGTCTGAACACGCGTCATTATTTTTTTTTCAAAAATCAGATTTAGTTGAAATAAATGTCATTTAAAAGATAACAAAATTAATAAAGTCCAAATTCCAATGTTTACTGTAGAGCTCCTGCTCTCGGCCGAGGACCCTGGGCCTCAGGAGATTTAGGCCTCCAAATCTACTTGTATTATGGGCCGAACGTAAACCTCCAAATCTATGTGTTCAGCTGGAGGATTCTCTCGAGTCATTATCTCAACTCTTCGGCGTGCATGCACTTGGGGGTATGTAAGCTGAACTTGCTCTTTTCCCAGTTCCCCTTATTCTCGGCTACAATGGGCTGTTACTAAGCCGGGAGCAACATGAGCAAGAGGTCCACATTTCCTGGAAAATGGTCCCACAATTATTGGCCCCCTACATTTACTATGCCAAAATTATTATGCAAGGTGAACCTGAATATCATTCTTAATTTCTTGGTTTTTTTCAACGATATTTTTTATAAGCCAATCCCATGATCTCTAGGATCGACCCCTTAAATGTCGCTGGGTCGCTCAACCTTACTTTGGTTGCTCAAGTCAACTCTTCTCTTCCTTGGTCTCCAACTCGACTTCGGGTGAGCGAAGCTGAGGACCGAGCTCAAGCTTATCCATGCCATGTCATCAGGTTGGCTTAGAACTTAGAAGACATTCTCATAATGTTTAATATGTGGGATAATACGTTTTACATATAAAATACACACACAAAAATTAATTATGTATCAGTTTTAAGGTTGGCCACGTCATCTAAGGGGTAAAAGTGGTCATTGGCACACCTTATGAGAATGCTCTAATGCATTCATTATTCATGCCTACTGAGATAATTATATGATGACTTTAGTTTAGAGTCTTTAGACAATACAGATTAAAATTATACTCCAGTTATTAGCCAAATGCACAAGGAGCACAAAAGATCACATGTATTTAGTAGGCACGTGAAATCTTACATACCCCACAAGAACATTTCTATAATGACCTATTGCTAGTCTAGATTAGTTAAGAAAGCTTTATTCTTAAATATCCTTAACGCGTGCTCCAAACTGAACATTTCTATATTGACCTTTTGCTAGTCTAGATGAGTTTAAGAAAGTTTTATTCGTAAATTTAATTAACGTGTGCTCTAAACTGAACATTTTTGTTAATATTTCCCTCTCTAGTATGTGAAATGGTCATTTGCGCGAGTAAACAACACGTAGAGAGTTACAATGAAATAGCCCCTAGATTGAAATGTTGGGAATTAGATTGTCTAGCTTAACAACAAGAACTTTTATTTTTTGGGGAGAGAAAGCAACAAGAACTTATTCCGTCTTTTATTGACTTAAGCGTAAAAAATGGAAATGTTAGGAATTAGACTGCCAAACACAATAGATGGTTATATCATTAGACAGTCACTAAAAATTGGGCTGTAACAATATAAAGACTGAAATAGTTTTGTTATTTAGCAATGTGGGACTGGCATGTTTGTTTTTGAAATACAACGGATAGGGTCGGTGGGGTCATAATAGATGCAATTTTGGTTTTAATTAGCATGGTTTCCTTATTTATTTATTTTTATATAAGATAGAATTTCTACTTTAGCCTAATCTAAGTAAATCTTGGCTCTTTCCCCTCACACTCTACACGCACTTATATTTAGAAAGTGACCACCGTATCAAGGGTGTGCGGTGATAAAAATTACATGGCTTTAGTTCTAAGTATAATAAGCTAATGAAAAAAACTACAAGTTCTTATTATCTCCTTAAAAAAAAAAGTCATGTAACTTTTTATTTTCAAATATGATTGCAATTTCATTTATTCATAAATGAAGGTTAGTTGAGGGTTTTTTTTCATACAATTAAATTAAGTGAAGTCCCTTAACATTCTCAACTGTGAAATTTCTTTTAATATATAAAAAAAAAAAATCACCATCCCCCTTAATTGCGGTTCTAACAGAACCATATGTACACCAAACAAGGAGTCAGAGTTTCATTTGAAGCTCATTTAAAGTTGGTCAAATTTGGACAAATAGGATTTGGGCATGAATGGGCTAGGTGAATTCAAATTTTGGGACTCGATCTGAAGTGTAACATTTTAATAAAACATGCTTCTAATAAGGTTTACCTAGGCCGAAAATAAAATTGTAATTTTCATCTAAAATTAAGGCGAATAAAGTACAATATCACCATATGAAATATTCAAAAAATAAAACACTTGGAATTGAATGGAAACATAGAAAACATAGAAGAGCAAGGTTTTTACGCAATTTAAGTTGCAAGAATTTGTATGCAATCCACTATGTGGCAATTGTATGTAGATGGTTTTTATAATCGTCATGTTGTGGGTTGTATAATAATTCCTACAACACAGATTGCATAAAAACCTTAATGAATTGAGACCTAATTAGTGGTTATGACATTTTTTTTTTTGGTTCTGGCATTGATTGGATGTTGTTTTCTTTAAATGTTTATATTCATCTATGAATATCCTTAATTTTATATTAAACTCTCTTGAATTAAAGTTTTTTATTATCACAAAAGATCTACAATTAAAATTCTACCATATATATATGATTATCCTCTCTAATTTATCATCAATATAATTAATACAAGATATATGCAGATATTTTTAAATTAGGTAAAATATAAGTATAAAATTTTATTTTTGTTTGTTTATATACTTCTAAAAAAAGATCACATCTTACTTATATTTCACAATAGAATAGATGACCGAAAACAATGAAAGGAAAAAAATTTTGTAATTTCTGTTTCTCTTAAATTTCTGAATAAAAAAAAAAAAAAAAAAACCATAAGAACCAGATTAGGTAGAACTTAGAATACTTTATATATGATTATGTGAGACTATCATATTGTAATACATCTATCTCATATATGAGATAATTATTACCATTTGACGCTAAGGATGGTAATGAATGCATCTCTCACTACCAAAAAAAAAAAAAAAAAAAAACTGGTATAGCCCGAATGGACCTATGCCGGTGCTTTAAAGACCTGTAGTGGCGCTTTTGAAGTGCCGGGATAGATCGTTTTTATTTTTGTTTTGTTTATTTTTTTGTAGTGGATCTTATTAACATCAAACAAAATCTTCAAACTCAGAAAGCAATCAAACTTGCAAGAATAACAAACAAATTCAAGCAAACACCCACGTTCACTCTCTCTTTGATTCTTGAACTCCCACTAGGTCCAGGAGCAGGTGCATCATGTCCAGAAGCAACAGGTTGAGGTGCATCCGCAGGACTGATCACTGGACCTTCTGCCTTCACCAACTGAAGGGTCCCATAGGCATTAAGATTTTCTGGACTGAAACCATGTTTCGTAGGCCAGCCTTGCGGGGTCACACCAGGACCCACTTGCCAAACTTGGTTCACCTTCTCAGTCTTCTCTTTCAGCTTCCATTGAGCAAAGATTGTGATAGTCCCATTAGAGTTCTCAGTGCTAAGATCCCACACATCGTAGGACAAGTTGAACCCTGCAGTAGTGAAGTTATAGGAGACAATATTGTAGGTTTTGATGGTCATGACGCCGTTGAACTTGAAGGCTAAGAGAGCCTGAGCTCCACTCATGCCTGTAGAATTGGGGTTGATAGCCCAAGAGACCCAGCCATCGGGCATAGCTGGTGGGGCTATGTAGGCAATGGAAAGAGAAGAATTGGTTGCGTTGTAGGTCCAGTGGAGATAGGCATTCAGGTATGGAAGATCGGTGCAGTTGGTGAAGACCTTGCCGTTTGTGAAGCTCTGTGATGTGCAGGTTTGTGATTCAGTTGGTGAAACCATCAAAGTCAATGCTAAGATTATCACAAATGTAAAACAAAGCCTCGCCATGAGAGAGAGAGAGAGAGAGGCTATGCTATCTTCTGAAAAGATTGAAGGCTATGCTATTGCTATCTTCTAGATTTGTAAGAATGTATATATAGCCATATAGGTTCTATGGATGATGAAAGATTTCTGACTTAAATCACACAGTGACACTTGTCATTATCATAAGAATAAATAGGGGGTCTGACTTTGAAGCCGTGTATATTGCATTCTTGTGTTACCAATGAAAAAGAAGAATATATCGCGGAGACTGAGAAAATGTTATATAGTGGAGTTCACGTTTAAGGTATATTCAAAGTTCAAACCACAGAAAGAACCAGTGAAATGCAATGAAACTTTACTCTCCGCTTATAAAGAAGGGATGAATCATGATCTCATCTCAAACCAAAGTATGATAACAACAAAATAATAATAATAATAATAATAAATAATAAATAAATAACTAATGCATTCTTTGTCATTCATACATATGTTCGAGATAATTGTAGCCATTTGAGAGAATCGATGACTCTAGTACTAGTAAATTACATTTTAGACTCTATAATTTAGTGGTATGGCAAATTAAGATTATATAATGCATTCTTTATCATTAATATATATGTTTGCTCGCGGTAAATATGGCCATTTAAGAGAATAAATAAATAATGCATTTTTTATCATTAATATATACACTAGATTGCGGTAATTATGGCCATTTAGGAGAATAAATAAATAATGCATTTTTTATCATTAATATATACGTTTGCTCGCGGTAATTATAGCTATTTAGGAGAATCGATGATTGCATCAAAGATATACTCTAGTACTAATAAATTACATTTCTAAACTCTATAATTTAGTGGTATGACAAATTAAGATTAATAATTTCTAGATGGAAATGGTTCTAACAAGACCAGAATTAGAGTTGCACCTATCAAGCCCAAGACTAAGCCATGAATGATGCCTAAACCAAGCATCAATATCGGTCTGCAAGCCTTAGGATTAGACCTGACAGGACGCGACACTCAAAGGTAACCTAGATTGAACACCATTTTGATCTTTGAGATTGCCTTTACATACGATGTTAGACTTTCAATACCTTCTGGACCAACTAGCCATGCCTTCACCTCACAACAAACTGTATGACTCGAAGCGATCAACTATTTGCCATAGGGAACCCTTCCTGCGGTCAAATTTGGTCAACCCATACAGCTTTCCTCAAAAGAAGAGCTTTTAATGCACTCACAACTTCCCTTCATGTTAGAAATTGATTATTGTACCTCATCAACTTTCATCGCAAAAAAATTCGATTGATTCTATCCCCCATCTACAACCTTAGACGCACTGCCTTGGTGTGCCTTCCTTTAGACGACCAAAGGGGACAACCTTTAGCACACTGAAAATGTTGATTTTAGGGGATGATTCCTGCCAAAATCTACCTCATTCCACTTATAAAAACCTACTAGTTCAATTGACCAAGGTATGTCATCTTTGAACGGTGTTACTTGATTAATTTGATTCCAAAAATGTTTTGATATAAGCATCAAAGTATCTTTGCTTAGCCTGTGGAATGGAGCGAATGGAATGAAAATGAATGAAAAGAATAATTTTATAATATTTTTACTTCTCTTGTTTGGGAGTTTTAATGAAGGAAATAAAAAATTTATTTAATGAATTTTTCACTAAAACTCTTAAAATACCCTTATATATTCAGTCATTTATTTTAAAATAGAGGTCCAATAATAACATTGTCATAAAATAATTTCATTCATTTCTTTTTATGTTACTCCCAAACAAAGTTACATTCTATTCATTTCCATTCATTTCTATTTTTTTATTTTAAAACATCTAGACAAAATTACTTGATTCTATTCCATTATTTTCCCTTACTTAAATGCATTCCATTACTTTTTATTCCTTTATAATTATTTCTTTCCATTCTATTTATTCCCTTGTGAACTTAAATTTTGTTAGGGAGTTCATAAAGGAAATGAATGAAATGATCATAATTGAATAAAATGGAATGTATTTAAATAAGAAAAATAAATGGAAATGAAATGAATGGAATTAAGTAACATTGTCTAGATGTTTTAAAATAAAGAAATGGAAATAAATGAAAGATAAGTAACCTTATTTGGGAGTAATATAGAGAAAAAGAATTGAATCATTTTGTGATAATATTATTGTTAAACCCCCTATTTAATATAGGGTTAAATATATAGGGGCATTTTAGGAGTTTTAATAAAAAATTCATTAAATCTAATTCCTTTCTTTCCAACTCCTTCCAATTTTAAGGGAAATGAAAATTTGGGGTTTTGCGGGAATAGAAAGGAATGAGTATTCTCTCCTATCTATTCCATTTCCTCCTATTTAAACTCCCAAACAAGGGAATGTATTTTCCATTTCCCCCATTAAAACTCTCGAACAAGAGAATGAAAGAATATTCTAAAATTATTATTTTCATTCTTTTTAGTGTTGCCGAGTAAAATATAAACAAAACAAAATAAAAAACTTCAAAACAACTTAGTCTCAATCATTATTATGTTCTATTAATCAAATATTTTTCTAATGTGTTGCCAAGGAATAATAAAAATAAAAATAAATAAAGTACCCAAATGATTCATTAGGAGAGGTCCCCTACCATTTAAAAATTCTTTCAAAATTTTGGGCATATGTAAGATACATGCCACGTACAAAAATTCAATAGTCTTCAAAAATCATGTAAATCCTTACATGACGTTTGGTATGGGGGTAATATTTTAGGATTCTCAAGAATGTTTAAAAATTCTCATATTTGGTTGCAAATCGCGCCAGGGAATCAGATGCCAAGGGAACCCCCTTTAGACCCCTCTCAATAGGAATGTGAATTTCCTTTAAAACATGTGAGTATCTAGATTCCCAAGCTTAAAGGAAGTTAAATTTTTTATAAATCAATAATTTTAACCATTTTTCCTTATCACTTAAGCAATTAAGATAAAATATCAAACAAATCATTAATATCTTTTCCCTTGTTCATATATTTTCTTGCCAAAATAACATAAACAGGATAGACAACTCTATTAATACATTCTTTAACAAAGTTCTATTTAGGTTTCACGTGTGGGGAAAAAAAAGTTTGAAGGGGACCTTTCATTATTGCTAGGTATTCACTTTTGTTGTTGTGCATGTGTTGCTTAACAAATTATTAATAGTTTATATTTTGTTTTTCATTATTTATTTAGAGGAAGATTTTTTTTTTTTTTTAAGGACTTGGTAGTTCACATTCAAATCTAAGGATAGAATGGGAAAATAAATAATTCATTTAATATTCATGAAAATAAACCGAATATTAGCATCTCACATTCTTAGGAATCTTAAGAGATTCCCAATGAAACCAAATATAGGAATAGTTACATTTTTAGGCATCTAGATTGTAAAGAATCACATCCCTAAGAATCTGGATGTCAGGAGTACTATCAATTCTCTCATACCAAATGCCACATTAAAGTTAAATAAATGCCATATATCTCACATCTGATTAAAAATAGGAGAGAATTGAGAACTTAAATAGGAAGGGATCTTCAATTCAAATGGTTTAGGTGGAATCAAACAACAATATGCTAACACACAAATACCAAAATTCCAAACTTTAAACTTTGGATCTCAAAAAAAAAAAAATAATATATATATATATATATATATATATATCAAACACAGAGCCCCATTTGAATTATAAACAAAAGGAAAAAGTCATACAGATCAATTTGCATATGAAAAAGTAATCAAGTTGGCAAACAACTTGACACCACGCCATTAGCACTTAGGGATTTTTTATATAAATGAGATTTTTTTTTGCTTTGGTTTTAGTAGTCGACATAGGCAATAGGAATATGATTGAGGACTATTTTACTTTTTTGGAACAATTTTCAATTTTGGATGTACTCAGATATTTTTTTGGGTCCAAAATTTAAAATCTTATCTATATAAAAATATTATAAAATGTTAAAGTAGAAGCTCAATTTAGAATTCAAATTAAAATTTAATTGCACACAATTTTGTTATAAATTTCCTTCTGATTAGTAATTATATTCTAATTTGATGCCAACTAGTAGTAATTACTAATTACAATTTGAGAATACAATTTGTTAATTAGTAATTACTACTAGTTGGCATCAAATTAGAATATAATTACTGATTAGAAGGAAATTTATAACAAAATTGTGTGCAATTAAATTTTAATTTGAATTCTAAATTGAGCTTCTACTTTAACATTTTATAATATTTTTATATAAATTGTATTCTCAAAATATATATATATATATATATATATATATTCTAATTCGATGCCAACTATCTTTAACTTTTGAATGTACTCCAATTGTGTGCCAGTATCCTTCTATTTAAATTCTAAGTTTGTGTAAATGTCTTTATTCTTTACATAAAAATTCATGCACCTACACATAAAAAGTATAAATTTTAATTTATTATACGTTTATGTAATATTATGAGTTTATATGCTCTATTGCATACTAGTTAAAAATGTTCCAATTATTAGCCAAAAAAAAAAGTTAAAAATTTTCATATATTTGTACATGATTGTGGTTAATCTTAATTGCAACCACAGATATGCAGGAATTTATTAGCTAATATGTAAATGACATCAAGTTATTCGCGTTATAACTCTTGTATTAATGTCATATGACTTAATAACTTTTTATTAGGTTAATAATTTGAAATTTTCTTTAAAAAAAGATTAATAATTTGAAAATATTTTTGTTGGATTACAAATTCTCTAGCTTTTTAACTTATATATCAAATTTCGTATTAGTTAAATGTTATTTAGTATTTGATGAAAAAATTATGTTTTATATATGATTTTAAAGTTAAAAAAACTACTTAAAATTTAATCATTTTATAAATTAGATAACTATTTATCTTTAATCATTTTGATCCATCAATTACATAAGAGTTAATTTAAACCTGATAAAGTTTGACTACAAATTCATTCTCAAAAAAAAAAAAAAAAAAAAAAAAAAAAAAAAAAAAAAGACTACAAATTAGTTTATAACCAATTGCTATAACAACTCCACTCAACATCTTTTTATTTGATGTGAATTTTGAAAATTTTACCATTGGATTACATTTTTTTAATTATATTTCTCATACTTGTAAAATTTCCAAAAGATAAAAAATTAGTAACTATGTTATTGTGGGACCAGAGAATTTGGTATCCCCGACCCATTTCATATCAGGCCCAAGGCCCATGCTGAGGAGGAGGGAACGCCCGAGGACGAAATTTGAAAGTCCAAATTGCCCAGAAACCTTGCCAAGGACGACCCTGTCCTCGGCCAACCAAGACCATGGGAGGAGGAAGTAATGGGCCACCAAAAGTAGCCTTCCTGAGCATCTAAAGAGAAGGAACAAGCACAACGTGTCGGCTGTGGAAGCATGGTGGAGGAGCAAGTCCAAGATGAACTTTCACTTCCACATTAAATACCCACAACTAATATTCTGGCCGCATTAATGAGGAAATGACCCCTAAACAACCCAGCGTTGGTTGCTGCAGCCCACAGAAAGAATGAGAAGACAGCAGATGGGACAAACACTCGAGTAGTGATCTGTTTGATCAACAGATGTAGGGTTAAGATCAACCGAAAGAGGATATATAATGTAAGGGATTCCTCTTGAAAGGGGGACGGAAAAAGAAGGGAAAAAGGCAGCAGAAATATAAAGCATCGTAGCATCTTGTATCATGACTGAAACCTTTGTAACCGATTACTAAAGAAATAAAAGAACTTCAAGCTCCCCTGAGGAGAGCCGAGGAGCATCATTGCACATTTCAATCCAAGTTCGTGCTATTTAATCCATACGCATCCATGCCCAGTCATTGTATCCCTCACTAGGGCCTAGTTCTTGAACCCGCTCTCTACAAATTCATTGTATTGGGTTAGCTGGGCTGGAGTCCACTCACTCAACAGTAGAAGTACTCAAACCCAGTTCCTACAGTTATCAATCAAATATTTAGATTTCAAAATTTTATAGTCTAAAATTATGCATAAAATAACTTTATGGATCAAATAATAAATAACATCAGATTGAAACAAAATTTGACATGTGTTAAAAATATTAAAAAAAAAACATGCAATCTGATGGTTAGATTTTCAAAATACGTAATTTTGTTAATTTCTTTTTTAGTGAAAATTGTAACAATTGGCTATATCTAAAATTGTGGCTAAATTTTTTTCATTTGATAACTATATTCAAAATGTGAAAACACCATTTTTGGGTTATGGTCAATTTGATCCCTACATTTTAGTAGAAATTAATTTGGTTTTTGTTATTTTCAACTTGCAATTAATTTGGTCCCTATCGTTAACTCACTAATGAAAAATGCTTATTTGGCAAACAACTTGTCCAGTTAGCATGTTTAATATTAAAATATAAAATGAAATGTTGATATGTTTAGATTTTAGTTGCCACATTAGCACTTAGATGGCAAAAAAAGCCATATCATCTTTAAAAAATATTTGTTTTTGTACCAATTTTTTTTCCTTACAAAAATCACAGTTCTCCAAATCTTATATATGCAAGTCTCAATAACATATAGGCATAAATACACTTTTGGTCCTTACATTTTGGGTCGTTTCTTGATTTCGTCCCTAAATTGATTTTGCTCCTAAGTTAGTCCTTGATTTTTTTTAAATCGTTTTTAAAATGGTCTCTGCTGTCAACCCAGTTACAGAAAATGCGGATGTGGCAAATAGATTTCATTGTTTGCTGACGTAGCTAATAAAATAATAATAATAAAATTTTTTAAAAATTTTTTAATTGCTTTGTCAGTATTTAAATTAATAAAAAAAGCCAGCTAAGAAAATTATTAAAAAAAAAAAAAAAAAAACCTAAAAGCTAATGTAAACTAAAATCATTTCTTAAAAAATAAAAATTCATAATCGTTTTAATTCTTCTTGCTTTTGTTTTTGGTTAACCTCATAAGCTTAAACCCATCAACTGAGATGAACATCAAACTCAGAAATTTACATGAAATCCAAAAAATGAAGTGAACATTGAACCCATAAATCAATATCAAACAACAAACCCAGAAAAATTACATCAAACCCGCAAATTTACAACCCAAAAATAAATATTTAGAGAGATCAAGCAACAAACCCATTGAGATGAACTACCCAGAAACCATAAGAAAAACCTAGAAATTTACATGAAATCCAAAAAATGAAGTGAACATCAAACCCATAAATCAATATCAAACAATAGACCCAGAAAAATTACATCAAACCTGCAAATTTACAACCTAGAAATAAACATTTAGAGATATCAAGCAACAAACCCATTGAGATGAACTACCCAGAAACCATAAGAAAAACCTAGAAATTTACATGAAATCCAAAAAATGAAGTGAACATCGAACCCATAAATCAATATCAAACAACAAACTCAGAAAAATTACATCAAACACGCAAATTTACAACCCAGAAATAAACATTTAGAGAGATCAAGCAACAAACCCAGAACTCAGAATCTCTGCTTCGGTCATCCACTTCGTCAATGGCCAGATCTGAAACGTCACACCCAGTCACTGAATTGCAAGGCCAACAATGATGGCTTTCGTGACTCGATTTGAACGAGCTCAGTCTGGGCTCACCCATTTCATGGCTTTCATCTCTTTAAAACGCCACTTAAGACCCACAACCAGCAGCGTGATCAGTTGTGATCACCGTTTCCTTCTCCACGGCCACAGCCCACCCTCACTGAAACCCCAGAAAAACCCAGCCTCTCTAACCAAACCCAGCCATCTCCATCTCCAACCAAACCCATAATCCAAGACCCATGGACTATCGATCTCCACCCTGACTACCCCAATCACACCGATCTCCACCCCGACCACCGATCTCCACCTCCATTATTGACCACCCCATGGAAAACTAGAAAAACCTAGAGATTAGAGTCAGGTTTAGAAAGAGAGAGAAAATGTCAGAGATTAAGAGAGAGAGAGAGAGAGGGATTGAAAGCTTGAACAAAGAAATATACAAACACAAATACGCACCAAGAGACAGAGAAAGAAAGGATTTGAGAAAAAGAAAAAGGAAACGAAAAGAAGAAAGATACAGACACAAACACGGAGAAAGAGAGGATTTGAAAAAAGTTTTTTCTTTTTTTGTTTTTGATTTTGAATTTTTTTAGTTTAATTTTTTTTTAATTTTTAAAATTTTTTTATTAATTAAAATGCTGACTTGTCATTAAAACGCTACGTGGACGTTGATGTGGTATTTTTTATTATTATTTTATTAGCCACGTTAGCAAACAGTGAAATCTATTTACCACATCAGCAATTTTCGTAAATGGGTTGACGGCAGGGACCATTTTAAAAACGATTTAAAAAAATTAAGGACTAACTTAAGAGCAAAATCAATTTAGGAACCAAATCGAAAAATGGCCTAAAATGTAAGGGGCCAAAATTGTATTTACGCCTAACATTATATTTTGATTGGACTTAAATCTGATTTGTTTTTCTTTATTTGATGGGAATCTAAATAGGTTCTTTGAAATCCGGGATTCCACGAAAAATAGAACATTTTTTGGTCTTTTCATTGCGTAGAAGCGAGAGGCACTCATTTTCATAGAAACCCAGAGCAACATTCTCAAGGTTCTTGCTATTTAAGAAGCTAGATTACCTCCAATTAATGGATTTGTGTTGTGGCTTTTTCTTCTTTTTTTTTCTTTTTTTTGGGTGGGGCTTTTCCAGATTTTTTGCCTGTTCTATGGTGGAAAAGTCTAAATTCAGTTATTGAAATTTCAAGATTTTTGGAAAAGATAGGTGGAAATACCCAATCTCTCCAAACTCAGATTCACCACGACCAACCATCCAATACCACAGAACCACCACGGAGCCCGATTCGTGGCCACAGATCAGCCCCACTAACAACTGTGCCACCATTGTGAAATGCCTTAAGAATCAAAGACACCATCGCTGATCTAGTATTGAAATACATGTAAAATCACTAATCTCCTTGCTTTATGATGGATTTGTGGTGCTAGAAGGTTGTGTTGCAGTAAATCTGAGTTTGGGGCTTAGTTTGAATTTGGGGATTTTGGCTGAAACTTATGGAGTTAATTTGATCTTTCTTGATTGATGGCATAAAATTTGCTGTAATTGATAGCCAAATTGAAGGTTAGAAAGAATATGGTCTGTGATTGTTGGACTAGATTAGTGTTTGGTTACAAAGGAATTGCAAGAAATGAATTAAAATGAAATTGTTTAAAAAATTGTAAGAATATTCAAAGAAGAAATATATAAAAGGAAAAAAAAAATTGTTAAAAAGAATTAAAGATAATGTGACTTCTTTTTTTCTTTTTTTTATGTAATTGCTGATGTGGCCACTAAAATTAGATATATCAGCATCTAATTTAATATTTTGATATTAGACATGTCAACTAGACAAACTATTTGCCACGTAGGTATTTTCTATTAATAAGTTAACGGTAGGGACCAAATTAATTACAAGTTAAAAATAATAGAGACCAAATTAACTGCTATTAAAATTTAAGATCAAATTAATTTAGCCCTGTTCTAAATTTCAAAAAATTTAGGAGTTAATTTGGTATGAATGATGCCTTCCCTGAATATGAATGTCCTCGGAGCTCACTGCTACATGCATAGAGTGAAACATTAGTCTGAGGGGGGTGTTTTGTGTACAGCTAAGAAGTGACACTTTGTGATTTGATTATTCGAATGTGTTTAATTTGTTTATTTTTATCATTTGGGTTGGTGGTTGAGTACTGGTTGCTTCCATTTGAGAGAGAGAACATGCACGCAGATGATAAGAAAATTGTATATTCTCGAGAGACCATGCACGCAGAGATGATAAGATATTGTATATATTAGTAGTCAAATGTTTCTTCAGAGAAACATCCAAAGGTGAGTACACGCTGTGTAAGAACTATATATAAGAAGCTTACGAAGTCATCTCTTCCAAAATATCATAAACAGAAGTGTGATGTTCTTGGCTTTAGCATTTATACAGTTCTATCTGTAATAGTTGAAGCTTTAAAAAGTTAAATTAATAAATAAACCAAATAAATTATGAAAATAATATATAGTTATTCATCTTTTCTTGAAAATAAAAATAAGAAAGAGCTTTTGTCTAGATCCATATGCCCCAGTAGTTAATTTTATGTATATTTGGCAAGTTCACACAAGCTAAAATAGCATAAAACAAAAGGACAAGGTTTCTTAGAGGAACGTTTTAAATTTTTTTATTAAATGTGAATTTTAAAAATCTCTCCGTTGGATTGCATGTTCTTTATGTTCTTAATATACATGTCAAATTCCATTTAAATTGGATATAATTTACTATTTGATCAATAAATTTATTTTTTATGCATAATTTTAAACTAAAAAAACTTGAAATTTAAATATTTGATTGATAATATAACTATTGATTTTTGATTTTCTTGAAATTTTGCAAATACGTAGAATATAATAAGATGCAATCTAATGGTTAAATTTTCAAAATTCACATCCAATAAAAAAATGTGAGAGGATCTTAAAGGGTTTCTCTCCAAATTGTTTGAAAAAAACCTTTTCCAAACCGAAAATATTGCCAATAAACTCAATATTCACCAACATCAAATAATGAACCGGTTATGTAAAATGGGATTTTGCATACAAGTTGATCACTATAGCTTTTTATGCAAAACATTTTTTTTTTTCTCATTTTTCAAGGGTGAAGGAAGAGTGGATGATGATTGTTGTGTGTGAATAGAAAAATGGTTAAAAATTAATTTCAAGAAAATTGATATTTTAATGAAATAGGGTATAGAATGGATAATTTGATATAAGTATTTTAAAAATAGTTAGATATATATATTTTTTTTAAGTTCTAATTTTAAACATCTTATGAACTGGTTATGTAAAATGAGATTTTGCTATAGTGTTTGTGCAAATATACAAGTCAATCAGTATAGCTTTATATGCAACCAAAAAAAAAAAAAAAAAAATTTCTCGTTTCCCAAAGTGAAGGAAGAATGGATGGTGATTGTTGTATGTGAATAGAGAAATGGTTAAAAATTTCAAGAAAATTGATATTTTAATGAAATAGGGTATAGAATGGATAATTAGATATAAGTACTTTACAAATACTTAGCTAAAAAAAAAAAAAAAAGTTCTTATTTTAAAATTGATAATGATTTTTGCATAAGTTGATATGATTGTTTTAGTTTTCTCAACCTTTTTTTTTTAGAGAGTTTTAACCTATAACGTCTGCTCCTAATAATAACTTTTTATCTATAGACTAAAACACTAACCAATTTTTTAGTGTAAACGGGAATTGAATCTCAGATCTCTTATACAACCATCAAGGATTTTACTAATTGAGTTAACTGAAACTCATACCTTATTTTTTGTTTAAAGGTGAGATAGAAAACAACTTTAAACCAAAAAAAAAAAAATCTTAATTGTGTTAGTTTTTTAAAAATTTTATTAATATTTTAGGATGATAAAATAAGTAATCTAATAAAATAATATAATAGTATGATGTTCATGAATAATACTATGTTCACAATTCTAAATTATTACGGATAGAAAGTTTCATAGGAAACTCTGGACCAATTGGAGCAGATAGCCATTTAAGAAACCAACAGGGCAACTAGCTGGCAACACCATAGTCACCTAAGCTGAATTGGCCACGAAATGGCTTGGCAAATGGGTCATAGATATGTTTTATTAGAAGTAGACTTAACAACAGAGCTCAATTCAACCCTTTTAGTTCCTAAGACCTCATGAT
Source organism: Quercus variabilis (assembly GCA_030445155.1). Taxonomy (NCBI): domain Eukaryota; kingdom Viridiplantae; phylum Streptophyta; class Magnoliopsida; order Fagales; family Fagaceae; genus Quercus; species Quercus variabilis. Next base: position 49,162,745 of record CP129453.1, read on the forward strand.
ATCCATGTGATTTTGAGTTTGAAACCTATTGTCAGCATCTTTAGACCATCCCCAAGAAACTTCTCCCTCAGTTGAGTTAAACCCACAATTTTGATCAAACATTGACCTACTATGTTTTGTATATACTACAAATATATTCATCCGTATAAAATGAATAAGATCCATGGTTAACTGCGGTTTTGGGTTCGAAGTGATTAATGGATCTGACTGATTCAATGTAGGCACCCTAAAAACAAGAGAGACTGAGAAGATGAGTGATGAGGGAAATGAGAGGAAGAAGAGAGAAAAAGTTTGACTAGTTCTTACTAAGAACTCCTAGCCATAATTAACTCTATAGTCTCAACCCATAAACTCTTAATTGCATACACAAACAATTAGAAGTACAATTGGCAATGCACGTTTTCATTACACATGTATGTGCTAGTATCATTCTACTAAAAATGACTTTTAATAACATACAGCACAATGCTTTACAAGTCCAACGAATTCTTGACTTTTTTTTATTTGTACCGTACTCATATCACTTGTCCAGCACTTACATATCTGCCTATATAAACTATAAAGACAATTCATTGTATGGTTTTACACAATTCAATATATAGACTTCCAGTCTTTACAATTACAGTGACAAGCTTTCAAATACTCTTAATACCTCTTGGCACAGTAAATGTAGGCCAAAAGATTAAGGATGTTAAGAATGGAAAGGAGGGTGTAAAATAGATCCAAACGGGTTTGATTCAAATTTATTCCCCCAAGCCATGGTTGACCATATTTTCCACTCACTGAATTGGTTATGCCCACAAGCACTGAGCTAAGGAAGTACCCCATTGATGTAGAGCACCATGACAATGCAGTAGACATGCTTCTCATGCTATCAGGTGCCTCTGAGTAGAAAAACTCAAGCATTCCCCCAAGAGTTAACATGTCAGAAACTCCTAGCAAAAGGTATTGCCACCCAAGCCAAAAGACAGACAATATGACATTATTCTCAGCAGCCTCACGTCTCTTAACTTCAACTATAGCTGCCACAGCCATGGACCCTGATGCCAGCGCTAGCCCCAATCCGATCCTCCGAATTGGTAGGAACATTTTAGCCTTTTGATTGCCAAAAATACGTACGAACTGCTCATATAAGGGAATCGAAGCAAGCATGATGATGAGGGGAAATACTGTTAATGATTGAGTAGGGATTTTGAAATTGTGTATTGTTCTATTCATGATGTTCCCTTGTTGTACTGTGAATGTCATTAGTTGAGCTAGGCAACAGTTCATCAGAATTGTGGTTGCAAATATGGGAAGCAGGCCAAGAAAGGTTTTTGTTTCCTCCACCTCGGTTGCAGTAACTGTGTTGTCAATCAATGCTTTGTCTAGAATCCTGCAAATAAATTTGTATTATTTGTCAACTTAGGAGACATAATTAATGATAAGTAAACATTTTGAAAACAGCATGATGCAAGATTTTGCACTAGTAAAAACCAAAATTTTCTCCCTCTTTTGCTTTTTTTCTTTTTTTTTTTGCGTCTTTTTTCCCAATTTTTTTAGAGGTAGTTTCTATGTGCTGGAGAGTGGGAAATGTAAAACTCTACTATGACTTTTTTCCTCCTACATAAATTAGCAAGGATTTGAAACTTGTATTTGTTGCTCTCCTACCCAAATCTGCCGAAATCATCTTTTACACATGCTCTATTTACTATGTAGAACATATGCGTCATAAGATTTTGGGCTGCGTGAGATCCACATACTTGTAAAAGGCCCATTCAATGAAGTGGGCTTAAAAGATATTTTCTTCTTATTCTTTTTATTTTATTTTATAGGATTCATCATTCATGGCAAATTAGGTCCACTTACATCGTGTTTATATGTGCTTATGGGAAGTGAGTATTAAATTTCATTCATGTCAAGGTACTTGTGCGAAGTTAGTGATGAATTTCATTATTGTCAAGTACTTGCAAGGTACGCACAAATCATCTAATTTAAGAATAAGGAAAAATTAATTAATTACTTGAACCGGCTATGTGATTGTCCATTAACTCTCTCTGTTGGTGATAATTTCCAGTTTCGAGCTGTAGAAGCAAACACCTGGACACAGACATAAAGCCAGATAATAATAATAAGCAAATAAGAAGCAATTGAAAGAAAAATTCAAATTGTTATTGACTAAATTACAAATTTTACACTCTAACTTTGATTGTTTTTAATTCAGTACTTCAAGGTTTTTATATATATATATATATATATATATAAATTTAATTTCAGTCTTTTAACTTATATATGTTCTCAATTTAATCATTTCATCTTGTTCCATCCAATCTCACTGTTAATTTTAATAATTTACAGTGTAGATTGAATGAAAAGACTAAATTGCAAATGGATGAAAGTTGAAGGTCTGAAATTAAAATAAATAAATAAATAAAACTTAAATAATTGAATTATAAATAGAAATTTTAATGCAAAAATTCAATTTACACATGTTAACTTTGCCCAAAAATCATTTTGGTCCTTCAAGTTTGAAGTTGCTCATTTTAGTCTGGTAAGTTTGTCCAAAAATCATTTTCTTCTTTTAAGTTTGAAATTTGTTATTTTTGCTTTATAACGAATCATCTTAACTTTGCCCAAAAATCATTTTAGTCTTTTAAGAACTCACTTAAGTAGTCTAGTAACTTTGCTAAAAAATCACTTAAAAAGACGAACTTAGGGTATGTTTGAATACCGCTTATTTTATTGAAACTCAAAATTTATTGAAAGTAGTATAGATAAAGGTAAAAGTTAGTTGAAATAGTACAGTAGAACTCATAAATAATACCAAAAAGTACAATGAGACCCATGAATAATAGCAAAAATAAGCTGAATAGTAAAATAATTTTAATTTTTAATCTGTTCCCAAATGTACACTTAAAGGACTAAAATGATTTTTGGATAAAATTACTGGATTAAAATGATTATTTTCAAACTTAAAGAATTAAAATGATTTTGAGGTAAAATTAGTTAACTAAAATGGCCAACTTCAAAATTAAATTACTAAAATGATTTTTAAGCAAAGTTAGCCGATGTAAATTGCATTTTTGCCAAATTTTAATTTTATAATTTAGCCAAAAGTATTCTCTAACGTGTGAATGAAGTCTATTGAAAGTTGAAACCATAATAACAAACTTCTGCTTTACCTTAAAGATCCTTGATAATGGACTTCCACCAGGAAGTTTGTATCTATAAAATGAGAAACCAATGGTGAAAATGAAAAGGGTCACACTCAAGACTATCACCGATATCTGAAAACTCCAATTCCAACCAAGGTTCTCTTCAATCCAAATCATCAAAGTTACAGATATGAGGCCACCAGTACATAGGGAAAAGAAAAACCAGTTGAAGAAGGCAGAGATGAGTCGCTGATTGCTGTGGTCAAGCTGATCAGCCCCATGAGCAGGCAAGGTGGCCTTAACACCACCAACACCAAGGGCCATAGCATAGAGCCCAGCGTAAAGAATGGCTGCTTGAGACCCAGAAGGCCTTCTACCCATGGTTGGATGTAAATGTGGTTCATGAGCTTGGACTGTCAGTAAGATTAGTCCCTACAAAAATGGTGTCATCTTAATAGTTTATATATGTCGAGCTATGAAAAACTTTTGACTTTTGATGCACAAAACATTGCATGGATGCAAAATTTGTGATGGAAATAAAAAGATTTAAAGATCCCATCTGGCTAGGTAGGCTAATTTACATTGTACATTGTATTACCAAACATTTTGGCTACATTTAGCACATTAGTGAATAAAAATGCTCTATTCCACTATAAATTGTTCATTTTATTTTCTGCTAATTACAGCTTGCCACATGTCTCTTTTTTGTTTCCATGTAAAGTGAATGAAGTCCAAAATAAGAGGAGGGGGAATCAGACACATAACATGCTATAATTGGGGGTGAGTGAATTTTTATTCCACCTTAGCTAATTAAGGTGCCACTTGGTAACAACCCAACTAATATCATGCATATAAGATAGAATCTAAAAGAAAACTTTGGTAACAATAACTCATACACATAAGAAGAAAAAGAAAAGGCCTTGCACTATTTCAAATTTTCAATTCCTTAAACCACATGACCATGTGAACAGAAATTAAACAAGAAAAGACAGAGTTGTTGAAGGATAACATACAAGCAACTCAATTGAACAAAAGAAGATGAAGGTTTTGAATCTTGTGATGAATGAATCACTAATGAATCCACCACATATCGTGAGCAAAAAAGAGGTTCCCATAAAATTGGTCACCATGTTTGAAGCTTCAGCAGGTTTGTAATTCATAGACATCAGAAAGTATACAACAAAGTTTGAGGCATTTGATAAGAAAACCAAATTCTCCAATACCTCCACCACTGCACACACAAAAATGAGGTGCAATTACAGCGTTGTTAAGTTAAATCAATAAGTCTCATTCTCATATCTACGTGATTTGCGTGAGTGAGAAGAATCAACACACGGATGATAGAACAAAGCTTATACTACTCCATTATCTAATTTAAAGGTACTTTCCAACTGATTTTATGATGGCTGTGACTCATTTACAGCGTACTGTATGTTGACAAGATCAAAGAGAAACCAAGCCAAAAAATGCAAAATGAAAAAGAGATAAAATCATATAGAATAATAATGAGTTAATTTTATTTCCCTAATCAAACAGCCCATAATTTGTTTGCAACTCTAAAAATAGTGTTTACCACTACCACAATTACCTTTTTTTCAAGAGCAGAGTTAAGTTTGGAGGAATTGATCCCTACAAAAAGTTGCAAAACCTTAGGTTTATGTCAAATATGTAGGGGTTTGAAATTTTTTTCACAGTTTCACCCATTAAAAAAGAAAGTTGAGTTAATGTGAGAGCTACTTCAAAAAGAAGAGCCTCTTGTACTTTTGAAAACTTACGGAATATCATATTAACAAGGAAAAAAATTACAAAAAAAAAAAAAAAAAAATTGTTTATAAAGATAGATGTAGTTCTCATCCTCTTTATGTGTCATTGTTAGAATAAAAGATGTTAGTGCTTATTTATTAAAGTTGAAATTATCGTAAAAAGGAGAATAAAAACTTTTTCTGATTTTTTTTTTTTATTTGTTTGGTGTAGGGTCCATCAAAATAAGCTCAAAAAGTCCCCCAAACTTGTACAATTCACTCCGAAGTTAAAAAAAAAAATATATAAATAAAAATTAAAGTAAAAAGGAAATGAGAAAGGAATTACACAATTAAACCTCCAGTAAATAAATGGTCTATTTGGGATTCGCTTATTTTGTTAAAACTGAAATTTTTTTACTAAAAGTACTGTAAATAAAAATAAAAATTAACTAAAATAATACAGTGGGACTCATAAATAGTACCAAAAATATGTTAAATGATAAAATAAATTGGTAAAAATAATCTTTACCAAACAGACACAAGGTGAAAATTATAAAACCACAAAATTAACCAATCGGGTTCAATATAAGGTGTGATTACCCCTAAGTTGAAATATCTTACCACATACAATGCTTGCGGCTCTAACTCCACCATGCTTTCTGGGATCTGCGTTTTTCCCTCTCCAATCCACATACTCTTCTCTCTCGGGACTCATCTCAAGAACCTATTTTGAGGAGATAGAAAAGAAAAATAAGTAATCGAAACATGTTACAATCAGAACAGCCGGAAGAAGCGAAAGTGTGAAAGAATATCCTTGTACAGGATAATATATATAACAAAGTAGTGACCAAATTTTATTCATTTCAACACTCTAAAAATGGACCACAGGCTTTGTATTCAAGTGACATTGTTCTCCCCTATAAAAGGGGAAAACTTTGGTCCCATTCTATATTCTATAACCCTATAGCTCTAATGGTAGCTATGTAGATGTATTATTTCAACCCCACCACCATCAAAAAGTAACTAGAGTCACATATATTAGGCATGATATAAAAGATGGTACTCAATACATAAAACTCTCACGTTTGTAGAATCTAAGAAGATGATTGGTAGGTATTCTTACCAAATAATTAATACGATATATGATGATTAATATTTTAAGAGAGTTGTAATATGATAGAACATAAGAAAATAATATTCAAGAACTCATTGAGCAAGCTTACCATGAGTAGTTGACAATGAAGTGAGAGTTTCTCTGCAACGCAATCAAAAGTTGGTCCTTGAGAGAGAAGGTTGAGGAAAGGAAAGGAAGTGGAGTAAAACTTGGCATGCGGGGTTTCTCTTTATTAAGTATTATGGCTGGTGGCAATTAATAGAAGATTGGAAGACAAGTGAGATACCTTTTTTTTTTTTTTGATAGATAGTTGATACGTGAGATACTTAAGACATTGAGGACAAACTTGCATATGGGGATGAGACTGTCCATACACTTGTACTCAGAACCATGCATGTCGAACACGCCCACGTAATGAAAAACTGTCTTCATTTACATTCAATGTATACTTTTGGAACACAAGATTCATGGTAATGCCGAATTTAATACCTCGTATAGCATTTTATACCATATTTGGAATTTTGTGATTTCAACGTGTACCTTCCATTGAAGGAACTAGTTAATTTAGAATATTATTTTGATAGATGCTCATTTTGATCCCATTGTGTTTCTTGGTAGGTTTACCCAGCTCTGCCTCTGCCCATGCAGGTTCCCACTATTAAAAGTTTAAAACTGGGATGCACAGAGTGGAACCAGAAACTTTTGTTATTTCAGAGTTGGAGGACCAAACCATATGGTTTGATTCACAATTCCAGACAAACTTAAATAGATAATAGGTTGGCATACATGCATACAAGCATTCACATGTGTGTAGGGGCATTTAAGTACACTTGAAATCAAGAGCCTCATAGCTTTATAGGTTGTCACCTCTACTTATTTTCAACAAAAACATTTAAAGTTCAAATCTTCCCCTATCGATTATAGAATTTTAAAAAAAAATCTAAAAAAGAGGCAAACTTCTTAGCAATTTCTTTTTAATTAAACTAGCTACCAAATTATCTTTAATAAACTCATCCCCCATTCTATTATGGAGTAATGTTTTTACAAATTTTAAAATGACAAACTGGTCGCATTTAAATTTCATTCTTTTTTTTTTTCTTCAAATCCCACCCATCATCGAAAAGTAATTATTAAGTATTCTCGGAGCATAGTGATGTAGTATTCATTCTTCTCACATTCATAATGATTCTCACCAATTAAATTTATAGATCCCACTATAAATGTGAAAAGAGAAAACACCACATTACTAGCAAGAGTACTAAAAATTTTCTATTCTTGGGGCAGTCTTAAAGCCATAACATTAATTAAAACTAAATATAACGAAATGTCCTTACCATTGAATTATAATTTGAAGCCAAGTATTTTTTTTTTTTTTTCAATACACTCCAATTTATGATAAGTGTCTTTCCAGATATATGGTAGTTTTATGTCAATTATATTTACAAGTAAATTTTTGCACTTAAAATTAGAAAATATAAAAATACTCAATTTAAATCCTCTCCCCTAACTATCGAATTATCTCATTAAAAAAAAATGTGTACAAGCATTATTAACCATAATATAAATAGGAATTAAATATAACAAAGTCACTACAAGCGACCGATAATGTAAATAAAAATTAAATTTAACTAAATCAAACTAACATAAAATTCTAGATAAAATTAGTGAAGTAAATAAAATGAAAAACCTACACTTTTACCACTTTCTTTTTGGGGTTTTTTTTCCCCTTAGGGTAGTTCCGTCTCTTTCCAAACTTTCCTACTTGGTCACTAATAAAGATTAGTTATTATTGGTACGATGTATGAAGCTGTAATCCAATCAAATAGTGAATGATAGAGCTTGACTTAACAAAAATAATAAAATGTTCAAACTCACTTACATTGTTCTAACTAATTGGGACTAAAATGGGCTAAATTTTTAAGGACCTATAATATATTGAAACCTTTTTCTTTTTTTAATTGTTTGTTTGTTGAGGTGGAAAAGAGAAAAGTGATCAACGAAAATAGAGTAATATTTTTCACTAATAGTGGAATAAGGAATTAAAGAAAATACAAAGTGGACTACTATTAATACACTTTGACTTGGGAATTGGGCACATACACTCCCTCCTAAATGCACAGAAAATTAGGAGCAAAATGGGGGTAGGAATGATTCGAAAAGTATCATTTTGCTTCCTCCTTTATTATGGTTTTTTCCCCCCATTTATGGCAAGTTTATCTTCTACATAAATGCAATCATGTTTATCCAGAATATAAATTGGTTGAGATAAAATTATATTTTAGCCTTGTTTGTACGTATGTGAAATTCTTTTTTAAATTTAAACACTGACATTTAACTTAAGTGACCATCACATTAAGAGTGTACAGTATTTTTTTTTTCTTATTTTGGCTTCTTTTTTTTACTTTTATGGTAAGTTTATCTTTAATATTAGTTAAATTTTTATGCAATCTTGTTTTCGATAGTTGAATAAGAGATTTGGAATTTATTTTCTACCTGTACCAAAAATTTGATTTGTGTTTTAATTTGATGATAAAGAGTATTATCAGAAATGAACGTCATAGGTGAAAACTCTCTTAAAAAGAAAAAATAATAGGAATGATCATAATAGACTTGAAGATATTTTCAAATAAATTGACATGTTTTGAATTAAAAATAGATTATTTATATTTTAATGATAACATTGTTTACCAAAATGTAATATTAGAATTTAGATCACCAAAATATCTTAGAAGGAATTAATGATTTTTTTTTTTAGAAGACTTAACATGAATTGGTGAAATGCATCGATGTATATTATAAAATATAATAATAATTATATTTAACCCAGGCTTATTTCCTCACAACGTACTCGATTATCAAAAAATTCCTCTGGAAAAAGAAATGCATTTCTGTATATTCATTTTTTTTTTCATTCCAACTAAACGTGGATATAAAGCTTTTTATTTCTCTTATTTTTCTATTATACAGTACATAGAGATGTTATTGGGATTTTAACGTGACTCTTACAAAGGCCCAATATAACTAACTCAGACCCAATTTGTTTAAAAGTGCATTTGCATTTCTCGTATTCAAAGAATTATTCATCTCACTCATTCTACACTAATATTCTATGGGGACAACTTTTTCTTTTTAACAAAATTTTCACAATTTTTTTAAGGTGGCCATTTTTTTATAATAAAAAATGTGACCAATTATGATTAACGTAACATTAATTTCATATTAACCCTCTATTAATATTACTTCTATTATACACCAATCACATCTCAAAAGTCGTTGAAAAATATTATAAAATATTTTGTAATACCAAATTTATTGATACTTTATCTTATGATGATGTCGTATTATTGTATTGCATAGATTTTATTTTATTTTATATATATATATATATATATATATATTGAAGAAGAAGAAGAAGATTTTATTTTATATTATGTTTTAGGGAATGCCGTTGTCTGATACTACTATGCCCATATCACGTACTATGATTCAACTCAACTTAAAGTATTTCTATAAACAACAAAAACAATAAATAAATAAATAAAAACCTCAACTTAAATAAAATTTACAGCCTGATTCTTTCAAAAAACAAAAATAAAGTGATTGATTTAACCATGCAAGGATATGATTTTTTTTTTTTTTTTTTTTGATGGGTGCGAGGATATGATTTATATATTGGAATGCCATGTTGTATTCACAACTCACAAGTCAGGAATTGCGTGACAAAATTAATGTGAACTCCGTTGCATTTTACATGCACGCTGACGCCGTGTGGGTCAGCCACAATAGACTCAAGAAGGTGTCACGTGGGGCATGGTGTGGACTGTGGAAGGCTAAAAGCTTAAAAGCAGCCTGGTGATGATCATTGGGCCGAAGGTTCTCTAAATCCACTTGGAAAGGATAAGGGCTTATAGGAGGCCCATATCTTTTTTAGGTCAAGTTCAAAAATAAATACAGTTCCACCCATCAATTCAGATACTTTGATTTTATTTTTTTATATTTTTTGTTGGGTAAACAAACATTCCATTTTATTAACCTGGTTTTCAAAACCAGTATGGTCAAAAAACAGTTTTTTTGTCTTGGTTCCTGATTTTTACCGTTTTTATATTTGTTTTAAGAGTTTTATTAGATCGAATTAGTATCTAGTTCTTAATTGAATCGGTTGATCCAGTTCGATTTTTAAAACCATGAATTAACCAACTAGAGGAATAAAATATACAATTAACATAACTCTCTCCCAAGCTTCCCACACATAAGAAGGGAGGGAGTAATTATTACAATTGAAAATAGGGGAAACGAGAGAAACAATCTTAGCTTGAGCATGAGCTACAACATTATACTTTCTCTTGACTCAATAAAAAAAAACAATTAGCAAAATAAGTCTTGAGTTCCATAGCATTTGACATCAAAGTCTTTGCATTCTAATGACAGTCCTGGACATCCCTATTAAGTGCATCAAAGTAGAGTTTAGCATCTCCTTCAATTTTTCTAGATATCTCACATTTGCACCCGAAAACTCACCCCCGATCGTCATGTTTCGTTAAATTAAAGCATTACCACTACCCTATCAACTCATCTATGGCATTGTATTCAAGACTCACGGATTTTCTAGTGAAGGAATCACACAAAATAATGTTTTAAAGCTCTCTCAAAAGCCCTACTGGTGAGGCACCAAATAAAAAGAGTTGAACCAAGTAAAAGGGTTTCACATGCGTCTAGGTTTTCCTAGAGAGCTAGAAAAATTGACCAAATGGTTATTTTTGTTTGACAAATCATATTAGATTACATATATTTGAAATAGACTATGAGCATGTAACTTATTTTTATTTAATTCAAGAAGAAAAAAAAATTGTTTACTACATTGATCAAAATAATCATGGATTTCTATTCAACTAGGAACCTAGGCTACAACACCGAAGAACTATACTTAAATGAATTGCTAATTCGTTTCAATCACATGTAATGCACATGAGAAATTTGTTGTGTGTGTATATATAATGACTTTAGAGGAAGTTAAAAATTTATTAAGTGATATAAGGAAATAAAATAAACATTTTGTTGTTGTTTTTAACAAAATTAAAATGCATGTAAAGAAAAGAAAACTAAAATAAAAACATTAGTCAAAATAACACTCCCTCCATCCTATTTTGATAGGCCTATATGTATTGTCTTTTACATAAAATGGTAAAAAATTTAAAAACTACTCTCATTACTTTAAATTTTAGTGAAAGAGGGGTATTGAATTTTTAAATAAAGTAAGGCACATATTAAAGAATTTATTTTTTGACTCTTCAAAGAGAACTTCATTTTAGGACATTCTAAAATAGAATAGATGCCTACAATTTGAAACGAATAGAATCAATATTTTACTTGCATGTAACTAATTATAATTTGGAACTAGTAAGCCTCGTAAGTTATAGTTTTTTATTTTATTTTTTATTTTTTAAGATATAAGAAGTTTTAAGAACCTTATTACTTGGTCTCTAAGATTCTCTTCCGTATGAACTCTCAAACTCACTTCAATCATTAGCCAGAAAAAAGGTGACATTTTATTTGATTTTGGGTGGTTTAAATGGGTTTGTTCAATATCATTGGATTTTTCAAATTCTCTTTTTTTTAGAGAGAGTTTTAATTTATGGTATCAATTTCTGATGATAGTTTTTTATCATCAGATCAAGATACCAATAAGTTTTTGGTGTAGGTAGAGATTGAACATCAGATCTCTTATTCAATTATTAGAGATTTTATCAATTGAACTAGCTGGAACCCACTTTTCAAATTCATATATAGTACATCTAGATTAAAATTAGAGAATTTATGTACCATATAATTACTGTTGGTCGAGGCCAAATGGGCCTTCTTCAAGCCCATTTAATAAGATGAGGCCCCCAAGGGTCTAGTGTTTCCGGTTGGGCCTAAACGCGAAACATAATTTCTTATAGTGATCCTGACCGCACCAAATCGTGACTCTTTCCTATATATAATCGCTTAAAACCCTAGCCTTCTCTCTTTGTATTCTTCAGAACCAGTGGCAGAGCAGCCTTCACAAAACCTGTGAGTCTCTCTCTCTCTATCTTCCTCTAACATTTTCAATTTCTCTGTAACTATTTTGATGATATATTCATAAACCTTGTATGGGTTTTTTGTTTTTTTATGTTATAGAAACAATGGCTGTTCCTTTGCTGACAAAGAAGATTGTTAAGAAGCGTGTGAAGCAGTTCAAGCGCCCACAAAGTGACAGGAAGATTTCTGTCAAGGTTGTCTCTTTGCCCAACTTTGTTCATACCCTTTTGTTGTTTTAATCTAATTTTAATGTTTGTGTGTGTGTTATTCTGGTCTGAATTGTTAATTCAAATGTTTGTTGGGATTATGTAATCGTTTGAGAATGTTCAGATTGATTGGAAGGGGACCCATTTGTTCAAATCTTAAGTACAAATCGTATGCTTACTGCAAATGTATATTTTTCACTTGTATCCATTAATATTTATGGCAGCTTTGGGCACATTTTACAAGTCTTTAAAACTTGTACATCCGAGTTTAAGATTAAAGATTAGAGACTTGCATAGCTATTTTTGGCCTGTGTCTAAGTCCTAGCATTAAGGTAATGAGTAGACGGTGATGCAAAACATTAGTTGTATGACTCAAATTCACTAGGGGTGTACTTGCTATGAAGGGAAAGATGCTCTTGATATTTTGATGCATGCTCATTCTTGAAAATTGTAACATGAAATGCCTGTTAGACAGCTGTTTGATGCCCTTTCGTTTGCCCTTTATACAACTGAGAGAGAGAGAGAGAGAGAGAGAGAGAGAGAGAGAGAGAGAGAGAGTTAGGGGGAACATAGAAACTTAAAACTAGTAGCCATATCTTTATCAGATGCATATCAGATGCAGATATTTTATTCTTGAAAATTTTGAAACCAGCCAGAAGAAACCTTACACATCGTAGGATTACAGGATCATACTTTGGAAGAGCACCTTGTATAATCTACCCTATATTTCTTTTGCCTTTTTACTATACCCCTATATGATAATAGAATATACAAGTTACAGTGGGATTTTATGTAGGGAGGAATGGTGGAGGGTTCTAAATTTCCTATGGCTCATTTGTATTTAGTGTGTGTCCTAGCAGTATTGATGGGTTGGGTGTTAGAAAATCATGTAGTTTGAATCATTGTGAGGAGCATAATACATTGTGGGCACATATTATTGGGGTCAATGGAGTTCTGCAAAGTTTGAAGATCCCTCGGTATGAGCCTGTGGAGAAGAGTGGATGGAGCCAGTGCAATTGCTTTTTGTGTTTCATCAAGTTTGTAGTGGGCGGTGGTGGTGGGCAGGTTTGATTTTGACGTGATGTGGGAAGGACCCATTGCTAGGATTGCTTCTTTTAGTGGTTTACAAGGATACTTTTTTTTGCCTCTGATATGGTGCAATCATAGGAGACAGATGCTCATTGTTGGAAACATATTTATTTTAATGTGCCATTCAGGATTTGGAAGTGGAATCAGTTGTTTCTTTTTCTGTCATTTGTTATACACTAATTTCCCTTTCAATTATGGTGAATGGTGTGTGAGGTCAGACTGTGTAGGAAATTGGTGCATAAGGAAAAATTTGAAGTCTGTTTCTTTTACACATCTTTGAGAGGTAATACCATTAACAACTTCCCTTGGAGGAGTATAAGGTGTGTGAAGGTTCAATGGATTGCATTTTGTGTATTTGTGGACAACAGCATTAGGTTGATTTTTACAATGAAAATTCATTTTAAAGGAATAGTCACCTGGACTGGTGTAGTATGTGTAAAATTATGTTGAATTGGTTGGCTTGTTGATTTGGTTATTTCTTGAAAAGGACAGTAGAATGGTGAAATTTGTTATGCTATTTCACACTTTCTTTCGTGATCATTCATTTTTTTCCATTAAATTTTCCTTCGTGATCATTCACTTTTTTCCATTAAATTTTCTTTCTTGAGATTAGTATGACCAGATGTTGGCTTTTGGGACCATCTTCCTTTTTTATTGTTTTTGTGGGTTTAAATTTCAGACTGTTCTTTTGGACTCATCCTAAATGGTTGGGTGTCTCTATCTAACAAAGTATTTACTTATGAAAGAAAAAGATTGTTTTGAAATGCAAATAATTCTTTTGGTAAAGGCATATGTCCTAAGTTCATATATTGCCTGAATGGTTAGAGTTGGACTACCCGTAACTTAAGTTGATCCAAGGAAACGGTCATGATGCGATCTTGTTCGACCTATGTCAGAGATGATGGAGTCTTTCACATGCATTCTGGAATCTCTAAGGACCAGATGAAAGTGATTTACTGCATTTCCTTGACCATTTTTCACATGATCAAGGACCTTTTTGGTCTCAGTTTTGAAAAGAAAGGAGCTCAGAATTGTAGAACTCTTTGAATGTTGTATGTGGAAAACCAAGTAAAGAATTCCATTCTGGTTAGCTTTATTTTTTCTAGGGTTGTTGATGTTAGCTTTGGGTAATCTACACAAGGAGACTCCCCACAAGGGCTGACGCATTAATATTGTTTCTTGGGATCTGAAAATCTAGCTCTTTATCTGGATTTCCTTGAAATAGATAATGTTTTGGTCGTGATATATAGCAGTAGGCCTGTACATTCTTGGTGGCCTTTGGTAGGGAGTTCTGCTTGTTCAATATATTTTCTCCTGAGTTATTTGATATGTTAGTATTTTATTGCAGTTGTTGCATTATAATGAACTAATCGGCTAAGAATAGAATGGAAGATTAGGATAATAAAATGATACAAATTTCTGGTTTGAAGCTGAAACAGACCAATTTCTGGTCTTCCTGCTTGGCACTGAATGTTTAGGTTTAAGACCAATATTTTATTTAAATCTGTTCTTGACTGGATGATCATGACTTGTTAAATAGTTTTGTCACATACTTGCTCATAAGTCATGAATCTGAATGTTGTTGTGGTTATGTTGCTTGTTAATAACTATATGGATCTATGAATGCTAACATTTTTTAAATGTACTTGTGGATGGCAGCCAAGCTGGAGAAGGCCTAAGGGTATTGATTCACGTGTCAGGAGGAAGTTCAAAGGATGTGCTCTGATGCCAAATATTGGTTATGGCTCGGACAAGAAGACTCGCCACTTTCTTCCCAATGGATTTAAGAAATTTGTTGTGCACAATGTCAAGGAGCTGGAACTTCTTATGATGCACAACAGGTAATATTAACACTTTTTTACTTTCATGTGCCTGCAATCTCTTTTTCCTTATCTTGGTTTGAATTTTCTTCCTTATTATTTACTTCTTGATGTAATTTTAGGACCTACTGTGCTGAGATAGCACACAACATATCGACCCGGAAGAGAAAGGAGATTGTTGAGCGTGCAGCACAGTTGGATGTTGTTGTTACCAACAAACTGGCTAGGTTGCGCAGCCAGGAGGATGAGTAAACTTGGTGCCATAATTTTGTTTGCTTCAATTTGGTACAATTGTTAGGCAGTTTCATCACTTTAAATTTTATGAGGATAATTCTGTTTTGGATGAATGGTTTTGAATCTAAACCTGTCTACTGTTTGACTCACTTTAATTGACATCTTCAAAATGAGCTTTTATTCACAATGCTAGATTGTTATGTTAATTCCCTTGTTTTCATTCAAATCATTCGATTTCTTTACAATTGTTGGGCAATCAACTCTCCTAAATATAAGTCTGGAAGCATTAGATCTCTTTACCAGAAAGGGACGTGGGCATGGTATTATGTTTATACTTATATGGAAGTATATATATCCTAGGTGAGGGAGAGGATTTGAATCATGGACATTCCAACAATGAGGAATGTTTCAATTTTGGTTATTGCTTTTAGACATGGCAAAACAGGTGGGCCAGGTCGGGTTAATTGGGTTTGCGGGTCAAACGAGTCGTGGGTCAAAACAAGACATTTTTAAACGAGTCAATCGGATTGCAGGTTGGGTTAGGTTTACCCGTATTTATTTTTCAAATGAGGTTTATTTATTTATTTATATTTTTTAATTACAAAAACAAATCAATGACAACCTGTTTAGAGATAATGAATAAAATCAATTAAGTAAAAGAATTACGATTAATGTGAAGGAGGGGAAAAAAAAAAGAGATTTTATTTTTATTTTTACTTTTTATGATGCGATAACAATAATAATTTAAAATATTTTGAAAATATTATGGACATATCATTTATCTATTTTTAAAGGTCAACACCTTCCATTAATCATAATTCAGGGTTATTACATTTTTCAAATCACAAAAATACGTAGATATGTGATAAGATTTGTGAGACTTAAATAATTTTTTCGTATATAAATCTTATCATATCCCATTTCGCTTATTTGAAATTGGTTATTGTCTATATCTATACTATTATTTAAAGGGCTTCTTTTATTTGGATTTCTCAATTTGGATACCTAAAATATCCTTAGATTTACTAGTTTGTAAAACTTAAATAGTAAGATTAGACACGTAAAATTATCAATTTAAAAAGTCCTTAATTTTAGACAAATTTGACAAAACGTTACCTACAAAATAAGAATACTTCTACTAACTCACTTATTCTAACGCACGTTTCTAATATTATATTCTTAAAAAAAAAAAACCTCATGATGAGTAAAAAAAAAAAAAAAAAAACACAACTAAATAGTAAAATTTCTAATATTTTATTTTTAGAAAAAACCTCACGTTCAGTAAAAAAAAAAAAAAACCTAATGAAATACCCTTAATTTAATAAACTTATCTTTATTTCTAAATCATAAGAAATGGTTTAAAATCTTAAATTGATAAAAATTGAAAACAAGAAACCTAATGAAAAAAGCCACGTTGTATCAAAAAAATTATCTTACACATTACTTAAGTGGAAAAATAAATAAGATATAGGATTAGGCTAGTGAATTTATTGAAATAAATAAATTCATTAAAACTTACGCGCTTGGTAAATTCTTTTGTGGATGCCCATCATAGGTAAGTCAATTCATACAAATCATATATAGCCTTTGGTGAAGGATCCTTACACCACAAATTAATATGACTACAGTAAATTAGTAATAACATAAAAGATAATATATACAAAAATGTTTAATGTCTTAGACTTTAGTTTCAAAATAGATTATTGTTAAGTCTATAAATGAAGATGGTTTCAACACCATTTATCTCATTTTGTTTCTGAAAAAGAAAAAGAAAAAACATTTTATAATACATACTTCCAAATCTAAAATTACATTCAATTGGCAGTGGTACTAACTACTAATAACAAAGCACAACTTTTTTGTGTCTGATTTAATGCTCACCTATTCAGCAAAAAAAAAAAAAAAAAAAAAAAAGATTTAATGCTCACCCATTAAAATAAAATATAAATAGATAAAGATAAATTTATTAAATTAAGGGTATTTTATTAGTTTTTTATTTTTTTTATTTTTTTATTTACTAAACGTGAGGTTTTTTTTAAAAATAAAATATTATAAATTTTACTATTTAGTTGGGTTTTTTTTTTACTCAACCTAAGGTTTTTTTATATTTAAGAATATAATATTAAAAACGTGTGTTAGAATATGCAGGCTAATAGAAGCAGGGGCGTAGCCAGGAATAAATACATGGGGGGGCCGGGTTGTAACATAAATATACTAAACGCCAAAAGAAAAACAATCACACGCACAAGACAGTATTTACGTGGTTCGGCAATTTGCTTACGTCCACAGAGTTGCAGGGATTTCACTATTATCAAAGAAAATTACAATGTGCTGCTATAGTGTTTTCTTTCTCAAAAACAACAACAAGATAAAACCCTAATCACAAAAAAAAGGCTTTTATATCCTGCTCACAGGATTCACAATGGGCTACCAAAACGGGCCAAAAATTTATTGTCTACCCAAGCCTCCGCTCCATGGATCAAATCATGCCTGACGACGATTTTTTATGGAATAAAATTCATCCATTATCATCTCTATAGTGAAATTCCCTGCAATTTCCTTCTTTATATAAACTATCATATTATCTGCCAAAAACTCATCCTCCATTCTATTGCGAAGTCTTGTTTTTAACAACTTCATAGCTAAGAAAGCTCATTCTGTAGTTGCTGTAGAAACTGGAAGGGTCAACACAAGACGAATAAGTCTATCAATCAAAAAATAGACATTAGACTTTCCTGAAATTTTTAATTCCCTACATAGCTCGGAAATTGTACTCAAATTCTGAAAATCTGGATGTTTTATCACATCAAGCTCATAATGTTGCAATTGAGACTACAAAAGTTCTTGTTCATGTTCAGTAAAATCTTGAGGATAATATTTCTTAACTAAATTGCATATATGATCAATTTTGAATAATCTAAAAGCATCTTTGGGATTTAAAGCTGAACTAAGAATGACAAGTTCCGTTGTTAACTCACCAAATCTACTTTTCAATTCTTGCAATTGAAAGTCTATTGCAACTATAAATATGCAAATTCTAAAATGATGTTCCATTGTTAAATCTTCATCTTGACGACGATATCTACCTCGACCTTTAGTGTAACGAGCATTCATATCAGGAATATCAATTTCATGTTGCTCACAAAGTGCTATAACACTAGCAAGTAAAGACTCCCATCCATCATCTCTCAACTTTTGAATAATTGATTTTGTAGTTGAAACTAAATGCATGGCATTTAAAAGGTCTTGAGAACGTTGTTGCAAAGCTTGACAAAGAACATTAGTAATTCCCATTATCTCTTTCATCAAATGCAAGATTAAAATAAATTCAAATGATGTTAATACCTGACAAGCTCCATCGGCATCACCGCGTTGTTTATAGTTAGCCCCTTCCTCAGAATTAGTGTTGATAACTTTGCAAGTAGCATCAAACATGTTAATCAAACTACAAATAGATTGAAAATGAGATCCCCACCTAGTATCTCCAGCTCGTTGCAAAGTACCAATTTGGTTTGCCCCTCTTCCAGTCTCAATTTCATTAGAAGCAATCATATTCTCAACTTGTTCTGATTGAGCATGTTGTAATTCATCATTACGCTTACTAGAACCAACAACAATATTGATAATATTAACCCAAATGATCAAAGAACTGATGAACATTTTTTACTTCTCTAGATGCTGTAACTAGAGCTAATTGCAACCTATGAGCCATACAATATACATAATAAGCATATGGGCAATCTTTAAGAAAAAGAGCTTGTAATCCATTTCATTCACCACACATGTTACTAGCCCCATCATAACCTTGACCTCGAATATTTTCAATGTGGAGGTTGTA
The DNA here is from genome assembly GCA_030445155.1 of Quercus variabilis. Classification (NCBI taxonomy): domain Eukaryota; kingdom Viridiplantae; phylum Streptophyta; class Magnoliopsida; order Fagales; family Fagaceae; genus Quercus; species Quercus variabilis. The sequence continues at coordinate 49,181,982 of CP129453.1, forward strand.
ATGAGAAAGGACAGCACATATCTCATTCTTTAAAGTCAATGCAGTAGTGTCTCTAACATGCACAACATGAAAGAAACGCTCTTTAATAAAACCTTCTTTATCAACAAACCTCAAAATGATGGCCATTTGCTCTCTCTTTGACTCATCCCGAGCTTCATCCACAAGAATGCAAAATTTTGCATCCCCAATTTCTTCACGAATAGCATTTCGCACATTATTAGCAAGAATATGCAAAATCTCTTTTTGAATTGTGGGTGATGTATATTTGGCATTTCCTGGTGCATTTTTCAAGACAACACTAGCTATTTTCTCATTGAAAATTGATGTGAATTTTATCAATTCAATAAAATTACCTCTATTTTTTGAACCTCTATTTTTTGAATCAAGACTTTCATCATGACCTCTAAAAGCACAAGTTTGGAATGCTAGCCATCGAGCACACTCTATTGAGGTTTTGAGCCGCAATCGATTATTCTCTAATTCTTTTGGCGTTTGTTTCTCAATCAGCTTGTCAATATGCCGTGGATAATTCTTTAAATCATCACAACATTTCATAGCAATCTTATGTGGGGAGTTTGGTTCTTTCCCTTCATGACAAATTAAAGCATAATTCATTCCATCTTTCACCTTTTTCCAATTATTAAAACCTCTTGAAATGAATACATCTGATCCGGGACGACCTATTGGTTTCTTACTAAAAAGGTAGCAAGGTAGACAATATATCGCATCCATTGAAGATGAGTATTCCAACCAATCCTTATGTGAACCATACCATGAAAGTTGAAATCGACGACGATGAGTATCATCACTGTATGGATATTTTATATTTATAGGTTGATATGGACCTTCTATGAGATAAGCTCGTCGGATTTCATCTTATTTGTTGATAGAAAATCCACATATTTGTTTACGTGATCCTGGATCACGATCTATCTCTTCAAATTGAAGTTTTGGACATTTGGAGGGATGTTCATCAGGCATTGAAGTATTAACATTTGTTTCTACAGCCACAGGTATCCTAATTTCTGAATTGCTAACATTTTTTTCTTAAAGAATGCATCAATTGTTTTTCGTTTGCTCATAATTCTTTTAGCTTTAAGAATATGACTAAAAAATTAACTTGAAAAGAATTTAAAAAAAAAATTTAATTAGAAATTTTTATTTAGTTATATGAATGTTATTCATACTCAAAAAAGAAAAAAAAATTTCACTATAATTTAAACAGTCAGCACATTTTTAATACAACTTTAATTAATAATAACCCCTCAAACAAAAACAAAAACAATTTAATTAATTTGTCTTTTATAATGTATTGGTTAATTTAATTATTATTGTTTAGTTTAACAATAAACTATATTGCTTTAATTTATTTGCTATTAATTATACTGCTTTAATTTTTTATATTGTTTTAATTAAAGCAATGTAATGTGCTGCACATTATATTGCTTTAATATATTGGTTAATTTAATTATATTGTTTTAATTTGTTTTAATTTATTTGTTATAATTAAAGCAATCTAATGTGCTGCACATTACATTGCTTTAATTATTATGCTGCACCTAGCCCATGTGCTCATAGCCCATCTACCCCCTCCCTACCCCACTCAATAGCCAACAAACAAGCACAAAATACGCCCCAATCACAATAGCTAACTGCAATCAGGAAATTTCACAATGCCAATTACAAATTATAACACACGTTATACTAAATGACAATTAATATTTTAACAAACACTAATGAGTCACTGACCAACAACAAAAAGTGACAAGATAAAGTGAAATTAAAAAAAATGAGTCACACCAATGACAAAAAGTGATAACATAAAGCCAAATTAAAAAAAAAAAAAAAAGACAAAAACATTAAAACAGAAAAAGGCAAATTCGGCCAATCAGATAAGCACAGTTCAAAAGAGAGAGACACGAGAATCTGAGATCAAAATTTAAAGATAAGAATAAAGAGGAGACTCTTTCATTTTTTTCCTTCAGTGAGATAAAGAGAGAGAGAGACTGAGAGAGAGTTAGAGAGAAAAACCGGAGCAGAGGCAGAGGCGAGGCGATGAAGATCTCTGCGATCTCCAATGGCGATGAGGCAGTCAGGCAGAGAAAAACGATCTGAGATCTCTGCGGACTGCGATCTCCGATGCGATGGCGATGAGGCGATCTCCGATGCGATGGCGATGAGGCGACCTCCGATGGCGATGAGGCGATGAGGCGATCTCTGCGGACTACGATGAGCAGCGACCGAGCTGCAGCGACGACGATGGCGACGTCAACGTGACCGTGGGTTACTGGGTTAGTGGTTTTGGTTTGTGTATTGAAGGTTTTTTTTTTTTTTTTTTGATAAACACTCTGTTTTAGTTTTCTGAGTTTGATGAGCTTAGTATTGGGGAATTGGGGGTTTGATGAGCTTTAGTATTGGGGATTTGGGGTTTGATTTCTCTGCCACTTGCGACGTGCTCTGTACTGATTTTTTTTTTTTTTGGTTGAGAATCCGTGGGCTGGCCGTGAGCGAGCTTGGGCCCGCCGTGGGCTTGGTTTGCCATAGGCTCTTTTCCTTTTTTTTTTTTTTTTTTTTTTTTTTTTTCAGATTTTAGTTCAAATTTGTTTTGGGCTTTTTTTTTTTTTTTTTTTTTTGGCTTGAAAGTAGAACAGATATATATATATTTTTTTAATTTGAGGTGTTCCTAATTTTTGATTGGGGGCTGGGAAAATGGGTGAGAAATGGGTAGGGGGGCCGACTGTGTAATGTTGGGGGGGCTCAATTATTTTTTCTCCCTACTCTAATGGGAAATTTTTTTTTTTTTTTTTTTTTGCAGGGGCCTCGGCCCCCTCAAGCCACTATGTGGCTCCGCCCCTGAATAGAAGTGTTCCTATTTTGTAAGTAATATTTTATCAAATTTATCTAAAATTTTAATTTTATATGCCTAACCATATTATTTAATCTTTATAATCTACTAAATCTGAGGATATTTTAGTAATTTAAATTGAGAAATCCAAATAGAATAGACAACCGACTCAGAGAGTCACAGTCACCGACTCAAGGGAGTGTATAAAAGCTTTGTTTTGTTTACGAAAACGAAGACAGAAGCAGAAGCGGAGGAGGAAACTGTGAGTTGTTTACTACGAAGACGAAGCAGTAGAGAGGAGGCGGCCAGGGTTTCTGCAAGCCATCCACGGCAATTTTCACAATCTCAGCGGCAGCCCCCCGAGATACGAATAACAAAATGGTAAACTTAAAGTCGACTGCTTTTCTTTTTTGGTTTGGTAAACTTAAAGTCGACTGACTGTTTGATTCTATCACTGTTTCACCTCTTTTTGATTTCTATCATTCTCAGGCGGTTTCGGAGACAAACCCGGAAATTATTAAAGAAAAAGACTTGGAGAGGAAGAAGAAAAAAGCAGACAAGGTTTTTATTTTTATTTATATTTTTATAGAGTAGTGTTTTTAATTGTGATTTTTATTCTCAATACTAGTCGCTAACCCGTGCATGTAAATAAAACATGTGAGAAACATTACATCCATGAAACACTTTAACATGTAATGTAATATTGTTTTAGCTAATACAAAGTTGGCTAATGACAATTATTATAGATTGAGTATCCGTATGGATACTACTTATTTTATTGAAAGTGAAAGTAGACCATGAATAATAGTAAAAATAAGCTGAATAATGAAATAATTTATAATTTTAATCCACATCCAAATGCGCACTGAAAGTAAATCATGAAATTGAAAGATTGCATTTTGATTGATGCATATCTTTAACCTCTGTGATAGAATGTATGATGAAATTGAAATATTACATTTTGATTGATTCATATCTTTAACCTCTGTGATAGAAAGTATGATGAAATCGAAAGATTACATGTCCAATTTAGGTTACATCCATATATAGTTTGTTTTCTCTGACTTTTGAGTTGCTGATTATGATGTATTTGACCTTTATCATACGGTACATTGAGATGTTATACGGGCTTACAACATAATTGGGTATCTTGGACTATTACCCATAATTTACTTATAAACCCTAATATATTTAACCCTAGTATGCTATTTATTGTGTTTTCTTACTTCCATTTATTTATTTTTATTATAAATTATTGGTCAAATTGAATACATAATTATCTGGCAGGCAAGGGAGAAAGAATTGAAAAGGCAAAAGGCTTTAGAGAAAGCTGCCAAACTGCAGGTAATGAGGAAATATTTTTTGTAGTATTTGCATGCCTTGCTTTAAGAATTATTGATGCGTATGAGGATTCAGATTCTTTAATATGATTTTTGATTAGTGTGTTCCACTTTGTTTTAGGCGCAACAAGCATCAAATAATCAAAAAAAGAGTGAAAAGAAAATGGGTGGGGGCAAGGAAGAGAATCCTGAGGAGTTTCTTGACCCTCCAACGCCTTTCGGTGAGAAGAAAAGAATTTCTAGTCAAATGGCAAAGCAGTATAGTCCTACTGCAGTTGAGAAATCGTATGTTTTGTTTTTGTTTTTTATCTTTTCCTGCATGAAATTGACAATACTTGAAACTTTTGTCATGTTATTGTTTAATGTATAGTATTTTATATATCAAAATAATTGAAACTTTTGTACTCTTTTCATCTATGCTTTCTGATCTAGGTGGTATGCATGGTGGGAGAAATCTGGGTTCTTTGTTGCGGATGCGAAGAGTTCCAAACCCCCATTTGTTATTGTGAGTTTCTTTTTGGACTTCTTAAGCACATTTTTTCTTTGTTAGTGTTTTCTGTTTTCCTCTCTCAAAGGAAACTCTGAACAGAAACAAATAGCGACTTTGGTGTGAATTAGATTTCAATACAGTTTCATGTGCATCTTGGGAGTTTTAACATTTCTAGAATGTTGAAGAGTTTGATTGAACTTTGCTGAGAAGTGAGTCAAACTACAGTGTTTGGTTGGTGGAGATGAGAATAGTATCTAACATGGACGAGACTAAGGAATAGTTCCTACAATTTGCTTTCTGCCTGTCCAACAAGAAGTTTTGTTGGCAGACAACCACCTCTTGTAAATTTGACTCAATTCATTGTCAATTAGTTAATTAGGATTTTGAGTTATGACCTAGGAAGCATGGACACAGTACTACACAGCCACATGAGCAATTTTTTTTCTTTCTTTAAAAAGACATGGCGAGTACAATATTGGCAGGACACGGGTGCGACATCAATAGGACACGGGTACGGCACCCCAAATGAAGTATTCGTACCTCCTAAACTTATGACTGGTTAAGTTTGCCCATACATTCTGGCTGTTTGTGATTTTGGTCTTAACTGCCTGTTTAACTCCCATGCATTGATTATGCATGAACGGTTGATGTTTGCAAGGTAAAAACTCTAAACTTGAGAATTTAGCCGTTTGATGAATGCATTATAATCTCGAGAATTCTCATAAGTAATACTGTACAAATGTAAAAGAAATGTATGAAGCATGCTGTGCAACATGTAAAGGTGAATTGATTAAGTTAAATGCAAGTTTAGATAGAAACAAGTTTAATTGAAAGGAGTAAGATACGCGTATTTATATTTTAATTACATTATGTAGTTGTGCACTCATAATTTTTGTTCTTAAATTGGTTTCTTTATTTTGCAGGTCTTGCCACCTCCAAATGTGACTGGTGCCCTCCATATTGGCCATGCCCTTACTGTTGCTATAGAGGTCCCGTGGAAGCCTAAAATATTATGTTTATGCTATACATCTTCCATCTTGCGGTTTTTTAATATGAATTGGTATGTACTGCATGCAGGATACGATTGTTCGCTGGCGGAGAATGTCAGGATACAATACCCTGTGGGTTCCTGGTATGGACCATGCTGGGATTGCAACACAGGTTCTTCCTTTTTCCTCTTAAACAAGTTGTTAGTAAATTATACTTTTTAAAATTTTGGTTTACTGTGAGCACGTAGCTTTTTGCTGTACTTTATTGCTCAATGACATGTAGCTTTGAGAATGTTAGTTGCATATTTTGGGTTGGGGAGAGTGAGCTCACATATCACTCAGGGGCATAAAGCTGTGATACTGGATTTGTAAGGGGATACCCAAACCGATCCGATATAAGAATGATGGAAGGATGGATGGAATATTATAGGAATGATGGATTGAACCAAACACTTAATAATTAGAGGGGATATTTGCTCACCACTCTATGGTATACTTAAACACCACCCAAAGAGATACAAAATCCTAACTCGCCACCCAAGGAGTCCACCAATGGGATAAGAGTTGAAAAGAAAAAATTCATTTTCTAAAGCTCAAAGGCTATATATAATCTGAAAATACACTTTTTTTTTTTGGTTTAATCCTGCCAAAAAGCTTATATAAAGCTTAGAATAGCCCTGTAAGCATGGGAGAATGAAATTAGCAAATAGAACATTAAATTTGCTAGACCAAAGTCAGACTTAACTCTAAGGAACTAGAAACACAATAAAAGACTTGTCTGCCTAGGTGAATTAAAGCATAAAGTCTGATAATTCCGTAAGAATTACTAATTAAAGACTGTTTGACTTCTTTGGAAACAATAACTTATTAATGAGATGTTCTACCAACACTTACCCTTGTACATATGATCATCTTTTAATTGATTGATGTCACCCCTTAGCATTTAGCCTGAAGAAACATCATGATTGCTAATTTTCCTTTTTTTTTTCCCCCAAAGCATTGTAGCAACAGTTAACTGAAGCTGTTTGGGGCCTTTGCATTCTGCACCCAATGTTTTGCATAAATCATTCTGATGTGGCTTTGCACTGAATTTTGGTCTAGGGAGGAGGACCTTTGAAAGGGTCCAATCCTATGACTATATGGCACTATCAGGCATGAACTCATTATATGTCACGTGCCTTTCAATAAGCATTTTGGCTAATAGCCCATTTTTCATTCAAGCTTGCTTTACTCGCATCAAATCCATACTTATGCTTGCATGTGGTGAATGAATTTTGAATATTCTTTAGAATATAACTATTTGTCAGTCAATTGTTTAATATGAGGCATTTTATTCTTTTTTACTTAAATCTTTTTAGGTGGTTGTGGAAAAGAAGATAATGCGTGAAAGAAAATTAACCAGGCATGATCTCGGTCGAGAGAAATTTGTATCTGAAGTGAGTTCAAACATTAGCTAATATTAGTGTGCTTGCCAAGGGAAAAAATATACTCTGTTCATAATTTTGATGTCCTCATGTTGCTTTGTCTATTCACACACACACACACACACACATATTCTGATGTTTCCATTATATTGTGCTGAAAGGTTTGGGATTGGAAAAACAAGTATGGTGGCACCATTTTACAACAGTTACGTGGCTTGGGTGCCTCTTTAGATTGGTCTCGTGAGGTAAGGGTTTAGTTTGATATAACTCATTTTTACTTTGTCCATGGATACTTATATATCTTCTGATATAATATTAATAAATGTATATGTTGGTCCAAATCAATTAATTTGTAAAATGGATTCTCATACAAATTAATCATGTGCCAGCTATCAGATCTAAACTGGTGACACAAGGACATTGAGTCCTTTGCTCTACTAGTTGTGGATAAAGCATACCATTCTTAATTAGTTTTTTTTTCATGTCAGATTCAGTCATGAATCTCTTATTATTTCTTCTTCCCCCCACTCTCTGAGTGACTTTTGCTTATTTTTCTTCTATTAGTGCTTCACAATGGATGAGAAAAGCTCAAGAGCTGTGACAGAGGCTTTTGTTAGACTTCACAAGAACAATTTTATTAAAAGGTATGCTTTGACACCAAGAAAAGTTGTGCATTCTTTATCATGGTGGTTGTTCCTTTAAACTAATTTTTTTTTCAATCACTTGCTTCGAGTTATCTCTTCAAAGTTTTGACCTAAATTTGGATACAGTCAGCCCATGTGAAATTAGATGCCTGTTGAGATGATTCCCTTCCCCCCCTCAACCGCCCCAAATCCTTTTAACTAACCAAAAAAGGGAAAACAAAAGAAAAGTGGCATTTTTACTGTATGTTGTGTGTTTAAATATGCTTGATTTTTGTACTTTCATTGTTATCTAGTTTTATTTTTTTTATTTTTTATTTTATTCTTTGTTGCCTCTTTAGCCTGTGTGCCTAATTTTCTCTGTATTTTATTTCATCAATTTTCAATGAAGTTTATTACTTATAAAAGAAATCTTTATAATAAATTGTGAAAAATGTCATCCTATCTATAATTAAGATATATTTGAACCTCTTTAAATGCTGTCTTGGTCAAGACTGATAATTTTTACAAATTTATTTTCATATTAATTAGCTACTAAATTTATAATTACGTCATTATGGTTTGACCCCAGTTGAATCTTGGTCTGGTCTCTAGTTGAACCCTAGGCTAACCTCAAATCCTTGAATCTCTCATTTTCTAATTCTTTTGTCGGTTTGGTATTTAAAAAACATTGGCTTGTAATGCTATTTGTCTACAGTTTGAAGTTTCTATATTATATCCTTTCTTTTTTTTTTTTTTTTTGTAGAGATGAACGTCTAGTGAATTGGGATTGTGTGTTACGGACTGCCATATCTGATATTGAGGTAAGTCTCTAACAGGCAGTCTTTATAATGACCTTTTTAAGATTTTTTTATTAAAAAAAGGTCTTTCGTGGTTTCTGAATTTATTGAAGTTGCTTGATCTTGTAGGTGGAACATATTGAAATCAAAGGAAGGACTTTACTAAACGTTCCAGGATATGACAAACCTGTGGAATTTGGTGTTTTGACTTCATTTGCTTACCCTTTGGAAGGAGAGCTTGGTGAGATTGTTGTGGCTACTACTAGGGTGGAAACTATGCTTGGAGACACTGCTATAGCTATACATCCTGATGATCCAAGGTACAATCATCTTCATGGAAAATATGCCATTCATCCCTTCAATGGAAGAAAGCTTCCTATAGTTTGTGATGCGACTCTTGTTGATCCAAAGTTTGGGTCAGGCGCTGTTAAGGTAAAGTTATTTTCAATGATATCAACACTTGCATCAAAATTTCACTTTTGAGTTTTATGTTTCCAGTCTGTAAGAGCTCATAATCCATAAATATTCCTGCAGATTACCCCGGCTCATGACCGGAATGATTTTAAGGTTCGTAGGGATCATGATCTTGAGTCAATCAACATTTTTACTGATGACGGGAAAATAAACAGCAGTGGTGGCTCAGAGTTTGCAGGGATGCCTCGATTTAAAGCTCGAGAGGCAGTTATTGAAGCATTAAAGAAGAAGGTACATTACTGTTCATATAAATTAATTCTTTTTTCTTTTTCCATTTTTCGGTTTAGTAATAATGCTTCATTAAAAGAAAACAAAAACTTACAAAGGACCAAAGCACAAAGGCAGTGCGCTACAGAACCAACACAACATAAAAAATAAGGTGCACGGGAAGTACAACTATCAAGCAACTTATATAAAGAATTAAAAGCAAAACACCCGCAGCACTTGGCTACACTAGCATAGCCTGGAGGAAGTATTTCTTCAGATGATGAATCAATTTCTCATGTCTTTCAATGGTACGAGCATTTCTCTCCCGCCAAATACCCCTCATGCAGCAATGAGGAATCATACTCCAAATCAACACAGCAGTATGCCCATTAAACTTGCTTGACTACCTTGCTAGAAGATCCATAACACTACTTGGCAATGACCCATTGAACCCCAAATAATGAGAACACCAAATTCCGTAATTCTCTAGCTATAGAGCAATGTATCAATAAATGATCAATAGTCTCCCCATCCTTCTTACAAACCAATCAACCACAATTATTTGACACCTCCGCAAATTATCAATGGTTAGAATTTGCCCTAATGCTGCAGTCCAAAGGAAGAAACTAACCTTAGATGGCACTTTCAACTGCCACACAAGTCTTCCATGGAAAATTGCTTGGGGTGGTGGAATGTAATACCGTGTAATAGGGTCTTTAACATCAAAAACCCCCTTGGAAGAGGGTTTCCAGCATAGCTGGTCCAGTGCTGGTCGACCCCATTCCTTCTCGCCAATCCAGAATAGATCATATCCAAAAATGATGCAACCGACTCCAATTCCCAGTCTTGAACTGGTTGTGCAAAACTGATATTCCAATGGAAGCTATCCCTGAAGGAGATAAAAGCTCAGCCACTGAAGCCTCTCTATTGCAAGTAATACCATGAAGCCTTAGGAGGTTATGTTGCAAAGGAATCCCTCCACCCATGGATCATGTCAGAATTTGATGGAGGAGCCCTCCCCCACCTTAAAAATGACAAAGTTGTGGACTTTGTCCCAGCCCTTCAACCCTTCCTGATACTCTTCCAAAGACAAACTCTATTAGGTCCCTGCACCCTATTAGAACACCAACCAGGGACCCTATTAGAACACCAACCCTGACCAACCCCACACACACACACACACACACACCCATATAATACCATATTTAGTGTCCACCACCCTTCTCCATAAAGCCTCCCTTTCCACTGTGAAAACTGATAACCATTTTCCTAGTAAAGCTTAATTAAATATGACCAAATTTCAAATGCCTAGCCCCCCATTTTGAAGAGGTTCATAGGCCTTCCCCCAACCTACAGGTGATACTTATACTCATCATCCATTCCTCCCAGTAGAAAATCCTGCTGAAGTTTTTTAATATGCTGAGCAATGCTTATCGAGATAGGAAACAATGATGAGAAATAAGTAGGTAAACGGGATGGAATGCTCTTAATCAACGTAATCTGACCCCTGTTTTAAGGACATTCTCTTCCACCTCTCTATTTTCTCTATCACACTACTCCATTCAGCTTATGATTTAAAAGAAGAGCCCAAGGGAAGACCCAAATATGTCATAGGTAATTCAGCTACCTGACAACTCATAAATAGCAGCCAAAAAAACCATATTCGGCACATCACCAACCGTAACGAGTTCAGATTTCAGGACAGGTTTCTACACTTATTTTGGTTCTGGAAAATATTTTATTTGGCTGTATGAGAGGATGTTTATAAGGTATCTTCTGTTTTTGGGGCGGGCTTTTGGACGAATTTTGTCTCTGGTGAGTTTTATGGCTGCAACATGTTCTGCTAAGGGACCATCCTAGTTGTCCTGTGGTAGGAGGGAGGGGTTTTGTTCTGTCTTTTTGGATAAACATAGAGAGGAATTATTGGCTCTGCTGGAGTTCTGACAAGGGAGCATCCCTGGTGTCTTGTGGAAGGACCATAGGAGTGGAGCATCCTAGGAGTTATCTAGAAAGACTTTACTGCTCAATAAAATTTGCTCCACCATGGTAGTTTTCCTATGTCAGGATTGGACTTGTATAGTTACAGTCTGATGTTATTAATCTGGTGGGAACACAACAACTGTAGTTTTGAAGATTATTTGAAACTTGTAGATTATTTGAAGTCCTTGCTAATCAGGACTTTGTTTGATTGGTCTCGCGTTATACTTCCATTATTGATTTTCAATATTCCCTTAGAATTTCTATTTGATTTGTTTGTAATTGTTGCTTGTATTTTGTATTCATCATCATTAACATGGAATACCTTTTTTATCAATGAAATTTTATTATTTATCCCCCCCCCCCCCCCCAAAAAAAAGGTCACCGTTCTTTTTGATAAGTAGGTTTTATGCCCTGTTCTTGGTGCCTGAAGGAGTTTTTGTTAATTCTCTCTGTGTTACATAAAATTTATCATGTCTTTTGTGTCCAATTCAAAAATGCGAGTTTATGTTATTTGTGTTCTTTTTTTGTTACTTGTATAAGGGCTGCACAAGTTACATTCTTAAAAAAAAAGAAACGGAAGCTAAAGGCTGCACAAGTTTATTACTTAACAGCTGTTCTATGTTCATGTATTGTTTATGTTTGATGCTGTCTGTTACTCAATTTTGTTTATTTATTTCCATTTAGGGTCTTTATCGAGGTGCTAAAGGTAATGAGATGCGTCTAGGCATATGTTCAAGAACCAATGATGTTGTGGAGCCACTTTCGAAGCCCCAGTGGTATGTTGACTGCAATAATATGGCAAAGAAAGGCCTTGATGCTGTCATAGATGAAGAAAAGAAGAAGAAAGACCTTGATGCTGTCATGGATGAAGAAGAGAAGAAGATTGAGATCATCCCAAAACAGTATGCTGCTGACTGGAAGAGGTGGTCTTTCATTTTTTTTACCATGCATTATAAATTTCTGATGTTCACATCATAAAGATTAAAATGTTATTTTTTAGCATATCTATTTTTGGTATGTTATTCTATGCTTAAAAATGTGGGCATTTGGGTCTTAAACATCACAGATGGCTTGAAAACATTCGTGACTGGTGCGTCTCGAGGCAACTTTGGTGGGGCCACCGTGTTCCTGCATGGTATGTCACTCTGGAGGATGATGAGCTGAAGGAAATTAATTCTTACAAAGACCATTGGGTGGTTGCAAGAAATGAGGATGACGCTCAGGAGGAGGCTAGCCGATTATATAATGGGAAGAAGTTTCATTTAAGTCAAGATCCTGACGTGCTTGATACTTGGTTTTCTTCTGGTCTCTTTCCATTAGCTGTTTTGGGCTGGCCTGATGATACGGAAGATCTAAAGGCGTTTTATCCAACTTCAGTTTTGGAAACTGGCCATGATATTATCTTTTTCTGGGTTGCTCGCATGGTAATGCTAGGAATGGAGTTGGGTGGTGATGTACCTTTTAGAAAGGTAACTTGTCCTTGCCCCGTTATATCTTCTTAAAAAAAATGTATTCAGTATATATTTGGAATTTTTTTGATTATTTTCTATGCAGTGTATATTTTACTGTGCAAATCTATTTTAATAACAGAGGTGATGTGATATGATTGAAGCACCGTAAACTCTATGTAGGTTTATTTGCATCCCATGATTCGTGATGCACATGGGCGCAAGATGTCTAAGTCCTTGGGAAATGTCATTGATCCGCTTGAAGTAATAAATGGGATATCCTTGGAAGGTCTTCATAAGAGGCTAGAGGAGGGTAACTTAGATCCCAAGGAACTGACTGTTGCTAAAGAGGGACAGGTGAAAGACTTTCCTAATGGTATTCCTGAATGTGGTGCGGATGCTCTCCGCTTTGCACTTATATCTTACACAGCTCAGGTTCGTTTATTTATTCAAATTTCTATCACTCATTTGGTTGTTTCCTTTAATTGAATTACTGATGTGTGTAATCATTATGTCTCAGTCTGATAAAATAAATCTGGATATTCAAAGAGTGGTGGGGTATCGTCAGTGGTGTAATAAATTGTGGAATGCTGTACGATTTTCTATGAGCAAGCTTGGGGATGATTATGTTCCGCCCACAAATGTAAATCCAGATGACTTGCCATTTAGTTGTCAATGGATACTCTCATTATTAAATAGAGCCATACTCAAAACTATTGCAGCTTTGGAATCGTATAAATTCTCAGATGCAGCAAGTACTGTGTATTCATGGTGGCAATACCAACTGTGTGATGTTTTTATTGAAGCAATTAAGCCTTTCTTTGCTGGGAATGATCCAGAGTTTGAGACTGCCAGGAGGTTTGCTCGAGACACACTTTGGTTATGTCTTGACAATGGGTTGCGATTGCTTCATCCTTTTATGCCGTATGTTACGGAAGAATTATGGCAGCGCCTTCCTTCATCAAGGGACCAGACAGCGATGGAATCAATTATGATATGCAAGTACCCATCAATTGTAGAGGTAAGTTTAGTTTTTTAATAAGTAATAAACTTTATTGATAGAAAAACAAGTATAGAAAAAACCAAAGCACACTGGATGTGTACTAAGGGGGAAACAAGGGACAAACAAAACTAAGAAATTAAGAAGAATTAAAACTACACCTATTGATCAAATCAGACAAAGAACTGAAAGAGAGAACATTGGACACACAAAGTTTGGAAGAAAGAAGTCTTTAAGTCTTGAATTGATCTTTCTATTCCTTCAAAGATCCAAAAATTCATCTCCCCCAAAATACTCCACATCAATCAGTGGGGGACCATGTTGCAAATCATCCCATTTCTATGTTTACTAAACTTGCTTGGCCAGCTATGTTGGAAACCCGATAAGAAGGGATTTACAATGAGTGGTTACTACAGGCTTCTTCATTGTAATGGCAATCAATCTTTCCCTTGGAAGTACATGTGGAATCAAGATTCCTTCTAGAGTTGATTTCTTTGTTTTGGCAAATTCCTTCTAGAGTTGTTTTCTTTGTATGGAAAATCTTGACAATTGGCAATTTACGGAAAATGAACGTGTGGCATTTAGATTGGTGTTGTGTGTAAATGCAATGGGGAATCAGCAGATTATCTCCTACTTCATTGCCCAATTGCTTTAGATTTGTGATCTATTGTGTTGGGTTTATTGGGGTTTGTTGGGTGATGCCGATGTCTACTATTCAATTGTTTGCTTGTCGGCCAGGTTGTATTGGCGTCATCAATTGTGGATGGCTGCCCTGCATTGCTTGATGTGGTGTATATGGAGGGAGAGGAACAAGTGGGGTTTCTAGGACACAGAGAGATCTATGCCTGATTGGGTTGGATGTTTTGCATAGTTAGTCTATATGATCTGTTAATGAATTAATATATGTATGGTTTGTTAATGAATTAGTAGATATATGGTCTGCCAGTGAATTAATAGATTTTGTGTAATTTGTGTGTTTGATTGTATGGTTAGTGAATCGATAGATTCATGTAATTTTTGTGTTTGATTGTATGGTCCCCAGTTGTATACACCCTATATACTTGGGTGACTATTATTTTGATTATAATAAAAATTGCATTATTCATAAAAAAAAAAAAAAAGGGCAGTTAGAAAGTTATAAATTTGTTATTATTAATTCTAAAAGTGAACTGCATTTTTGGATATTTTAAATGGAGTGGTAGGGACCAACAACATTGAATGGAGGGGAAGCATATTGCATAAGCTGTTTGAAAAGGATGATGGTAACTATTTGATTTAATAATTCGTATTATCACTCTTTTGATGATTTTCATGTTTATCTCAGTGCTGGACAAATGAAAGGGTGGAGTATGAGATGGATCTTGTAGATTCCACAGTGAAATCTCTCAGGTCACTTGCAAATGAAAGACGAGAAAGGTAAATGGAAATTATTATTTATTTATTTTTAAAAAAGAAACAAAATTTTCCTCAGTCTTTCAAATTTTTTTTTTTGTTTTTTTGCATCGACTTTTGTTTGTTCACTCACTCATTTTTTTGGTTTTTATTTGTTTGTTTTATTTTTAAAGTAGATAGGACATTACTCTTTTGCTTAACAATGTAAGAAATTGCACTTTCTTTTTTGTTTTTTTAAATTGGCTCGGACATCATTCTTTTGCTTAACAATATAAGAACTTGCACTTTCTTTTTGATAAGCAAGTGGTTTGCTTAAAACTTAGTCGGGTCACGTGGTTTGCTTAAAACTTGCTGGGTTTACTGGTTTTGACTGGTTCTTGTGCACTTCCGATCCAATTCATCACTTGGACCAGTCTATGTGCCGGGTCACCCGGTTATCAGTCTGACTGGCTGGGTCAGGTTTAATACACTGCCTGTAATTGTAAATCTGTTCTAGTTTATGTTAAATTTATTTGAATTGGTCACCAATGAGCTTTAGCTCAACTGGCGTCTCCTAACCTTGCAAGTGCTAGGTGCATGTGTAATTCTGATTTAATTTATTTGAATTAATTTGATTGGAAATGTTCAAATTACAAGATACCCTAATTCTGGCTATGATTCTTCTGTCTTCAGGCGACCTGCTTTTGTGCTTTGCAGAAATCATGCATTTGCAGAGATTATTAGCAGCCATGAACTTGAAATTATTACTCTTGCCAATTTATCATCTTTGAGGGTATGTCACATATGTTGCTCTTAAAGTGGCTCTTGTATATTCATGTTTTAGGCATTACTTATTAAAAAAATACATACACAAATACACACACACACACCCTCTTTTCAGACATGCTTTATAGTCACATATGTTGATCTTAAAGTGGCTCTTGTATATTCATGTTTGAGGCATTACTTATCAAAAAAATACATACAGGGGTATATATACACACACACCCTCTTTTCAGGCATGCTTTATACATTCTTATGGAACCCAATGGACAGACAAGATGATGTTATTTGTCTTTCTTTGCCTGCTTTTGTAGTTTATGTTTATCTCAGTGAAGTCTTTGTTGCCATGTTACATATGTGTGTCTTTGTACTTGAATGCTCCTGAGAAATTATTATGCTACTTTCTGTCTATAGCTAACCCCAAGTTTTGGGACTAAGGTTTTGTTTCTTGTTTCACTATACGTCCATTCATATAGTTGGCAGTGAACAAACTTGTTATCATATGATTGAATAAAATACTAAAGTTGACCATTAGGTTGTGTTTGGTTACGGTGATTAATGGGGGATAGAAAACTAATCTTTTTTATCCTCCCACTTTTTCATCCCTTATTATTTTTCATCTATCCATTTTTCCATCCTTCCAACCAAACAAAGCCTTATGCTGTGTGACTATATCAATTCTTGCTTTTGAATCGAGGCCGATGTTGCATATTGCTAGTTCATTTCCTCTGATTAAAATGCTTCTGTACCGTGAAATAAACATTATACAGGTAATCGGTGAGAATGGTGTGACTCCAGCTGGATGTGCGGAATCTTTTGTAAATGAAAACCTTTCTGTTTATCTTGAGCTTCAAGGATGAGATTCAAAGGTAAGAAAAATGATAGGAAATGGTGTGAAGTTTGGGAATGAGGTTGTGAATGCATGAAACACTTCAAAACATTAAACAAAAGATTTAGTATCAAAGAGAGCCAAAATTCTCCCCCCCCACAAAAAAGAAAAGAAAAAATGAGGCAAAATTTGTTAGCTTTTGTATATTGTGTATGAGAATCATTAATTTCAGGTATGGCTGTTGAGCCAACTTATTTATAAGCATCTGCTGAACTGAATTTGTATCACCTCTGATTGAAGTATATCTATTAGAGTAGATCTTGGATTTTTTACATTTTAATTAAGTATTTATTTGTCCGGTACACTGCGTGGTATATGCATTTTGTTACAAATCAGTGTATAGTTCAATTTCTATTTATAATTCTAGCTCAATTCATATGGCTAGATTTTATATTAAGGCTTCTGTTGTATCTCTTTAGACTTTGTGTTCAACCATCTGAACTAGTCTCTTATTCATGAAATATTCTTTTACTTAAAAAAAAAAAAATATATATATATATATATATTAAGGCAAAGCCTGCTGTACCTTGTAAACCTTACAACTGATATAGTCAAGCCTGAAAGGAGTTTTTCCATTGTTTCTATAGCGTTGAGAGTAGTATTTATATGTTAAGATTGTGCAATGAAGTTCTGCAATCCTACAATAGAAGGGCTATATCCTGAAATATGAAAATGTAAAGGCTAATGGTGACTTTGAGACTGTTTTATTGCCAGAAAAATCATATCAGCATCAATTGTTCTTATTCAATTTTGAACTATTTCAATATTTTTATTCTTTTACACAGCACCGTATGTTGCAGCCCGCTAATGATTAATTTTTATTTTTCAGGCAGCATGACAGGCTGTCCAAGGTCATGAGTGCTTTTGCCTACAAAGAAAAGGTTCCTTTACACATTTAACAAGAGAATGTTAGACTCTCCCTCATTTTGTATCTTGAAATAGGCCAGCATATTGAAGCTCAAGCAACAAACATGATTCACTTTAGTAGGTGTTCTAGATCTCTGCAACCGCGGAGTGTCCTCTTTTTGGTCAATTTAAGGAAATTGAGGCCATTAAAAACAAAAGTATCTGGTTCAAAAGATTGTATTTTTGAATATTTGATACCAGCCTTGTTACCATGCTAAAGGTGTCATTATTTTGTTTATAGAATCTTTATTAGTCAGGAAGAATGATGTTGAATGAAACAACACAGATTACTATCTCGATGGCATGAAGCAAAGCCCACAGATGTGGTTGGTTTTTTGTCAATAGAATCTTTAGAATTTATCATTATTCAGGAATTAATATCACTAGTTGCATACCTGCGCGTTGCATGAGATAATTTTTTTAGGATGGTCTCATTAAATATTTTATTAATACTATAATTTTAGTTATTAACCATTGGTTTTTCGTTAGTTTTTAAGTTAATAAAAACCTTAAATATTGCTTCTATTTTTATTTTATTTTATTTTATTTTTTTTATTTCTTACCTTTACACACACACGCAGAGGGTGAATCTTTACACATACTTTTAAGAAAACTCTATATATTCTACTTTCTTGAATGCATAAAATTATAGATTACTACTCCATAAATAGTGGCTAATTAATTATATATATATATATATTTTAGTAATCTCATTTGTAATGCTTCTTATCGTTATCATATATTTACTAACTGATAATTTGCATAACAAAGACAATAAATGAGAGGTAGCATTCAATTTAGTACTATAGAGTTCGATTAGTTTTAAATTTAAATTTAGTACTATGATTGTATTTAATTTTTGATTGTTGATTTAATTTTTTAAGTGAATTTAACGGTTTATGTTACTACACTGTAAAGTTATTAATGTTCTCCACACGGTAATCTTTATTTTATTTTTTACTTCTCCTTACAACTTCTTTGTTTTCCAATCAACGATTACTAATTGGCATTTGGTTTTTTTTTTTCTTTATTACTTTGTATTGGTTTTTTTTCTATACCATCTCTGTCTTTGTCTCTCTCTCTCTATTGGCAACCTATTGTTTTCCAAAATTTGATGATGATTCTATGGCATTAAAAATGCATTATTATTATTATTATTATTATTATTATTTAGTGTTTCTAACTTGATTTGTTTTGTATTTCATTCTTCCTTTGATGCATTGGGTGTGAGAATGAGTGTTTCTCTAGCATTACTTCACTTAATGTGGACAATTTTATTTATTTAATTTAGGTAGAATATTATATTTAAAATTTTTTAAAATAAAAAGGAGTAGAAATATAAATAATTTAATGATATATACGGAGGATGTGGCTGAATTTAAATATTAAATAAAATGATATGAGAAAAAAAAAATACATAACAATAAACACCAACTTATCCAAATAATTCTATGTAGTATAATAATAATACATTCTTATATACTATTTTTAATTATTTATAAAGCAATATGATAATATTTAATAGTCAAAGTCATAAAAAAAAGAAGAAAAAAAACTTAAAACACAATATTAAATCCCATCAACCAAAATAGAATTCTTAAGAATACAAAACTTTATCAAGCTAAAATAGAGATACAAGAAAAATAGAATTAAAAATCCACCAAAAAATTGAGGGAAAAAGAGTGGGAAATAACCACTTTTTTTGTGAGAGAAAATTATGTAAAGAATAGAAGAGTGGTTGAAAATTTTATACTAAGAGGATGATAATAAAAAGAAACAAAATAAATGAAGATAAAAGGAAGGAGGAAGAGTGATATCAAGATAGAATGTTTGGGGAGATGAAAAGATAAAGAGAAGGAAAAAGGTTGGAGAAAGTGTAAATGTTAAAAAAAAATGAGTATAATTTGATGAGCACAATTTTCTTTTATTTGAATTTAAGTAAAATATTACTTTTTTTTTTTTTTTTAAACAAAAAGAGAGAAAATATAAATAACTTAATGATAAGGAGGATGTGGTTGAATTTCAATATTGAGTGTAGGGACATAATTTGCATCACAAGCCCAAGATGAATGGGATGATGGCCCAGTGAACTCAGTACAATAAATTTGTAGAGAATGCGTTAAAGAATTAGGTTTTAGTGAATTTAATAACGGCTAGTATGAGTTTAGAAGATGATCAAGCAAGAATAGGACACATAGGATTGGGTAAATTCACTATCCGAGGAGACGATTCTAAGTATAAATCAATATAACTGTTTACAAATACAACTTTGATTGCTACAATATTTCTTATCCGTTTTTCTTCAACCACCTTCTCATCGGAGGTTTCTCACATTATATAGTTCCTTTTAGACCATTTTGATCCTACACTTGTTAATCATTTAAGCCTCCACTTGAGTGAATGTCCATCAAACATCCTCTTTGGCTTTTTGTGAGTTGTGGTAGTTGAGACTGCACTGTTCAGGAGTCTTTTCCATATAAATGCGGCCAGAAAAGTAGCTGCAATGCATTTAATGCGGTGGTAGCAGCTTTTTCTTTAGATATTTCTGAGTTCTTATCACTCCTATACATGCATGAAGCTCATCCTTGTCATGGAAACCTCCTGGAAGGTCATCTAGATTGCTAGAATACAGATTTGAACGGTATTCATCACATCCGATGAGTAGTTCCCCCTTGGGCTGGCCTTCATCCACTCTTTCCTTATGTGACTTTAAACTTGGGATCTCTCTTGATTATTTACCCATCCTTGGACATGTCCACGTCCTTAGATAAGGCTCAAGGCCCAATATACAAATTTGGGCCTTTATCCCTAGAGTAACCCCTCAAAATTTCGATTTTTCCCTTGCATCTGAGGAGAAAAAGTGGGGTTTTGATTTGTTTTAAGGGGTTAGAAATATCAAATCCCTAAGCTTACACATGTGGAAGTATGGTTTTATGTGCTTCATAATTGCTACTAATGCTTCGAAGCTAGCGAAGCGTCATTAATTACTCTAGACAGTGCTATGTTCCTTGCATTTGATGGTGAGACGCAGATCAAACGGTTGGTCTTTCTCCTTAGAATTTCGAGTGGGATAACTCCCACTCATTTTTGCCTTCTATATAAAGCCTTGAGTGAAACCATTTTTCTCTCATTTTTTGAACTTTTAAGCGTTTTAGCGATCTCAAGCATTCAAACACATAAAGCCTGCTAAGTCACTAAGCTTATCATACCTATTTTCCCAGAAATCTTTGAGAGTTTTTCTAAAGGTTTCAAGGATCATCACACACCTTAGTTCGCATAAGTTTTAATATCTTTAAACCTTTCTTTTTCTCCTCGGCCTTCCAGTTCTTATTTCACCAGTTATCATTTTCGGTGGTTCCCCTTTAATTTGTTGAAATGGGTAGGTTTAAGCATTTGGTGGACTCCCCTGCCAAAATAGAGGCTTTTAAGGAAAAATACCACATCCCACAGGAAGTCACCTTACAATACTGTCCCCTAAAACAAATAACAATAAATCGAGAAGAAGGAGGAGTCATAATTCCCATGATAGCCTTCATAGAAGGGGGAATGACTCTCCCTATGGGTAGGGTAACAAGGGATTACCTTCTTAACCATAGGATATGCCCCCACCAGTGTGCACCTAACCCTTTTAGGGTCCTAGGAAATGTCGATGCTTTAAACAAGCATTTGGGCTTGAGGCTCACCTGGCATGACATGGTTCACATGTACGAGTGTCACAAACAAAAATGGGCGGGATTTTACCTCAAATCCCGATCTGACGAGGTCAGACTCATCTCGTGTCTCCCTAAATCTAACAAGGGGATAAAAGACGACTACCTGATTGCTTCAGGGGCGTGGCATGATGGTCTTCATTTCCCAGTCCAAAAGGGAGAGCCAGGTGGGATGCCTTAGAATCAGATTTCCTAACAATAGATCTAGACTTTTTAACCCTAACCCTATTTTGCTTCTTGTTATCTTGTTCTTTCTTAATGTTTGATTTCAACTTTTTAACTGTGTTTTGTTCTTCGTTTATGTTAACAGATAAGAGGCACGTAGCTTCCATGCTTAGCTTAACTAACATTGAAGCCCTTAATTTTGGATTTTCAGCCCATTTCAGAGATATTCCAAGAAGTCGGCCATGCCATAAGAGCAGGTGACTCATAGATAGCTCGGATCGACGTATCTAAGCCCAAATTTTTAGCCCCAAACGACCTTCCACCAATAGCACACCCATACCAATAGAATATTCCTTTGATCGTCTAGCCATTCCAATAAGTTCCTCTTGAAGTAGCAGTAGCAGTCGGAGAAGGGATTGCCTCCTGTAATTCCTCGCTCGAAGAAGAAATTGATAAATTTCATTTCGAAGAGGAGGAGCCACAGGGTGAGCAAATAATATTCGTCTCAGACATCGAGGACAAACCTGAAAGACACTCAAGTGTTCACGCCCCAGTTCCTGTTGTTACTCGGATCGAGTCCAGTTCAGAAGACGAAGAAGAAGAAGAAGAAATGTCTATCAACCCAAAAAGAAATTTGAGGGACCTTATGGCCTCCAGGAATAAAGGGGTAACCAAACAGGAAGCCCCCAAGTCCCAGGCCCCATACCAATCTTCCCCCTCCCCTTCCTTAGATTCCCACTGACCTCGGGTTGAAGCCAATTCCTGAATTGAAGAAGAAAAGGTTGAAAGAGGCATTTGAGGAAGGTGAGGTGAGCCCCCAGAAGAGGACTAAACAACAAAAAGTGGCTAAAAACCAACGAGGCAAGAGGTCCACTTCCGTTGATAGCCAGGAGGACTCTCTAGGAGCCGACGTGCGTCGACCATCACACATTTGGTCTCCAAGGTTGGAGGTGGATGGAGCCCCCCATCCTTTTTGACACTTCAGTTCGGAATTTTCAAGGAGGGCAGGTGGGTTATATTGTTGAAGCTCTGGAGTAGCCACTTCTTCTGCCTAGAGATATGGATGCTTACAGGCGCTTTAAACAGCCCGACCTCTTTTTGTCCCTTAAGAGGGATCTTGCTATGGTAAGTAGTTTGACACGTTCCTTTAATTAAATGCTTAACCGCTCTTGTTCATTCTTTCTCCTATTCTTACATGAAATCCTTCTGTTCTTTTTATGTAAATTATCCAACAGGTTTTTGTGGCCGAGGCATGGGTTAAGGATGCCTGCAATGAAGCTAAGGTAGAGGCCCAATCCCATGTCGAGATTGAGAAGGCATTGGAAGCTCTCAAGCAAGATCAAGCCAAAATATGAGTAATTAAAGAAGGCGGTCCAGGCTAAGGACAATGCCGAGGCAGGCCAAGGACCAACGTCAAAAGCTCCATTTGATTGAGATAAACCTGGCCATGGAGAGGCATATGGTCAAGGACCTCAGGGCAGAGCTGCAAAAGACCAAGGAGGCGATTCAACTGGCCAAGGAGGCGGTTGAAGTTGAAAAACAGGAGTCTTACCAGCTCGGTGTTGAAGAGACTCAGGTGAGACTTGTTGAAGAACTTTCTGAAGTCTGTAGGGACTATTGTGATGTGTGTTTGCGTAAAATAATCTGCAAGCGCACAGAATTGTAACAAGTGGTAAAGTGTTTTTAGAAAACGAATGTCGAACCCATAGGGATTAACTATGTTATTGAATACCGAAATTCACTAAATAAATTACTATTTGGAAAATCAAAAATAAATGGAACGTTCTACTATCTGAATTAAGTTAAACTATTTAATAAAAATAAATCTATGAATAAAAATAATTAACAAAGCGTAAAAATCTAATAGTGTAAAAATAAGATAAGAATGGATCTAGATCAGTTGATTTCACCTAACAAATCCCACACAATTTATTCTTCATAATTATTAAATTCTAATAATCTCCCGTTGATGATTAAAAATCCCTTAAGTATTCAATATCTTCTCTCGAATAATATCAAAAATATCTTTAGCTAACAATTCCATATCTCTATGCGAATTTAATTAACTGGAGACTCATTACGTACTTTGACTTTTCTGAAAAATCACACTAATTGCGGTAAAGCATCTCTACTTTTGCTCAACTAATGGTGTTTAATTCTAGAACTAAAATAACAAATCATCTCTCAGTCTCATTGTAATTCAATTGATCAAACAATAATTCGTAAAAAAAATAGTAAGCATTAAGAATAAGAATTAAACACTCAATCATGGAAATATTAAAAATAAAATAACTCAGAAAATAAATTGTGTGTTAATTGCTAGACTACATCACTGCTCTAGAAAATAAAATTTAGTTCATAATAAAATTGAAAAGAAAACAAATAAAACTTATGTTTTTCATCTGAATTGGTTGATTAACATGAAGCTCTCGCCTTTATCCTCATATCCTCCTCCTCAGAAAGACTCTCAAAAAATATTCTTCAATGTGCCCCCCCTTGAATTTTCCCTAAAGTGCCTTTAAATAGGTCAAGGAATCCTATACAAGTTGAATTCTCATTTGGAGAAAATCCTAGATTTTTAGGCTTCAATTAACCGACGATTTTGGTCCATTTAACTTCAGAATTAGGACTCTTGGTAAACTACAAAGTTGTAGCCCTTTAAGTTAACTTTCCAGCCCAACTTGAATCATCTCAATTGGATATTTGAGCCAAAAGTTATGCTAAAAATACTAACTGATGTGCGGGCTGGAATCCTAATCCGAATTAGACTTAAATTTAATTGGGTCTTCGAGTCAACCGATTTACATCCACAAGATGTACATTAATCTGAAATCTTCTCAATCCTTCAAAGCACAAATGAATAGATAAATATAAATAATAATAAAAATCAAATCAAATCAAAAGAAATAAAGGAAAACTAACAGTTTTAATAAATAAGAGGATAATAAAAATCATGTAAAAATTACACTTATCAATGTGTCGTGGGGTAAAGCCCTTGACATTGCAAGAGTTCCTGCAGACTCTGTTTTGAGGCAACCTGGGAGTATATATTACCACCTAGAAATTTGTGAACTCCCAGGTTCCGACTCTTCTCTCCTTGAACAATCTCTAAAGACATCCGGGTAGCCACTTACTAGCCAAGCTGCTCTCGCTCTCCTGAGGCTTCGAAGGGGTCAAGCCAAGCTGATGATCAGGGTCAGGAAAAGAAAAACCCCCCCTCCTAAAGCCAAGGACAAAGAAGCTGCATCTAGTGCAAAGGAAATAGAGGTTGAGGGTAACAAAGTTGAGCCTAAAGTCAAGGATGCAACCATCTCCTAATTGAGCCAAGCTGTCAATCCTCCTGCCCCTAAGGCCATGACCTAGGCCATTAGAACCCTTTTTTTTTTTTTTTGCAGCACTGTTATCACAAAATGTAGTGTATGTATTCTCTATTTTTTAATTAATGAATGTACTTTTCCTTCTAACTCTTGTGTCTTTATTTCGTATGCTTTTATGCTTTATTGTTATTGCAAATGATTTCGAACTGTTGCCACTTTAGTTTCAATAAAAACCAACAACAATACCCTGTTATCAATTCAAGTAATTTTAACCAAGTACCAATGAAGGTTGAATTTGATAAAGATAAGTAGTGAACTTTGTAAAGAATAAAAGGGGGAGATATCCTTCACACTGCTGAATATTTGAATAAAAGATTAAGGACTATACCTTATTCAGAATAATCAAATAAATAAATATTATGGGATGTTAATTATGTGTTGAAGATACCATTGAGTGTTCATTTCACCTAAGTATGTGGTCTGAGAGACCTGACATAGCTTAGAATCTATTTGATATTTACAAAGATGCCATTCAGTGTTAACTTTCCCACATCATTTGGTCCAAGGACTTCAGGCATGATTGAGTTTTAGTTTAAACACTTATAAAAATTGTCATTGAGTGTTAACTTCCCCATATCATCTGGTCTGAGGACTTCAGGCATGATTGAGTTTTAGTTTAAACACTTATAAAAGTTGTCATTGAGTGTTAATTTTCCTATATCATCTGGTCTGAGGACTTTAGGCATGATTGCGTTTTAGTTTAAATACTCATAAAAGTTGTCATTTAGTGTTAACTTCCCCATATCATCTGGTCCAAGGACTTTAGACATGATTGAGTTTTAGTTTAAACACTTATATATAAAAGAAAAAAAAAATAGAAAGTACTAAGACTTTATATAACAAATGAACATATTGATCAAGGAAACATTTACTAATAATAATACCTTTTTAGATTGTTTACATTCCAATGGCGTGGTATTACATGCTCATCTAAATCTTTTAGAAAGTATGCCCCGATGCCAGCCCCTGAGGTAATACGACATGATCCTTCCTAATTAGGTCCTTGCTATCCCTATGCTGGGTTCTTTGCAGTGCCTAGAACCTTTCTTAATACTAAATCACTAGGTGCTAATGGTCTTAGTTTTACGTTGGCATCATAACCTTGCTTAAGCTTGTGTTGGTAATATGCCAATTCGACCATTGCATTCTCCCTTCTCTCTTCAATCAAGTCTAAGCTCTTTTCTAGCAACCCAGTGTTATTCCTTAGACTGAATGAGCTAGTCCTTAACGTTGGGAAGCCGATTTTTAAGGGGATAACAACTTTAACGCCATAAGTCATTGAGAAGGGGGTTTCCTCGGTAGATCTACGAGGCGTGGTCCGATATGTCTAGAGGACATGTGGCAATTATTCCACCCATTTTTCCTTCGCATCATCTAGCCTCTTCTTGAGTCCATTTACTATGACCTTGTTAATAGCCTTTACTTGTCTATTCCCTTAGGGATAAACAAGGGTAGAATATCTATTCGTAATTCCCAACTTATAGCAATATCTCCTAAAAGATTTGCTATCAAACTAAAGGCCATTGTCCGAGATGAGGGTATGAGGGACCCTGAACTGGGTGACAATATTTTTTTAGACAAACTTCTTGGCATCCACATCTTTGATGTTTGCTAGGGGTTCAGTTTCAACCCATTTCGTGAAGTAATCCGTGCTAACCAGCAAGTATTTCTTGTTTCTTGTTGCCTTGGGAAAAGGGCCCACAATGTCTAAACCCCATTGAGCGAATGGCCAAGGGCTGAACAGAGGATTAAGGACTCCCCCCGGTTGGTATATGTATGGTGCGAACCGTTGGCACTAGTCGCATTTTTTCACATATTCTTGTGCTTCCCTTTGCATATTTGGCCACCAATAGCCTTAAATGATAGCTTTGTGCACCAGGGATTTGCCTCTAGTGTGGCTTCTGCAAATTTCCTCATATAACTCCTCGAGGAGTAATTTAGTTGTTTCAGGATGTACACATAATAGGTATGGCCTTAAGAAGGAGCGTTTATATAATTTCTGGTCCTCGGACAGCCAGAACCTAGGAGCCTTTCTTCATACCTTATCAGCTTCTGACTTTTCTTCAGGAATGGTATCTTCGTTCAAAAATAATACCATAGGGTCCATCCAACTAGGCCCTGCTCTAACCTGGTGAATTTGGATCGTCTCTCTCCTCACCTCCGCGGGTTTGTACAAATCTTCTATGAGGATAACTTGTGGCAGGTTCTGCGCCGAGGAGGTCGCAAGTGTGGCTAGGGAATCAGCATGTGTGTTTCTGCTTCTAGGAATGTGCAACAAGTTGGAAGATTTGAACCCTGATTGCAGGTGTCTAACCTGACTCAAGTACCCCTGCATTCTTTTATCTTTTGCTTCAAATTCTCCTTTCACTTGGTCGACGACTAACCTTGAGTCCGAGAACATCTCTACTACCTTTCCGCCCATTTTTTGAACCATGGCCATTCCCATTAACAGAGATTCATATTCAGCCTCATTAGTTGTAACGAGAAGTCCAGCCTTAATGACTTCTCAATAGTGATCTTCTTAGGGGATACCAGCACCAGCCCTATTCCGAAACCTTTCTAATTTGCTACATCATCAATATACACTTCCCAGGATAAGGGACCTCGTTGGGAGATCATGCCAACCAATTTTCCATCCATGTTCTATGTTGACGCTACTTCTTCTAATGGGGTTTCAGTGAACTCAGCCACCAGATCTGTGAGGACTTGGCTCTTGATAGAGGTACGAGGCATGTATTTGATGTCAAAAGCTCCTAGAACCATGCCCCATTTAGTGATCCTTCCCGTGTAATCAACATTTCGTAATATGGCTTTAAGTGGAAGTTAGGTGAGGACAACAACTATACGTGCTTGGAAATAATGGGGCAACTTTCGTATACCATGCATTACTGCCAAGATGGCTTTCTCTAGTGGTAGATAATGAACCTCAGCCTCATGCAGCGACTTACTCACATAATAAACTAGCTGTTATACGCTATGATCAACTCGTATCAACATCAAACTAACAGCATAAGGGGCTACAGCGATATAGGCAAACAAGACCTCATCCACTTTAGGACTGGACATGATAGGTGGCAGAGTTAGATATTCTTTAAGTTGCTGGAAAGCTAAGGCACACTCATAGGTCCACTCAAATCTCTTCCACTTATTAATCAGTAGGAAGAAGGGCCTGCACCTATTTGTTGACCGAGAGATAAACCACTTCAAGGCAGCGGCCATTCCAGTCAGTTTTTGGACCTCTTTGGGATTCCGAGGTAGTTGTAAACTGCTAATAGCCTTGATTTGATCGGGATTAACCTCAATCCCCCTGTGAGTTACCATATAGCCTAAGAATTTGCCTGATCCCACACCAAACGAGCACTTGGAAGCGTTTAAGTGCAACTTATGTTTTCTAAGAACTTCAAAAATGTTTCCGAGATCTCCTATATGCTCAGATACCACATTTCTTTTCACTACCATGTCGTCTATGTAGACTTCAATACTCTTACCCAATTGTGGCTCAAACATCCTCGTCATCATCTTTTGGTAGGTAGATCTCGCATTTTTCAAACTAAATAGCATCACCTTGTAGTGGTAGTTCCTGATAGGGGTGACGAAAGTGGTTTTTTCCTGATCATCCAAGGCTAATGGTATTTGGTGATACCTTTGAAAGGCATCCAAGAAGCTCATTCGAGGATGGCCTACAATTGCATCTACTAGTTGATCTATTTTAAGCACAGGGAATGGATCTTTTGGGCAAGCCTTATCCAGGTTTGTGAAGTCTACACACATTCGTCATTTCCCGTTCTTCTTCTTTACCACTACAGTGTTAGCCAACCATTCAGGGTAGAAAACTTTCTTGATTGCCCCTGCCCGTTTGAGCTTCATCACCTTGTCTCTGACAACATTTGCATGCTCTTTAGATGGGCCGCAAGGTGGCTGCTTTTTGGAAATGATGGCTGGATTAACATTTAAATGATGGCAAATGAACTCCGGATCCACCCCTGGGACCTCAATAGTGTCCTATGCAAACACATCAATGTTTCTTTTGAGGAATTCTGCCAGCTCTTCCTTCTTTTGAGGAGGCAGCTGAGACCCGACTTGAAAGAACTTTTCCGGATTGTAACAACCTTTACCAAGTCTTCACATTTCGCCTCCTCGGTTAAATCATCGATAGGCAATGCCAGAGGTTTTAATTGCTATAAATCCTTTTCAACATGGGTCGAGGACTCAACCTCGAATTTATGCCGGATGACGGCCACTAAGCATTGTCTAACTACAGACTGATCTCGCAGGATCTCCTTAACCTGGCCTTTGGATGGATATTTAACATTCTGGTGTAGAGTAGAAGAAACGGCTCCTAGTGTATGAAGCCAGGGTCTAGCCACAATTGTTGTGTAGGGTGAATAAGCATTCACAATGATGAAATCCACCTTCACCACTTCTGAACCAGTCTGCATGGGTAGTCTAATTTGGCCCTTCGGGGTGACAACCTTTCCATCAAAACTCACAAAGGGTGAACTGTAAGGTGTTAGGTCCTCGAGTTTTAAGTTTAGCCCCTTATATAAGTCGAGGTACATTATCTTGGCACCACTGCCTTGGTCTACCATTACCCTCTTCACATCATATCCCCCAATTCTGAGGATAACCACCAAAGCATCATCATGAAGCTAGATGGTTTCGATTTTATCCTCATCCGAGAAGCCCAATACTAGTTGAATTTTCATTCTAGCCCTCTTTGGCTCTTGATTAGCATCCTCAACAGATAGCCGAGCCACAGACATTACTTTAGACGGGCAGGACCCAGTTCTCCCTAGTGCAGCGAAGGTGACATTTATCGTTCCCAATGGGGGTTTAGAAGAATCATCTCTCCGAGATTCTAAGTTTGCCTGACCCCCCTGACCATTGGAGTGATGTAAGAGTTGTTTTAACTTACCTTCATGGACGAGCTGGTTCAGGTGGTCCCACAGACTCCTACACTCTTCTGTAGTATGTCCATGATCTTGATGGTATTGGCAATAGAGGTTGTGGTTGCGCCTTGCGGGGTTTCCTATAATTTTATTTGGCCATTTAAAGAATGACTCATTCTTGATCTTCTCCAAAACTTGATGCACTGGCTCTCGGAACATGGCATTGACTGCCTGAAGATTCGCCGATCCTGATTGTCTAACAAAATCTCTCTGTGGTCTGTTGTTACTGTACCGATCAGACCTAAAATCCCTCCTCTCCTAAGGGAAAACCTTATCCTTTCCTTTCTCTTGCTGCTGATCTTCCTAAACTCTTTTATACTTATCAATCTTGTCCATCAGTTGGTGCACACTAGTGACAGGTTTGCCACTCAGAGATTTCCTTAAACCGTGCTCGGCTAGAAGGCCGAGCTTGAAAGTAATGATGGCCACCTTGTCAAAGTCACCATCCATCTCGTTGAACATCTCTCAGTACTTATCCGAATACGTTTTCAGGGTCTCGCCCTCTCGCATGTTTAAGGATAGTAGGGAAGCCAAAGGCTGAGGAACCCTGCGATAGGTGACAAAACAGGAACCAAATACGTTGGTGAGCTCTTTGAAAAAATTTATAGAATCTGCTTTCAGGCTGTCGAACCATCTCATTGCGACTGGTCCTAGACTGGATGGGAAAACCTTGCACATCAAGGCTTCGTCCTCGGAATGGATAGCCATCCTCTGGTTGAAATGGCTCATGTGCTCCATAGGGTCTATTCGACCATTGTAGATGGTGAACGTTGGCTGATGAAAGCACCAAGGAAGTTTTGCCTCTTCAATCTTACGCGCGAAGGGCGACTTGGAGATTTGGATCAGGGCCTTACTTATAGCGTCATTTCCCACACCTTTACGTGATAAGCTTCGAAACCGCTGCTCACGATGATGCTCCTCTTCATAGGAGAAGGACTCGCTGGGCGGGGTTTGAGACCTCTACCTATAATTAATGTCCATTTCATCATCAGAAGAAATATCAGAATTCGGAGAAGCTTACTTCCTTTTTGCATAGTGTAACTCTTTCTTTAACTGGTCGATCTCTAGTTGCATGCTTTTGTTGTTCTTTCCATGGGAGATATGGCTCCCCCTTCGAGGTTGACTCCTGTCAGTGTGTGTGGTGTGGACACTTCCTTCATGGTCACCTTTTTGCTCAAGGTTGAGAAAAGGGCCGCCGTGTTAGGGTCCCCTTGACTTTGCCTGTTGTGGATCCGATTTTGCCATGGTTAACCATTGCCTTCACTATCACACAAGCTCTTCCCACAGACGACACTAATTGTAGGGACACAATTTGTTGCCCAAGCCCAAGATAAATAGGATGATGGCCCAGTGAACTTAATACAATAAATTTGTAGAGAGTAGGTTAAAGAACTAGGCCTTAGTGAATTTAATAACGACTAGTATGGGTTTAGAAGATGATCAAGTAAAAACATGACACATAGGACTGGGTAAATTCACTGTTCGAGGAGACAATTCTGAGTATAAATCAATATAACTGTTTACAAATACAACTTTGATTGCTACAATATTTCTTCTCCCTTTTTCTTCAATCACCTTCTTATAGGAGGTTTTTTACATTATATAGTTCCTTTCAGACCATCTTGATCCTACACTTGTTAATCATCTAAGCCTTCACTTGAGTGCATGTCCCATTAGACATCCTCTTTGGCTTTTTGTGAGTTGTGGTGGCTGAGACTGCACTGTTCAGCGGTCTTCTTCACATAAATGCAGCCAGAAAAGTAGCTACAGTGCATTTAATGCGGAGGTAGTAGCTTTTCCTTTAGATATTTCTGAGTTCTTATCACTCCTATACATGCATGAAGCTCATCCTTATCATAGAAACCTTCTGGAAGGTCACCTAGATTGCTGGAATACAGATTTGAACGGTATTCATCACATCCGAGGAGTAGTTCCCCCTCGGGCTGGCCTCCATCCGCTCTTTCCTTATGTGACTCTAAACTTAGGATTTCTCTCAATTATTCACCCCTTCTCGAACATGCCCACATCCTCAGATAAGGCTCAAGACCCAATATACAAATTTGGGCCTTTATCCCTATATTAGCCCCTAAAAACCCCACTTTTTCTCCTCGGATGTTCTTACTTGATCATCTTCTAAACCCATATTAGCCGTTATTAAATTCATGAAGGTTGTTGCTTTCCTTTCAACTCTCTATACATTCGCTGCCTCCACCCCAAGCCAATCCCTTCATGAATTAGAGTCCCAGTTTGTACGTTGCTTCGTCCTGTATCTCCAAGGTGGCTTTGTAGTATACTTCAATATGTGCTATATTTCCATGCTATAGGTTCAGGGATATTAAAATTTTTTTAATGTATTAAATTCATATTTTGTAGATTTTATTTTTATGTTGGATAAAAAAGAGCTACATATATTTTAAGGGTGTCAAATGGGTGGTTTAGGGTGGGTATTGGGTTGGGTACATAAAACCCATTTACCCATTTATTTCCCATCTTTAGGTTTAGGGGGGGTATTTTGGTAATTTTTAGATTCAGTGGGTGTTTTGCTCATTGTTTAGGTTTAGGGGGTTTTTTGGTCAATTTTTAGGTTTTAGGGTTAGTTTGCTCGTTTTAGATTTTGAGGGTATTTCATTCATTTTTAGGTTTAGCTGGTATTTGGTTTTGGGGATATTTCAGTTAGTTTTTAGGTTTAGGGGTATTTTGGTAATTGTCTACGTTTTAGTGGGGTATTTTGGTTAATTTTTATATTTTGGGGGTAATTTGGTAAATTTCAGTGGTTTTGGGGTACTTTAGAGGTGGTTGATTTGTAATTATTATAGTTGGATCATAACTAGATCTAATTGGGTACCTAGTCAAAACTCAATAAAAATTAAAGTTAATTAGGTTTAATTGGGTTAATGTCCATTTAATCCAATTAATTGGGTGGGCAAATGGATGCAGTCTGATTTTGCCTCCCCTAAGTTGAATTTTTTATTTTTAATGACTTTTTTTCTTCAAAAATTTATGGTTCATAATTTTTTTTAAAAATTTTTTATGCTGCTATATGTCTTTTTCCTCCTTCAGCAAAAAAAAAAAAAAAAAAAAAAAAAAAAAAAAAAAAAATTGCCTACAGTGGCGTTTGTCAAACGCCACTATAGGCCATACAGTGACAAGGCCCTATAGTGGTGTTTGTTAAACGCCACTATAGGGTCTTGTAAGACCAAGATCTATAGTGGCATTTGTAAAAACACTGCTATAGGCCCTCAAAAACGCTACTATAGACCCATTGTTTTAAAACGCCACTATAAAACTCCTTCAATGCCACTACTAGGTACCTATAGTGGCGTTTTTGGAAAATGCCACTAAAAAAAAAGGCCACTATAGGCCCAGTTTTTTGTAGCGAGTATACGGAAATAAATATGAAGGAATATGTTAGTCTATCGCAAGCAATGCCAAGCAAGTATATATAAGAGGGCAAGTATTAGAAACCTGTCTTAGGCTCTTAGCTAGCGACAAGCAACTCATTCTTCTCCTTTGGCGGAAACAAATAATGAGGTGCATGCATGCAGTAAGTCAAGCCCCAAGGATTCATACTAGCAAGTGTGAAAAGGTAGCAACTATAATAACTTGCAAAAAACAGCTTACACAACTTGAGGAAAATGGATGTTAGCTCCAAGAAATAAGCGAAAGGGGGATTAATAAGTTGAAGGAGAAAGGGACACACTTCTATTTGTGTAATTGAGAACTCAAAAACATGGTTTGCACCTCTACTGAATGTAACTTAATTTCCCAAGATGTATAAGTGCTTCAATGTTTTTCAAATGTGTGTGTATTGTATGTGTGTTGTGGTTTCTAGTCTAGAGTTAATTTTAGCCCCCCTCCCTCCTCACATTTCGAGTCCTTTCTAATTTATGGTGATGTTTAAATCGAGTAAAGACCTATTGAATGAGGGCAATATCAATTGTCGCCATTGAGTTTTAACTTTCCTTGTTATTAAGCATGTTGGTCCCAATCTAGTCTTGTGTCAATTAAGAAAACCAATTAACAATTTTAATCAATCACCAAAAGATATTATCACCAACATAAACAAGCCAAAATATCAATCACATGCAAGAACTCATAAATTTAGGTGGAAAACTCTTTCTCCTTGAAGAAAGAAACCACAAGACAAACTCCGAAAAAACTAATTATTATAAAATCAATTACAATATGTTTCTCAAGAAATCTCAAACTTATCTCCCTTGTGTATGTCTAAGGGTTAAAGAAAAAATCTCTATGTTTTTCTTTACTCTCACACACACTCATTGCACTCACTGTGGTTTTTTTTTTTTTTTTTTTTTCACATAATGTTTTGCTCTCCACTATCCTCACACTGTGGCAACACATTTTTTTCTTTTCTTCACTTCACAGCATGAATCAAAGCCTCACAATTTTTCCTTGATTTGTGCATTTTACAAATGCTTTGTAGAGAAAACTCAAACCTTGTTGTTTCTCTTCTTAGGGTAACTCCGAAGCAAAAATCTCATTTTTCTCTTTTAGTTTCATGCCCAATTCTATTATTTTTCTCTTCTTTTCACAGGGGAGGACCATTGGGCCAAAACCATCAAATTCTTTGCAAAATTGTCTATTTATAAGATTTCAAATCAAATTCTTTGATACACAAGGAATTCATTACTTCTTTGACATGGAATAATATTTCCTTCCACACCAAGGAAATTCAAGAAAATAACCAAATTTTTTTTTTCATTGATAAGAAAATCCAATTAACTTTCCAAGTCACAATAGAAATTTGAGACAATTTTCCAACATAGTAGTATTCCTCCTTAAAGGGAGGCATTGTTTATGTCTTGTTTTTAGGGAATACAACATGGCTAATTAATCACCCTAAAAACTGCTTCCTTAAGGGGAAGACCCCAATTTGAACTTGATGAAATCAAGGATTTCAGCAGCTTTGCATTAATGATAATTGGCCCTTATTTTATGGAGGCAAAGATGATATTGGCTGAAACTTTTTGTTTGTTTGGGACTAGATTATAAGCTAGTTTTTTATTTTTTTAATTTTATTTTTTTTATATATATATTGGCTGATACTTTCTATCAAGTTCTTGTTCTAGAAGAGAAAATAATTGTGAAGTAAAGAAAAGTTACTATTACAAAAATATATAAGAAAATGGAAATAAGAAAACATAATATATACCATACTATGGTTAAAGATATTAGGTTTATAAGTAAATTATGTGCAATGGTCCAATAGATCTAATTATGTTGTAAGCTCATGTAAACCTAACTCTAGCCTCTATATATACCATACTTGGGTTCATTATAATCTAGGAAGTACGTACACTTCATGGGGTGTCATACCCATATTAAATTTGTGTCCTGCTAGCCGTGTCATATTATAATTTTCAAAAATTTCTTGTGACGTAGTGTTGTACCCATACCCAAATCTATATCCATGCTTCCTATATTGTAATGCACAATTGAGAATACAATAAAGATATATTTTCTAGGGCATTATATTGTGAACGTTCCATAAGTCCAACAAACATATTTGAGCTCACTATGACCCAATTGATGATTTCAAATGAGGGGCAAAGACCTATAAAAGGGCACAAAGAACCAGAACAAAGGTACGTAACTCATATGCAACATATGCACTACAGTTCTCTAGCCAAATAGCAGTTCTGTCGTACAATCAAGCTTTGATCTTACTGACTAGCTCGCCGGAGGCCCTTTGGCACACACCACCCCGGTGTGCTCCAAGAACTTTATCCTTTTTTACTGTATCTCAAAGCAGTGTGTTGATGTTGTCCAGCCATATAGACAAGGAGTTCAACTGAGGATTTTCTGCATTATCATATATATGTATGTATGTATGTATGTATTGATTTTAGTAATTTGGTTTAATAAAATTGCACTTAGCCCCCTTAAACAATATCAATGATTTTTTTTTTTAAAGGATATAAAAAAAAATTATTGATCTAAAATCTAAAACAAATTTAACAAGCCAAACAAATTAGCCCAACAACAAAATTTATCAGTAAATAAATTTTATAAGCCAAAAAATTTAGCCCAACAACAAAATTTATCAATAACAAACTTAAACTCAAATAACAACCCAAAAAAAACCCACACAATAATTTTACCTAAAATTTTTTATTAAATCTCTACATAATTAATTTTAAAATGTGTAATGCATGTATTAAGAGATAAGACACATAGCGCACACAATTAGTATGGTGTGTAAATGTTATTATATTAAAATATAAAATTATGATATATAAGCAAAATAATTAAATAAATATTGAATTTTATTTTGAAATACTTGAAACTTTGGTAATCGAATTTCAGTTGAAGTATAATTTCACATTTCTTGAAAGTCAAATAATAAAATTGTATATAAAGTAAACTATTTTTGAGTTTAATTTTTGATAAACTATCTTTATATTATCAACAACAACAAAATTAATTTTAATAATTAATGAGAGTGCAGCACCTAAAAACAATTCCCACTTTGTGCAATTATAACTTGTAGAACCCAACTTTTATTATAGTATATGATATTATTTATTTAAAAAAAGAAAAAAAAAGATCTCTTTGTATACACATTTTTGAATGGTTTAAAATATTCCTACACATTAATCACATTATCTTTAAAAACTTTCAAAATCATTGGGTCATAACATATTTGGTATTTCATTCGGCTCAATTTTTTGTCACATTTAAAATATGATATAAATTAAACTATGAAAGAAGTAGTCAAAGCATTTCTATCGGGAAATGTGAAAAAACAAAAAATGTATTTTACATCACCAAAAAAAAAAAAAAAATCTATTTATAAGTTATATTTTACATAACCACTATAACAACATGCCCTATAAGTTATATTTCATTCTTATTTTTCATTCACCACATTAAAATAATATATTTTATAAATTTCTACGCATACCAACATTATTTTATGTTATACAGATTAGTTCTTTTATTTTGGATCAATAACGTGTTTCATAATTTTTTTGGGGCGACTCTTTTTATTTTTAGTGCTGCGCACGCCAACACTTTAAAAGTATAAATTTTCTAAACTTACATACCAACAAAAATCTTGCATTAATTAAGAAGCTTTTTTTAAAGGAGAATGTATTAATTGAGAAGCTTAAATAACGTGTTTTGCTTAAAAAACAAATGTCATTCTTTTTTTTCTTCTTTTTTTTTGATTAAAAAAAAAATGTCATTCAAACCTAATTAAAAGAAGTCCTATTTTTTTTTTTTTTTTTGAGAGGAAAATAGCGAAACTTTATTAAACTTGTGGTGGAATATTCTTCATCCACACTAAAAAAATCTGGAATGCCAATGGCATATCTAGCTAGACTATGAGTCTATGAGTAACAAAATTACCTAAAAGAAGTCCTAAATCATTTCCAATTCTCTACAAAACAGTCAATAAACTGCAAATCAATAAATAATCTAGGGTTTGAATGGTTCTTTAACAAAGCTATACTATATTTTCTTCTTACTTGTAGGTACAATAATCAAGATGGAGAAACTTATAGATACATTGACTTCCAATTCAGATCTTGAATCTTCATCTAAGAAGAAAAATGATTTCTTGTTACTATCCTAACGATAATGGCCAAATTTCCTTATATGATTGGCAAAATGTGACATTAATTGATGTCTTAGCATAATGGTAAAGAACAAATCATTATGGAGGTTCAATCTTTTATACTGTTTATAATAAAAAAATAATAAAAATTATCACTCTAACACTGGTCATGGGTATTTGCATAATAATAATTTTCATTTTTGTGCAAAAGATAGACATTTTGTAATTTTATATGCAAACAAAGTAATTAAGTTGGGATCAACAGCCTTATAGCTTTAACTTATACTTTCTAGTATTTTCAACCAAAATGTATGGTTAAAATTCTTCCTCTTTGAAGTATTGAATTATTTTTTATTTTATTTTATAAAAAAAAAAAGAAAAGAAAAAAAGAAAAGAAAGGAAGAGTAGTGTGGTAGGAATGCTACCTAAATGACCTCAATAGAACCAAATAGTGACGTGAGATGAGCTGGTTCGTAGTTACCCTTCTTGACCAACCACTTACAAGCATGCATACTCAACCAATTGAACTAACCATTAGACCCTACGTGGCTATGTCTATTTTCTTCAAAAGAGGGTGTCCCCCCATTCTAGTAAGGTGGCCAATAAGTCAAAACTCAACGAGACTATATTATTCTTGGAGGACTTTTGATGCCAAAAGAGTTTGGGCAAAAAGGTCGCAACACATGTTAATTATAAATGATAAAGATTTCTCCCAGGAAGTGCGAGGACTTTCTCCCAGTCTCCAGATGTGGCGTAATGAGTAATGACCCATTGAGCATCATTCCACCAAAAACAACCAAGCAAATAAGGAAAATTTTTTATTTTTATTTTTTTAATATATATTTCCTTGTTACAGGTGGTAGGGGAATTTGACATAATTTTTCTAATAAAGAAGACTTAGCAATACTATTAATTTACAAAAATTTTTAAACAAAAATAAAAAAATAAACATTGTGTAGTTGGTTTTTGTGGACTAAGGCTAATGGTTTGGATTTTATGATTATTTATTATAACTAGTATTATACATGTGCGATGCATGGTTTTATTCAAAATTATATATAAATAAATTGAAAGTATATTAATAAGTAGTGAGCTACTTGACACTTTAATTTAATAATAATAAAAAAAAAAAAAAGGAAAAAGAGAGAAAACCGACTAAAGAGAAGGAAAGATAGAAGAGTGACTTCACTGTAGCAGCTGACATTTGATTGTGCTTTGCATTTTTTTTTTTATTTAAAATTTCTGCCCTCCTTAACTTCAAGTCCTGACTCCGTACATCCATACACACTTTCTTGGATCTTGGAATTCAAATATGATACAATTGTCACATATTAGATCGCGAAGGAAGAAAATAATTATTTGCTTTTGTTATTATTACTAGATTTATGATTGTAAGTTGTGACTAAATATTTATTACTTCATTTATGGTAGTATTATAATTTTAGATATATGGGAATTGATAAAGGTTATGCAGGTTAGGTATGGCCTATTAATCAAACAGATTATTCTGGTTAGTTATGACCCTTTAATTAAATTGGTTATTAAATAGGTCATTTGTGTCGACCCTAACATGGCCTATTAATTAAACAAGTTAAACGTGTCGTGTCAGGTTACCGTTTAATAAACAAGTCATGTTAGAGTTGAAGAATCCTAACCTGTTTTCTAAATGGGTTGAGTTTGTGTTGACCTATATAACATTATACTCACAACTCAGTCCAACACGAACCTAACACGCGAACATGAATTGCGGCCCTCCTTCCCCCTCCAACCTCTCCAAAACATCCTTAAATATAGCATTTTTTTTTTTTTAATGAAGGCATAAGACATTTAATTATACCTCCAACCTCTCCAAAACATCCTTAAATATAGCATTTTTTTTTTTTAATGAAGGCTGTAAGGTCAGATTTGGCAGCCCAAGCCCAAGGAGGGATGGATTTGGAGCCCACTGAACCCAAAACAATGAATTTGTAGAGCGTGGGTGAAAGAGTAAGGCGAATAGCAAAAACATCAGTATACCACCGCCACACTAGTGGGGGAATTTGAATTAATATATGCTTGGACGGATGTAAGTATAACGTCCGAGGAGATGATTTCCCTTGGAGGGTTACAATTCTTAGTGCTACAGTAGACAATACCCTTTTTTCTCTTTCTGAATTTTCGATCCCTTTCTATTAGGGGGCTTTCCTACTTATATAGTACCTCCTCACTCTATCTTGATCGTCCACTTGTTCATCATCCAGACATCCACTTGAGTGCTTGTCCCATCAAGGGTGTTCCCTAGCCTTATGTAAGTGGTGATAGTAGGTTGATACTGTTCAGGGGTCTCTTCCATATTAATGCGGCCAGGGAGGTAGGTGTGGTGTATTTAATGCGGTGGTTGAGGTCTGTCTCTTAGATATTTCTCCGATCCAGTTATGTTCCTTTGCGTCCGAGGCCCATTCTATCACTACATCTGTCGAGAGAATTGCTCGGGCTGCAAAAGGTTGAACGTCAGACTAAGGCTCTTCGGATCCGAGGGTATTGGACTCCTCGGATCGTTGAACACATCCTCGGATCATGGACGTACCCTTCACCAG
Organism: Quercus variabilis; assembly: GCA_030445155.1. Lineage (NCBI taxonomy): Eukaryota > Viridiplantae > Streptophyta > Magnoliopsida > Fagales > Fagaceae > Quercus > Quercus variabilis. Next base: position 49,221,904 of record CP129453.1, read on the forward strand.
ATGTTCTCCTCTCAGAGCCTCTAACTAGGCTTTTTCATCTCTTCGGGAAATGGTGGGCCGTAGATAGGGCCTTGGGCCCAATGCCTTTGGTTGGGTTTTCCTCCCCCACAATAGCCCCTCAAAATTGTAGTTTTTTCCTCACATCCGAAGGGAAAAAGTATGATTTTGACCCGCCACAGAACAAGAAGCTTGAGTGCAGGCCAATTCAAGCTGGCACGTGTGTGGGGGCCTTGGGATAGACGCTTCATTAATGCCGTTGCGGTTTCCACATTCCCAAGCCGCAGCATTAATTGCACCAGGTGGCGCCCTGTCCTTCGTATCCAACGGTGAGCGATTGATCAGACGGTTGTGGTCTTTTCCTTGGAATTTGGGCGGGAATGCCCCTGACCCTTCGCTTGACCCCGTATAAAACCTCAGAGGAGGTCATTTCCTCCTCACTTTTGCAAACCATCAGACGCTCCAGCAAGAACAGACGCACCACTCCGCACAAATCCTTCAGTTGTTGCTTTCAAGCCTCCCCAGAATCATCACGAACCCTCCTACGAGCCTGAAATCCTTTCAGAGATTTGTCCCCGGTGAGTCATCGTACAACTCATTTAATTCTCTCTTCGGCCCACCGTTTCTTTTAAGCACTATGGGAAAGCTTGAGTACATGGTGGACAGCCCTGAACAACTAGAGGAGTTTAGGGCCACATATCGCATACCCCCTAACGTGGGTGTGAGGTATTGCCACCCGAAAAAGATACTAACAGACCGCGAAACGGGGGAGGTGGTGATCCCCCTCATCGCCTTCAAAGAAGGAGGAATGACAATCCCCATGGGTCCCATCACCACTAACTACCTCCGGAACCACAGGCTTACTCCCTGGCAGTGCGCGCCCAATATGTTTAGGATCCTAGGAGCGATTGAGGACCTTGAGCGCCATATGGGGTTGGGCCTCACCTGGCTAGACGTAGTGCATATGTACGAATGCCACAGTCAGCAAGACGCTGGGTACTACTTAAAATCCCGGTCGGATGTTGTCAGGCTCATCTCCTGCCTTCCCAAGTCCAACAAAGGGATGAAAGACGATTACGTGATTATTTCGGGCGCCTGGCATGACGGCAATGGTTGCCCGACCAGGCGTGGGGAGCTAGGTGGGACGTTAGATCTAGGCACACTAACTGTAGACTTAGGGACCTCGTTTTTCAACGTTTTTTCTTTTTTCACTTCAGTCTCTGTTTGTGAGTTTCTAACCCCCTTTTTTTTTTACTGCCTTGCAACAGATAAAAGACACGTCTCTCCTCGGCTCAGCCTAACGAACGTTGCCGCCCTCAACTACCTTTTGAGGTCAGAGATCTTCGTGAGCGAAGACGGGCAACTGCGATCTGTTCCCCTTATTCTCGGATATACAGGGAAGCCGAAAAGTTTCCAACCAGTCGGCAACGCAATCGTTCAGGGAGATCATCGCCTAGCACGAATTGACGTTGGTCGGACGGGCTTCTTGGCGCCGTACGATCTTGAACCTGTACCCCGCCCAAATCCTCAGAATGTGCCTCCCGTTGTTCAACCCCTCCAGCAAGTTCTCCCCGGACAAGAGATTGAAGGTGAGGGGGTCGGCTCTTCAACTTCCTCACTAGAAGAGCAGATAGACGAATTTCGCTTCGAGGGAGAAGCTTCAGGAGTGCAGCAGGTGGTAGAGGTCTCTGACGCCGAGGAAGAAACCTACGATCGGCCAGGCGCCCGTCTTAATTTGCTAGCCGCTCACTTAGAGGATTCCTCGGACGAAGACGATATGGATCTGAGGCTTCTGATGAAGGGCAGAGGCCAAAAGCTCGAGCCGAAAGGTGCTGGGACCTCCACAGCAGTGGTGACACTTCCTCCTGTGCCTACCCAAGTCCCTGACCCAAATCTAAAGGCAATGCCAAACCTTCAGAAGAAGAGACCCCACAATGAGGTTGGGGGGAAACAGGTGCCACCGGCCAAGGGGGTTAAGCAGCAAAAGGTGGCAAAAGACAGCCGGACACACAGGGCCTCCTCTCTCAAAAGCCGAGAGGAGCCCACAGGTGCAGATGTGCGCCGAGGAGGGGGACCGCGAATCTGGTCCCCGAAATTGGAGCTGGATGGCGCTCCAATCCTGTGGGATACCTCCCTCAGGAATTATGATGGAGGAAGGGCAGGCTACGTCGCCGAGGCCCTGCAGCAACCACTTCTTCTCCCACACGACATGACTTCCTTCAGGCGCTTTTCCCAGAAGGAGCTATTCATGTCTCTTAAAAGGGATTTGGCCATGGTAAGTGCACCCCTCCCAAGTCTAGGTTTTACGTTTAATTGGCTTTACTCCTTCTTAGCCTGATGCCGGAGATGTTGTTATGCAGCTTACCCAGCAGGTTTACGTGGCCGAGGGGATGAACGAGGAGTCGTGGCTTAAAGCTTGAGCGGCATCCCAATCCCAGCTCGAGGCGGAGGCGTCTCTTGGCCAGCTGAAAGAGGAGCATGCTCGGATATCCGAGGAGCTAAAAGGTGTGCTCTCCGAAAAGCGAAGCCTCGAGGCCGGGCTTAAAAATGCAGAAAAACAGGCCGAGGAACAGCGCAGCCAATTACGCATGTCCGAGATCAACCTGGCAACCGAGAGGGAGCTGGTGAAAGGTCTAAGAGCTGAGCTGCAGAAGGCCAAGGCGAGTGCCCAGGTGTTTGAGCAAAATGCCAGGTTGGCTAAGGAGGCAGTTGAGGCCAAAAGGAAGGCGGCGTACCAGATGGGGGTAGAGACGACTACATCCCAGCTTGTGGAGCAATTCGCCTCGGTCAGCCGAGACTACTGCCTCGTAAGTTGGGGTAAAGCCCTGGATGCCGCTGGAATTTCGGCCGACTCGGAGCTGAGGCTGCCTGGGAGCGTATACTATCATCCTGAGATCCGAGAGCTCCCAGAAACCGACCCTCCTGCTCCTCAGATTCCAGAGACCCTCCAGGAACAGCCAGACGACACGGGCAAATCGGTTGAGCCGGCCAAAGGTTCAGGCAAAGAGAAGATTCCTGCTGAGGCCAAGGACCAAGCCTCTGAAGCCTTTGAACGGATAGGCCACGTTGCTGACCCTGGGCTTCCTCCAGCGAAAGAGTAGATGCATAGGGCTTTCATTTTGCACTTGTACTTTTTTACTTTTTTTTTTTTGTTCTTTTTTGACCCTGCATGTAGACCTTTTTTTTCTTTAATGGAACGGTTCCCTATTTGTCTTTGATGTTTTTGATACATACATACATATTTTATTACCTATTATTGCCACACTCATAACTATACGTTGCAATCATAACATAACAACACAACTTGATTGATACGTCATATTGATGGCGTGAGTGATCGAAATTAACATTGAAAAGGATAGGCCAAATAAGAGTTATTGATGAGTAATGGTTGGAATGAGGACTTATGCGAGTTTCGCGTACCTTTCCAGATTAAACATAGGTTATTGTCCCTCGGTTTCGAATTAAACATAACTAAGGAAGACATTTATAAGTTAGATCAATTTAAACGCAATTAGGAATTTTAGCACCAAGCCCCTGTGACAATAGCTGCGTGGGGGTATTGACTAACCTGTCGTTTGGTTCAAGGATTATGGGACGCGGATGCATTCGAGTGTTAACTAACCCTAGTTATTTGGTCCGAGGACTACAGGCACGACTGGTTTTAAGTTTAAACACAAACTGTAATTGAGTGTTAACTAACCCAAATCATCTGGTCCGAGGACTACAGGCATGATTGGATTTAAATTTAAACACTTAGAGAACTGTAACTGAGTGCTAACTAACCCAAATCATCTGGTCCGAGGACTACAGACATGATTGGATTTAAGTTTAAACACTATAGAACTGTAACTGAGTGCTAACTAACCCAAATCATCTGGTCTGAGGACTACAGGCATGATTGGATTTAAGTTTAAACACTATAGAACTGTAACTGAGTGCTAACTAACCCAAATCATCTGGTCTGAGGACTACAGGCATGACTGGGTTTAAGTTTAAACACTAGAACTGTAACTGAGTGCTAACTAACCCAAATCATCTGGTCCGAGGACTACAGGCATGATTGGATTTAAGTTTAAACACTATAGAACTGTAACTGAGTGCTAACTAACCCAAATCATCTGGTCCGAGGACTACAGGCATGATTGGATTTAAGTTTAAACACTATAGAACTGTAACTGAGTGCTAACTAACCCAAATCATCTGGTCTGAGGACTACAGGCATGATTGGATTTAAGTTTAAACACTATAGAACTGTAACTGAGTGCTAACTAACCTAAATCATCTGGTCTGAGGACTACAGGCATGACTGGGTTTAAGTTTAAACACTAGAACTGTAACTGAGTGCTAACTAACCCAAATCATCTGGTCTGAGGACTACAGGCATGATTGGATTTAAGTTTAAACACTATAGAACTGTAACTGAGTGCTAACTAACCCAAATCATCTGGTCTGAGGACTACAGGCATGATTGGATTTAAGTTTAAACACTATAGAACTGTAACTGAGTGCTAACTAACCCAAATCATCTGGTCCGAGGACTACAGGCATGACTGGGTTTAAGTTTAAACACTAGAACTGTAACTGAGTGCTAACTAACCCAAATCATCTGGTCCGAGGACTACAGGCATGACTGGGTTTAAGTTTAAACACTAGAACTGTAACTGAGTGCTAACTAACCCAAATCATCTGGTCCGAGGACTACAGGCATGACTGGGTTTAAGTTTAAACACTTGGTTGACACAGTGAGTTGACACGCTGGCTGACGAAAAAGGCTTGATTAATAAAAGTACTTCTTCAAGTTGTTTACATTCCACGGACGTGGTATTACGCGACCATCTAGGTCTTCCAAAAAATATGCCCCGATGCCTGCTCCAGAGGTGATGCGGTACGGTCCTTCCCAATTGGGTCCCAGTTTTCCCCAAGCTGGGTTCTTCGCCGTGCCCACAACTTTCCTCAGCACTAGATCACTGGGTTCTAGGGGTCTTGGCTTTACGTTAGCGTCATAGCCTTGCCTGAGTTTCTGTTGATAGTGTGCCAGCCGAACCATTGCATTCTCCCTCTTTTCCTCGATCAAGTCTAAGTTCTTCTGCAATTGTTCATCGTTGTCGGCTGGATTGAATGTGCCAGTTTTTATCGTTGGGAACCCGGTTTCCAGAGGGATGACAGCTTTAGCTCCATAAGTCATTGAAAAGAGGGTCTCCCCGGTAGACCGACGAGGCGTAGTCCTGTAAGCCCAAAGTACGTGCGGCAGCTCATCTACCCATCTGCCCTTCGCATCATCTAACCTCTTCTTTAAGCCATTCAGTATGACTTTGTTGGCGGCTTCCGCTTGTCCATTGCCCTGGGGATAGGCTGGAGTGGAGTATCTGTTCGTAATTCCCAACTCACTGCAGTAGTTCCTGAATGCCCTGCTATTAAACTGCAAGCCATTGTCTGAGATGAAAGTGTGAGGAACTCCAAACTGAGTGACAATATTCTTCCACACGAACTTTTGCACTTCAACGTCTCTGATATTGGCTAGTGGTTCGGCTTCGACCCACTTGGTAAAATAGTCTGTTCCGACCAGGATGTACTTCTTGTTTCCTGCAGCTTTGGGGAAGGGTCCCACAATATCCAAGCCCCATTGGGCGAAGGGCCATGGGCTAGATAGCGGATTAAGATTTCCTCCCGGCTGGTGAATGTTTGGAGCGAAGCGCTGACACTGATCGCACTTTTTGACGTATTCATGTGCCTCCTTTTGCATGTTAGGCCACCAATAGCCTTGGGTGAGAGCTCGGTGAGCCAAGGACCTACCTCCAGTGTGGCTCCTACAGATTCCCTCGTGCAGCTCTTCCAGCAATATCTCAGTCGCCTCGGGGTGTACACATAACAAATATGGTCCCGAATAGGAGCGTTTGTACAGTTTCTGGTCCTCGGATAACCAGAACTTTGTCGCTTTCCTCCGAACTTTATCAGCTTCGTCCTTCCCTTCAGGCAAGATATCTTCTTTAAGGAATTTGATTAAAGGATCCATCCAGCAAGGCCCTGCCCTGACCTGGTGAACCTGGACTGCCTCTGATTTTGCTTCTGTAGGCCTGAGTAAGTCCTCGACGAGGATGATCCTCGGCAGGTCCTGCGCCGAAGAGGTGGCAAGCGTGGCTAAGGAGTCAGCGTGTGAGTTGCCACTTCTGGGGATATGCAGCAATTTGAAAAAGTCGAACTCTGATTGGAGGTGTTTAACACGGCTCAAATACCCCTACATCCTTTCGTCCTTTGCCTCAAACTCGCCTTGTACCTGACCTACTACCAGTCTTGAGTCTGAGAACAACTCCACAGACTTCCCACCCATTCTTCAAACCATAGTCATTCCCATCAGCAGGGCCTCATATTCCGCCTCATTATTCGTTGCCGAGAAGTCCAGCCTTAACGATTTCTCGATAATGATTTTCTCAGGGGATATCAGTACTAGCCCAACTCCGGAACCTCTCTGATTTGCCGCGCCATCGACGTACACTTCCCAATGGGAGGGATTCTGTTGGGAGATCATGCCAACTGATTTTTCATCCATGCCTGACGGGGGTTCTACTTCTTCTACTTGGGGCTCCGTGAACTCAGCCACCAAATCCGCAAGAACCTGTCCCTTAACCGAAGTGCGGGGCATATACCTTATATCAAAAGCCCCTAAGATTGTACCCCACTTAGCAATCCGACCAGTGTAATCAGCGCTTCGGAGTACCACTTTAAGTGGTAGTTGTGTTAGAACGATGACCGTGTGGGCTTGGAAGTAGTGAGGTAGCTTTCGCGTGCCAAGCACCACTGCTAGGATAGCTTTCTCTAGAGGCAAGTAACGGACCTCGGCCCCGTGCAGTGACTTGCTTACGTAATAAACAGGCCTCTGCACACCAGAGTCCGATCGTATTAGCACTAGGCTCACTGCATAGGGGGCTACAGCGATGTAGGCGAACAGCACCTCGTCGGGCTCGGGGCTGGACATGATGGGTGGCCGAGCCAGATAATCCTTGAGTTGCTGGAATGCCAGAGCACACTCCTCAGTCCACTCGAATCCCTTCCATTTGTTGAGTAGAGAGAAGAAATGACGGCATCTGTCTGCCGACCTGGAGATGAACCGATTGAGGGCCGCGGTCATTCCGGTCAGTTTCTGGACCTCCTTGGGATTCCGAGGAGCACGTAAATCGTTGATGGCCTTTATCTGGTCGGGGTTGACTTCAATTCCCCTGTGGGTGACCATGTATCCTAAAAACTTACCGGACCCTACCCCAAACGAGCACTTAGAAGCATTTAAACGTAGCTTGTGCCTTCGTAGGATCTCAAAAGTAATTTCAAGGTCTCTTATATGCTCAGCTACGACCTTACTCTTCACCACCATGTCGTCTATGTAAACCTCGATATTTTTGCCCAGCCACGGCTCGAACATCCTGGTCATCATCCTCTGGTAGGTAGCTCCCGCGTTCTTCAAGCCGAACGGCATCACTTTATAGTGGTAGTTGCCAATAGGGGTGACAAAAGCAGTTTTCTTCTGGTCCTCCAGGGCTAATGGTATCTGGTGGTAGCCTTGGAAGGCGTCCAGGAAGCTCATCCGAGGGTGGCCGACAGTGGCATCCACCAACTGATCTATTTTTGGCATAGGGAACGGATCTTTGGGGCATGCCCTATTCAAATCCGTGAAATCTACGCATACTCGCCACTTCTCACTCTTCTTCTTCACCACCACGGTGTTTGCGAGCCACTCGGGGTAAAAAACTTCTTTGATAGCCCCAGCTTGTTTGAGTTTCGCTACCTCGTCTCTCACTGCATCGGCATGTTCCTTGGATTGGCGCCGAATAGGCTGTTTCTTGGGGGTGATTAGGGGATTCACCTTCAGGTGATGGCATATAAACTCCGGGTCCACCCCGGGGGCTTCATACGCACTCCAGGCAAACACATCGAGATTTTTCTTGAGGAACTCTATCAACTCCTCCTTCGCTTGAAGAGGCAGCTGAGATCCGACTTGGAAGAACCTATCAGGATCGTCTCCAATGACCACTCTGGTTAGCTCCTCACACCGAGTGTCTTCATCTGGCTCTCCGGAGGGAACTCCTCGGGACTGTAATTGCTATAAATTTCCCCCCGTCACGTCCGAAGACTCGGCCGGGACCTTATGCTGGATGGCAGCCACCAGGCACCGTCGGGCGACGGACTGGTCCCCTCGGATCTCATGTATCTGCCCTTCCGACAGATATTTGATCTTCTAGTGCAAAGTGGAAGGAACGGCTCCAAGCGCATGAATCCAGGGTCTGCCCACGAGTGCCGTGTACGGCGAATATGCGTCCACAACTATAAAGTCCAACTCTACCACCTCGGAACCAGACTGCACCGGTAAGCGTATCCGGCCTTTTGGGATAACAGGGCGTCCTTCAAAGCTCAAGAGGGGAGAATCGTATGGCGTTAGGTCTTGAGGCTTCAGGCCTAGCCCCTTGTAGAGGTCCGGGTACATTATTTCCACAGCACTGCCCTGATCCACCATCACCCTTTTCACATCGTACCCCCCTATCCTGAGGGTGATGACTAGTGCATCATCGTGGGGTTGGATGGTGCCGATCTTGTCTTCATCCGAGAATCCCATGATAAATGGGGCAACAGACTCAGCTTTCTTCGGTCCTCGGCATGGCTCCCCAGCTGATGGTCGGCCTACCGACATGACTTTCAATGGCCAGGACCCTGTTCTCCCCGGCGCGGCGAGGACGACGTTTATGGTGCCTAGCGGCGGCTTTGAGGGATCAACTCCGTGCGTCCCTGAACCTGCCTGCCCTCGGCCGCTGGAAGGATGTAAGAGGTGTTTCAGTTTACCGTCGCGAACCAGCTGGTCCAAGTGATCCCACAGGCTCCTGCAATCTTCCGTGGTGTGCCCATGGTCTTGATGGTACTGGCAGTATAGATTGTGGTTGCGTCTCTCGGGGTTTCCTACCATCTTGTTCGGCCACCTGAAGAACGATTCATTCTTGATTTTTTCCAGGACCTGATGCACTGGCTCTTTGAACACGGTATTAACCGCTTGAGGATTCGTCGATCCTGATTGCCCTGCAAAGTCTCTCCTTGGTTTGCTGTAATTATAACGGTCGGATCGCAAATCCCTCCTATTTTGAGAGACAATCTTGTCCTTTCCCTTGCCCTGCTGCCGATCTTCTTCAACCCTCTTGTACTTCTCTATGCGGTCCATTAGCTGTCGTACGTTCGTGACCGGTTTGCCAGATAGAGATGCCCTCAAACCATGGTCAGTGGGGAGGCCTAGCTTGAACGTGCTGAGGGCCATTGCATCATTGTTGCCTTCCACCTCGTTGAACATCTCCCAGTATCTGTCTGAGTATGCCTTCAATGACTCAGACTCCTGCATAGACAGTGACAACAACGAAGAAAAAGGCCTGGCCACCCTTCGGCACGTGACAAAACGGGAGCCGAATGCCTGAGTAAGCTCTTTGAAGGAGTTGATGGAGCCTGCCTTCAGACCATCAAACCACCTCATGGCGACAGGCCCCAGACTGGAGGGGAAGACCTTGCACATAAGAGCCTCGTCTCTGGAGTAGACAGCCATCCTCTGGTTAAAATGACTCACATGCTCCACGGGGTCAGTTTTACCATTGTAGATGGTGAAAGTGGGCTGGTTAAAACGCCGAGGAAGTCTGGCCCTATCAATCCTGCGGGTGAAGGGTGATTTAGATATCTGGTTCAGAGCCCTATTCATGGCATCGTTCTCCATGTCTCCACGTGACGGACTCCTACGTTGTTGCTTGCGATGGGACTCCTCCTCATAAGTGTAGGACTTGCTGGCTGGTGTCCTGGATTTGTGTTGATAAGAGACATCCTGTTCGTCATCAAGATCATCCTCAGAGTATGAGGAGGCCCGTTTCCTCTTCGCATAGCGTAACTCCCTCTTTAGTTTTTCCACCTCCAGCTGCAAGTCACGGTTCTCCTTTGCATGGGCCATGTGGCTTCCGCCCTGTGATTGGCTCTGGCTAAGACGCACAGTGTGTACACTGCCCTCACGATTCTGTCTTCTCTCCAAGTTGACGAAATGGTCCACGTGTTAGGATGCTCTGGATTCTGCTTGTTGTTCGCCTAGTCCTGCCATTGTCAACTGTTGTTTTCACTCTTGCACGTGCTCCCCCCACAGACGGCGCCAATTGTAAGGTCAGATTTGGCAGCCCAAGCCCAAGGAGGGATGGATTTGGAGCCCACTGAACCCAAAACAATGAATTTGTAGAGTGTGGGTGAAAGAGTAAGGCGAATAGCAAAAACAGCAGTATACCACCGCCACACTAGTGGGGGAATTTGAATTAATATATGCTCGGACGGATGTAAGTATAACGTCTGAGGAGGTGATTTCCCTTGGAGGGTTACAATTCTTAGTGCTACAGTAGACAATACCCTTTTTTCTCTTTCTGAATTTTCGATCCCTTTCTATTAGGGGGCTTTCCTACTTATATAGTACCTCCTCACTCTATCTTGATCGTCCACTTGTTCATCATCCAGACATCCACTTGAGTGCTTGTCCCATCAAGGGTGTTCCCTAGCCTTATGTAAGTGGTGATAGCAGGTTGATACTGTTCAGGGGTCTCTTCCACATTAATGCGGCCAGGGAGGTAGGTGTGGTGTATTTAATGCGGTGGTTGAGGTCTGTCTCTTAGATATTTCTCCGATCCAGTTATGTTCCTTTGCGTCCGAGGCCCATTCTGTCACTACATCTGTCGAGAGAGTTGCTCGGGCTTCAAAAGGTTGAACGTCAGACTAAGGCTCTTCGGATCCGAGGGTATTGGACTCCTCGGATCGTTGAACACATCCTCGGATCATGGACGTACCCTTCACCAGATGTTCTCCTCTCAGAGCCTCTAACTAGGCTTTTTCATCTCTTCGGGAAATGGTGGGCCGTAGATAGGGCCTTGGGCCCAATGCCTTTGGTTGGGTTTTCCTCCCCCACAAAGGCATAAGACATTTAATTATACCGTGTTATATATATATATATATAGATTATGGTATAATATAAAAACTACTCACAGTACTTGGTTTTTCACAGCAACTAAAATTCAATTTTCCCATATCGTACAAAACAAATTCGTGCACACCATCTCAAAGCAATGTGTCCATATTTTAAACTAAAACTATTTATATAAAAAAAATTACTTAATTCTTATGACATATACCAAATACTTTCTCATCCCCTTGTAATATATATATTTTTTCTTCAATATGGCTTTTGCATAGTTTCAAATTTGAGTTTTTACTATAAACTCAAGTTTTAAATATTAGAACAAAAAAAGAAAATTGAATTATCTATATATATATATATATATATATATATATTTTTTTTTTTTCTTTCTAAAAGCAATCAAGGGAGTAAAGTGGTATACAACTTTTGAAGTATATTGTTATACTTTTAACCCTTTTACACTGATTTATTTTTTTAATTTATTTTGACTAATCAAATAACATGTTTGACTTTATGAATTAGATTAACCTCTTGAATTTTTTGTTATTAGTTATGAATTTATTATTTTTGTTTCTTTAATATATAATTCTTTATTTGTTTTTATTAATCTCTCTCTCTCTCTCTCTCTCAAGAATAAAATAACCAAAAAAATATAGTGAAATTTGCAATACAAAGAGAAAATAATTGAGAAAGATGATATGTACTCATTGATTAATTGTTGGCAAAAATTGGCTGTAAGGTGTAATATTCCCTATAGAGATAGTGCGCTAGTTTTTTGGAAAATGACCGTGTGGTCTCTTTTTTTTTTTTTTTTTTTTTTTAATAAAAAAATTAATTATATATATATATTTTTTGAACTTATTTGTCCTCATTTATTTTTTAGTTAAAGCTAATGTTTATTTATTTATTTATTTTTTTTATGAGAAATAGTTTAAGCTAATGTTAAATACGTTGTTGTGATATTTTGGAGAGTACAAATACATTACATTAAAGTGGAAGCTGAGAAAATTTTCAATCAAGAATCCAAATTAGATTCTAATTTTGTGCTTAGCGCTCTTCTAATTGTCAACTAATTTGCTGCTAGATGTCTTTATATTTTAAATCGTATTCAATTTGTTCCATGTGTCATCCCATCTCTTGTTTTGTGTCAAGTGTCTTTACATGTAGATTCATAAATCTAAACTTAAAAATATGAAAAGGCTCAAATAAAAAATTTATTGTACTTCTATGTATAACTTTGAATGTGTAATACTTCCAACTTATTTAAAACTACTTCTAAGTTCTAACCCATTCTATTTAGATACCATTTGAAACCAGTTCTGATCTATTTAAAAGCAATCCATATTTTCTTACAAAAACTTAATAGTAGTTCAAATTTGATGCAAACTATGTCTACACTACTTTAAATGGTCTTCAATTTGTGCCAACTGTCATTCCATCTCTCATTTTTGTGTCAAATATTTTTACATGTAGATTCATGAATCTAAAATTAAAAAATACTAAAAGACTTAAATAAAAATGTATTATACTTCTATGTAAAACTTTGAATGTATAATACTTCCAACCTATTTTTAAAACTACATATATCCCATTCTATTTAGATACCATTTGAAACCAATTTTTAATATTTTAAAAACTAATCCAAGTTTTCTTACAAAAACTTATTATTAGTTCAAACATAAATTTAAATGAAAAAGCATACCACGATCTACAATTTGGTTGTTAATTTCTTATTTGAAAATGCACACATGAAAGAAATTTATTGTATCACAATAACAAAAATTAAGTTAAGAAGTAACAAAATGTTTCTCATTTTTTTCTTAAAAAAAAAAAAAAAAAAACCATATGCATGTTTTACCAAATGATATTCTTACAAGGTTTTTTTAAGAGTTATCAAAATATAAGAATGACCATAAATGGTATTTTACTTATATAGGAATTTCAAATTACATCTAATTTTGTTTATTTTTAAATACATGAGATTACAAACTAGTGTGCGTATATATATTATTGATAACTTCCAAGTTCCAACAACAATAATAGGCCTCCATTTCTTGGCCGGTATAAAATCCATTTGCTTGAAAGAGAACCAATTCTTGAGGTTTTGGATGGGATGCCAAATGAGAGGATACTTTGAATACTTTAATAACTTTGACTTGATTTGGTTCCCAAATTCACACACACACACATATATATATATATATATATTAATGAGCATAACTTGAAATTTCTTCTCTTTAACCTCTAATTGATTTGCAACTACTTATTATTGAGAGCTTGTATTCAGAATTCTAAAAGTCATTACGGTCAAAATTTCCTAATGTAGTGTTATTAATTGTTTTGCCATTGCTCCTTATTGAGGATGATTTGGAAGAATCTTGTAACTTAATGGTATAACCTATTCTCCTTTATTAAGAGAACCATGGTTTAAAAAAATTCTCATTCCTCTATTATCGTAACTATTGAATAATAAAAAGAAAAAGAAAAAGAAAATCGCTGAGATCCTTGGATCTGTAACTTCAAAATCAACTTTGATGGCACAGTATTCAAAGAAGAAGATCAAGTTGGTATTAGGGTTGTGATCAGAGACAATAAAAGATTGGTTATAGCTTCGATGTTCTGGAAAATAGCTCTTCCACATTCAATTGGAGAAGTACAATTTATGGTACACGTAAGAACTCTTGAATTTTATTTGGAAGTTGGAATAGATACAGCCCTCCTAGAAGGTGATTTTGAAATCATAATCAACTCTCTTAGAGATGAGAATGCTTATCCGGTCCCCTTTGGTCATCTGATACTTGATGTGAATTTGTCTGTAGATATCTTTAGAAAAATTAGCTTTTCTCAAGTTCTTCACTAAGGTAACTCTGTAACCCAATAGTTTGCTAGACATGCAATTCAAGTCACATGTTTATCAGTTTGGATGGAAGATGACCCTCTGCACCTTACAATTGTAATTCAAGGCAATTTAGCTTTAGTTTCTTAATAAAATTCATAGCTTTCTTCTATTAAGAGAGAGAGAGAGAGAGAAAAAAAAAATGGTCTTGTCAAGTTTGATGGTCTCTCCATTCAAAGTTTATCTTCAATAAAATTTTACTCATTTCTCTCAAGCAACTCAAATTTCCTATTCAATCATTTTCACCTCTTTCTTGAAAGATAATATCATCAATATTTAATTTTTTGTGTCATTTGTTCATCTTCTCAAAATTGTAGCTCTCTTGTTGAAAAGTTTCTTTAAGCAACTTCAAATTGTGGCTGTTCATCTTCGACCTTCATATTGAAATCTTCTTTGATGGTTGCCTATAAAACTAATTATGTCAATTAAAGTAAAAGTTCATAATTGTAGGTAAATTAAAGAATTTTCCACCATAATCGTAAAGGAAAATTCAATTTGTTTTGTCAACAATGATCTCATTCTTGCCCAGAAACCAATTTTAGAATACCATATCTCGTGCCTAACGATTTGCATTATATCTATCAAGTTCATAATGCATGTTTGACCTTTTTCTATTTAATTAAGAATCTTTGCATTATCAAAAAAAAAAAAAAAAAAAAATCAAACAACCAATATTTAAAAAAAAAAAAAAAAATCATCTCTCCGTGTTCTATCAAAGTATGAAATCTCTTCGTGATCAAGGGCAATGTTCTACTGAAGTATAAAATCCCATCATAATCAAGGACATGTAAATCAACAGGTTGATTGGGAAATCAATCTCCAACATGAACACTCGGTCGGAGTAACACGGGTGTGGGCTCAGCCCAAACTTCTCTAATACTTGAATTAAAACTCACTAAACCCAATGTACAAAATATAATAGAGCTTCTTCGGTTTTTTGCTCGTACATTTGGGATGGTGTGGTTTGGCTTTTATATAGAGTTGGTTTCTGACCACCATTTTCTTGAATCTCTCTTTATTTGGATCATGGCATTAGAGGTGTAATGGTACTAATGGAAGACAAGAATCTCGGAATTTGTGCCTATAATCAAGGATCGTGAGCAGGTAGGGTAGAGATCTTGCCCTTTAGATCTAAAGATTGCGCCTTTTCATATTGGAATGCATTTGTCCTTCCTAGTCAATTTGATAACGTGTGCGCTTGACGGTTCGAAGTCTTTTTGGACAAGCAGACTTGAAAAAGTAATGTCCATCAAACCCTCGCATTATCATGATCATTGTAAAAGATATGCTATCAATGTTACTTTCATTTATATTTCACGTGTATTTTATACCAAAATTTGGAATTTTATTTTATAATAAAACAATTATGCCATATAGATTTTTAAAATTTTCCAAGTTGCTACGTTTTTCGTCTTTTGCATTGTATGCAAAGGGGTTTTGTTAGCAAAATTTTCTCAGAAAAAATTCATAGCCCAATCAAATGTAAAGGGAAATACTAGGATTGAACCTAGGCCAATGTACAGAAAGGAATGTGGCCTATGGATAGACCATTGGATCGAGCAAAAAAGATTAATTGTCTGAAAATTCCAAATGCTAGTTTTTGTTGTGTTATTTGCTTTTATGTCATTATAAGATTCCCGACTACTATTACCCATGCATCTGATGATGATAGATTGCAAATTTGCAAGTGTGCAGTTCCATTATTGCAAGCGTGTTTGGTAGCGCAGTTCGTGTTGGTTTGCATTCGAAGCACAAATACACAATACAAGATGAAATCCTAAAGCAAAAAAATTCTTAGCTTGTCACATGTCAGATGTCTACACATGGCTACATGTACTTGAACGCCCACTCCAAATGTCACAGATGTCTCCACATTTGTTAGTTATTACCATTAGAAAAAATGATTTTTCTCTTTACTTGTCAAGTACTAGAGGAAAAATTGCTAGGAGATCTGCCTATAATATTATTAGTTCATAATTTTTTATTTTTTTTATTTATAAATTCTGATATGATTTTATTTACTTCTAGAATTTTCTTTTCTATTAAAATTAAATTTATTAGTTATTGGGTTTCTCCAAAATTGTATACTTTTTTTTTAATAATATAAATTAAAAAAAGATGATTAACATATCTCTATATATAATTATACACTTCTTTTTTCACAATTGAGCTAAAATATTTATAATATGAGATATGTTTTGTCAAGATTTTTGTACTATATGATTTGGATATTAGATAATTAACATGTATGATGTGTTTAGTATTTTATATTTTCTAAAATTTATTTCATACGATATAATTTTTTCTTGTAATCTACATAATTTTCATATTTTTATTTTATTTTAGCTACTTTTTTCTAATTATAAAAATATATTGATTAATTAATTAATGTATAGTTCAACCAGTGAATCACCTATTGAACTAATAAACCAATCCTTCAACTGAGTTAACCTACTGTTCTGTTTTGATAACTATGTTCTTGTCATGACTCTTTTATAATTTGTTGGAGTTACTATTCACATGAATACTATATGTAAATATTTACTCACATGTGTGTGTTGTTTGAAAAAAACCTTAAAAAAAAAAAAATCAAAATGTCAAGTATTCCATTTCTTTGGAAAAATTTAAATGTTGAGAATAAATTAAAATAGGATACTATCCTTTGGATAGGCGTTGTGGGGTGTCTAATTCCTTCCCTATACGTAATCAAACTTCTGAGTCCATAATCTTTGGTTCGAGACTTTTTGGTTTGCCTTAATTAATGAACCCTTAAAATTTGATAGTTAATTAGGTAACTTAAAAAGAATTAGACCACTAGGTGACCAATCATACCTAATACAAAACTAATGGTTGATGGTGACTCCTAAAATAAAAATAAGAAAAAGGGACTCATATACACACACCCCCACTCTAGATACACAATCACACATGAGTCATGGTGCCGAGAACCTAATATGCGATAACCCCTCTCCCTTTGTAAGGAATGAAAGAGGGCCCATGTCGGGTGGAAAAATTGAGCATCCACAAGTATAGATTCTAATTCCTCCTTGATAGGTCCCCACTCATCGTCTTGGGCCACCGAAAGAATGATTCGTGTTTGATCTTCTATAAAATTTTGTGAATTGGAACCTTGAATGCCAAGTTCACATAGGGGGGCTAGGTTCTGTCCCTTAGATTCCCATCCTTGCCTTGGTAGGTAAACCTTCGCCCGAACCTCCCTCCTATCAGGATTTGTAACTTAAGTATCATCTTCCAATCTCTTATACTCCTCTATCTATCTCATGAGTTGGTGCATGTTCTTTGGGGGTTGCTTGGTTAGGGAGCCCCTCAATTTAGAATCTAGGGGGAGCCCTAATTTGAAAGTGCTCACGGCTACTTCACCATAGTTTCTATCAATATTGTTGTACAACTCCCAATATCGGTAAGAATAGGCATGCAAGGTTTCCCCCTCCCCCATGGACATTAATAGGAGATAATCAATGGGTTGTGGAACTAAACTGCAAGTCATGAACTTGGCCCCAAAGTCTTGAATGAGCTCCTCAAAGTTATGTATAGAACCCTTCTCTAACTTGTTAAACCATCTCATTGTAATAGAATCGAGGCTCGATGGGAAAACTTTGCACACCAACCCATCATTTCTAGACTACAAAGCCATAAGCTAGCTAAAGTGGCTCACATATTCCACCAGACTACAACTGTAGATGATGAACTCTAGTTGAACAAAATGGCATGGGACCCTTGTCCTCTCAATCTCCTTGCCAAAAGGAGAACATGAAATATGCCTTAACACTTTGCTCATCGTATCTAGAGCCACATTGGGATGGCCCATGGCTGCTCTGTCTGGGGACCTCGGGTTCCTATCCTTAGCTAATACCGACCTATCTCTTGATAAACGAGGTGAGCTTCAATGCAGCCCCCTTCTGTGTTGACTACTTTTTGAGCTATCTTCTGAGAAAGTTTGTTTGTGAAACCTCCCACGTTGCCTTCTTCTAGCCTCCAACTCCAATTGCCTTATTTGAGCACGTAGTTCCTCCAACTCCTAGTCCCTTTCGTTCATAAAAGACCCTTCCTGCCTGTTTGACACAAATCTTTCACCCTTGGATGACACATGCATGCTGTCCTCCAGACTCGAAGAGGCTTGAGCATGCCTGTTTCTTCTTCATCCCTGTTGGACTAGTTGGAGGGCTTGTGATGGCCCTTTAGAACAATCGTCCAGTGATCCAAATGATTCTTCCTTTACACGCTACTCTTCCATCATGTTGTTAATGTCTCTTCTCCTAAACCTTCAGCTTGGTGAGCTTTCCCACAAACAGTACCAATTGTGGCAGTATAGCCCAGAGCGACTTTGGGCTCATTGGGCCTAAACTCCCAATTAATTTGTACGTTGCTTCAAGTATAGCCCATAATGGAAGGTCCTAGGAGAAGTTTTGGCTATTGGATGGTGAAAATGAATTGTTGTGGGGTGGAATGGTGTTAGGAACCTCAGCCTAAGGAGAATCTCAGATAGCTAAGGTGCCCCTAAAGTGTCCCGAACTGGATCATCCTACCTTGGTATCAAATGATAATTCCTCTACTTCTCTTATGTTTTCTATCATCTGAAAAAAGTTCCAACCCTCAACACTAACCCCCCTTCATTTGCTTTTATACTCTCCTGTTAATGGATATGTCATGATTGGGAAATATTCTGAATATATGTGGGTCCCTTCGCCCGTAGGGCCTAGGTGGCTTTTTAAGTCTAGGTTATTGTTCCAGCGTGTCTAATCATGTATCAGGATTAGGACCCATAGTTTTGCTATTGAAATGATTTTCTAGTAACTTGTGCCTAATGTTGAATCTTATGCTCGGTTGGCAGCCCCCCTAAGGCACTACTTTCCCTCTTTGGGGGGAATGTGGTTTGCTCGGATGTAGTTTCTAAGGATGCATTGACCTTTGTGTATTTCAACTTGGTGCTTATTTTGTGTGGGCCAGACCTTAAGCTATCAATTCTTGGCTCGGGCCCAAGTCGTGGTGGGTTGAACTTTTGTTCTCCTACAAGAACATTCAAGGATACATTGAGTTCTTGGATTTTATGTCATAGCATCTATATTTGGACTGAACATATCCAAGAAAGATATAAGTGATTGCTTGGGGGACAATTGATCTCTTAACTATGCAGGAATATGAACAAAACATGTGCATCCAAACACTCACAAATGCTTATAGGATGGTGCTACCTCAGTAAGAAGTTTATAAGAGCATTTGCAACAGTGGAGCTAAAAAGCTATAATGCTATTTTAGCTCCACTAATATACCAAAAAAGCCTTGCAGCAGTGGAGGTAAACCTAAAATTTTTTGCTGATTTGCACTGTAGCAGACATCTAAAAAAAAAATTAATTTTTTATTCAACCTCCTATTAAAATAATCTTACCGTGCTCATCTCTCTTCAAGCTCTCATCTCTCTCATCAGGGCTCTCATCTCTCTCATCAAGCTCTCATCTCTCCACGCTGTCACCGTCTCACGCCGTCCTAGCCCATGCCGTCCCACGCCACGCCTCAGCCCACGCCGTCCCACACCATCCCGTCCCACACCATCCCAGCCCACGCCGTCGCCCTCCCAGCCCACGCCTCAGCCCACGCCATCCCGTCCCACGCCATCGCCATCCACGCCATTACCGTCCCACGCTGTCGCCGTCCCACGCCGATCAGCACTTTTTGTTTGTTTTTTTTTTTTCCTGTTGTGGGCTGTGGTGTGGTGGTGGTGTGGTAGGTGGTTGGTTGTTTTTTTTTCTTTTGTGGTGGTGGTGGTGGTGGTGGTGGTGGTTGTGGTTGTGGTTGTGTATGTGTGGCTGTGATGTGTGGACTTGGTTTATTTGTTTTTTCTTTTGTTGTGGGCTGTGGTGGTGGTGGTGGTGGTTGTAGTTGTGGTTGTGTGTGGCTGTGATGTATAAGTGTAGTGAATATATTATTTTATTATAGTGAAATATTATTTTATTGTTATAGATATATTATTTTATTGTGATGTTTATATTATTTTATTGTGTTGAAAGCTAAAATAGATTCACTGCTGTAGCATGTGTATAGGTAAAATAGATAAAATAACTTTTATTGATGCTAAATAGCTAAAATTATAGATGCACTACTGTGAATGCTCTAAGGTACTATTGTAACTTATTCATTCTATCTTCCCCTCCAAAGAAAGGAGAAAGATGTCTCGTCCCTTCTTTATGCACTTCCATAGACATAGCCAGACACAAAAGTGTACAATTCGGTCCAAATATGTGGTTCTTTAAGTTCATTCACTATAGGTTATCTTACTTGCTTTAGTGGCTAGCAAACACCAGTCGAGAAGTGAGAATGAATGGATTAGGAATTGACTAGTTCCGAGCGGACTTGTGGAGATGCTGCTTGGATTATCATAGAATAAAATAAGCCTTCTTAGGAAATGACTTAACTTAAAAGACATATGTCGTCGTTGCAAGGTGGGGGAGTAACTTGTCTGATCTTACAGTGCACTCACTCTTGTTATGAGAATGAAATGATGCCCCAGCTCAACTCGAGACCTAAAATCCTTTCAACTTGCACTAAAAGTGGCACTGAGCAGCTGGAGATTTATATAAAAATAATAATAAAAAAAGGCAGCCAAGCTGCCCCTCACGCCTAGCTGCCTACTTGCTCTTGTTCGTAGCTCAATCAAAGGTCAAGAGTGTGGTCCAGCAAAAAAAAAAAAAAAAAAAAAAAAATAGAAGTTGTATGTATCAATTGATACATGAATTGTTTAGTAGTGCTTTACAACTACCGTAGCTGGTCGAAATAACTTAATGGTAGAGCATAGCCTTGCTAAGGCTGAGGTTTGGGATTCAATTCCCTCCTTCCACTTCTGGCTTTATTGTTTAGTGGTAATGAGCGGAGTAGGCAGTGAGTGGAATGCATAAGCCCCTTTAAAGATAGGGGCAAGTAGCAAGCATCACCTTGTATAGGGTTCCAAACTTATCTTACTAATAATAAGAAAGGGAAAAGCCAAAACCTACTTCTGACAAGTTATTGGCTTTTCGGCCCTTGCACGCTAGCGTTTCCCCTTACTAGTAAAGTGGTTGCTAGCTATAGCGCATAGTGTACTAGTCAATATGAAAAGCGGATTGAGATTACCAATGTCAAATAGAGGCTGAGGATAGAACATGTTCGGTGCCTCACCCTTGTCTCCTTCACTAAAGACTACAAATGATGGGAATCCTATTGATAAAGAAGAGGGGTGGATGACGTCTCTCGATCCAATCTATCTTCCCTAGCTTCCCTAACACACTCTTGATATGAAAGAAACCTCCCACCATTGAGAAGAGATCTAAAGTCTGGGTCCCCTAATCATCCTTACCTTGAACTTGAACTGGTCGAAAAAGATGAACCCACACTACATTTTCATTTTATAATCCTCAAATTGAAACCCCCAACTAGAAATGGAATTCAAGAACCTAAACAACTTAGTTAAGAGCTTCGTGACCAATTCAAGGGAAGGTCCACCAAGGATTGATAGGCCACCATCTGCCTATCTATCTCGTGATCCCTCATTCCACTAATTCGTTGCTACCTAAACAACTCAGTTGAGAGCTCTGTGACCGATTTAAGGGAAGGTCCACCAAGGATTGACAAGCCAATCTTCGCTGATCTGTCTTGTGATCCTTCATTCTGCTAATTCGTTGATACCAATTCCTTCAAAGCATAGACTGTCCCACTTCTTTGTCTTATTAGTGCGGGTGTTCATCAATGATGAAAGCTCTAAACTTAAGACCCAAGTTGAGAAAGAGAGTTAGGCCTAGAGAGGAGGGCTTTCAAGGAATGGGGAGTGAGTGGATTATAGAGCTAGGGGAAAATCAAAGTGAAGGTTGGTTTTTCCATTAGAATTAGGCATGGATGAGCCTCAATTGGGCTAAGCTAGCATTGATGAAAAAAATGACAAAATCAAAACTTCTCCCATCGCATCATTCACCAGTGTAGGATTAAAGATTAGGTCTACGATTTGAGTAAAATCGACCTTCCCTCTCATCTCAAGGTGAGGCAAGGAATTCAATTCTCCAATCTTAATAGGGATTCATCACTGGCTAGGGCTTTCGAGTCAAAGCATAGGCATCTACAACTAAGAGAGAGTAGTACATCGTCGATTGAAAAGCTAGGTTAGTAAAATTTTATTAATTATTGATTTGACTAGAGGGACTCCTAGCAAAAAAAAACTTTTATGAAGGGGCCCCATAAAGACGCAGGAGATGTAGAAGTTGCCAGCCGAATTGACTAATAAATGATATATAGGCCAAAGGGATGGGCTTATTCGATTAATAAGTGATCCTTGGGCCTACCTAACAAGGAGATGTCCCTGAAAAAAGTAGGACATTCCATAAAAATATTTCTAATCTCTAGCTGCTAGTCCTCTTAAATCCCATTTAAGTAAGGTGAATTCTAAGGTTCCTTATTTCCATTGTAAAGTGGAAGAAAAGAGAGAATGGGCACAGCCTCACTAGCAGCCCACGATTTTGACCAAAAAGGAATTGAAAATGAAACAAGAGTCTATATTTACTATCTATGGAAGTGGAATGACTATCCTTAATCTCCTCTTCCTTATGTGTCCCCACCCCCCATATTTTTTGCCTTGTTTTTCCTTTTCTTACCTGCATGAGAATCCTTATATATATATATATATATTGTTTATTACGATTGATTTGTCGTTCAAGGGCACTCTGTCTAATTCGAGTTTGAGATGGAATAAGATCCAGACGTAAAGTCCCATTAGCCAAGAAGAGATTTTTTTCTAATGATTTTTTACTTCCTTTCTGACCTTACCTTTAAATAAGGGGTTCTTTTCTTTCTCCACGAGGGAAAGCCATTTCCAAATAGAGTAGTGCATCTTTGTCTTGAAGGCTCGCCCTACAAACAAGAGTTCCTCTCTCTACTGTCTATCCTACTCAAAGACTCTTTTTTTGTGGTGGAGTGCTTCAAGTAGGATCCAATCCGATCCTGGCAGTAAAATCCCATCTTAAGGAGGCTTCCCGAGTAATTGAATCTAAATGTTTTAAGTGTGATGTGGAATGTGATTTTGGTGATGGATAGTGGTTATGAAATTAGTTCTGCATCAAATGATAAGCCCATGTGATAACTTTATCTTTTATTGGTGCTAGATAGGTAGACTACTGGATTAAGTCGAAAAGCTACCAAAAAAAAAGTTCTGATTTGAGCTAGAGCCTAAATGGGGGAGGCGAGAACATCTTGATTGAAAGCTCTACTATTCTGAATAGTGAGAAAGACTTTTCAAAATTCGATCAAATCAATCAAAAATCTCGTTATTTGTTTAGGTAGGTTAACCGACCGACCAAGTTGGGTTGGGCATCCATGTCATAGAACCTTTTTTCTAGCCAAGAATCCCATTATTGATCGAATTGGGGTGGATCAAATTCATTTTCAATTGAAAAATCCACCATTTTAACCCTTAAAAAAACACTAGAAAAGAGGAAGAGTCACTAAGACAAGAGCTAGGCAAGTAAGCAAGAATGAGAGGTTGGAAAAGGCCAGGCCAGGTGCTCTCCATCTCTAGGAAGATTGTGTCCAGGATCTGGAAATCTAAGCCTTGCTTCTTTTGATCGGCTCGTTTAGCCTGCACTTTATTACAGGTAGTCATTCTCTTCATTCGTTCCTTCAGTATTTTCATCAGTACTTGAATCTTAAGTCACAGTCATGTCTTACTCCCCCCCTAAATTTTAGTGACTGGTTCCATGTTTTCCTTGAATTTCATCAATTCTAGGCTCAAGTGCCTACTCATCCATCTTCATTCGAAAGGTGAACATTTCCATTGAGTGACTATAATTACTATGGTTTATAGTCAATAGTTCTTAACCAACCTTTTTTCTGCCAAGCTTTATAAAGCTTTAAGAGAGAATAGGGAGTAAGGGGAACCTTCGCTTCATTATAAATTTGACCTTGACCTTCTTTCTTCTCCTGCGGAGCCTTGAGAAAGTCACCAAAAGCCGATACCTCAACTATGTGAAGAATTGCTTGCTGGTTGGGCGTCCATGTCACAGAACCTTTCTTTCTAGCCAAGTGTCCTATTATTGATCAAATTGGGGTAGATCCAATTCATTGGCAAATGAAAAATCTACCATTTTAACACTAAAAAAAAAGTCACTAAGACAAAAGCTAAGTAAGCAAGCAACAAGGAGAGGCTAGAAATGGCAAGGCAAAAGGCTTTCCATCTTTAGGGAGATTGTGTACAGGATTTGGTAATCTAAGCCTTGCTTCTTTTAGTCGCCTCATATTAGCCTACGCTTTATTACAGGTAGTCATTCCCTCCGTTCGATCCTTTTTCTTTTTAACAGTACTTGAATCTTAAGTCTTGTTCATGTCTCGCCCCCCCCCCCCCCCCCACCAATTTAGAGATCGATTACATGCTTTCCCCAAATTTCATCAGTTCCAAGCTCAAGTGCCTGCTCATCCATCTTTATTCCAAAGGCAAACATTTCCATTGAGTGACTGTAACTACTATGGTTTACAGTCAATAGTTCTTAACCAAACCTTTTTTGCCAGGCTTTATAAAACTTAAGAGAGAATAGAGAGTATGTGGGACCTTCGCTTCAATATAAATTTGACTCAAACCTTCTTTCTTCTCTTGCGGAGCCCTAAGAAAGTCATTGGTAGCCGATACTTTTACTAAGCGAAGAACTGCTCACTGCCTTTTTTTCGCGAATAACATGTGTAGGTAGCCTAAAAGAAGAGAAGTAGGCTACCTTCGCCTACCTCCCATCTATATTTTTAGGCGGTAATGGTAAGAGTTGGTAAGCATGATAACTATATCGACAGCCGAGGCCAGCACTCCTTGTTCTATCTAGGTTTTGCTTTTACGTACGCCCCACCTCACCTAGAAGAAGGGGAACCCCTTCTGTAGAAGAACCTTTGTGGGTGGAAGGGGATTCAATCATTCATTCATTAGATATATCTTCTTCTATGGTCCATTTCATGTTAACTCTAATTAGTTATCAAAATGCCTACTTTACAAAGGGAATGTCATTTCTTTTGAACCTTGCAACCTTGCAGTGCCCAGTCATTGGCCGCATCAGCTCGATAACCTTTATCATCATCAATTCCTGCAATCAAACCTTTTTATTTTTCTATTTTTGTATTGTTTCTTTCTTTCTTAGGGGCTTACGATTCATTACATAAAGGCTTTTAGTGAACTATTGAAGCTATTGAGAGAGTACAAAATGCTGACGATGATGAAGGTTACTAGCTTTCAATTCTCTCTACTCCAGCAACCAAGAAAATCCTTTCGAAAATAAGTTAGTCATGATCTCAAATATTTATTAGCTTTCTTCCTGGGACAATAAGTTTAGCCATTCCTATCTCAAATGAGTCTGGTAGGATTGTTCTTCTTCAAACAAAGGAACAAACTCTTCTTTATGATCCAACTCCCCCTTCAAAATGGTCTTGAGCCCTAGCACCACCCTTATTATATGCAAAAATTTCCCTAGAATCCTGAGGTTCTATCTTACACTCACCCCCTATCCTACTCCTCCACCCTCACCTAAAATCTGCCAAAGTAAGCCTTAGCCATGGAATCCAAGAGCTTGTGAGGTAAAGAGAGACCTTCCTTAAGTTCTCCTTTTTCACCTCTCTTTCCCATCAAGCCTCTTCAAGGAAGCTAGCTCAAGACCATCTGGTGGATTAAGACGATTTACGAAAAAGGGGGGGGGGGTGGTCTGTCTGGGAAGGTTTCCTTCGAAGAACCAAAAGCAAAGCGCTATGCCGGGATCAGATAAAAAGCAAAAGTATAGCGCGCAAGCAGAGCATAAAGTCTTGGCTTGATTAGGACAAGCGTAGCAGGTGCGTAGCAGCCTTGTGGCGCTGCCCTTTCAGGTATATCCCATACATCAAGTAAGCTTTCACTTCAACGGAGATAGAAAGTTTACATCTAAAAATTAAAATTCATTACAATAGTAACTTAACAGTAGTATTACTACATTCATAATAATTAGTTGCAATAATTTAGGCTTTAATACTAAATTGAATTTAGAAAATTTTTTGTAATAACTTAAATTGAAGAAATCAAAATTATTTTTGCAATAACTTAAATTGAAGAAACTGTTGTATTAACTTGGTACCAATTATTTTGCGATATATTACAATAGAAATTTCAAAGAAACAACTTATTGCAATAAATATAACATTACAATAACTAAATATTAATTATTTTACAATCTATTGCAATGATAAACATGAAACTGCAATAAATATATTATTACAATGATCAAATACCAATTATTTTACAATCTATTGTAATAAAACATATGAAAGAATTTTTAGAATTTTTTAGTAATGTGCAATTCGCCACGATATATAAATATAAATATATATATATATATATATATGTGTGTGTGTGTGTGTGTGTGTGTGTGTGTGTGTGTATTCCAAACCCACTCTCTCTCTCTCTCTCTCTCTCTCTCTCTCTCTCTCTCTCTCTCTCTCTCTCTCTCTCTCTCTCTCTCTCTCTCTCTCTCTCTCTCTCTCTCTCTCTCTCTCTCTCTCAGAGCCAACGATGTCACACTTAGGTCCTCTAGTTAAAGGAAGTTCAAATCTGCCGACAAAAGTCATCTTTGACATATTGTCGCAATTGCTAGTAAAATCTCTTAGCCAATTCAAATGTGTGTCCAAATCATGTTGCTCACTTATCTCTGGAATTGTATTCGCAAAATACCACCAGAACTGCACCGGAGTTAAACGAAGCATCTTTGCCTCCTTCGATTCTCTCTACTCCAATGACAAAGAAAAACCTTTTGAAAACAAGTTAGTCACAGTCTCAAATATTTAATCATAGAATAACATGCCACATCTAAAAATTAAAAATCTTTGCAGTAGTAACTTAAAAGTAGTAAATTATTACATTAATAATAATTGCAATAATTTATAATTTTCAGTTGCAATACAGGTTTTGATTCTAAATTGAATTTAGAAATTTTTTTGTAATAACTTAAATTGAAGAAATCAAAATTATTTTTGCAATACTTAAATTGAAGAAACCATTGTAATAACTTGGTACCAACTCGGGGCATTCAGCTTAAATCGGAGGCTTTGTTGAATATGATGCAGCCCAGTGAAGGAATATTCCACGTTTCATTCAGCTTAAATCGGAGCTTGTCGACCTTCTCCGGCTAGATGAAAAGATGTGGCAGCAACGGAGTAAGGGACATTGGATGGTGTCAGGGGATCGGAATTCTAATTATTTTCATACCCGAGCTTCAAAAAGATTCCGCTGTAACAAAATTTTGGAGCTTCAGAATTCAGATGGAGCTCTTGTATCGGGTGATGCTAACATATCAGCCATGGTCTGGAATTACTATAATGACTTACTTGTCTCTTCAAGTCCAACTGAAATTGAGGAAGTGGTCCAGTTAGTAGCTTTGGTGGTCACTAATGATATGAACAGCAGTTTGATCAGCGCTTTCTCTAGAATAGAAGTTGAGGTTGCTTTGAGTCAAATGGCTCCCCTTAAAGCACCGGTCCCGACGAAATGCCCCCCATTTTTTTCCAAAAATTTTGGAGTGACATTGGTGATGAGGTGGTCTAAGCCATGTTGTCATGCCTTAATTCTAGTAAGCTCACTCCATGTCTGAATCACACTTTCATTTCTCTTATTCCTAAAGTTAAAACTCCCGAGCATGTGACTGAATTTCGCCCCATTGCACTTTGCAATATTTTATATAAACTTGTTTCGAAAGTGTTGGCTAACAGGTTAAGATAAGTTTTGCCTCATATCATCTCCAAATCTCAAAGTGTCTTCCAATCCAATAAGGCAATTTCAAAAAATATCTTGGTGGCTTTCGAGTCATTATATCACATGAAACGCAGGAAGAGGGGCAAAGTGGGGCACATGGCTTTAAAGCTGGACATGAGCAAAGCCTATGACAGGTTGGAATGGGCTTTTCTTAAAAGGATGATGGAAAAAATGGGTTTCCATTTGAGGTGGGTGGGGTGGATTATGGAGTGTGTGCAGACAGTGACTTATTCTGTTTTGATAAATGGTGAACCCACAGAACCCATTATTCCTACGTAGGGCATTCGACAAGGACATCCCCTTTCCCCATATCTATTCTTGCTTTGTTCTGAAGGTTTGAATGGCCTCATTGAGAGAGTAGTGGAGAACAAATATCTTGAAGGGTTCTCTCTTTGTAAAAATGGTCCAAAAATATCCCATTTGTTGTTTGCTGATGACAGCCTTCCCTTTTGTTATGCTAGAGTGGAGGATGTGTCCATGATCCAAGAAATTCTGGGGAAGTATTAACGTGCTTCGGGGCAAAAAGTTAACTCCAACAAAACCACAATCTTCTTTAGTGGTAATGTGTCAAATGCAACCAAACTACAAGTACAAAATTTGTTGAGGGTTTCTGAAATAAGAGAATATGAGAAATATTTGGGCTTGCCGGCAGTGGTTGGAAGAAATAAAAAAGCAAGCTTGAATTTCATAAAGGATCGTGTTTGGGGTAAATTACAAGGTTGGAAGGAGAAACTTTTATATTAAGCCGGCAAGGAGGTTTTACTCAAAGTAGTGGTTCAAGCCATCTTGATCTTTGCTATAAGTTGCTTTCGATTGCTAGTGGGTCTTTGTCAAGATATCAAAGCACTTGTTCGAAGATTTTGGTGGGGCCAAAGAAGAGATCGTCGAAGAATCCATTAGAAGAAGTGGGAGGTGCTTTGCAAACATAAGGATGAGGGCGGCTTAGGGTTTAAAGATTTGGGCAAGTTCAATGAGGCCATGTTAGCAAAACAAGTATGGAGGTTGGTCCATGATCGGAGTTCTTTATTCTATAAGGTGTTTAAGGAAAAATATTTTCCCCAAGGATCTATTTTTGAAGCTACCTCTTCATTGGGATCTTATGCTTGGAAAAGCATCTTAAGGTCAAGATAGCTGATTAAAAAAGGAGCCAAGTGGAGGCTGGGAGATGGGCAGAGCATTAGAATTTTTATTGATCGGTGGCTGCCAAAAGGTGATGGAGAGGTCTCTATTTCTTCTGATGAGCTTAATCCGTAGGCCAAAGTTGTGGAACTCATTAATCCAAGTTCAGGTTCGTGGAATGTACAACTAATAGATCATTGCTTTCACCCACTAGATGCACTTCGGATCAAATCACTCCCACTTTACTTAACTTGATGTTTTGACTTGGCCCCATGAGAAGTCAGGCACCTATATAGTTAAATCTGGATGTAAGTTGCAGTGTGAAGATTAGGAATGAAAAGGCAATCGCCCTCAAATTAGTGCTGAAGAGAAGAGCTTCTGGAGAGGTCTTTGGAAAATTCAAGTTCCAAGAAAAATTAAACATTTTCTCTAGAAAGCATGTTTGAATTCCCTAGCTAGAAAGGTAAATTTGGTGAAGCGTAGAATTCTTAATGATGATGCTTGTCAACGTTGTTAGGTTGCCTTAGAAGATACTTTCCACGCACTTTGGAGATGTGACTGTTTGAAGGAGGTTTGGATGAGGGATTTTAGTTAGGTCTTCAAGTCTGGGGAGGAGCTTGGTTCGTTTATGGAGCTAGTCAAACGGATATTCACGAGACCTGAAATTGTGGCTTTATTTGCTACTATAGTTTGGTTGGTCTGGTACCATCGAAACAAGACCCGGTTAAATGAAACTTCCTTACCTTTGGGTCAGATTGTCAACTTTGCCCATGATTATTTGCGGGATTACAAAGCTTTACAGCGCTGTTCCTCCAGTTTCCGTTGTGCTACACCTGTTCATTGGAGCCCCCCTGAACGAGAATGGTGGAAGGTGAATTTCGATGGCGCCATGTTTGGGGAATTTGAAGAAGCAAGTCTTGGAGTGGTAGTTCGTAACTCTCATGGTGAAGTTAAGGCTGCTCTGACTGAGAAGATTCGTAAATCGCCTTCAACTGAGATAGCAGAGGTGCTGGTTGCTAAATGGGCTACTCTCTTCGCTCAAGAGCTTGGCCTTAAGAAGGTGATATTTGAAGGGGATTCTGAGCAGGTAATAAAAGCCCTTCAATGGGGTGGCTGGGATTTTGCATCCGGGGGTCATCTTATTTGAGACATCTTTCATACTGTAAACTCTTTTATAAGTACTTTTTTCTCTCATGTTTGTAGGCGAGATAATGCAGTTGTGCACGCCTTAGCCCAAAGAGCTAGGCATTGCTTTTCACTTTCTGTTTGGTTGGACTCCTTTCCAGTGGATATTGATCCTTTTGAAATGTCTGATTGTCAATTTGTGATTCAATAAAGTTTACAAGTTTCCTTCTCAAAAAAAATTTAACAACATGCCCTACATCTAATTCTTATTTTTCATTCCATCACATTAACATAATATATTTTCTTCCATACCGACAGCAAAACTGAACTCAAAAAACCACCACCACCACCGCTGCAGCTATAATCCAAAACCCAACACCATCCACCCTAAACCTAGTAACTACCCAAGCCAACACCAGTGGCCATTAACTACATGCAAAAACACCAAATTAAAAAAAAAAAAAAATATATATATATATATCATTGAAATTTAAGAAACCCAACAAAATCTGAAAACACGCAAACAACATGCCAACGTCGTCAACCACTAATGCTAATAATACCAACAACCACACCATAGGCAGTCCGTGGGGGCAAAAGGTTGTAACATATCTCTAACGTGTAAGTCACTTTTTCTCAATTCACATCTTAGTTTCAAATTCCGAACTTAGCAAAAAAGAGGTAGAGGGATAAGTATAACATGAGAACATAAAGATTTATTGACAATCGGTGCTTGTAATTTTTTACAATAATCGAAATTTCATTTTCCCATATCACCACATATCAAAGTTTAAATAAAGTTCATCTCTCATTATACTTCAACTCAAAATTGTGGATTCACATATTTTAAAAATTAAAATAATTATTAAAAACAAAACACAACACTAAGCCATAATGCTTTAGGGGGTGTTTGATACAATCACTCAATCACTCAAACACACATTACACGTATTTCTACACATTTTTTCACCCACACGTATTTTCACATATATTTTCAAACAACAAAAAAACGTGTTTTTAAGTGTATGTATCAAACACCCCCAATCTCTCTAATAATCTTTTCCTCCCTCCATCCCTCAAACCTTTCAAAGTTTCAAATTCTCAGGTTTTTTCACCCTTTAACTTTACTTCAAATATTTAGAAGAAAAAATATATAGATAAAAATTTGAATTTTACGTAATTTTCTAAAAGCAATCAAGGCATTTGATATATAGAACTTTCAAGGTGAATTGCTATATTTTTTCTAACATTTTTTACATTGATTAATTTTTCAATTTATTTTGAGCAATTGAAGTACATGTTTAAACTTCATGTACTTAGATTAATGTCTTGAATTATTGCTTTCAATCTTATCTTTTGATCTTGCCCCTCCTAAATTCAAATCTTGACTCTGCCACTAACCGCAATAACCTAGTAACAACCCAACAACCACCACCCTAGACTCCATAAGCTGCACCAAGTTCTAAATGCTTTGTCCAGCCCACAACCCTACACCAGCAAGCCACAACCATGCTATCCAAATGCCGAGAGAGGAAGAGAGTGTAGAGGAGAGAGGGATCTAAGAGTGTTAGGGGCAATGGAGAATGTCAAAGGAGAAAAAGAGAGGGGTATAACAAAAGAAGTTTAATATTTACATGATGATACATTGTTAGCATGTTGTAAATCAGAAATGCAAAGTGGATGTCATTAATGTAGATAACATTGTGCATTTTTGTAAGTAGTGTAATCCATTTTGTATTTTTTGGGTTTTGCATAACCCACTGGGAATACTCAATGGTATAATTTTTCACGCCCTACGCCTTTTGTACTTTTTTATATATTTTTTTTTAATTTGATACAAGATAAAAAATTTACTCTAGAATAATCTAATGTATATTTGTGTGAAACTCTCACCTTAAGACTTGAACTCCGACCCTTACCCCTCACTCTTCTTTCAGCTTTTTGTTCTAAAATAACTACTAATAATTATCTAGGATGCACGGATACTCATTTTTGCTCACGTATTGTATACGATACATATCGTACTAGTATCATACCAGATACCTCTAATAATAATACACATGCTTAGTTGTTATTTATTTATTTTTAAAACAAAGCTAATACATCCAATATATGCTCGTAATATGGCTTGAATACTAATAGATCCTCGAAAATCAGTAGGCTGAAAATCTCAGGCACTGATGATCTTAAGGCTAAGTCCTAAAAGAACAATCACAAAATCAAAGGAGACCGGTGGAGGCCAGCTAAAAATCCTCTGATGGTAAAGTCAGTGGGCTTCATTTCCAAGTAAAAAGGAAGAGTTTCAAGATTTACTTATTTGTGGAAAAAATGTCTTTCTCTTTACCTCTTCGTAAGGAAACGCTTATATAGTACACATGGGCCGGTTAGTTTGTTTAATAACCGCCCCTATTATTGAGGAATTTAGAAAATTCGGAGGTAACTTCTATAATTGCCAAGGAAGTTATTTCATTTGTACCAGTGCTTCATAACGGTAAGTTTGAAAGACTTAACTTTAGTATGCTCATGGTCCAACAAACTCGTCCATACTTTATTATGGACGGACGAGTCTACGTCTGTCCTTAATAAAGGACGGATGAATCTATCAGAGACGAGCACACTTTACACGTCCCATCTTTTCATTTATTTCTGATGGACGACCCATACAGACGAAATAAGACTTGTGCATTTTCATTACACCATCAAATATTGTTGTAGCCCAACCCCCGATAGTAAGAGATAGCCCAAAATTGTAAGGATTTTTATTTATATTTTTTATATATTGGTTTCAATGTTAAACACTTATCAAGTTATTTTTTATTTACTTTTTTTGGATCTTGATTTGTATACTAAACATTAAAGGTTATAAATTTCTTATATTATCTATTATTACTCTTAAATTGATATACTTAATAATATAGGAAAAATAAATACTTACCAATATAAAAATACAAATAAGATATATTTAATAAGTAATAATACACGTATCACCAACATATTGTTCCGTAGGTTTTTCCAAAAAAAAAAAAAAGATGTATCCCTATATCTGTATCCTTATCGTACTTATATCCTTATCTGTACTTGTGAATTAGATAAATTATCTCTACATTTTTTCATGTGCTTATAACTGCTGATTTTTTTTTTTTTATTAAAAATAAAAAATAAAAGAAACCGCTGTCTTAACAGTCGAGGGAGAGAGAGGGGCCAATTCATGAGACAGTGACGGCGCTTATCAAAAAAAAAAAAAAAAGAGATAGTGACGGAGTAAATGTTTTCTGGCACTGATACTGGCAGAGAGGTAACAGTGGCATAGCCAGTTGGACCGTATCAATTTAGCTTACATCCATTTCCTACGTCGTTTCTTGTCATATATATGTACTCGTATTAAATGAGCCAAACCTAATATTATTGCATGTCGCGGCGTACGTACAACTGAATAATGAGAAAGAATACATGTTGATGTTATATGGTCCAACTCTGAGTAAATAAACTCACTGCCATTTCCGGTGCCACATGCAGCACGACACACTAACACAAATAAGTTAATATACTCACAATAAAGATCAAATATATATCTTTTGGTCCCCCTAAATTTTTTTTCAGCTGGGTAATTTTAATCTATTTGAGTATCAAATCTTATGGTTTAAATTAAGTTTTAAACCTTTTAAAAGCATTTTTCAATGTGCTGCTCTCCATAAAATCCATTAACATTTTTACCTAAAGGAAATCCATAATGTTTGAATCTTTGAACATCTCAAAATGATATAATATTTTTTTTAAGGATGCAGTTAACTGATTGAATAATATACTACTAGTTTTATTACATGTTTTGTTGAGGTGATACCAGTAATATTTATTTTCATATAAGTTTATAATTTTTTTTAGTATAATTTGTAATAACTTGTATTTTCCTAAAAGATTTTAATGAAATGGCAACATCAACAATGTCTATAAGGTTAAATATTTGTTAAACTGCAATTTTGATATTAGATGGATCAAAACAATGAGGATCCAAAAAGAAAAGAAAAAAAAGTCTTGCACCATAAAATAATGAAAATGTCTACGCTAAACTAAAAATTAAATTTTATAGGTCAAACAATGACATATGACAGAATAATTAAATGAGCTTATTTTGTTTTGAAGTAGAAAATACAATTAAAACAAACAGACTTTAAAACTAGCACGCGATCATCTTTTTGTACTCTATAATTAAGGATCGTCCACGCCTAGTTATTATATGTATAGCGTTAGAGGCTACGCCCACTCGCATCCCACCTAATTTTATCTCTTCCTGCATGGATTGATAGAAAGAACAAAGAAAGTGTTCCATTTCACAATTTAATGTTCGTGATGCAATCTCACATGGTTTTTATGGAAAAATAATGTGCGGTTCTAGCATGATGCCAATGCATATGTCATATGTGCCAACTAAAATTATTATTTTTTTGGTTGAAATTATTGTGTCAAGTATCAAGGGCTTATGTGAATTTTAGTTAGTTTAACTGGTAAAATTTCTCTGTCATCGAATAAGAAATTTAGAGTTTAAATCTCACTTACATCAACATTCAATTAGTGTCTTAACCTCTTAGCATGATGATAACGAACAATTATCAAGAAACGATCATCATAAGTTAAAATACTATTATATTTATATATTAAAAAAAAGTATCAACTACTAACAGTGAGTTTGAATTAGTTCGATTGATCAAGTTTTTTTATCGTCAAATAAGATATTTGAATTTGTATTAATAATAATAATAATAAATAGGAGAGAGAGAAAGAGAATCAAGTTAACTAAATTAGTAAAGTTATTTATCATTGAATAAGAGACCAAGATCTATGTCTATGAGAGAGAGAGAGAGAGAGAGAGTATCAAACAACTATTTAAATTTTTAAACCTTTGTTTGACTAAAATTTAATTGTTAATTCAAAAGGGGTGGCTCTGTCTGACATAGGATATTTATTTGTTCCATAGGATATATTCACATTACATCATTGTTTACTACCAAAATCTTACGATTACGATTATTATTATTATTATTATTATTATTATTATTATTATTATTATTATTATTATTATTATTATTTTGGTCTTCTAGATGCATAGGTGCAAGATTGATTCTTCATCAAAAAAGAAGGCGAAACTACGATATTGGTCTCTCAAGTTTACCATGTGTATGCAATCAGTCCCTTAAGTTTGAAACATGCGCAATTGATCCCTCAAGTTTTCAAAATGAGCAATATCGGTCCTTTTACTAGCTGCCATTAATGGTGTTGCTTATGTGGCTAACAAACAATGACTTGGCATTTTATTTTAATGATATAGCATATTTTAACTAAAAAATTTCAAATTAAAATTACAAAAACAAGTTCCAGCATTTTTTTTTCTTCTGCATAAACTGGGATTTTGTTAAATGTATACAAAAACACACTTTAAAATGTCTTACAACACCACAAACTTCACAGCCCAACGGGGCTGGTAAAGATACACACACTAACAAGACATATATTAATACAACAACTACACAGAACTGCAACAAAATACGAAAACAGAGTAAACTAAAATAGCTAAACATTGCAAACACTCCACAGGATGAAACAAAACCCATGGAATCCTAGTAGAGGCATAGCAGCAAAAAAGCAGGGCATGTATCATATAGCACTTCGCAGCATCTTTGTTTCTCTTTTTTTGTTTCTTTCTTTTATTTTCTTTAAATGTTTGATTTGGTTTGTGTTTTGTGGGTGAGGGTTAAACTCAAATGGGTTTTGTTTTTTGGGTTTGAGATTCTATTTTTATGAATTTTGTTTTGTTGGTGGGGTTAAATTCAACTAGGTTTTATTTTATTTGAAATAAGAAGACCACCAAAACAACAAAACAGTAAACACCAACAAAAAAAAATGAAGAAGAAGACCTTAGACCACCAGTGTGTGGGTTCATGCAAGAGAGATAGGAAATAAAAAGAAAAAGAAGAAAGAAGAAGACAATCAATGGGTTTCATGTAAGAGCCGGGGAAAAAAAAATCATTTAAAAGAGATGAAGAAGTTGCCTGTGTTCACGTCAGTGGGTCTCACGAATTTTGATATATTTACAATTGGTAAAATAAAAAAAAATAGTTTTTTTTTTTTCAATTTGGTACTGTTGTAAAAAAAAAGTTTTTCATTTATACTTTTAATTTGTAATTTTTTAATTAAAATATGTCATATCATTAAAATAAAATGTTAAGTAATTGTCTATTAGTTATATAAATAACCCCGTTAATGGTAGTTAATAAAAAGACTTATATTACTCATTTTACAAACTTGAGGGATCATTTGTACACACTTCAAAATTAAAGGACCAATTGCGCATATGAGATAAACTTAAGAGATTAATATTGTAGTTTCACTTTTGTTTGACTAAAATTGAACAACTATTTAAATTTTTAAACCTTTGTTTGACTAAAATTGATTTGTTAATTCAAAAGAGCTGGCTCTGTCTGACATAGGACATTTATTTGTTCTATAGGATATATTCCTATTACATCATTGTTTACTACCAAAATCTTATGATTACGATTATTATTATTATTTTGGTCTTCTAGGTGCATAGGTGCAAGATTGATTCTTCATCAAAAAAGAAAGGTGCAAGATTGATTCTTTTTCGAAATGAGTGCTTAAAAATAGAATGGTTCTTGACCACGTAAAGATCGGTGCACCTAGTCCAATGCAAATTACACACACACACAAAAAAAAAAAAAAAAAAAAAAAAAAAAAAAACCTCTTCTGCTAATATTTTTGGTAAATGAGAACGTGATTTTAAGATATTATTGCCAATTGAAAAAAAAAAAAATCATTAACCAATAGAGTTCATTTTTCAAATACTCCAATCAAGTGGCAAAAAAATATATATATCAAAAATAAAAATTAAAAAAAAAAAAAAAAAAAAAAAAAGAGGCAGAAGAAGAAAACTTGGGGATTGTTGAAAATTGACTGATGCGGATGCCTTGCACACAAAAACCCATATTTTCTCACCATTAACATGTCTCCTCTTTTAATGAGGTTGTTGGTGTGTAGGTGCGAACCGTGAAAGGGTGAAGTATCTTCGCGGTACTTTGGTATATACCCACATATTTGACATTTTCACCAAAAGGAGGACCTGTCAATTTCTCTTAATTTAAAAGGACCCACTCCTCTTAATAAATTAAGAAAAATTCTATCTTCCTTTCATGGTATATTTCGCGTGAGATACAGCTAAAATCCCATCATGATTATGTTTTTGTTTTAAATAGTGTGTCAAGTGTACTGATTATAGGTTCCGTAAGTATAAAATTAGGTATAATTAATTTTAAAACTGAGTCTTATAACAGTACTATTCATATAATTAAAAATTATTTTATTATAATATTTTCAGTTTTTAATTTTTAATTTTTACTAAGAAATTCCAGTGTTTCTCACTTTTAGTCAACTTGTTATTTTATTAATTAGTTCATTTAAATTATTTTAATATTATAATGCTCCAACAGTTTTTAAGCTGTACTTGACTATTTCTGTGCATCTACCCCTCGTTCTCTTTGCTAACCCCACCCAACTTGAAAAACAGGAAAAGAATAGTTTGAAATGATAAAATTATTCCTATTTTAATTTTTAATTTATTTATCATATAATCATAAATAATAGGTTATAAGTCTACTTGTTATTAGTCCGCTTGGGTCACTCACTTAAATCTTTGCCTAGCATAGAAAATTTGGCAACAACAAGAAGAAGATTTAAAATGCGCTTTTTTTTAGAGAAAGTTTCAATCTATGACGTCTACTTCAATTAAGTTAACTGGAACTCACAGATTCAAAATGCATTTAGTCTTAATTATTTGGTCAATCATGTGTGCAAAAAAAGTTGGATTTCGTTGAATGAGAGATAACCAATGTGATTCACATTTCAGCCTTCATGTGAAGCTGCCTCTTAGTCTTAGGTAAACAGCTAAACATGACTTGTTCAGCAATGAGAATTGAGACACATTTCTAACAATTAATGAAAATTTCGATATAATAATATTTTTCTTAATGCCTAGGGTTGTTGAATGGAAGCATGGAACTCATATCATAAGAAAGCTCAGTCATCTTTTTAGTGAAAAGTGATAATGTTTTCTTCATGAAAGTTTAAAGCAATACACACACTTGTGGGGTGTAATCCCACCAAGGTAAAAGACAAAAAGAACAAACTCAGACAAAAGAAAAATAAAATAAAATAAAGTTAGACACAGAGAGAGAACACAAAATGCAAAAAATGAAAATGTTAATTAGTTTAATTGATAATATTTCTTTGTCTTTTACCTAAGATCTCGGATCAATTTGAGTTCAACAGAATTAGGACTATTATGAAATCAGATATTATTATACTTGAATAAATGACGAATTGCCAGGCCAATATATTATTATTATTATTATTTTGGATCAGCAGTGAAAGTTTATACTAGATATGAATATTAATAGTTGATACAACTATTTTAATAACAATTAATACTTAATTGTCAATACAACGAGGCAATAAACAAATTCCGATGAGAATAATCTAGCTGATTGCCATGTAAGCTAGTGAATTTTTAACCCACAAATAGAATTTACAAAATTATGCGCACTTTACCAGTTACATCTTGTATAACTCCTCTAGATAATCTCAAATTTTCTTAGAACCATTACTTTAGAAAAGTAGAGGATTCTTTGGTTCCTTTGCCAAAAAATGATCTTTAAAAAAATATATATATATAATAAAAATAAGAAAACTTGTTTTAAGATTAGTATTCTCAAAAACAACATGTGATTTTTTGTTCCCAATTCAGGAAAAAAAAAGTGTGTTAAGCTATTAAAAATATCATATTTATAAGTTTTATTTCTGATTTTTTAGTATAGTTTCTAAAATACATATCTTCAAAAATCATACAGCCGTTTTAAAATGAAGATGCCAATCGCCATCTTAGTTAACAACTTAATAAAAAGACAGAACATTAAAATCAGGGAAAAACATACAAAACTCTTAAAGTGATTTTCTTGTAAAACACAAAATTAGTTGAGATTTTGAGTGTAAATACTTAATTAACCCCTTTGTTGTAGTGTCATGTGTAAACCATTAATTGTGTAATTTTTAACTTCCTTGGAGTTTTTGAGTATAATACAAAACTCTCCAAGTATTATTTTTATGTGAAAATTATAATTCTAAATATGTGCATGTGTCATCGCATGATAAATTTTTTATTTGTTTTTCCTACATAAGAGATCAAGTACTACACTCAAACTTCATAACAGTTTCTTGTTTTACAGAGAGTTGGATGGTTGATTTTTGTCATTTTCTCTTAAGATTATGCAAAAGAAGATCAAATAATAATATTTAACTGCCGCATGTACTCAAACCTTATTTTATAAAAATAAATAAATAAGCATACTTTACCCGGTTATTATAAATTGTGGGGCCCGTGGGCTCGGAATCCCCGACCCATCTTTAGGCTGGCCCAAGGCCCAAGCCGAGGAGGATAAATGTCCCAGATAGTCGTCCAAAGGGTTTTTAGCCCTTTTCAGACCCATGCCAAGGACACATCCTTCCTCGGCATACCTAGTCTAATCCTGGGTAGGGGGCAAACCCAGAATAGGTGGTCATATCCACACTTAATGTGTTTGCCTGACCCTCCAGACTACATTAATGATGACAAGACCCCTGAACAGTGTAACCTTGGAGGCCGCAACCCACAGTATGGTAAAGAACCTGTTTGATGGGACAAGCTCTGGAGCAGTAGCCTGGATGGCCAACAGCTGTAAGGCCAGGATCAAGCCAAAGGGCGTATATAAGGCAAAGAGCCCCCTCGTGAAGAGGGGGCCTCCTCGGACGCCCGCCGAGGAGCAACCCCAGATGAAGAAGAATTAAGGAAAAGCTCAAAGAGGACCAGCGAGAGGCCAGCCGGAGCCAAACCCTTCATCTCACTCTCTACAAATTTATTGTCGGGGGTGCCCTTCCAAAAACGGAGCCCCTACAATTGGCGCTGTTTGTGGGAAGGGTTAGTGCGCTGGTCGGCGCAACCGGCGATCGTCCTAAAGTAGTTACTACACAAAAGTTGGCGGCGTATCAAAAAAAAAAAAAAAAAAAAAAAAGAGAAGAGAAAAAAGAGAAGAAGAGAAGAATTGCAGTACGAAAAGAAGATTCAACAGCAAATAAAAGAAATTCTTTATTATTTCATAAAAGAAAATTACAAATACAATCAGAGGCTCAGACAGGCGTGTTTTACAAAAAATCATACAAACTAATCCTACAATCAGGGGCCTAGGCGGACCGATTCTAGAACTAGCCGGGCAAGAGGCTCGCAAAGAATTAATATTAGGAATGAGGGAAGTGTCAACCCGTGCTTTTACTGGCATCCAGAGAATGGGAGAACTAGATAGTAAAAGCACGGGAAGGGGGGCTAGGGGCTGGCTCGCCTCGAAGCCGAAGTTTCAACAAAGCGAGGAGCCGACGCAAGGACCCCGGAACACCCTCCCCCGTGATGCTTCCTCGACCCTCTCCAAACTGCACGAGCATTGACCGTCGGAGACGGCAATACTCGGGCACCAGCCATAACGAGAGTTCGCGTGTCTCCTTCGTCGAAGGTGCACTCTAGGGAGAGACGTTAGGTACTTCAACGACGTCCCTCTTGGCCACCGTACAAGGTCCTGCCAGTGTTACGCCTAAACTCTGCCGCGCCGGAAGCCCAGTGGGGGCTGCGGCCACGGCGGCCCTTAACCCCATATCCCCCAACTTTGGTTACAATCCTGGCGGTGATGTCAAAGGGGCTCAGGGAGATGAAAGTGTGTGCTTCGGGTTGCGGTGGAAGATTCATGGAATGAGGAGAAACATTCTCCCCAGAATGCCTTTTATGGAAGGCGAAAACTGGTGGGAGTTGAGCCACGCAGAATTCAAAGGGAGGAATGTCAAAGGAAATTAATTCTCACCCAATTCCAAGGGGATTGCCAGCCGCCTGATTCGTGTTAATTCACGAGGGCATTAATGAAGGCGC
This sequence comes from Quercus variabilis, assembly GCA_030445155.1. Lineage (NCBI taxonomy): Eukaryota > Viridiplantae > Streptophyta > Magnoliopsida > Fagales > Fagaceae > Quercus > Quercus variabilis. The sequence goes on from CP129453.1 coordinate 49,262,795, forward strand.
GTTACGGGCACCGAAGCATCAAACGCGGAGCGCGGAAGGCCAAGCGACGCCTCATAAACCAAAAAGATGGGAAACACGAGCTAGAGGCGAGATCAACTCCACGAATGAGGTCATAATCCGACCTGAGGAAAAACAGCTCCCAGAAAGCGACCCGTGGACATCTCCACACTAAAAGCAAAGCTCTCGGATCCGAGGACGAACTTACCATTGAGGGCAGCAACTGTACCTAAGTCTTGCATGGTCCTCGGACCCAAGCCTACGGGGAGCTAGCCACTCACTCTGAAGGCAGCAACTGTACCTAGGTCTTGCATGGTCTACGGACTCAAGCCTATGGGGAGCTAGCCACTTATCATTGAGGGCAGCAATTGTACCTAGGTCTTGCATGGTCCTCGGACCCAAGCCTACGGGGAGCTAGCCACTCACTCTGAAGGCAGCAACTGTACCTAGGTCTTGCATGGTCTACGGACTCAAGCCTATGAGGAGCTAGCCACTTATCATTGAGGGCAGCAATTGTACCTAGGTCTTGCATGGTCCTCGGACCTAAGCCTACAGGGAGCTAGCAACTCACTCTGAAGGCAGCAACTGTACCTAGGTCTTGCATGGTCTACGGACTCAAACCTATGGGGAGCTAGCCACTTATCATTGAGGGCGGCAATTGTACCTAGGTCTTGCATGGTCCTCGGACCCAAGCCTACGGAGAGCTAGCCACTCACTCTGAAGGCAGCAACTGTACCTAGGTCTTGCATGGTCTACGGACTCAAGCTTATGGGGAGCTAACCACTTATCACTGAAGGCAGCAACTGTACCTAGGTCTTGCATGGTCATCGGACCCAAGCCTACGGAGAACTAGCCACTTACTCTGAAGGCAGCAATTGTACATAGGCCTTGCATGGTCCTCGGACCCAAGCCTATGGGGAGCTAGCCACTTACCATCGAAGGCAGCAATTGTACCTAGGTCTTGCATGGTTCTCGGACCCAAGCCTATGAGGAGTTAGCCATTTACGACGGAGCCAAGGTGCTGCATGGTCCAAAGACCTAGTCCTGTGGAGAAACTGACTACCTACTGAAGAGTCTGAGTGTCGGTCCAGCCAATCGAGGAAGGACCAGCCAGCGGAAGGCCTACCGGAACATAAGGGCCGAGGTTTTCAAAACCCTCCTCCTCGTCTGAGGAAACGTGCAGCAGGGTTTTGAGGGGCTATTGTGGGGCCTGTGGGCCCGGAATCCCCGGCCCACCTTTAGGCTGGCCCAAGGCCCAAGCCGAGGAGGATAAATGTCTCAGATAGTCGTCCAAAAGATTTTTAGCCCTTTTCAGACCCATGCCGAGGACACACCCTTCCTCGGCATACCTAGTCTAATCCTGGGTAGGGGGCAAACCCAGAATAAGTGGTCACATCCACACTTAATGTGTTTGCCTGACCCTCCAGGCTACATTAATGATGACAAGACCCCTGAACAGTGTAACCTTGGAGGCCGCAACCCACAGTATGGTAAAGAACCTGTCTGATGGGACAAGCTCTAGAGCAGTAGCCTGGATGGCCAACAGTTGTAAGGCCAGGATCAAGCCAAAGGGCGTATATAAGGCAAAGAGCCCCCTTGTGAAGAGGGGGCCTCCTCGGACGCCCGCCGAGGAGCAACCCTAGATGAAGGAGAACTAAGGAAAAGCTCAAGGAGGACCGGCGAGAGGCCGGCCGGAGCCAAACCCTTCGTCCCACTCTCTACAAATTTATTGTCGGGGGTGCCCTTCCAAAAACGGAGCCCCTACATAAATAATAATCAATTTCTATTATATGAAATATGAATAATTTAATTTTTAGAAGACAACCAAATTCTATCAGTCTTGTCTTTTTACCACATTTTTCTCAAATTCAAGGACTCTTTTGTCTTCTTTTTTTGACAATTTTAAGTTCTATATTTTAAATATTATCATTTTTTAGTATTTAAAAAGATTTTCTTCGCAAATAAAAAATTTAGACTATCATACTTAGTATTAAATTATAAATAAATTTTAAGTTTAAGTATTACTTGATCATTAGGGGTGAGCAATAATTCATTGAACTTGATCTACTCGTAAAACCTGGATTAATCCAAAGCATTTTAGTAGATTTTGGTCATTGTTTTGGTCGGCAAGGGATTCTTTGGTGCTAAATTCTTTCGTTTTTTTGTTGAATATTGAATCATGGGATGTCAAATGGTTGAAACTTGAAACCATCTAACAACCTTTTCCATGTTCTCATCTGATGGCGAATAATATTTTTCTCCAAACTAATTTAGAGTGAAACTTTTCAAACTTATCATATATATCTTTTTTTATGTGTGAATTTGAAATTTTAATTGTTAAATTTCATGTTCCTTATATTTTTAATGTACATATCAAGTTTCGTTCAAATAAGATATTATTTACTATTCGATCAATAAACTTATTTTTTATACATAATTTTAGGTTACAAAAACTTAAAATTTTAACATTTCTTTGATGGCATAACAATTAATTTTTTATTTTCTTAAAATTTTGCAAGTATAAAGAATATAATAAGAACATATAATTCAATGGGTTAAATTTTCAAAATTCATACTCAATATAAAAATATATAAAAAGTTAGAAGGGTTGGAGAGAAACTTTATTCTTTGATAGCTATTAGCAATTGAGATCATGGGAGGCCATTTGACATTGACAAGGTCGAGATCTAGCAAGACTATAATTCAAATTTCATTCAAATCAGTTATTATTTATTATTCGATTGATAAACTTATTTTTTATACACAATTTTAGGTTACAAAAACTTAAAATTTTAACATTTCATTGATGGCATAACAATTAATTTTTTATTTTCTTAAAATTTTGCAAGTATAAAAAATATAATAAGAATATATAATTCAATAGGTTAAATTTTCAAAATTCATACTCAATATAAAAATATATAAAAAGTTAGAAGGGTTGGAGAGAAACTTTATTTTTTGATAGCTATTAGCAATTGAGATCATGGGATGCCATTCGACATTGACAAGGTCGAGATCTAGCAAGACCATAATTTGGCTCTGACGATTGCTCTCTAACCTTTTGATGACTTACCATCACTGTCCCCTCGCATATCTATTATGCTTTATCTTGTCGTTGTTATTGAGTTGTCAACTAGGATTCCGGCCATTGAAACCATGGAAAAATGGAACCACTCAATTGATAACCTAATGTTGTGAAGTGGACAACAAGTTGTTTCATTGACAACCCAACATGGTGGGAATGAGTGGTAGGACCAGCCAGCCCATTCTCAATTTTAATTACATATAAAAATTAAGGGGGAAAATTCCATCATAATTATAAACAAAGATATGCTATATTAACAACATTTTCAAAACACCGTGCATCCTTGATACAGTGATCACTCTATAAGTATAAGTGCTCATGAAGAATAAGAGTTAAGGTTCAAGTTTTTAGTAAGAAGTTTCACACACATATACATTTATATTAAACTAGAGTAGAATTTCTATATTGTATTAAAAAAAAAAACAATATTTTCACAACAAATCTCAAATAACAAATTATAACAAATCTTAAATAGCTAATTATTATTGATTATTATTAATAAACAAAAAAAAAAGTAATTTCACTAATAATTTCAAATTAGAACTCATAACAATTCACTATCAAAAATTTGTAGAGAAAGTATTATGAACGTAGTATTTCTCAATAATATACATCAAAATTGTGGTTGAGAATAAAACTTTCAAAGCTTACATATGCCATTATGTCATCATCTACATCTACAACTAAAAATATTCAACAAACGCACTATATCAATAATAATAATATATTTTTTTTAAATCAAAAAATTGGAAAAGTATCAACATTCTCAATGGGTTTCTGATTCAATTCTTCCACCCACAGCTTCTTGCTCAAATTCTCTTCTTCATTTACATCATTATTGTTATTATTCCCAAAAAATATTTCTTGGACAAATAATTCCACATCAATTTTCTTATTCCCCTCCATACCCACCTCATTTTCATTTCCTGGAATAAAAGGTGGCCTTGAGATTCTTAACACCAAGTCCCACGCAATATTTCTAAAAAAAGCATGACCCTTGATTCCTTCCACATCAATTCTCTTCTTTGGGTCCTTTTCCAACAACTTTGCAATCAAGTCCCTCAACGACGTCGTTTCGCCAACGAGTTCCGGCTCCTTAGACAAAATCCGATAAAACATTTCCTTCCTATTCAATCCTCTAAACGGCGTCGTACCGTACAACATTTCGGGCACTGATGATCTTAAGGCTAAGTTCTGAAAGAACAATCACAAAATCAAAGGAGACTGGTGGAGGCCGGCCAAAAATCCTCTGATGGTAAAGTCAGTGGGCTTCAATTCCAAGTAAAAAGGAAGAGTTTTCAAGATTTACTTGTTTGTGAAAAAAATGTCTTCCTCTTTACCTCTTCTTAAAGAAATGCTTATATAGTGCACATGGGCCGGTTAGTTTGTTTAATAATTGTCCCTATTATTGAGGAATTTAGAAGATTCGGAGGTAACTTCCATAATTGCCAAAGAAGCTATTTCATTTGTACCGATGCTTCATAACGATAAGTTTGAAAGACTTGGCTTCAGTATGCTAATGGTCCAATAGACTCGTCCATACTTTATTATGGACGGACGAGTCTACGTCCGTCCTTAATAAAGAACGGATGAAGTTATTAGGGACGAGCACGCTTTACACATCCCATCTCTTCATTTATTTCTAACAAACGACCCATATAGACGAAATAAGACTTGTGCATTTTCATTACACCATCAAATACCGTTGTAGCCCAACCCTCGATAGTAAGAGATAGCCCAAAATTGTATGGATTTTTATTTATATTTTTTATATATTGGTTTCAATGTTAAACACTTATCACGTTATCTTTTATTTACTTTTTTTGGATCTTGATTTGTATACTAAACATTAAAGGTTATAAATTTCTCATATTATCTATTATTACTCTTAAATTGATATACTTAATAATATATGAAAAATAAATACTTACCAATATAAAAATAAAAATAAGATATATTTAATAAGTAATAATACACGTATCACCGACATATTGTTCTGTAGGTTTTTCCAAAAAATAAAAAAGATGTATCCTTATGTCTGTATCCTTATCGTACTTATATCCTTACCTGTACTTGTGAATTAGATCAATTATGATAATTATCTATACATTTTTTTCATGTGCTTATAACTGCTGATTTTTTTTATTAAAAATAAAAAATAAAAGAAACCTCTGTCTTAACAGTCGAGGGAGAGAGAGGGGCCAATTTATGAGATAGTGACGGCGCTTATAAAAAAAAAAGAGATAGTGACGGAGTAAATGTTTTCTGGCACTGACGGAGACTCTGGAATCACACGCTTTAACTGGCAGAGAGGTGACAGTGGCATAGCCAGTTGGACCTTATCAATTTAGCTTACATCCATTTCCAGCTTCGTTTCTTGTCATACATATGTACTAGTATTAAATGAGCCAAACCTAATATTATTGCATGTCATGGCGTACGTACAACTGAATAATGAGAAAGAATACATGTTGATGTTATATGTTCCAACTCTGAGTAAATAAACTCACTGCCATTTCCGGTGCCACATGCAGCACGACACACTAACACAAATAAGTTAATATACTCACAATAAAGATCAAATATATATCTTTTGGTCCCCCTAAATTTTTTGTCATCTGGGTAATTTTAATCTATTTGAGTATCAAATCTTATGGTTTAAATTAAGTTTTAAACCTTTTAAAAGCATTTTTCAATGTGCTGCTCTCCATAAAATCCATTAACATTTTTACCTAAAGGAAATCCATCATGTTTGAATCTTTGAACATCTCAAAATGATATAATATTTTTTTTAAGGATGCAGTTAACTGATTGAATAATATACTACTAGTTTTATTACATGTTTTGTTGAGGTGATACCAGTAATATTTATTTTCATATAAGTTTATAATTTTTTTTAGTATAATTTGTAATAACTTGTATTTTCCTAAAAGATTTTAATGAAATGGCAACATCAACAATGTCTATAAGGTTAAATATTTGTTAAACTGCAATTTTGATATTAGATGGATCAAAACAATGAGGATCCAAAAAGAAAAAAAAAAGTCTTGCACCATAAAATAATGAAAATGTCTACGCTAAACTAAAAATTAAATTTTATAGGCCAAACAATGACATATGACATAATAATTAAATGAGCTTATTTTGTTTTGAAGTAGAAAATACAATTAAAACAAGCAGACTTTAAAACTAGCACGCGATCATCTTTTTGTACTCTATAATTAAGGATCGTCCACGCCTAGTTATTATATTTATAGCGTTAGAGGCTACGCCCACTCGCATCCCACCTAATTTTATCTCTTCCTGCATGGATTGATAGAAAGAACAAAAAAAGTGTTCCATTTCACAATTTAATGTTCGTGATGCAATCTCACATGGTTTTTATGGAAAAATAATGTGCGGTTCTAGCATGATGCCAATGCATATGTCATATGTGCCAACTAAAATTATTATTTTTTGGTTGAAATTATTGTATCAAGTATCAAGGGCTTATGTGAGTTTTAGTTAGTTTAACTGGTAAAATTTCTTTGTCATTGAATAAGAAATTTAGAGTTTAAATCTCACTTACATCAACATTCAATTAGTGTCTTAGCCTCTTAGCATGATGATAACGAACAATTATCAGGAAACGATCATTATAAGTTAAAATACTATTATATTTATATATTAAAAAAAAGTATCAACAACTAACAGTGAGTTTGAATTAGTTCGATTGATCAAGTTTTTTTATCGTCAAATAAGATATTTGAATTTGTATTAATAATAATAATAATAATAATAATAATAATAAATAGGAGAGAGAGAAAGAGAATCAAGTTAACTAAATTAGTAAAGTTATTTATCATTGAATAAGAGACCAAGATCTATGTCTATGAGAGAGAGAGAGAGAGAGAGGGAGGGTATCAAACAACTATTTAAATTTTTAAACCTTTGTTTGACTAAAATTTAATTGTTAATTCAAAAGGGGTGGCTCTGTCTGACATAGGATATTTATTTGTTCCATAGGATATATTCATATTACATCATTGTTTACTACCAAAATCTTACGATTACGATTATTATTATTATTATTTTGGTCTTCTAGGTGCACAGTGCAAGATTGATTCTTCATCAAAAAAGAAGGCGAAACTATGATATTGGTCTCTCAAGTTTACCATGTGTATGTAATCAGTCCCTTAAGTTTGAAACATGCGCAATTAGTCCCTCAAGTTTTGAAAATGAGCAATATTAGTCCTTTTACTAGCTGCCATTAATAGTGTTACTTATGTGGCTAATAGACAATGACTTGGCATTTTATTTTAATGATGTGGCATATTTTAACTAAAAAATTACAAATTAAAATTACAGAAACAAGTCCCTGCATTTTTTTTTAGCGAAAATGCACTTTTGGTCCCTACATTTTGGGTCAATTTCTATTTTGGTCCCAATTTTGATTTCTTTGCAAATTTCATCCTCAAAATTTGAAAATCGTTTTTAAAATCGTCCTTCCCGTCAACCAACAGACGGAACCCTCCTACGTGGCAGACGGAGTGCTCTGCTTACTGACATGACGCTGACGTGGCCATTAAAATATTATTAAAAATGATTATTTGGCACTTTTAAATGCCATGTTAGCATTTAAATTAATAAAAAAAAAGCTATGTCAGAGTATTTAAACAAAAAATAAATTAAATTAAAAAGAAAAACCTTAAATCTAATTAAAAAACAAAATTTCTTAATTTTAATTTAAACTGAAATTACAAATTTGATTTAAACTGAAATTTTAATTTCTCAATTCTCAATTTTAAAATTTTTTATCACAATCCTCTCCACCAAAACCCAATCCCAACCCCACAAACCCAAGTTCCCCAACCCAACATCAAAGTTTCTTAGTCACCAACGTCACAACATCAATTTAATCCCTCTCTCTCTACCCATTGTTCTCTCACTCTCTGTCTCTTTGATTTCTCTTTGATTTGCTCCATACCCAGACACCCATGGCTAGAGACTCCAAGCTCCATGGCCGAAGAAGCCGAGACTCCATAGGCCCATGGCCGAAGACTCCAAGCTCTACCTCTCACGACCACGAGCCGCCGAGACTCGATTGATGAGGACGATGACGAGATGAGGTGGCCGAGGAGTCGTTTCGTGGTCGGGATGGCGTCGTTGCTCCATACCCAGACACCCATGGCCAGAGACTCCAAGCTCCATGGCCGAAGAAGCCGAGACTCCATAGGCCCATGGCCGAAGACTCCAAGCTCTACCTCTCACGACCACGAGCCGCCGAGACTCGATTGATGAGGACAATGACGAGATGAGGTGGCCGAGGAGTCGTTTCGTGGTCGGGATGGCGTCGTTGCTCCATACCCAGAAACCCATGGCCAGAGACTCCAAGCTCCATGGCCGAAGAAGCCGAGACTCCATCGGCCCATGGCCGAAGACTCCAAGCTCTACCTCTCATGACCACGAGTCGCCGAGACTCGATTGATGAGGACGATGACGAGATGAGGTGGCCGAGGAGTCGTTTCATGGTCAGGATGGTGTCATTGCTCCATACCCAAACACCCATGGCCGAAGACAGCAAGCTCCAAACCCAGATCTGCTCTTGACCCAGATTTGCTTCTGATAAGAAAATAAAAAAGGAAAGAAAGAAAAAACCATTCAGATCTGGGTTGGTGTTTGTGTACAATTGATTTTTGTGGAAGAATTTGTGTACAAATTTTGGAATATTTTGGGTTTCTATTCTTTTGTTCTTGGGATTGAATGTTCTGGGTTTGTTGTTCTTGTGTGTTCATGATCAAGATGAATTTGGAATAGGAATTTGATAATTTGAATGTGAAATTCATGAGTTTATGGGTTTATGAGTTTATGGGTTTGCTGGAGATTGGTTGGTTTGTTGGATTTATTTCTTATTTTCCTGGCATTGATGGAGATTGGATTTGGTTGCTGGTTTGTTTCTTGGATTTGGGAAGAACGGGAAGAACATGTTCTTAGGAAAAAATAATGAAAAGTAATAAAAAAAAATTTTTAATTAGATTTAAGGTTTTTTTTTAAATTTAATTTATTTTTTGTTTAAATACTCTGACATGGCTTTTTTTATTAATTTAAATGCTGACATGGCATTTAAAAGTGCCAAATAATTATTTTTAATAATATTTTAATGGCCACATCAGCGCCATGTCAACAAGCAAAGCACTCCGTCTGCCACGTAGGAGGGTTCCGTCTGTTGGTTGACGGGAAGGACAATTTTAAAAATGATTTTCAAATTTTGAGGATGAAATTTGCAAAGAAATCAAAATTGGGACCAAAATAAAACTTGACCCAAAATGTAGGGACCAAAAGTGCATTTTCGCCTTTTTTTTTTCTTCTGCGTAAACTGGGATTTTTTTAAATGTATACAAAAACACACTTTAAAATGTCTTACAACACCACAAACTTCACAGCCCAACCGGGTTGGTAAAGATACACACACTAACAAGACATATATTAACACAACAACTACGCAGAACTGCAACAAAATACGAAAACAGAGTAAACTAAAATAGCTAAACATTGCAGACACTCCACGGGATGAAACAAAACCCATGGAATCCCAGTAGAGGCATAGCAGCAAAAAAGCAGGGCATGTATCATATAGCACTTCGCAGCATCTTTGTTTCTCTTTTGTTGTTTCTTTCTTTTATTTTCTTTAAATGTTTGATTTGGTTTGTGTTTTGTGGGTGAGGGTTAAACTCAAATGGGTTTTGTTTTCTGGGTTTGAGATTCTATTTTTATGAATTTTGTTTTGTTGGTGGGGTTAAATTCAACTAGGTTTTATTTTATTTGAAACAAGAAGACCACCAAAACAACAAAACAGTAAACACCAACAAAAAAAAAAATGAAGAAGAAGACCTTTATAGCGCTGTTCCTCCAGTGTTCGTTGTGCTACACCTGTTCATTGGAGCCCCCCTGAACGAGAATGGTGGAAGGTGAATTTCGATGGTGCCATGTTTGGGGAATCTGAAGAAGCAGGTCTTGGGGTGGTAGTTCGTAACTCTCACGGTAAAGTTAAGGCTACTCTAATTGAGAAGATTCGTAAATCGCCTTCAGCTGAGATAGTAGAGGTGCTGGCTGCTAAACGGGCTACTCTCTTCGCTCAAGAGCTTGGCCTTGAGAAGGTGATAAAGGGGATTCTGAGCAGGTAATAAAAGCCCTTCAATGGGGTGGCTGGGATTTTGCATCCGGGGGTCATCTTATTCGAGACATCTTTCATACTGTAAACTCTTTTATGAGTACTTCTTTCTCTCATGTTTGTAGGCGAGGTAATGCGGTTGCGCACGCCTTAGCCCAGAGAGCTAGGCATGCTTTTCACTTTCTGTTTGGTTGAACTCCTTTTCAGTGGATAGATCCTTTTGTAATGTTTGATTGTCAATTTGTGATTCAATAAAGTTTACAAGTTTCCTTCTCAAAAAAAATTTAACAACATGCCCTACATCTAATTCTTATTTTTCATTCCATCACATTAACATAATATATTTTCTTCCATACCCACAGCAAAACTGAACTCAAAACACCACCACCGCTGCAGCTATAATCCAAAACCCAACACCATCCACCCCAGACCTAGTAACTACCCGAGCCAACACCAGTGGCCATTAACTACATGCAAAAACACCAAATTAAAATATTAAAAAAAAAATTCATTGAAATTTAAGAAACCCAACAAAATCTGAAAACACGCAACAACATGCCAACGTCCTCAACCACCAATGCTAATAATACCAACAACCACACCATAGGCAGTCCGGGGGGGCAAAAGGTTGTAACATATCTCTAACGTGAAAGTCACTTTTTCTCAATTCACATCTTAGTTTCAAATTCCGAACTTAGCAAAAAAGAGGTAGAGGGATAAGTATAACATGAGAACATAAAGATTTATTGACAATCGGTGCTTGTAATTTTTTACAATAATCGAAATTTCATTTTCCCATATCACCACATATCAAAGTTTAAATAAAGTTCATCTCTCAATTATACTTCAACTCAAAATTGTGGATTCACATATTTTAAAAATTAAAATAATTATTAAAAACAAAACACAACACTAAGCCATGATGCTTTAGGGGGTGTTTGGTACGAGTCTAAATCTTCTGTCTCACTTTTCCTGCTCCACTCTATACTTCATCAATAAATACTTGCCACGTTATACTATTAATTAATAACTGTATGATTAATAAGTCAATAATGATAATATTTAATCAATTAGGTGAACACATGGTAAGTATTTATTAGTGGAGTATAAAGTGGAACAGGAAAAGTGGGACAGAAGATTTGGACTCGTTTGGTACAACCACTCAAACACACATTTTCAGTTTTTAAACAACATTACACGTACTTCTACACATTTTTTCACCCACAGGTATTTCCACATATATTTTCAAACAACCAAAACGTGTTTTAAAGTGTATGCATCAAACACCCCCAATCTCTCTAATAATCTTTTCCTCCCTCCATCCCTCAAACCTTTCAAAGTTTCAAATTCTCAGGTTTTTTCACCCTTTAACTTTACTTCAAATATTTAGAAGAAAAAAATATATAGATAAAAATTTGAATTTTACGTAATTTTCTAAAAGCAATCAAGGCATTTGATACATAGAACTTTCAAGGTGAATTGCTATATTTTTTCTAACATTTTTTACATTGATTAATTTTTTCAATTTATTTTGAGCAATTGAAGTACATGTTTAAACTTCATGTACTTAGATTAATGTCTTGAATTATTGCTTTCAATCTTATCTTTTGATCTTGCCCTTCCTAAATTCAAATCCTGACTCTGCCACTAACCGCAATAACCTAGTAACAACCCAACAACCACCACCCTAGACCCCACAAGCTCCACCAAGTTCTAAATGCTTCGTCCAGCCCACAACCCTACACCAGCAAGCCACAACCATGCTATCCAAAAGCCGCGAGAGGAAGAGAGTATAGAGGAGAGAGGGATCTAAGAGTGTTAGGGGTAACGGAGAATGTCAGAGGAGAAAAAGGGAGGGGTATAAAAAAAGAAGTTTAATATTTACATGATGCTACATTGTTAGCATGTTGTAAATCAGAAATGCAAAATGGATGTCATTAATGTAGATAACATTGTGCATTTTTGTAAGTAGTGTATTCCATTTTGTATTTTTTGGGTTTTGCATAACCCACTGGGAATACTCAATGGTATAGTTTTTCACGCCCTATGCCTTTTGTACTTTTTTATTTATTTTTTTAATTTGATACAAGATAAAAATTTTACTCTAGAATAATCTAATGTATATTTGTGTGAAACTCTCACCTTGAGACTTGAACCTCGACCCTTACCCCTCACTCTTCTTTCAACTTTTTGTTCTAAAATAACTACTAATAATTATCTAGGATACACGGATACTCTTTTTCACTCACGTACTTGTATACGATACATATCGTACTAGTATCATACCAGATACCTCTAATAATAATACACATGCTTAGTCGTTATTTATTTATTTTTAAAACAAAGCTAATACATCCAATATATGCTCGTAATATGGCTTGAATACTGATAGATCCTTAAAAATCAGTAGGCTGAAAATCTCGGGCACTGATGATCTTAAGGCTAAGTCCCGAAAGAAGAATCACAAAATCAAAGGAGACCGGTGGAGGCCAGCCAAAAATCCTCTTATGGTAAAGTCAGTGGGCATTCCAAGTAAAAAGGAAGAGTTTTCAAGATTTACTTGTTTGTGGAAAAAATGTCTACCTCTTTACCTTTTCGTAAAGAAATGCTTATATAGTGCACATGGGCCGGTTAGTTTGTTTAATAACCGCCCCTATTATTGAGGAATTTAGAAGATTCGGAGGTAACTTCCATAATTGCCAAGGAAGTTATTTCATTTGTACCGGTGCTTCATAACGGTAAGTTTGAAAGACTTGGCTTCAGTATGCTCATGGTCCAACAGACTTGTCCATACTTTATTATGGACGGACGAGTCTACGTCCGTCCTTAATAAAGGACGGATAAAGTTATTAGGGACGAGCACGCTTTACACATCCCATCTCTTCATTTATTTCTGACGGACGACCCATATAGACGAAATAAGACTTGTGCATTTTCATTACACCATCAAATACCGTTATAGCCCAACCCCTAATAGTAAGAGATAGCCCAAAATTGTAAGGGTTTTTATTTATATTTTTTATATATTGGTTTCAATGTTAAACTCTTATCACGTTATCTTTTATTTACTTTTTTTGGATCTTGATTTGTATAATAAACATTAAAGGTTATAAATTTCTTATATTATCTATTATTACTCTTAAATTGATATACTTAATAATATATGAAAAATAAATACTTACCAATATAAAAATACAAATAAGATATATTTAATAAGTAATAATACATGTATCACCGACATATTGTTCTGTAGGTTTTTCAAAAAAAAAAAAAAAAAGATGTATCCTTATATCTGTATCCTTATCGTACTTATATCCTTGTCTGCACTTGTGAATTAGATAAATTACGATAATTATCTATACATTTTTTCATGTGCTTATATATAACTGCTGATTTTTTTTTATTAAAAATAAAAAATAAAAGAAGCCTCTGTCTTAACTGTCGAGGGAGAGAGAGGGGACAATTTATGAGATAGTGACGGCGCTTATCAAAAAAAAAAAAAAAAAAATAGAGATAGTGACGGAGTAAATGTTTTCTGGCACTGATGGAGACTCTGGAATCACACGCTTTAACTGGCAGAGAGGTAACAGTGGCATAGCCAGTTGGACCTTATCAATTTAGCTTACATCCATTTCCTACTTCGTTTCTTGGCATATATATGTACTCGTATTAAATGAGCCAAACCTAATATTATTGCATGTCGCGGCGTACGTACAACTGAATAATGAGAAAGAATACATGTTGATGTTATATAGTCCAACTCTGAGTAAATAAACTCACTGCCATTTCCGGTGCCACATGCAGCACGACACACTAACACAAATAAGTTAATATACTCACAATAAAGATCAAATATATATCTTTTGGTCCCCCTAAATTTTTTGTCAGCTGGGTAATTTTAATCTATTTGAGTATCAAATCTTATGGTTTAAATTAAGTTTTAAACCTTTTAAAAGCATTTTTCAATGTGCTGCTCTCCATAAAATCCATTAACATTTTTACCTAAAGGAAATCCATCATGTTTGAATCTTTGAACATCTCAAAATGATATAATATTTTTTTTAAGGATGCAGTTAACTGATTGAATAATATACTACTAGTTTTATTACATGTTTTGTTGAGGTGATACCAGTAATATTTATTTTCATATAAGTTTATAATTTTTTTTAGTATAATTTGTAATAACTTGTATTTTCCTAAAAGATTTTAATGAAATGGCAACATCAACAATGTCTATAAGGTTAAATATTTGTTAAACTGCAATTTTGATATTAGATGGATCAAAACAATGAGGATCCAAAAAGAAAAAAAAAAGTCTTGCACCATAAAATAATGAAAATGTCTACGCTAAACTAAAAATTAAATTTTATAGGCCAAACAATGACATATGACATAATAATTAAATGAGCTTATTTTGTTTTGAAGTAGAAAATACAATTAAAACAAGCAGACTTTAAAACTAGCACGCGATCATCTTTTTGTACTCTATAATTAAGGATCGTCCATGCCTAGTTATTATATTTATAGCGTTAGAGGCTACGCCCACTCGCATCCCACCTAATTTTATCTCTTCGTGATGCAATCTCACATGGTCTTTATGGAAAAATAATGTGCGGTTCTAGCATGATGCCAATGCATATGTCATATGTGCCAACTAAAATTATTATTTTTTGGTTGAAATTATTGTATCAAGTATCAAGGGCTAATGTGAGTTTTAGTTAGTTTAACTGGTAAAATTTCTTTGTCATCGAATAAGAAATTTAGAATTTAAATCTCACTTACATCAACATTCAATTAGTGTCTTAGTCTCTTAGCATGATGATAACAAACAATTATCAAGAAACGATCATCATAAGTTAAAATACTATTATATTTATATATTAAAAAAAGTATCAACAACTAACAGTGAGTTTGAATTAGTTCGATTGATCAAGTTTTTTTATCGTCAAATAAGATATTTGAATTTGTATTAATAATAATAATAATAAATAGGAGAGAGAGAAAGAGAATCAAGTTAACTAAATTAGTAAAGTTATTTATCATTGAATAAGAGACCAAGATCTATGTCTATGAGAGAGAGAGAGAGAGAGAGAGAGGGGGGGTATCAAACAACTATTTAAATTTTTAAACCTTTGTTTGACTAAAATTGAATTGTTAATTCAAAATGGGTGGCTCTGTCTGACATAGGATATTTATTTCCATAGGATATATTCATATTACATCATTGTTTACTACCAAAATCTTATGATTATGATTATTATTATTATTATTTTGGTCTTCTAGGTGCATAGGTGCAAGATTGATTCTTCATCAAAAAAGAAGGCGAAACTACGATATTGGTCTCTCAAGTTTACCATGTGTATGCAATCAGTCCCTTAAGTTTGAAACATGCGCAATTGGTCCCTCAAGTTTTCAAAATGAGCAATATCAGTCCTTTTACTAGTTGCCATTAATGGTGTTACTTATGTGGCTAACAGACAATTACTTGGCATTTTATTTTAATGATGTGGCATATTTTAACTAAAAAATTACAAATTAAAGTTACGGAAACAAGTCCCAGCATTTTTTTTTTCTTCTGCGTAAACTGGGATTTTGTTAAATGTATACAAAAACACACTTTAAAATGTCTTACAACACCACAAACTTCACAACCCAACCGGGCTGGTAAAGATACACACACTAACAAGACATATATTAACACAACAACTACACAAAACTGCAACAAAATACGAAAACAGAGTAAACTAAAATAGCTAAACATTGCAGACACTCCACGGGATGAAACAAAACCCATGGAATCCTAGTAGAGGCATAGCAGCAAAAAAGCAGGGCATGTATCATGTAGCACTTCGCAACATCTTTGTTTCTCTTTTGTTGTTTCTTTCTGTTATTTTCTTTAAATGTTTGATTTGGTTTGTGTTTTGTGGGTGAGCATTAAACTCAAATGGGTTTTGTTTTCTTGGTTTGAGATTCTATTTTTATGAATTTTGTTTTGTTGGTGGGGTTAAATTCAACTAGGTTTTATTTTATTTGAAACAAGAAGACCACCAAAACAACAAAACAGTAAACACCAACAAAAAAAAAAAAAATGAAGAAGAAGACCTTAGACCACCAGTGTGTGGGTTCGTGCGAGAGAGATAGGAAATAAAAAGAAAAAGAAGAAAGAAGAAGACAATCAATGGGTCTCATGTAAGAGCCGTGGAAAAAAAATCATTTAGAAGATAAGAAGAAGTTGCCTGTGTTCACGTCAGTGGGTCTCATGAATTTTGATATATTTACAATTGGTAAAATAAAAAAAAAATAAAAAATAAAAAGAGTTTTTTTTTTCAATTTGGTACCGTTGTAAAAAAAAGTTTCTCATTTGTACTTTTAATTTGTAATTTTTTTATTAAAATATGTCATATCATTAAAATAAAATATCAAGTTATTGTCTATTAGCTATATAAGGAACACCATTAATAGTAGTTAGTAAAAAGACTTATATTGCTCATTTTACAAACTTAAGGGATCAATTGTGCACACTTCAAAATTGAAGTACCAATTGCACATATGGGATAAACTTGAGAGATTAATATTGTAGTTTCGCCTTTATTTAACTAAAATTGAACAACTATTTAAATTTTTAAACCTTTGTTTGACTAAAATTGATTTGTTAATTCAAAAGGGGTGGCTCTATCTGACATAGGACATTTATTTGTTCCATAGGATATATTCCTATTACATCATTGTTTACTACCAAAATCTTATGATTACGATTATTATTATTATTATTATTATTATTATTATTATTATTATTTTGGTCTTCTTGGTGCATAGGTGCAAGATTGATTCTTCATCAAAAAAGAAAGGTGCAAGATTGATTCTTTTTCGAAATGAGTGCTTAAAGAGAACGGTTCTTGACCACATAAAGATCGGTGCACCTAGTCCAATACAAATTACACACACACACACACAAAAAAAAACACCTCTTTTGCTAATATTTTTGGTAAATGAGAACGTGATTTTAAGATATTATTGCCAATTGAAAAAAAAAAAATCATTAACCAATAGAGTTAATGGGTGTGTTTGGATTGAGCTTATTGTTGCTGAATAGTACTGTGGGACCCATTTTTTAATATTTTTTAATGCGTGAACAGTGTCAAACAGTGCGTGAACAGTATTTTTTGTCTGTGAACAGTAAAATCATGTGATTTTACTGTTCACTTTCCGGAAAAAAAAAAAAAAAAAAAAAAAAAGAAGAAGAAGAAGAAGAAGAAAAGGGAGGAAAACGCTGGACGCAGACGCAGACGCCACTCCCAAACACTACCAATTTTTCAAATACTCCAATCAAGTGGCAAAAAAATATATCTAAAAAAAAAAAAAAAAAAAAAAAGCAGAAGAAGAAAACTTGGGGATTGTTGAAAATTGACTGATGCGGATGCCTTGCACACAAGAACTCATATTTTCTCGCCAATAACATGTCTCCTCTTTTAATGAGGTTGTTGGTGTGTAGGTGCGAACCGTGAAAGTGTGAAGTATCTTCGCGGTACTTTGTTATATACCCACATATTTGACATTTTCACCAAAAGGAGGACCTGTCAATTTCTCTTAATTTAAAAGGACCCATTCCTCTTAATAAATTAAGAAAAATTCTATCTTCCTTTCATGGTATATTTCGCGTGATTTGGATACAGCTAAAATCCAATCATGTTTATGTTTTTGTTTTAAATAGTAGGTCAAGTGTACTGTTTATAGGATCCGTAAGTACGAAATTAGGTATAATTAATTTTAAAACTGAGTCTTATAATAGTATTATTTATACAATTAAAAATTATTTTGTTACAATATTTTCAGTTTTTAATTTTTAATTTTTACTAAAAATTCCAGCATTTCTCACTTTTAGTCAACTTATTATTTTATTAATTAGTTCATTTAAATCATTTTAATATTATAATGCTCCAACAGTTTTTAACCTGTACTTGACTATTTCTGTGCATCCACCCCTCGTTCTCTTTGCTAACCCAACCCAACTTGAAAAACAGGAAAAGAATAGTTTGAAATGATAAAATTATTCCTATTTTAATTTTTTATTTATTTATCATATAATCATAAATAATAGGTTATAAATCTACTTGTTATTAGTCCGCTTGGGTCACTCACTTAAATCTTTGCCTAGTATAGAAAATTTGGCAACAAGAAGAAGAAGATTCAAAATGCACTTTTTTTTTAGAGAGAGTTTCAATCTATAGCGTCTACTCCAATTAAGTTAACTGGAACCCACATATCCAAAATGCATTTAGTCTTAATTATTTGGTCAATCATGTGTGCAAAAAAAGTTGGATTTCGTTGAATGAGAGATAACCAATGTGATTCACATGACAGCCTTCATGTGAAGCTGCCTCTTAGTCTTAGGTAAACAACTAAACATGACTTGTTCAGCAATGAGAATTGAGACACATTTCTAACAATTCATGAAAATTTCGATATAATAATATTTTTCTTAATGCCTAGGGTTGTTGAATGGAAGCATGGAACTCATATCATAAGAACGCTCAGTCATCTTTTTAGTGAAAAGTGATAATGTTTTCTTCATGAAAGTTTAAAACAATACACACACTTGTGGGGTGTAATCCCACCAAGATAAAAGACAAAAAGAACAAACTCAAGCAAAAGAAAAATAAAATAAAATAAATTTAGACACAGAGAGAGAACACAAAATGCAAAAAATGAAAATGTTAATTAGTTTAATTGATAACATTTCTTTGTCTTTTACCTAAGATCTCGGATCAATTTGAGTTCAACAGAATTAGGACTATTATGAAATCAGATATTATTATACTTGAATAAATGACGAATTGCCAGGCCAATATATTATTATTATTATTATTTTGGATCAGCAGTGAAAGTTTATACTAGATATGAATATTAATAGTTTTTTTTTTTTTTTTTGAGAAAGTTATGAATATTAATAGTTGATACAACTATTTTAATAACAATTAATACTTAATTGTCAATACAACGAGACAATAAACAAATTCCGATGAGAATAATCTAGCTGATTGCCATGTAAGCTAGTGAATTTTTAACACACAAATAGAATTTACAAAATTATGCGCACTTTACCAGTTACATCTTGTACAACTCCTCTAGATAATCTCAAATTTTCTTAGAACCATTACTTTAGAAAAGTAGAGGATTCTTTGGTTTCTTTTCCAAAAAATGATCTTAAAAAATAAAATAAAAAATAAAAACCTGTTTTAAGATTAGTATTCTCAAAAACAACATGTGATTTTTTGTTCCCAATTCAGGAAAAAAAAAGTGTGTTAAGCTATTAAAAATATCATATTTATAAGTTTTATTTCTGATTTTTTAGTATAGTTTCTACAATAAATATCTTCAAAAAATCATACAGCCGTTTTAAAATTAAGATGCCAATTGCCACTCCTCTAGATAATCTCAAATTTTCTTAGAACCATTACTTTAGAAAAGTAGAGGATTCTTTGGTTCCTTTTCTAAAAACTGATCTTTTTAATTTAAAAAAAAAAAAAAAAACTGTTTTCAGATTAGTATTCTCAAAAACAATATGTGATTTTTTGTTCCCAATTCAGGAAAAAAAAAGTGTGTTAAGCTATTAAAAATATCATATTTATAAGTTTTATTTCTGATTTTTTAGTATAGTTTCTAAAATACATATCTTCAAAAATCATACAGCCGTTTTAAAATGAAGATGCCAATCGCCATCTTAGTTAACAACTTAATAAAAAGACAGAACATTAAAATCAGGAAAAACATACAAAACTCTTAAAGTGATTTTCTTGTAAAACACAAAATTAGTTGAGATTTTGAGTGTAAATACTTAATTAACCCCTTTGTTGTAGTGCCATGTGTAAACCATTAATTGTGTAATTTTTAACTTCCTTGGAGTTTTTGAGTATAATACAAAACTCTCCAAGTATTATTTTTATGTGAAAATTATAATTCTAAATATGTGCGTGTGTCATCGCATGATAGATTTTTTATTTGTTTTCACTACATAAGAGATCAAGTACTACACTCAAACTTCATAAGAGTTTCTTGTTTTACAGAGAGTTGGATGGTTGATTTTTGTCATTTTCTCTTAAGATTATGAAAAAGAAGATCAAATAATAATATTTAACTGCCGCATGTACTCAAACCTTATTTTATAAAAATAAAAAATAAAAAATAAATAAGCATACTTTACCCGGTTATTATAAATAATAATCAATTTCTATTATATGAAATATGAATAATTTAATTTTTAGAAGACAACCAAATTCTATCAGTCTTGTCTTTTTACCACATTTTTCTCAAATTCAAGGACTCTTTTGTCTTATTTTTTTGACAATTTTAAGTTCTATATTTTAAATATTATAATTTTTTAGTATTTAAAAAGATTTTCTTCGCAAATAAAAAATTTAGACTATCATACTTAGTATTAAATTATAAATAAATTTTAAGTTTAAGTATTACTTGATCATTAGGGGTGAGCAATAATTCATTGAACTTGATCTACTCGTAAAACCTGGATTAATCCAAAGCATTTTAGTCGATTTTGATCATTGTTTTGGTCGGCAAGGGATTCTTTGGTGCTAAATTCTTTCGTTTTTTTGTTAAATATTAAATCATGGGATGTCAAATGGTTGAAACTTGAAACCATCTAACCACCTTTTCCATGTTCTCATCTGATGGCGAATAATATTTTTCTCCAAACTAATTTAGAGTGAAACTTTTCAAACTTATCATGTATATCTTTTTTTATGTGTGAATTTGAAATTTTAATTGTTAAATTTTATGTTCCTTATATTTTTAACATACATATCAAGTTTCGTTCAAATCAGATATTATTTACTATTCGATCAATAACCTTATTTTTTATACACAATTTTAAATTACAAAAACTTGAAATTTTAACATTTCTTTGATGGCATAACAATTAATTTTTTATTTTCTTGAAATTTTACAAGTATAAATAATATAATAAGAACATATAATTTAATGGGTTAAATTTTCAAAATTCATACTCAATATAAAAATATATAAAAAGTTAGAAGGGTTGGAAAGAAACTTTATTCTTTGATAGCTATTAGCAATTGATATCATGGGAGGTCATTCGACATTAACAAGGTCGAGATCTAGCAAGACCATAATTTGGCTATGATGACTGCTCTCTAACCTTTCGATGACTTACCATCACTGTCCCCTCGCATATCTATTATGCTTTATCTTGTCGTTGCTATTGAGTTGTCAACTCAGATTCCAGCCATTGAAAACATAGAAAAATGGAACCACTCAATTGATAACCTAATGTTGCGTAGTCGACAACAAGTTGTTTCATTCACAACCCAACATGGTGGGAATGCTTTCTAAAAAAAAAAAAACATGGTGGGAATGAGTGGTAGGACCCGCCAGCCCATTCTCAATTTTAATTACATATCAAAATTAAGGGAGAAGATTTCATCATAATTATTATTATATACAAAGATATGTTATATTAACAATATTTTCATATTATCGTACATCCTTGATACAGTGGTTACTTTATACGTATAAGTGCTCGTGGAGGATAAGGGTTAAAGTTCAAGTTTCTAGTAAGGAATTTCATACACATATATACTTATATTAAATTAGAGTAAAATTTATATTGTATTAAAAAAAACAATATTTTCACAACAAATCTTAAATAGCAAATTATTACTGATTATTATTGATAAACAAATAAAAAAATTCATTAATAATTTCAAATTAGAACCATAACAATTCACTATCAAAATTTTTTTGATAAAGTGTTATAAACGTAGTATTTCTCAATAATATACATCAAAATTGTGGTTGAGAATAAAACTTTCAAAGCTTACATATGCCATTATGTCATCATCTACATCTACAACTAAAAATATTCAACAAACACACTATATCAATAATAATAATATATTTCTT
Source organism: Quercus variabilis (assembly GCA_030445155.1). Classification (NCBI taxonomy): domain Eukaryota; kingdom Viridiplantae; phylum Streptophyta; class Magnoliopsida; order Fagales; family Fagaceae; genus Quercus; species Quercus variabilis. Next base: position 49,284,964 of record CP129453.1, read on the forward strand.
TTTAAATCAAAAAATTGAAAAAGTATCAACATTCTCAATGGGTTTCTGATTCAATTCTTCCACCCACGTCTTCTTGCTCAAATTCTCTTCTTCATTTACATCATTATTGTTATTATTCCCAAAAAATATTTCTTGGACAAATAATTCCACGTCAATTTTCTTATTCCCCTCAATGCCTACCTCATTTTCATTTCCTGGAATAAAAGGTGGCCTTGAGATTCTTAACACCGAGTCCCACTCAATCTTTCTAAAAAAATCATGACCCTTGATTCCTTCCACATCAATTCTCTTCTTTGGGTCCTTTTCCAACAACTTTGCAATCAAGTCCCTCAACGACGTCGTTTCACCAACGAGTTCCGGCTCCTTAGACAAAATCCGATAAAACGTTTCCTTCCTATTCGACCCTCTAAACGGCGTCGTACCGTACAACATTTCGTAAAGCATAACCCCAAGCGACCACCAATCCACTGCGAAATCGTGACCGTTCCCTGACACAATCTCGGGTGCCACGTACTCCTCTGTCCCAACGAACGAGTTGCACTTCGACTCGGTCTCGGACTCGGACGAGTTCGTAGTTCGACTCGGCAGTGAGTCATCATTCGGGGCAATGCCCGTGTTACAGAAAAACTTGTGTAGCAGAGAGAGGCGCTTCTTTTTGGGAAACTCGGGCTTGGGTACTGAGTTGCAATTTGGAGAAGATCGAGGGGTTTTAGGGGAAAATCTTGTGGAGAGGTCGAAATCTACTAGCATTATGTGACCGTTTTCTTGAATCATAACGTTTTCTGGCTTCAAATCTCTGTACACTATTCCTAAATTGTGCAAATACTCCAATGCCACAACTAGCTCTGCCGCATAAAACCTATACACATTAAAACACAAAATCACTGTCAAATTATGCCCAACTTTTTATTTTTTATTTTTTAAAAAAATCATAAATTATCCATCACAACAATCTACAAATGTTAATTTAGTGCACTGAGTACGAAATCCAACAGGCGATCTATGTCACATTCAATACTTTAATGTATCACAAATAATAAAAAAATCAAATCCAACTCTCAATTATTAATTTCAATTTTTCTATATAATTTGATAATTTTGAATGATCTAGACTTAAATCCTAGCCGTATTAGTTAATTATACGAGAAGTTGTCCGTTGAATTATGCGACAATATTACATAATTATTTTCAAAAATAAAATAAAAAATAAAAAATTGTTACATCGAAACACGAAACTAACAAATATTGTATTTTTTTAGCTCATAGAAAATTTTTGACCATTACATTTTGATCCCGAAAATTTAGAGTAGAATAAGATTATTATGGTTATTTTGAACAAAATAGAGATTAAATATATCAATTAAAAAAAATAAGCCTCAATGTTTCACCCCCCAAAAATATATATATCCTCAATGAACTAATAAAAATGAGGTTGTCCAAGCAAGGTGTAATAAATTGTGCGTACCTAATAACTTCATCGGAGAACATTTTCTCGGTCTGTCTCTTCCTCAAAGAATTAAGGTTCCCACCGGGACAAAAATCAATGGCGTAAGCGACGACGTTTTGGGTGGCCAAAGCTCCACGCAACCTCGGCAAAAGCGGGTGGCTAAAACGACGTAGTACTTCCTGTTCGAAAAAGATCCTCCTGTACTCGTTTCCATTAACGACGTCGTTCTTGCCTTTTTTCTCGATCAAAGACTTGGAAATCACTTTTAGAGCTAACAACTCGGAGGCTTTGTCTCTCGCAAGAAACACCACCCCTTTGGCTCCTCGACCGACGGCCGAGATCACTTCGAGGTTGTGAAGATCTAAGGCTGGGATTTGTTGGAGTTCTTCTTCGTCGAGTTTCATGACCGGAAACTTGGAAAGAACCGTTCAGACAAAACAATATGGGATCTAATGGGGGTTTTATATAAAGGTTTGAGAGAGGGTGTGAGTAATGTGAGTTTCTTGACGAAGAAGATTTCAAAGAGAGTTAACACGTGCGTACGCGGGGTAGGAAGACGCTTACTACTATTTCTCACAAAATATTTTACAACCTGTCAAAATTGAGATTCGAGAACAATCACGAATCTGAGAGCCTCTGCGTTGAGAAATGGGTTTTATAAGACTTGAGTGATGTTTAATGAGCAAGATTTGAGTTGAGAGAAAGAGTTAACACGTGGCAAAATGTGGGTAGAGAGAGCAATAAGTTTATAGCCACGAAATTTGACTATTTTTTCACAAAATATTTTTAAGATTGAACAAGAATTTGGGAGCCTTTTTGTGTTGAGAAATGGGTTTTATAACGCGTGAGTGATGCTTAACGAGCAAGATTTGAGAGAGAGTTGACACATGGCAAGATCTGGGGGAGGGGTTGGCGATGTTGGGAAAAATAGTGGAAGGGGAGCCCGAAAAGAAGGGTAGGAAATGAGGTGTGGGATGACTAAAAAGCAAGGAGGGGAAATAGGATTACGTGTTCGTGTTGGTGTTGGCGTGGGTGGGTGTGCTTCTAGAAACCGTGCGGCCCAGGAAATGGAAACGTTCAAGATTAGAATAAGCATGTTTTAAATTTTATTGCCCGGCGGTGTGAAGAATGTTATAAACTAGCCAAGCTGTTCCCCAAAGCTGCTTTAAAGTAGAAAGTGACAATTAAAAGACAAAACGTTATTTAGGGAGAGAATTTACATTATTCTTGGCATTTAAATTTCCAAGAAATGTGATGCTAACAATGCAGATGCCTAAAAATATTTATTTAGTATGTTATTCTAGTAACGGTTTTTAAGTATTGTGAAAATATGTGTTATATTCTTTAAACAACTTGTTCAAATAACATTACCCAACCGACACTATTTCTATATTTAATTTGATTAGTTGCATATGCTCAAAGAATCTTTTATGTCAAAAAAAAAAAAAAGAATCTTCTACATCTTAAAACGTTGTAAATGCTCAAGATTCTTCTAATTTTTTTAGATAACAAAACTTTTTTAAGTATATTAATTCAGTATTGTTGCATTTTCTAATTACCAAAATATATAGGATTGAGCAAATCCTAGAACATTTGTAGAAGAAGTTATTGGTTATTGAATGAGATTTTTTTTTTTAGAAAAGTGCAGATTAAAGAGGGAAATCTTGTTATAAATAATATTACCTCTGTCCTAGTTTGTTTTTCATCTATTCTATTTAGAGATGTCCCAAAATATTGTCATGTTTCTAAAAATAAAAATTATTAATTTACAAATGTTCCTATTATACCCCTACTTTATTTTCAAAACTATTTGAAAAGAAAACTAACTAATATTTTAAAAAATCAATTTAATTGTGGCACCTTTTTAGTTGCTTCATTAATAATAACTCTTTTTTAAAAAGTTGATAAATTTATTTAAGAGTAGTTTTGTAAACTTATACATTTTTATAAGGCAGACAAGACAATAAATGATATTTCCTTAAAAAGTTTGAATTTTCAAACAGGACAAACAAATTGGGACGGAGGGAGTATATATATATATATATATATATATTTTTTTTTTTTTCTCAAAACATCATTTGGTTTGTAAACACATCAAGTTATTTATTTATTTATTTATTTATTATTATCTTCCTCAAAATAAGTAATAAGAAACAAAATTTAAACTATAAATCATGGCAAATTCAGTAACACTATAGTATAATATTTTCTAAATAACATGTACATATAAAAAAAAAATGTAAACATTTTTTTTAGACATGGGAAAGTGGATACCCAACTCTTTTGAAGGGAGTCAGCATTCCTACATTATCCTAGAACAAACGCCTTAAGTTAAAATACTGTGCGTTATTTCAACCTGTATGCCATTGTAGTTTTTCTTGTTGTCGCAGTTTTGTTTTTTTTTTTTTAATTGATAATTGAAGGAGGGAGATTTAAACTCTAATATATCATTTAGAAAATGTCAACCAATTGAACTACAAAACTCTTGACTTTTTTTTGATAAATAATTACAACATGTTGCTAACCCCGTAACTTGAACCTTTTTTCTCCTAGACCCCCAAGCACTTTGTGCATGGGGAGGTGCCAATTCAGCTACAAGGCCTTTGGCACAAAACTCTTGATTTAGTTCAATAAAAAACAGCGCGCCTATAAAGTTGATTCCAACAATATTATATTAAACACTTACTCTTATTACTCTTTTTCAATAAGGAAATTCACTTACACATACCCAACACCCCCATCCTAAATCAAATATATTGTCCCATCAAATTGCCCACATATTGCCGCTATGCTTGTATAATGGGTTGGTATTGACAATGAGTCTTATGCATTTGGTATATCATCTCTCAATATTATGGGTTGAGAAATCCCTAACTCAACCGAGCTCCAAAATTTATTAGAATATAAAATTATAAAAAAAATTATATAAAAAAAAAAGTCCTAACCAACTTGAATGGGGCGGATTGGATTGTTGGGTAAGGTCATTTTATTGGGCCTAATGAAAAAATAACGCTTTCATTCAATTTAAACTTATTGTAGTTTACCCAATTAAACCTAATATTCTAACTTCATTATTCTATAAATTATTGAAATTTAAACTTATTATACAACCTATTTTTTAAACATAAATGTATTGGGTTACTTGAGTTAAAAAAAAATTCACCAACCTCAACACAATCCAACCCAAGCTATATATATATATATATATATATATAACATAACTCAACCCATCAACCCTAAAAAAATCAAACTAACATAACAAGTTTGGATGGGTTAGATTGAGTTCTTTAGGATGAATGAACATCCCTATTTTTTGTTTTGTTTTTTTTTTTTTTTTGGGTGAAAATATGATTCATTACAAACTAAGAAACAACAACATTCTTAGTACAGACCCTATTAAAAAACATCCCATTAAGGTCATCCTCAACAACATTAATTAAGTCCATAGGCAGGCTATCAAAGGTGGAAAAATCAGCATCTAGACAATAGCTCATCCTAGCAAGACTATCCACACACCTATACGCCTGACGGAAGCAATGCTTAATACAAACCTGCGGTAGATCAAGAGCTTGCAGTCATCCAATAAAGGTGATATGATGTTATTAACATATGAAGGATTCCCTAAGGCATCCACAATAGACTTGGCATCAAGTTCAACTTCAAGAGTAGTAATGTTGAGGTTGCTGCATAGAAGAAGGCACTCCCTTAATCCCCACAACTCAGCGACAAAGCTGTTTGTCATGCCAATACTCCTGCTAAACCCAATAACCCACCTACCTGCATCATCCCTAACCACCCCTCCACAACCTGCCAAGCTTGTGTTACCACAATAGGAGCCATCTATGTTAAGTTTCAACCAGCCTTAGATCGGCTTCTCCCATCTAATCCTCATCATGACATTCTGGGTCAACAACCTTGGAGAGGATAGGCAATGAAAAAATTCTACGACTTGATTTACAATCTCCAAAGCTAGCTTCGGGTTCCTACTTTTGCCATTGAAAACCAAATTGTTTCTACTCTTCCAAACATTCCACACAATAAAGGGAAATACAACTTTCCAAGGCAGTTGAATAGCACCTAAATTGTGCTTAAATTTACTATTTAACATCAGCCAATCTTAGAGGTTGCTCCTCCAAAAAGCTTGATAAGAGGGTAAAACCCCCAGTTGGTTCCACAGGCATCTTAATAGCGGGCAGTCCCTCAGGGCATGTAAAATGCGTTCAACTCCTTGGCATAAAGGGCATGTAGTATCATGACTAACACCCCTCCTCTCAAGGCAAACCTTAACTCCAATGCTATTGTGGACGCATTTCCAAAGAAAAGTTCCAATCCTTAGAAGAGTATTCACTTTCCAAATCCAATGCGCTAAGAAAGGTTCTGTACATTTAGCCCCCATGGCAATCCTATAAGCACTCTTCAAATCAAAGGTGCCTTTAGGAGACCTCAACCAAGCCAACTTATCAACATCCCTATTTTTCACTGCTTTATTATGTGTTTGAATAAGCTTAAAGTACAACTTAGTTTTTTTTATTCTTTTCTTTTTATCCTTTTGTTTTTTGGATAAGTAGATAATGGGCAAGAGCGAGGTGAGGTTAAAACTACAAATATCAAATACTACAAAGAGTGTCACTACCAGTCTACCACTAAATTATCACTAGTTCTCCAAAATACAATTTAGTTTCACTATTAATCTATATACTCAAATTATTATTTAAGCAAAATAAGTTATATCTTTGATATGCCCAAAATCAAACACCATAGTCCATCACTCAATCATAGACCACCACCTTTCTACCCTATGCGCAAACACCCACCTAATAGCACCAACACGTGACTTAAGTATCTAACAATTTGGAATTACTTCATCCTCTTCTTCAATTTCATCGTCTGTTCATCACATTAATCTTCTTCTCATCCTTCAATTCCTTCTTGAATATATGTTGGTTACAATTAGTGATATTTATCGCAAATGTGGGGTAATGAACAAAATTTCTGCGGTGCAATTATTATAACTTTGAACTATGTTAAATATTAGGATTAATATACCACATTGAATGTATTAGAATAGCTGCAGAAAATGAAGTATAAAATAGGAATACAAAAACATGAGAGCAAATGAAACTCTAAGGGGTTACATCTTTAATATATGAGAGTGTAGTACAAATTTTGTGTTACAACAAATATAACATTGGTATATATAAATGGCTAAACCCTAGAATTCTAATACAAGTAAGAGAACTTGTCTTACACACAAAATAGTTGAGGGTTTGGGCCTGAGCTAATTTGTCTTATATATATATCTAACAAACTGCATTACATTTTGTATTAAAATGAGTAACAAGGCATCTGTGCTTGCTTTATCTCTATTGTATTATCTATTCTACTAATTGGAGTAAAAACTTTGGTGTACATCTCCAGAAAAATAATCCTACCATTTGGCTTTTTTTTCTTTTTTTCTTTTTCCCAAGAATACAAATGAAGGATACAAAATTAAATTGACAAAGTCAAAACTAGCCGAAAAACACAAACACACGCACAGTTCGCGCTAACAAGAAGTTGTTAAAATTTAGACTCTACATTAACCTCTCGAATGATTGCCACTATATTACGTTCTCTTCCAATCCATTCATGAAGTGAAAGTTTTCAATTGCATTCTTCTTTTCATTTTCATCAATTACTGAATGAATTTAAGAATTTAGCCTGCAAATGTGCATTATTATGGTTAACATAGGGATAAGCATGCTTTCATTTAAGTAATAGGTGTTCAAAAATTCAATTTCATTTCTTTATATAGTTGGGACCCCAACTCCCAAAGCCTTTGTGTGAAAAGTGGGTGCATGCTTGAGAAAATTATTCGTGCATACATATATAGGATATGATTACTTTGTATTTAAATTCTTGAAGAAAAGCTAGAATTAAAAGAGAATATAAATATATAGTTGGAAGTTAATGAAGAAGGATGCGAAGGATGGACACTAAATACATCCACATGGACCACACCTATTCACCTGTGTAACATTCATAACTGTTGAGGACCTTTTTTTTTTTTTTTTTTTTTTTTTTTTTGAGTATATGCTGTGGCCCATGAGTCTAACCCAACCCACGGATGACATGGGTCTTCAATATTCATTCATAACTCTTTAAGGCTACCCATGTCTAAAACGCAGCAAGTCCACTTTACCCAAAAAAAAAAAAAAAAAAGTTTTTGAAGGGGTTTTAATTTATAGCGTCCGCTCTTGATAATAACTCTTTATCATCAAATTAAGACACCAATCAGTTTTTGATATAAACGGGAATTGAATCTCAGATCTCTTAATAAAACTCTCAATTTTAGATGTACATGCATATGAAACAAAAGGGCTAGAACCACAATTAAAGCCACATCTTGTCCTCGTGGCGAGTTGTGAATAGTAGAGTAAATGGTGAAACATAAAAATAATGAGAAATGTTATGTCCACAATATTTTCATAACACTTTTAAAACAAATCTTAATAAAAATAAAAAGGGCATACTTCCTGATCGGATGACAAAAACCAACAAAAGAAAGCTTGAGAGCATACACTGAAAATAGAAACACGCGTTCATAATTCATCAGTTAAACAATGCCAAAGTAGGAAAGATTAGAGTAAGAGTCCTTGTCTTGGACTCCTATCACGTCAAAAATTTGGGAACGGTAAACTTTGCACAAAAGGAAGAAAGACAATACCTTCAACTTCAAGGTGAAGGTTTTCAACTCTGCTATGTTGTAAAAGGGAATAGCCTACCCAACCAAGGCCCACATGATTAAGTTCGCCAAAATCATTAGGTTGGTACCACCTACAAATCCTTTTGTTTCCCTTAAGTCAACACATGGGCAGCCCAAACAATTTTATTGGCCCCCCACATTTGGTGGCCTCTCTCTAGTAGGAGCCAAAGGAGCCAAAGCCCATGGCTTCAGTTACCTAGGCCTAGGCTTGGCTTAAAAATGATTTATTCTAATCACAATTTATCATCTTAACAAATAATTATAAGATAATGAAAAAAGTAATGTATATTACTCTATTACTGTTGTATATAAAATTTACTTCATGCTCTTTTTTTCCCTTTGTGGTAGCTATCATAGCCAAGACAATAAGACTTTTGGGTTAAGTATGTCTCTATACGTTATATTAACTACTAAATGAATTTCCCTAAAATATTTATCTCCCCAACAAATGTTAGATGTTAACTCAGAGGTTGTAATTCGAAACCTGGTGATATATGAAGCAATGTCCTAGTTTGATTCAATTATTCAATTATCATAGCCAATAAAATAATTATTTCAATATATATTGATTCAATTTTACAGGTCTTTTTATATTGATTCAATTTTATAAGTTGTTTTATATTGATATAAAATACCACCACATGATTAAACAATTAGATACTAGATAAAGATGTACAAGAAGAAGAAAGAAAGAAAAATAAAAATAAAGAAGCAGCCGTCGTTTATTGAAGTGTCAATTAATTCATTCAACAAGAGGCAAGTGCAAAAAGAGTTGGTCATATTCCCTATTCACAAGCTTGAGACTTCCTTTTTTAAACTTTCTTTCATTTTGTACAGATAGCTTGCAGTTTCAAATACAATCATGTGCATGATGATTAAAGGAAGTAAATATTTTATTTTATCGGGCTTCACTACATGGAAATGGCTTTGACTCGTGCTGTACCATGTATGGATAGTGAGCAAGAAGCTCTTCTCAAGATCAAAGAAGGCTTTATTAAGTGTTCAAGCCCCTTCTCTTCATGGACGGCCGAAAAAGATTGTTGAAAATGGAGAGGAGTTGGATGTGACAACACAAATGGTCATGTGACCATACTTTTATCTTCACAGTCAAGACCTATTCAACTTATTGCAAGGTGAGACAAGTCCTTCTTTGCTTGACTTACCATATTTGAAATTCCTAGACTTGAGCTTCTATATATTGGTTCTCTTCAATATATAAAATATCTCAGCTTATCTAATGTTAATTTTCGGGGAACCTTTCCCAGTAATCTTGGAAACCTCTCACTTGGAAGTTCTGAATTTCAGTGGAAATAGCTTTTCTTTAAAAGCCGAAAATCTCAATTGGATTTGTGGTCTTTCTTCTTCGAAAGTTCTTGATTTGGGTGGTGTTGGCCTTAGCAATGCAGAGAATTGGCTTGCTGCAGTAAATTTACTACTTAATCTGGTACAGTTGCGTTTATTCTTTTGTAAACTTCACAAACTTCCTCTAAATTTGCCTCATGTGAATTTTACTTCTCTTAAAATCCTCGATCTCTCACATAATGATTTCAGTTCTACAATACCAGAGTGGTTGTTTGACATTGGCCATAGTCTTGTTCACCTTAATCTTTCATGATGTCAATTACAAGCTCTGATCCCGGATGCAATCTGGAATCTGACTTCTCTCACTTCTCTTGATCTCTCAATGAATAATCTTGAAGGTCCAATACCACTAACTTTAGGCTTGTTTCAAAAAGAAAGCAAGCGCTTAACAGTTCTTCATCACTAAGAGAGTCGTATCTTTCAACAATCAATTGAATGGATCCTTGGAGAAAAGTCTTGCACAACTCACACAACTTATTGTCTTGGATATGGCTGGGAATAACTTGGAGGATAGCATCATAGAAGCTCAATTACAAGCTGGATTCAATCCTTTCAACTTGAAACCATAGGACTGAGGTCTTGCCAACTAGGCCCAAAATTTCCATTGTGGCTTTGTTCACAAAAGAATTTATCTTCCATTGATATCTATAATGCTGGAATTGTAGATGTCGTGCCAGACTGGTCTTGGAACCTGTCCTCTAGGATAAAAGTATATGAATTTTCTTCCAATAACCTCCACGGATATGTGCCAAATTTGTCTTTGCAACTCCGACTTTCACTACTAGATTTGAGTTCCAACAGCTTTAACAGTCCCGTACCTGGCTTCTCTGCCAACTTAAGGATATTGGCTCTGGCTGCCAATTCATTTTTTGGAACAATTTCCCACTCGTGAAATCTTGTCTGTAATTAACTCTTTGATTTATTTGGATATATCCAGAAATAATTTATCAGGAGAGATTCTAGACCATTTGAAATTCCATATAGACATAATTTGTTCATTTCAAACTAAGCTAATAACCATCTTTCTGGACAAATCCCAAACTCAATTGGCCAATTAATACATCTTAAGACACTGCAATTGGACAAGAATCATATTACAGGAGAACTGCCTTTATCATTGCAGAATTGCACTGCCTTGGTGTTTTTGGATCTTGGAGAGAACAGGCTGTTGGGTAGTGTACCAACATGGATTGGTGAAAATTTACAAAACTTAATGATTCTTGCATTGAAATTGAAATATAATAAATTCAGTGGAAGCATTCCGTTGCAGTTGTGCCAGCTAAAATATTTGAACATTGCTTCAAATAATTTATCTGGAACCATTCCACGATGCGCCTTTATTGACACTTCCTTTGGGGACACTCTTACCTTCATGTATCTTCCTTACAAGATCTATTACCATTATATATTCCAACAAGTTTTTCCTTTAGCAAAATCACATGACCTTTCATCCAGTAAGTTAACAAGGCAGATTCCTAAAGAAGTTATGAGCCTTGTTGGATTGAAGAATTTGAATTTGTCAACAAATCATCTGGTCAGACCAATCCCACCAAAAATTGCTGAAATGAGAGAACTAGAGTCTATTGATTTGTCAAGGAATCACCTTTCATTCACCATCCCACCTGGCATGGCTAATTTGACATTCATTGTAGTCTTGGACGTGTCACATAACAACTTATCAGGGGTAATTCTTTGTGGTCTCCTGCGTAATAGACTTCATAACTCATCCCACACAGGGAATCCTCAACTTTGTGGATTTCCACTTTCAAAGATATCCTCGAGCAATAAATCATTTGGAGATCCACAATATAGCAATGAAAAAAGAGATGAAGAAAACTAAGATGGCTATGCAATACATTCATTCTATATAAGTTCGGGATTCAGATTTATTACAGGGTTTTGGGTATTTTGGGGCTCTTTACTCTTGAAAAGAACTTGGAGGTATGCTTATTTCCATTTCTTGGGCAACATAAATGACAAAATTTATGTGATGGTAACAATTGGAGCCAAATTGCAAAGTAGGTTTCAACACCAACAAGCTCCCCAAGTAAAGGGTCGTCAATAATTCTGTTCAAAATTCACCTATCTATGTTATTTATTTATAAGTACGAAAAATTTCAAATAAATTGTACTATATTTGAAAGAAGCTTCCATTGCTTGCATTATCATGAATTCTACTTAGTTGAAGTTTGTTTTTAAAATTCAAAGCAGAGTAATTTGCTTCAAACTAGAATGGCAATGTGATATCACTTGATCCATTTGAAGAATTAAGTCTAAAAGCAAATCACGAAGAAATGTTTCAGGAGAGTGAAACTGGGAAATTATACAAAACCAAATAATATATTCAAATAGAATTTTCTTATATTAAAAAAGAATTAATCCATAGATTAAACATATGAGGTTTGACACAGTTGAAGCATGGGAATATGACTAAATTGCTTGAATGACTTGACAAATATTTAGTTATTTCCACTAATATAAGCCTACATTTTTTTTTTTTAATTCTTGATTGCGTGTAATAAAATTTGATTTTATCTTTTGTTGTGCTTTTGTTTTTGTTAAATTGCTGTCAAGACTCAAAATTGTATACCGTATTCTAAATCCATTGTTTGCAATACAATTTATAAAGTGTTTATTTTTTTTTTAATGTTAGGACCATCCAACTTTCAACTATTTCAGTTATTGATAGAGGCATAAACCTCACTAAGCAAATGCATAAACTTTGAATTGGGACGAATAAAAAATTTTGACATTAAAAAAAATAAAATGTAAAAAGCCTCTAAACAAGTGTGTAGCGTGTTTGATAAGACTACATTATTATTTTCATTGTTTCTATTAACTTGTGTGGGATTTCCCACGTTGTAAACCATGCTCATGGTAGTGTTTGCTACTAGAGTAAGTCACACAATATCCACAGCCTAAGAACCATAGGAAAGAACCCAAAGACATGATAAAATGATGGTGAGGAAGAAGATTTCTGTGAATTAAACAAATGAGAGAGGTTACGCCCTTTTGTAACCCATTCTCATGTAATCTATGTTACATGGGAATTAATCCCATTAAATGTGGCTAGTCAAAGGTCATGCCCTCTAATGGGTGACTGTCCAAATTCTGACGTCTCCCACTCGCATATAGTGGGCATGGCTCAACCACACAAATTTCATGCCATTGTCTTCTCTGTTCATGCTGGTTAATAGGCTATGCCACCATCAAGCACACCTGCAAAAAAAATTGGGAGCACTATACCAAATCTTATTAGAAAAGACCAGTGTAGCAACATCCTAAAGTATCTCATTATGCCCCACCCCAACTCATATGGCCACATCAGATTAAGCCTCTCCCATCCCTCTTGAGTTCAACAACTCAGAGCTATGCTTAACCTCCACTAATATGATGTACCCACAGTTATGTTGCAACATCCGAGGAGCTACATGATTTGCCGGCAGTGAATACAAACAGAACATAGATGTGTACCAAATAGTCTTCCTTTCTCCATCATGCCACTTAGTTTTGGTCCATTCGCTTTCCCAACAATGCCCCTTTAGAACCCGCAGCATCCATAGTTGTAGGCAACATGTCAAAGTAGCAGATACTAAAACCACTACCTTGTGACATGGTCAAAAGTCACATAGGGCATAAATAGGATCATACATGATGACCCATAAGACATACAATGAGGAAGCAGGGATTAATTCACTCACCTCCATTGTCAGTCGAATAAGCACATGATGTATGAAATACATGTTACGGTGGAATTCTCTCAAGTAAGAGTGTATGTCTAAACCCAATACACCATACAGATCTTAGTCTAGTCACTACCAAAGTGCCTAACTCAAGTTCTCTATAAGCCTGCTAACCCATAGCATCTGAGAGGTCTCACATCTGGCTTGTCCAAGCTACATGATCATAAGAAAAAATCATGAACAGTCTCATTTTCATAATGGAGACCTCATCTCAATCCAATTTGAGGCGACCAATAAGTTGGTGTTATTCCTCTCCTTGCTCTTAAAAGTGTCAAGGGTTTTTTGCATGCTTCCCAAGCGCCAAAGAACACCATGTCTCATCTCTGCTTACTACTCGTGCATTGAAGGTGGTTGCTCGTGTGAGTGGGCCAAACAAAGCCTAAAGACATACCTTTACTCCATTGCTCCTAGCCACATGGTGTACGTGTGTACGTGTGAGTTGTCCACTAATATTCAAATCATGCCACAATGACATACCTAACATCATATGCATGAGAGAGGACAACTATTTACATCAATTGTCAACAATTTAACACACAACTCAAACCTGTGTACCAAGACCTTGTGTATGTACAATGATTAACCACCTATAACAAGCATGCATAAAGCACAATACTCATTTGGCGGAGAATTCTCTACGAGTCCATAAATGATGAGAGAATCCAAAAAAGATACCACACCGCTAAGGACTCTAGAAATCACATTCACCATCTAGTGGCACTCTCCCACTAGGTCAAAGCATCACTCTCATATTTTCAGGGATGCTTAAAAGACTTATGAAAAACATTAGACTATGATGGGGTTATTAGTTTTTAAAGAAGAAACTTTTGACTTCAATATTTTAAATAAATAAATCAATTCCCCCACCTCACCGAATATATGAAGTGACTATCTTACTTTTCCAATGTAATTCTAGATTCAATCCCAACATTCCGCTATGCTTAGGGTGCCATCCCATACAGTGTTCACATTACGCATATCATCTCTATCAGGACATGAAGTAAGGATGTAGGCATTAAAATACATTACCTCCAAATAGAAATGCAAAATGCCATTACCCACTTAATTTCACCACCTGCAATCTTTTTCCCATTCATAGCGTCCACTAGCGAGATGTAAGGAAGATTCACCACTAATTTGCCACGAAGCACAAAGTGCTTGACTCATTACAAGTACGTGTCTTCAGTCCCTCATGGGGAATCCCTATGGACTCCCAAAAAAAAACAAAAGGCTCTAGTAGACATTTTAAGCAATCCACAGCTTCAAACTCTACAAGATTAAGGCAGACCATCACATATATAAGTGGTGAGAGAACTAATGTCCTTAACTAATGCGTTAATATGGAAACTAGATAACCATATGCCTCTCTATATCTCTAATTGACTTCATTTATCAAGGAGACGATTTTCCCAAGCGAGGTGGTCCTACAGACATACTCAAGCTATCTTACTCATCATCATATGCCTATGCCTAGTGCTTTCTTGCAAACCAAGGAATTAAATCCTTCCACTCCAATCAGTTGCATTGATTTAGCAAAGTATATAGAGGCAAGGAAAAAAACACAACCAAATGCTATAATTGAAACCAAAACCATGGTAACTATGTCCAAGAAACCTCTTAATGAAAAATCATTATGACCCAAATAAGATATAATCTATAATGTACATAAAAGCACAGTCTTGACTTTTGTTGATTTCTTTATAGATAACACATAAGTTTTGAAAGCCCAAATTTTTCTTTGCCATTCTTCTAATATATGTTATTTAAATGAGTTTAAATTCTATGAAGATTCCTTATAAACCTCATATATTTACACCCTCCATTAGAATATAACCACATTATATTTTCTATAAATAATAGAATAAATATTTCTATTTGCAAACACAATCATAATATCTGCCATAATTATCAGATATTTTATTTATAAATAAATAAAAAATATCATATTTTTTTAATTTCTCATGCATTGCATAAGTTACTAACTATTTGTGTATGAGTGGCATAAGAGATTTAATACTTGAAAAGAAAAATACTATTCAGCTGTATGCATAAGGCAGTAGATTAACATGGAACAGATTGATGACAAAGTAGTTTATAGGCAAAACAAGACTACTGGTCCTTGAAATTTACATTCTGAGCACAATTGGCTCCTTAAGTTTTAAGTGAGCATTATTAGTCCCTCAAGATTAAAAAAATGAGCATTGTTAATCCTTTTGTTAACTGCTGTTAGTGTTATTATTTATATGGCTAATGGAACAATGATGTGTCATCTTTTTACATACTTGGACCAACCCAAATAAGCCACATCAATTAAAAATCTAAGTCAACCATGTAAGAAAAACAAACATAACAATCTCTTCACTGCGTCAAGATCATCACTCATCCCTCATCTCTTTCACTCCTCTGTCCCATGGATCTCCTTAGACCAATAGTGAATGTCTTGTTTGGGTCAAAGAAGGACTTGAGTTTGATGATTGGGTCAGGTAGTTGAAGTCGGAGCAGAGTTGGTCTTCTCTTCAGCCAAATTCTCACTTAGATCTCTGTGTCAACCTAAAATTTCTTTTTCTTTTTTGGGTTTCTGTGTAAGTTCCTTTTGTGGGCCATACTGGGGTCAGGGGAAGAATAGATCTACAGAATTCTATACCTAAACTCACGGGTTCAACTAGGGTGGAGGATGAAAGAGGTGGATGACCATCATGAGCATTGATGACGTGAGTTTGGGTGCTGCAGAGGACAACAGAGAAGATGATCGAGACTCTTAAGGTTAACTGAGATGAGAGAAAATAAAAAAAATAAAAAAAATTTGGCGAGTTGGAGCTTACATAGTTTTTTCTTTTTTTTTTAATTGACGTGGTTTTTTTTGGTTGGTTTATGTAAAAAGATGTCTCATCATTGTTCCATTTGCCACATAAATAATAACACTAACAGCAGATAACAAACTGACAAACAATGCTCATTTTTTTAGCTTGGGGGACCAATGATACTCACTTGAAACTTCAAGAACCAATTCTGCTAACAGGGTAAACTTAAAGGGACCAATAGTTTTGTTTCGCCTAGTTTATAAGAGCTTGCATCAAGATGATAAACAAACATCATACAACAACTTAAAAGAATATGGGAATGGAGACCACATACTTTATACAATCTATGATATTGTTCTGCCTGCTTCCTACTTTTTCGAACCAAAACTCTGAAAATTTTTGGACCCATAACACTGTAGAAGACTTTGCATAGAATTTAAAATAAGGCAAGAGAAACTGAATAATAAACAGAGGATATATAGTAATAGGTCCAGAATAAACCACTCCATAGGCTGAGGTAGAAGTAGTGATAATGTCTAAATGCTTGTTTGGGAGCTAAACTTTTCATTTTTTTTTTTTTTTTTTGGGAATAATTAAAACTTTATTAAAAATATGAACATCACCCTGCACACAAGTACACGCAGATAGTCAAATCAAGGGAAATTACAATCATCAAGACATTTGAACAAATTAGAACTTTGAATGGTATGATAAAGCAGTCATCCATTCATATAAGGAATATAGTAAAAGCATCTTAAAACTTGTTGTAGACCATTCTAACCCTTCAAATGCTCTAATGTTCCACTCTCTCTGTATAGCCTACATAAATCCTAAAGGTAAAGCTCTGCTAATTAACTAAATGTGTGTTGCCATCTTTGTTTACCAGACCCGCTGGTGGGCAGGTGGGTATTTGTCCGCAGTAGTCTAGTTGATTGGCTGACAAAGGTGCTTCACCCTTTCGAGGTGTCCATGTTACAAGAAAAAGCCAGATCAAGTTGTTTGCTGATTTATAGGAATGAATTATAAAGTCAAAACCACACCAGAATACTCAGTAGTTGGTGTGATGATCAGTGCCTTTCACCAAAAGTGACAAGTTGTAGGTTTGAGTCCGGAAATCAACCTCCCCAAAACAAATGGGAGATAAGGCTGTCTACCATGACCTCCCTCAAACCCCACAAAAGTGAGAACTTTGTGCACTAGGTACAACCTTTTTTAGCTAGGTGTTCATATCTCGTTTCACTAATCATCTAACTCTAATCTGTTAACGAATACGACATTGTGGCAAGACTGAAAATCTATCCCAACCTAACTTTTTGTTTCTCCAAAGGTTGCAACAAAAAGTAATTGTCTCTAAATCAAATGTGAATTGTCCCCAACCTTCCCATACCTTATTCAAGTAACTCACTTCCAAAGGAGATTTCTTTCCTCCCCAAATCTCCACAATTGTTTGCCCAAAAAAATTGGGTTAAAAAGTATCTAGATTCCTCACCCCTAATCTTTCATTCTGCGCAATCTCAACTACTATAACTACAAACAATTGATAAAATAGCACTAGCATAAAGAATAATTTAGAAATCGTCAAAAGTTGATGAGATTTTTAAAACTTTTTCATGTTTACAAAATTGATAAAACTTTAGTCACATTTAAACAAAGAAAAATATTAATTGATTCATTAGCCAATTAAATTTAATATTCAACTCATCAAAATCAAGACCTTATACTTTCCACTTAAAAAAAAAAATAACAAATCAAACTCTCTTTAGGCTAAGATGCTTATTTCAACATAAACAAACAAACTAAAGAGTATCAAAAATATGGAAGTATATAACTAATTCAATGAATCCATGAATAGTGGAGAGCCAAAAACCCAACCCTTCCATGGCTTTTATATCATAAGAAAGCACATGATTTTGATTTTGTTTTTTTTTTTTTTTTTTTTTTTTTTGAGAAATAAGAAAGCACTTGATATGTCTCAATTGAGATGGAACCTTCCAATTCTCAAACTAAAATATAGAACCCAGAATTCAAAATCATACCTTGCTGCTATATTCCTCAGTTTGAGGATAAATAAGAATAGAGAGAGAGAGAGAGAGAGAGAGAGAGAGAGAGAGAGAGAGCAGAGGATGTGCGAGTTGGTTTGAGTGGAGCAGGGTTTGCTAAACTCTTTTATTATATGCAAAAATAAACCTATGATGCACGGGTACAGATATGGGTATTGGTACGATACGGGTACAAGTAAAGGGGATACAACATTTTTTCAAATGCTTAGAATACGATATGTCAGGGATACAACAATTATTTAATTAATTAGTATTTATTTTTAGGCATATTTAAATAATTTTGGATATAAATTTTGTTTAGGTTTTAAAATTAAGTAGCTACAATATCATGTTTGAAAATCTGGTATACAAGATTTTTTAAGAAAAAATTATATATAAAAAAATAATAAAAATTATATACAAGGCTGCAACAGTGCAACATAATAAAAAAGTATACCAAGTTTTTATTTTATGCTTTAAAATGTTTATATTCAACTTTCAATATCCATTGAGACTGCCATGATGATGGTGCTGTTTTTTTAAGGGAAAAAAAGAAATAAATAATATCCGTGCATCCCAGAAATAAAACCAATTGGGCTCCAGAAATAAAAAAATGCAAATATAAAGTTAAAATTTCATAAAACAAACATGAATCCTAATATCAAACTCCAAATAAATAATATAACATGCAACAAAGAAAACCAAAAAAGAAAAAGAAAAAGAAAAGATACTATAACAGCTAAATATACAAATAAAACAGTAATTAAATGACATTATAACCCAGAAATTAATACTGAAAACTGAAGAAGCATACCTTCCTCATAAACTTTTTTAATTTGATAAGATCATACCTTGCTCAGAAACCTTGAAAAATGAACAAAATTTAAATAGATTAGTAAACCAAAGGGCCAAGCTGGACACAAAAACCCAATTTCATTCCCACTAACAAATAAGAGAACAGGTAAGGGGGAAAATCAAAAAATTAAAGTAAACACATCACCTACCATTTTTAAAACTCCAAGTGACAAAGAATGGCAACCCCCTACTAAGCAACATTTTTGCCAAAGATTGCATATTGTGACACATCATATATTATGACTATGAAATTGAAATCTGCTGTCAACACTACAAAACTTTTTTTTTAAAAAAAAAACCTTCAAATTTAACAAAGACATTTAACAAAGTGCTGACATTAATAATTCCACTAACATCAGTATCACAGGAGAGAAGAAATAGAAACTGACTATAACATAAATGTTTATGATGAAATAAATGAAACTAACGTTAGTATTACAGCAAAGGCATTGAAGGAGAGAAGAAACAAAAACTGATTATAACATCGATATTTCTGATGTAATCCAAACATTAGAAGCTGCATTTGTCTGATAAAAAAGAAGGAATGACAAAATTTACTAAAGTTTTTTTTAAAGACCTTCCATTCAAGTTAAATATTATTATAACCACTAAATCATGCGCATTTCTCTTAGATGCAAATGCAATATTTTTTAAAGAAAGTACAGTAAAGCATTACCAAAAATTGTGAAAGCCTAAAGACATAAGACATAAACAACAGTAAATGGGATATAAAGACTAAGACATAATCATAAATTAAAAAGGTTATCAATGTTCAATATAAAATTTTTTAGAAACAATAAGGGAAAAAAAAAAATCAATAGGATATTGCTGAGAAAACCAAAGAGAAACTTGATCTCAACCTTACATCACTCCAACAAATTGTTTTAACTCGTATCTTTATTCAAAAATGAAACCTCTAAACTTTAGGAAAAGAATATTGATATCTAGAGATACAAGAGAGTATGGCCTTTGAAACCCTATCTATTGAAGATAAAAGGAAGCTTATGTTTGAAGCATGCAAATGTTAATCTTAATAGACTGCCTCGAAAAAAACAAAAGACTCAAAATATTGACCAAAGCTCCAAAAGGCATATGAGTGGTAACAATTCATGACCTTAAGTTTAGGTATTTTCCAATGAGATAAAGTACTTAGAAATTGTCATAACTGCAGAATAGCAAGACAAAAAGATACCAGGACAAAGATGTTGTCTTTTTCTCAAAACTATACATTGAGAATGAAGAAGAACATACAAGAATCAGCACAACAGAGTTTGGCAAACCAAGAGACCTAAACACAGAAAGGCATTGACATCCAATATAGCAAGAAGGGCTTGCCGAGGCCACAAAGGCAATCAAATAAGCTACCTACCATTGAAGAAATGCCACAAAACTTATTCCAGTATTTTTTTGAACAATTGACTTACCTCCATTTTATAAATTGAAATATAAAATTTATGGAAACAATTATTAGAATTAAAAGGATCATTACCTCCATCATAACAGTTCCTTTAATGCAAATAAAGATCAAATTCGGTAGCATATACATTTGGGTGAAGAGTGTTTTCTTGTAGTGTGGATTGTTATATTACTTTGTATTAGACTACTTGCAAAAAAAAAAATGTTTGTCCATATCTAATGCCACTGTGTGAATTTGTAAGAGCAATGACAATTAGATATTAATAATAAAATATAGAGAGGATAACTTATGCAAAAAAAAAAAAAAAAAAATTAACTGAAAATGTAAAAGACATAACGACATTCGTTCTTAACATTTTTTTATACCGACACTGGTCTCTGGATATTTTTGTTTAGTAATCAGCTAGTAACACAAATGAAAAATAAATTCAGTAAATATTAACTGTAAGAGAAGAGAGCCCTATGTAGAAATTAAATCAGTAATTCTTCTTAAAGTATAATCAATGGTCTTACAAGCAAGAGAGCCCTATGTAGAATAAAATAGTTGAAAAGTGAAGTTATAGATATTAGATAAACTCAAATAAAGACATTCATAATTACAAACTTTGATTTGCAATAGCGTACTACTATGTGCATGTTCATAAGCATATAATTTAGTATCTCATAACAGAACATAACATTTCAACAAAGTTGATGCACAGTTCAAGATAAAATCCATTAAAATCAGAAGCACAATCATACCATTACTACTACAATAGGCTGACAGCAAGAATTGGCTCACAAGTTATGATAGGCTCACAAAAAACTATCCTCATGAGTTGCAAGCTGTTGACTTTGCAAAGGAAAGCTGATGGACAACAGGCTAAGCTGAAGAATTTAGGAATAAACACAGCAACAAGTGAGAAACAGAATATATGATACAGATTTGGGCATGTAGACACATAATATGGTTATCAGTACCCTAAAAAATATTTCATCTTCTGGATTGAATGAAACAAAAATTTGAAGGTCTACATGCACTATACAGCAAATACAAGTTTGAACAATATAAGAGCAAAATTACAATAAAATAAGTGAACAAGAAATATGGTATAGTTTATTCCAAAGCAAAAAGATAGGAGAAAGGACATTTGACAGAATATACCAATTTTAGATTATTTTGCACTAGCTTAGAATAGGAGACAAAAGTTTTTCTTAAAATTTGGAACAGGGCGAATCCTGGACCACTCTTTGCTGCAGTACATGACCACTATTTTGGAAATGAAGGATAACCAAAATTTGAGAAGTATATGAACAACAAATTTAGTAAATAGCAAACTAAATTGAAAGTAAGAAAAAGAACTGACAAGAAAGGACTCATAAAAGGTTTGTGAAATAAGGAAATCAAATGAGAGGCAGATGAGAATGAAAGAACTCACAAATTCAATGAAACAATTGCATTGGAACCAAGTGCTACCTGCGGCTTACAACATTGATACAATGATATCAGAATATCAAGATGGAATATATTCTAAGTAAAAAATTAGAAAATGACGTAGGGAAAGTAGGAGGGAAGAGTGGACAATTCACATGAATGATATATTCTTATTGGATTAAATTAGTAATTCATATATTAGAAGAGAAAAGAGGATTTGAGAAAACTTAGCAAACTTATAAACTTCCATTATTTTGGGACTAGATAAAAACTCCCTAAATTAATTAAAATTTTCCTTCAGCTGCACATAATAGACATGTTGTCCCAAGTGACTGCACATTGAGACAACAAATTTACTGGCTTATAAGATGGCCAAAAAATATATATATTAGAGCCATCAACACCTTCAGTGCTGCCTGAAATTTTATTTAAACTGACTGCATGAACCAGTAAAACTGACCTCCCAATCCAACATGAAAACAAATATCAGCAAGACCTTCACTCACAATATCTCATTCCTATAAAACTCAACTCCATTTTCCCACAATAACTCCACTCCTATAAACATAGCAATTATGACCCAGCCGAAAATCAACAAAATCTATTGCCAAGAACTGATCGATGAAATATTACAGTATAAAGTCAAGAATTACAAGGCAAGGCTATTTGAAATCAATAAGTGAAGGTTTCAGGAATGAGCAGATGGACTTCGGGCTCTAATAGTAATTAATCCAATATTTAATAGGTAATAATTTGATGAAAGAAAATTGGCTAGTAATCAGAAATTTGAAAAGAAAAAAAAGGCAATTGCTAACAATCAGATAAAAATTTAATTACTATACTTTTAGCAACTATTTAAGTGTTTGTGATAATTTGCAGAGGCACAAAGTTAAGTAGAACCAAGCCAAATGGCAGCAATCACAAAAATTTTAATTATATTGTGCTTTTAGTGAATTTTCGCAAATTACTGCAGATAAGTTCAAATATTGAATATTGAACTATCGTTTTCTTTCAAAAAAAAAAAGTTCAAATATTGAAGAAGAAGAGTTGAATTTTTAAGTGTTGCCACGATGGTTGGTGAGTTTAATTTCTACTATTATTTCAGAAGCCATTAAACCAAGTTGCAGCGTTTATATATTTCATCAATGGCATCCAATTTAGTATTCATACCAGGAATACTCTCACCAATTACGAATAGAAGAGGATATAGGTTAAGTATGAGTAGACATGTTGACAATTTAACCGAATTTTGTTTAGTAAATGACCAATAATGAAGTAAATTATGTACGCATAATTCAAATGGTAAGAGAAAGAAAACACGAAGAGCCTTGGCATCAGTTGTCATCAAGTAAATTATTTTCCCAGTCACATTCTTCATAGAAATAAGAGCAATCTGGCCACCTTCAAAAGGTAAAAACCATATATAGATATATTAGAACCATCACCACTTTCATTGCTGCCTAAAAATTTAATATAAATTTTGCTCACACTAGTAGAACTGGGGATAAATTACCTATCTTTTCAAATTTATACTTAACTCTAGATACATTAAAAAATCCATTAAAATCAGAAGCACATTTGTACCATTACTACTATGATAGGCAGACAGTAAGATTTGGCTCACAAGTTATGATAGGTTGACAAAAAACTAACCTCATGAGTTGCAAGCTGTTGAGTTTGCAAAGGAAAGCTGAAGGACCACAGACTAAGCTGAAGCATTAGGGAATAAATACAGCAACAAGAGAGAAACACAATATATGATACAGATTTGGGAATGTAGAGACATAATATGGTTATCAGTACCCTATGAAAAATTTCATCTTTTGACTGTGTATAGATTATTTCCTCATCACTGTCATTAGGAGATGCTTGCAATTCACCCTAATATTAAACGAAGTTTCTTGAAGGCAAGAAGCCAAAAAACATGAGAAACCACAAAAACTGAACATTATCAACTCAATAACAGAATAGCACAAGAAGGAAAAAAGCATTATCATAAAATGGGTCAAACGAAAATCTTAAAATGAACTACATCAAGAAACTCATGTAACGTTAACCTAGCTCCCATATATCATTGAATTATCTAAAAAATATATACTCATAATTGAATCAAGTAAAAAACATATACCTAGCTTCATTCTGTATTGGATATGGTGAAAAGGAAAGATAATCAGGGTTCAAAATAGGTCTGAACAATCAACTCATGTTTGGGTTTGGAATTGTTATATTCATTGTACATTTGCTTATTAATGTCAATATAAAAAATTATGTTCAAAAGCAGTGGAATAGATACATTGTCATAGTGTTAGTTAGGAGACCTCCTCTACCCTGTCACTAACAAAACTGTTCTGGGGCATAAAATCAGTTTACAAGTACTCTTATGATTAAATGATCTTAATACAAGTTACAGATATCCACCTCAAAATTCTAAATGGCCCCCTACTGTTCAAATCGCTCTCAAGTTAATAGAGACTTATTGCACAAAAGTGCCACAAAATCCGAAAAGAAAGACAACAACAATCAAAGCTCTATGCAGCTTTTTCCATCTTATGCATCTTAATTTGTTCTTAATTGAGAGCAATTGAAATGACAGGGGACTATGTGAAACTCCGAGACACATTAGGAGATATTAGCAATTGACCCTAATATTAAATCAAAGGCAAGATACCAAAGGGATCTAGCTCAATTGGCACTTCCTCCCCTAAAAAGTGTCAGGTGGAGGGTGAGGTCGTGGGCTCAAGACCCATTGTGTGCATGTAACATACCAATCAGAAAACGAAATAAAATAAATTTTATTTAAAGTAAAATAACAGTGGAGTGGGGGGCTCTAGTTTTTAAGTAAACAAGCTTTTAAATCCCAAACCAACAACTGGTTATTGATCCAAAACAAAGAAACCAGTTGCACCATGACCATTTGGAAAGAATCTGCCTAAAAATTCTAAAACCTAAGAACAAAATCACTGTAACAGCACATAAAATTACTTAAAGAACCATTCAAGACAGAAACATTTGGCTTACTGATCCTCTTTTGAATAATTAAGATGTTAGGGGATTGGACAAAGTCAGCAAATTAGGTTTACACATTTATTGTGCACCATCTTTGAATGGTAGAGGAAAATCATAATTTTTTATTATTTTGATAAGTAAGAAAGAAAGAGGAAATTATAATATTAAACTTAGATTTGGCTCACATGACAATTAGTTAGCAACATCCTAGTTAGAAATAACTAATAAGTCAAATAACAACCAGACATCATTGAAACCATAACAATTCTAAACCAATCTACTAATCAATTAAAAATTTAATTAAGGAAAAAAACATATACAAAACTCAACCGCAACAGACTTACAACAAAAAGAAACAGTTTAAGATCACCAACACAGATACTAACAGTACAAATTTATTCAAAACCTATCAACAACATCTAAATTATTAAACAGCACTAACAAAGCATTAAGCAACTTCTCAAATTCCATAGTGGAGGAATTTATGAGCATCAAATAGTGGAAGAATGACCCATCTCAAATAAATCAAGAACCCGCAACAATGGTTTTTTGAAAAGTAAGAATCTGCAACAATGGTTTATTCACAATTGTTTTTGTTGAAAGTAAGTAATTTAACCTACCAAGAGAAATAAGTTTTTGTTGACAAAGTAATTACACAAATTATTAAATTTCAGCAAACCCAAATAAATGAGTAGAATAAAAGTCATGCAAAGTCAGGAGAGAGAGAGAGACTTCAGAATACCTTGGTGTCATTGCCATTGTCGCTATTGTTGATGCTTGGAGAGGTTGTGGCTACAGCTCATGAACCATTGTCCCCAAATCTGGCAAAGCATGGTTTGAACAATAGATACCCATATAAAGACCAAAGAAGCAGAGTAGAAAAAAAAAAGTATACACAGTGTCAGACCAGTCACACTCAAACAAGAAGCAAATTTTAAAATAAAACAAATGGACCACAATACAATGAACTTTGATAGAAAATTTTACCAACGCAATGGAGTAGTGAAGGATTGCAATGTAAAACCAACAATCCCAACAGTACATAACAATTCAACAAAGTTGATGCACAATTCAAGATAAAATCCACTAAGATCAGAAGCACAATCATATCATTACTACTATGATAGGCTGATAGCAAGAACTGGCTCACAAGTTATGATAGATTGACAAAAAACTGACCTCATGAGTAGCATGCAGTTGACTTAGCAAAGGAAAGCTGAAGGACCACAGGCTAAGCTGAAGAACTTAGGAATAAATACAGCAACAAGTGAGAAACAGAATATATGATACAGATTTGGGCATGTGGACACATAATATGGTTATCAGTACCCTATGAAAAATTTCATCTTCTGGTTTTGTGTAGATTATTTCCTCATCACCGTCATTAGGAGATACTTGCAATTTACTCTAATATTAATCGAAGTTTCTTAAAGGCAAGATGCCAGTGAGATCTAGCTCAATTGGCACTTCCTCCACTTGCAAGTGCCCAATGGACAGGGAGGTCAGGGGCTCAAGACCCATTCAGTGCATGTATAACATGTCAATCAAAAAATAAAATAAAATAAAGTTTATCTAAGGCAAGATAACAGTGGAGTGGGGGGCTTTAATTTTTAAGTAAATGTTAGAATTTATAGATAGAAACAACAAGAGAAAAAACAGAGGGTGAGACAACCTTAATATGGCAACCTTCATGAAGCAATGGGAGTTGAACATATAAAAAGTAAACAATTCCGTATGTCTAACTATATGGCAATCCTACAATTTTAGACGTAGAGCACTCACAAATGATTAGCCTTCGCCGATGTATAGTAAAAAGAAATATTCATATCAGGAAACATAATAGTAAGATCAGGCTTTGTAGAACTACATACACCAAACCAATGAAACCAAGGAGAGAAGTCTGACAGCAGGTATTGTAGGAATATAGAAGTATATGCCCCTTGCATTATATTTTCCCAAGTTTAAAGCAGTCGTGAGAGAAAAAAGGCCATCATCTTCATCTATGAATGTGCCAGGAGCAAAGGAAGAAGAACTCACACACAAAAACTTTTAACCCCACTGGCTTACCTGTCAATATTTTGAAAAACCATACCAAACAGCAGTAGATAAAACTACAACATAAGGGTAGACATCGGTGTTTCTTATGGATAATCAGTATTAACTTAATAATTTATATTTCATTGCATTTTTGCTCAAGAACCACAAGTCCAAATAAAATTAATGCAGAGCTTCAAAATTCAAACTTATTTCAGTTTAGTGCTCCTTCAATTTCAATAAAAAATTTGTAACTTTACTAAAACAGAAAATTACTTCACATATCAGAAAAGATTATGCATGCCAACACAATAAATGAATTAAACTATGAAATTAAATTACAACTTTGAATTAAAAGACAAATCATCCAACAAAATAATAATTAAACAAATGACCAGTGGTGAATTTATGATATGGATGATCCTCCATACTTAAAAGCCAACACAATGCTATCAACGCATGAAAACTACACTTATCAAAATATTAAGATGGAATATATTCAAAGTAAAAAGTTAGAAAATGTTGTAGGAAAAGTGAGAGGGAAGAGTGGACAATTAGCATGAATGATATATACATATTGGATTAAATTAGTGCTTCATATATTAGAAGAGAGAGAGGATTTGAGAAAACTTAGCAATCTTATAAACTTCCATTATCTTGGGACTAGATAATAACTCCCAAAAAATTAATTAAAATTTTTCTTCGGCTGAACATAATAGACATGCTGTCCCTAGTGACTGCACATTGAGGCAACAAATTTATTGACTTATAAGATAGCCAAAAATTTGGGAAAATCAATGAGTTTTATTATCCTCTTCCATCTGTTTCACACTGAAGTTATCCAAGAACATACATAATGGTGCAGCCACCCTCTATCCTTAGGACTGACAACCAGCCAGCCAACCTTTCTGGCCTCTTAGGACTGCCAGCAGCCCCTTATTTTGACTTCTCATATCTGCTATGTATCCTCATTAATTACAGCTTTGACCTATGTAAATATTAGCTACTTTATTTCCTAACAGTTAAAGATTATAAATAGGCTAGCTATTTAAGAGTAAAATCAGTTTTTGATGTGAATATAATTCAGTTTCAGACCTGGACAGAAACTTGTTTCTCCAGTTTCTTGGTAATT
Organism: Quercus variabilis; assembly: GCA_030445155.1. NCBI lineage: Eukaryota > Viridiplantae > Streptophyta > Magnoliopsida > Fagales > Fagaceae > Quercus > Quercus variabilis. The sequence goes on from CP129453.1 coordinate 49,312,958, forward strand.
CCAGCTTTAATTCTTAATTTTAATGCAATTCTAGTTCAAGTTCTCAATCAATTGATCTTGATTTCCATCATTTGGTATCAGAGCACAGATTTGGTCCTCTTTTTTCCCTACCACTTTGATCATTTGAGCCCTAGATTTCCTTGTGTTTCTTTTTTTCTCCCTTCATTCAAGATCCTAGAATTTAGATCTAGGTTCCTTGTGACAATCAAATCTGTGGCTGTTACAAATATCACAGATTTGATCACTTGTATTGTTACTTCTATTTACAATTTTTTTCAAAGATTGTGAAGCTTCTAATGGCTCAAGGAAGGAGAGGAAGGACAGGCAGAATAAGGGGGAATCAAATGAATGTTGGTGAAGGAGTTGAAGCCAACCCTCCAGTGGGAAGGAATGTTGGACAGAATCAAAACATAGAGAGAGAAGACATGATTGCTTAATTAAGGAGACAAATTGCGGCACTTACGGAGGTGGTGCAGTGTATGCAGCCTCCACATGAGATTACCAATGTGTCCGATGACTCTCATTCTCATTTTGAGAACCCTTTGGGAGCTCCTCCAAGGGGTAGGCCTTATGTGGAAAGAAATGAGCCAAGGCTTGACTACAACTTCAAGGTTGAAATTTCAGAATTTCAAGGGAGTCTCAAACCGGAAGACTTTGTAGATTGGCTTAACACCGTTGAAAGGGTGTTCGATTATTATGAAGTTATAGATGAAAAGAAAGTGAAGCTAGTCGCTATTCGCCTTAAAGGGAGAGCTTCCGCTTGGTGGGAACAATTGCAAATTTCTCGCCAAAGAAGTTGTAAAGTCAAGATCAAGAGTTGGGAGAAGATGAAGAAAAAGCTCCGTGAGCAATTTCTTCCTTTCAACTACACCCAATCACTCTACAAATACCTACACAACTTTAAGCAAAAGTGAAGTGTAGAGGAGTATACGGAGGCGTTTCACCAACTTGTAGTAAGGGTAGATTTGAATGAAAGTGAAGAACAAATGGTTGCAAGGTACTTGAGTGAATTGAAGCCATCCATCCAAGATGTCCTTAGTCTTCAATCATTGTGGAACGTGTTGGAAGCCTACAACCGGGCTTTACTAGTAGAGAAGCAACAAACTAGGCCAGCTTTAAGGTCTGGACAGTGGGGTTCCAGGTCTGGGCAGCAGATTTCTAGCCAATGTAAGGTTGGAAATTCAAGTACAAATGGGAGAGGAGAAACTTCTGGGGTTGAGCAGCAACCAGCAGGTTCTAAATCTGCTATTACAGCCCCAAAACAGTCCCAAACAGCCACTGTTGGCGGGGGTAGACAGCAACAGGTGGGTACTTTCAAATGTTTCAAGTGTGGAGAGCCAGGGCATTGATCTTCGGATTGTAGGAAGAAAGCTCTTATGTTGGAGGAAGTAAAAGAGCTTGAACATGAAGATGGAGAACCCATCTTTGATCAACCTTTGAATGAGGTTGGTGGTGATTTTGAAGAAGAAGAGGGCTTGACACTTGTGATGAGAAAGACTCTTCTTGCTCCTACATTTAATTCCAAAGAAGATTGGTTGAGCACCAATATTTTTTATACAACTTGTAGCATTGGAGGAAGAGTTTGTAATATGATCATCGATGGGGGGAAGTTGTGAAAATGTGGTCTCTCAGGAGGTGGTTGATAAGTTGAGGCTTGCCACTCAAAATCACCCACATCCCTACAAACTTTCTTGGTTCAAGAAGGGTAATGAGGTGAAAGTAACGAAGCGTTGCTTGGTGCCATTTTCTATCCAGAAGAAATATTTTGATGTAGTTTGGTGTGATGTAGTACCAATGGATGCATGCCATATCCTTCTTGGAAGACCTTGGCAATATGATCGCCAAACGATGCATGATGGGAAGAAGAACACCTATACATTAAGCAAAGACAATCAGCAATTTACTTTGCTGCCAATGAAGGAAAATGTGACTTCTAAATCCTCTACAACCTCTTTACTTGCTTCTAAAAGCTTCATTCAAGAAAGTCAATATAGCGGCTACATTTTCGCATTAATTCCAGTCAACACAGTGGCTGGAACTGATGTTCCTAGTGCTGTCGCTGAGTTATTACAGCAATATGGTGATGTTTTTCCCCATGAGTTACCTCCTAACTTGCCTCCTATGCGAAACATTCAACATGCCATTGATTTGGTACTGGGTGCACCCCTTCCAAACAAGGCAGTATATCGTATGGCTCCAAAGGAGAAGGAAGAATTGCAAAAACAGGTTCAAGAGCTTCTTGATAGAGGCTACATTCGGGCAAGTATTAGCCCTTGTGCGGTACCCGCTCTCTTGACTCCTAAGAAGGATGGCACACATCATGGATTATTTGAATGGCATGTTATGCCATTTGGTTTGACAAATGCACCTAGCACTTTCATGAGAGTGATGACACAAATGTTGCAACCACTATTGGGGGTTTGTGTTGTGGTGTATTTTGATGATATTTTGGTGTATAGCTGCTGTTTGGAGGATCACTTGGTGCATTTACAGCATGTGCTTGACATTTTGAGGAGAGAAAAGTTTTATGTGTAGCTTTGGGATGGATTAAGTGGTGTTCTTGGGGTATGTTGTGTCTTCCAGAGGAGTGTTAATGGATGAAAACAAGGTTAAGGCAATTGTTGATTGGCCTACACCTTCTAGTGTGCATGAGGTGAGGAGTTTCCATGGTCTTGCTACCTTTTATAGAAGGTTTCTTAGCAATTTTAGCACCATTGCAGCACCTCTCACCAATTGTCTCAAACAAAAGTCCTTTGTTTGGACTGATGAAGCCCAAGAAAGCTTCCAACTTTTGAAGAGGAAGTTAACCGAAGCTCCTATCCTTGCCTTGCCCAATTTTGACCAGATATTTGAGCTTAATTGTGATGCATCAGGAGTGGGAATTGGCGGTGTTCTTAGCCAAGAAGGGAAGCCCATAGCATTCTTTAGTGAGAAGTTGAATGAAGCAAGACTTAGGTATTCTACCTATGACAAGGAATTCTATGCTATTGTTCAAGCCATCAAGCATTGGAGTTACTATTTGGCCTACAAGGAGTTTATTCTACACACCAATCATGAGGCTTTGAAATATCTCAATAGCCAATCTAATGTGAACAAGAGATATGCTAAGTGGGTAAGCTTTTTGTAGCAATTCACTTTCTTATTGAAACATCAGTCAAGAATTCTCAACAAAGTGGCTAATGGGTTGAGTAGGAGGACTAATTTCTTGGTGGAAATGCAAGTTAAGGTTGCTGATTTTGAAGTTTTCAAGGAGAATTACCAAGATGCCCCACATTTTGGTGATTTATACCAATAATTGCAGCAGGGACAGCAACCTACCAAGTCTGACTTTTGGTTGAAGGATGGATTTCTTTTCAAAGGACTGAAATTATGTGTGCCTAAATGTTCTCTAAGGGAGTTGATGGTTGTTGAATAACATAATTTGGGGCATTTTGGCAAATCAAAGACCCTAGAATTCCTTAAACAAGACTACTTTTGGCCGGGAATGACTAAAGATGTTGAGCAGCATGTTCAAAGGTGCCAAGTTTGTCAAAAAGGAAAGGGTACAACCACTAATGCAGGTCTGAATTTACCCCTTCCAGTGCCTAATAAACCATGAGAATATATTAGTATGGATTTTGTTCATGGTTCCTATCCCAAGTTGGGAGCAAGGAAAGTAGGTCCATGCAAAGTATTGACTAAAATCAATGACAATGCCTACACAGTCCAACTACCCCCTCACTTAAACATCTCTATTGCCTTCAATGTGAAGCATTTGAAGCCTTATTTTCCAACTGAAACTTGAGGGCAAGTTTCCTTTATGGAGGGGAGTATGATGCAGCCACCCTCTATCCTTAGGACTGACAACCAGCCAGCCAACCTTTCTGGCCTCTTAGGACTGCCAGCAGCCCCTAATTTTGACTTCTCATATCTGCTATGTATCCTCATTAATTATAGTTTTGACTTATGTAACTATTAGCTACTTTATTTCCTAATAGTTAAAGATTATAAATAGGCTAGCTATGTAAGAGTAAAATCAGTTTTTGATGTGAATATAATTCAGTTTCAGACCTAGACAGAAACTTGTTTCTCCAGTTTCTCTGTAATTCCAGCTTTAATTTTTAATTTTAATGCAATTCTAGTTCAACATAAGGTTATCACCTCTAAAGGATCCACACAAATGACCATAACAATGTGCCAGCTGGGATGACAAAATTGATGAGTTTTATTAACCTCTTCCACATTAACGTCTTCACAAACAATTTTTTCACATTAACTAACTAGGATAAAGAGATGAATGCATTGAATGCATTATAACAAAGCAATCCATAGGGAAATTTTGATTGTAAAATCTCATGCCCATTGATATTATGTTTACAAAACTAGAAACCAAGAGGTAGTCTCCACTAACTACATATCCTTTAAAATAATCGCAATACAAAGAAAATTGCCTTCTTCTTTTTTTGCATGAACTAGTATTTTTACAATGAAACTTTTATTACCTATCCCAAAAAAAAGAAAAAAAAGAAAAAAAAAAAAAGAGACATGAAAGATATAGATTATTTTGTTCTGAAATAAATATCTATTTTTAGTAAAATAAAATACCTTAGAGGAACAATGACATGGAACAAGTATCAAGTAAAGAAACTCTAATAAGGGCAATGTTTAAGCGAGATCATTAATAAATGGTAACTAGAACCACATTATCCAGAGACTTACCTCGAACACCCCAAAACTGCACACATTTTGTGATGCACCTCCAACACCAAGTGAATTTGGGGAAACTACATCATTACTTCCATGTCAACATGTTACAAGTTTTTGACTCAAGTCCCTAGCCTCAGCAGCTTTATTACGTGCATCTTCAGTAGCCCAAATTTGTTGAACATGAGTTTGATGTGTACAAGAAGACATACCAGAATCAATTCAAAACCTCAAAGAAGGGGGGGGGGGGGGGGGGGGGGGGGGGGGTGGGGTTCTGTTGGTGTTGTTTGGGGGGGAGGGATGCAGATGTAGATTGGGCAAGGTTACAATGACAAAGTTGACTTCTAAAAGTTCTACAATATGACGATGTCACAATTGTATCAAGCCCAGCTTATTAGATATGATTAACAAACAAAGAAGCAATGCACCATAATACATGAATGAAATGATATACAAAATGCTAGGCATACTACCAAAGTCAAATAAAATATAAAGGAAACAGATATCTCCCTACATTTAACTGATTCAATGAAATGGAATCTTTGCCTCACAAAAAAGTAAATGTTCACGTGTCTAGTTCCTACTGTTATGAACTCAAATAGAACATAAAAATTACCATAAAAAAATAATTGGGAAACCTCAACCAAAGTCAACAATTATAATTTTTGTCCTTTTTCTTTTTTTTTTCTTTTTTTTCTGTTAGTTAAAAGTGAAGATGGAAAACCTCAATCAAAGCTAGTATTTTTAAATTTGCCGATAAAGAGGCGTGCAAAAGATTTTTAGTTGATTTTGATGACAACCAACAAGTAAAAAGACTAACAATAGGTGTCTACCTAATAATCTAGTAAGCTATTTAAGTCACCGGCATGGAAGCTTCAAGTTAGGAAACCATACAAATGACATTAAAATAATTTATGGCATCAATTACTTCTCAAGTTAGAAAATAGCATCAAAATAATTCATGACATTAACCAACTACGATAAAGATTAAAATTCCAGTAACATTGAAACAAAGTGAGAGAGGCCCTAGTCATATACTAACATTTTTTCTCACAAGGGTGAACGTTATACTGACCTTTAAAATTTGTGCAAACAAAAGACCAACTTATTAGAGAATGGACAAATCAAAACATTACAGTGAAGTCAATGCAATGGTAAAAAGTAGAAGAGGATTTATACATAAAAATAATAGAAAAAAAAAATTAAAGGGATTGAATGAAACAAAAATTTGAAGGTCTACAAACACCATACAGCAAAATATGTTGCACACTTACACTACATTAAAATACAAGTTTAGAATATCATAAAAGCAATGTCACAGAAAAATAAGTGAACAAGAACTATGGTATAATTTATTCCAAAGTAAAAAGTTAGGAAAAATGACACTTGAGAGAAAATACCAATTTTAGATTATTTTAAGCTAGCTTAGAATAGTTACCGAAAGGCTTTCTTGATATTTGGCAAAGGATGAATCCTGGACCACTCTTTGCTGAAGTACATGACCACTATTTTGGAAATGAAGGATAACCAAAATCTGAGAAGTATATGAAAAACAGATTTAGTAAATAGCAAACTAAATTAAAAGTAAGAAAAAGAACCGACAAGAAAGGATTCATAATAGGCTCGTGAAATAAAGAAATCAAATGAGAAGCAGATGAAAATGAAAGAACTCACAAAGTTCAATGAGGCAATTTTATTGTAACAAAGTGCAACCAGTGGCTTGCAACAATGATGCAATGATACCAAAACATGAAAACTACATATACTAGAAAATGTCGTGAAAAAGTTAGAATATCAACATTTTTTTCATGTAGATATGCACATTGGCTAGAAAATGTCGTGAAAAAGTTAGAATATCAACATTTTTTTCATGTAGATATGCACATTGGCTACAAAACGAGTCTCTATAATACACACACACCTATATATATATATATATATTGTTAAATTACCGATTGTTCCAAAAGCTTAAACTTTTGAGATATGATAAATTTAATCATTTAATCAATACTTCTAGCACTCCCCCTCATGTGTGGACTGAAACTACCTTTTAATATGTGAGATTCAACATGTAGGAATTTAAATGAGAGGTAGAGTGGAAGAGATAGGGATTGAACTCAAGACCTCATACTCTGATACCGTATTAATTACCGATTATCCTATGGTAATTTTTTTTTTTTTTTTTTTTTTGATAAGTAATAAGTTATATTGATATCAAAACAGAACACCCTAGTACACAGAGAGTGAACATGGGTTAAGAAATCAAATACAAAAATTGTAGGAGTCTAGGAAATCAATATAAAAAGGGAATGATTGTTTTTGCAAAGCAAACAACCAATCCTTTAAAGTTCTAAAAAAGAGTAGCTTGAGGTCCAGAATAGATCTCTCAATATCTTCAAAACATCTACTATTTCTCTCCCTCCAAAGACACCACATTAAGCAATGAGGAATGATGGACCAAATATAACCATTTCGATGATAACCAAAGCTACCTTGCCAACACCCTAACAGCCCCAAAATAGTGTGCGGCATAACCCAAGTTACTCCAAATAGACCCCAAACCATAGACCATAGATCCATAGCAAAAGGAAAATGAAGGAATAGATGGTCAACCAATTCACCATTTCTCTTACACATGTAGCACCAATCCAAAATCCACACCTTCCTTTTTCGTAAATTATCAATTGTCAAGCATTTCTCTTGAGGCAACAGTCCAAACAAATAAAGCTACTCCAGAGGGAATATTCTATTTCCAAATACTTTTTCAAGGAAATCCATAGAAAGTGTTGCCAACTAAAAGCCTTATCTTTGCTAGGTATCCAACACATTTTATCCTCACCTAGCCCCCTTATAGGAGAACCATATATGGTTTCCATGAAGTCTGACATAGCCTCTATATCCCGAGCATGCACACCCCTAAATCATTTAATCAATACTTCTAACATATATATATAGATAAACTGAACTTGGACGAGTAAAACACCAGTTTGAATTAAATTATATATACAAATCCCAAAAGGTAAAGAGAAAACATAATTAAAGTACCTTAGCATTAGTTCTAATCAAGTTGGTTATTTTCCCGGATGCAAACTCCTCACCATCTTTCTGAGTTAGTCTTCAAAATTCAAGCAACATGTCCACCTTCAAAAGGTAGAAACCATATATAGATATATTAAGACCCATCAACAGCTTCAGTGCTTTCTGAAATTTTATTTAAACTGACTTCATGGACCAGTAAAACTGACCTCTCAATCCAAACAAGAAACAAAAAACAGCAAGACCTTCACTCACCCAATTTCTCATTCTTATACAACTCAACTCCATTTTCCCACAATAGATTCACTCTTATAAATATAGCAATTTTGACCCAGCCCAAATCAACAAAATTTATTGCCAAGAACTGATCCATGAACTATTACATTATAAACTCAATAAATACAAGGCAAAGCTATTTGACACCAATAAGTGAAGATTTCAAGAAACGCTGAGACCGAGAATGAGCATGTGGACTTCAGGCTCTAATATTAATGAATCCAATATTTAAATTTCCAAATTTTCCAGAAATTTTCAATTTTGAAAAATCAATAGGTAATAATTTGATGAAAGAAAATAGGCTAGAAATCAGAAATTTTGAAAAGAAGCGAGACAATTGCTAACTATGCTAACTATCAAAAACAAATTTAACTACTATACTTTTAGCAACTTTTTAAGTGTTAGTGATAATTTGCAGAGACAAAAATTTAAGTAGAACCAAGCAAATGGCAGCAATCACAAAAATTTTAATTATATTTAGCTTTTAGTAACTTTTCACAAGTGATTGCAGATAAGTTAAAATATTGAAGAAGAAGAGTAAAATTTTTCAAGTGTTGCCACAGTGCTTGGTGAGATTAATTTCAACTACTTATTTCAAAAGCCATTAAACCAAGTTGCAGAATTTACATATTTCATCAATGGCATCCAATTAAGTAATCACACAATGTATACTCTCAACCATTACAAATATAAGAGAATAGAAGAGGATACAGGGCAGAATGAGTAAACTTACTGAGCATTGAACTGAATTGGGTTTAGTAAATAACCAATTATGAAGTAAATTGTGAACACAGAATTCAAATGACTAGAGAAAGCAAACCCAAAGTACGTTGGCATCACTTATCATCAAGTAAATTATTTTCCCAGTCGTAAACTTCAAACGAGCTTCATGAGTTAAGAAATAGAAATCACAGCAATCTGGCCACCTTCAACAGACCTGAAAATCAATTACCTATCTTTTCAAATTTATACTTGACTTAAGATACATTAAAAATCCATTAAAATCAGAAGCACAATCATACCATTCCTACTAGGATAGGCAGACAGCAAGACTTGGCTCACAAGTTATGATAGTTTGACAAAAACCTAACCTCTTGAGTTGCTAGCTGTTGAGTTTGCGAAGGTAAGCTCAAGGACCACAGGCTAAGCCAAAGCATTCGGGAATAAATACAGCAACAAGAGAGAAACACAATACATTAAACAGATTTGGGAATGTACAGACATAATATGGTTTCAGTACTTACGAAAATTTCATCTTCTGGCTTTGTATAGCTTATTTCCTCATCACAGTCATTAGCAGATACTTGCAATTTACCCTAATACTAATTGAAGTTTCTTAAAGGCAATATGCCTAAAAACATGGGAAGCCCCAAAAACTGAATATGATCAACTCAATAACAGATTAGCAATAGAAAAGGGGTGCTGCATGACGTGCTGGACATACTCTAGGAATTCGTCAAACATTTTGAGGGTCTCATTGCAAAGGTTACTGACTTGGACTCGTTCTTCCAGGCATAGTTTGAAAAGAGAAACTTACAAAGACAGGAATCATAAAATATTAAAACACTGACCACTGTAAAGTCTGGAAGTTAAGCTAGCGTAAGAGTTTGTAAAGAAAGAAACACCTTCATAAACAAACCAAATATAAAATTTCCAAGTAATAAAGAAAAGGAAAAAATAATTTTAACTAAACAAGCCCTCTTATGAATGAAAGTGCATGCAGCCAAACACAGAAAAAAATAGTAGAGAGCAGTTTCCACAATAAAATAAGTAAATAAATTAAAAATAAAAAATTCAATTAGAAGAACAAAGTAATTAACCCAACAAAGCAAGTTATTGACAATTGTTTTTGTTGAAAGTGAGTAATTTAACCTACCGAGAGAAATAATTTTTTGAAAAACAATAAAATAAACAAGTAGAATAAAAGTCATGCAAAGTCATGAGAGATAGAGACTTCGGAATACCATGGTGTCATTCCCATGGTTACTATTGTTGATGCTTGGAGAGTTGTGGCTACGGCTCATGAACCATTGTCCCCTATTCTGGCAACGCATGGTTTGAACAATTAATACCCATATGTTCGACAAAAGAAACATAGAGTAAGGGAAAAAAAAGTATACAGTGTCAGATCAGTCACAAACTCAAGCAAAAAGATAATTTGAATATAAAACAAAAGGACCACATTACAATGAACTTTGATAGGAAATTTTACCAACACAATGAAGTAGTGAAGGATTGCAATGTAAAACCAACAATCCCAAACTTTTTATTTCAAATTTCATAAGCTCATTTTGCCTTTGGTCTGACCTCCAAAGTATCTTGTTCCTTGTACACGTGAAAGATATATATATTATATATGTGTGTGTGTGTGCACGCGCGCGCACACGTGTGTGTATATATAAGTAAAATTTTTATTGAACAACCAACAAGTATAAAGACTAACTATAGGTGCCTACCTTATAATATAGTAAGCTGTTGAAGTCACCGGCATGGAATCATCAAGTTAATTTGTTCTTAATTTCAGAGCAATTGGAATGACAGGGGAGGATGTGAAACTCGAAGACACAGTACAATATACTTGCAATTGACCCTAATATTAAATTAATGTTTTATTAAAGGCAAGATGCAAATGAACTCTAGCTCAATTGGCACTTCCTCCCCTTGAAAGTGTTAGGTGGAGGGTGAGTTCAGGGGCACAAGACACATTGGGTGAGTGGGTAACATACCAATCAAAAAATGAAATAAAATTAAGTTTATTTAAGGCAAGATAACACTGGAGTGGGGGGATCTAGTTTTTAAGTATACTAGCTTCTAAAACTCAAACCTACAATTATTGGCCCAAAACAAAACAACCAATAGAACCATGACCATTTAGAAAGAATCTGTCTAAAAATTCTAAAACTTAAGAACAAAATCACTATAACAGCAAATAAAATTACTTAAAGAACCATTCAAGACAGAAACATTTGGCTTACTCATCCCGCTTTTGAATAATTAAGACGTTAGGGGATTGGACAAAGTCTCCAAATTAGGTTTACATACATACATACATATATATATATATATATATATTGTGCAGCATCTTCTAATGGTAGAGAAATTATAATTTTTTTTTATAAGAAAAAAAGAGGAAAATTATATTATTAAACTTTCTTGCATAGAGTAGACTTTCATATATATATCACTCTTACTTACCAAAAAAAATATTATTAAACTTAGATTTGGCTTACATGAAAAGTTAGTTAGCAACATCCTAGTTAGAAATAACTAACAAGTCAAATAACCACCAGACATCATTGAAACCATAACAACTCTAAACCAATCTACTAATCAATTAAATAGCTCTACAAATTTAAATTAAGGAAAAAACCATATACAAAACACGACCACAACAGAATTATAACCAAAAGCAACAGTTTAAGAATACCAAAAAAGATAATAACTACACAAATTATTCAAAACCTATCAACAACATCTAAATTATCAAAGAGCACTAACAAAGCATTAAGTAACTTCTCAAATTCCACAGTGGAGGAATTCTTGAGCATCAAATAGTGGAAGAATGACTCATCTCAAACAAATCAAGACCCTGCAATAATGGTTTATTGATAAGTAAGAATCTGCAACAATGGTTGAAGCAGGGGAGACCCAGATCAGCTAAGATCACAGTTGGCTTAAAAACAGCTATTAAAATCACCCAATTTGGTAGTGCATGCTTCATTTTCCTGTAATTTCTTACTAAAGCCAAAACAAATTTTAGAGACATACTTTTTCCTAATAATTTGTTGCATAATTATAAAGAGTGAGGCCGCGATATTTTAATGGGACAATTTGTAACCATACCCAGAATCAATACTTTACTGCCTTCATTGTTGCAATAAATTCCATAAAGCTTCAAGAACGTCGAAGTATGTATTCTTGAATCAACATTTTCCACTATTTGTTGTTTGTATAAACATGACCATACCTTCTCTATCTAACCTTTCTTTTTCTTTTTTTGATAGGTAGGAAAAAGTGTATTCAAAAAACTGCTGGAAGCAAAAAGCACCAGCAGATCAAAAGTACAAAAAAGAAGGAAAAGCACCAAAAAAAAAAACATTTAAATACATAGAAGACCTGACAAATATTGGAACATCATCCAACAAACCACTTAATACTACAATATATTAAGCATATTTTTAACCAAAAATAAGGGGGGTGCTGCATGACGTGCTTGACATACTCTAGCATTTTGTCAAATATTTTAAGGGTCTCATTGCAAAGGTTACTGATTTTGACTCATTCTTCCAAGCATAGATTGAAAAGGGAAAATTACAAAGACAGGGATCATAAAATATTAAAACACTGACCTCTGTAAAGACTGGAAGTTAACTTGTGAGTTAGTAAAGAAGGAAAAACCTTCATAACCAAACCAAATATAAAATATCCAAGTAATAAAAGAAAAGAAAAAATAATTTCAAACTAAACAATCCCTCTTATGAATGAAAGTGTATGCAGCCAACTACAGCAACAAAAGTAGAGACCAATTTGCACACAAAAAATAAGTAATTTAAAAAAAAAAAAAAATCAATTACAAGAACAAAGTAATTAACCCAACAAAGAAAGTTAGTGACAATTGTTTTTGTTGAAAGTAAGTAATTTAGCCAACCGAGAGAAATAAGTTTTTGTTGACAAAGTAATTACACAAATTATTTAATTTCAGAAAAACAATAAATAAATGGGTAGAATAAAAGTCAAGCAAACTCATGAGAGATAAGAGACTTCGGAATACCTTGGTGTGATTGCCATTGTTGCTATTGTTGATGCTTGGAGAGGTTGTGACAACGGCCCATGAACTATTGTCCCCCATTCAGGCAACGCATGGTATGAACAATAGATACCCATATGTAGACCAAAGAAACATAGAGTAGGAAAAAAAAAGTGTTCAGTCAGATCAGTCAGACAGTCACACTCAAACAAAAAGACAAATTGAAAATCAAACAAATGGACCACAATACAATTAACTTTGATAGGAAATTTTACAAATGCAATGAAGTAGTGAAGGATTGCAATGTAAAACCAACAATCCCGGACTTTGTATTTCAATTTTCATAAGCTCATATCTGGTATCCAATCCTTTTGCTTTTGGTCAGACCTCCAAAGTATCTCAGTTCCCTGTACACGTCAAAGATATATATATATATATATATATTAGTAAAAATTTTATTGAACAACCAAAAAATAAAAAGCCTTCCTATAGGTGTCCACCTTAGAATCCAGTAAGCTGTTGAAGTCACCGGGAGGGAAGCTTCAAGTTAGGAAACCATAACAAACAAATTTATGTCATTAATTACTTCTTGAGTTGGAAAATAGCATCAAAATAATTCATGACGTTAACAAACTATTACAGAGTTTAAAATTCCAGGTCCATAGTAATATATTCAACATTTTCTCTCAAAAGGGTGAACACGATACTGGCCTGTAAAAGTTTTTCAAATAAAAAGCCTACTTATTAGATAATGGACAAGTCAAAACGTTACAGTGAAGTCAATGCAATGGTAACAAGTAGAAGATAATTTTATACATAAAGCTAATAAAATACTAACAAAAGTGATTGAATGAAACAAAAATTTGATGGTCAACATGCACTACACGGCAAAATATGTTGCACACTTGCACTACATTAAAATACAAGTTTGAACAATATAAAAGCAAAATCACGATAAAATAAGTGAACAAGAAATATGATATAGTTTATTCCAAAGTAAAAAGTTAGGAAAAAGGACATCTAAGAGAATATACCAATTTTAGATTATTTTGACCTAGCTTAGAATAGGAACCAAAAGTTTTTCTTCATATTTGGAATAAGGTGAATCCTGGACCACTCTTTGCTGAAGTACATGAACACTATATTGGAAATCAAGGATAACCAAAATCTGAGAACTATATGAACAACAAATTTAGTAAACAGCAAACAAAATTGAAAGTAAGAAAAAGAACCAACAAGAAAGGATTCATAATAGGTTTCTGAAATAAAGAAATCAAATGAGGCAGAGATGAGGAAGAAAGAACTTACAAAGTTCAATGAAACAATTGCATTGGAACCAAGAGCTACCTGTGTCTTAGAACATTGATACAATGATATCAACACATGGAAACTACATATATTAGAATATCAAGATGGAATATATTCTAAGTAAAAAAATTAGAAAATGTCGTAGGAAAAGTGGGAGGAAAGAGTGGACAACTAGCATGAATGATATATACTTTTTGGATTAAATTAGTGCTTCATATATTAGAAGAGGAGAGGATTTAAGAAAAATTAGCAATCTTATAAACTTCCATTATCTTGGGACTAGATAACAAAACTCCCTAATTAAATTAAAATTTTCCTTCGGCTGCACATAATAGACATGTTGTCCCTAGTAACGGCACATTGAGACAACAAATTTATTGGTTTATAACATAGCCAAAAACAAAAATATTTGGGGAAACTAAAGACTCAAAGGAAGAAATTTGGAGAAATTATGAAAATATTACTATTTGTTGGAAAGGGGTGTAAGAGAAGAAAGGAGGATGAGGTTGGAGAAAACTCACTGGTCATCCATCTTAATAATGTACATGATCTTCAAACTGCTTCATGTTTAATACATTCTTCAAAATAGATATTTGGAATGTGAGAAATCCCAGACCACTCGGCACTGCTCCCCTTTGCACATCTTTCCTTTAATTTGGGGCAATTACGAATATTCAGCTCTTTGGTTGGCTTGAAAGTTGGTTAAAAGCTCCACGAAATTTTTCTCTGCAGCAAAACAAAATATCTTTCCCCCTGTCCATGTGTTTTTTAGTTTTGTACCTTTTTTTCTCTTGCTGAACAATTTTGTTAGCTTTTTAACATCCTAGGCTGCCAGTGATGCAGGGCATTTCAAGCAACTATATGCCTATATCCTAATCCACTTGTAAATAATTAGTTAGTTAGTTAGTAGATTTCTTAAGCATTAGCCTATAGGATTTAGACACTTGTCAACCATCTAGAGGCTACCAATGCCAAACAACTAGTATAAGTGGGAGAATGTAAGCTCTTTGTAAATCAGTTTTGGTAATTGAATGAATTATTAGCTTTTGTGTGCTATTTGGAACTAAGTGTTCTTGCAGAGGTACTTATCCACCAATCAATTTGTTCTTAGTAACTCAACCCTTTCATTGTTTCTAAACCATACACAAACAGCCCATCACATCCCTGCATCAGCCAGCCTTTTTCTTAACATCCTAGCTTTTTAGTTCTTTGAACTATTAGTTAGTTCGTTATATTCCATGTCAGTAACTAAAAGTGTCAAAGAAAAGGACATTTCACACTGATCAAGCTAAGCTATCAATGACTTTCTTATCAAAAGGTGTCAAGCTACAAATCATCAATCTGACTACTCAATCTATACATTTTTTTGGTTACATATGAACGCATATATGGAGTTGAGATTGCATATCCGTGCATAGACTAAACACTTCATTCATGTAGATATGCAGGTTGGCTACAAAACGCTCTCTCTATAACATGTATACACACACACACACACACACACACACCTATATAAATAGATAAACTGAATTTGGACAGGTAAAACACCGGTTTGAATTAAATTATATATACAAATCCCAAAAGGTAAAGAGAAAACATATTAAAGTACCTTGGCATCACTTCTAATCAAGTTGGTTATTTTCCCAAATGCAAACTCCTCACCATCTTTCTGAGTTAGTCTTCAAAATCTAAGCAACATGTCCTCCTTCAAAAGGCAAAAACCAAATATAGATATATTAGAACCATCAACACCTTCAATGCTGCCTGAAATTTTATTTAAACTGACTTCATGAACCATTAAAACTGACCTCTCAATCAAAACAAGAAAACAAAAAACAGCAAGACCTTTCATTCACCCAATTCCTCATTCTTATACAACTCAACTCCATTTTCCCACAATAAATTCACTCTTATAAAAACAGCAATTATGACCTAGCCCAAATCAACAAAATCTATTGCCAAGAACTGATCCCTGAACTATTACAGTATCAACTCAATAACTAGAAGGCGAGGCTATCTGACCCCAATAAGTGAAGATTTCAAGAAACGCTGAGACCAAGAATGAGCGTGTGGACTTCAGGCTCTAATAGTGATGAATCCAATATTTAAAATTTCCAAATTTTCCAGAAATTTTCAATTTTGAAAAATTAATGGGTAATAATTTTGATGAAAGAAAATTGGCTAGTAATCAGAAATTTGAAAAGAAGCAAGACAATTGCTAACAATAAAAAACAAATTTAATTACTACACTTTTAGCAACTTTTTAAGTTTTGGGATAATTTGCAAAGACAAAATTTTAAAATCAAGCCAAATGGCAGCAATCACAATTTAATTACATTTTTCTTTTAGTGACTTTTTACAAGTGATTGCAGATAAGTTAAAATATTGAAGAAGAAGAGTAGAATTTTTCGAGTGTTGCCACAGTGCTTGGTGAGACTAATTTGTACTACTTATTTGAAAAGTCATTAAACCAAGTTGCAGAATTCATAAATTTCATCAATGGCATCAAATTAAGTAATCATACCACGAATACTCTCACCCATTAAGAATATAAGAGAATAGAAGAGGATATAGGGCAGTATGAGTAGACTTACTGAGCATTGAACTGAATTGGGTTTAGTAAACAACCAATTATTAAGTAAATTGTGAACGCATAATTAAAATGATAAGAGAAAGAAAATCCGAAGTGCCTTACTTGTCATCAAGTAAATTATTTTCTCAGTCGTAAACTTCTAGCAAGCTTCATTAGTTAGACATAGAAATCACAGCAATCTGGCCACCTTCAACAGACCTACAAAATCAATTACCTATCTTTTCAATTTATTCTTGACTTAAGATACCATTACAACAATGATAGGCAGACAGCAAGACTTGGCTCACAAGTTATGATAGGTTGACAAAACACTAACCTCATGAGTTGCAAGCTGTTAAGTTTGCCAAGGAAAGCTGAAGGACCACAGGCTAAGCTGAAGCATTAGGGAATAAATACAGCAACAAGAGAGAAACACAATATATGATACAGATTTGGGAATGTAGAGACACAATATGGTTCAGTACCCTATGAAAAATTTCATTTTCTAGCTTTGTATAGCTTATTTCCTCATCACAGTCATTAGGAGATAGTTGCAATTTACCCTAATATTAATCGAAGTTACTTAAAGTCATAAGAGATTGAGACTTCGGAATACCTTGGTGTCATAGCCATTGGTGCTATTGTTGATGATTGAAGAGGAAATTTTACCAACGCAACAAAGTAGTGAAGAATTGCAATGTAAAACCAACAATCCCAAACTATGTATTTCAAATTTAAATAGCTCATGTCTGGTATTCACATAATTCATGACATTAACAAACCACGATGGAGTTTAAAATTCTAGGTTCACTTAAAGACAGTGTAGGCCATAGTCATATATTCAACATTTTCCTTTATAATGGTAACATGATACTGACCTTCAAAATTTGTACAAATAAAAAGCCTACTTATTAGATAACAGGCACGTCAAAACAGTGAAATCAAATTTCTTATCCCACCAAGCCCACTAACCATTATGTTTGTAGAAATCAAATGTGCACCATGTATGTCCAATGGCAACGTGAAACCTACCAACAGTTTTGACAACGTGAAAAAAATAAAAGGGAAAAAATAAAAATAAATAAATAAATCCCTTCTTCAGTTTTGACATACGTGAAACCTACCAACAGTTTGTGTTAAGCAATGCAGGGTGTGCAGCGTGTGCCTCAGTAATTTATAAAAAAAAAAAAATATATATATATATATATATAAAAATAAAAAAGATCTAATAACAAAACTCTCCATCTAGGAAACACACAATGTTCCACTTTAAACCAATCAAGAACAGAATATTGAAAATGTCTAAAAATAAGGGAATCAAATCTAATATAACAGACAGAAATATCTATTTTTAGAAAAATAAATTATCTGAGAGGAACAACGACATGGAACAAGTATCTACAGAAACTCTAATCAGGGCAATGTTTTAGCGAGATCATCAATAAATGGTAACTGGAACCATATTATCCAAAGACTTACCTCGAACTGCCAAAGACTTACCTTGAACTGCCTAAGACTGCATACAATTTGCGATGCACCTCCAAACACCAAGTGAATTTGAGGAAACTACATCATTACTTCCATGTCAACGTTTTACAAGTTTTTGACTCGAGTCCCTAGCTTCAGCAGCTTTATTCCATGCATCTTCTGTGGACCAAAATTGTTGAACATGAGTTTTCTGTGTACAAGAATACATACCAGAATCAATTCAACACCTTAAAGAAATCAACTGAGGGTTTTTTTTTTTTGGGGGGGGGGTGGTGGGTGGGTTGGGTTTTGCAAGGTTACAATGGCAACGTTGACTTCTAAAAGTTCTGAAATATGTTGTATCAAGCCAAGCTTATTAGAGATGATTATACAAACAAAGAGGCAATGCAGCATAATACATGAATCCAATGATATAAAATATGCTAAGCATACTACCAAAGCATAATAAAATATAAAGGTAACAGATACAGTTTTTTTTTTTTACTGAATAACAGACATCTCCCTACACTTTATTGTTTCAATGAAATGAAATCTTTGCCTCACAAAAAAGTAAATGTTCACATGTCAAGTTCCTACTGTTATGAACTCAAATTGAACATAAAAATCACCATATAAAAATAATTGGGAAGAGAAGTTAAAACAAAGTCCAAAGTCAACTATTATAATTTTTGTTTTTTTTTTCCTGTTAGTTAAAATTGCAGATGGAAAACCTCAATCTAGTATTTTTAAATTTTCTAACAGAGAGGTGTGCAAATGATTTTCAGTTGATTTTGATGACAACCAACAAGTAAAAAGACTAACAATGGGTGTCTACCTTATAATCCAGTAAGCTGTTGAAGTCACCGGCATGGAAGCTTCAAGTTAGGAAACCATAAAAAACAACATTAAAATAATTTATGTCATCAATTACTTCTCAAGTTAGAAAATAGCATCAAAAAAATTCATGATGTTAACAAACTACAACAAAGATTAGAATATCAGATTCACTGAAAGACAGTGAAAGAGGCCATAGTCATATACTGACCTTTAAATTTGTACAAATAAAAAGCCAACTTATTAGAGAATGGACAAGTCAAAACATTGCAGTGAAGTCAACGCAATGGTAATAGGTAGAAGAGGATTTATACATAAAAATAATATATAAAAAAAACTAAAGGGATTGAATAAAACAAAAATTTGAAGGTCTACAAACACTATACAGAAAAATATGTTGCACACATGCACTACATTAAAATTCAAGTTTAGAACAATACAAAAGCAATATCACAGCAAAATAAGTGAACAAGAAATACGGTATAGTTTAATCCAAAGTAAAAAGTTAGGAAAAAGGACATTTGAGAGAAAATACTATTTTAGATTATTTTAAGCTAGCTTAGAAGAGGAACCAAAAGGCTATCTTGATATTTGGCACAGGGTGAATCCTGGACCACTCTTTGCTGAAGTACATGACCACTATTTGGGAAATGAAGAATAACCAAAAAATCTGAGAAGTATATGAAAAAAAGAATTAGTAAATAGCAAACTAAACTGAAAGTAAGAAAAGGAACCGACAAAAAAGGATTCATAAAAAGGTTGAAATAATTCATACATGATGTTAACTGACAAGAAAGGATTCGTGACGTTAACAAGCCATGACGGAGTTTAAAATTCCAGGCTCACTTAAAGACAGTATCAGAGGCCGCAGACATATATTCAACATTATCCCTTATAAGGATGAACGTGATATTGACCTTTAAAATTTGTACAAATAAAAGGCCTACTTATTTGATAACAGACAAGTCAAAACATTACAGTGAAGCCAATGCAATGGTAACAAGTAGAAGAGAATTTTATGCAAAAAACTAGGAAAAAAAAACATTGATAGGAAATTTTACCAACAAAACGAGGCAGTGAAGGATTGCAATGTAAAACCAACAATCCCAAACTTTGTATTTCAGATTTAATTAGCTCATGTCTGGTATTCAAATAATTCATGACGTTAACAAACCATGACGGAGTTTATAATTCCAAGCTCACTTAAAGACAGTGGCAGAGGCCATGGTCATATATTCAACATTTTCCCTTATAAGGATGAAACGTGATATTAACCTTTAAAATTTGTACAAAAAGAAAGCCGACTTCTTTGATAACGTACAAGCCAAAACATTACAGTGAAGTCAATGCAATGGTAACCAGTAGAACAGAAATTTAAACATAAAAATAATTATAAAAAAAAAAAAAAAAAACTAAAGGGATCGAATGGAACAAAAATTTGACATTCAACATATACTATATAGCAAAATACGGTGCACATTTGTACTGCATTAAAATACCATTTTGAAACAAAATGAAAGTGATATCACAATAAAATGAGTGAACAAGAAATATGGTAAGTGAAAACCAAAAAAAAACTACTTTATTCCAAAGTGAAAAGTTAGGGATAAGGAAATTTGAGAGAAAATACCAATTTTAGATTATTTTGAGCTAGCTTAGAATAGGAACCAAAAGTTTTTCTGGCTATTTGGAACAGGGTGAATCCTGGACCAGTCTTTGCTGAAGTACAAGACCACTATTTTGGAAATGAAGGATAATCAAAACCTGAAAAGTATATGACCCAAAAATTTAGTATATGGCAAACTAAATTGAAAGTAAGAAAAAGAACCAAAAAGAAAGGATTCATAATAGGTTTGTGAAAGAAAGAAATCAAAAGAGAAGAAGATGAGATTGAAAGAACTCACAAAGATCAATGAAAGATCTCAATGAGTTTTCTGTGCAAAAGAAGACATACCATAATCAATTCAACACCTTAAATATACCAATTTACAATGACAACGTTGACTTCTAAAAGTTCTACAACATGACAATGCTACAATTGAATCAAGCCAAGCCTATTAGAGATGATTACACAAACAAAGAAGCAATGTCACCATACTACCAAAGTATAATTAAATATAAAGGTAACAGATACACACTTTTTTTTTTTTTGCTGAATAACAGATATCTCCCAACATTTTACAGTTTTAATGAAATGGAATCTATGTCTCACAGCAAAGTAAATGTTCACATGTCAAGTTCCTACTGTTATGATCTCAAATAAAATATAAAAATCACCATAAAAAAATAATTAGGAAGTGAAGTTAAAACAAAGTCCAAAGTCAATTACTATAATTTTTGTCTTTTTTTTTTCAAGTTAGTTAAAAATGCAGATGAAAAACCTCAATCAAAGCTAGTATTTTTAAATTTTCTAATAGAGAGGTGTTCAAATGATTTTTAGTTGATTTCGATGACAACCAACGAGTAAAAAGAGTAAGCTGTGAAGTCACACCAGCATAGAAGCTTCCAGTTAGGAAACCATAAAAAACAACATTAAAATAATTTATGTCATCAAGTTGGAAAATAGCATCAAAATAATTCACGATGTTAACAAACCATGACAGAGTTTAAAATTCTAAGTTCACTGAAAGACAGTGTCAAAGGCCATAGTCATTTACTCAACATTTTTTCTCATAAGGGTGAATGTGATACTGAACTTTAAAATTTGTACAAATAAAAAGCCTACTTATTAGAGAATGGACAAGTCAAAACATTGCAGTAAAGTCAACACCATGGTAACAAGTAGAAGAGAATTTTATCCATAAAAATAAAAAATAAAATAAAATAAAATAAACTAAAGGGATTCAATGAAACAAAAATTTGAAAGTCTACATACGCTATAAAGCAAAATATGTTGCACACTTGCACTACATTAAAATTCAAGTTTGAACAATATAAAAGCAATATCACAATAAAATAAGTGAATAAGAAATATGGTATAGTTTATTCCAAAGTAAAAAGTTAGGAAACAGGGTATTTGACAAAGAATACCAATTTTAGATTATTTTGAGCTAGCTTAGGATAGGAACCAAAAGTTTTTCTAGATATTTGGAACAGGGTGCTGGACCACCCTTTGCTTAAGTACATGACCACTGTTTTGGAAATGAAGGATAGCCAAAATCTGAGAAGTATATGAACAACAAATTTAGTAAATAGCAAACTAAATTCAAAGTAACAAAAAGAACCATCACGAAAGGATTCATAATAGGTTTGTGAAATAAAGAAATCAAATGAGAAGCATATGAGAATGAAAGAACTCACAAAGTTCAAAGAAACAAATGCATTGGAACCAAATGCATGAATGATATATACATATTGGAATAAATTAGCACTTCATTATTAGAAGAGAAGAGAGGATTGGAGAAAACTTAGCTATCTTATAAACTTCCATGATCTTGGCCCCCACGCTCCCAACCACGGCCACAGCCACCACAACCACGAGCAGGAACAGCTGGTTTCAGGAATTCATTAATGTTCATCAACTGCAAACAAAACATACGTATTATATGAGAACACCATACTGGGAGAAAATTGCTTTTTGCCCCTTTCAAAGAAAAAATTCAACATTTTGCCCTCTTTCTCAAACTAATCAAGGAAATGCCCCTCTTTTGAAAATCGAGTTTCTAAAAATCGATTTAGACCCTATAGCAGCGTTTTTAAGACCCTATAGTGATGTTTTAATGACCTATAGTGACGTTTTGTAACTCGATTTTCATAAAGTCGAGTTACATGCAATTTTTTTTTCTTTTTTTTTACCTATAACTTGACTTTATGAAAATCAAGTTACAAAACGTTACTATAGGTCCTTAAAACATCACTATAGGATCCTTAAAAACGTTGCTATAGGACCTAAATCGATTTTCAGAAACTCGATTTTCAAAAGAGGGACATTTCCCTAATTAGTTTGAGAAAGATGACAAAATGCTGAATTTTTTTTTTTGAAAGGGGCAAAAAGCAATTTTGTCCCACCATACTGAGATAAACCCTGGATCCACCCACCGCCATCCACTTCTGCACTACATGGATATAATGGCTGAAGGAAAAGAACTGAAATATAAATAAAACAGAGAGACCGCATGACTACGGTGCAGAGAAGAAAGCGTGTAGATACTATTCCCCTAACAAAATGAATCAAGCATCACAGTGGGAACATAAATTTTGACCATGAAAGAGTACGCTTTAGCTGCCATGCATCAAATATCAGGAGTGATATAAACATGATTTAGATATAGTTGAATTAGGGACAGACTTACTAACCAAAGTAAAGAACTGATTTAATATTGTTAATATAAAATGTTAGACAGAAAATAACAAATCGGCAATGCAAATACATATTTAAGCTTTTGTTTCTTGGTATGTAAACACATATATCAGCCAAGAACAATTATCACAGAAATGAAGAGATCTAGAAAAAAGTAAGGGAACTGAACATATTGCATTCAAGGGAATGTCATAGTCACCTTCCAAGCTTTGTCGTCTTTTTCAAGGCTATTTTTCTTCTTAAGCTTCTCCTCAGACTTCTGGATTAACGTTAGAAAAGCAACATGAAACCATTCAAACATAACATACAACCAATGAAAAAAAAAAAAAAAGACTACAAACTAGTTTACCCACTGGTTTGATGACAAGGCTGTCATTTTTCTTTTTCTTAACAAGTTGCAATGACTCAAAATCCGTATCAAGAGTGACCTTTCTCTGCACAGTCTTTCTCAAAGTGCGCCTTCAACAGACCTACAAATCCCAAAAGGTCAAGAGAAAACATATTAAAGTACCTTCGCATCAGTTCTAATCAAGTTGGTTATTTTCCCAGATGCAAACTCCTCGGCCCATGCCATCTTTTTGAGTTAGACTTCAAAATCTAAGGAACGTGCCACCTTCAAAAGGTAGAAACCATAACAGCTTCAGTGCTTGCTGAAATTTTATTTAAACTGACTTCATGAACCAGTAAAACTGACCTCCCAATCCAAACAAGAAAACAAAAAACAGCAAGACATTCACTCACCCAATTTCTCATTCTTATACAAGTCAACTCCATTTTCCCACAACAAATTCACTCTTATAAATATAGCAATTATGACCCATGAACTATTACAGTATCAACTCAATAAATACACGGCGAGGCTGTTTGCCACCAATAAGTGAAGATTTCAAGAAACGCTGAGACCAAGAATGAGCATGTGGACTTCAGGCTGTAATAGTAATGAATCCAATATTCAAAATTTCCACGTTATCCTGAAATTTTCAATTTTAAAAAATTAATAGCTAAAAATTTGACACAAGAAAATAGGCTAGTAATCAGAAATTGGAAAAGAAGCAAGACAATTGCAAACAATCAAGAACAGATTTAATTACCATACTTTTGGCAACTTTTTAAGTGTTAGTGACAATTTGCAGAAACAAAAATTTAAGTAGAACCAAGCCAATTGGCAGCAATCACAAAAAATTAAATTATATTAAGCTTTTATCGACTTTTTACAAGTGATTGCAGATAAGTTCAAAAAGAAGGGTAGAATTTTTCAAGTGTTACAACAGTGCTTGGTGAGATTAATATCTGCTACTTATTTCAAAAGCCATTAAACCAAGTTTAGAAAATAACCAATTATGAAGTAAATTGGAACACATAATTCAAATGGAAAGAGAAAGAAAACCCGAAGTGTCTTGGCAATACTTGTAATCGAGTAAATTACTTTCCCAGTTGTAAACTTCTAGCAAGCTTCGTGAGTTAGACATATAAATCACAGCAATCTGGCCACCTTCAACAGACCTACAAAATCAATTACCTATCTTTTCAAATTTATAATTGACTTAAGATACATTAAAAAAAAACACTAAAATCAGAAGCACAAACATACCATTACTACTATGATAGTCAAACACCAAAACTTGGCTCGCAAGTTATGATAGGTTAACAAAAAACTAACCTCATTTGTTGCAAGCCGTTGAGTTTGCAAAGGAAAGCTGAAGGACCACAGGCTAAGCTGAAGCATTTGGGAATAAATACAGCAACAAGAGAAAAACACAATACATGATACAGATTTGGGAATGTAGAGACCGAATATGGATATCAGTACCCTATGAAAAATTTCATCATTTGACTGTAGAGATTATTTCCTCATCACTGTCATTAGGAGATACTTGCAATTTACCCTAATATTCACTAAATTTTCTTAAAGGCAAGATGCCAAAAAACATGAGAAATCACAAAAACTGAATATTATCAACTCAATAACAGATTAGCACAACAAGGAAAAAGGCATGATCATAAAATGGGTCAAACGTAAATCTTAAAATGAACTACATCAAGAAACTCATGTAATGTTAACCTAGCTCCCATATATAATTGAATTAACTAAAAAACATATACTCATAATTGAATCAACTAAAAAACATATACCTAGCTTCATTCTGTATTGGATATGGTGAAAAGGAAAGATAATCAAGGCTGAATATAGGTCTTAACAATCAACTCATGTTTGGGTTTGGAACTGTTAAGTTCTTGTACTTCTGCTTATTAATGTCAATATTAAAAACTATGTTCAAAAGCAGTGGAATAGACACATTTTCATAGTGTTAGTTGGGTGACCTCCTCAACCCTGTCACTAACAAAACTTCTCTGGAGCATAAAATCATTTTACGAGTACTCTTGGGATTAAATGATCTTAATACAAGTTACAGATATCCACCTCAAAATTCTAAATGGCCCCCTACTGTTCAAATTGCTCTCAAGTTAAAAGCGAATAATTGCACAAAAGTGCCACAAAATCTGAAAATAAAGACAGCAACAACCAATGCTCTCCGCTGCTTTTTCCTTCTTATGCATCTTAATTTGTTCTTAATTTGAGAGCAATTGGAATGACAGGGGACTATGTGAAACCCTGAGACACATTAGGAGATACTTGCAATTGACCCTAATATTAAATCAAAGGCAAGATGCCAATGAACTCTAGCTCAATTGGCAATTCCTCCCCCTGAAAGTGTCAAGAGAAGGGTGAGGTCATGGGCTCAAGACCCATTGCATGCATGTGTAACATACCTACCAATCAGAAAACGAAATAAATGAAGTTTATTTAAAGGAAGATAACAGTGGAGTGGCAGACTCTAGTTTTTAAGTAGACAAGCTTTTAAAACCCAAACCAACAACAGGTTATTGACCCAAAACAAAAACAACCAATTGCTCCATGTCCATTTGAAAAGAATCTGCCTAAAAATTTCAAAACTTAAGAACAAAATCACTATAACAGCACATAAAATTACTAAAAGAACCATTCAAGACAGAAACATTTGGCTTACTCATCCTCTTTTGAATAATTAAGATGCTAGGGGATTCAACAAAGTCTCCAAATTAGGTTTACATATATTTATTGTGCAGCATCTTTGAATGGTAGAGGAAAATCATAATTTTTTTTTATTTTGATAAGTAAGAAAGACACAGAAAATTATAATATTAGATTTAGATTTGGCTTAGATGACAATTAGTTAGCAACATCATAGTTAGAAATAACTAAAAAGTCAAATAACAACCAGACATCATTGAAACCATAGCAATTCTAAAACAATCTACTAATCCAATAAATAGCCATACAAAATTAATTTAGGAAAAAACCATATACAAAACACAGCCACAACAGACTAATAACAAAAAGAAACAGTTTAAGAATAACAACAAAGATACTAACGGTACAAATTTATTCAAAACCTATCAACATCTAAATTATTAAACAGCACTAACAAAGCAATAAGCAACTTCTCAAATTCCATAGTGGAGGAATTTATGAGCATCAAATAGTGGAAGAATGACTGATCTAAAATAAATCAAGAATCCACAACAATGGTTTTTTGATAAGTAAGAATCTGCAACAACGCCTGAAGCAGAGGAGACCCAGATCAGCTAAGATCACAGTTGGCTTAAAAACAGCTATTAAAATCACCCAATTAGGCAATGCATGCTTCATTTTCCCGCAATTTCTTACTTAAGTCAAAAAAAAAACTTACACACATTTTTTTTCCTGTTAATTTTGTGCATAATTATAATTAGACAAAGAGTGAGGCTACGATATTTTAATGAGACAACTAGAAAACCAACCCTAGAATCAATCCTTTCACTACCTTCATTGTTGCAACAACTTCAACAAAGCCTTAGGAAAGTAGTAGTATGGATTCTTGAATCGACATTTTCCACTATTTGTTATATGTCTAAACATGACCATACTTTTTCTTTTTAATCTTTCTTATAGGCATTTCATCAAACACATGGAAACATATGCCTGAATAAGATTGAGAACATCTTCCCAAAAACCACTTTGCTTGGCAGCAATCTATAGCACAAGAGAGAATTTCATCAAACGCATGGAAACATACACCTGACTAAGATTGAGAACATCTTCCCACAAACCACTTTGCTTGGCAGCAATCTATAGCACCAGGGACATCAGCAAAAACCACTTAATATAACAATATATTAAGCATATTTTTAAACGAATAGAAAAGGGGTGCTGCACGATTTGCTTGACATACACTAGCATTTGGTCAAACATTTTGAGGGTCTCGTTGCAAAGGTTACTGATTTTGACTCGTTCTTCCAAGCATAGATTGAAAAGAGAAAATTACAAAGAGAAAGAACATAAAATATTATAACACTGACCTCAGTAAAGTCTAGAAGTTAAGCTAATTTGTGAACTAGTAAAGAAGGAAACACCTTCATAACCAAACCAAATATAAAATTTCCAAGTAACAAAAGAAAAGGAAAAAAAAATTAAACTAAACAAGCCCTCTTATAAATGAAAGCGTATGCAGCCAACTACAGCAACAATAGAAGAGACCAATTTGCAAACTAAAAATAAGTAAATAAATAAATAAAAAATAAAAATGTCAATTAGAAGAACAAAGTAATTAACCCAGCAAAGAAGTTTTTGACAATTGTTTTTGTAGAAAGTAAATAATTTAACCTACCGAGAGAAATAAATTTTTGTTGACAAAGTAATTACACAAATTATAAAATTTCACAAAAACAATAAAATAAATGAGGGCAATAAAAGTCACACAAAGTAATGAGAGAGAGAGAGACTTCGGAATACCTTGGTGTCATTGCCATTGTTTCTATTGTAGATGCTTGGAGAAGTTGTGGCTACGGCTCATGAACAATTGTCCCCAATTCTGGCAAAGCATGGTTTGAACAATAGATACACATATATAGACCAAAGAAGCAATATAGTAGGGGAAACAAAATACAGTTTCAGATCAGTCACACTCAAACAAAAAGACAATTTTAAAATCAAACAAATGAACCACAATACAATGAACTTTGATGGGAAATTTTACAAACGCAATGAAGTAGTGAAGGAAGGATTGCAATGTAAAACCAACAAACCCAAACTCTGTATTTCAAATTTCATACGCTCATTTTGATTTTGGTCTGACCTCCTAAGTATCCCAGTTCCCTGTACCCGTTAAAGATATAAATACAGCAACAAGTGAGAAACAGAATATATAATACAGATTTGTGCATGTAGACACATAATATGGTTATCAGAACCCTATGAAAAATTTCATCTTCTGGTTTTGTGTAGATTATTTCCTCATCACTGTCATTAGGAGATACTTGCAATTTACCCTAATATTAATCAAAGTTTCTTAAAGGCAAGATGCCAGTGAGCCCTAGCTCAATTGGCACTTACTCCACTAGCAAGTGCCAAGTGGAGGGTGAGGTCATGGGCTCAAGACCCATTGGGTGTGTGTATAACATACCAATCGAAAAATAAAATAAAATAAAGTTCATTTAAGACAAGTAACAATGGAGTGGGGGGCTTTAGTTTTTAAGTAAACGTTAGAATTTATAGAGAGAAACAACAAGAGCAAGAATAGAAGGTGAGACAAACTTAATATGGGTCATATTCAATTTGGTGTCACCCATCCAAAACCAACCCAATGCCATTCATTAAGCAATGGGAGTTGAACATATATAAAGTAAACTATTCCACATATCTAACTATATGGCAATCCTACAATTTTAGATGCTGAGCAATCACAATTGATTCGCCTGCACCAATATATAGCAAAAATATATATTCATATCAGGAGAGACAACAGTAAGATCAGGCATTGTAGAACTACATACACCAAACCAATGAAAACAAGGAGAGAAATCTAACAGCAGGTATTGTAGGGATATAGAAGTATTTGCCCCTTGCATTACATCTTCACAAGTTTAAAGCAGTCACGAGAGAAAAAATGCCATCATCTTCATTTATGCTCATGCCAGGAGCAAAGGAAGAAGAACTCACACAAATACTTTTAACCCCACTGGCTTACCTGTCAATATTTTGAAAAATCATACCAAACAACAGTCGATATCATAGATTACAAAAGTAAAATATCACATACAAAAGCACAGGTCAATAGAGAACCTCCTTAACATATGGTACAAACAGCAAATTTAAACGGGCCAGGCAGCAAGATTAA
The DNA here is from genome assembly GCA_030445155.1 of Quercus variabilis. Lineage (NCBI taxonomy): Eukaryota > Viridiplantae > Streptophyta > Magnoliopsida > Fagales > Fagaceae > Quercus > Quercus variabilis. Next base: position 49,342,378 of record CP129453.1, read on the forward strand.
AAATAAGAATGATGGACGAACGGAGAAAAAAGAATTACAGGTATACTAAAAGTCATTTGTAGAAAGAGCACCATTCAGCTCCAGCACTGTTGTCAACTCGCTCTGCAGTCCCAATATCACCACCACGGTTTTCCTTCGCTTCAGTATCATTAGACACTTCACCTCTTCTATTATTACATCCGGATTGTCTATCATAAGGACGGTTATCTTGTCCCCTGAAACCATGATTTCCCCTACCATTACCCCTTCTACCACCACCAGTACCCCAATTCACATTTCTAGGTCTCTCATCAGATTGAGCCTCACTTTCGCGACCTTCACCCTAAAACTCATTCTGTTCCACACTGCCACCATCATTTGTATCCTGGCCTGGCTAATCAGATGGATAACTGTTCACAAAATCTTGGTTCTCACTTCCAAACTAATGACCTTCACTAAATCCCCTCCCGCTACCATGGCCTCTTCCCCTACCTCCCCCTCTCCCTCTGCCTCCACTGACACAACATGCCCCTGCACCTGCCAAACATCCCCTACTGCACATACAGCATCAGCTCCTTCAGTCCTCTGGAAACTATTTTCCCTTCCATTGTGCCCATCATAACCACTACCTCCTTCATTATTGGGCTAATAGCCATCAGATCCCCTGCTACTCTGTTGATAACCATTCCACCTTCCATTGTTACTCTAATATCCATCAGCCCCTCCGTTATAACCACTACCCCCTCCATTATTGGGCTGATAGCCATCAGATCCCCTGTTACTCCATTGATAACCACTCCATCCTCCATTGTTACTCTGATATCCATCAGCCCCTCCATAATTACGTTGAGAACCATTCCCACCTGGTCCAAACCTTCCAGAACCATGACTCTGACCCTGCTTGTCTGACTGCTTTTTATTTACTACAAAATCTCTTCTTGTAACTGCAAGTTGGAAATTTAAAAAATAAATAAATGAGTACAGAGTATAAGTGAACCACTCTTAAACATTTCAACAACAGGCATCATGTGGAGAAAAACATAATAAACAGAAGGTTAAATCCTGTAATTCCCAATCACAATATACTGTTTCAAGAATAACACAACATTAGAATGTTGTGTCAAGAATTATACACTGTTTCAAGAATAACACATCATTGAGTCATCGACTCAGAATAACAAATCCCAAAACATAATGCAACTTTAATTTCACAAATCAATATATAATTCCTGCACACAATACTCTTTTTCACAAATCATTTCAATAAATAACAAATGAAAGGCAAAGACATTTAGTGGTTCTAGGCCAGGAAGAAATCCACCTTAACATTTAGTCACTCTATTAGGAATAGATCCACTACAGGCACAGGTTGAATGGACCCTGGATACAATGAATAATACTGTTGAGGATCCATAGCCAACCCCAAAATTTGGGAACAAGTCTTTACTTGTTGGTGTTGTATTTACAGGATTAAAAATCAATGAGATTAACAATAACAAAACACAAACTTACAAAACCAAAAAAAATATTCAACCTATTCGGCACAAATATCACCCCAATTTTTCTTTCTTTCCATTAATCCAGTAAGCTGTTGAAGTCACCAGCAAGGAAGCTTCAAGTTAGGAAACCACAACAAATGAAATTAAAATAATTTATGTCATCAATTACTTCTCAAGTTAGAAAATAGCATCAAAATAATTCATGACGTTAACAAACTACAACAAAGATTAAAATTCTAGATTCGTTGAAAGACAGTGAGAGAGGCCGTAGTCATATACTCACATTTTTTCCCATAAGGGTGAACATGATACTGACATTTAAAATTTGTACAAATAAAAGGCCAACTAATGGGCAAGTCAAAACATTACAGTGAAGTCAATGCAATAGTAATAAGTAGAAGAGGATTTATACATAAAAATCACATAAAAAACTAAAGGGATTGAATGAAACAAAAATTTGAAGGTCTACATACACTACAGCAAAATATGTTGCACATTTGCACTACATTAAAATGCAAGTTTAGAAAAATATAAAAGCAATAACACAGCAAAATAAGTGAACAAGAAATATGGCATAGTTTATTCCAAAGTCAAAAAGTTAGGAAAAAGGACATTTGAGAGAAAATACCAATTTTAGATTATTTTTAGCTAGCTTAGAATAGGAACCAAAAGGCTCTCTTGATAGTTGGCAAAGGGTGAATCCTGGACCACTCTTTGCTAAAGTACATGATCACTATTTTCAAAATGAAGGGCTACCAAAATCTGAGAAGTATATGAAAAAAAAAATTAGTAAATAGCAAAATAAATTGAAAGAAAGAAAAAAAACCGACAAGAAAGGATTCATAATAAGCTTGTGAAATAAAGAAATCAAATGAGAAGCAGATGAGAATGAAAGAACTCACAAAGTTCAATGAAACAATTTCATTGTAACCAAGTGCCACCTATGGCTTACAACATTGATACAATGATACCAACACATGAAAACTACATATATTAGAATATCATGATGGAATTTATTATAAGTAAAAAGTTAGAAAATGTCGTGAGAAGGAAGAGTAGGCTATTCACATGAATGATAAATACTTATTGGATTAAATTAGTGCTTATTATATTAGAATAGATGAGAGGATTTGTGAAAACATGGCGATCTTATAAACTTCCATTATCTAGGGACTAGATAAAAAATCCCTAGATTATTTAAAACTTTCCTTCGGCTGAACATAATTAGACATGTCCCGAGTGACTGCACATTGAGACAACAAATTTATTGGCCTATAAGATAGTTAAAAACAAAAATATTTGGGGAAACTGAAGACACAAAGGATGAAATTTGGAGAAATTAAGAAAATATTCCTATGTTGTTGGAAAGGAGAGTGTAGGAGAAGAAAGGAGGATGAGGTCGGAGAAAACTTACTGGCCATCCACCTTAACAATGTAAATGATCTTCAAATTGCTTTGTGCTCAATACATTCTTCAACATAGATATTTTGAATGTGAGAAATCCCACACAACTCAGCACCACTCCCCTTTGCACATCTTTCCTTTAATTTGGGGCTATTACAGATATTCAGCTCTTCGGTTGGCTTCAAAGTGGGTTAAAAGCTCCACAAAATTTTTTTCTGCAGCAGAACAACATTTTTCTCTCCCAGTCCATGTGTTGTTAGTTTTGTTAGCTTTTCAACATCCTAGGCTGCTAGCCTTTTTTTTAATCATCCTAGCTTTTTAGTCCTTTGAACTATTAGTTCGTTCGTTATATTCCATGTCAGCAAATAAAAGCATAATTTAAAAGGACATTTCACACTGTTCAAACTAAGCTATCAATGACTTTCATATCAAAAGGTCAGACTATAATTCATCAATCTAACTGTACTCAATCTATACGTTGTTTTGGTTACATATGAGCACATATATGGAGTTAAAATTGAAAATCCTTGCAAAGACTAAACATTTTGTTCGTGTAGATATGCACATTGGCAACAAAATGCAGTCTCTATAACACACACACACACCCCTGTATATATATAGATAAACTGAATTTGGACGAGTACAACAACGGTTTGAGTTATTTATCTATACAAATCCCAAAAGGTATACCTTGGCATCAGTTCTAATCAAGTTGTTTATTTTCCCAGATGCAAACTCCTCGCCATCTTTCTGAGTTAGTCTTCAAAATCTAATCAAAGTGTCCTTCAAAAGGTAAAAACCATATATAGATATATTAGAACCATCAACACCTTCAGTGCTGCCAGAAATTTTATTTAAACTAACTTCATGAACCGGTAAAACTGACCTCTCAATCCAAACAAGAAAACAAAACACAGCAAGACCTTCACGAACCCAATTTCTCATTCTTATACAACTCAACTCCATTTTCCCACAATAGATTCACTCTTATAAATATAGCAATTATGACCCAGCCCAAATCAACAAACTTCATTGCCAAAAACTGATCCATGAACTATTACAGTGTAAACTCAATATATACAAGGCAAGGCTATTTGATAATAATAAGTGAAGATTTCAAGAAACGTTGAGAGCAAGAATGAGCATGTGAACTTCAGGGTTTAATATTGATGAATCCAATATTCAAAATTTCCAAATTTTCCAGAAGTTTTCAATTTTGAAAAATCAATAGAAAGAAAATAGGCTAGAAATCAGAAATTTGAAAAGAAGCGAGACAATTGCTAACAATCAAAAAATATATAATTGCTATACTTTTAGTGACTTTTTACAAGTGATTGCAGATAAGTTAAAATATTGAAGAAGAAGAGTAGAATTTTTCAAGTGTTGCCAAGGTGGTGGGTGAGATTAATTTCAACTACTTATTTCAAAAGCCATTAAACCAAGTTGCAGAATTTATACATTTCATCAATGGCATCCAATTAAGTAATCATACCATGAATATTCTCACCCATTACAAATATAAGAGAATAGAAGAGGATACAAGGAAGTATGAGTAGACTTACTGAGCATTGAACTGAATTGGGTTTAGTAAATAACCAATTATGAAGTAAATTGTGAATGCATAATTCAAATGACTAGAGAAAGAAAACCTGAAGTACATTGGCATCACCTGTCATCAAGTAAATTATTTTCCCAGTTGTAAACTTCTAACGAGCTTCATGAGTTAAGATACATTAAAAAATCCATTAAAATCAGAAGCACAATCATACCAATACTACTATGATAGGAGGACAGCAAGACTTGGCTCACAAGTTATGATAGTTTGACAAAAAACTAACCTCGAGTTGCAAGTAGTTGATTTTGCGAAGGTAAGCTGAAGGACCACAGGCTAAGCTGAAGCATTTGGGAATAAATACAGCAACAAGAGAGAAAAACAATATATGATACAGATTTGGGAATGTAGAGACATAATATGGTTTCAATACCCTATGAAAATTTCATCTTCTGACTTTGTAAAGCTTATTTCCTCATTACAGTCATTAGGAGATACTTGCAATTTACCCTAATATTAATCAACGATTCTTAAAGGCAAGATGACATGGGAAACCCCAAAAACTAAATATGATCAACTCAATAACAGATTAGCAGTATAAAGGGGAGCTGCATGACGTGCTGGACATACTCTAGGAATTCATCAAACATTTTGAGGGTCTCATTGCAAAGGTTACTGATTTTGACTTGTTCTTCAAAGCATAGATTGAAAAGAGAAACTTATAAAGAGAGGGATCATAAAATATTAAAACACTGACCTCTGTAAAGTCTGGAAATAAAGCTAACGTGTGAGTTAGCAAAGAAGGAAACACCTTCATAACCAAACCAAATATAAAATTTCCAAATAACAAAAAAAAAAAAAAGGAAAAAATAATTTTAAACTAAACAAACCCTCTTACGAATGAAAGTGAATGCAGCCAACTACAGCAACAATAGTAGAGACCAATTGCCACACTAAAAAAAAGTAAATTAAATAAAAAAAATAAAAAAAGTCAATTAGAAAGACAAAGTAATTAACCCAACAAAGCAAGTAATTAACAATTGTTTTTATTGAAAGTAAGTAATTTAACCTACCAAGAGAAATAATTTTTTGTCGACAAAGTAATTACACAAATTATTAAATTTCAGAAAAACAATAAAATAAACGAGTAGATTAAAAGTCAAGCAAAGTCATGAGAGATAGAGACTTTAGAATACGGCGAAAATAGGTAATTAATTTTTTTTTTCTAACTATCTAGTTAGTAGTTCCAGTTTCCAAACTATATTATTTACTAGCATCTCAAGTCTAAGAGACTCGATTTTGGCCTATAAATCGAGTCTCAAAGACTCGATTTCCATAGTCTGATGTGGCAATTTTTTTCCACATGGAGACCACCTGGAAATCGAGTATCTGAGACTCGATTTCTAAGCCCATATATATGGCAAAAAAGAAATCAGAGCAAGAAGAAAAAAAACAAAAAAGAAATCAGAGCAAGAAGAAAAAAAAAAAAAAAAAAGTCCTGAAGAAGAAGAAAGAAGCCGAAAGGCAGAAGATAAAAATAAAAATAAAAATAAAAAATAAAACCCAAAAACAACCCCAGGTCGGCAAGCCCTAGGCCGGCGCTACTAGGGCCGCAGCGCGGCCCGGGTCACAGCCCGGCCCAGGTCGCAGCGCGGCCAGCATCGCGCACAACCCAAGGCTCATGCAGCCGGGTTGCAATGCGACCCGGGTCACGCGTGACCCCGGTCGCAGCACGACCTAGGTCGTGCAGGCCGCGCACGACCTTCTGTTTCTGGGTTTTTTTTTTTTTTTTTTTCTCTAATGAACACATATATGGGTGTTTGTGCTTGATCTTTTTCTGGATTCTTTCTCTCTCTATGATCTGATTTTTTTTTTTTTTTTTGGTATTTTGGTTTGTACATGAGAGACTTGGAGACTTGAAATTTTTTCAAATTTTTTTGGTTTGTAAATCAAGTCTCTAAGACTCGATTTTCAAGTGGTCTCCATGTGGAAAAAGATGTCACATTAGACCATGAAAATCAAGTCTATGAGACTCAATTTATACGCCAAAATCAACCCTCTTAGACTCGAGATGCTAGTAAATAATATAGTTTGAAAACTGGAACTGCTAACTAGATAGTTAGAAAAAAAAAAAAATTAATTAGCTATTTTTGCCTTAGAATACCAAGGTGTCATTCCCATAGTTACTATTGTTGATGCTTGGAGAGTTGTGGCTACGGCTCATGAACCATTGTCCCCTATTCTGGCAACGCATGGTTTGAACAATTAATACCCATATGTTAGACAAAAGAAACATAGAGTAGGGAAAAAAAAGTATACAGTGTCAGATCAGTCACAAAACAAAAAGACAATTTGAAAATAAAACAAATGGACCACATTACAATGAACTTTGATAGGAAATTTTACCAACACAATGAAGTTGTGAAGGATTGCAACGTAAAACCAACAATCCCAAATTTTGTATTTCAAATTTCATCAGCTCACTTTTCTTTTGGTCTGACCTCCAAAGTATCCCGGTTCCATGTACACGTTAAAGACATATATTTGTGCACACGCTTGTATATATAAGTAAAAAATTTATTGATCAACCAACAAGTATAAAGACTAACTATAGGTGTCTACCTTATAATATAGTAAGCTGTTGAAGTCACCAGCATGGAATCTTCAAGTTAATTTGTTCTTAATTTCAGAGAAGTTGGAATGACAGGAATTATGTGAAACTCAGAGACAAATTACAATATACTTGCAATTGACCGTAATATTAAATTAATGTTTTGTTAAAGCCAAGATGCCAACGAGCTCCAGCTCAATAGGCACTTCCTCCCCTTGAAAGTGCCAGGTGGAGGGTGAGGACGGGGCACAAGATAAATAGTGTGAGTGTGTAACATACCAATCAAAAAATGAAATAAAATAAAGTTTATTTAAGGCAAGATAACACTGGAGTGGGGGGCTCTAGTTAAGTAATCATACCATGAATACTCTCACCCATTACGAATATAATAGAATAGAAGAGGATATAGGGAAATATGGGTAGACTCACTGAGCATTGAACTGAATTGGGTTGAGTAAATAACAAATTATGAAGTAAATTGTGAACACATAATTCAAATGGAAAGAGAAAGAAAACCCGAAGTGCTTTAGCAATACTTGTCATCAAGTAAATTATTTTCCCAGTCATAAACTTCTAGCAAGCTTCGTGAGTTAGACATAGAAATCACGGCAATATGGCCATCTTCAACAGACCTACAAAATCAATTACCTATCTTTTTTCAAATTTATGCTTGACTTAAGATACATTAAAAAATCCATTAAAATCAAAAGCACAATCATGCAATTACTACTATGATAGGCAGAAAGCAAGACTTGGCTCATAAGTTATGATAGGTTGACAAAAAACTAACCTCATGAGTTGCAAGCCGTTAAGTTTGCAAAGGAAAGCTGAAGGACCACAGGCAAAGCTGTCGCATTTGGGAATAAATACAGCAACAAGAGAGAAACACAATATATGATACAGATTTGGGAATGTAGAGACTAAATATGGTTATCAGTGCCCTATGAAAAATTTCATTGTTTGACTGTGTATAGATTATTTCCTCATCACTGTCATTAGGAGATACTTGCAATTGACCCTAATATTAATCAAAGTTTCTTAAAGGCAAGATGCCAAAAACATGAGAAACCACAAAAACTGAATATTATCAACTCAATAACAGATTAGCACAACAAGGAAAAAGGCATGATCATAAAATGGGTCAAACGTAAATCTTAAAATGAACTACATCAAGAAACTCATGTAATGTTAACCTAGCTCCCATATATAATTGAATTAACTAAAAAACATATACTCATAATTGAATCAACTAAAAAACATATACCTAGCTTCATTCTGTATTGGATATGGTGAAAAGGAAAGATAATCAAAGCTGAATATAGGTCTTAACAATCAACTCATGTTTGGGTTTGGAACTGTTAAGTTCTTGTACTTTTGCTTATTAATGTCAATATTAAAAACGATGTTCAAAAGCAGTGGAATAGACACATTTTCATAGTGTTAGTTGGGTGACCTCCTCAACCCTGTCACTAACAAAACTTCTCTGGAGCATAAAATCAGTTTACGAGTACTCTTGGGATTAAATGATCTTAATACAAGTTACAGATATCCACCTCAAAATTCTAAATGGCCCCCTACTGTTCAAATTGCTCTCAAGTTAACAGCAAATTATTGCACAAAAGTGCCACAAAATCCGAAAAGGAAGACAACAACAACCAAAGCTCTCAGCATGAATCTGCAGCAATGGTTGAAGCAGAGGAGACAAAGATCAGCTAAGATCATAGTTGGCTTAAAAACAGCTATTAAAATCACCCAATTAGGTAGTGCATGCTTCATTTTCCCACAATTTCTTACTAAAGTCAAAACAAATTTTATAGATGTTCCTTTTTCTATTAATTTTGTGCATAATTATAATTAGACAAAGAGTGAGGCTATGATACTTTAATGAGACGACTTGAGAACCATACCCAGAATTAATCCTTTCACTACCATCATTATTGCAACAAATTCAATAAAGCTTTAGGAAAGTAGTAGTATGGATTCTTGAATCAACATTTTCCACTATTTGTTGGGTGTCTAAACAAGACCATACTTTTTTCTTTTTAATCTTTCTTATAGGCACTTCATCAAACACATGGAAACATACAACTGACTAAGATTGAGATCATCTTCCCACAAACCACTTTGCTTAGCAGCAATCTATAGCACAAGAGAGCATTTCATCAAACACATGGAAACATACACCTGACTAAGATTGAGAACATCTTCCCACAAACCACTTTGCTTGGCAGCAATCCATAGCACAAGAGACATCAGCAAAAACCACTTAATACTACAATATATTAAGCGTATTTTTAAACCAATAGAAAAGGGGTGCTGCATGACATGCTTGACATACTCAAGCATTTTTCCAAACATTTTGAGGGTCTCATTGCAAAGGTTACTGATTTTGACTAGTTCTTCCCAGCATAGATTGAAAAGAGAAAATTACAAAGGGAGAGATCATAAAATATTATAACGCTGACCTCTATAAAGTCTAGAAGTTAGGCTGATTTGTGCATTAGTAAAGAAGGAAACACCTTCATAACCAAACCAAATATAAAATTTCCAAGTAACAAAAGAAAAGGAAAATATAATTTTAAACTAAACAAGCCCTCTTATGAATTAAAGTGCATGCAGCCAACTACAACAACAATAGTACAGACCAATTTGCAAACTAAAAATAAGTAAATAACTAAATAAAAAATAAAAATGTCAATTAGAAGAACAAAGTAATTAACCCAACAAAGAAGTTTTTGACAATTGTTTTTGTTGAAAGCAAGTAATTTAACCTACTAAGAGATAAATTTTTTTTGACAAAGTAATTACACAAATTATTAAATTTCAGAAAAACAATAAAATAAATGAGTAGAATAAAAGTCATGCAAAGTAATGAGAGAGAGAGAGAGAGAGAGAGAGAGAGAAAGATTTCGGAATACCTTGGTGTCATTGCCATTGTTTCTATTGTTGATGCTTGGAGAGGTTGTGGCTACGACTTATGAACCACTGTCCCCAATTCTGGCAAAACATGGTTTGAACAATAGATACCCATATATAGAACAAAGAAGCAGAGTAGGAAAAAAAATATATACAGTATCAGATCAGTCACACTCAAACAAAAAGACAATTTTAGAATCAAACAAATGGACAACAATACAATGAACTTTGATAGGAAATTTTACCAATGCAATGAAGTAGTGAAGGATTGCAATGTAAAACAAACAATCCCAACAGTACAAAGCATTTCAACAAAGTTGATGCACAATTCAAGATAAAATTCATTAAAATCAGAATTACAATCATACCATTACAACTATGATGGTCTGACAGCAAGACTTGGCTCACAAGTTATGATAGGTCAACAAAAAATTAACTTCATAAGTTGCAAGCAGTTGACTTTGCAAAGGAAAGCTGAAGGACCACAGGCTAAGCTGAAGAATAGAGGAATAAATACAGCAACAAGTGAGAAACAGAAATATGATACAGATTTGGGCATGTGGACACATAATATGGTTATCAGTACCCTATGAAAAAATTCATCTTGCAATTTACCCTAATATTAATCTAAGTTTCTTAAAGGCAAGATGCCAGTGAGCACTAGCTCAAATGGTAATTGTTCCACGTGCAAGTGCCAAGCGGAGGGTGAGGTCATGGGCTCAAGACCCATTGGGTGTTTGTATAACATACAAATTGAAAATAAAATAACATAAAGTTCATATAAGACAAGATAACAGTGGAGTGGGGGGCTTTAGTTTTTTAGTAAATGTTAGAATTTATAGAGAGAAACAACAAGAGTGTGAATAGAAGGTGAGACTACCTTAATACGGGTCATATTCAATATGGTGTCACCCATCCAAAACCACCCCAATGCCATTCATGAAGCAATGGGAGTTGAACATATATAAAGTAAACTATTCCACATATCTAAGTATATGGCAATCCTACAGTTTTAGATGTGGAGCACTCACAATTGATTAACCTCCGCCAATGCATAGCAAAAAGAAATATTCATATCGGGAGACATAATAGTAAGATCAGGCTTTGTAGAAGGACATACACCAAACCAAAGAAACCAAGGAGAGAAATCTGACAGCAGGTATTGTAGGGATATAGAAGTATTTGCCCCTTGCATTATATCTTCCCAAGTTAAAAGCAGTCACGAGAGAGAAAACGCCATCATCTTCATTTACACTCATGCCAGGAGCAAAGGGAGAAGAACTCACAAACAAATACTTTTTAACCCCACTGGCTTACCTGTCAATATTTTGAAAAACCATACCAAACAACAGTAGATAAAACTAAAACATAAGGGTAGACATCGGTGTTTCTTTCGGCATAATCAGTATTAAATTAATAATTTATATTTCTTTCCATTTTTGCTCAAGAACCAGTAGTACAAATAAAAATAATGCAGAGCTTCTATCTTCAAACTTATTTCAGCCCAGTGGTCCTTCAGCTTCAATAAAAAATTTGAAACTTCACTAAAACAGAAAATGACGTCACATGTCAGAAAAGATTATGCATGCCAACACAATATATGAATTAAACTATGGAATTAAATTACAACTTTGAATTAAAACACAAATCGTCCAAGAAAACAATAATTAAACAAAACCTGTGGTGAATTTATGATATGGATGACCCTCCATACTTAAAAGCCAACACAATGATATCAACACATGAAAACTACATATATCAAAATATCAAGATGGAATATATTCAAAGTAAAAAGTTAGAAAATGTCGTAGGAAAAGTGAGAGGGAAGAGTGGAATATTGGCACGAATGATACACACTTAATGGATTAAATTAGTGCTTCTTATATTAGAAGAGAATAAAGGATTTGAGAAAATTTAGCAATCTTATAAACTTCCATTATCTTGGGACTAGATAATAACTCCCAAAATTAATTATAATTTTCTTTTGGCTGAACATAATAGACATGTTGTCCCTAGTGTCTGCACATTGAGGCAACAAATTTATTGACTTATAGGATAGCCAAAAAAATACATAAGGTTACATAATAAAGTAAAGGCTCAACATAAGGTTATCACCTCTAAAGGATCCACACAAATGACCATAACAATGTGCTTATTGGGATGACAATATTGATGAGTTTTATTAACCTCCTCCACATTAACCTCTTCACAAACAATTTTTTCACATTAACTAACTAGGATGCTAAAGAGATGAATGCATTAGAACAAAGAAATCCATAGGGAAATTTTGATTGTAAAATCTCATGCCCATTGATATTATGTTTACAGAACATGAAACCCAGAAGTAGTTTCCATTAACTACATATTCTTTACAAATAATCACAAAAAAATATAAGGGCCTTTTTTTTTTTTTTTTTGCATGAAGTAGTATTTTTACAATAAAACTTTCATTGAGACCGTTTGGCCTCAACGTCTGCGTTTGGGCCAGCTGCGTTTTTCTCCTCTTTTTTTTTTTTTTTTTTTTTTTTTTTCCGGAAAGTGAACAGTAAAATCACATGATTTTACTGTTCACAGACAAAAAACACTGTTCACGCACTGTTTGGCACTGTTCACGCATTAAAAAATATTAAAAATGGGTCCCACGGTACTATTTACACATTTAAAAATTATTTTGCTACAGTGTTTTCAGTTTTCAGTTTTCAGTTTTCAGTTTCAGCAACAATAAGCTCAATCCAAACACACCCATTACCTATCCCAAAAAAAAAAAAAAAAAAAAAAAAAAGAAGATATGAAAGATATTGATTATTTTGTTCTGAAATAAATATCTATTTTTAGTAAAATAAATTATCTTAGAGGAACAATGACATGGAACAAATATCAAGTAAAGAAACTCTAATCGGGACAATGTCTTAGCAAGATCATTAATAAATGGTAACCAGACCCATATTATCCAAAGACTTACCTCGAACTGCCTAAGACTGCACACATTTTGCGATGCACGTCCAACACCAAGTGAATTTGAGGAAACTACATCATTACTTCCATGTCAACATTTTACAAGTTTTTTACTCAAGTCCCTAGCCTCAGCAGCTATATTCCGTGCATCTTCAGTAGCCCAAAATTGTTGAACATGAGCTTTCTGTGTACAAGACAACATATCAGAATCAATTCAAAAACCTCAAAGAAATCTACTGAGGGTGGGGGGGAAGCAGATGTCGATTGGGCAAGGTTACAATGATGTTGACTTCTAAAAGTTCTACAATATGACGATGTTATAATTGTATCAAGCCAAGCTTGTTAGAGATGATTATACAAACAAAGAAGCAATGCACCTTAATACATGAATGCAATGATATACAAAATGCTAGGCATACTACCAAAGAATAATAAAATATAAAGGTAACAGATACACTTTTTTTTGGCTGAATAACAGTTATCTCCCTACATTTTACTGTTTCAATGAAATGGAATCTTTGACTCACAAAAAAGTAAATGTTCACGTGTTGAGTTCCTACTGTTATGAACTCAAATAGAATATAAAAATAACCATAAAAAAAATAAATGGAAAAAGAAGTTAAAACAAAGTCCAAAGTCAACTATTATAATTTGTCTTTTTTTCCCTGTTAGTTAAAAGTGCAGATGGAAAACCTCAATCAATGCTAGTATTTTTAAATTTTCTAATAAATAGGTGTGCAAATGATTTTTAGTTGATTTTGATGACAACCAACAAGTAAAAAGACTAACAATAGGTGTCTACCTTATAATCCAGTAAGCTATTGAAATCACCAACGTGGAAGCTTCAAGTTAGGAAACCATAACAAAAGACATTAAAATAATTTATGTCATCAATTGCTTCTCAAGTTAGAAAATAGCATCAAAATAATTCATGGCATTAACAAACTATGATAAAGATTAAAATTCCAGGTATATTGAAAGACTGAGAGAGGCTGTAGTCATATACTCACATTTTTTTCCCATAAGGGTGAACGTGATACTGACCTTTTAAAATTGTACAAATAAAAGGCCAACTTTTTAGAGAATGGACGAGTCAAAACGTTACATTGAAGTCAATGCAATAGTAATAAGTAGAAGAGGATTTATACATAAAAATAATATATATTTACTGGATGAATGAATGATATATATTTATTGGATTAAATTAGTGCTTCATATTAGAAGAGAAGAGAGGATTTGAGAAAACTTAGCAATCTTATAAACTTCCATTATCTTGGCCCCCACGCTCCCAACCATGGCCACAGCCACCATGAACATGAGCAGGAACAGCTGGTTTCAGGAATTCATTAATGTTCATCGACTGCAAACAAAATATTTGTATTAAATGAGAACACTGTACTAAGATAAACCCTGGATCCACCCACCGCCATCCACCTCTGCACTACATGGATATAATGGCTGAAAGAAAAGAACTGAAATATAAACAAAACAGAAAGACCGCATGACTATGGTGCAGAGAAGAAATCGTGTAGATACTATTCCCCTAACAAAATGAATCAAGCATCACAGTGGGAACATAAATTTTGACCACGAAAGAGTACACTTTAGCTGCCCTGTATAAAATATCAGGAGTGATATAAACATTATTCAGATATAGTTGAATTAGGGACAGATTTAATAACCAAAGTAAAGAACTGATTTAATATTGTAAACATAAAATGTTAGACAGAAAATAACAAGTCAGCAATGCAAATACATATTTAAGCTTTTCTTTCTTGGTATGTAAACACATGTATATCAGCCAAGAACAATTATCGCAGAAATGAAGAGATCTAGAAAAAAGTAAGGGAACTGAACACATTGCATTGAAGGGAATGTCATAAGTTACCTTCTGAGCTTTTGTCGTCTTTTTCAAGGCTATTTTTCTTCTTAAGCTTCTCCTAAGACTTATGGATTAACATTAGAAAAGCAACATGAAACCATTCAAATATAACATACAACCAATTGGAAAAAAAAAATAAAAAAAAAAAGACTACAAACTAGTTTACCCATCAGTTTGATGACAAGGCTGTCATCTTTCTTTTTCTTAACAAGTTGCATTGACTCAAAATCCTTATCAAGAGTGACCTTTCTCTGCACGGTCTTTCTCAAAGTGCACCTTCTCACATTCTTCAAGTGTCATATTCTGTAAGAAAACCAAATGATCCATTTAACTTTCAATTGACAAGATGATAACAATTTGAAATGAATGATATCCTCACCTTCTCTTCTTCATCATCATCAGCAGCATCTTTGGCCTTATTTTCAGAATTATCTTGAGATTTAAGCATCCCTTGTTCGTGCTCTGCATCTTTAGGTTCTTCGGTAGTCACATGAATATCCCTATTATATACACAAATAAAAGAAATAAATAAATATCAGAATAAAATTCTACATATGAATAGAGCAATTCAGCTGGACCTGGCAATGGCTTCCTGCCTCAGTAAACTTCAACCACTCACAATCCTAAAGCATATCAACCAATACTTTGATTTAAGTTATGATTTTTATATCTTTCCACCGTATAAATCTTATATCTGAATTTATAACCATCCCTGTAAATTGTTAAACATTTTTAACAAGATATATATATCTCACTGTCAATTTTTTTTTTTTTCCAGTTATGAAAATTGATATCATAGTTTACAAAAGTAAAATATCACATACAAAAGGAAAGGCCAAATAGAGAACCTCCTTAACATATGGTACAAACAGCAAATTTAAACTGGCCAAGCAGCAAGATTAAAAATAAGAATGATGAACGAACAGAGAAAAAAGAACTACAGGTATACTAAAAGTCATATGTAGAAAGAGCATACCAATCAGCTCAGCACTGTTATCAACTTGCTCTGCAGTCCCAGTATCACCACCACGGTTTTCCTTCGCTTCAGTATCATTAGATACTTCACCTCTTCTATTATTATGTCCGGATTGTCTATCATAAGGACGGTTATCTTGTCCCCTGAAACCATGATTTCCCCTACCATTACCCCTTCTACCACCACCAGTACCCCAATTCACATTTCTAGGTCTCTCATCAGATTGAGCCTCACTTTCACAAACTTTACCCTAAAACTCATTCTGTTCCACACTGCCACCACCATTTGTATCCTGGCCCGGCTTATCAGATGGATAGTTCACAAAATCTTGGTTCTCACTTCCAAACTCGTGACCTTCATTAAATCCCCTCCCTCAACCACGGCCTCTTGCCCTACCTCCCCCTCTCCCTCTGCCTCCACTGACACGCACACACCCCTGCACCTGCCAACCATCCCCTACTGCATTTACAGCATCAGCTCCCTCAGTCCTCAGGAAAATATTTTCCCCTCCATTGTTCCCATTATAACCACTACCCCCTTCATTATTGGGCTGATAGCCATCAAATCCCCTGTTACTCCGTTGATAACCATTCTGCCCTCCCTTGTTACTCTGATATCCATCAGCCCCTCCATTATAACCACTACCCCCTCCATTATCGGGCTGATAGCCATCGGATCCCCTGTTACTCTGTTGATAACCATTTCGTCCTCCATTGTTACTCTGATATCTATCAGTCCCTCCATTATAACCATTAACCCCTCCATTATTTGGTTGATAGCCATCAGATCTCCTGTCACTCCATTGATAACCATTCCCCCCCCCCCCATTGTTATGCTGATATCCATCAGCCCATCCATAATTATGTTGAGAACCATTCCCATCTGGCCCAAACCTTCCAGAACCAAGACTCTGACCCTGCTCGTCTGACTGCTTTTTATTTACTACAATATCTCTTCTTGTAACTGCATGTTAAATATAAGTACAGAATATAAGTGAAACACTCAAAAACATTTAAAGAGCAGGCATCGTGTGGAAAAAAACACAATACAACAAACTATTATAAAACTAAATAAACAGAAGGGAGTCAAACATGTTAAATACTGTAATTCCCAATCACAATATAATGTTTCAAGAATAACACAATATCAGAACGTTGTGATTCCCTTACACATCATCGATTCATCGACTCAGAATAACAAATCCCAAAACAAAATGCAACTTTAATTTCACAAAGCAATATATAATTCCTGCACAAAATACTCCATTTTTCGCAAATCATTTCAATAAATAACAAATGAAAGGCATTTAGTGGTTCTTGGCCAGGAAAAAATCCACCTTAACATTTAGTCACTCTTTTAGGAATAGATCCCAGATACAATGAATAATACTGTTGAAGATCCATAGCCAACCCCAAAATTTGGGTCCAAGTCTTTAATTGTTGGTGTTGTATTTACCGGATTAAAAATCAATGAGATTAACAATAACAAAATACAAACTCACAAAACCAAAAACAATATACCAATTCGGCACAAATATCAACCCAGTTTTTCTTTCTTTCCATTACCCATTACTTCGTTCCAATTTCTCAGCAACTAAAAAGAACAAGAAAACCCAACCAAAAAAATACCAAAAGGAAAACCCAGAAACAAAAAGAAAGAATAGGATCAGAAAGAAACAATCACCATGTTCAGGGAGCACAATACGCTTCGCTCTCCTGTCGAACATGATGTTGGTGTTGTTGTTGTTGTTGTTGTCGAACATGATGGAATCCATATGCAACGTTTCTCCGCCACCATATTCTCCTCCTCCTCCGCCACTCTAGGGTCGACCTTCACGACTCTTTCAATGAGCGTCGAAACGACGCCGTTGTCTTCTGCTCCGTCACCCAAAAGGGCAAGCCATTAGAGAGAGAAAGACACGGACTGACAGAGAGAGAATAGGGGTTTTTCAGCGAGAGCACCGAGAATCAAAAACCCTAACCCTAACGGAGAGAGAGAGAGAGCGAGAGATTGGGGTCTGAGAGAGAGAGAGAGAGGGAGAAAGAGCCGTTGGAACATGGAATGGCAGTATGACAGTGGGCCACACATATTTGTACCTTTTTTATTTTTTTGAAAACCCAGAGTTTGTTCTTCTTTCAAAAATTGTGTCATAACAAAAAAATTAAAAAAATTTTAATTTAATGATGAGTTATTTGAAATTCTCTATTATTCTAAAACCTTCTAGAATTTAAGAGGTTGTTTGATAGGGTGTTTTAAGTAACAATTTTTCAATATTTAAATAATATTACATATATTTTTAAAAAATACAAATAATGTTACCAAACAGCCCATAAATACTCATTTTGTTATTTTGGAGATTAGTAATTTTTAATTTGATTTTGAGACTAGATTTATACCCGTTGAAATAATAAGTTATAAATAAGTTATAAATGATAGATTATAAAGTAAATATCTGTTGTGAATTCATGTAACAACCAATAAAAATCTTCTAGCTTTCTTATAGTGAAAAATGTAGCAAAATTATTGTGTCCATAATAATACTTGTTGTTATTACATGATGTCAAATATTAATTATAAAGATAATGTGAGCTTGGATTAAATGATAATATCTCAAATGCTGAATATATTAATGTAAGAGACTGGATAATCATAAGATGTTTAATTGTAATTGTGTCATTAATTAAATTGAAATGAACTTAGTAGTGCATGTGTGAATTGATGCAATTTCATGTTTTAAAGAAAATCCCTTGTGCCCACATTTATTCACTCGTGAGAATCTAGCTTGTAAATGATAAAAACATCAAATTCACATAAAATGAAATACTAATTTTTAATTTAAAGTTTTAAATATCTAATCCATCAACATATACATTTCCCTTGATTAATGCAAGTGGAAAACAAACAAAAGAAAAAGTCTAAAGTCTGCCTACCTCTCATTCACCACTCGACCACAATAATAAAGATTCCAAAGTGTAATCAACATTTTGTGTGATTAATCACAAAAATCCATTCAAATTTTATTTTTGATTAGAGTGCCTAAAGGCATTTGCTAAGGTTAAGTTTTTTTTTTCAATTGAAATCAATCAAATTTTAGTTGGTGCGTCATGATTAATGTTAAAAAAAGTAGTATTAATTTCTATATATAAAAAAATAATATTAATAGTAAAATCACTGGAAAATGATTAGGGGTGGCTCAAAACAATTTGAGGCCTTTGGCAAAAACTTAAATGGGTATGTGTATATTTAAATACTACTTAAATAATATTTAGTTCATTGACCATTAATTTAGTTAATGTTCTGTACTATAATATTTTAATTTAAAATTGATTGTTCTTAATTTTTTTTTTATATGACTAATTCACTTTAGCGATATTAGGTATATTTGAAAATTTTATTAGACACCTTACAAATTGAAGTGTCGCCAACAACAACAAAAATTAATTCAAACATTCATTTATTATATTGTTTAAGTGGTACCAATTTATTATTGCTACATCAAATTGTAAGTATTTTTTAGTAAAATTTGTAATGGCTTTAACATTTTTCATTTGCTTAATGATGATTCAGTTGATTTTTATTAGTATATAATTTTTTTTGGGGGGGGGTGGGGAAGGGGGGGAGAAATGCTAAAAAAAAAATTATCTCTGAATATTGCACTATTTTTAATATATAAAAAAAATCACCGTCTGTAATTATTGAAAATAAATTTGAGACACTTTGTTGTTGTCATAAACCCATATTAAATTTGCCTTCAATGTATGTGTCAAATTCAAGGAGAATTGCGGGAAACCAAAAAAAAAATACATTTAAAAAAGAAAAAGAAAAAGAAAAAAAGGTAAAACTAGGAATCAGCACCTAGTGATGAAACTTTGGAATCAACATCTAGGATTATTTAGAATCAGCACCATGAAAATCAAATATATCTTTGTTCAACTTTTTTTTTTTGAGAAGGATATTCTTGTTCAACTTGGATGCATGTTTTCACAGTGTTGAAATATAATCAACTGGATTATTTTATTGATTTGGTTTTTGTTCTTCTAAGTTACCCTTTTTTTTTGCCCTTTTGTTCAAATGAACTCAATCAAAGCATGATAATTGAACAGATTTAGAAATTGGACATGCTAGGTGAACTCTAAATCAAGTGGCACTTTCTACCCTTGTAAGTCATAAGAGCAAATTGGTGAGGTCGTGAATTCAAAATTCAACGGCTGCATGTGTAACTTGCCAAAAAAACGTGTATAAAACCTAAAATGATGAGTTAAGATGGTAATTCATTAATTTAATGGTTTGTTAAGCATGTTTTCTTATTATCAGGAGTTTGTTGTTACATCAGGCTTTCCCGTAATTTAACTTACAAGTGATCTTTTGTTTTATAGAATTCAATAGTATTCAAAGGTTACAAGTTCTTGCGCATTGATGATACCACAAAAAACAGAGTAAAGATTGTTAATGTAAGTGTTGAACATCAGTATATAATCAAAGTGGCAAGATTTTTTTTTTTTTTTTTTTAATTTAGTTTGTGATTTTCGTGTTCCCTTTATCTGTAGGATTTCCAAAAAGGTGTTGGAGCTTCCATATTTCTTTTGACATCTCAAGTTGGTGTGTGTGTTAAATAACAAATGTTATATGTTATATGTTATATGACTACTGAGTATTAACTTAGGGTGTGGAGATTTTTTTTTAACCCATGGTTAGCTTGATTGGGTGATCGATTTTATTTATTTATTTAGTTTTATATGAATTATTAGGAGCTCAATCAACATATTGGGAACAAGTTAAATACCCATTATTAAATATACAAGTGCATATACATATATAAAAACTTCTAATCAGATTCATCAACCACGAATTAAAAGTGGCAGAATTTTAAAATAGTAAAAAAAAAATAACATAAAATATTCATTACATAATAATAAATAATATTTCTTCTTTTAGATAGCAAACACTATTTTAAAATATGTTTGCTTGTAATATTAATGAAAAAATAAATGAAAACCACGCGAAGCACGTTAACAATTAGTGTGTGTGTCTATATATATACATATATATATAAGTAGAGACCTTATAAGTAGTGGCAAAGCCAAGAAATTTTTCCAAGGAGGCCAACTTAAATATAACACAACTCTTAAAAAAATATTTACTCAAAACAAATATTTAATTTCATAAACTAATTTTAACTTGACAACATTGCGTTGTAAGTTATTTCAATCTATTAAAATCATTTGTAATTGATTTTGAATTAATCAAGAATTACATTCTAAGGAAGTAATATTTATTTATTTAAGTTTAAATTTTTGAACCTTTCTAAGGGGTTCAACATCTAAAATTTCATCATTTGGAACAAAAGAATAAGCAATAGTTTCCAAAACTTATTATTTTTTTCTCTCTTAAGATATGTATAAATTATGGATATTTTCCCATTACCTTAATTTGAAACCTATAGATTTGTATTTTATAAACTAGTTATATAACTAATTAAAAAATAAAATTGAACAACCATGTGTAAACTATTATATTTACGTACCAATACCAAACAAAACCTCCCATTATTATCAAATATAATATATAAATACATAAATTCTGAGCTAATTACTGAAAACTCAAACCATCATTTTCAAATCTAAATATAGAACTTATAATAAATAACACTATTATATCTTATAGTATAATATACTTGTGTGTAACCCCGTGCATATGCATAGATATATTTTTTTTAAAAATCGCAATTACATATATATAATTTAGAATCTAATTACATCTAAACTCTTCTGTTTTTGCATTCAATAATTTACTTGCCATAAAAATTAAAAAAAAAAATTAGATGGAACACATGCGCAAAATTGAACTCCAATTAAAATTGAATTTAGAATCTAATTGAATTTAGACTTTTTAATTTTTGCGCCTAATAATTCAATTGAAACACAAATTTAAAAATTTGATGAGACACGTGGCACAAAATTAGACTCTAGTTTATAATTTAATTGGATTTTCTCTTAGCTTTGGCTATTAATATATATATATATATATATATACGTATGACTTACAAACTTAAATTGTTTTTAATTATACAAAAAAAGGCCCAAAAATATAAAATCATTCAAAAATTATATTTTTTTTTTTATAGTTTACTTATATTGGACTCCTCGTTTTTTACACTAAATTAACTCATTTGGTACAAAAATTAAAAAAATTAGATTAGATGGGACACATGACACAAAATTAAACTTTAATTGAAATCTAATTTTTAAATTGAATTAACTCACTTGGCACAAAAATTTAAAGACTTAGATTAGATGGGACACATGATGTAAAATTTGACTCTAATTTAATTCCAATTTGAAATCTAATTAAATTTTTTCTCAGGTTTATCTATTAGTATATATATATATATATATTATGTAATGTAATAGACAGTAGACACTCAACATGCATATATTATTTCATCAAAAAAAAATAATCACATATTATATTATTATTTAAAATGGTCAAAGTCGTTAGACAAGCTTGGCAATTGTGTTACATCCAAACAAACACATATAAATTTGTAACTTTTATGATTCGTGAAACACATATAAATTTGTAACTATTATGATTCGTAAAGTGCTAGAAGTCTAGAAAGACTAACATTTCCCCCTCAAAAACAAAAGAAGAAAAAAGAAAAAAGAAGAGACTAACATTTAACATATTTCATAAATTTACATAGATTGTGGGTAGTAGAAAAGCCATATATGGGGCCACTTAGATTAAAAAAATATATATGTAATTAAGTCCAAAAGTGTTATGTGGTCTGTTTAGAGGGAGTGTTAAAAAAAATAGTGGGAAAAAATTAATGGGTAGTGGTAAGTGGTCTTGTGTAGGCTATGCCATTATTAAGATATGTTTAATGTCATAATAATGGTTTATTTAATAAACATCAAGTCTTTTATCAAGTTATAAACGAGCCTTACTTCGGCTTGTTTTGTATTGAATCCTATTGTTCATGAGCTTATTCGTGAACATATATATATATATATTGGCTCAAGCTCAACTTGTTTAGCAAACAAGCCAAAAACTAGGGCTCAAGTTTGGCTTATTTATAAACAAACAATTATAAACAAGCTTTTTATCGAGCGGAGGCCGAGTTGTGCTTGAACAGCTTGGTTCGTTTGAACCCTAATTTTGGGGTTTAAGACAATGGTTAAATTGAGGCATTTCATTTATTCAAAGTTAATTAAGTAATATTTATTTATTTTAAAGTTTCAAAAGTTGGGAAATTCACTCTATTTTAAAGTCATGAAATAGGGGAGTTTCACGCTAGCTCCCTTAGCTCTCTGAAGTTTTGAATTTAAAGTGTCTAGAGGAAATCCTTACTACTTTTTTAAGATCTGCTTAAAGTCGCATCATTTCCAAAGGTATTTTGTAACTTTTGTTAGTTCTAACCAAAGTCATCTATGGCCAACGTTCATTTTGCCGTTTTTGCAGTTATAATTCAAAATCATGAACACGATTTCAGCTGTGTTTCATACACATAGTATGTAACTATTGCTGTTATTTTTAATCTTGCCCCCTCTAAATTGAATTACTAACTCCGCCACTACATGGGACACATGTAAAATGAAGGTTATAGTCTTTAAGGATGGAATATTTGAACGACATGAGAAAAAGTTGTATCTTTGTTATATTACATGTGACAATAAATGTCATTTGCCACTTAACATGCTAGTAAAGAATGAAGCTTATACCACCACACACCTTTGGTGCGATAGTCACTCCACAAGTATAAGTGCTCGTGGAGTGTGGGGGGGCAAAGGTCGGGGTTTAAGTTTCTAGGAGAGAGTTTCACACACATATACACTTAGATTAAGCTACAGTAAAATTCTATCTTGTATTAAAAAAAAAAAATGATGCTTATCAAGTAGTTAAAATTACATTCTTAACCTGTGAAGAAATTATTGGCTAGAAATAAATTCCTCTTCTTTCTATGACTTGAGGAGAACTACACAGAAAATTTGGTTGTGTACTTAACATATACCAACTTTAAGAAGCATTTTGATACAAGATATCTTATCATGAATAATACATTACAATTTATATTAGTGGAATCTAGAATTAATAGATCAAATATTCTTAAAAATTAAATTCTAAAAGTTGGCGTGCTCTAAAGATGACATAATATGGAACCATTGGGTTGCTCAATTTCAATTTTTGAACATAAATTAATATTTTTATCACACATGGCCTTCTGTTATGTTACACTAGTAAGTTGCCAGTGTGATGTATAGACAATGTTGTAATATTTTATATAAATTTGTTTTTGAAAAATATTGTACATATATTATAGCATATTTATTATAAAACTTTGTTAGTAATGAATTCATCATAAAAAGTAACAACTTTGGAGTAATATCGTATGATAAAAGTTGATAAAAGCATATTAATTCATTCTATAATATTGATTTTTATTATGTGATGTAATAAAAAGCTTCATTATGATTTTTTTTTTTTTTTTGGTTTCTTCAATGCTTTGTTATTGCGGTATGGTGACGCTTGTTATCATCATTAGTTTCTCCATCTTCAATGTTTGAAGTTTCGTCCATCCATATTTTTTCAATTTTTGAGCTTTCATCACTTTTTCCTTTTGTTACATCATTTGTGTTAATCACTAATAAATTAGCACAAAGAGATTCTTGATTGGATCTTACAAAGTTTGAACTTTGTCATTAGGATTTTTCGTAGGCATTTGCATTTATATTAAATTTCAATGATGTGACAGTTTTTTGTAAATGTTTTTATTTTTTATTTTTGTTAATTTTGGAATAGTGCAGCAGAAAAAATGACAATAGCATATTGGATTGTGTATATATATTTTTTCTTTCATACCTTTTTGTCATTTGAAGATGCATAAAAAATCTTAGCAACTATGTAATTTTCAAAACCATCATTTTTCATTCAAATAAAGTAGGAAAATCCATTTTTTTCCTAATTTTTTTTTTTCAAATCATAGGGGATTTCTTTTTCAATATCAATAGTTTTACAATAATTTAAATAAGTTGTACCTCAGTTTTTTTTTTTCTTTTTTCTTAGCAAGATCTCTTGTAGATTTATTTAGGATTTTCTCAGCATCTCAATCAAATATCACAAAATTTGTTTTGTTAGTTGCAACAAAAATTTCAATTTGAATCCTATATCTAAAGTAGTTTGCAATTGTGTGTGTGTGTGTGTATGTGTGTGTGTGTGTGGTAGTTATAGTCAGATAAATATATTATAATTTTTTGGAGAGTATGTAGTTAATGTAAGTGCCTCTAACTTTGGGATAGAAAGATTTGTTATTGTTTCACATTTTGCATACCAAATTAATGTTGCTTGTGGTTTGACATTCCTTTCACAAAGTACGCACAAAATGTAATACCAACCCATTGTTATATCAATGTTACATATTGTTGCAATACCCTAGCAGTTCACATCTTGCAATGAACTTTAAAATTAATATATATTATTTTTTTAATATAAATAATATGATGTATTATTATTTTATGTAAATGATGAGTATAATTTAAAATGATTAACAAACTTGTTTCGTAGGATCTCATTCAATGCATTTTATCTTTATTATTGTCTTCATATTATTTAAAGATAAATCCTCCTATGAAAATCATTTTGCATGTATTTTTGGTATTTCTTGTATAGTATCATGTTTTTTACCATTCCTATCATTGAATTTTTTTTAAAGAAAATATTAAATTAATGGCATTTTGTGAGATTATATATGCTATTTATTAGACTTTTTGTTATTATAAATTTTAGAAATATGCACTTGTCAATTATTTCAACAATCTTAGAGATCTCAAGATTTATATATATTTTTGTTGCACTGGTCAATGACAGAGAATTTTTCTGCATAAATTGCATAGAACATTATAAATAAACAAAAGCATTTTGAATTGAAATTGGGGAAAAATGGAGACATGATTTCATGAGAATGAGAATTTTTACAAGTACTTTTTGTTATTATAAATTTTAGAAATATGCACTTGTCAATTATTTCAACAATCTTAGAGATCTCAAGATTTATATATATTTTTGTTGCACTGGTCAATGACAGAGAATTTTTATGCATAAATTGCATAGAACATTATAAATAAACAAAAGCGTTTTGAATTGAAATTGGGGAAAAATGGAGACATGATTTCATGAGAATGAGAATTTCTACAAGTATCATCTATACGTGGAGGTAGTGGCGAAGTCAGGAATTTAGGTCAGGGGGGGCAAGATTAAAAGTAAAAAACTAATCTAAAAAAATTAATCAATATTAATAACAAAATAAATAAACAACTATATATATGCTAATGTAATTGTCATATAGAATCTAACATAAACTCTAAACTTTAATTTATCTTTTCACGCCTAGCTTAATTTACTCAATTGCCCTCGAGGAATTTTCATATTTTGAAACCTCTATATGATTTGTTCACACTTAATAGTTTTGAATATATCTTTCCAATTTCGTTTTGCTTTTGGGATTTTTAATCATTATTAGGTGGGTCTCATTCCCACATGATTTCCTATTTCCTTATGGCAATAGGATGATGTCGTGTGATTCCTATTTCATTTTGCTGTAGAATCTTCTCTTCTTCTTTTTTTTTTTTTTTCAAATCATTATTAGGTGGGTCTCCCACATGATTTCCTATAGCAGCAGAATCTGCTTTTTGTGCACAACTACACCTAGTGTCTTCTTTTGTTAGGGAGGGCGTAATGATATATGTACTATATTAGCAGTGAAAAAATTTGGAAGTTCAAGGGGGCACTTGCCCACCCTTGCCCCCCCTCCCTCCGCCCCTGCGTGGGGGAGGAAGAAGGGAGTTTGTAAGAGGATAATAGTTTTTGCTTTGATTTACATATGGAAAGGGTTAAACTTTGGTTATAACATGAAAGGTAATAATTGGGCTTGAGTTTTTCATAGAGTTTGGTCTACTTTTAAAAGGTGGGCCATTTTGTATTGAATAACTTTTGGTTTAATTGGTGTAATTATCAAGAACAGCTCATATTTGATATAATAGTAAAAAGAAATTACTATGATCTATTGGGTAACAATAAAAAAAAATACTTAATAAAAAGAGGTAAAAAATTATAAATTTATAATATAGTAAAAATAAGTCACTATGATCTATTGGGTAATAGTAAAAAAAACTTAATGAAAAGAGGTAAAAAAGGTTAAATGCAATACTAGAATGCTACGTGGCATAACCTCGTGCACTCTCACATGAGGTATTTACTTTTATATATACTAATTGAAGGCTCGTGCGTTGCACGGTTTTATGTTAAAACTTGTAGAATATATATAATTTTTATAACCAAATAATTAATTATTATAATGAAAGTAATAAATTGCATTGGTATAAAATGATAGCACCTTAATAAAAAATTATCTTCTAACATACCAATTGTGCTATAATATCATTTGTAGTTACATGTATCAAACTATTTGCATATGAATTTTATATCTAATGAATCTACAATATAAGTGATTTGCAATATTTTTAACAATAATATTAATGATTAAAATCTTTAGACAAAGGAACATAAAATTGGCCCCTTTTTAAAGATAGAACTATTTGAGAAATAAAACCTTTGTTCTAATTAAAAAAAATTGCAAAGTTTTACATCTAGATTACAAACCTTTCTTAGGATGCTTGAAATCTTTTTTGACAAACCTGGAAAAAAAAAATCAAGAAGAAAATTAAACAAAGTTAAAAAAACAAAGTGCCATATAGATTGCAAAATTGTATGTAAATATAATAGTCTATGATTGGAATTTACTACGACAACTTACATATATATTGGACAACAAAATAATAAAATAGGATCAAACCATTAACATATGTGTGAGGCTAAAGAATTTGACAACCCCGACCCATTTTATACTAAGCTCAAGGCTCACGTTGAAGAGGAAGAAATGTCCGAGGACGAAAGAAGCAAGTCCAAGGTGCCATGAAACATCGCCGAGGACGATCCTGTCCTCGGTGAACCAAAATCACAGAAGGGAAGGGCGGCATGCCATCAAAGGTAGCCTCCCGGAGCATCCCAAGGAAAAGGACAGGTACAAAGAGTCAGCCATGGGATCATAGTGGAAGAGCAATTCAAGCAGAAACTGTCATCTCTGCATTAAATGTCCATAACTAACGTCCTGACCGCATTAATGAGGAAATGACCCTTGAATAGTGCTACCTCGATTACTGCAACTCACAGAATGCCATAAAGGGTGTCTGATGGGACAGACACTCAAGTATAGACTTAGATGATCACCAAGTGGAAGACCAAGAGCGTTTAAAGAGGACTATATAATAGGAGAAACCCACCATAGAGAGGGAGCTGGGATCAGGAGAAATAACATTGTAACAATCTCAAGAACTCCTGTAACCATTCTCATTCAATATTTACTAGAACAAAACTCCTTGAATTGTGCCGAGAACAAACTTTCTCAGATAAAACTCAGTTCATTTTGTTTGATTGTCATAAACACCATATTAACTATTGTCCATGCACTAAAGCCTAGCTCTTTAACCCACTCTCTACAAATTTATTGTATTGGGCTAGTTGGGTCTGAGTTTACTCATCCAGTAGAAGAAGTACTCAAATTCAGTCCCTACAATATGAATTATATCAAACATAAGGAAATTACCCCCTCAAAAAAAGAAAAACATAAGGAAATTGGCTTATACAAAAGACAACAAATACATAAAACGTATTTAATTGATTATAAAAAAAAAAAATTAGAGTAAAAAATACATACCTACATGATTGTAGGTAGAAAAATGGAAGCCTAAATAAAAAAAAATTGTATAATAAGTTGGAGAATGAAAAACTACACCAACTAATGGTGTATATATATACATACTCTATCTAGAAAAAGAGTCCAACTAAAAATCAAATACTCTAAACTCTTCGAAGTTACCTAATCAAGAAGTTTAGGATAATTACATATTAGTTTCTTTTTTTTAAATACTTTATCCCAAAAAAATAATTAACGTTATTAGCTAGATTGTTATTAGATTTTTTTAATTTTTTTTTTTTGTTTACGTTAAGGTTAATACCCAAAAAAAAAAAAAAAATACGGGGAGCAATTAATATGTTTTTTTTTTAGAGATACACTTATTTATGATAATAATGAATTATAGATAAGAATGAATTAGAGTCCTGATTTTTTTAATTTGAAATATGAATGAATTAGAGTTCTGATTAATCTAATATTAATATGCAGTTTTTTATTTCATTTTTTTTAGAAATACACTTACTTTATGATAACAATGAATTAGAGATAAGAATGAATTAGAGTCTTGATTAATCTAATATTAATTTACCTACAATCTTACACGAAGCAGCTTTTATTTTATGCTTACTATATAATATTTTTTTGATTAATCTAATATTAATCTATACCTACATTCTTACATGAAGTAGTTTTTTATTTCTTTATTTTTTTTTGAAGAGATAAACTACTTAATGATAAAAATGAATTAGAGTTCTGATAGAATAATATTCCTTTTTATTTCTTTAAAAATCTAAAAATTTAATAAAATTTTTGCAATTTGGTGAAGTCATGTGGCGTAACCACGGCGTCTAAGACAAACTTTTATTATATATAATATGATATTGATATTGATTAGTGACCATGTTATAATTTTATTTCCATCCTTTTAATTAGGGGTGTTTGCGGTGCGGTGCGGTATGGTGCGGTTTAGAGTTTAGCCAAAACCATAACTGCACCGCATCTCATTTTTGCGGTCACATGTGCGATATTATATATAAGATGCAGTTTGAAGTCGGTATATTTTTTAAATTTTGGCCTTTTCCTACTCAGCCCAAAACTAATTTTTCTCTTTTTTTGGGCCAAGTTTTAAATTATTGAGTTAGTTTTTCTTTATTTTGGATTGGCTTTTTTAATCAACACTTGCTAGGGTTATTATTATTATTTTTTTTTGAAAACTAGGATTATTAAACTATAAATAATATATTTAATATTAAAAATAAATAAATATATTAATATATAGAGAGAATGCAGTGCGGTGCGGTGCGGTGCATTATTACTTGCGGTGCGGTGCGATTATGCTACTTTGCGGGCAGTTTTGGTGCGGTTTTTGCAATTTGGTGAACACCCCTACTTTTAATATATAAATATATATTATTCCTATAAGCTCACACCTATTGTTATACTTATTTTAACAAATAAGGAGATGATTAATGCTGATGTGTCAAATTTAAGCTAGCTTTATTTATGACATGTGAGTAGTTTTTTTTTTTTTTTTTTTTTGATACAATATAGAAATTCTAGTCTAGCTTAATCTAAGTGTATATGTGTGTGAAACTCTCTCTTGGAGACTAGAATCTCAGCCCTTACCTCCCACACCCCACAAGCATTTATATTTGTGGAGTGACAATTGCGCTAAAATATAACTCTTGTAAACCTAAATGTAACTAGCATTCATAACATATCAAAGCTTAAAGCCATTTAGTTTTGGTTTGGACAAGTGGCCCTAACTCCCAATTGACTAAAGGCTTAGTAAGGTATGAGTTTATTCATCAAACCCATATCAAACTTATTACCAAGCCCTTAAATGTTTCGTATTTTCACGAGCATTTTCGTGATTCTTTTGTTTTTTTTGCTTGTTTGTTTGTTTTTTTTTTTTGCTTGGGCTCGCCTCATTTATTAAATAAGCCTAAAAATAAGGATCGAACTTGGCTTATTTATAAACAAACAAATGTGAACAAACTTTTCTTCAAACTAAGAATGAGCTATTTACGAATGACTTAGTTCATTTTATAGCCCCAATGAAATTAGTATTTTTCAAACATGAATATTATCAAAACAAATTGTTGGGTTTAGACCCCTATCAAAACATTGTATTTAACCGGTTTGAAGGTCAACTTCATAATTCGGTTAATTATGGAAGCCTTAGGTTAAATAAATAATCATCAATATCATGCAAGTGCAGAAATATAAATGAGACAAGATATAATGATCTAGGATGCCAATGAAACAAAATAGTTTCATAACTTGAGGCAACCAATCTCATAATGAACAAATCCACTACCAAATAGAAGTTCACAGATTGAATAACCTTATTTTTCGTAAACTTAACTATAGTTACCCAATTGAGCTTTGGGATCCATAGAAGTCTCTGATATGAATGTGTTTCAAATGTGAACCTCCAATCCACAACTCCAAGACTGCCCTTGAAGGTTTTCTTCAATGTAAACCTCTAGTTCATGACTTCAAGATCACACTTGAAAGTTTAGATCTAGCACTTTTGATGACTAGTATGTGGGAACTTTAAATCTATCAATTCAAATTATATGTAGATTGATTTCCAGTAGTGACTTTGAAAAGAGAAGGTACAAAACCTTTTTGATCTCAAATGAGTAGCTCCAAAGTCTTCTTAAAACATATCTTATGGTTTCGTTTATTTACTAAGTGAAATAAATCTAAAACCCTAATTACTTGATGGGTTGGCGGGCTGAAAATCCGAATATGCATTATCACACTTCGATCAATCAAAATTGTTAATTCCTAAATACCTTGAAACAATCGAATTCATGTTCTTGCACACTGAATACCAAAAGCTTGAGCACTTGTCTAGAAATTCCAATAGCTTCTAAAGACTATAACAAGACAAGTTTTTATTTATGTGTTTGCCAATATAAATCTAGATATTCAAATCCTAACAAAAATGTTGCAACAAAATGGAAGATGATATTCTAACAGATTATTTGATTTTGTATTTTGAAAGTGAAATTGTTGTAAAATTTAGTACAAAATCAATCATAAATTATTTATAGGATTTAAAAGAATGTTGATTTTCATTTGGATATATCATAAATGATTGAGTTAAAATGTATCAAGAAAATTTTATTTCTTTTATTTAGTTTATATTTTGTTACGGAGAATGTTATCCTCCAAACCGGATTGGAGAAATCTCTTTTAACTTAACATATGGTGGTTTAAAAAACCATCAATGTATATTAAATCACATTTTAATTTAATAATTAAATTTGTCACTTGACTATATTAAATAGGCCATGTAACTAGAAGTATACGTGGATGATTTATTGAGTTGCAATGTAGTGGCTTGGAGGAACTTGCCTCCAAACTAGTTGTGAGAAAAATTCTACCATTTTTTAAGGACAAAATTTGGCTCCAAACACCAATATAAAGATAGTATTTGTCTTTGTCACTTACTTAACCCAAATAATTAAGTGATCATGTGCATTGCAAATAACAATGACAAATATTATCTTCCTATTAGTGATTGGAGCTAAATCCTTTCCTTTTGTTAATTCTAAATAGATACTTTGTTTTTGTTTTTTTTTTTTAGCAAAAGATTCTAACTTTGTAAATCCTATATTTTAGTATATTTCTTATTTTTGATTGACCAAATAATTTTGGTTCATTTTTAATTTGGTCCTAAAGATAAAACCTTGGTTTGATAGATGTTGGTTCATCATGCTAATAGCATCTCTTGCAGCCTCTCCAAATTTTTGCTTGTTTGGAGAGTGAATAGTGCATTTTACCTTTTGCCTACTTACTTTTTCAAATACACTTTCCAGCAGATTTTCTATCTCATTCTCTATTCCATTTAAATATTATTTATTCATTTATTCATTATTTTTTTTATCATCATCATTTATTATTCCTATATTAATTCCCAAAAATTATATTTTTCAATAAAAAGTGTTATATTCACAATATTTTTCGCAATACTTTCACAACATTTTTCTTTTCTTTCAATTCATTCTCATCCATTAGTTTTCATTTCTTTTTTCTTATTTTTATCCTCCACACACGTGTCTAGCCTATCTCTATCCCCCCCACCCCTTCTTTTATTTTCTTTTTCTCCCTCACATTCAAGAACACTCTGGACTCCCTCTTTCATTCTCTAGCACTCTCTTTTTATTTTATTTTATTTTATATTTCTACTTGATTCTAGAACATTCTCTAGCATGATCTTTTGACTTCTATTTTCTTTCCTCTTCAACTCACTTCACACACACACAGTCGACATGGCCTTCGTCTATCTTCTTCTTCTTCTTCTTTTTTTTTTTTTTTTTTTCCTGATTCACTTTGTTGTTACAATGGAGCTTGATAGGCTTTTGTGCTCTTGATCTGTTGTTTTTGTTTTGATTTTAGATTTGTTGTTGTAATTAAATTTGTATTTTTCCCTATTCTTGATCTATTGTTTCTATTTCGATTTTAAATTGTGTTTGTGTTTTGATTGTGTTACCGTTTGAGAGAGAGATAGATGAACAAAGAAGAGAGGAGGAAAGAGAAAGAATATTTTTTTTATTCAACCGGGTATAGTTTTAAGATAAAATATTCTTTAAATATGGTATAGTGATTGCTACAATGCTCTCCTTACTGGAGAGTTACTGTAGCAAATCTAAAAAAAAAAAAATTGGAGATGCTGAGTTTATTGGAGAGATTTTTTGGGGTGAAAAGTGACTTTTCTCTCCAAAATTTGGAGATGCCGACTCTGCTGGAGATGCTCTAAGAATTGCAAGTCACCACCTATAGCCAAAGCAGATTTGGCCAAGTTTGATCATTTCAAATAACAGAACAGAATGCTCCAGGGTATCAAGCACATCGGCCAAATTGCGGTCGAAATTCACATTGAGCAGAACATGAAGAGTTATACCGTCTTTGTGCTGTATTGATATATATTACACAACTACACTGAGACACAAAATTTCTGTAATAAGTTCCAGTGGAGGGAGAGCAAGAACTGATGCATTGATATTTGAGAAAGAAAGTTTGCAAGCAGCATTAATTGTTATCTTTACTATTTAACTATTTTGGTTAAAAATGGAGGACTAGTTGATGCAATTGGAACTGTTCAAATTATACCAGGCCTGACAGAACTCCGAGGTATTAATGATAATACCAATTTTTCATATCAAAATAAAATAAGATCAACCATGAAGAGTCACAAAGGTGGAATCTTCTACTACGCTATTTAACAATAATTTTACTATCTAAGCCAATAGAACCAAAACCTGCATATCTATAATGGAGCAACGGAAATTGCAGGCAATATTGGTAAATACAATTCAAGCATAGACAGTCTGCAGGTTCAGAAACCTGCAGCCAAAACTCTCAACACATACACATCCTCATTCAGCCAATATTTCCTAATAACTAGTGCAGAAACTCTGAGCACTACCTGGGGCCAGAAAGCTGTTGTGAAGAGATGTAAGACATTGGGTTATATGAAACACCTGCAGCACTATTAGAGTTAGCATTTATATCTGGATACAACCCCAAGTTCTTCAGCTCATTGGACCCTTCCATTCTTGACTCCTCGATGAATCTCTGGCCATAGAACCGCAAGAAATTTAGTGATTCGGACCTCGGCTCACCCAAAGACAACCCACCTTCCAACATGCCAACAACGTGAGCCATAGAAGGCCGCAGCGCTGGATCATCATGCACACAACACAAGGCAATCCGCACTAGCTTCTCAACCTCTTCACTTGTCACTCGTCCCTCTAACCTTGGGTCTGCCAGTTCCAAGTACCTTCTCTGCTGGTGCATTTCCAGCGCAAATAGAGGGAAATATATTAGTCTGTGTTCCGAAACAGAAGGGCCTGAGGATGGGGCATTTCCTTCACTGCTACTAGTTTTTGTGCTATGGCTCCATGTTTGTATTGAGCAATTTTTTCGTCCCCTCACAATCTCTAGTAAAACCAACCCATAACTATAAACATCAGCCTTTTCGGAAATTGTGGAGCTCATTATCCACTCAGGTGCAAGATAGCCTCAAGTTCCTCTCATTGTTGTAAATAGAAAAGATTGTTCAGGATTTAGCAGCTTCGACAGCCCAAAATCTGAGATTTTCACTTGTAAATTGTCGTTCAAGAGAATGTTTTCTGGCTTCACATCGCAGTGGATGATTCTGTGCTCACATCCACCATGCAAGTAAGCAAGCCCCCTTGCTGTTCCAATGGCTATTTCCAATCTCTCTTGCCATTCTAGAACAGGACCATTACCGAAGAGTGTACTGCCCAACGAACCTCTGTTCATATACTCGAGAACAAGAAAGTGCTGCCTCCCTTGTGCGCAAAAACCTTTCAATCTAACCAAATTGACATGGTGGATGTTCCCAATTATTGAAATCTCAGTACAAAATTCTTTTTTCCCTTGGATTCCCAAACTAGTAATCTTCTTGACCGCCACAACAGTTTTGTCTGACAGAGTACCTCTGTATACAGTACCAAATCCACCACTACCAATCTGAGTCCTGAAGTTCTCCGTAGCAGCTGCAAGCTCTTCATAAGCAAACCTTCTCGGTAAGCCTGGGATAGAGATCATCTCTACCTCTGCAGACGATGACGAGTTACCCCGGCCTAGTCTTACAGAGTTGGTTTTAGAAAGCCGCTTTTTCCTTAACCAAAGGATTGCAATGATTACAAACACTACTAGTATTAATAAGAATCCTGTTAAAGGTATTAGTACCAAAGCAGCGACTGGTAAGTTTTGTTTCTGACTTATGTTAAATCCGATTGAGTTTCCCTGAGAAGAACCAACCAAAACTTTAATATAACCCAAACGGTCACGGTCCTTATTTTTGTGGTCTGTCCAAATGAAAGAACCTAAATGGTTTTCAAGAAGATAACAAGAACCAGAAGAAATTTCATGGAAAAAGGCCAAACAAGAACAATTTTGAGAGCATAAATCTTGGCAAACCGACAACGTCACATTATTTTTCACGGGTTCCTTAGCAAAATAGTCCATACCAGGGCCGAATTTTAGATAGGAAATGGAGGAATTCAATTGACTGCCATTTCTAGCTGCAGTACAAGCTGGAGGCAGAGAAAGCGAACTATTCACTGGCATGCAATCACCATTGTTTTGATAACTGAATCCAGGTAAACAAGAACAAATTCCACCCAGAGGCTTTCTTCTGCACAATCCAATTTCTTTGCAATTGTGAGGAAGATCACAATCCTCAACTGGTCCTGCAAATTCTACATCCCTGATCCGAGGTGGTCTACCGATGCTAAATCTGCCATCGGGAGCCAACCTACCAATCCTAAAACTTGCTAACCCAATCAAAGCTACTTGAACAACCGGGGAATTATCACTTGCTAGCAAATACAAACCTGTAGCATTCATCACCATCAACGATACGGCCTTGCTAGAGTTCCTGACAGCCTTTGGATCCGTGGACAATTTCCAATAATTCATCTTATTCCAAGACTATTGGTCCTTGAAATTTACGTTCTGAGCACAATTGGCTCCTTAAGTTTTAAGTGAGCATTATTAGTCCCTCAAGATTAAAAAAATGAGCATTGTTAATCCTTTTGTTAACTGCTGTTAGTGTTATTATTTATATGGCTAATGGAACAATGATGTGTCATCTTTTTACATACTTGGACCAACCCAAATAAGCCACATCAATTAAAAATCTAAGTCAGATCCGTGTAAGAAAAACAAACATAACAATCTCTTCACTGCGTCAAGATCATCACTCATCCCTCATCTCTTTCACTCCTTTGTCCCATGGATCTCCTTAGACCAAGAGTGAATGTCTTGTTTGGGTCGAAGAAGGACTTGAGTTTGATGATTGGGTCAGGTAGTTGAAGTCGGAGCAGAGTTGGTCTTCTCTTCAGCCAAATTCTCACTTAGATCTCTGTGTCAACCTAAAATTTCTTTTTCTTTTTTGGGTTTCTGTGTAAGTTCCTTTTGTGGGCTATACTGGGGTCAGGGGAAGAATAGATCTACAGAATTCTATAACTAAACTCACGGGTTCAACTAGGGTGGAGGATGAAAGAGGTGGATGACCATCATGAGCATTGATAGCGTGAGTTTGGGTGTTGCAGAGGACAACAGAGGAGATGATCGAGACTCTTAAGGTTAACTGAGATGAGAGAAAATAAAAAATAAAAAAAATTTTGGCGAGTTGGAGCTTACATAGTTTTTTCTTTTTTTTTTTAATTGACGTGGTTTTTTTTGGTTGGTTTATGTAAAAAGATGTCTCATCATTGTTCCATTTGCCACATAAATAATAACACTAACAGCAAATAACAAACTGACAAACAATGCTCATTTTTTTAGCTTGGGGGACCAATGACACTCACTTGAAACTTCAAGAACCAATTCTGCTAACAGGGTAAACTTAAAGGGACCAATAGTTTTGTTTCGCCTAGTTTATAAGAGCTTGCATCAAGATGATAAACAACATCATACAACAACTTAAAAGAATATTGGAATGGAGACCACATACTTTATACAATCTATGATATTGTTCTGCTTGCTTCCTACTTTTTCGAACCAAAACTCTGAAAATTTTTGGACCCATAACACTGTAGAAGACTTTGCATAGAATTTAAAATAAGGCAAGAGAAACTGAATAATAAACAGAGGATATATAGTAATAGGTCCAGAATAAACCACTCCATAGGCTGAGGTAGAAGTAGTGATAATGTCTAAATGCTTGTTTGGGAGCTAAACTTTTCATTTTTTTTTTTGGGAATAATTAAAACTTTATTAAAAATATGAACATCACCCTGTACACAAGTACACGCAGATAGTCAAATCAAGGGAAATTACAATCATCAAGACATTTGAACAAATTAGAACTTGAATGGTATGATAAAGCAGTCATCCATTCATATAAGGAATATAGAAAAAGCATCTTAAAACTTGTTGTAGACCATTCTAACCCTTCAAATGCTCTAATGTTCCACTCTCTCTGTATAGCCTACATAAATCCTAAAGGTAAAGCTCTGTTAATTAACTAAATGTGTGTTGCCATCTTTGTTTACCAGACCCGCTGGTGGGCAGGTGGGTATTTGTCCGCAGTAGTCTAGTTGATTGGCTGACAAAGGTGCTTCACCCTTTTGAGGTGTCCATGTTACAAGAAAAAGCCAGATCAAGTTGTTTGCTGATTTATAGGAATGAATTATAAAGTCAAAACCACACCAGAATACTCAGTAGTTGGTGTGATGATTAGTGCCTTTTACCAAAAGTGACAAGTTGTAGGTTTGAGTCCGAGAATCAACCTCTCCAAAACAAATGGGAGATAAGGCTGTCTACCATGACCTTCCTCAAACCCCACAAAAGTGAGAGCTTTGTGCACTAGGTACAACCTTTTTTAGCTAGGTGTTCATATCTCCTTTCACTAATCATCTAACTCTAATCTATTAACGAATTCGACATTGTGGCAAGACTGAAAATCTATCCCAACCTAACTTTTTGTTTCTCCAAAGGTTGCAACAAAAAGTAATTGTCTCTAAATCAAATGTGACTTGTCCCCAACCTTCCCATACTTTATTCAAGTAACTCACTTCCAAAGGAGATTTCTTTCCTCCCCAAATCTCCACAATTGTTTACCCAAAAAAATTGGGTTAAAAAGTATCTAGATTCCTCACCCCTAATCTTTCATTCTGCACAATCTCAACTACTATAACTACAAACAATTGATAAAATAGTACTAGCATAAAGAATAATTTAGAAATCGTCAAAAGTTGATGAGATTTTTAAAACTTTTTCATGTTTACAAAATTGATAAAACTTTAGTCACGTTTAAACAAAGCAAAATATTAATTGATTCATTAGCCAATTAAATTTAATATTCAACTCATCAAAATCAAGACCTTATACATTCCACTTTAAAAAAAAATAACAAATCAAACTCTCTTTAGGCTAAGATGCTTATTTCAACATAAACAAACAAACTAAAGAGTATCAAAAATATGGAAGTATATAACTAATTCAATGAATCCATGAATAGCGGAGAGCCAAAAACCCAACCCTTCCATGGCTTTTATATCATAAGAAAGCACATGATTTTGATTTTATTATATTTATTTTTTTTTTTGAGAAATAAGAAAGCACTTGATATGTCTCAATTGAGATGGCACCTTCCAATTCTCAAACTAAAATATAGAACCCAGAATTCAAAATCATACCTTGCTGCTATATTCCTCAGTTTGAGGATAAATAAGAATAGAGAGAGAGAGAGAGAGAGACAACAGAGGATGTGCTAGTTGGTTTGAGTGGAGCAGGGTTTGCTAAACTCTTTTATTATATGCAAAAATAAACCTATGATGCACGGGTACGGATATGGGTATTGGTACGATACGGGTACAAGTAAAGGGGATACAACATTTTTTCAAATGCTTAGAATACGATATGTCAGGGATACAACAATTATTTAATTAATTATTATTTATTTTTAGGCATATTTAAATAATTTTGGACATAAATTTTGTTTAGGTTTTAAAATTAAGTAGCTACAATATCATGTTTGAAAATCTAGTATACAAGATTTTTTAAGAAAAAATTATATATAAAAAAATAATAAAAATTATATACAAGGCTGCAACAGTGCAACATAATAAAAAAGTATACCGAGTTTTTATTTTATGCTTTAAAATGTTTATATTCAACTTTCAATATCCATTGAGACTGCCATGATGATGGTGCTGTTTTTTTAAGGGAAAAAAAGAAATAAATAATATCCGTGCATCCCAGAAATAAAACCAATTGGGCTCTAGAAATAAAAAAATGCAAATATAAAGTTAAAATTTCATAAAACAAACATGAATTCTAATATCAAACTCCAAATAAATAATATAACATGCAACAAAGAAGACCAAAAAAGAAAAAAGAAAAAGAAAAGATACTATAACAGCTAAATATACAAATAAAACAGTAATTAAATGACATTATAACCCAGAAATTAATATTGAAAACTGAAGAAGCATACCTTCATCATAAACTTTTTTAATTTGATAAGATCATACCTTGCTCAGAAACCTTGAAAAATGAACAAAATTTAAATAGATTAGTAAACCAAAGGGCCAAGCTGGACACAAAAACCCAATTTCATTCCCACTAACAAACAAGAGAACAGGTAAGGGGGAAAATCAAAAAATTAAAGTAAACACATCACCTACCATTTTTAAAACTCCAAGTGACAAAGAATGGCAACCCCCTACAAAGCAACATTTTTGCCAAAGATTGCATATTGTGACACATCAAATAAAATATTATGACTATGAAATTGAAATCTGCTGTCAACACTACAAAACTTTTTTTCTTAAAAAAAAAACCTTCAAATTTAACAAAGACATTTAACAAAGTGCTGACATTAATAATTCCACTAACATCAGTATCACAGGAGAGAAGAAATAGAAACTGACTATAACATAAATGTTTATGATGAAATAAATGAAACTAACGTCAGTATTACAGCAAAGATATTGAAGGAGAGAAGAAACATAAACTGATTATAACATCGATATTTCTGATATAATCTAAACATTAGAAGCTGCATTTGCCTGATAAAAAAGAAGGAATGACAAAATTTACTAAAGTTTTTTTTAATGACCTTCCATTCAAGTTAAATATTACTATAACCACTAAATCATGCGCATTTCTCTTAGATGCAAATGCAATATTTTTTAAAGAAAGTACAGTAAAGCATTACCAAAAATTGTGAAAGCCTAAAGACATAAGACATAAACAACAGTAAATGGGATATAAAGACTAAGACATAATCATAAATTAAAAAGGTTATCAATGTTCAATATAAAATTTTTTAGAAACAACAAGGGGAAAAAAAAAATCAATAGGATATTGCTGAGAAAACCAAAGAGAAACTTGATCTCAACCTTACATCACTCCAACAAATTGTTTTAACTTGTATCTTTATTCAAAAATGAAACCTCTATACTTTAGGAAAAGAATATTGATATCTAGAGATACAAGAGAGTGTGGCCTTTGAAACCCTATCTATTGAAGATAAAAGGAAGCTTATGTTTGAAGCATGCAAATGTTAATCTTAATAGACTGCCTCGAAAAAAACAAAAGACTCAAAATATTGACCAAAGCTCCAAAAGGCATATGAGTGGTAACAATTCATGACCTTAAGTTTAGGTATTTTCCAATGAGATAAAGTACTTAGAAATTGTCATAACTGCAGAATAGCAAGACAAAAAGATACCAGGACAAACATGTTGTCTTTTTCTCAAAACTATACATTGAGAATGAAGAAGAAAATACAAGAATCAGCACAACAGAGTTTGGCAAACCAAGAGACCTAAACACAGAAATAGGGGCGGAGCCAAGGGGGACGAGAGGGGCACTTGCCCCCCCTGACTCCTTTAAGAAATGCCTTGATACCTGCTATCTGATGTGCATTTAAGTAGTTTGCCCCCTGTTAGTGGAAAAAATAGAAAAATCACTCCTACTATTATGAAACAGCCTTGACACCAGAAAGAAAGAATGGAAAAAAAAGCTTCTCAATTCCCTCACACAATCACAGTTTCACTTATTTTACTATTTTTAAATAGTATTTATTTCAAGTAGTTTTGATCTTGTCCCATCCATTATATTGTTTATAGTACTTTTCTTCCCTATTCTAATTTTTCTTTTCTTTTCTTATTATAATTATAATACTATAAACATAACATTTTTCATAATAAATTTCATAATTGTGAAAATAGTTAACTGTGAAGGGTGAACAACTTACATTGATGGACCAACCACTTTATTTCCTTCACAACTCACAATCCACTATTTTAACAATTTTAAAATTTATTGTGAAAAAATTGTGTTTGTATGACAACTCAATTAGTAGGTTCTATAGTTAACTTTTGTAGATTGATTTATTTATTTTAAGCAATCAAATTATGTCTAAATTTTATGTATTTAAATTAATTTCTCACTTTGGTTGTTAGTAACTAGGATTGATTATTTTTTGTTTCTTTGTTTTAATAATATGAAATATATACAATTGTCTATTTATTTTGTTATTATTATCAATTAATATTTTTAGATTAATTTTGATTTTAGTATTCTTTTTCAATCTTGCCCCCCCTAAATTGAAATCTTGGCTCCGCCACTGCACAGAAAGGCATTGACATCCAATATAGCAAGAAGGGCTTGCTGAGGCCACAAAGGCAATCAAATAAGCTACCTACCATTGAAGAAATGCCACAAAACTTATTCCAGCATTTTTTTGAACAATTGACTTACCTCCATTTTATACATTGAAATATAAAATTTATGGAAACAATTATTAGAATTAAAAGGATCATTACCTCCATCATAACAGCTCCTTTAATGCAAATAAAGATCAAATTCGGTAGCATATACATTTGGGTGAAGAGTGTTTTCTTGTAGTATGGATTGTTATATTACTTTGTATTAGACTACTTGCAAAAAAAATGTATGTCCATATCTAATGCCACTGTGTGAATTTGTAAGAGCAATGACAATTAGATATTAATAATAAAATATAGAGAGGATAACTTATGCAAAAAAAAAAATTAACTGAAAATGTAAAAGACATAACGACATTTGTTCTTTAACATTTTTTTATACCGACACTGGTCTCTGGATATTTTTGTTTAGTAATCAGCTAGTAACACAAATGAAAAATAAATTCAGTAAAAATTAACTGTAAGAGAAGAGAGCCCTATGTAGAAATTAAATCAATAATTCTTCTTAAAGTATAATCAATGGTCTTACAAGCAAGAGAGCCCTATGTAGAATGAAATAGTTGAAAAGTGAAGTTAAAGATATTAGATAAACTCAAATAAAGACATTCATAATTACAAACTTTGATTTGCAATAGCGTACTACTATGTGCATGTTCATAAGCATATAATTTAGTATCTCATAACAGAACATAACATTTCAACAAAGTTGATGCACAGTTCAAGATAAAATCCATTAAAATCAGAAGCACAATCATACCATTACTACTACAATAGGCTGACAGCAAGAATTGGCTCACAAGTTATGATAGGTTCACAAAAAACTATCCTCATGAGTTGCAAGCTGTTGACTTTGCAAAGGAAAGCTGATGGACAACAGGCTAAGCTGAAGAATTTAGGAATAAACACAGCAACAAGTGAGAAACAGAATATATGATACAGATTTGGGCATGTAGACACATAATATGGTTATCAGTACCCTAAGAAATATTTCATCTTCTGGACTGAATGAAACAAAAATTTGAAGGTCTACATGCACTATACAGCAAATACAAGTTTGAACAATATAAAAGCAAAATTACAATAAAATAAGTGAACAAGAAATATGGTATAGTTTATTCCAAAGCAAAAAGATAGGAAAAAGGACATTTGAGAGAATATACCAATTTTAGATTATTTTGCACTAGCTTAGAATAGGAGCCAAAAGTTTTTCTTAAAATTTGGAACAGGGTGAATCCTGGACCACTCTTTGCTGTAGTACATGACCACTATTTTGGAAATGAAGGATAACCAAAATTTGAGAAGTATATGAACAAAAAATTTAGTAAATAGCAAACTAAATTGAAAGTAAGAAAAAGAACCGACAAGAAAGGATTCATAAAAGGTTTGTGAAATAAGGAAATCAAATG
The DNA here is from genome assembly GCA_030445155.1 of Quercus variabilis. Classification (NCBI taxonomy): domain Eukaryota; kingdom Viridiplantae; phylum Streptophyta; class Magnoliopsida; order Fagales; family Fagaceae; genus Quercus; species Quercus variabilis. Next base: position 49,385,538 of record CP129453.1, read on the forward strand.
AGAGGCAGATGAGAATGAATGAACTCACAAATTCAATGAAACAATTGCATTGGAACCAAGTGCTACCTGCGGCTTACAACATTGATACAATGATATCAGAATATCAAGATGGAATATATTCTAAGTAAAAAAATTAGAAAATGACGTAGGGAAAGTAGGAGGAAAGAGTGGACAATTCGCATGAATGATATATTCTTATTGGATTAAATTAGTAATTCATATATTAGAAGAGAAAAGAGGATTTGAGAAAACTTAGCAAACTTATAAACTTCCATTATCTTGGGACTAGATAAAAACTCCCTAAATTAATTAAAATTTTCCTTCAGCTGCACATAATAGACATGTTGTCCCAAGTGACTGCACATTGAGACAACAAATTTATTGGCTTATAAGATGGCCAAAAAAAATATATATTAAAGCCATCAACACCTTCAGTGCTGCCTGAAATTTTATTTAAACTGACTGCATGAACCAGTAAAACTGACCTCCCAATCCAACATGAAAACAAATATCAGCAAGACCTTCACTCACAATATCTCATTCCTATAAAACTCAACTCCATTTTCCCACAATAACTCCACTCCTATAAACATAGCAATTATGACCCAGCCGAAAATCAACAAAATCTATTGCCAAGAACTGATCGATGAAATATTACAGTATAAAGTCAAGAAATACAAGGCAAGGCTATTTGAAATCAATAAGTGAAGGTTTCAGGAATGAGCAGGTGGACTTCGGGCTCTAATAGTAATTAATCCAATATTTAATAGGTAATAATTTGATGAAAGAAAATTGGCTAGTAATCAGAAATTTGAAAAGAAAAAAAAGGCAATTGCTAACAATCAGATAAAAATTTAATTACTACACTTTTAGCAACTATTTAAGTGTTTGTGATAATTTGCAGAGGCACAAAGTTAAGTAGAACCAAGCCAAATGGCAGCAATCACAAAAATTTTAATTATATTGTGCTTTTAGTGAATTTTCACAAATTACTGCAGATAAGTTCAAATATTGAATATTGAACTATCGTTTTCTTTCCAAAAAAAAAAGTTCAAATATTGAAGAAGAAGAGTTGAATTTTTAAGTGTTGCCACGATGGTTGGTGAGTTTAATTTCTACTATTATTTCAGAAGCCATTAAACCAAGTTGCAACATTTATATATTTCATCAATGGCTTCCAATTTAGTATTCATACCAGGAATACTCTCACCAATTATGAATACAAGAGGATATAGGTTAAGTATGAGTAGACATGTTGACAATTTAACTGAATTTTGTTTAGTAAATGACCAATAATGAAGTAAATTATGTACGCATAATTCAAATGGTAAGAGAAAGAAAACACGAAGAGCCTTGGCATCAGTTGTCATCAAGTAAATTATTTTCCCAGTCACATTCTTCATAGAAATAAGAGCAATCTGGCCACCTTCAAAAGGTAAAAACCATATATAGATATATTAGAACCATCACCATTTTCATTGCTGCCTAAAAATTTAATATAAATTTTGCTCACACTAGTAGAACTGGGGATAAATTACCTATCTTTTCAAATTTATACTTAACTCTAGATACATTAAAAAATCCATTAAAATCAGAAGCACATTTGTACCATTACTACTATGATAGGCAGACAGTAAGATTTGGCTCACAAGTTATGATAGGTTGACAAAAAACTAACCTCTTGAGTTGCAAGCTGTTGAGTTTGCAAAGGAAAGCTGAAGGACCACAGACTAAGCTGAAGCATTAGGGAATAAATACAGCAACAAGAGAGAAACACAATATATGATACAGATTTGGGAATGTAGAGACATAATATGGTTATCAGTACCCTATGAAAAATTTCATCTTTTGACTTGTATAGATTATTTCCTCATCACTGTCATTAGGAGATGCTTGCAATTCACCCTAATATTAAACGAAGTTTCTTGAAGGCAAGAAGCCAAAAAAACATGAGAAACCACAAAAACTGAATATTATCAACTCAATAACAGAATAGCACAAGAAGGAAAAAAGCATTATCATAAAATGGGTCAAACAAAAATCTTAAAATGAACTACATCAAGAAACTCATGTAACGTTAACCTAGCTCCCATATATCATTGAATTAACTAAAAAACATATACTCATAATTGAATCAAGTAAAAAACATATACCTAGCTTCATTCTGTATTGGATATGGTGAAAAGGAAAGATAATCAGGGTTCAAAATAGGTCTGAACAATCAACTCATGTTTGGGTTTGGAATTGTTATATTCATTGTACATTTGCTTATTAATGTCAATATAAAAAATTATGTTCAAAAGCAGTGGAATAGATACATTGTCATAGTGTTAGTTAGGAGACCTCCTCTACCCTGTCACTAACAAAACTGTTCTGGGGCATAAAATCAGTTGACGAGTACTCTTATGATTAAATGATCTTAATACAAGTTACAGATATCCACCTCAAAATTCTAAATGGCCCCCTACTGTTCAAATCGCTCTCAAGTTAATAGAGACTTATTGCACAAAAGTGCCACAAAATCTGAAAAGAAAGACAACAACAATCAAAGCTCTATGCAGCTTTTTCCATCTTATGCATCTTAATTTGTTCTTAATTGAGAGCAATTGAAATGACAGGGGACTATGTGAAACTCTGAGACACATTAGGAGATATTAGCAATTGACCCTAATATTAAATCAAAGGCAAGATACCAAAGAGATCTAGCTCAATTGGCACTTCCTCCCCTAAAGAGTGTCAGGTGGAGGGTGAAGTCATGGGCTCAAGACCCATTGTGTGCGTGTAACATACCAATCAGAAAACGAAATAAAATAAATTTTATTTAAAGTAAGATAACAGTGGAGTGGGGGGCTCTAGTTTTTAAGTAAACAAGCTTTTAAATCCCAAACCAACAACTGGTTATTGATCCAAAACAAAGAAACCAGTTGCACCATGACCATTTGGAAAGAATCTGCCTAAAAATTCTAAAACCTAAGAACAAAATCACTATAACAGCACATAAAATTACTTAAAGAACCATTCAAGACAGAAACATTTGGCTTACTGATCCTCTTTTGAATAATTAAGATGTTAGGGGATTGGACAAAGTCAGCAAATTAGGTTTACACATTTATTGTGCACCATCTTTGAATGGTAGAGGAAAATCATAATTTTTTATTATTTTGATAAGTAAGAAAGAAAGAGGAAATTATAATATTAAACTTAGATTTGGCTCACATGACAATTAGTTAGCAACATCCTAGTTAGAAATAACTAATAAGTAAAATAACAACCAGACATCATTGAAACCATAACAATTCTAAACCAATCTACTAATCAATTAAAAATTTAATTAAGGGAAAAAACATATACAAAACTCAACCGCAACGGACTTACAACAAAAAGAAACAGTTTAAGATCACCAACACAGATACTAACAGTACAAATTTATTCAAAACCTATCAACAACATCTAAATTATTAAACAGCACTAACAAAGCATTAAGCAACTTCTCAAATTCCATAGTGGAGGAATTTATGAGCATCAAATAGTGGAAGAATGACCCATCTCAAATAAATCAAGAACCCGCAACAATGGTTTTTTGAAAAGTAAGAATCTGCAACAATGGTTTATTCACAATTGTTTTTGTTGAAAGTAAGTAATTTAACCTACCAAGAGAAATAAGTTTTTGTTGACAAAGTAATTACACAAATTATTAAATTTCAGTAAACCTAAATAAATGAGTAGAATAAAAGTCATGCAAAGTAATGAGAGAGAGAGAGAGTTCGGAATACCTTGGTGTCATTGCCATTGTCGCTATTGTTGATGCTTGGAGAGGTTGTGGCTACAGCTCATGAACCATTGTCCCCAAATCTGGCAAAGCATGGTTTGAACAATAGATACCCATATAAAGACCAAAGAAGCAGAGTAGAAAAAAAAAAGTATACACAGTGTCAGACCAGTCACGCTCAAACAAGAAGCAAATTTTAAAATCAAACAAATGGACCACAATACAATGAACTTTGATAGAAAATTTTACCAATGCAATGGAGTAGTGAAGGATTGCAATGAAAACCAACAATCCCAACAGTACATAACAATTCAACAAAGTTGATGCACAATTCAAGATAAAATCCACTAAAATCGGAAGCACAATCATATCATTACTACTATGATAGGCTGATAGCAAGAGTTGGCTCACAAGTTATGATAGATTGACAAAAAACTGACATCATGAGTAGCATGCAGTTGACTTAGCAAAAGAAAGCTGAAGGACCACAGGCTAAGCTCAAGAACTTAGGAATAAATACAGCAACAAGTGAGAAACAGAATATATGATACAGATTTGGGCATTTGGACACATAATATGGTTATCAGTACCCAATGAAAAATTTCATCTTCTGCTTTTGTGTAGATTATTTCCTCATCACCGTCATTAGGAGATACTTGCAATTTACCCTAATATTAATCGAAGTTTCTTAAAGGTAAGATGCCAGTGAGATCTAGCTCAATTGGCACTTCCTCCACTTGCAAGTGCCCAATGGACAGGGAGGTCAGGGGCTTAAGACCCATTCAGTGCGTGTATAACATGTCAATCGAAAAATAAAATAAAATAAAGTTTATCTAAGGCAAGATAACAGTGGAGTGGGGGGCTTTAATTTTTAAGTAAATGTTAGAATTTATAGATAGAAAAAACAAGAGAAAGAACAGAGGGTGAGACAACCTTAATATGGCAACCTTCATGAAGCAATGGGAGTTGAACATATAAAATGTAAACAATTCCGTATGTCTAACTATATGGCAATCCTACAATTTTAGACGTAGAGCACTCACAAATGATTAGCCTTCGCCGATGTATAGTAAAAAGAAATATTCATATCAGGAAACATAATAGTAAGATCAGGCTTTGTAGAACTACATACACCAAACCAATGAAACCAAGGAGACAAATCTGATAGCAGGTATTGTAGGGATATAGAAATATATGCCCCTTGCATTATATTTTCCCAAGTTTAAAGCAGTCGTGAGAGAAAAAAGGCCATCATCTTCATCTATGAATGTGCCAGGAGCAAAGGAAGAAGAACTCACACACAAAAACTTTTAACCCCACTGGCTTACCTGTCAATATTTTGAAAAACCATACCAAACAACAGTAGATAAAACTACAACATAAGGGTAGACATCGGTGTTTCTTATGGATAATCAGTATTAACTTAATAATTTATATTTCATTGCATTTTTGCTCAAGAACCACAAGTCCAAATAAAATTAATGCAGAGCTTCAAAATTCAAACTTATTTCAGTTCGGTGCTCCTTCAATTTCAATAAAAAATTAGTAACTTTACTAAAACAGAAAATTACTTCACATATCAGAAAAGATTATGCATGCCAACACAATATATGAATTAAACTATGAAATTAAATTACAACTTTGAATTAAAAGACAAATCATCCAACAAAATAATAATTAAAGAAATGACCAGTGGTGAATTTATGATATGGATGATCCTCCATACTTAAAAGCCAACACAATGCTATCAACACATGAAAACTACATATATCAAAATATTAAGATGGAATATATTCAAAGTAAAAAGTTAGAAAATGTTGTAGGAAAAGTGAGAGGGAAGAGTGGACAATTAGCATGAATGATATATACATATTGGATTAAATTAGTGCTTCATATATTAGAAGAGAGAGAGGATTTGAGAAAACTTAGCAATCTTATAAACTTCCATTATCTTGGGACTAGATAATAACTCCCAAAAAATTAATTAAAATTTTTCTTCGGCTGAACATAATAGACATGCTGTCCCTAGTTACTGCACATTGAGGCAACAAATTTATTGACTTATAAGATAGCCAAAAATTTGGGAAAACCAATGAGTTTTATTATCCTCTCCCATCTGTTTCACACTGAAGTTATCCAAGAACATACATAATGATGCAGCCACCCTCTATCCTTAGGACTGACAACCAGCCAGCCAACCTTTCTGGCCTCTTAGGACTGCCAGCAGCCCCTTATTTTGACTTCTCATATCTGCTATGTATCCTCATTAATTACAGGTTTGACCTATGTAACTATTAGCTACTTTATTTCCTAACAGTTAAAGATTATAAATAGGCTAGCTATTTAAGAGTAAAATCAGTTTTTGATGTGAATATAATTCAGTTTTAGACCTGGACAGAAACTTGTTTCTCCAGCTTCTCGGTAATTCCAGCTTTAATTCTTAATTTTAATGCAATTCTAGTTCAAGTTCTCAATCAATTGATCTTGATTTCCATCATTTGGTATCAGAGCACAGATTTGGTCCTCTTTTTTCCCTACCAATTTGATCATTTGAGCCCTAGATTTCCTTGTGTTTCTTTTTTTCTCCCTTCATTCAAGATCCTAGAATTTAGATCTAGGTTCCTTGTGACAATCAAATCTGTGGCTGTTGCAAATATCACAGATTTGATCACTTGTGTTGTTACTTCTATTTACAATTTTTTTCAAAGATTGTGAAGCTTCTAATGGCTCAAGGAAGGAGAGGAAGGACAGGCGGAATAAGGGGGAATCAAATGAATGTTGGGGAAGGAGTTGAAGCCAACCCTCTAGTGGGAAGGAATGTTGGACAGAATCAAAACATAGAGAGAGAAGACATGATTGCTGAATTAAGGAGACAAATTGCGGCACTTACGGAGGTGGTGCAGTGTATGCAGCCTCCTCATGAGATTACTGATGTGTCCGATAACTCTCATTCTCATTTTGAGAACCCTTTGGGAGCTCCTCCAAGGGGTAGGCCTTATGTGGAAAGAAATGAGCCAAGGCTTGACTACAACTTCAAGGTTGAAATTTCAGAATTTCAAGAGAGTCTCAAACCGAAAGACTTTGTAGATTGGCTTAACACCGTTGAAAGGGTGTTCGATTATTTTGAAGTTATAGATGAAAAGAAAGTGAAGCTAGTCGCTATTCGCCTTAAAGGGAGAGCTTCCGCTTGGTGGGAACAATTGCAAATTTCTCGCCAAAGAAGTTGTAAAGTCAAGATCAAGAGTTGGGAGAAGATGAAGAAAAAGCTCCGTGAGCAATTTCTTCCTTTCAACTACACCCAATCACTCTACAAATACCTACACAACTTTAAGCAAGAGGGAAGTGTAGAGGAGTATACGGAGGCGTTTCACCAACTTGTAGTAAGGGTAGATTTGAATGAAAGTGAAGAACAAATGGTTGCAAGGTACTTGAGTGGATTGAAGCCATCCATCCAAGATGTCCTTAGTCTTCAATCATTGTGGAACGTGTTGGAAGCCTACAACCGGGCTTTACTAGTAGAGAAGCAACAAACTAGGCCAGCTTTAAGGTCTGGACAGTGGGGTTCCAGGTCTGGGCAGCGGATTTCTAGCCAATATAAGGTTGGAAATTCAAGTACAAATGGGAGAGGAGAAACTTCTGGGGTTGAACAGCAACCAGCAGGTTCTAAATCTGCTATTACAGCCCCAAAACAGTCCCAAACAGCCACTGTTGGCGGGGGTAGACAGCAACAGGTGGGTACTTTCAAATGTTTCAAGTGTGGAGAGCCGGGGCATTGATCTTCGGATTGTAGGAAGAAAGCTCTTATGTTGGAGGAAGTAAAAGAGCTTGAACATGGAGATGGAGAACCCATCTTTGATCAACCTTCAAATGAGGTTGGTGGTGATTTTGAAGAAGAAGAGGGCTTGACACTTGTGATGAGAAAGACTCTTCTTGCTCCTAAATTCAATTCCGAAGAAGATTGGTTGAGAACCAATATTTTTTACACAACTTGCAGCATTGGAGGAAGAGTTTGTAATATGATTATCGATGGGGAGAAGTTGTGAAAATGTGGTCTCTCAGGAGGTGGTTGATAAGTTGAGGCTTGCCACTCAAGATCACCCACATCCCTACAAACTTTCTTGGTTCAAGAAGGGTAATGAGGTTAAAGTAACGAAGCGTTGCTTGGTGCCATTTTCTATCCAGAAGAAATATTTTGATGAAGTTTGGTGTGATGTAGTACCAATGGATGCATGCCATATCCTTCTTGGAAGACCTTGGCAATATGATCGCCAAACGATGCATGATGGGAAGAAGAACACCTATACCTTAAGCAAAGACAATCAGCAATTTACTTTGCTGCCAATGAAGGAAAATGTGACTTCTAAATCCTCTACAACCTCTTTACTCGCTTCTAAAAGCTTCATTCAAGAAAGTCAATATAGCGGCTACATTTTCGCATTAATTCCAGTCAACACAATGGCTGGAACTGATGTTCCTAGTGCTGTCACTGAGTTATTACAACAATATGGTGATGTTTTTCCCCATGAGTTACCTCCTAACTTGCCTCCTATGCGAAACATTCAACATGCCATTGATTTGGTACTGGGTGCACCCCTTCCAAACAAGGCAGCATATCGTATGGCTCCAAAGGAGAAGGAAGAATTGCAAAAACAGGTTCAGGAGCTTCTTGATAGAGGCTACATTCGGGCTAGTATTAGCCGTTGTGCAGTACCCGCTCGCTTGACTCCTAAGAAGGATGGCACACATCATGGATTATTTGAATGGCATGTTATGCCATTTGGTTTGACAAATGCACCTAGCACTTTCATGAGGGTGATGACACAAATGTTGCAACCACTATTGGGGGTTTGTGTTGTGGTGTATTTTGATGATATTTTGGTGTATAGTCACTGTTTGGAGGATCACTTGGTGCATTTACAGCTTGTGCTTGACATTTTGAGGAGAGAAAAGTTTTATGTGTAGCTTTGGGATGGATCAAGTGGTGTTCTTGGAGTATGTTGTGTCTTCCAAAGGAGTGTTAATGGATGAAAACAAGGTTAAGGCAATTGTTGATTGGCCTACACCTTCTAGTGTGCATGAGGTGAGGAGTTTCCATGGTCTTGCTACCTTTTATAGAAGGTTTCTTAGCAATTTTAGCACCATTGCAGCACCTCTCACCAATTGTCTCAAACAAAAGTCCTTTGTTTGGATTGATGAAGCCCAAGAAAGCTCCCAACTTTTGAAGAGGAAGTTAACCGAAGCTCCTATCCTTGCCTTGCCCAATTTTGACCAGATATTTGAGCTTAATTGTGATGCATCAGGAGTGGGAATTGGGGGTGTTCTTAGCCAAGAAGGGCAGCCCATAGCATTCTTTAGTGAGAAGTTGAATGAAGCAAAACTTAGGTATTCTACCTATGACAAGGAATTCTATGCTATTGTTCAAGCCATCAAGCATTGGAGTTACTATTTGGCCTACAAGGAGTTTATTCTACACACCGATCATGAGGCTTTGAAATATCTCAATAGCCAATCTAATGTGAACAAGAGATATGCTAAGTGGGTAAGCTTTTTGTAGCAATTCACTTTCTTATTGAAACATCAGTCAAGAATTCTCAACAAAGTGGCTAATGGGTTGAGTAGGAGGACTAATTTCTTGGTGGAAATGCAAGTTAAGGTTGCTGGTTTTGAAGTTTTCAAGGAGAATTACCAAGATGCCCCACATTTTGGTGATTTATACCAACAATTGCAGCAGGGACAGCAACCTACCAAGTCTGACTTTTGGTTGAAGGATGGATTTCTTTTCAAAGGACTGAAATTATGTGTGCCTAAATGTTCTCTAAGGGAGTTGATGGTTGTTGAACAACATAATTTGCGGCATTTTGGCAAATCAAAGACCCTGGAATTCCTTAAACAAGACTACTTTTGGCCAGGAATGACTAAAGATGTTGAGCAGCATGTTCAAAGGTGCCAAGTTTGTCAAAAAGGAAAGGGTACAACCACTAATGCAGGTCTGAATTTACCCCTTCCAGTGCCTAATAAACCATGGGAATATATTAGTATGGATTTTGTTCATGGTTCCTATCCCAAGTTGGGAGCAAGGAAAGTAGGTCCATGCAAAGTATTGACTAAAATCAATGACAATGCCTACACAGTCCAACTACCCCCTCACTTAAACATCTCTAATGCCTTCAATGTGAAGCATTTGAAGCCTTATTTTCCAACTGAAACTTGAGGGCAAGTTTCCTTTATGGAGGGAGTATGATGCAGCCACCCTCTATCCTTAGGACTGACAACAAGCCAGCCAACCTTTCTGGCCTCTTAGGACTGCCAGCAGCCCCTAATTTTGACTTCTCATATCTGCTATATATCCTCATTAATTACAGCTTTGACTTATGTAACTATTAGCTACTTTATTTCCTAATAGTTAAAGATTATAAATAGGCTAGCTATGTAAGAGTAAAATCAGTTTTTGATGTGAATATAATTCAGTTTCAGACCTAGACAGAAACTTATTTCTCTAGTTTCTCTGTAATTCCAGCTTTAATTTTTAATTTTAATGGAATTCTAGTTCAACATAAGGTTATCACCTCTAAAGGATCCACACAAATGACCATAACAATGTGCCAGCTGGGATGACAAAATTGATGAGTTTTATTAACCTCTTCCACATTAACGTCTTCACAAACAATTTATTCACATTAACTAACTAGGATAAAGAGATGAATGCATTGAATGCATTATAACAAAGCAATCCATAGGGAAATTTTGATTGTAAAATCTCATGCCCATTGATATTATGTTTACAAAACTGGAAACCAAGAGGTAGTCTCCACTAACTACATATCCTTTAAAATAATCCCAATACAAAGAAAATTGCCTTCTTCTTTTTTTGCATGAAGTAGTATTTTTACAATGAAACTTTTATTACCTATCCCAAAAAAAAAAAAAAAAGAAAAAAAAAGAGAGAGACATGAAAGATATAGATTATTTTGTTCTGAAATAAATATCTATATTTAGAAAAATAAAATACCTTAGAGGAACAATGACATGGAACAAGTATCAAGTAAAGAAACTCTAATAAGGGCAATGTTTAAGCGAGATCATTAATAAATGGTAACTAGAACCACATTATCCAGAGACTTACCTCGAACACCCCAAAACTGCACACATTTTGTGATGCGCCTCCAACACCAAGTGAATTTGGGGAAACTACATCATTACTTCCATGTCAACATGTTACAAGTTTTTGACTCAAGTCCCTAGCCTCAGCAGCTTTATTACGCGCATCTTCAATAGCCCAAATTTGTTGAACATGAGTTTGGTGTGTACAAGAAGACATACCAGAATCAATTCAAAACCTCAAAGAAATCTATTTGGGGGGGGGGGGGGGGGTGGTTGTGTGTGTTGGTGTTGTTTGGGGGGGAGGGATGCAGATGTAGATTGGGCACGGTTACAATGACAAAGTTGACTTCTAAAAGTTCTACAATATGACGATGTCACAATTGTATCAAGCCCAGCTCATTAGATATGATTAACAAACAAAGAAGCAATGCACCATAATACATGAATGAAATGATATACAAAATGCTAGGCATACTACCAAAGTCAAATAAAATATAAAGGAAACAGATATCTCCCTACATTTAACTGATTCAATGAAATGGAATCTTTGCCTCACAAAAATGTAAATGTTCACATGCCTAGTTCCTACTGTTATGAACTCAAATAGAACATAAAAATTACCATAAAAAATAATTGGGAAACCTCAACCAAAGTCAACTACTATAATTTTTTTTTTTTTTCCTGTTAGTTAAAAGTGAAGATGGAAAACCTCAATCAAAGCTAGTATTTTTAAATTGGCCGATAAAGAGGCATGCAAAAGATTTTTAGTTGCTTTTGATGACAACCAACAAGTAAAAAGACTAACAATAGGTGTCTACCTAATAATCTAGTAAGCTATTTAAGTCACCGGCATGGAAGCTTCAAGTTAGGAAACCATACAAATGACATTAAAATAATTTATGGCATCAATTACTTCTCAAGTTAGAAAATAGCATCAAAATAATTCATGACGTTAACCAACTACGATAAAGATTAAAATTCCAGTAACATTGAAACAAAGTGAGAGAGGCCCTAGTCATATACTAACATTTTTTCTCACAAGGGTGAACGGTATACTGACCTTTAAAATTTGTACAAACAAAAGACCAACTTATTAGAGAATGGACAAATCAAAACATTACAGTGAAGTCAATGCAATGGTAAAAAGTAGAAGAGGATTTATACATAAAAATAATAGAAAAAAAAAAATTAAAGGGATTGAATGAAACAAAAATTTGAAGGTCTACAAACACCATACAGAAAAATATGTTGCACACTTACACTACATTAAAATACAAGTTTAGAACATTATAAAAGCAATATCACAGCAAAATAAGTGAACAAGAACTATGGTATAATTTATTCCAAAGTAAAAAGTTAGGAAAAATGACACTTGAGAGAAAATACCAATTTTAGATTATTTTAAGCTAGCTTAGAATAGTTACCGAAAGGCTTTCTTGATATTTGGCAAAGGGTGAATCCTGGACCACTCTTTGCTGAAGTACATGACCACTATTTTGGAAATGAAGGATAACGAAGATCTGAGAAGTATATGAAAAACAGATTTAGTAAATAGCAAACTAAATTAAAAGTAAGAAAAAGAACCGACAAGAAAGGATTCATAATAGGTTCGTGAAATAAAGAAATCAAATGAGAAGCAGACGAGAATGAAAGAACTCACAAAGTTCAATGAGGCAATTTTATTGTAACAAAGTGCAACCAGTGGCTTGCAACAATGATGCAATGATACCAAAACATGAAAACTACATATACTAGAAAATGTCGTGAAAAAGTTAGAATATCAACATTTTGTTCATGTAGATATGCACATTGGCTACAAAACGAGTCTCTATAATACACACACACCTATATATATATATATATAAATATATATTGTTAAATTACCGATTGTTCCAAAAGCTTAAACTTTTGAGGTATGATAAATTTAATCATTTAATCAATACTTTTAGTTCTCCCCCTCATGTGTGGACTAAAACTACCTTTTAATATGTGAGATTCAACATATAGGAATTTAAATGGGAGGTACGGTGGAAGAGATAGGGATTGAACTCAAGACCTCATACTCTGATACCGTATTAATTACCGATTATCCTATGGTAATTTTTTTTTTTTTTTGATAAGTAATAAGTTATATTGATATCAAAACAGAACACCCTAGTACACAGAGAGTGAACAAGGATTAAGAAATCAAATACAAAAATTGCAGGAGTCTAGGAAATCAATATAAAAAGGGAATGATTGTTTTTGCAAAGCAAACAACCAATCCATTAAAGTTCTAAAAAAGAGTAGCTTGAGGTCCAGAATAGATCTTTCAATATCTTCAAAACATCTACTATTTCTCTCCCTCCAAAGACACCACATTAAGCAATGAGGAATGATGGACCAAATATAACCATTTCGATGATAACCAAAGCTGCCTTGCCAACACCCTAACAGCCCCAAAACAGTATGCGGCATAACCCAAGTTACTCCAAATAGACCCCAACCATAGACCATAGATCCATAGCAAAAGGACAATGAAGGAATAGATGGTCAACCAATTCACCATTTCTCTTATACATGTAGCACCAATCCAAAATCCACACCTTCCTTTTTCGTAAATTATCAATTGTCAAGCATTTCTCTAAGGCAACAGTCCAAACAAAGAAAGCTACTCCAAAGGGAATATTTTGTTTCCAAATACTTTTTCAAGGAAATCCATAGAAAGTGTTGCCAACTAAAATTCTATAATAATCACTAACCATAATAGCCTTATCTATGCTAGGTATCCAACACATTTTATCCTCACCTACCCCCTTATAGGAGAACCATATATGGTTTCCATGAAGTCTGACATAGCCTCTATATCCCGAGCATGCACACCCCTAAATCATTTAATCAATACTTCTAACATATATATATATATATATAGATAAACTGAACTTGGACGAGTAAAACACCAGTTTGAATTAAATTATATATACAAATCCCAAAAGGTAAAGAGAAAACATAATTAAAGTACCTTGGCATTAGTTCTAATCAAGTTGGTTATTTTCCCGGATGCAAACTCCTCACCATCTTTCTGAGTTAGTCTTCAAAATCCAAGCAACATGTCCATCTTCAAAAGGTAGAAACCATATATAGATATATTAAGACCCATCAACAGCTTCAGTGCTTTCTGAAATTTTATTTAAACTGACTTCATGGACCAGTAAAACTGACCTCTCAATCCAAACAAAAAACAAAAAACAGTAAGACCTTCACTCACCCAATTTCTCATTCTTATACAACTCAACTCCATTTTCCCACAATAGATTCACTCTTATAAATATAGCAATTTTGACCCAGCCCAAATCAACAAAATTTATTGCCAAGAACTGATCCATGAACTATTACATTATAAACTCAATAAATACAATGCAAAGCTATTTGACACCAATAAGTGAAGATTTCAAGAAACGCTGAGACCGAGAATGAGCATGTGGACTTCAGGCTCTAATATTAATGAATCCAATATTTAAATTTCCAAATTTTCCAGAAATTTTCAATTTTGAAAAATCAATATAGGTAATAATTTGATGAAAGAAAATAGGCTAGAAATCAGAAATTTTGAAAAGAAGCGAGACAATTGCTAACTATGCTAACTATCAAAAACAAATTTAACTACTATACTTTTAGCAACTTTTTAAGTGTTAGTGATAATTTGCAGAGACAAAAATTTAAGTAGAACCAAGCAAATGGCAGCAATCACAAAAATTTTAATTATATTTAGCTTTTAGTAACTTTTTACAAGTGATTGCAGATAAGTTAAAATATTGAAGAAGAAGAGTAAAATTTTTCAAGTGTTGCCACAGTGCTTGGTGAGATTAATTTCAACTACTTATTTCAAAAGCCATTAAACCAAGTTGCAAAATTTACATATTTCATCAATGGCATCCAATTAAGTAATCACACAATGTATACTCTCACCCATTACAAATATAAGAGAATAGAAGAGGATACAGGGCAGAATGAGTAAACTTACTGAGCATTGAACTGAATTGGGTTTAGTAAATAACCAATTATGAAGTAAATTGTGAACGCAGAATTCAAATGACTAGAGAAAGCAAACCCAAAGTACGTTGGCGTCACTTATCATCAAGTAAATTATTTTCCCAGTCGTAAACTTCAAACGAGCTTCTTGAGTTAAGAAATAGAAATCACAGCAATCTGGCCACCTTCAACAGACCCGAAAATCAATTACCTATCTTTTCAAATTTATAATTGACTTAAGATACATTAAAAATCCATTAAAATCAGAAGCACAATCATACCATTCCTACTAGGATAGGCAGACAGCAAGACTTGGCTCACAAGTTATGATAGTTTGACAAAAACCTAACCTCTTGAGTTGCTAGCTGTTGAGTTTGCGAAGGTAAGCTCAAGGACCACAGGCTAAGCCAAAGCATTTGGGAATAAATACAGCAACAAGAGAGAAACACAATACATTAAACAGATTTGGGAATGTACAGACATAATATGGTTTCAGTACTTACGAAAATTTCATCTTCTGGCTTTGTATAGCTAATTTCCTTATCACAGTCATTAGCAGATACTTGCAATTTACCTTAATACTAATTGAAGTTTCTTAAAGGCAATATGCCTAAAAACATGGGAAGCCCCAAAAACTGAATATGATCAACTCAATAACAGATTAGCAATAGAAAAGGGGTGCTGCATGACATGCTGGACATACTCTAGGAATTCGTCAAACATTTTGAGGGTCTCATTGCAAAGGTTACTGACTTGGACTCGTTCTTCCAAGCATAGTTTGAAAAGAGAAACTTACAAAGACAGGAATCATAAAATATTAAAACACTGACCCCTGTAAAGTCTGGAAGTTAAGCTAGCGTAAGAGTTTGTAAAGAAAGAAACACCTTCATAAACAAACCAAATATAAAATTTCCAAGTAATAAAGAAAAGGAAAAAATAATTTTAAACTAAACAAGCCCTCTTATGAATGAAAGTGCATGCAGCCAAACACAGAAAAAAATAGTAGAGAGCAATTTCCACAATAAAATAAGTAAATAAATTAAAAATAAAAAATTCAATTACAAGAACAAAGTAATTAACCCAACAAAGCAAGTTATTGACAATTGTTTTTGTTGAAAGTAAGTAATTTAACCTACTGAGAGAAATAATTTTTTGAAAAACAATAAAATAAACAAGTTGAATAAAAGTCATGCAAAGTCATGAGAGATAGAGACTTCGGAATACCATGGTGTCATTCCCATGGTTACTATCGTTGATGCTTGGAGAGTTGTGGCTACGGCTCATGAACCATTGTCCCCTATTCTGGCAACGCATGGTTTGAACAATTAATACCCATATGTTCGACAAAAGAAACATAGAGTAAGGGAAAAAAAAGTATACAGTGTCAGATCAGTCACAAACTCAAGCAAAAAGATAATTTGAATATAAAACAAAAGGACCACATTACAATGAACTTTGATAGGAAATTTTACCAACACAATGAAGTAGTGAAGGATTGCAATGTAAAACCAACAATCCCAAACTTTTTATTCCAAATTTCATAAGCTCATTTTGCCTTTGGTCTGACCTCCAAAGTATCTTGTTCCTTGTACACGTGAAAGATATATATATTATATATATGTGTGTGTGTGCACGCGCGCACACACGTGCGTGTATATATAAGTAAAATTTTTATTGAACAACCAACAAGTATAAAGACTAACTATAGGTGCCTACCTTATAATATAGTAAGCTGTTGAAGTCACCGACATGGAATCATTAAGTTAATTTGTTCTTAATTTCAGAGCAATTGGAATGACGGGAGGATGTGAAACTCGAAGACACATTACAATATACTTGCAATTGACCCTAATATTAAATTAATGTTTTATTAAAGGCAAGATGCAAATGAGCTCTAGCTCAATTGGCACTTCCTCCCCTTGAAAGTGTTAGGTGGAGGGTGAGGTTAGGGGCACAAGACACATTGGGTGAGTGGGTAACATACCAATCAAAAAATGAAATAAAATAAAGTTTATTTAAGGCAAGATAACACTGGAGTGGGGGGATCTAGTTTTTAAGTATACTAGCTTCTAAAACCCAAACCTACAATTATTGGCCCAAAACAAAACAACCAATAGAACCATGAACATTTAGAAAGAATCTGTCTAAAAATTCTAAAACTTAAGAACAAAATCACTATAACAGCAAATAAAATTACTTAAAGAACCATTCAAGACAGAAACATTTGGCTTACTCATCCCGCTTTTGAATAATTAAGACGTTAGGGGATTGGACAAAGTCTCCAAATTAGGTTTACATACATACATACATACATATATATATATATATATTGTGCAGCATCTTCTAATGGTAGAGAAGTTATAATTTTTTTTTTATAAGAAAAAAAGAGGAAAATTATATCATTAAACTTTCTTGCATAGAGTAGACTTTCATATATATATATATATATATATATCATTCTTACTTATCAAAAAAAATATTATTAAACTTAGATTTGGCTTACATGACAATTAGTTAGCAACATCCTAGTTAGAAATAACTAACAAGTCAAATAACCACCAGACATCATTGAAACCATAACAACTCTAAACCAATCTACTAATCAATTAAATAGCTCTACAAATTTAAATTAAGGAAAAAACCATATACAAAACACGACCACAACAGAATTATAACCAAAAGCAACAATTTAAGAATACCAACAAAGATAATAACTATACAAATTATTCAAAACCTATCAACAACATCTAAATTATCAAAGAGCACTAACAAAGCATTAAGTAACTTCTCAAATTCCATAGTGGAGGAATTCTTGAGCATCAAATAGTGGAAGAATGACTCATCTCAAATAAATCAAGACCCTGCAATAATGGTTTATTGATAAGTAAGAATCTGCAACAATGGTTGAAGCAGGGGAGACCCAGATCAGCTAAGATCACAGTTGGCTTAAAAACAGCCATTAAAATCACCCAATTAGGTAGTGCATGCTTCATTTTCCTGTAATTTCTTACTAAAGCCAAAACAAATTTTAGAGACATACTTTTTCCTAATAATTTGTTGCATAATTACAAAGAGTGAGGCCGCGATATTTTAATGGGACAATTTGTAACCATACCCAGAATCAATACTTTACTGCCTTCATTGTTGCAATAAATTCCATAAAGCTTAAAGAACGTCGAAGTATGTATTCTTGAATCAACATTTTCCACTATTTGTTGTTTGTATAAACATGACCATACCTTCTCTATTTAATGTTTCTTTTTCTTTTTTTGATAGGTAGGAAAAAGTATATTCAAAAAACTGCTGGAAGCAAAAAGCACCAGCAGATCAAAAGTACAAAAAAGAAGGAAAAGCACCCAAAAAAAAAAAAATCATTTAAATACATAGAAGACCTGACAAATATTGGAACATCATCCAACAAACCACTTAATACTACAATATATTAAGCATATTTTTAACCAAAAATAAGGGGGGTGCTGCATGACGTGCTTGACATACTCTAGCATTTTGTCAAATATTTTAAGGGTCTCATTGCAAAGGTTACTGATTTTGACTCATTCTGCCAAGCATAGATTGAAAAGGGAAAATTACAAAGACAGGGATCATAAAATATTAAAACACTGACCTCTGTAAAGACTGGAAGTTAACTTGTGAGTTAGTAAAGAAGGAAAAACCTTCATAACCAAACCAAATATAAAATATCCAAGTAATAAAAGAAAAGAAAAAATAATTTCAAACTAAACAAGCCCTCTTATGAATGAAAGTGTATGCAGCCAACTACAGCAACAAAAGTAGAGACCAATTTGCACACAAAAAATAAGTAATTTAAAAAAAAAAAAAATCAATTACAAGAACAAAGTAATTAACCCAACAAAGAAAGTTAGTGACAATTGTTTTTGTTGAAAGTAAGTAATTTAGCCAACCGAGAGAAATAAGTTTTTGTTGACAAAGTAATTACACAAATTATTTAATTTCAGAAAAACAATAAATAAATGGGTAGAATAAAAGTCAAGCAAACTCATGAGAGATAAGAGACTTCGGAATACCTTGGTGTCATTGCCATTGTTGCTATTGTTGATGCTTGGAGAGGTTGTGACAACGGCTCACGAACTATTGTCCCCCATTCAGGCAACGCATGGTATGAACAATAGATACCCATATGTAGACCAAAGAAACATAGAGTAGGAAAAAAAAAGTGTCCAGTCAGATCAGTCAGACGGTCACACTCAAACAAAAAGACAAATTGAAAATCAAACAAATGGACCACAATACAATTAACTTTGATAGGAAATTTTACAAATGCAATGAATTAGTGAAGGATTGCAATGTAAAACCAACAATCCCGGACTTTGTATTTCAATTTTCATAAGCTCATATCTGGTATCCAATCC
Organism: Quercus variabilis; assembly: GCA_030445155.1. NCBI lineage: Eukaryota > Viridiplantae > Streptophyta > Magnoliopsida > Fagales > Fagaceae > Quercus > Quercus variabilis. The sequence goes on from CP129453.1 coordinate 49,404,810, forward strand.
TTTTGCTTTTGGTCAGACCTCCAAAGTATCTCAGTGCCCTGTACATGTCAAAGATATATATATATATATATATATTAGTAAAAATTTTATTGAACAACCAAAAAATAAAAAGCCTTCCTATAGGTGTCCACCTTATAATCCAGTAAGCTGTTGAAGTCACCGGGAGGGAAGCTTCAAGTTAGGAAACCATAACAAACAAATTTATGTCATTAATTACTTCTTGAGTTGGAAAATAGCATCAAAATAATTCATGACGTTAACAAACTATTACGGAGTTTAAAATTCCAGGTTCACTTAAAGACAGAGTCAGGTCCATAGTAATATATTCAACATTTTCTCTCAAAAGGGTGAACATGATACTAGCCTGTAAAAGTTTTTCAAATAAAAAGCCTACTTATTAGATAATGGACAAGTCAAAACGTTACAGTGAAGTCAATGCAATGGTAACAAGTAGAAGATAATTTTATACATAAAACTAATAAAATACTAACAAAAGTGATTGAATGAAACAAAAATTTGATGGTCAACATGCACTACACGGCAAAATATGTTGCACACTTGCACCACATTAAAATACAAGTTTGAACAATATAAAAGCAAAATCACGAAAAAATAAGTGAACAAGAATATGGTATAGTTTATTCCAAAGTAAAAAGTTAAGAAAAAGGACATCTGAGAGAATATACCAATTTTAGATTATTTTGACCTAGCTTAGAATAGGAACCAAAAGTTTTTCTTCATATTTGGAACAAGGTGAATCCTGGACCACTCTTTGCTGAAGTACATGAACACTATATTGGAAATCAAGGATAACCAAAATCTGAGAAGTATATGAACAACAAATTTAGTAAACAGCAAACAAAATTGAAAGTAAGAAAAAGAACCAACAAGAAAGGATTCATAATAGGTTTCTGAAATAAAGAAATCAAATGAGGCAGAGATGAGGAAGAAAGAACTTACAAAGTTCAATGAAACAATTGCATTGGAACCAAGAGCTACCTGTGGCTTAGAACATTGATACAATGATATCAACACATGGAAACTACATATATTAGAATATCAAGATGGAATATATTCTAAGTAAAAAAATTAGAAAATGTAGTAGGAAAAGTGGGGGAAAGAGTGGACAACTAGCATGAATGATATATACTTATTGGATTAAATTAGTGCTTCATATATTAGAAGAGGAGAGGATTTAATAAAAATTAGCAATCTTATAAACTTCCATTATCTTGGGACTAGATAACAAAACTCCCTAATTAAATTAAAATTTTCCTTCGGCTGCACATAATAGACATGTTGTCCCTAGTAACGGCACATTGAGACAACAAATTTATTGGTTTATAACATAGCCAAAAACAAAAATATTTGGGGAAACTAAAGACTCAAAGGAAGAAATTTGGAGAAATTATGAAAATATTACTATTTGTTGGAAAGGGGTGTAAGAGAAGAAAGGAGGATGAGGTTGGAGAAAACTCACTGGTCATCCATCTTAATAATGTACATGATCTTCAAACTGCTTCATGTTTAATACATTCTTCAAAATAGATATTTGGAATGTGAGAAATCCCAGACCACTCGGCACTGCTCCCCTTTGCACATCTTTCCTTTAATTTGGGGCAATTACAAATATTCAGCTCTTTGGTTGGCTTGAAAGTTGGTTAAAAGCTCCACGAAATTTTTCTCTGCAGCAAAACAAAATATCTTTCCTCCTGTCCATGTGTTTTTTAGTTTTGTACCCTTTTTTCTCTTGCTGAACAATTTTGTTAGCTTTTTAACATCCTAGGCTGCCAGTGATGCAGGGCATTTCAAGCAACTATATGCCCATATCCTAATCCACTTGTAACTAATTAGTTAGTTAGTTAGTAGATTTCTTAAGCATTAGCCTATAGGATTTAGACACTTGTCAACCATCTAGAGGCTACCAATGCCAAACAACTAGTATAAGTGGGAGAATGTAAGCTCTTTGTAAATCAGTTTTGGTAATTGAATGAATTGTTAGCCTTTGTGTGCTATTTGGAACTAAGTGTTCTTGCAGAGGTACTTATCCACCTATCAATTTGTTTTTAGTAACTCAGCCCTTTCATTGTTTCTAAACCATACACAAACAGCCCATCACATCCCTGCATCAGCCAGCCTTTTTCTTAACATCCTAGCTTTTTAGTTCTTTGAACTATTAGTTAGTTCGTTATATTCCATGTCAGTAACTAAAAGTGTCAAAGAAAAGGACATTTCACACTGATCAAGCTAAGCTATCAATGACTTTCTTATCAAAAGGTGTCAAGCTACAAATCATCAATCTGACTACTCAATCTATACATTGTTTTGGTTACATATGAACGCATATATGGAGTTGAGATTGCATATCCGTGCATAGACTAAACACTTCATTCATGTAGATATGCAGGTTGGCTACAAAACGCTCTCTCTATAACATGTATACACACACACACACACACCTATATAAATAGATAAACTGAATTTGGACAGGTAAAACACCGGTTTGAATTAAATTATATATACAAATCCCAAAAGGTAAAGAGAAAACATATTAAAGTACCTTGGCATCACTTCTAATCAAGTTGGTTATTTTCCCAAATGCAAACTCCTCACCATCTTTCTGAGTTAGTCTTCAAAATCTAAGCAACATGTCCTCCTTCAAAAGGCAAAAACCAAATATAGATATATTAGAACCATCAACACCTTCAATGCTGCCTGAAATTTTATTTAAACTGACTTCATGAACCATTAAAACTGACCTCTCAATCAAAACAAGAAAACAAAAAACAGCAAGACCTTTCATTCACCCAATTCCTCATTCTTATACAACTCAACTCCATTTTCCCACAATAAATTCACTCTTATAAAAATAGCAATTATGACCTAGCCCAAATCAACAAAATCTATTGCCAAGAACTGATCCCTGAACTATTACAGTATCAACTCAATAAATAGAAGGCGAGGCTATCTGACACCAATAAGTGAAGATTTCAAGAAACGCTGAGACCAAGAATGAGCGTGTGGACTTCAGGCTCTAATAGTGATGAATCCAATATTTAAAATTTCCAAATTTTCCAGAAATTTTCAATTTTGAAAAATTAATAGGTAATAATTTTGATGAAAGAAAATTGGCTAGTAATCAGAAATTTGAAAAGAAGCAAGACAATTGCTAACAATAAAAAACAAATTTAATTACTACACTTTTAGCAACTTTTTAAGTTTTGGGATAATTTGCAAAGACAAAATTTTAGAATCAAGCCAAATGGCAGCAATCACAATTTAATTACATTTTTCTTTTAGTGACTTTTTACAAGTGATTGCAGATAAGTTAAAATATTGAAGAAGAAGAGTAGAATTTTTCGAGTGTTGCCACAGTGCTTGGTGAGATTAATTTGTACTACTTATTTGAAAAGTCATTAAACCAAGTTGCAGAATTCATAAATTTCATCAATGGCATCAAATTAAGTAATCATACCATGAATACTCTCACCCATTAAGAATATAAGAGAATAGAAGAGGATATAGGGCAGTATGAGTAGACTTACTGAGCAATTAACTGAATTGGGTTTAGTAAACAACCAATTATTAAGTAAATTGTGAACGCATAATTAAAATGATAAGAGAAAGAAAATCCGAAGTGCCTTACTTGTCATCAAGTAAATTATTTTCTCAGTCATAAACTTCTAGCAAGCTTCATTAGTTAGACATAGAAATCACAGCAATCTGGCCACCTTCAACAGACCTACAAAATCAATTACCTATCTTTTCAATTTATTCTTGACTTAAGATACCATTACAACAATGATAGGCAGACAGCAAGACTTGGCTCACAAGTTATGATAGGTTGACAAAACACTAACCTCACAAGTTATGATAGGTTGACAAAACACTAACCTCATGAGTTGCAAGCTGTTAAGTTTGCCAAGGAAAGCTAAGGACCACAGGCTAAGCTGAAGCATTAGGGAATAAATACAGCAACAAGAAAGAAACACAATATATGATACAGATTTGGGAATGTAGAGACACAATATGGTTCAGTACCCTATGAAAAATTTCATTTTCTAGCTTTGTATACCTTATTTCCTCATCACAGTCATTAGGAGATAGTTGCAATTTACCCTAATATTAATTGAAGTTACTTAAAGTCATGAGAGATTGAGACTCCGGAATACCTTGGTGTCATAGCCATTGGTGCTATTGTTGATGATTGAAGAGGAAATTTTACCAACGCAACAAAGTAGTGAAGAATTGAAACGTAAAACCAACAATCCCAAACTATGTATATCAAATTTAAATAGCTCATGTCTGGTATTCACATAATTCATGACATTAACAAACCACGATGGAGTTTAAAATTCTAGGTTCACTTAAAGACAGTGTAGGCCATAGTCATATATTCAACATTTTCCTTTATAATGGTAACATGATACTGACCATCAAAATTTGTACAAATAAAAAGCCTACTTATTAGATAACAGGCACGTCAAAACATTACAGTGAAATCAAATTTCTTATCCCACCAAGCCCACTAACCATTATGTTTGTAGAAATCAAATGTGCACCGTGTATGTCCAAAATAAAATTTCTTATCACACCAGGAAAAAATAAAAGGGAAAAAATAAAAATAAATAAATAAATCCCTTCTTCAGTTTTGACATACGTGAAACCTACCAACAGTTTGTGTTAAGCAATGCAGGGTGTGCAGCGTGTGCCTCAGTAATTTATAAAATATATATATATATATATATAAAAAAGATCTAACAACAAAACTCTCCATCTAGGAAACACACAATGTTCCACTTTAAACCAATCAAGAACAGAATATTGAAAATGTCTAAAAATAAGGGAATCAAATCTAATATAACAGACAGAAATATCTATTTTTAGAAAAATAAATTATCTGAGAGGAACAACGACATGGAACAAGTATCTACAGAAACTCTAATCAGGGCAATGTTTTAGCGAGATCATCAATAAATGGTAACTGGAACCATATTATCCAAAGACTTACCTCGAACTGCCAGAGACTTACCTTGAGCTGCCTAAGACTGCATACAATTTGCGATGCACCTCCAAACACCAAGTGAATTTGAGGAAACTACATCATTACTTCCATGTCAACGTTTTACAAGTTTTTGACTCGAGTCCCTAGCTTCAGCAGCTTTATTCTATGCATCTTCTGTGGACCAAAATTGTTGAACATGAGTTTTCTGTGTACAAGAATACATACCAGAATCAATTCAACACCTTAAAGAAATCAACTGAGGGTTCCCGGGGGGGGGGGGGGGGGGGTGGGGTGGGCGCGGGTGGTGGCAAGGTTACAATGGCAACGTTGACTTCTAAAAGTTCTACAATATGTTGTATCAAGCCAAGCTTATTAGAGATGATTATACAAACAAGGAGGCAATGCAGAATAATACATGAATCCAATGATATAAAATATGCTAAGCATACTACCAAAGCATAATAAAATATAAAGGTAACAGATACAGTTTTTTTTTTTTTTTTACTGAATAACAGACATCTCCCTACACTTTATTGTTTCAATGAAATGAAATCTTTGCCTCACAAAAAAGTAAATGTTCACATGTCAAGTTCCTACTGTTATGAACTCAAATTGAACATAAAAATCACCATATAAAAATAATTGGGAAGAGAAGTTAAAACAAAGTCCAAAGTCAACTATTATAATTTTTGTCTTTTTTTTCCTGTTAGTTAAAATTGCAGATGGAAAACCTCAATCTAGTATTTTTAAATTTTCTAACAGAGAGGTGTGCAAATGATTTTCAGTTGATTTTGATGACAACCAACAAATAAAAAGACTAACAATGGGTGTCTACCTTTTAATCCAGTAAGCTGTTGAAGTCACCGGCATGGAAGCTTCAAGTTAGGAAACCATAAAAAACAACATTAAAATAATTTATGTCATCAATTACTTCTCAAGTTAAAAAATAGCATCAAAAAAATTCATGATGTTAACAAACTACAACAAAGATTAGAATATCAGGTTCACTGAAAGACAGTGAAAGAGGCCATAGTCATATACTGACCTTTAAATTTGTACAAATAAAAAGCGAACTTATTAGAGAATGGACAAGTCAAAACATTGCAGTGAAGTCAACGCAATGGTAATAGGTAGAAGAGGATTTATACATAAAAATAATATATAAAAAAAACTAAAGGGATTGAATGAAACAAAAATTTGAAGGTCTACAAACACTACACAGAAAAATATGTTGCACACATGCACTACATTAAAATTCAAGTTTAGAACAATACAAAAGCAATATCATAGCAAAATAAGTGAACAAGAAATACGGTATAGTTTATTCCAAAGTAAAAAGTTAGGAAAAAGGACATTTGAGAGAAAATACTATTTTAGATTATTTTAAGCTAGCTTAGAAGAGGAACCAAAAGGCTATCTTGATATTTGGCACAGGGTGAATCCTGGACCACTCTTTGCTGAAGTACATGACCACTATTTGGGAAATGAAGAATAACCAAAAAATCTGAGAAGTATATGAAAAAAAAAATTAGTAAATAGCAAACTAAACTGAAAGTAAGAAAAGGAACCGACAAAAAAGGATTCATAAAAAGGTTGAAATAATTCATACATGATGTTAACTGACAAGAAAGGATTCGTGACGTTAACAAGCCATGACGGAGTTTAAAATTCCAGGCTCACTTAAAGACAGTATTAGAGGCCGCAGACATATATTCAACATTATCCCGTATAAGGATGAACATGATATTGACCTTTAAAATTTGTACAAATAAAAGGCCTACTTATTTGATAACAGACAACTCAAAACATTACAGTGAAGCCAATGCAATGGTAACAAGTAGAAGAGAATTTTATGCAAAAAACTAAAAAAAAAAAAAAAAAAAAAAAAAAACATTGATAGGAAATTTTACCAACACAACGAAGCAGTGAAGGATTGCAATGTAAAACCAACAATCCCAAACTTTGTATTTCAAATTTAATTAGCTCATGTCTGGTATTCAAATAATTCATGACGTTAACAAACCATGACGGAGTTTATAATTCCAAGCTCACTCAAAAGACAGTGGCAGAGGCCATGGTCATATATTCAACATTTTCCCTTATAAGGATGAAACATGATATTAACCTTTAAAATTTGTACAAATAGAAAGCCGACTTCTTTGATAACGTACAAGCCAAAACATTACAGTGAAGTCAATGCAATGGTAACCAGTAGAACAGAAATTTAAACATAAAAATAATTATAAAAAAACAAACTAAAGGGATCAAATGGAACAAAAATTTGACAGTCAACATATACCATATAGCAAAATACAATGCACATTTGCACTGCATTAAAATACCATTTTGAAACAAAATAAAAGTGATATCACAATAAAATGAGTGAACAAGAAATATGGTAAGTGAAAACCAAAAAAAAAGCTACTTTATTCCAAAGTGAAAAGTTAGGGATAAGGAAATTTGAGAGAAAATACCAATTTTAGATTATTTTGAGCTAGCTTAGAATAGGAACCAAAAGTTTTTCTGGCTATTTGGAACAGGGTGAATCCTGGACCAGTCTTTGCTGAAGTACAAGACCACTATTTTGGAAATGAAGGATAATCAAAATCTGAAAAGTATATGACCAAAAAATTTAGTATATGGCAAACTAAATTGAAAGTAAGAAAAAGAACCAAAAAGAAAGGATTCATAATAGGTTTGTGAAAGAAAGAAATCAAAAGAGAAGAAGATGAGATTGAAAGAACTCACAAAGATCAATGAAAGATCTCAATGAGTTTTCTGTGCAAAAGAAGACATACCATAATCAATTCAACACCTTAAATATACCAATTTACAATGACAACGTTGACTTCTAAAAGTTCTACAACATGACGATGCTACAATTGAATCAAGCCAAGCCTATTAGAGATGATTACACAAACAAAGAAGCAATGTCACGATACTACCAAAGTATAATTAAATATAAAGGTAACAGATACACTTTTTTTTTTTTGCTGAATAATAGATATCTCCCAACATTTTACAGTTTTAATGAAATGGAATCTATGTCTCACAACAAAGTAAATGTTCACATGTCAAGTTCCTACTGTTATGAACTCAAATAAAATATAAAAATCACCATAAAAAAATAATTAGGAAGTGAAGTTAAAACAAAGTCCAAAGTCAATTACTATAATTTTTGTCGTTTTTTTTTTCAAGTTAGTTAAAAATGCAGACGAAAAACCTCAATCAAAGCTAGTATTTTTAAATTTTCTAACAGAGAGGTGTTCAAATGATTTTTAGTTGATTTCGATGAAAACCAACGAGTAAAAAGACTAACAATGGGTGTCTACCTTATAATCCAGTAAGCTGTGAAGTCACACCAGCATAGAAGCTTCCAGTTAGGAAACCATAAAAAACAACATTAAAATAATTTATGTCATCAAGTTGGAAAATAGCATCAAAATAATTCACGATGTTAACAAACCATGGCAGAGTTTAAAATTCTAGGTTCACTGAAAGACAGTGTCAAAGGCCATAGTCATTTACTCAACATTTTTTCTCATAAGGGTTAATGTGATACTGAACTTTAAAATTTGTACAAATAAAAAGCCTACTTATTAGAGAATGGACAAGTCAAAACATTGCAGTAAAGTCAACACCATGTTAACAAGTAGAAGAGAATTTTATCCATAAAAATAAAAAATAAAATAAAATAAAATAAACTATAGGGATTCAATGAAACAAAAATTTGAAAGTCTACATACACTATAAAGCAAAATATGTTGCACACTTGCACTACATTAAAATTCAAGTTTGAACAATATAAAAGCAATATCACAATAAAATAAGTGAATAAGAAATATGGTATAGTTTATTCCAAAGTATAAAGTTAGGAAACAGGGTATTTGACAGAGAATACCAATTTTAGATTATTTTGAGCTAGCTTAGGATAGGAACCAAAAGTTTTTCTAGATATTTGGAACAGGGTGCTGGACCACCCTTTGCTTAAGTACATGACCACTGTTTTGGAAATGAAGGATAGCCAAAATCTGAGAAGTATATGAACAACAAATTTAGTAAATAGCAAACTAAATTCAAAGTAACAAAAAAAACCATCAAGAAAGGATTCATAATAGGTTTGTGAAATAAAGAAATCAAATGAGAAGCATATGAGAATGAAAGAACTCACAAAGTTCAAAGAAACAAATGCATTGGAACCAAATGCATGAATGATCTATACATATTGGAGTAAATTAGCGCTTCATTATTAGAAGAGAAGAGAGGATTGGAGAAAACTTAGCTATCTTATAAACTTCCATGATCTTGGCCCCCACGCTCCCAACCACGGCCACAGCCACCACAACCACGAGCAGGAACAGCTGGTTTCAGGAATTCATTAATGTTCATCAACTGCAAACAAAACATATGTATTATATGAGAACACCATACTGAGATAAACCCTGGATCCACCCACCGCCATCCACTTCTGCACTACATGGATATAATGGCTGAAGGAAAAGAACTGAAATATAAATAAAACAGAGAGACCGCATGACTACGGTGCAGAGAAGAAAGCGTGTAGATACTATTCCCCTAACAAAATGAATCAAGCATCACAGTGGGAACATAAATTTTGACCATGAACGAGTACGCTTTAGCTGCCATGCATCAAATATCAGGAGTGATATAAACATGATTTAGATATAGTTGAATTAGGGACAGACTTACTAACCAAAGTAAAGAACTGATTTAATTTTGTTAATATAAAATGTTAGACAGAAAATAACAAATCAGCAATGCAAATACATATTTAAGCTTTTGTTTCTTGGTATGTAAACACATATATATCAGCCAAGAACAATTATCACAGAAATGAAGAGATCTAGAAAAAAGTAAGGGAACTGAACATATTGCATTCAAGGGAATGTCATAAGTTACCTTCCAAGCTTTGTCGTCTTTTTCAAGGCTATTTTTCTTCTTAAGCTTCTCCTCAGACTTCTGGATTAACGTTAGAAAAGCAACATGAAACCATTCAAACATAACAAACAACCAATGAAAAAAAAAAAAAAAAGAAAGAAAGAAAGACTACAAACTAGTTTACCCACCGGTTTGATGACAAGGCTGTCATTTTTCTTTTTCTTAACAAGTTGCAATGACTCAAAATCCATATCAAGAGTGACCTTTCTCTGCACAGTCTTTCTCAAAGTGCGCCTTCAACAGACCTGCAAATCCCAAAAGGTGAAGAGAAAACATATTAAAGTACCTTGGCATCAGTTCTAATCAAGTTGGTTATTTTCCCAGATGCAAACTCCTCGGCCCACGCCATCTTTTTGAGTTAGACTTCAAAATCTAAGGAACGTGTCCACCTTCAAAGGGTAGAAACCATAACAGCTTCAGTGCTTGCTGAAATTTTATTTAAACTGACTTCATGAACCAGTAAAACTGACCTCCCAATCCAAACAAGAAAACAAAAAACAGCAAGACATTCACTCACCCAATTTCTCATTCTTATACAAGTCAACTCCATTTTCCCACAACAAATTCACTCTTATAAATATAGCAATTATGACCCATGAACTATTACAGTATCAACTCAATAAATACACGGCGAGGCTGTTTGTCACCAATAAGTGAAGATTTCAAGAAACGCTGAGACCAAGAATGAGCATGTGGACTTCAGGCTGTAATAGTAATGAATCCAATATTCAAAATTTCCACGTTATCCTGAAATTTTCAATTTTAAAAAATTAATAGCTAAAACTTTGACGCAAGAAAATAGGCTAGTAATCAGAAATTGGAAAAGAAGCAAGACAATTGCAAACAATCAAGAACAGATTTAATTACTATACTTTTGGCAACTTTTTAAGTGTTAGTGACAATTTGCAGAAACAAAAATTTAAGTAGAACCAAGCCAATTGGCAGCAATCACAAAAAATTAAATTATATTAAGCTTTTATCGACTTTTTACAAGTGATTGCAGATAAGTTCAAAAAGAAGGGTAGAATTTTTCTAAGTGTTACAACGGTGCTTGGTGAGATTAACATCTGCTACTTATTTCAAAAGCCATTAAACCAAGTTTAGAAAATAACCAATTATGAAGTAAATTGGAACACATAATTCAAATGGAAAGAGAAAGAAAACCCGAAGTGTCTTGGCAATACTTGTAATCGAGTAAATTACTTTCCCAGTCGTAAACTTCTAGCAAGCTTCGTGAGTTAGACATATAAATCACAGCAATCTGGCCACCTTCAACAGACCTACAAAATCAATTACCTATCTTTTCAAATTTATAATTGACTTAAGATACATTAAAAAATCCACTAAAATCAGAAGCACAAACATACCATTACTACTATGATAGTCAGACACCAAAACTTGGCTCACAAGTTATGATAGGTTAACAAAAAACTAACCTCATGAGTTGCAAGCTGTTGAGTTTGCAAAGGAAAGCTGAAGGACCACAGGCTAAGCTGAAGCATTTGGGAATAAATACAGCAACAAGAGAAAAACACAATATATGATACAGATTTGGGAATGTAGAGACCAAATATGGATATCAGTACCCTATGAAAAATTTCATCATTTGACTGTAGAGATTATTTCCTCATCACTGTCATTAGGAGATACTTGCAATTTACCCTAATATTCACTAAAGTTTCTTAAAGGCAAGATGCCAAAAAACATGAGAAATCACAAAAACTGAATATTATCAACTCAATAACAGATTAGCACAACAAGGAAAAAGGCATGATCATAAAATGGGTCAAATGTAAATCTTAAAATGAACTACATCAAGAAACTCATGTAATGTTAACCTAGCTCCCATATATAATTGAATTAACTAAAAAACATATACTCATAATGGAATCAACTAAAAAACATATACCTAGCTTCATTCTGTATTGGATATGGTGAAAAGGAAAGATAATCAAGGCTGAATATAGGTCTTAACAATCAACTCGTGTTTGGGTTGGGAACTGTTAAGTTCTTGTACTTTTGCTTATTAATGTCAATATTAAAAATTATGTTCAAAAGCAGTGGAATAGACACATTTTCATAGTGTTAGTTGGGTGACCTCCTCAACCCTGTCACTAACAAAACTTCTCTGGAGCATAAAATCAGTTTACGAGTACTCTTGGGATTAAATGATCTTAATACAAGTTACAGATATCCACCTCAAAATTCTAAATGGCCCCCTACTGTTCAAATTGCTCTCAAGTTAAAAGCGAATAATTGCACAAAAGTGCCACAAAATCTGAAAATAAAGACAGCAACAACCAATGCTCTCCGCTGCTTTTTCCTTCTTATGCATCTTAATTTGTTCTTAATTTGAGAGCAATTGGAATGACAGGGGACTATGTGAAACCCTGAGACACATTAGGAGATACTTGCAATTGACCCTAATATTAAATCAAAGGCAAGATGCCAATGAACTCTAGCTCAATTGGCACTTCCTCCCCCTGAAAGTGTCAAGAGAAGGGTGAGGTCATGGGCTCAAGACCCATTGCATGCATGTGTAACATACCTACCAATCAGAAACCGAAATAAATGAAGTTTATTTAGAGGAAGATAACAGTGGAGTGGCAGACTCTAGTTTTTAAGTAGACAAGCTTTTAAAACCCAAACCAACAACAGGTTATTGACCCAAAACAAAAACAACCAATTGCTCCATGTCCATTTGAAAAGAATCTGCCTAAAAATTTCAAAACTTAAGAACAAAATCACCATAACAGCACATAAAATTACTAAAAGAACCATTCAAGACAGAAACATTTGGCTTACTCATCCTCTTTCGAATAATTAAGATGCTAGGGGATTCAACAAAGTCTGCAAGTTAGGTTTACATATATTTATTGTGCAGCATCTTTGAATGGTAGAGGAAAATCATAATTTTTTATTATTTTGTTAAGTAAGAAAGACACAGAAAATTATAATATTAAACTTAGATTTGGCTTAGATGACAATTAGTCAGCAACATCATAGTTACAAATAACTAAAAAGTCAAATAACAACCAGATATCATTGAAACCATAGCAATTCTAAACCAATCTACAAATCCAATAAATAGCCATACAAAATTAATTTAGGAAAAAACCATATACAAAACACAGCCACAACAGACTAATAACAAAAAGAAACAGTTTAAGAATAACAACAAAGATACTAACGGTACAAATTTATTCAAAACCTATCAACATCTAAATTATTAAACAGCACTAACAAAGCAATAAGCAACTTCTCAAATTCCATAGTGGAGGAATTTATGAGCATCAAATAGTGGAAGAATGACTGATCTAAAATAAATCAAGAATCCACAACAATGGTTTTTTGATAAGTAAGAATCTGCAACAATGCCTGAAGCAGAGGAGACCCAGATCAGCTAAGATCACAGTTGGCTAAAAAACAGCTATTAAAATCACCCAATTAGGTAATGCATGCTTCATTTTTCCGCAATTTCTTACTTAAGTAAAAAAAAAACTTATACACATTTTTTTTTCTACTAATTTTGTGCATAATTATAATTAGACAAAGAGTGATGCTACGATATTTTAATGAGACAACTAGAAAACCAACCCTATAATCAATCCTTTCACTACCTTCATTGTTGCAACAACTTCAACAAAGCCTTAGGAAAGTAGTAGTATGGATTCTTGAATCGACATTTTCCACTATTTGTTATATGTCTAAACATGACCATACTTTTTCTTTTTAATCTTTCTTATAGGCATTTCATCAAACACATGGAAACATATGCCTGACTAAGATTGAGAACATCTTCCCAAAAACCACTTTGCTTGGCAGCAATCTATAGCACAAGAGAGAATTTCATCAAACGCATGGAAACATACACCTGACTAAGATTGAGAACATCTTCCCACAAACCACTTTGCTTGGCAGCAATCTATAGCACCAGGGACATCAGCAAAAACCACTTAATATAACAATATATTAAGCATATTTTTAAACCAATAGAAAAGGGGTGCTGCACGATTTGCTTGACATACTCTAGCATTTGGTCAAACATTTTGAGGGTCTCGTTGCAAAGGTTACTGATTTTGACTCGTTCTTCTAAGCATAGATTGAAAAGAGAAAATTACAAAGAGAAAGATCATAAAATATTATAACACCGACCTCTGTAAAGTCTAGAAGTTAAGCTAATTTGTGAATTAGTAAAGAAGGAAACACCTTCATAACCAAACCAAATATAAAATTTCCAAGTAACAAAAGAAAAGGAAAAAAAAAATTAAACTAAACAAGCCCTCTTATAAATGAAAGTGTTTGCAGCCAACTACAGCAACAATAGAAGAGACCAATTTGCAAACTAAAAATAAGTAAATAAATAAATAAATAAATGTCAATTAAAAGAACAAAGTAATTAACCCAGCAAAGAAGTTTTTGACAATTGTTTTTGTAGAAAGTAAATAATTTAACCTACCGAGAGAAATAAATTTTTGTTGACAAAGTAATTACACAAATTATAAAATTTCACAAAAACAATAAAATAAATGAGGACAATAAAAGTCACACAAAGTAATGAGAGAGAGAGAGAGAGAGAGACTTCGGAATACCTTGGTGTCATTGCCATTGTTTCTATTGTAGATGCTTGGAGAGGTTGTGGCTACGGCTCATGAACAATTGTCCCCAATTCTGGCAAAGCATGGTTTGAACAATAGATACACATATATAGACCAAAGAAGCATAGAGTAGGGGAAAAAAAATAGAGTTTCAGATCAGTCACACTCAAACAAAAAGACAATTTTAAAATCAAACAAATGAACCACAATACAATGAACTTTGATGGGAAATTTTACAAACGCAATGAAGTAGTGAAGGAAGGATTGCAATGTAAAACCAACAAACCCAAACTTTGTATTTCAAATTTCCTACGCTCATTTTGATTTTGGTCTGACCTCCTAAGTATCCCAGTTCCCTGTACCCGTTAAAGATATAAATGCAGCAACAAGTGAGAAACAGAATATATAATACAGATTTGTGCATGTAGACACATAATATGGTTATCAGAACCCTATGAAAAATTTCATCTTCTGGTTTTGTGTAGATTATTTCCTCATCACTGTCATTAGGAGATACTTGCAATTTACCCTAATATTAATCGAAGTTTCTTAAAGGCAAGATGCTAGTGAGCCCTAGCTCAATTGGCACTTACTCCACTAGCAGTGCCAAGTGGAGGGTGAGGTCATGGGCTCAAGACCCATTGGGTGTGTATAACATACCAATCGAAAAATAAAATAAAATAAAGTTCATTTAAGACAAGTAACAATGGAGTGGGGGGCTTTAGTTTTTAAGTAAATGTTAGAATTTATAGAGAGAAACAACAAGAGCAAGAATAGAAGGTGAGACAACCTTAATATGGGTCATATTCAATTTGGTGTCACCCATCCAAAACCAACCCAATGCCATTCATTAAGCAATGGGAGTTGAACATATATAAAGTAAACTATTCCACATATCTAACTATATGGCAATCCTACAATTTTAGATGCGGAGCAATCACAATTGATTCGCCTTCACCAATGTATAGCAAAAATATATATTCATATCAGGAGAGACAACAGTAAGATCAAGCATTGTAGAACTACATACACCAAACCAATGAAAACAAGGAGAGAAATCTAACAGCAGGTATTGTAGGGATATAGAAGTATTTGCCCCTTGCATTACATCTTCACAAGTTTAAAGCAGTCACGAGAGAAAAAATGCTATCATCTTCATTTATGCTCATGCCAGGAGCAAAGGAAGAAGAACTCACACAAATACTTTTAACCCCACTGGCTTACCTGTCAATATTTTGAAAAACCATACCAAACAACAGTCGATATCATAGATTACAAAAGTAAAATATCACATACAAAAGCACAGGTCAATAGAGAACCTCCAGAGAAAATTGCTTTTTGCCCCTTTCTGAAAAAAAAAATCCAGCATTTTGCCCTCTTTCTCAAACTAATTAGGGAAATGCCCCTCTTTTGAAAATTGAGTTTCTGAAAATCGATTTAGGCCCTATAGCGGTGTTTTTAAGGATCCTATAGTGACGTTTTAAGGACCTATAGTGATGTTTTGTAACTCAATTTTCATAAAGTCAAGTTACATGCAATTTTTTTTCTTTTTTTTTTTACCTATAACTCAATTTTATGAAAATAGAGTTACAAAACGTTACTATAGGTCCTTAAAACGTTACTATAGGGTCCTTAAAAACGCCACTATAGGGCTTAAATTGATTTTCAAAAACTCGATTTTCAAAAGAGGGGCATTTCCCTAATTAGTTTGAGAAGGAGGGCAAAATGCTGGATTTTTTTTCAAAAAGGGGCAAAAAGCAATTTTGTCCGAGAACCTCCTTAACATATGGTACAAACAGCAAATTTAAACAGGCCAGTCAGCAAGATTAAAAATAAGAATGATGAAAGAACGGAGAAAAAAGAATTACAGGTATACTAAAAGTCATTTGTAGAAAGAGCATACCATTCAGCTCCAGCACTGTTGTCAACTTGCTCTGCAGTCCCAATATCACCACCACGGTTTTCCTTCGCTTCAGTATCATTAGACACTTCACCTCTTCTATTATTACATCCGGATTGTCTATCATAAGGACGGACCTCTTCTATTATTACATCCGGATTGTCTATCATAAGGACGGTTATCTTGTCCCCTGAAACCATGATTTCCCCTACAATTACCCCTTCTACCACCACCAGTACCCCAATTCACATATCTAGGTCTCTCATCAGATTGAGCCTCACTTTCGCAACCTTTACCCTAAAACTCATTCTGTTCCACACTGCCACCATCATTTGTATCCTGGCCTGGCTTATCAGATGGATAACTGTTCACAAAATCTTGGTTCTCACTTCCAAACTAATGACCTTCACTAAATCCCCTCCCGCTACCATGGCCTCTTCCCCTACCTCCCCCTCTCCCTCTGCCTCCACTGACACAACATGCCCCTGCACCTGCCAAACATCCCCTACTGCATATAAAGCATCAGCTCCTTCAGTCCTCTGGAAACTATTTTCCCTTCCATTGTGCCCATCATAACCACTACCTCCTTCATTATTGGGCTAATAGCCATCAGATCCCCTGTTACTCCGTTGATAACCATTCCACCTTCCATTGTTACTCTGATATCCATCAGCCCCTCTGTTATAACCACTACCCCCTCCATTATTGGGCTGATAGCCATCGGATCCCCTCTTACTCCATTGATAACCACTCCATCATCCATTGTTACTCTGATATCCATCAGCCCCTCCATAATTACGTTGAGAACCATTCCCACCTGGTCCAAACCTTCCAGAACCATGACTCTGACCCTGCTTGTCTGACTGCTTTTTATTTACTACAAAATCTCTTCTTGTAACTGCAAGTTGGAAATTTAAAAAAAAAATAAATAAGTACAGAGTATAAGTGAACCACTCTTAAACATTTCAACAACAGGCATCATGTGGAGAAAAACATAATAAACAGAAGGTTAAATCCTGTAATTCCCAATCACAATATACTGTTTCAAGAATAACACAATATTAGAATGTTGTGTCAAGAATTATATACTGTTTCAAGAATAACACATCATTGAGTCATCGACTCAGAATAACAAATCCCAAGACATAATGCAACTTTAATTTCACAAATCAATATATAATTCCTGCACACAATACTCTTTTTCACAAATCATTTCAATAAATAACAAATGAAAGGCAAAGACATTTAGTGGTTCTAGGCCAGGAAGAAATCCACCTTAACATTTAGTCACTCTATTAGGAATAGATCCACTACAGGCACAGGTTGAATGGACCCTGGATACAATGAATAATACTGTTGAGGATCCATAGCCAACCCCAAAATTTGGGAACAAGTCTTTACTTGTTGGTGTTGTATTTACAGGATTAAAAATCAATGAGATTAACAATAACAAAACACAAACTTACAAAACCAAAAAAAATATCCAACCTATTCGGCACAAATATCACCCCAATTTTTCTTTCTTTCCATTAATCCAGTAAGCTGTTGAAGTCACCAGCAAGGAAGCTTCAAGTTAGGAAACCACAACAAATGACATTAAAATAATTTATGTCATCAATTACTTCTCAAGTTAGAAAATAGCATCAAAATAATTCATGACGTTAACAAACTACAACAAAGATTAAAATTCTAGATTCATTGAAAGACAGTGAGAGAGGCCGTAGTCATATACTCACATTTTTTCCCATAAGGGTGAACGTGATACTGACCTTTAAAATTTGTACAAATAAAAGGCCAACTAATGGACAAGTCAAAACATTACAGTGAAGTCAATGCAATAGTAATAAGTAGAAGAGGATTTATACATAAAAAACTAAAGGGATTGAATGAAACAAAAATTTGAAGGTCTACATACACTATACAGCAAAATATGTTGCACATTTGCACTACATTAAAATGCAAGTTTAGAAAAATATAAAAGCAATAACACAGCAAAATAAGTGAACAAGAAATATGGCATAGTTTATTCCAAAGTCAAAAAGTTAGGAAAAAGGACATTTGAGAGAAAATACCAATTTTAGATTATTTTTAGCTAGCTTAGAATAGGAACCAAAAGGCTCTCTTGATAGTTGGCAAAGGGTGAATCCTGGACCACTCTTTGCTGAAGTACATGATCACTATTTTCAAAATGAAGGGCTACCAAAATCTGAGAAGTATATGAAAAAAAAAAATTAGTAAATAGCAAAATAAATTGAAAGAAAGAAAAAAACCGACAAGAAAGGATTCATAATAAGCTTGTGAAATAAAGAAATCAAATGAGAAGCAAATGAGAATGAAAGAACTCACAAAGTTCAATGAAACAATTCCATTGTAACCAAGTGCTACCTATGGCTTACAACATTGATACAATGATACCAACACATGAAAACTACATATATTAGAATATCATGATGGAATTTATTATAAGTAAAAAGTTAGAAAATGTCGTGAGAAGGAAGAGTAGACTATTCGCATGAATGATAAATACTTATTGGATTAAATTAGTGCTTAATATATTAGAATAGATGAGAGGATTTGTGAAAACATAGCGATCTTATGAACTTCCATTATCTAGGGACTAGATAAAAACTCCCTAGATTATTTAAAACTTTCCTTCGGCTGAACATAATTAGACATGTCCCGAGGCCTATAAGATAGTTAAAAACAAAAATATTTGGGGAAACTGAAGACACAAAGGATGAAATTTGGAGAAATTAAGAAAATATTCCTATGTTGTTGGAAAGGAGAGTGTAGGAGAAGAAAGGAGGATGAGGTCGGAGAAAACTTACTGGCCATCCACCTTAACAATGTAAATGATCTTCAAATTGCTTTGTGCTTAATACATTCTTCAACATAGATATTTTGAATGTGAGAAATCCCACACAACTCAGCACCGCTCCCCTTTGCACATCTTTCCTTTAATTTGGGGCTATTACAGATATTCAGCTCTTCGGTTGGCTTCAAAGTGGGTTAAAAGCTCCACAAAATTTTTTTCTGCAGCAGAACAACATTTTTCTCTCCCAGTCCATGTGTTGTTAGTTTTGTTAGCTTTTCAACATCCTAGGCTGCTAGCCTTTTTTTTATCATCCTAGCTTTTTAGTCCTTTGAACTATTAGTTCGTTCGTTATATTCCATGTCAGCAAATAAAAGCATAATTTAAAAGGACATTTCACACTGTTCAAACTAAGCTATCAATGACTTTCATATCAAAAGGTCAAACTATAATTCATCAATCTAACTGTACTCAATCTATACGTTGTTTTGGTTACATATGAGCACATATATGGAGTTAAAATTGAAAATCCTTGCAAAGACTAAACATTTTGTTCATGTCGATATGCACATTGGCCACAAAATGCAGTCTCTATAACACACACACACACACACCCCTGTATATATATAGATAAACTGACTTTGGACGAGTACAACAACAATTTAAGTTATTTATCTATACAAATCCCAAAAGGTATACCTTGGCATCAGTTCTAATCAAGTTGGTTATTTTCCCAGATGCAAACTCCTCACCATCTTTCTGAGTTAGTCTTCAAAATCTAATCAAAGTGTCCTTCAAAAGGTAAAAACCATATATAGATATATTAGAACCATCAACACCTTCAGTGCTGCCAGAAATTTTATTTAAACTAACTTCATGAACCAGTAAAACTGACCTCTCAATCCAAACAAGAAAACAAAACACAGCAAGACCTTCACGAACCCAATTTCTCATTCTTATACAACTCAACTCCATTTTCCCACAATAGATTCACTCTTATAAATATAGCAATTATGACCCAGCCCAAATCAACAAACTTCATTGCCAAAAACTGATCCATGAACTATTACAGTGTAAACTCAATATATACAAGGCAAGGCTATTTGATAATAATAAGTGAAGATTTCAAGAAACGTTGAGAGCAAGAATGAGCATGTGAACTTCAGGGTTTAATATTGATGAATCCAATATTCAAAATTTCCAAATTTTCCAGAAGTTTTCAATTTTGAAAAATCAATAGGTAATAGTTTGATGAAAGAAAATAGGCTAGAAATCAGAAATTTGAAAAGAAGCGAGACAATTGCTAACAATCAAAAAATATATAATTACTATACTTTTAGTGACTTTTTACAAGTGATTGCAGATAAAATATTGAAGAAGAAGAGTAGAATTTTTCAAGTGTTGCCAAGGTGGTGGGTGAGATTAATTTCAACTACTTATTTCAAAAGCCATTAAACCAAGTTGCAGAATTTATACATTTCATCAATGGCATCCAATTAAGTAATCATACCATGAATATTCTCACCCATTACAAATATAAGAGAATAGAAGAGGATACAAGGCAGTATGAGTAGACTTACTGAGCATTGAACTGAATTGGGTTTAGTAAATAACCAATTATGAAGTAAATTGTGAATGCATAATTCAAATGACTAGAGAAAGAAAACCTGAAGTACATTGGCATCACCTGTCATCAAGTAAATTACTTTCCCAGTTGTAAACTTCTAACGAGCTTCATGAGTTAAGATACATTAAAAAATCCATTAAAATCAGAAGCACAATCATACCAATACTACTATGATAGGAGGACAGCAAGACTTGGCTCACAAGTTATGATAGTTTGACAAAAAACTAACCTCGAGTTGCAAGTAGTTGATTTTGCGAAGGGAAGCTGAAGGACCACAGGCTAAGCTGAAGCATTTGGGAATAAATACAGCAACAAGAGAGAAAAACAATATATGATACAGATTTGGGAATGTAGAGGCATAATATGGTTTCAATACCCTATGAAAATTTCATCTTCTGACTTTGTAAAGCTTATTTCCTCATTACAGTCATTAGGAGATACTTGCAATTTACCCTAATATTAATCAACGATTCTTAAAGGCAAGATGACATGGGAAACCCCAAAAACTGAATATGATCAACTCAATAACAGATTAGCAGTATAAAGGGGAGCTGCATGACATGCTGGACATACTCTAGGAATTCGTCAAACATTTTGAGGGTCTCATTGCAAAGGTTACTGATTTTGACTTGTTCTTCAAAGCATAGATTGAAAAGAGAAACTTACAAAGAGAGGGATCATAAAATATTAAAACACTGACCTCTGCAAAGTCTGGAAATAAAGCTAACGTGTGAGTTAGCAAAGAAGGAAACACCTTCATAACCAAACCAAATATAAAATTTCCAAATAACAAAAAAAAATAAAGGAAAAAATAATTTTAAACTAAACAAACCCTCTTACGAATGAAAGTGAATGCAGCCAACTACAGCAACAATAGTAGAGACCAATTGCCACACTAAAAAAAAGTAAATTAAATAAAAAAATAAAAAAAGTCAATTAGAAAGACAAAGTAATTAACCCAACAAAGCAAGTAATTAACAATTGTTTTTATTGAAAGTAAGTAATTTAACCTACCAAGAGAAATAATTTTTGGTCGACAAAGTAATTACACAAATCATTAAATTTCAGAAAAACAATAAAATAAACGAGTAGATTAAAAGTCAAGCAAAGTCATGAGAGATAGAGACTTTAGAATACAACGAAAATAGGTAATTAATTTTTTTTTTTTTTCTAACTATCTAGTTAGTAGTTCCAGTTTCCAAACTATATTATTTACTAGCATCTCAAGTCTAAGAGACTCGATTTTGGCCTATAGATCGAGTCTCAAAGACTCGATTTCCATAGTCTGATGTGGCAATTTTTTTCCACATGGAGACCACCTGGAAATCGAGTATCTGAGACTCAATTTCTAAGCCCATATATACGGCAAAAAAGAAATCAGAGCAAGAAGAAAAAAACAAAAAAGAAATCAGAGCAAGAAGAAAAAAAAAAAAAAAAGTCCCCAGGAAGAAGAAGAAAGAAGCCGAAAGCCAGAAGATAAAAATAAAAATAAAAAAAAATAAAAAATAAAAAACCCAGAAACAACCCCAGGTCGGCAAGCCCCAGGCCGGCGCTACTGGGGCCGCAGCGCAGCCCGGGTCGCACAGCTCAGGTCGCAGCGCGGCCAGGGTTGCGCACGACCCAAGGCTCATGCGGCCGGGTTGCAGTGCGACCCGGGTCACACATGACCCCGGTCGCAGCACGACCCAGGTCGCGCAGGCCGCGTGCGACCCAGGTCACGCAGGCCGCATGCGACCCAAGTCGCACAAGCCACGCGACCTTCTGTTTCTGGGTTTTTTTTTTTTTTTTTTCTAATGAACACATATATGGGTGTTTGTGCTTGATCTTTTTCTGGATTCTTTCTCTCTCTATGATCTGATTTTTTTTTTTTGGTATTTTGGTTTGTACATGAGAGACTTGGACACTTGAAATTTTTTCAAATTTTTTTGGTTTGTAAATCGAGTCTCTAAGACTCGATTTCTAAGTGGTCTCCATGTGGAAAAAGATGTCACATCAAACCATGAAAATCAAGTCTATAAGACTCGATTTATACGCCAAAATCGACTCTCTTAGACTCGAGATGTTAGTAAATAATATAGTTTGAAAACTGGAACTGCTAACTAGATAGTTAGAAAAAAAAAAATTTAATTAGCTATTTTCGCCTCAAAATACCAAGGTGTCATTCCCATAGTTACTATTGTTGATGCTTGGAGAGTTGTGGCTACGGCTCATGAACCATTGTCCCCTATTCTGGCAACGCATGGTTTGAACAATTAATACCCATATGTTAGACAAAAGAAACATAGAGTAGGGAAAAAAAAGTACACAGTGTCAGATCAGTCACAAAACAAAAAGACAATTTGAAAATAAAACAAATGGACCACATTACAATGAACTTAGATAGGAAATTTTACCAACACAATGAAGTTGTGAAGGATTGCAATGTAAAACCAACAATCCCAAATTTTGTATTTCAAATTTCATCAGCTCACTTTTCTTTTGGTCTGACCTCCAAAGTATCCCTGTTCCATGTACACGTTAGAGACATATATTTGTGCACGCGCTTGTATATATAAGTAAAAAATTTATTGATCAACCAACAAGTATAAAGACTAACTATAGGTGTCTACCTTATAATATAGTAAGCTGTTGAAGTCACCAGCATGGAATCTTCAAGTTAATTTGTTCTTAATTTCAGAGAAGTTGGAATGACAGGGAATTATGTGAAACCCAGAGACAAATTACAATACACTTGCAATTGACCGTAATATTAAATTAATGTTTTGTTAAAGCCAAGATGCCAACAAGTTCCAGCTCAATAGGCACTTCCTCCCCTTGAAAGTGCCAGGTGGAGGGTGAGGACGGGCACAAGATAAATTGTGTGAGTGTGTAACATACCAATCAAAAAATGAAATAAAATAAAGTTTATTTAAGGCAAGATAACACTGGAGTGGGGGGCTCTAGTTAAGTAATCATACCATGAATACTCTCACCCATTACAAATATAATAGAATAGAAGAGGCTATAGGGAAATATGGGTAGACTCACTGAGCATTGAACTGAATTGGGTTGAGTAAATAACAAATTATGAAGTAAATTGTGAACACATAATTCAAATGGAAAGAGAAAGAAAACCCGAAGTGCTTTAGCAATACTTGTCATCAAGTAAATTATTTTCCTGGTCGTAAACTTCTAGCAAGCTTCGTGAGTTAGACATAGAAATCACAGCAATATGGCCATCTTCAACAGACCTACAAAATCAATTACCTATCTTTTTTCAAATTTATACTTGACTTAAGATACATTAAAAAATCCATTAAAATCAAAAGCACAATCACGCAATTACTACTATGATAGGCAGAAAGCAAGACTTGGCTCACAAGTTATGATAGGTTGACAAAAAACTAACCTCATGAGTTGCAAGTTGCAATCCCTTAAGTTTGCAAAGGAAAGCTGAAGGACCACAGGCAAAGCTGTCGCATTTGGGAATAAATACAGCAACAAGAGAGAAACACAATATATGATACAGATTTGGGAATGTAGAGACTGAATATGGTTATCAGTGCCCTATGAAAAATTTCATTGTTTGACTGTGTATAGATTATTTCCTCATCACTGTCATTAGGAGATACTTGCAATTGACCCTAATATTAATCAAAGTTTCTTAAAGGCAAGATGCCAAAAACATGAGAAACCACAAAAACTGAATATTATCAACTCAATAACAGATTAGCACAACAAGGAAAAAGGCATGATCATAAAATGGGTCAAATGTAAATCTTAAAATGAACTACATCAAGAAACTCATGTAATGTTAACCTCGCTCCCATATATAATTGAATTAACTAAAAAACATATACTCATAATTGAATCAACTAAAAAACATATACCTAGCTTCATTCTGTGTTGGATATGGTGAAAAGGAAAGATAATCAAGGCTGAATACAGGTCTTAACAATCAACTCATGTTTGGGTTTGGAACTGTTAAGTTCTTGTACTTTTGCTTATTAATGTCAATATTAAAAACTATGTTCAAAAGCAGTGGAATAGACACATTTTCATAGTGTTAGTTGGGTGACCTCCTCAACCCTGTCACTAACAAAACTTCTCTGGAGCATAAAATCAGTTTACGAGTACTCTTGGGATTAAATGATCTTAATACAAGTTCCAGATATCCACCTCAAAATTCTAAATGGCCCCCTACTGTTCAAATTGCTCTCAAGTTAACAGCAAATTATTGCACAAAAGTGCCACAAAATCCAAAAAGGAAGACAACAACAACCAAAGCTCTCAGCATGAATCTGCAGCAATGGTTGAAGCAGAGGAGACAAAGATCAGCTAAGATCACAGTTGGCTTAAAAACAGCTATTAAAATCACCCAATTAGGTAGTGCATGCTTCATTTTCCCACAATTTCTTACTAAAGTCAAAACAAATTTTATAGATGTTCCTTTTTCTATTAATTTGGTGCATAATTATAATTAGACAAAGAGTGAGGCTATGATATTTTAATGAGACGACTTGAGAACCATACCCAGAATTAATCCTTTCACTACCATCATTATTGCAACAAATTCAATAAAGCTTTAGGAAAGTAGCAGTATGGATTCTTGAATCAACATTTTCCACTATTTGTTGGGTGTCTAAACAAGACCATACTTTTTCTTTTTAATCTTTCTTATAGGCATTTCATCAAACACATGGAAACATACAACTAAGATTGAGAACATCTTCCCACAAACCACTTTGCTTAGCAGCAATCTATAGCACAAGAGAGCATTTCATCAAACACATGGAAACATACACCTGACTAAGATTGAGAACATCTTCCCACAAACCACTTTGCTTGGCAGCAATCCATAGCACAAGAGACATCAGCAAAAACCACTTAATACTACAATATATTAAGCGTATTTTTAAACCAATAGAAAAGGGGTGCTGCATGACATGCTTGACATACTCAAGCATTTTTCCAAACATTTTGAGGGTCTCATTGCAAAGGTTACTGATTTTGACTAGTTCTTCCCAGCATAGATTGAAAAGAGAAAATTACAAAGAGAAAGACCATAAAATATTATAACACTGACCTCTATAAAGTCTAGAAGTTAGGCTGATTTGTGCATTAGTAAAGAAGGAAACACCTTCATAACCAAACCAAATATAAAATTTCCAAGTAACGAAAGAAAAGGAAAATATAATTTTAAACTAAACAAGCCCTCTTATGAATTAAAGTGCATGCAGCCAACTACAGCAACAATAGTACAGACCAATTTGCAAACTAAAAATAAGTAAATAAGTAAATAAAAAATAAAAATGTCAATTAGAAGAACAAAGTAATTAACCCAACAAAGAAGTTTTTGACAATTGTTTTTGTTGAAAGTAAGTAATTTAACCTACTAAGAGAAATAAATTTTTTTTGACAAAGTAATTACACAAATTATTAAATTTCAGAAAAACAATAAAATAAATGAGTAGAATAAAAGTCATGCAAAGTAATGAGGGGGAGAGAGAGAGAGAGAGATTTCGGAATACCTTGGTGTCATTGCCATTGTTTCTATTGTTGATGCTTGGAGAGGTTGTGGCTACGACTTATGAACCACTGTCCCCAATTCTGGTAAAACATGGTTTGAACAATAGATACCCATATATAGAACAAAGAAGCAGAGTAGGAAAAAAAATATATACAGTATCAGATCAGTCACACTCAAAGAAAAAGACAATTTTAGAATCAAACAAATGGACAACAATACAATGAACTTTGATAGGAAATTTTACCAATGCAATGAAGTAGTGAAGGATTGCAATGTAAAACAAACAATCCCAACAGTACAAAACATTTCAACAAAGTTGATGCACAATTCAAGATAAAATTCATTAAAATCAGAATTACAATCATACCATTACAACTATGATGGTCTGACAGCAAGACTTGGCTCACAAGTCATGATAGGTCAACAAAAAATTAACTTCATAAGTTGCAAGAAGTTGACTTTGCAAAGGAAAGCTGAAGGACCACAGGCTAAGCTGAAGAATAGAGGAATAAATACAGCAACAAGTGAGAAACAGAAATATGATACAGATTTGGGCATGTGGACACATAATATGGTTATCAGTACCCTATGAAAAATTTCATCTTCTGGTTTTGTGTAGATTATTTCCTATCACTGTCATTAGGAGAAACTTGCAATTTACCCTAATATTAATCTAAGTTTCTTAAAGGCAAGATGCCAATGAGCTCTAGCTCAAATGGTAATTGCTCCACGTGCAAGTGCCAAGCGGAGGGTGAGGTCATGGGCTCAAGACCCATTGGGCGTTTGTATAACATACAAATTGAAAATAAAATAACATAAAGTTCATATAAGACAAGATAACAGTGGAGTGGGAGGCTTTAGCTTTTTAGTAAATGTTAGAATTTATAGAGAGAAACAAGAAGAGCGTGAATAGAAGGTGAGACTACCTTAATACGGGTCATATTCGATATGGTGTCAGCCATCCAAAACCACCCCAATGCCATTCATGAAGCAATGGGAGTTGAACATATATAAAGTAAACTATTCCACATATCTAAGTATATGGCAATCCTACAATTTTAGATGTGGAGCACTCACAATTGATTAGCCTCCGCCAATGCATAGCAAAAAGAAATATTCATATCGGGAGACATAATAGTAAGATCAGGCTTTGTAGAAGGACATACCCCAAACCAAAGAAACCAAGGAGAGAAATCTGACAGCAGGTATTGTAGGGATATAGAAGTATTTGCCCCTTGCATTATATCTTCCCAAGTTAAGAGCAGTCACGAGAGAGAAAACGCCATCATCTTCATTTACGCTCATGCCAGGAGCAAAGGGAGAAGAACTCACAAACAAATACTTTTTAACCCCACTGGCTTACCTGTCAATATTTTGAAAAACCATACCAAACAACAGTAGATAAAACTAAAACATAGGGGTAGACATCGGTGTTTCTTTCGGCATAATCAGTATTAAATTAATAATTTATATTTCTTTGCATTTTTGCTCAAGAACCAGTAGTACAAATAAAAATAATGCAGAGCTTCTATCTTCAAACTTATTTCAGCCCAGTGGTCCTTCAGCTTCAATAAAAAATTTGAAACTTCACTAAAACAGAAAATGACGTCACATGTCAGAAAAGATTATGCATGCCAACACAATATATGAATTAAACTATGGAATTAAATTACAACTTTGAATTAAAACACAAATCGTCCAAGAAAATAATAATTAAACAACTGACCTGTGGTGAATTTATGATATGGATGACCCTCCATACTTAAAAAGCCAACACAATGATATCAACACATGAAAACTACATATATCAAAATATCAAGATGGAATATATTCAAAGTAAAAAGTTAGAAAATGTCGTAGGAAAAGTGAGAGGGAAGAGTGGAATATTGGCACAAATGATATACACTTAATGGATTAAATTAGTGCTTCTTATATTAGAAGAGAATAAAGGATTTGAGAAAATTTAGCAATCTTATAAACTTCCATTATCTTGGGACTAGATAATAACTCCCAAAATTAATTATAATTTTCTTTTGGCTGAACATAATAGACATGTTGTCCCTAGTGTCTGCACATTGAGGCAACAAATTTATTGACTTATAGTATAGCCAAAAAAATACATAAGGTTACATAATAAAGTAAAGGCTCAACATAAGGTTATCACCTCTAAAGGATCCACACAAATGACCATAACAATGTGCTTACTGGGATGACAATATTGATGAGTTTTATTAACCTCCTCCACATTAACCTCTTCACAAACAATTTTTTCACATTAACTAACTAGGATGCTAAAGAGATGAATGCATTAGAACAAAGAAATCCATAGGGAAATTTTGATTGTAAAATCTCATGCTCATTGATATTATGTTTACAGAACATGAAACCCAGAAGTAGTTTCCATTAACTACATATTCTTTACAAATAATCACAAAAAAATATAAGGGCCTTTTTTTTTTTTGCATGAAGTAGTATTTTTACAATAAAACTTTCATTACCTATCCCAAAAAAAAAAAGATATGAAAGATATTGATTATTTTGTTCTGAAATAAATATCTATTTTTAGTAAAATAAATTATCTTAGAGGAACAATGACACAGAACAAGTATCAAGTAAAGAAACTCTAATCGGGACAATGTCTTAGCAAGATCATTACTAAATGGTAACCAGACCCATATTATCCAAAGACTTACCTCGAACTGCCTAAGACTGCACACATTTTGCGATGCACGTCCAACACCAAGTGAATTTGAGGAAACTACATCATTACTTCCATGTCAACATTTTACAAGTTTTTTACTCAAGTCCCTAGCCTCAGCAGCTATATTCCGTGCATCTTCAGTAGCCCAAAATTGTTGAACATGAGCTTTCTGTTTACAAGACAACATATCAGAATCAATTCAAAAACCTCAAAGAAATCTACGGAGGGTGGGGGGGAAGCAGATGTAGATTGGGCAAGGTTACAATGATGTTGACTTCTAAAAGTTCTACAATATGACGATGTTATAATTGTATCAAGCCAAGCTTGTTAGAGATGATTATACAAAGAAAGAAGCAATGCACCTTAATACATGAATGCAATGATATACAAAATGCTAGGCATACTACCAAAGAATAATAAAATATAAAGGTAACAGATACACTTTTTTTTGGCTGAATAACAGTTATCTCCCTACATTTTACTGTTTCAATGAAATGGAATCTTTGACTCACAAAAAAGTAAATGTTCACGTGTTGAGTTCCTACTGTTATGAACTCAAATAGAATATAAAAATCACCATAAAAAAAATAAATGGAAAAAGAAGTTAAAACAAAGTCCAAAGTCAACTATTATAATTTGTCTTTTTTTCCCTATTAGTTAAAAGTGCAGATGGAAAACCTCAATCAATGCTAGTATTTTTTAAATTTTCTAATAAATAGGTGTGCAAATGATTTTTAGTTGATTTTGATGACGACCAACAAGTAAAAAGACTAACAATAGGTGTCTACCTTATAATCCAGTAAGCTATTGAAATCACCAACATGGAAGCTTCAAGTTAGGAAACCATAACAAAAGACATTAAAATAATTTATGTCACCAATTGCTTCTCAAGTTAGAAAATAGCATCAAAATAATTCATGGCATTAACAAACTATGATAAAGATTAAAATTCCAGGTTCATTGAAAGACTGAGAGAGGCAGTAGTCATATACTCACATTCATAAGGGTGAACATGATACTAACCTTTTAAAATTGTACAAATAAAAGGCCAACTTTTTAGAGAATGGACGAGTCAAAACATTACATTGAAGTCAATGCAATAGTAATAAGTAGAAGAGGATTTATACATAAAAATAATATATATTTACTGGATGAATGAATGATATATATTTATTGGATTAAATTAGTGCTTCGTATTAGAAGAGAAGAGAGGATTTGAGAAAACTTAGCAATCTTATAAACTTCCATTATCTTGGCCCCCACGCTCCCAACCATGGCCACAGCCACCATGAACATGAGCAGGAACAGCTGGTTTCAGGAATTCATTAATGTTCATCGAACAAAATATTTGTATTATATGAGAACACTGTACTAAGATAAACCCTGGATCCACCCACCGCCATCCACCTCTGCACTACATGGATGTAATGGCTGAAAGAAAAGAACTGAAATATAAACAAAACAGAAAGACTGCATGGCTATAGTGCAGAGAAGAAATCATGTAGATACTATTCCCCTAACAAAATGAATCAAGCATCACAGTGGGAACATAAATTTTGACCATGAAAGAGTACACTTTAGCTGCCCTGTATAAAATATCAGGAGTGATATAAACATGATTCAGATATAGTTGAATTAGGGACAGATTTAATAACCAAAGTAAAGAACTGATTTAATATTGTAAACATAAAATGTTAGACAGAAAATAACAAGTCAGCAATGCAAATACATATTTAAGCTTTTCTTTCTTGGTATGTAAACACATGTATATCAGCCAAGAACAATTATCGCAGAAATGAAGAGATCTAGAAGTAAGGGAACTGAACACATTGCATTGAAGGGAATGTCATAAGTTACCTTCTGAGCTTTTGTCATCTTTTTCAAGGCTATTTTTCTTCTTAAGCTTCTCCTAAGACTTATGGATTAACATTAGAAAAGCAACATGAAACCATTCAAATATAACATACAACCAATGGAAAAAAAAAAGACTACAAACTAGTTTACCCATCGGTTTGATGACAAGGCTGTCATCTTTCTTTTTCTTAACAAGTTGCATTGACTCAAAATCCTTATCAAGAGTGACCTTTCTCTGCACGGTCTTTCTCAAAGTGCACCTTCTCACATTCTTCAAGTGTCATATTCTGTAAGAAAACCAAATGATCCATTTAACTTTCAATTGACAAGATGATAACAATTTGAAATGAATGATATCCTTACCTTCTCTTCTTCATCATCAGCAGCAGCATCTTTGGCCTTATTTTCAGAATTATCTTGAGATTTAAGCATCCCTTGTTCGTGCATCTTTAGGTTCTTCGGTAGTCACATGAATATCCCTATTATATACAAGAATAAAAGAAATAAATAAATATCAGAATAAAATTCTACATATGAATAGAGCAATTCAGCTGGACCTGGCAATGGCTTCCTGCCTCAGAAAACTTCAACCACTCACAATCCTAAAGCATATCAACCAATACTTTGATTTAAGTTATGATTTTTATATCTTTCCACCGTATAAATCTTATATCTGAATTTATAACCATCCCTGTAAATTGTTAAACATTTTTAACAAGATATATATATCTCACTGTCAAAAATTTTTTTTTCTCAGTTATGAAAATTGATATCATAGTTTACAAAAGTAAAATATCACATACAAAAGGAAAGGCCAAATAGAGAACGTCCTTAACATATGGTACAAACAGCAAATTTAAACTGGCCAAGCAGCAAGATTAAAAATAAGAATGATGAACAAACAGAGAAAAAAGAATTACAGGTATACTAAAAGTCATATGTAGAAAGAGCATACCAATCAGCTCAGCACTGTTATCAACTTGCTCTGCAGTCCCAGTATCACCACCACGGTTTTCCTTCGCTTCAGTATCATTAGACACTTCACCTCTTCTATTATTACGTCCGGATTGTCTATCATAAGGACGGTTATCTTGTCCCCTGAAACCATGATTTCCCCTACCATTACCCCTTCTACCACCACCAGTACCCCAATTCACATTTCTAGGTCTCTCATCAGATTGAGCCTCACTTTCACAAACTTTACCCTAAAACTCATTCTGTTCCACACTGCCACCACCATTTGTATCCTGGCCCAGCTTATCAGATGGATAGTTCACAAAATCTTGGTTCTCACTTCCAAACTCATGACCTTCATTAAATCCCCTCCCTCAACCACGGCCTCTTCCCCTACCTCCCCCTCTCCCTCTGCCTCCACTGACATGCACACACCCCTGCACCTGCCAACCATCCCCTACTGCATTTACAGCATCAGCTCCCTCAGTCCTCTGGAAAATATTTTCCCCTCCATTGTTCCCATTATAACCACTACCCCCTTCATTATTGGGCTGATAGCCATCGAATCCCCTGTTACTCCGTTGATAACCATTCTGCCCTCCCTTGTTTCTCTGATATCCATCAGCCCCTCCATTATAACCACCACCCCCTCCATTATCGGGCTGATAGCCATCGGATCCCCTGTTACTCTGTTGATAACCATTTCGTCCTCCATTGTTACTCTGATATCTACCAGTCCCTCCATTATAACCATTAACCCCTCCATTATTTGGTTGATAGCCATCAGATCTCCTGTCACTCCATTGATAACCATTCCCCCCCCCCCATTGTTATGCTGATATCCATCAGCCCATCCATAATTATGTTGAG
The DNA here is from genome assembly GCA_030445155.1 of Quercus variabilis. NCBI lineage: Eukaryota > Viridiplantae > Streptophyta > Magnoliopsida > Fagales > Fagaceae > Quercus > Quercus variabilis. Next base: position 49,437,599 of record CP129453.1, read on the forward strand.
AACCATTCCCATCTGGCCCAAACCTTCCAGGACCAAGACTCTGACCCTGCTCGTCTGACTGCTTTTTATTTACTACAATATCTCTTCTTGTAACTGCATGTTAAATATAAGTACAGAATATAAGTGAAACACTCAAAACATTTAAAGAGCGGGCATCATGTGGAGAAAAACGCAATACAACAAACTATTATAAAACTAAATAAACAGAAGGGAGTCAAACATGTTAAATACTGTAATTCCCAATCACAATATAATGTTTCAAGAATAACACAATATCAGAACGTTGTGATTCCCTTACACATCATCAATTCATCGACTCAGAATAACAAATCCCAAAACAAAATGCAACTTTAATTTCACAAATCAATATATAATTCCTGCACAAAATACTCCATTTTTCACAAATCATTTCAATAGATAACAAATGAAAGGCATTTAGTGGTTCTTGGCCAGGAAAAAATCCACCTTAACATTTAGTCACTCTTTTAGGAATAGATCCCAGATACAATGAATAATACTGTTGAAGATCCATAGCCAACCCCAAAATTTGGGTCCAAGTCTTTAATTGTTGGTGCTGTATTTACCGGATTAAAAATCAATGAGATTAACAATAACAAAATACAAACTCACAAAACCAAAAACAATATTCAACCAATTCGGCACAAATATCAACCCAGTTTTTCTTTCTTTCCATTACCCATTACTTCGTTCCAATTTCTCAGCAACTAAAAAGAACAAGAAAACCCAACCAAAAAAATACCAAAAGGAAAACCCAGAAACAAAAAGAAAGAATAGGATCAGAACGAAACAATCACCATGCTCAGGGAGCACAATACGCTTCGCTCTCCTATCGAACATGATGTTGGTGTTCTTGTTGTTGTTGTCGTTGATGGAATCCATATCCAACGTTTCTCCGCCTCCCTATTCTCCTCCTCCTCCGCCACTGTAGGGTCGACCTTCACGACTCTTTCAATGAAAGTCGAAACGACGCCGTTGTCTTCTGCTCCGTCACCCAAAAGGGCAAGCCATTAGAGAGAGAAAGACACGGACTGACAGAGAGAGAATAGGGGTTTTTCAGCGAGAGCACCGAGAATCAAAAACCCTAACCCTAACGGAGAGAGAGAGAGAGCGAGAGATTGGGGTCTGAGAGAGAGAGAGAGAGGGAGAAAGAGCCGTTGGAACATGGAATGGCAGTATGACAGTGGGCCACACATATTTGTACCTTTTTTATTTTTTTGAAAACCCAGAGTTTGTTCTTCTTTCAAAAATTGTGTCATAACAAAAAAATTAAAAAAATTTTAATTTAATGATGAGTTATTTGAAATTCTCTATTATTCTAAAACCTTCTAGAATTTAAGAGGTAGTTTGATAGGGTGTTTTAAGTAACAATTTTTCAATATTTAAATAATATTACATATATTTTTAAAAAATACAAATAATGTTACCAAACAGCCCATAAATACTCATTTTGTTATTTTGGAGATTAGTAATTTTTAATTTGATTTTGAGACTAGATTTATACCCGTTGAAATAATAAGTTATAAATAAGTTATAAATGATAGATTATAAAGTAAATATCTGTTGTGAATTCATGTAACAACCAATAAAAATCTTCTAGCTTTCTTATAGTGAAAAATGTAGCAAAATTATTGTGTCCATAATAATACTTGTTGTTATTACATGATGTCAAATATTAATTATAAAGATAATGTGAGCTTGGATTAAATGATAATATCTCAAATGCTGAATATATTAATGTAAGAGACTGGATAATCATAAGATGTTTAATTGTAATTGTGTCATTAATTAAATTGAAATGAACTTAGTAGTGCATGTGTGAATTGATGCAATTTCATGTTTTAAAGAAAATCCCTTGTGCCCACATTTATTCACTCGTGAGAATCTAGCTTGTAAATGATAAAAACATCAAATTCACATAAAATGAAATACTAATTTTTAATTTAAAGTTTTAAATATCTAATCCATCAACATATACATTTCCCTTGATTAATGCAAGTGGAAAACAAACAAAAGAAAAAGTCTAAAGTCTGCCTACCTCTCATTCACCACTCGACCACAATAATAAAGATTCCAAAGTGTAATCAACATTTTGTGTGATTAATCACAAAAATCCATTCAAATTTTATTTTTGATTAGAGTGCCTAAAGGCATTTGCTAAGGTTAAGTTTTTTTTTTCAATTGAAATCAATCAAATTTTAGTTGGTGCGTCATGATTAATGTTAAAAAAAGTAGTATTAATTTCTATATATAAAAAAATAATATTAATAGTAAAATCACTGGAAAATGATTAGGGGTGGCTCAAAACAATTTGAGGCCTTTGGCAAAAACTTAAATGGGTATGTGTATATTTAAATACTACTTAAATAATATTTAGTTCATTGACCATTAATTTAGTTAATGTTCTGTATTATAATATTTTAATTTAAAATTGATTGTTCTTAATTTTTTTTTATATGACTAATTCACTTTAGCGATATTAGGTATATTTGAAAATTTTATTAGACACCTTACAAATTGAAGTGTCACCAACAACAACAAAAATTAATTCAAACATTCATTTATTATATTGTTTAAGTGGTACCAATCTATTATTGCTACATCAAATTGTAAGTATTTTTTAGTGAAATTTGTAATGGCTTTAACATTTTTCATTTGCTCAATGATGATTCAATTGATTTTTATTAGTATATAATTTTTTTTTGGGGGGGGGGGGGGGGGAAGGGGGGGAGAAATGCTAAAAAAATTTATCTCTGAATATTGCACTATTTTTAATATATAAAAAAAATCACCATATGTAATTATTGAAAATAAATTTGAGACACTTTGTCATTGTCATAAACCCATATTAAATTTGCCTTTAATGTATGTGTCAAATTCAAGGAGAATTGCGGGAAACCAAAAAAAATACATTTAAAAAAGAAAAAGAAAAAGAAAAAAAAGATAAAACTAGGAATCAGCACCTAGTGATGAAACTTTGGAATCAACATCTAGGATTATTTAGAATCAGCACCATGAAAATCAAATATATCTTTGTTCAACTTTTTTTTTTTTTGAGAAGGATATCCTTGTTCAACTTGGATGCATGTTTTCACAGTGTTGAAATATAATCAACTAGATTATTTTATTGATTTGGTTTTTGTTCTTCTAAGTTACCTTTTTTTTTTTTGCCCTTTTGTTCAAATGAACTCAATCAAAGCATGATAATTGAACAGATTTAGAAATTGGACATGCTAGGTGAACTCTAAATCAAGTAGCACTTTCTACCCTTGTAAGTCATAAGAGCAAATTGGTGAGGTTGTGAATTCAAAATTCAACAGCTGCATGTGTAACTTGCCAAAAAAACATGTATATAAAACCTAAAATGATGAGTTAAGATGGTAATTCATTAATTTAATGGTTTGTTAAGCATGTTTTCTTATTACCCAGGAGTTTGTTGTTACATCAGGCTTTCCCGTAATTTAACTTATAAGTGATCTTTTGTTTTATAGAATTCAATAGTATTCAAAGGTTACAAGTTCTTGCGCATTGATGATACCACAGGAACCAGAGTAAAGATTGTTAATGTAAGTGTTGAACATCGGTATATGATCAAAGTGGCAAGATTTTTTTTTTTTTTTTTTTTTTTAATTTAGTTTGTGATTTTCGTGTTCCCTTTATCTGTAGGATTTCCAAAAAGGTGTTGGAGCTTCCATATTTCTTTTGACATCTCAAGTTGGTGTGTGTGTTAAATAACAAATGTTATATGTTATATGTTATATGACTACTGAGTATTAACTTAGGGTGTGGAGATTTTTTTTTTTACCCATGGTTAGCTTGATTGGGTGATCGATTTTATTTATTTATTTAGTTTTATATGAATTATTAGGAGCTCAATCAACATATTGGGAACATGTTAAATACCAATTATTAAATATACAAGTGCATATACATATATAAAAACTTCTAATCAGATTCATCAACCACGAATGAAAAGTGGCAGAATTTTAAAATAGTAAAAAAAAAATAACATAAAATATTCATTACATAATAATAAATAATATTTCTTCTTTTAGATAGCAAACACTATTTTAAAATATGTTTGCTTATAATATTAATGAAAAAATAAATGAAAACCACGTGAAGCACATTAACAATTAGTATGTGTGTCTATATATATATATATATATAAGTAGAGACCTTATAAGTAGTGGCAATGCCAAGAAATTTTTCCAAGGAGGCCAACTTAAATATAACACAACCCTTAAAAAAATATTTACTCAAAACAAATATTTAATTTCATAAATTAATTTTAACTTGACAACATTGCGTTGTAAGTTATTTCAATCTATTAAAATCATTTGTAATTGATTTTGAATTAATCAAGAATTACATTCTAAGGAAGTAATATTTATTTATTTAAGTTTAATTCTTTGAACCTTTCTAAGGGGATCAACATCTAAAATTTCATCATTTGGAACAAAAGAATAAACAATAGTTTCCAAAACTTATTATTTTTTTCTCTCTTAAGATATGTATAAATTATGGATATTTTCCCATTACCTTAATTTGAAACCTATAGATTTGTATTTTATAAACTAGTTATATAACTAATTAAAAAATAAAATTGAACAACCATGTGTAAACTATTATATTTACGTACCAATACCAAACAAAACCTCCCATTATTATCAAATATAATATATAAATACATAAATTCTGAGCTAATTACTTAAAACTCAAACCATCATTTTCGAATCTAAATATAGAACTTATAATAAATAACACTATTATATTTTATATTATAATATACTTGTGTATAACCCCATGCATATGCATGGATATATTTCAAAAAAAAAAATCACAATTACATATACATAATTTAGAATCTAATTACATCTAAACTCTTCTGTTTTTGCATTCAATAATTTACTTGCCATAAAAATTTAAAAAAAAAAAATTAGATGGAACACATGCGCAAAATTGAACTCCAATTAAAATTCAATTTAGAATCTAATTAAATTTAGATTTTTTAATTTTTGCACCTAATAATTTACTTGAAACACAAATTTAAAAATTAGATGAGACACGTAGCGCAAAATTAGACCCTAGTTTAGAATTTAATTGGATTTTCTCTTAGATTTGGCTATTAATATATATATATATATATATACGTATGACTTACAAACTTGAATTATTTTTAATTATACAAAAAAAGGCCCATAAATATAAAATCATTCAAAAATTATATTTTTTATGGTTTACTTATATTGGACTCCTCGTTTTTTACACTAAATTAACTCATTTAGTACAAAAATTAAAAAATTTAGATTAGATAGGACACATGACACAAAATTAAACTCTAATTGAAATCTAATTTTTACATTGAATTAACTCACTTGGCACAAAAATTTAAAGACTTAGATTAGATGGGACACATGATGTAAAATTTGACTCTAATTTAATTCAAATTTGAAATCTAATTAGATTTTTTCTCAGGTTTATCTATTAGTATATACCAGAGATGATAATTTGAGACGAAAGCATCAAAGAAAGAGAATAAAGCCGGCTATTTTTCAAAAGGGGTCAAAGAAGAATCCTAGACGTTAACAGGGGAAACTCAACAGTGAGAAGTTTCAGAAAACAAAAAACAGTAAAGAGTTTTTGCATGTTTATAAATTTGACAAAAAAATGTTTTGACAAAGAATCCAAAAACCCAAAACAAAAACGAATCAAATCTAACCTATCCAACAAAAAAACTCAATCAAAAGTAACATTTCATACCCAAATCTAAAAAATGGGGGAAAAAAAACAAAACAATGTACGATGCCCAATCGATGCAATGTTTACCGTTCTACCTCTTTCTCTGTTTCTTCCTCCGTGTCCCAGGCCTCATCCTCTCTCTATTTCATCGCCTCTCTCTTTCTCGGCCTCTCTCTATTTCATCGCCTCTCTCTATTTTTGACCCAAAATGCCAATCTATTAATCAAAACGAAATCTGACCCAAAATACCAATCTAAATCATAATTAACACCCAACTGATTCTCCAAATAAAAACGAAAAACCCTAAATTTTTAAATTTAAAACAGAACTTTACCTAGCGATTCCAATAGTTGGGTAGTGAATGGAGGCTTACGGTGATGGCAGAAGATCTGGGTGGCGCCCTTACGCTAATGGCAGAGGCATCATTACGGTGATGGCAGAGGTGCCCTTCTCTCTATCTCCGCCTCTCTATTTCTCTCCCTCTTTTCTCTCGATCTGTCTCTCTTTTCTTCGTAGCAATCTTTCTGTTTTTTTTTTTTTTAAGCGGTTAGTTTCCTTTAATAGCAGGAGGGCTCCAAACAGTATTTTAACGTAGTGAAACATTATAGTTTATTGCTTTTAAACGGTGTGTTAGAGTTTTTTTTTTTTTTTTTTGGGTTACCAAACAATGTACTGTGCGCTTTTTTAAAAGAACAATTATCTTATTTGTCAACACATCCTTAATTGTAGCACCTCACTTTCTCTTAGCTTCTGCTATTATATATATATATATATATAGATATATTATGTAATGTAATAGACAGTAGACACTCAACGTGCATATATTATTTCATAAAAAAAAAAATAATCACATATTATATTATTATTTAAAATGGTCAAAGTCGTTAGACAAGCTTGGCAATTGTGTTACATCCAAACAAACACATATAAATTTGTAACTTTTATGATTCGTGAAACACATATAAATTTGTAACTATTATGATTCGTAAAGTGCTAGAAGTCTAGAAAGACTAACATTTCCCCCTCAAAAAAAAAAAAAAAAAAGACTAACATTTAACATATTTCATAAATTTACATAGATTGTGGGTAGTAGAAAAGCCATATATGGGGCCACTTAGATTAAAAAAAAATATATATGTAATTAAGTCCAAAAGTGTTCTTTGGTCAGTTTAGAGGGAGTGTTAAAAAAAATAGTGGGAAAAAATTAATGGGTAGTGGTAAGTGGTCTTGTGTAGGCTATGCCATTATTAAGATATGTTTAATGTCATAATAATGGTTTATTTAATAAACATCAAGTCTTTTATCAAGTTATAAACGAGCCTCACTTCGGCTTGTTTTGTATTGAATCCTATTGTTCACGAGCTTATTCGTGAACATATATATATATATATATATATATTTGGCTCAAGCTTAGCTTGTTTAGCAAACAAGCCTAAAACTAGGGCTCAAGTTTGGCTTATTTATAAACAAACAATCATAAACGAGCTTTTTATCGAGCGGAGAACGAGTTGTTCTTGAACAACTTGGTTCGTTTGAACCCTAATTTTGGGGTTTAAGACAATGGTTAAATTGAGGCATTTCATTTATTCAAAGTTAATTAAGTAATATTTATTTATTTTAAAGTTTCAAAAGTTGGGAAATACACTCTATTTTAAAGTCATGAAATAGGGGAGTTTCACGCTAGCTCCCTTAGCTCTCTGAAGTTTTGAATTTAAAGTGTCTAGAGGAAATCCTTACTACTTTTTAAGATCTGCTTAAAGTCGCATCATTTCCAAAGGTGTTTTGTAACTTTTGTTAGTTCTAACCAAAGTCATCTATAGACAACGTTCATTTTGACATTTTTGCAGTTATAATTCAAAATCATGAACACGATTTCAGCTGTGTTTCGTACACATAGTATGTAACTATTGCTGTTATTTTTAATCTTGCCCCCTCTAAATTGAATTACTAACTCTGCCACTACATGGGACACGTGTAAAATTAAGGTTATAGTCTTTAAGGATGGAATATTTGAACGACATGAGAAAAAGTTGTATCTTTGTTATATTACATGTGACAATAAATGTCATTTGCCACTTAACATGCTAGTAAAGAATGATGCTTATACCACCGCACACCCTTGGTACGATAGTCACTCCATAACTATAAGTGCTCGTGGAGTGTGGGAGAGGCAAAGGTCGGGGTTTAAGTCTCTAGGAGAGAGCTTCACACACATATACACTTAAATTAAGCTAGAGTAAAATTCTATCTTGTATTAAAAAAAAAAATGATGCTTATCAAGTAGTTAAAATTACATTCTTAACCTGTGAAGAAATTATTGGCTAGAAATAAATTCCTCTTCTTTCTATGTCAATGACTTGAGGAGAACTACACAGAAAATTTGGTTGTGTACTTAACATATACCAACTTTAAGAAGCATTTTGATATAAGATATCTTATCTTGAATAATACATTACAATTTATATTAGTGGAATCTAGAATTAATAGATCAAATATTCTTAAAAATTAAATTATAAAAGTTGGCGTGCTCTAAAGATGACATAATATGGAACCATTGGGTTGCTCAATTTCAATTTTTGAACATAAATTAATATTTTTATCACATATGGCCTTCTATTATGTTACACTAGTAAGTTGCTAGTGTGATGTACAGATAATGTTGTAATATTTTATGTAAATCTGTTTTTGGAAAATATTGTACATATATTATAGCATATTTATTATAAAACTTTGTTAGTAATGAATTCATCATAAAAAGTAACAACTTTGGAGTAATATTGTATGATAAAAGTTGATAAAAGCATATTAATTCATTCTATATTATTAATTTTTATTATGTGATGTAATAAAAAGCTTCATTACGATTTTTTTTTTTTTTGTTTCTTCAATGCTTTGTTATTGCGGTATGGTGATGCTTGTTATCATCATTAGTTTCTCCATCTTCAATGTTTGAAGTTTAGGCCATCCATATTTTTTCAATTTTTGAGCTTTCATCACTTTTTCCTTTTGTTACATCATTTGTGTTAATCACTAATAAATTAGCACCGAGAGATTCTTGATTGGATCTTACAAAGTTTGGACTTTGTCATTAGGATTTTTCATAGGCATTTGCATTTATATTAAATTTCAATGATGTGACAGTTTTTTTTGTAAATGTTTTTATTTTTTATTTTTGTTAATTTTGGAATAGTGTAGCAGAAAAAATTAAAATAGCATATTGGATTGTGTATATTTTTTTTCCTTTCATACCTTTTTGTCATTTGAAGATGCATAAAAAATCTTAGCAACTATATAATTTTCAAAACCATCCTTTAGATTGAATTCATTCAAATAAAGTAGGAAAATCCATTTTTTTCCTAATTTTTTTTTTTTTCAAATCACGTGGGATTTCTTCTTCAATATCAATAGTTTTACAATAATTTAAATAAGTTGTATCTCAGTTTTTTTTCTTTTTTCTTAGCAAGATCTCTTGTAGATTTATTTAGGATTTTCTCAGCATTTCGATCAAATATCACAAAATTTGTTTTGTTAGTTGCATCAAAAATTTCAATTTGAATCCTATATCTGAAGTAGTTTGCAATTGTGTGTATGTGTGTGTGTGTGTGTGTGTGGTAGTTATAGTGAGATAAATATATTATAATTTTTTGGAGAGTATGTAGTTAATGTAAGTGCCTCTAACTTTGGGATAGAAAGATTTGTTATTGTTTCACATTTTGCACACCAAATTAATGTTGCTTGTGGTTTGACATTCCTTTCACAAAGTACGCACAAAATGTAATACCAACCCATTATTATATCAATGTTACTTATTGTTGCAATACCCTAACAGTTCACATCTTGCAATGAACTTTGAAATTAATATATATTATTTTTTTATTATAAATAATATGATGTATTATTATTTTATGTAAATGATGAGTATAATTTAAAATGATTAACAAACTTGTTTCGTAGGATCTCATTCAATGCATTTTATCTTTACTATTGTCTTCATATTATTTAAAGATAAATCCTCCTATGAAAATCATTTTGCATGTATTTTTGGTATTTCTTGTATAGTATCATGTTTTTTACCATTCCTATCATTGAATTTTTTTTAAAGAAAATATTAAGTTAATGGCATTTTGTGAGATAGTACTATATGCTATTTATTAGACTTTTTGTTATTATAAATTTTAGAAATATGCACTTGTCAATTATTTCAACAATCTCAAAGATCTTAAGATTTATATATATTTTTGTTGCACTGGTCAATGACAGAGAATTTGTCTGCATAAATTGCATAGAACATTATAAATAAGCAAAAGCATTTTGAATTGAAATTGGGGAAAAATGGAGACATGATTTCATGAGAATGAGATTTTCTAGAAGTATCATCTATACGTGGAGACAGTGGCGGAGTTAGGAATTTAGGTCGGGGGGGGGGGGCAAGATTAAAAGTAAAAAACTAATCTAAAAAAAATTAATCAATATTAATAACAAAATAAATAAACAATTATATATATGCTAATGTAATTGTCATATAGAATCTAACATAAACTCTAAACTTTAATTTATCTTTTCACACCTAGCTTAATTTACTCAATTGCCCTCGAGGATTTTTCATATTTTGAAACCTCTGCATGATTTGTTCACACTTAATAGTCTTGAATATATCTTTCCAATTTCGTTTTGCTTTTGGGATTTTTTTTAATCATTATTAGGTGGGTCCCATTCCCACATGATTTCCTATTTCCTTATGGCAACATGATGATGTTGTGTGATTCCTATTTCATTTTGTTGTAGAATCTTCTCTTCTTCTTTTTTTCTTTTTTTTTTTTTCAAATCATTATTAGGTGGGTCTCCCACATGATTTCCTACAGCAGCAGAATCTGCTTTTTGTGCACAACTACACCTAGTGTCTTCTTTTGTTAGGGAGGGCGTAATGATATATGTACTATATTAGCAGTGAAAAAATTTGGAAGTTCAAGGGGGCACTTGTCCACCCTTGCCCCCCCTCCCTCCGCCCCTGCGTGGGGGAGGAAGAAGGGAGTTTGTAAGAGGATAATAGTTTTTGCTTTGATTTACACGTGGGAAGGGTTAAACTTTGGTTATAACATGAAAGGTAATAACTGGGCTTGAGTTTTTCATAAAGTTTGGTCTACTTTTAAAAGGTGGTCCATTTTGTATTGAATAACTTTTGGTTTAATTGGTGTAATTATCAAGAATAGCTCATATTTGATATAATAGTAAAAAGAAATTACTATGATCTATTGGGTAACAATAAAAAAATACTTAATAAAAAGAGGTAAAAAATTATAAATTTATAATATAGTAAAAATAAATCACTATGATCTATTGGGTAATAGTAAAAAAAAATTAATGAAAAGAGGTAAAAAAGGTTAAATGCAATATTAGAGTGCCACGTGGCATGACCTCGTGCACTCTCACATGAGGTATTTACTTTTATATATACTAACTAATTGAAGGCCCGTGCATTGCACGGTTTTATGTTAAAACTTGTAGAATATATATAATTATTATAACCAAATAAGTAATTATTATAATGAAAGTAATAAATTGCATTGGTATAAAATGATAGCACCTTAATACACAATTATCTTCTAACATACCAATTGTGCTATAATATCATTTGTAGTTACATGTATCAAACTATTTGCATTTGAATTTTATATCTAATGAATCTACAATATAAGTGATTTGCAATATTGTTAACAATAATATTAATGATTAAAATCTTTAGACAAAGGAACATAAAATTGGCCACTTTTTAAAGATAGAACTATTCGAGAAATAAAACCTTTGTTCTAATTAAAAAAAATTGCAAAGTTTTACTTCTAGATTACAAACCTTTCTTAGGATGCTTGAAATCTTTTTTGACAAACCTAAAAAAAAAAAAAAAAAAAATCAAGAAGAAAATTAAACAGGGTTAAAAAAACAAAGTACCATAGATTGCAAAATTGTATGTAAATATAATAGTCTATGATTGGAATTTATTACGACAACTTACATATATATTGGACAACAAAATACTAAAATAGGATCAAACCATTAACATATGTGTGGGGCTAAAGAATTTGACAACCCTGGCCTATTTTATACTAAGCACAAGGCCCACGCTGAGGAGGAAGAAATGTCTGAGGATGAAAGAAGCAAGTCCAAGGTGCCATGAAACATCGCCAAGGACGATCCTGTCCTCGGCAAACCAAGATCACGGAAGGGAAGGGCGGCATGCCATCAAAGGTAGCCTCCCGGAGCATCCCAAGGAAAAGGACAGGTACAATAAGTCAGCCATGGGATCATAGTGGAAGAGCAATTCAAGGAGAAACTATCACCTCTGTATTAAATGTCCATAACTAACGTCCTGGCCGCATTAATGAGGAAATGACCCCTGAATAGTGCTACCTCGATTACTGCAACTCACAGAATGCCATAGAGGGTGTCTAATGGGACAGACACTTAAGCATAGGCTTGGATGATCAACAAGTGGAAGACCAAGATTGTTTAAGAGAACTATATAATAAGAGAAACCCACCATAGAGAGAGAGCTGGGATCTGGGGAAATAACATTGTAACAATCTCAAGAACTCCTGTAACTATTCTCATTCAATATTTACTAGAACAAAACTCCTCGAATTGTGCCGAGAACAAACTTTCTCAGATAAAACTCAGTTCATTTTGTTTGATTGTCATGAACACCATATTAACTGTTGTCCATGCACTAAAACCTAGTGGTGTATATATATACATACTCTACCTAGAAAAAGAGTCCAACTAAAAATCAAATACTCTAAACTCTTCGAAGTTACCTAATCAAGAAGTTTAGGTTAATTACATATTAGTTTTTTTTTTTTAAATACTTTATCCCAAAAAAATAGTTAACCTTATTAGCTAGATTGTTATTAGATTTTTAATTTTTTTTTTTGTTTACGTTAAAGTTAATACCCAAAAAAAAAAAAAAAATACCGGGAGCAATTAATATGTTTTTTTTTTTAGAGATACACTTACTTTATGATAACAATGAATTATAGATAAGAATGAATTAGAGTCCTGATTTTTTGAATTTGAAATATGAATGAATTAGAGTTCTGATTAATCTAATATTAATATGCAGTTTTTTATTTCATTTTTTTTTAGAGATACACTTACTTTAAGATAACAATGAATTAGAGATAAGAATGAATTAGAGTCCTGATTAATCTAATATTAATTTACCTACAATCTTACATGAAGCAGTTTTTATTTTACGCTTACTATATAATATTTTTTTGATTAATCTAATATTAATCTATACCTACATTCTTACATGAAGTAGTTTTTTATTTATTTATTTTTTGAAGAGATAAACTACTTAATGATAAAAATGAATTAGAGTTCTGGTAGTATGATATTCCTTTTTATTTCTTTAAAAATCTAAAAATTTAATAAAATTTCTGCAATTTGGTGAAGTCATGTGGCGTAACCACGGCGTCTAAGCCCAACTTTTATTATATATAATATGATATTGATATTGATTAGTGACCATGTCATAATTTTATTTCCATCCTTTTAATTAGGGGTGTTTGCGGTGCGGTGCGATGTGATTTTGGGCCATTTTTAGCACCGCACTTTGCGGTGTGGTTTAACTAAATCCATAATTGTACCGCATCTTGTTTTTGTGGTCACATGTGCGGTGCGGTATGGTGCGGTTTAGAGTTTAGCCAAAACCATAACCGCACCGCATCTCATTTTTGCGGTCACATGTGCGATATTATGTATAAGATGTAGTTTGAAGTCGTTATATTTTTCAAATTTTGGGTTTTTCCTACTCAGCCCAAAACTAATTTTTCTCTTTTTTTGGGCCAAGTTTTAAATTATTGAGTTAGTTTTTCTTTATTTTGGATTGACTTTTTTAATCAACACTTGCTAGGGTTATTATTATTTTTTTTTTTGAAAACTAGGGTTATTAAACTATAAATAATATATTTAATATTAAAAATAAATAAATATATTAATATATAAAAAGAGTGCAGTGTGGTACATTATTACTTGCGGTGCGGTGTGATTATGCTATTTTGCGGGCAGTTTTGGTGCGGTTTTTGCGGTTTGGTGAACACCCCTACTTTTAATATATAAATATATATTATTCCTATAAGCTCACACCTATTGTTATACTTATTTTAACAAATAAGGAGATGATTAATGCTGATGTGTCAAATATAAGCTAGCTTTATTTATGACATGTGAGTAGTTTATTTATTTTTTTTGATACAATATAGAAATTCTAGTCTAGCCTAATCTAAGTGTATATGCGTGTGAAACTCTCTCTTGAAGACTTGAACCCCAGCCCTTACCTCCCACACCCCACAATCATTTATATTTGTGGAGTGACCATTGCGCTAAGATATAACTCTTGTAAACCTAAATGTAACTAGCATTCATAACATATCAAAGCTTAAAGCCATTTAGTTTTGGTTTGGACAAGTGGCCATAACTCCCAATTGACTAAAGGCTTAGTAAGGTATGAGTTTATTCGTGAAACCCATATCAAACTTATTACCAAGCCCTTAAATGTTTTGTATTTTCACGAGCATTTTCGTGATTCTTTTGTTTTTTTGTTTGTTTGTTTTTTTTTTTTTTTTTTTTGCTTGGGCTCGCCTCATTTATTAAATAAGCCTAAAAATAAGGATCGAACTTGGTTTATTTATAAACAAACAAATGTGAACAAACTTTTCTTCAAACTAAGAATGAGCAATTTATGAATGACTTAGTCCATTTTATAGCCCCAATGAAATGAGTATTTTTCAAACATGAATATTATCAAAACAGATTGTTGGGTTTAGACCCCTATCAAAACATTGTATTTAACCAGTTTTAAGGTCAACTTCATAATTTGGTTAATCATGGAAGCCTTAGGTTAAATAAATAATCATTAATATCATGCAAGTGCAAAAATATAAATGAGACAAGATATAATGATCTAGGATGCCAATGAAACAAAATAGTTTCATAACTTGAGGCAACCAATCTCATAATGAACAAATCCACTACCAAATAGAAGTTCACAGATTGAATAACCTTATTTTTCGTAAACTTAACTATAGTTACCCAATTGAGCTTTGGGATCCATAGGAGTCTCTGATATGAATGTGTTTCAAATGTGAACCTCCAATTCACAACTCCAAGACCGCCCTTGAAGGTTTTCTTCAATGTAGACCTCTAGTTCATGACTTCAAGATCACACTTGAAGGTTTAGATCTAGCACTTTTGATGACTAGTATGCGGGAATTTAAATCTATCAATTCAAATTATATGTAGATTGATTTCCAGTAGTGACTTTGAAAAGAGAAGGTACAGAACTTTTTGATCTCAAATGAGTAGCTCCAAAGTCTTCTTAAAACATATCTTATGGTTTCGTTTATTTACTAAGTGAAATAAATCTAAAACCCTAATTACTTGATGGGTTGGCGGGCTGAAAATCCGAATATGCATTATCACACTTCGATCAATCAAAATTGTTAATTCCTGAATACCTTGAAACAATTGAATTCATGTTCTTGCACACTGAATTCCAAAAGCTTGAGCACTTGTCTAGAAATTCCAATAGCTTCTAAAGACTATAACAAGACAAGTATTTATTTATGTGTTTGCCAATATAAATCTAGATATTCAAATCCTAACAAAAATGTTGCAACAAAATGGAAGATGACATTCTAACAGAATATTTTATTTTGTATATTGAAAGTGAAATTGTTGTAAAATTTAGTACAAAATCAATCATAAATTATTTACAGGATTTAAAAGAATGTTGATTTTCATTTGGATATATCATAAATGATTGAGTTAAAATGTATCAAGAAAATTTTATTTCTTTTATTTTGTTTATATTTTGTTACGGAGAATGTTATCCTCCAAACCGGATTGGAGAAATCTCTTTTAACTTAACAGGTGGTGGTTTAAAAAACCATCAATGTATATTAAATCACATTTTAATTTAATAATTAAATTTGTCACTTGACTATATTAAATAGGCCATGTAACTAGAAGTACACGAGGATAATTTATTGAGTTGCAATGTAGTGGGTTGGAGGAACATGCCTCCAAACTAGTTGTGAGAAAAATTCTACCATTTTTTAAGGACAAAATTTGGCTCCAAACACCAATATAAAGATAATATTTGTCTTTGTCACTTACTTAACCCACATAATTAAGTGATCATGTGCATTGCAAATAACAATGACAAATAATCTTCCTATTAGTGATTGGAGCTAAATCCTTTCCTTTTGTTAATTCTAAATAGATACTTTGTTTTTGTTTTTGTTTTTTTTTTTTTTTTAAGCAAAATATTCTAACTTTGTAAATCCTATATTTTAGTATATTTCTTATTTTTGATTGACCAAATAATTTTGGTTCATTTTTAATTTGGTTCGTAAAGATAAAACCTTGGTTCGATAGATGTTGGTTCATCCTGCTAAGAGCATCTCTAGCAGCCTCTCCAAATTTTTGCCTATTTGGAGAGTGAATAGTGCATTTTACCTTTTGCCTACTTCCTTTTTCAAATACACTTTCCAGCAGATTTTCTATCCAATTCTTTATTCCATTTAAATATTATTTATTCATTCATTCTTTATTTTTTTTATTATCATCATTTATTATTCCTATATTAATTCTCAAAAATTATATTTTTCAATAAAAAGTGTTATATTCACAATATTTTTTGCAATACTTTCACAACATTTTTCTTTTCTTTCAATTCATTCTCATCCATTAGTTTTCATTTCTTTTTTCTTATTTTTATCCTCCACACACGTGTCCAACCTATCTCTATCACCCCCACCCCTTCTTTTATTTTCGTTTTCTCCCTCACATTCAAGAACACTCTGGACTCTCTCTTTCATTCTCTAGCACTCTCTTTTTATTTTATTTTATTTTATTTTATATTTCTACTTGATTGTAGAACATTCTCTAGCATGATCTTTTGACTTCTATTTTCTTTCCTCTTCAACTCACTTCACACACACATAGCTGACATGGCCTTCGTCTATCATTTTTTTTTCTTTTTTCTTTTTTTTTTTTCACTTTGTTGTTACAATGGAGCTTGATAGGCTTTTGTGCTCTTGATTTGTTGTTTTTGTTTTGATTTTAGATTTGTTGTTGTAATTAAATTTGTATTTTTCCTTATTCTTGATCTGTTGTTTCTATTCCGATTTTAGATTGTGTTTGTGTTTTGATTGTGTTACCGTTTGAGAGAGAGATAGATGAACAAAGAAGAGAGGAGGAAAGAGAAAGAATATTTTTTTTATTCAACCGGGTATATTTTTAAGATAAAATATTCTTTAAATATGGTATAGTGATTGCTACAATGCTCTCCATACTAGAGAGTTACTATAGCAAATCTAAAAAAAAAAATTGGAGATGCCGAGTTTATTGGAGAGATTTTTTGGGGTGAACAGTGACTTTTCTCTCCAAAATTTGGAGATGCCGACTCTGCTGGAGATGCTCTAAGAATTGCAAGTCACCACCTATAGCCAAAGCAGATTTGGCCAAGTTTGATCATTTCAAATAACAGAACAGAATGCTCCAGGGCATCAAGCACATTGGCCAAATTGCGGTCGAAATTCACATTGAGCAGAACATGAAGAGTTATACCGTCTTTGTGCTGTATTGATATATATTACACAACTACACTGAGACACAAAATTTCTGTAATAAGTTCCAGTGGAGGGAGAGCAAGAACTGATGCATTGATATTTGAGAAAGAAAGTTTGCAAGCAGCATTAATTGTTATCTTTATTATTTAACTATTTTGGTTAAAAATGGAGGACTAGTTGATGCAATTGGAACTGTTCAAATTATACCAGGCCTGACAGAACTCCAAGGTATTAATGATAATACCAATTTTTCATATCAAAATAAAATAAGATCAACCATGAAGAGTCACAAAGGTGGAATCTTCTACTACGCTATTTAACAATAATTTTACTATCTAAGCCAATAGAACCAAAACCTGCATATCTATAATGGAGCAACGGAAATTGCAGGCAATATTGGTAAATAAAATTCAAGCATAGACAGTCTGCAGGTTCAGAAACCTGCAGCCAAAACTCTCAACACATACACATCCTCATTCAGCCAATATTTCCTAATAACTAGTACAGAAACTCTGAGCACTACCTGGGACCAGAAAGCTGTTGTGAAGAGATGTAAGACATTGGGTTATATGAAACACCTGCAGCACTATTAGAGGTAGCATTTATATCTGGATACAACCCCAAGTCCTTCAGCTCATTGGACCCTTCCATTCTTGACTCCTCGATGAATCTCTGGCCATAGAACCGCAAGAAATTTAGTGATTCGGACCTCGGCTCACCCAAAGACAACCCACCTTCCAACATGCCAACAACGTGAGCCATAGAAGGCCGCAGCGCTGGATCTTCATGCACACAACACAAGGCAATCCGCACTAGCTTCTCAACCTCTTCACTTGTCACCCGTCCCTCTAACCTTGGGTCTGCCAGTTCCAAGTACCTTCTCTGCTGGTGCATTTCCAGCGCAAATAGAGGGAAATATATTAGTCTGTGTTCCGAAACAGAAGGGCCTGAGGATGGGGCATTTCCTTCACTGCTACTAGTTTTTGTGCTATGGCTCCATGTTTGTATTGAGCAATTTTTTCGTCCCCTCACAATCTCTAGTAAAACCAACCCATAACTATAAACATCAGCCTTGTCGGAAATTGTGGAGCTCATTATCCACTCAGGTGCAAGATAGCCTCGAGTTCCTCTCATTGTTGTAAATAGAAAAGATTGTTCAGGATTTACCAGCTTCGACAGCCCAAAATCTGAGATTTTCACTTGTAAATTGTCGTTCAAGAGAATGTTTTCTGGCTTCACATCGCAGTGGATGATTCTGTGCTCACATCCACCATGCAAGTAAGCAAGCCCCCTTGCTGTTCCAATGGCTATTTCCAATCTCTCTAGCCATTCTAGAACAGGACCATTACCGAAGAGTGTACTGCCCAACGAACCTCTGTTCATATACTCGAGAACAAGAAAGCGCTGCCTCCCTTGTGCGCAAAAACCTTTCAATCTAACCAAATTGACATGGTGGATGTTCCCAATTATTGAAATCTCAGTACAAAATTCTTTTTTCCCTTGGATTCCCAAACTAGTAATCTTCTTGACCGCCACAACAGTTTTGTCTGACAGAGTTCCTCTGTATACAGTACCAAATCCACCACTACCAATCTGAGTCCTGAAGTTCTCAGTAGCAGCTGCAAGCTCTTCATAAGCAAACCTTCTCGGTAAGCCTGGGATAGAGATCATCTCTACCTCTGCAGACGATGACGAGTTACCCCGGCCTAGTCTTACAGAGTTGGTTTTAGAAAGCCGCTTTTTCCTTAACCAAAGGATTGCAATGATTACAAACACTACTAGTATTAATAAGAATCCTGTTAAAGGTATTAGTACCAAAGCAGCGACTGGTAAGTTTTGTTTCTGGCTTATGTTAGATCCGATTGAGTTTCCCTGAGAAGAACCAACCAAAACTTTAATATAACCCAAACGGTCACGGTCCTTATTTTTGTGGTCTGTCCAAATGAAAGAACCTAAATGGTTTTCAAGAAGATAACAAGAACCAGAAGAAATTTCATGGAAAAAGGCCAAACAAGAACAATTTTGAGAGCATAAATCTTGGCAAACCGACAACGTCACATTATTTTTCACGGGTTCCTTAGCAAAATAGTCCATACCAGGGCCGAATTTTAGATAGGAAATGGAGGAATTCAATTGACTGCCATTTCTAGCTGCAGTACAAGCTGAAGGCAGAGAAAGCGAACGATTCACTGGCATGCAATCACCATTGTTTTGATAACTGAATCCAGGTAAACAAGAACAAATTCCACCCAGAGGCTTTCTTCTGCACAATCCAATTTCTTTGCAATTGAGAGGAAGATCACAATCCTCAACTGGTCCTGCAAATTCTACATCCCTGATCCGAGGTGGTCTGCTGATGCTAAATCTGCCATCGGGAGCCAACTTACCAATCCTAAAACTTGCTGACCCAATCAAAGCTACTTGAACAACCGGGGAATTATCACTTGCTAGCAAATACAAACCTGTAGCATTCATCACCATCAACGATACGGCCTTGCTAGAGTTCCTGACAGCCTTTGGATCCGTGGACAATTTCCAATAATTCATCTTATTCCATTGCAGCACCGCATCCCTGTCAGTAACTTCAAGTCGATAATCACCCGCCGACATGTCCTCGTCGACGGCGCTTTGCAATGATTTTCCAATGGGAATTCTCTGTCCCATGACAATAGTGTCCGTCGGATGAGCAAAACTCTCCCACAACGTATTGTTTCCTGCATCAACTAAAACGAGATTTCCTGTCTCTGAAAGCTGCATAGCAGAAATATCAGAATGGAATTGCGGGGTTGACCAGAGTCGTTGACCAGTTTGGGTTGTGACTATGAGGCCGCTGACAGTCAGTGACAACTTGTCAGAGCTTGACATGGGTGTGTTGCGGTTGGCTGACCAGATTATGGTGTTGGTGTCACTGTGGACGATAGAGAAGTAATATTTTGAGGGTGGACCGGGTGGTGGTCTGGCATCAATTGTGGCTTTGAAAGTACCATTTTGAGAGCGTAAGAAAGCGCCTCTGGTGTTGGTGAATTGGAAGTGTGAGGCTGTGAAGTTGGGGCTGATTGAGTGCGTGGAAATGGAGGCTGAGAAAGTAGGACTTGGAAGGAAAACGCAGCATATAAAGGAGAAGAATGAGAATGAGAAGCAACCCATGCATGCAGAGCAAAAGGGGCAGAAAAAAAATTGGAGTTGGTTTCAAGCAGGATGATGATGATGATGATTGCGTGGGAGGTAGAAGAGGTGGGTGTTTTTGGTCTTCGCCTCCATCATTTGGATAGTTATGTCATATTATCATGCACAGACTTACTTTTTTTGTGAGATAAATGCATTGACTGAATGAAAGTCACAGGTTCACAACTGTGGCTTTTTCTGGCACTAGAATTTTTGGCCGTGTTTGGTAAAGTAGTAAAATATGTTTACAGTTTCGTTTTCACATTTTTTTTACCCACTCATATTTCTACCTACTTTGTGATAGAGTTTTCTGGTGAGAGTTATTTTCTTTCTTTTTTCTGTTTTAATATTTTGCCTTGACTCCAATAAAAAAAAAAAAAATATTTTGCCTTGACTAATAACATTGAAGAATAATATGGGGCAGGTAAGGCAACCAGTCAGGCCTATTACAGGAGAGTTGATAATGAGAGTACGATATGAGATTTGAGTTGATCAACAAGAGTATATAGTGTTTTTGCATTGTACATCTACAGTGCAATTTTGGTTTCGTGAGTTCCTTCACAACCCAGCCTCAGCACCGATCTCTCTCTACTAATCCAGATCAACAAAAAAAATTTGAAACCCAAGAACATTTGCAGCTGATCTGCATGAGAGAAGAGCCAGAAAATAAAAATGGAGCTCAACACCTCAAACGCTGTTTGTGATTTGGTTGGCGAATGTGCAAGAGAAAGGCGATTGCAAGTTTGAAACTTTGTTTTATTTACTTATTTTTGGTTTCTGGTACTACAAAATTATTGTTGCTGTGAAAATTGGGGACAAATGGAAAGAAATGGAAGGTGAAAGGGAGAAAATACACGCTAGGATGTCTATTGTGATTGTACGGGCCGTATATTGTCCACGAAAGTCAGGATGGACGAGTCCGTCAGTTGCACGGGGCCTCAAGTAGATGGATCTCGTGTAAATGGACCTGATATGGACGGAGTGAAGGAAGGTGGGCTGGTTAGCCATAGGCCCATTGGACCCCTTAGTGGGGATATTTTAGCCCACTCTCATAAGGCCCATAACAGAGTTCTTGCGCTAGTTGGACTCCGAAAATCTTATATATTTGGTAAAGATCTTCCCTATAAGGGAGAGACCTGTCCATCACGTTTAGGATTCTACAAGAAGAGTCCTATAAGAAAAAGACTTCCGCACCAAGGAAGAGATGTCAACTCTCTACTACTATAAAAGCTCCAATACCCTCACAAACCAAGGTACGCATTATCTTACCTTTTCTAGCACTCTAGAGTTGTGAGAACACTTTCTGACTTGACCTTCGGAGAGTATTTGGCCGACACCACACCGGCGCCCTTTGATAGGTTTTTTCTCCTTTGTTTTGTGCAGGTTGACATATAAGCGAAAAGGGTATTGTGCGACTTATTGGTGAACTTCTTAGTTTCATCAGTTGGCGCCATCTGTGGGAAAAGATCGTAAGAAGAAAGCAGTCAGACGTTGCTTCATCCCTGAGACAGAAGAGTTGCATGGTGCTCACTCGCTTGATGGCAACAACCAACGACATCCAAGGAGAGGGACTACCCACAACCGCACTCGGAAGACAGGTTCGGACCCTCACTGCGGCCGTGGAGCGTCTCACCAAACAAAATTATGACCTAGAAGAACAACTGCGTCAAAGGAACACAGCACCCCACAACCAGAGGGAGGATCAGGAAGGTACCAGCGCCATGCAAAGAGAACGAGAAGGGCCTGAAGGGAGTAACGCCCCAAGCAGGCCAGAACGACAGAACATGAGCCTCCCATCCTTCACAGATGCAACGACTCCGCCTATGTTCGCAGAGATGCAGGCGATGAAAGAACAGATGGAAGTCATGATGAACGTCCTAAAGGGACGAGTGTCCAGCGATCTGGACGACCTAGTGAACCGGACTGACTCTCCATTCACCGGCCCCGTCAATTCCTTCCCCCTACCACACAAGTTCTGGATGCCGCAAATAGAGAGCTATGATGGAGTCAAGGATCCCCTAGACCACTTAGAGACATTCAAGACCTTGATGCATTTACAAGGGGTACCAGACGAAATCATGTGTAGGGCCTTCCCAACCACACTGAAGGGTCCCGCAAGGATTTGGTTCAGTCGGCTGACACCGAACTCCATCAGCACTTTCAAAGAATTAAGCGCTCAGTTCACCTCGCACTTCATAGGGGGACACAGGTACAAGAAGTCCACAGCATGCTTAATGAGCATCAGACAGAGAGAAGATGAGACACTAAGATCCTACATAACCTGCTTTAATAAGGAAGCGCTCTCAATTGATGAAGCTGACGACAAAATACTGGTGGCAGCTTTCACAAACAGATTGCGGAAGGGCAAGTTTTTGTTTTCACTATACAAAAACGACCCCAAGTCAAAAGTACTCTACAGGGCCACCAAGTACATAAACGCGGAAGATGCATTACTTGCACGGGAGGAAAGGCCCAGGAAAAGGGAACACCAGGTGGACGTGCGTCAGGATCAAGGGCAGAAAAGACCAAGGACAGGAGACAGAAGGGACGAAAGGCGCCCTAAGCCACTGGGCGGGAGGTTCACAAGTTTCACCTCCATGAACACCCCGATCGACCAAGTTTTGATGCAAATCAAAGACGAGGAGGCACTAACATTCCTGGGAAAACTAAAGAGCGACCCAAGCAAACGGCCGTGAGACAAATATTGTCGTTTCCACCGAGATCATGGCCACGACACAGTCGATTGCTACGACCTAAAGCAGCAGATTGAAGCCCTCATTAGACAAGGAAAGTTGCAGAAGTTCGTCAACAAAGAGAGAGCGGATCATAATCGCCAAGAGCAGGCCCCCCGGCGGGATAACGAGCGTCCTAGACCCCCCATCGGAGACATAAGGATGATAGTCGAAGGGACCGTGTCTATTGGTTCTTCCAAAAAGCTCGAAAAACGTACCTTAGATCGGTCCTGAACGTCCATCTAACAGGGTCGAGGCCTAATACCATAAGGGTGGAGAGCCCTATCATTGGGTTCACCGAAGAAGATGGAAGGAGACTCCATCATCCGCATGACGATGCGCTGGTCGTCAGTATACGTGTAGGGGACTACAACATCCACCGAATACTAATCGACAATGGCAGCTCAGCAGACATTCTATACTATCCCGCATTCTAGTAAATGGGGATAGACAGAGCACGATTGACGCCGGCGAGTGCTCCACTTGTCGGCTTCGGAGGGACCAGGGTATTCCCAATAGGCTCTATCATACTCCCTGTAACGGTAGGCGATTACCTGCAAGAACTCACTAGGAATGTAATGTTCCTCGTGGTGGACTGCTCCTCTGCTTACAATGGTATTCTCGGACGGCCCACGCTTAACTCATGGAAAGCAGCAACATCAACATACCACCTAATGATCAAGTTCCCAACGGACTATGGGATTGGGGAATTACGTGGAAATCAGGCAACCACTCGAGAATGCTACATTGCCATGCTAGAAATGGAAGATCATCATCAGGCGATGTGCATAGAAGAGCAGCGGACGGTCGTAGAACCGTTCGAAGAGCTGGAGGAGATAACACTCAACGAGTCCAAACCAGAACGGACGACCAGAATAGGAACATTGACCTGCCAGCCTGTACGCCAGGCCCTCATAACATTCCTTAGGAGGAACCAAGATGTTTTCGCATGGAACCACAAAGACATGCCAGGGATCGATCCCTCTGTCATAGTACACAAGCTGAACGTGAACCCTTCAACCCCACCAGTCAGGCAGAAAAAACGAGTGTTCACTCTCAAACAGGATAGAGCAATAGTGCAAAAGGTCGGAAAACTACTCGAGGCGGGTTTCATTAGGGAAGTATATTACCCGGAGTGGCTGGCGAACGTGGTCATGGTCAAGAAGGCTAGTGGAAAGTGGCGAATGTGCATCAACTTCACGAACCTTAACAAAGCATGCCCAAAGGATAGCTACCCCCTCCCGCGGATAAATGCACTGGTCGACTCCACGGCCAAACACCAGCTCTTAAGTTTATGGATGCCTTTTCGGGCTATAACCAGATCAAGATGAAGGAATCTGATCAGGAGAAAACGTCATTCGTCACCAACCAAGGCCTCTTTTGCTATAAGGTGATGCCATTCGGACTCAAGAACGCTGGGGCGACGTACCAAAGGTTAATGGACAAAATGTTCGCACACCAGATAGGGAGGAACGTACAGGTCTACGTCGACGACATGTTGGTCAAGAGCCTATTCGAAAAAGATCTCCTGAGCGACCTCCAGGAGACGTTCGATACCTTACGGTCATACAACATGAAACTGAATTCGGGCAAATGCGTGTTCGGGGTAACAGCAGGAAAATTCCTGGGTTTTATGGTGTCCCAAAGAGGAATAAAGGTCAATCCAGAGAAAATACGGGCCATCATAGAGCTTGAACCGCCAAGGACAGCAAAGGACGTACAGAGCTTGAACGGCAAAGTTACCGCTTTGAACAGGTTCGTCTCAAAAGCAACGGACAGATGTCTACCATTCTTCCGCGTCCTAAAGAAATCATTCGAGTGAACGGAGGAGTGCCAGAAGGCATTTGAAGATCTGAAGAAATACCTTGCCTCGCCACCCCTACTCAGCCTGTCCAAACTAGGAGAAGACCTCTACTTATACCAAGCAGCTTCGCAGGTGGCGGTAAGCGCGGCCCTAGTAAGGGAAAAGGAAGGGACTCAGCGACCTGTCTATTTCATAAGCAGGGGGTTCCAGGGGGCTGAAGAAAGGTACCCCCACATGGAAAAGCTCACCCTCGCACTGATAACCGTAGCCCGAAAACTGAAACCATACTTCCAAGCCCACAGCATCATCATCCTGACAAATTAGCCTCTAAAAAGGGCAATGAGCAGCCCCGAAGCAGCCGGACGAATGGCCCTATGGGTGATAGAGCTGAGCGAGTTTGACATACACTACCGACCGCGAACTGCAATAAAGGGCCAAGCAGTAGCTGACTTCATCGCTGAATACACGCAAACGGAGCAGCAGGAGCCACACGCCCTCAGACAATGGAACATCCACACGGATGGACATCAAACAGGCAAGCTGGAGGTGCCGAGGTAGTAATCCAAACCCCTAACGGAGATAAAATCGAGTGCATGATTCGATTGGACTTCCCGACAACCAATAATGAAGCTGAATATGAGGCATTGTTGGCAGGATTAGACCTAGTGAAAGCAGCAGGCGCCGTGGCCATGGTTGTACATTACGATTCGCAGGTAATAGTCAGTCAGATTAGTGGCGTCTATGAGTGTAGGGGAGAAAAGATGAAGAAATACTTGGAAGAAGTCAGGAGACGGATCGATTCCCTCTAGGTCACATTCGTCCAAATCCCCAGAGAGGAGAATGAATGTGCTGACCAGCTCGCGAAAGCCGCCTCCGCAGAGGTCATGACGGCCCCCGACCGGGTGCTGTCGTTCATCCAGAATTCCTCAATCATTAACAGTAGGACGGAAGTGCAGGAAGTAAACCTAGAATACGATTGGACTACGCCACTAATGGCCTACCTGAAGGAAGGCACGCTCCCAGAAAACAAAGACGCAGCCAGAAAATTGAAAGTCCGGGCTTCGCGGTTCATAATAATCAATGACGTCTTATACAAAAGGGGATTCTCACGACCATACCTAAGGTGTTTGGGTCACGAGGAAGCGAACTATGTAATGAGAGAGGTCCATGAAGGTATCTGCGGAAACCATTCGGGGGCGCGGTCTTTAGTACACAAACTAATCCGGGCAGGATATTATTGACCTACAATGCAGAAGGACGCACAAGCCTACGTCAAGACTTGCGACAAATGTCAAAGGTTTGGTAATCTAATTAGGCAACCGACCGAAGAACTGATTCCCATGACGGCCCCTTGGCCGTTTGCCCAATGGGGGCTAGACATCATGGGCCCTCTCCCAACGGCCGCGCGGCAGCTGAAATTCTTGGTGGTAGGGATTGACTACTTCACTAAGTGGGTCGAGGCGGAAGCTCTGGCAACTATTACAGAGAAAAACATCAGAAGTTTTGTATGGAGAAACATCATATGCAGATTCGGGATACCAAGGATACTCGTCTCCGATAATGGGAAACAGTTCGACAACAAGGCATTCCAAGATTTCTGCTCGGAGTTAGGCATTAGAAATCACTAATCATCACCCGCACATCCGTAGGCGAATGGGCAAGTTGAAGTTACAAACCGGTCCCTGCTCAAAATCATCAAGACCCGGCTCGAGGGGGCAAAAGGCGTCTGGCTTGATGTGTTACCAAGTATCTTGTAGGCATATCGCACAACGGCAAGAACGCCCTCTGGAGAAACACCATTCAGGCTGGCATAGGGGAGCGAGGCTGTTATCCCAGCAGAGATAGGTCTTACAACTTATCGAGTGGAGAGTTACGATGAAGACAAGAACGAAGGGGCTTTGCGGCTATAGCTAGACCTAGTCGACGAAGTCCGAGCTACAGCTGAACAAAGGATGGCTCAATACCAAAACCTCATGGAAAAATACTACAACTCTAAAGTCAGACGCAGAGACTTCCAGATCAGAGACCTTGTGCTTCGGAAGGTAATGGGAGCGGTTAAAGATCCTTCACAAGGAAAACTTGGCCTAAACTGGGAAGGACCTTACAAGATCTCATCTTGGTAGAGAAAGGGGACCTACCACCTCGAAACCATGGACGGGCGGAAATTGCAACACCCGTGGAACACAGAGCACCTACGGAGATACTACCAATAAAGACGACATGAAAGGGCATCAACCCCCCAACTTTCCAGTTTGTTTCTAAAGTTTTCAGTAGTTTTGCTTTGAACTCTTTTTATTTATTTTTCCATACTTTGAACAAATCTCTCTACCAGTGCCTTTTTAAGCCCAAGGGGGCAGGCACCTTTTTCCTATAAAGACTTCTTTCAGACTCTACTAAATTTTTTCTACTTAAACTAGTTAATTCAACATCATACGGTTAGAAAGACTGTCCACAAGATGGATGGATCATCTCGAGAGGATGAAAACCTAAGTCCAGATGATGGACGGACCAGTAAGGCTGTCCACAAGATGGACGGATCATCCCAAGAGGATGAAAACCTAAGTCCAGATAACGGATGAACCAATAAGGTTATGCACAAGATGGACGGATTATCCCAAGAGGATGAAAACCTAAGTCCAGATGATGGACGGACCAGTAAAGCTGTCCACAAGATGGACGGATCATCCCAAAATGATGAAAACCTAAGTCCAGATAATGGACAAACCAGTAAGACTGTCCATAATATGGACGGACCATCCTAAGAGAATGAAAACCTTTAGTCCGGATAGTGGACGGACAAGTAATAGCGTCCACAAGTGGACGGATCAACCTAAATGGACGGTAACTACTAAGTCCACATAATGGACGGACCCAGGATAACGTCCGCGAGTTGGACGGATCACCCAAAGAGGATGGAATAAGCTAAGTCTACCCAATGGACGGGTTCAATAAGCTATGTCTACCTAATAAACGGACCATTCAAAAGCAAATGGTATTTCTATAAGTCACACAAATCATCCTAAGAGATGACGACCCTTGGTTAAGCAAGTAATGAACGGAGGAACCATATAAGCGAAATGGAGCTCATTTTAACATGAAAGTATACTTTAAAAATAAAAACATGCATTCCACAAAGATAAAGGAAAAGGTCAACGAACTTTGCATAAAATAAATGTACTGAACGGTCAATGTATATATACAAACCCCACAAACTTGACGGGTATTAAAAATTGTTTTACACTTTAAAAAAAAAAAGGGGAATAATTAAACAAGACTAAGACTATTACAAGTCAGCTCCATCTCCCTCTTCAGTTGGACGGTCCCCAATGTCTTTGGCCTGGTTGTCCACAGCAGTTTGATCCATAGGAGCTTCGCTGGCTGGGACGTTCTTGTCAAAAAGAGCGTTAGTATCCTCCGACTGAACGGGCTGGGCGGTTGACGGCTCGGGGGCAGTGACGGTGACGATGGATAAATCTATCCCAGGGTACAACACCCTCACCTGACGGAGAGCATCGTTGAAACCGTCGTTAAAAACAAGATTCAGCTCCGCGATAAGGGCGTCGGAGTCGCGGTACTCGCGTATAGCATCCTCCTTGGCCTGACGGACTTCATTGTCTTTCTCCACCAGGCCTCTCTTTAAATGGTCCGTCAGCTGGATAGCCTCATCCCGGGCCATCTCAGCCATCTTTAGCTTTTTCTCCTGGACGGCCTTCCAAGCCCTGAGGTCGAGCAGCTCCTCCTCCATCACTTTGGCCTTCCCACGAATCTGGCCAATAGTTGTCTCGTGGTTGAGACACTGTCCCATCAAGCCCTTCATCATGATCATAGCATAAGGCACAACGAAAATGCATAAGTAAAATATTAAGAGGCAAAGAATGGTGAACGGATGGACAAAGAACGACGGAGTAGTTACCTGAGCAATGTTGAAGAGGCCCATCTCCCCCATCGCCTCCGTCGAGTGATTCCCAAGATCCTCGTAGTCGTCAGTGGTAATAATCGACGACAACCTCTCCAAGGCATACTTGGAGTCCTCGCGGAGCAAGACGGGTGGCTTCTTTTGCTCGTTAGAAGGACCCGTCATCAGCCCTTTGCCCGCTCCGTGCTTTGCCGGAGTGACCGACTTACTCCCCTCAGCCATCAAGCCGAGATCGGCTTCAGGGGGACCTTGGGCTGCTTGGGTGGACGGTCACCCTTCAGGGGCAGCTTCCTCTTTAAGTTTTGCTTGCTGAAGCCCGTCCAGCCTAGAGTCTTATGGCCGCTCGCCTCTTGGCATCCTCCATCTCTAAAAAAGGTGGACGGACTAAGAAGTAATAAATAATAACGGTAAAAAAAAAAAAAGAAGAAAAAAAAAAGGGAGTCATGAGGGTCGACGGACTCACGTAGACGGGTCTGTTTCTCGTACTTTAAAGCCGCTGGGGTGGGCTCGGGATCATCACAATACTAGTGGATTGTGTTGAGGTTGACGAGCTTAGCCTACGTCACGTCTGCTCCTCTGGCTTTGTCTTTGAAAAAATTCTCTCAAGGAAACTGAATTCCTCAAGGGTAATTTGGGGACGCCGTCGAACTGCATTAAAGAGGACGGACGTTAGAAACATTATAAAAATTACTAAGATGCACGGACTCATTTATGACGGGCTATTCCAAATGGGTTTAAAATGCCCCAAACTGTGTCGACGGGAATGAAGTCCGTCTCCCCTGGATGACACATCCAATCCTCTCCTTCTATGAAAAAGTAACAACTCTTCCGGTCTCTATTTGAGTCCGGGGTTTCATAAATGACTTTCAGGACGGGGCTCCTAGGGACGAAGCTGTACATGCTCCTCGATTTGTCTATCTCGTCTAGACGGTAGCAATGGAGGAACTCTTTTATTGTAAGCCTCCTCCCACCGTCCAACATGGCTCCGTACAGAACCTCCATCACAATGAAGACTATCCAGGCGTTAGGGGACACCTGGCTGGCGGATATACCTAAGTAGTGTAAGAGTTTGCGGTGTAACGAACTTAACGAAAATCTCAGGCCAGCCTTGAGCACTTGTTCGTACATGCCCACTCCGTCAATTCCTTCGTAATAACATTTTTCTGACTTGTAGGGTAGACGGAGTGGGATGTGGTCTGGGATTTCGTAGCGGGCCCTAAGTGTGTTAAAATGGCCTTCCTTGATAGTGGACGTAAAGGCGTGTACCGTCCACTCGGGGGGCATGATGAACTCCCTAAGTCCATTGGCTCCCACGACGGACCTAATTATCGACTCTTTGTCGTCAGCTGATCCCTCTTGGATTTCGATCATCTCCAGGCCCTCATGTGTTGAGGACGAGGAGGCTGATGATGGACTACTCTCGCTCGGGACGTCGTGGTCTTTGGGACCTGACGGGTATACCCTTTCATAATTCGTCCCGTCACAAACGACCGACTGATTACTCGACGCACTAGACATGGCCTACAGGTAATGACAGAACCTAAGACTCTGACGGGTTGGAAAGAGTGATGGGCTCATGAAGTAAAGAAATAAATAAAAGCTAAAGAATTAAAAGGGGACGGATATGGAATAACTCACTAGAAGATTGAAGTAGGCAAGGTGTGGCAGGCGACAGGTAGATAAGTGAACAGACTGTTCTCTAACAGGTGTGACGGACTCGCTTTGACAGTTTCTTCCAGCAACAAGTGGGGAAATGAGGGGCGGGGGATTGATATTTATAAGGGAGGTGCACGGAAGACGAAGCGACGCCTCATTCCAAAACAACGGCCATTGACAGGAT
This sequence comes from Quercus variabilis, assembly GCA_030445155.1. Taxonomy (NCBI): domain Eukaryota; kingdom Viridiplantae; phylum Streptophyta; class Magnoliopsida; order Fagales; family Fagaceae; genus Quercus; species Quercus variabilis. The sequence goes on from CP129453.1 coordinate 49,468,446, forward strand.
GACATTTGGCACAGTTCATTAATGTGTTAGCTCCTGATCCAGCATTGTACAGATGAAAGTTCATGGACATAGGTGTCTTGGAAACATGACCGAGTTTTAGATCCATCACCCCATGGCTCCGTCTTCTTACTCATGACGGACCCATCAGGTGAGGGGGCAACTGAAAGGGAGAAAATACACTCTAGGATGCCTATTGTGATTGTACGGGCCGTATATTATCCACGAACGTCAGGATGGACGAGTCCGTCAGTTGCACGGGGCCTCAAGTAGACGGATCTCGTGTGAACGGACCTGATACGGACGGAGCGAAGGAAGGTGGGCTGGTTAGACATAGGCCCATTGGACCCCTTAGTGGGGATATTTTGGCCCACTCTCATAAGGCCCTGAACAGAGTCCTTGCGCTAGTTGGACTCCAGAAATCTTATATATTTGGTAAAGATCTTCCCTATAAGGGAGAGACCTGTCCATCACGTTTAGGATTCTACAAGAAGAGTCCTATAAGGAAAAGACTTCCGTACCAAGGAAGAGATGTCAACCCTCTACTACTATTAAAGCTCCAATACCCTCACAAACCAAGGTACGCATTATCTTACCCTCTCTAGCAATCTAGAGTTGTGAGAACACTTTCTGACTTGACCTTCGGAGGGTATTTGGCCGGCACCACACTGGCGCCGTTTGATAGGTTTTTTCTCCTTTATTTTGTGCAGGTTGACATATAAGTGAAAATGCATTGTGCAACTCATTGGTGAACTTCTTAGTTTCATCAGAAGGAAATTGAGGATTTTTGGTGTTCACTTTCAGAATAAAAAATTTGGAGCTCAATTCTTCCAAAATACTGAGTTTTGAGTTTTTGTGCGTATGTTTGTGTGAAAGTTTGGTAAACTCAGATGGGTCAGAATATTTAGTGTTATATTTAGACTATATGAATGAAAGTTTGGATTTTTACTCAGGTTGAATTTGTGTTGTGTTTGCTATTTGTAGGTGTTCTTCTTTGCAATTATCTTTGTGCGTGAGATTGAAAGTTTGGATTTTTACTCAGATTGAGAGAGGAGCTGTTGAAGTGTCAAACCACAACCATGTCAAACCATCACCCACCTTCAGCCCAGCCTTCTACCACTGTCATATACCATCAGAACCACTACCAATACAGGTATTTTAAACAGCAAAAATTGGTTTTAAATATGATTTAGGTTTTTTTTTTCTTGGTTGATTGTTTTTATTTAGGTATTTGGGTTATTGGTTTTGATTAAGGTTGGGTTATCGGTTTTGATTAAAGTTGAATGGTGAGGAAAAGCAGGGCACGATCGAAGACATCTACAAACCCACTTAGAGAAGAAGCGGAAAAAGCGGAGAAATAATGGAAAGGGTTTTTTCAATGTTGGCCTCCCTCAAATGTCTAGGGCTCTTTGCAAGCGAGTGTTCTTAGAGTAGAGAATTTTGTGTAGACAAAGCAAATTTGGGTTAGGTGCACTAGCAGATCTATGTACTCTTTTTTTTTTTTTTTTTTTTTTTATAAATTTTATAAATTTATATATATATATATATATATATAAAATTTTTAATGATTTTTGCTTTGTTTCTTTGGGTTATATATATGTTTTGTCCTTGATTATTGTTAAGAATTTTGTTTCTTTTAATTTAAAGTTGATAATTGTTAAAAAAATTTGGTTGCTTTTGTTTTAAAGGTGTTTAAATTTGTTGAAGAAGTTAATGATGTTCATTGCAGTGGAATACTTGATTTATGTTCATTTCGGATTTTCATTTGTATAAAGCAAATTATGTAGGTTATGGTTTTGTCATTGTTGGAGGATTTGTTTTAGTTTCTTTATACCATCTTTTTCATTCAATTCTAATTTTTGTCATAAGATAGTCCGAGCATCCTAAGACTCTTATATCAACATGAATTGCAAGTGCTATAATATATGTGATTCCGTTTTTGAATCCAGCTATAATTCTTTCCTAAAGTTGGTTGCTAAATTTCAGTTATAGAGATAGGGTTTTTTAGCTAGATTCTTGCTTACCTCTCTCTTTGTTTTTTTTTTTTTTTTTTGCCTCTTTGTTAGATTATCACTCTGTTCAATGTAGCCTTATTTTGGGAATACAAGATTGATTGAAAATTGAGATTGCCATGAGTATTCATTTTGGTAGGTGTTGCATTAAAAATTTTCTAATTTTAAGTTAATGAATGAGTCCTTTTTATAAAACTAAATATTAGGAAAGCTATTAATCTGTTGTGGTTGGTCTCACATTTTTTTCCTTTTTAAAGTCCAGGTTGTTGTTTCTCAAAAAAAAAAAAAAAAAAATGTCCAAGTTGTTCAATTTTTTGCAGGTCCACCAAGTTTCTTTCTTTTTCTTATCTTGTGCTTCTTAATGAAGTTTAGGTGAATACCTAGTTGCTTATTTTGGATTCTGAATTGTTATTCAGCTTCCTTTGCATTAGAATCAGTAAGTAGAGGTATTTCTTTGGTGTATTTGTAAACTTGTAATGTAAGCCTATTGTGGGAATTTGATTGGGCTTCTAATATTGGTGGATATATGCCAATATTTTGCATCATATTTCTGCTTTTTAGAGGGAAAGATGCTATCTTCAAGTTCTTTCAGGCTTTATATTATGTTGGTTGCTGTGTTAAGTTGGTCTGAATTTTAATAATAAACCATATTAACAGTGGTAGTTAAGGTGTTACATGTGTTTTATGCAGCTTAGCATCCTGAAAGTATGTTTTTGGAGTTGCAATATCATTCGTATTTTGCATTAGTTCTGCTTTTAGTGGGAAGATAGTATCTTGACATTCTTTGGAGCTTCATATTATATTGGTTGTTGTATTTAGTTAGTTTAATTTTTATTGGTTTTTTAAGGTCTATCTTTGTTTTCCTTTTAAATATATCAGTGAACATGTTGGGAATGAATTGCGGTTTGGGGGTATATGTGATGAGGTCTAAATTAATGACTTTTCCATGTAGATTTGCAATAAATTTAGATTATTGTCACTTCTTTGACATCCTAATCTTTCTAATAATGACAACAATGCTAGCAAGTGGCAATGCAACTATTGCTCAACTCAAAATCCAATGGAATGGTAGTTTTTTGCATTGTCAAAGTCTTTTTTGTAGATAGAATGGTAGTTTTATTTATAACATTGATAATTATGTTATTTTTACTAAGATGTTTTTATGGTATTCTATTCTATTTTTATTTTTGTTGGTTATTTCAATCCAACAGATTTGGGAACTTTCTTGACACCATTATTCATATGGGAAGAACACCTTAATAACTTCTTCATTTGTTCAGGTGCTTGCAATTTATTTTCCATATTTGTAGTTGAACTTGATTAAGCAAGGTTTACATATGATTCTTTGTTTGTTTATTTATTTATTTTTTTTTTGGGTTGTAATAAGCTTAATATAATTACTACATTTAAGTGTTTTTTCTTTTTTGTTCTTTTTTATGTTTTTTTTACCTCCAAAAGAATGTACTACTATATTTTTTTGATAATCAATGTACTGCTATATATGTAGTATGTAGTTGGATAAGTTAAATATTATATTATGCTTAGTTAAATGATAGTTCTTGATGCTCTTTTTTAAAGTTCTCTTTGATTTATTAATTTGCGTTGCTTAGTGTTTCAATTTTAAGGACTTAGTGACAAATTGATGTTGTATTTGTACTACTACTTTAGTTGTGGGGAAAATTTGATGACTTTTTAGCAATTCATATTTTTCTGCTGAATGAGAATGGTGATGTGGTGGACTTAGACAAAGATAATGAGCTACTTTCTTCGATCTCAAGGTTTTTGTTTATCCTTTATATTAAGCTGTAAATGCATAATAGTTTATTTGAAATCTTATATAGATTCTATTTATAGTTATAGGGTCAACATAATATATTCAAAGAAACTCCTATTAATTTTATTTTCCCTAAGTTGTTCAATCAAACATGCATCCAAATTTTGTTTTAAATGGAAATAATGCAACTGAAGATTTTTTACCTTTTTTTTTTGCTAGACTAGAAATGAATGTTTACATTGAATTATGCACTTGATGGTGCACTCTCCCATATAGATAGCGTGGAAGAAAACCATAAATTGGAGTTCTATGGAGTTCTTGAAAACTTGCCTTAATTTATGATTAGGAGTTCTACGATGATTGTATGTAACTCATTATAGAACATGGTGGAAAAATTGGATCTAAAGGAATGAGGAAACATTTTGGTCAAGATCAAGTGTCATAAAAGTCTAAAAGGCTATTATTAGCACATGTTGACAAGTTTGGGGTAAATTTATATTGTAAACACGTAAAAATTAGCAAATGTTGTATGCATTTGCAAAATTTATACCATTTTTTTTTTTTTTTTTTGCAAATGTATATAATATTTGCCACTTTTTGTGTGTATACAATGTAAGCTTACATTACAAGTAGAAAGTAAACATATAAAGATCCTTAAAAAAAAAAAAAAAAAAAAAAAAGCTCAAACCAAGTTGGTGAACATGAAGGGTAAAAAAAATAAAAAAATAAAAAAATAAAAAAGGAAAAAGGCAACTTACTAAACCAAAATTACTGTTCATGAGCCTATTGACTCTTTTTATATATAGACTAGCCATTATGTTATTGTAGAGTAAATGTTTAAGCCATTTTCTCAATTTAGGCTCAACAACACTGAAAACGCTACAGCCTTAAAATTATGCTTTTTTAAAATAGGGAATTATAGGGAATTGGTTTAGACTTCCTTCTGAAGTATTGCAAGTTATTTAATATAAATTATAGGGAATTCGTTTAGACGTCCTTCTAAAGTATTGCAAGTTCTTTAGAAATATACTTTTACTATCAACAATTTAGTTTCATTGTAATGATTGTCTCTAACTTTACCAAGAGTTTCAGTTTAGTGTTCAAAAATAAATATTTTGTTTAGATTTTTATTGTTCAATCAAATTCTCTAAAGCCTCATTGTACATAATGTAAACTGGATAGTGACAGTAAGAATCCTAAAATCATGTAAACGTTGTTGTTTGTTGTAATCGCTTTGAGTACTTGGGATATATTTTGATGGGTGCTTACTAATTAGGAACCTCATGATCTCTTGGTCATCGTTTGCAGTTTGGTAATAACGCCTTAAAATGTATACTTGTTATATATTTATGTGGGCGTTATCTCCTTATTACTATACTTAATTTGTATAATTAAGCCATGATTTGCATTAGTCCCTATTATTTATTTTTACATAATTTCTTGAATAAGATGCTTTATATTGTGTGTAATTTTCTACTTTCAGGAAATCGTGTGAGAAAGATGAGTTTACAAGAATTTGTGAGAGAATTGAGGCCAAACTAAAATTAAAGTGGAGTTAAAGGACCATGCTTAAATGTCTAAGGAGGTGCAGCTGGAGTGCTTGGATCATTTACAATGATTGGAAGCTTCAAAAAAGGAATGAAATCAAAGAGGCAGAATCTGAAAAGGAAAAATTCGATTTGATCACTGATTAGTATTTTGGGCATGTCTCTCTCCTCAAAAATCCGATTGACATAAGGCTAGATGGGTTGGAACCATGACTTAAATATCTACAACTTTCCAGTTTTGAGTTTTTTGAAATCCTCAATTTTTGAAGGCCGAAATTAACTCACAAGTTACTATTGTAAACCTAGATTGAAATTAAAATAGTAAAAGTTATATTTTTCTTTGGACACATAGACATTAGGGTTTTGAAGGGAGGCTGTGAGAACAAATTTTGGGCAGAGAAAAACTTGTATTTTCCTTTCTCTAATGGCAGTCTAAACTCTTTGCTAGGGCTAGGGGTTATGCTTTTTCTATGCGGTATGAATATTTAATGTGATTCTTTCTAGGATTTTATCAACGACATATTTGATTATTCAATTAGATTCCTTTTGATGTATTAGTTCTTCCATGCTTTTAATAAGTTCAATCATATTTTTTTTATTGTTTAGATGAATTTCTAATAGTTTCAAATAGAAATCAGGTTTTAAAGTAAATGAGTTTTTTTGAAAACTTTTCTAATTGCATTATCAATCTAGGTTGTCATGCGTTCTTGAGTTGTCTCAATTCAATTGAATCATAAGTATTTAATTGTATAAGAACAATCAATTATGAAATATATAATTTCTTAGATCACAAAGAATTTCATATCGATATAGGGAAACACCCTGATGCCCTAGTATTTACATTATTAACTTAAATAAGTTTTTATTATTATTCTCGTTAACAATCACCAAGCAAAAGTATTTTTCTTCTTTACTCAAATTTTTGTTTAATTATATTGTCTTTGAATCTATCCTGCTCCTTGTGGTTTGACCTCGGTACTCTGAGAATTATATTGCTACGATCTTCTGCACTTGGAAGTGAGCAAGCACTTGGTCCAAGGGATTCTATTTTTTAGTGCTTTATAAAAAGGATTTGGTCTAGCTATATGTGTTATATTTTCCTCATTTTGATTAATGGTGAGCATTATGTATCTTGAACAAGAGTGTCATATTGTTTCAAACTTTTATTTAAAATTTGTGAATAGATGTTATTACATTACTTTTCAAAATTTTTTCTATGCACTAACATTGATCTGATTCTATGACTTAAGACAACGGATACTTGAGAGCCTAAACCTTTGGTAGAGCAAGAAGTGTAGACCAGAAATAGAATTAGAAGTATAAGGAGTGAAGGGAAAGATCAATTTTTATGACATATAATAATATTTTTTCATTATTTTATGACATATAATATATGTGTCTTCTTCAATTAGAATTTATTGTAGATGTGGGATTTATATTATGGGTGAAAGCTATAGTAGGTTCTACAGTTGATCTTATATCACTATTCAACTACTGGCTTTCACGTGTAGCCCAAACTAGTCTTATATATAAAAAGTGGTTATGCTGTTAGAGTGCTTTGCATTGCACATTTTGGTTTTGTGTGCCAGCCTTTCCTTTTTTTTTTTTTTTTTTTAAATGTTTTCAACAGTACCTACAGTACCAAGTGGCACTGTAGCTACAGATTTTTGATTTTTTTTTTTTTTTTTTTTTTTTTTTTTTTTTTCCTGTATTCTGTATGTACTTTTTTTCTTATATATATATATATATATATATATATATATATTATACTGACATAACAAATTTCACAATATTTTCACAATTATTGAGGTGTCGATTTCCTATAAGTCAAAATAAAATAATAAAATATGAAACTGTGACTAACCACAACTGCGTGAATGCTTGTATAGTACTTTTACATTGTACGTTTGGTTTAGTGAGTCACTGTCTTTTTTTTCTCCAAATTTTGAACAATAGCTACAGTACCAAGCGGCACTATATCTACAATAGGTTTTTTTTTTTTTAGTCTTCCTTTTGTACTTTTTTTTTTCCTTTTATATATATTGTTATACTGACAAAAATCGGCAAACGTTGTGAAAATAGAGGTATGGTGAAAACGTTGTAATATTTTGTTGTATTAATAGGCTTTTTTATTTTTGTTGGTTTAGTCAAATTTATTAATCTATATATATAAAAACAAAGTACATGGGAAAAGCAATCATAGGTTCGCTACAGTAGTTTTGACTTGTTTAATTTTCACTGTTTTGTGGCCCTCCTTTTTTTTTTTTTTTTTTTTTTTTTGTGAATGCGTAAAGCTGCAATAGATTTGCTATATTATTTTTGATTTGTCCAATTTACACTGTTTTACATTATAATAAAATATTAACACAATAAATTGGCACAATATTTTCACAATTTTTGAGATGTTAATTCCTTATAATTCGAAATAAAATAATAAAATATCATACTAGAACCAACCACAACTAAAAATAAAGGTAATGTGAAAAAAGATGTGTACATTCACAATATTTTTTACAATACTTTCATAACAAATTATAGGTAGTAATTTGTTTTTGGTTCTAATTTAAACTTATTAATGAAATTATTTTTTTGTCCACCAATAACAATCTGTACCAACCTACTACTTATGATTTGTTATGAAAATATTGTGGACATAACATTTTTTTTTTTTTTGTTTGTGAAAAGGTTAAAACATCTTGTTGTCGTCACAATATTTTTTAAAACTGTTGAGCTGTCAATTCTTTACAAGTCAAAATAAAATATAACAAAATTATAAAGGTATTATGAAAATTTTGTGCCATTTTGTTTTGTTTTTAGAAAATTTTTGTGGGTTTAGTTAAATTTGTTGAGCCAAAATTCACCATTTCACATACAATTTTCTTGGGTTGACTTTTTGTATATTTTTTTCTTTGCGCATCATTTTAAGTAAAACTACATAGTTTTACACACAAAAACAAAAACAAAAACAAAAATTTAGGAAAAAAACACTTTTCATCCTTTATGTTTGGGGTAGTTTACAATTCCTTCTTCTTAAACTTTAAAATCAAACAATTTTTCCCTTAATATTTTGGAAAAGAGCAAATATGTCATGTTATTATTCTCTCAGTTAAACCCTAATGAAAGCTTATAATTTTTAAAATATTTTATTGTGTAATGTCTAAAATACTCCCACTAAATTTAACATCCCAAAAATTTTCTTCTAGTATTTTGAGTTTTAGATGGTAATAATTCTTGGAAAGTTAGAGATGATGTAAAGTTTTTTATTTGTTATCTAAAGAATATTGATTTTCTAGGTTTAAATTTTTAAAACTTAAAATTTATCTAATGAAAATTTCGATAACACATGCCCTTTGTTATCTTTTTTTATTTATATTTTTTTTATCTTCTTAGCAAAACTTAGTTGTTTATTGTTGGAAGATGATGATATTCATTATCATTCTTAGAAGTTTTTAGTGAGTGGATATATTGACTATAGCAAATAAGTACTAAAAAACTATTATAGTGAAATAAATATTTATATCTTAAATAGCTCTCTTAACTTTGTGGTTGATCAAAATTCTTATATGAATGAGATTAACTTTTTATGACATAATTATCAAAATTCTTATAATTAATGTCTCTTTTGATTAATGTAAATCTTTGTGTACTTTAAAAATCAAATTATTTATATCTTTATTTTGTGATACAAATAAAATCTAGAATTGATCCTAATCATTACTTTTTTTCCATGGCTGGCACGTGTCTTGCACATGCTGCCCTAACTAGTTCTTTTTAAGTATTTTATAATTGACGTGTTTCTCAAAAAAAAAAAAAAATAATAATAATAACAATAACAATAAAATAATTGATGTTACATTACTTTATGATAATTAAATAGGTTAATTTTAAATTTGGGTAAATTACAAAGTTAGTCCCTACCCTTTACATCGAATTTCAATTTAGTCTCTAACCTTTTAATTGTGTCAATTTAGTCCTTGTTATTATCTCTTGGATGGAAAAAACTGATATATCAAACGGAATAATAAAAAATTATTTTCTATTTCACATCAAATGCAACTATACTGCCCACATAGTTTAAAAAAAAAAAAAAAAAAACTAAGTATGCGTTTGGATACCGCTTATTTTGTTGAAAATTAAAAACAAAAAAATAAAATAAAATTGCTGTTCACGTGCGGGTTACTGTTCATTTGCATACTTGCACTGTTCATGTCCCATGAACAATGCAAGAGGCGCTGGTAAAAAAAAAAAAAAAAAAAAGAAGCCAGATGTAGACGCTCTAAACACAAACGCAAACCAAACGGAGCTTTGATATAACAAAGATACAACGTTTTCACATGCCATTCAAATATTCAATTCTTAAAGACTATAACCTTCATTTTACATGTAATTTTAATTGGAGGTTTTGTTTGGTATTGGTACGTAAATATAATAGTTTACACATGGTTGCTCAATTTTATTTTTTAATTAGTTATATAACTAGTTTATAAAATACAAATCTACAGGTTTCAAATTAAGGTAATGGGAAAATATCCACAATTTATACATACCTTAAGAGAGAAAAAATAATAAGTTCTGGAAACTGTTGCTTATTCTTTTGTTCCAAATGATGAAATTTTAGATGTTGAACCCCTTAGAAAGGTTCAAAGATTTAAACTTAAATAAATAAATAAATATTACTTCCTTAGAATGTAATTCTTGATTAATTCAAAATCAATTACAAATGATTTTAACAGATTGAAATAACTTACAACACAATGTTGTCAAGTTAAACTTAATTTATGAAATTAAATATTTGTTTTGAGTAAATATGTTTTTAAGAGTTGTGTTATATTTAAGTTGGCCTCCTTGCAAAAAAATTCCTGGCCCTGCCACTACTTATAATGTCTCTACTTATATATATATACACACACACTAATTGTTAACATGCTTTGCATGTTTTTCATTTATATTTTCATTAATATTATAAGCAAACATATTTTAAAATAGTGTTTGCTATCTAAAAGAAGAAATATTATTTATTATTATGTAATGAATATATTACGTTTTTTTTTTTTTTTACTATTTTAAAATTCTGCCACTTTTAATTCGTGGCTGATGAATCTGATTAGAAGTTTTTATATATGTATATGCACTTGTATATTTAATAATTTTATATAACTTGTTCCCAATATGTTGATTGACCTCCTAATAATTCATATAAAACTAAATAAATAAATAAAATCGATCAGCCAATCAAGCTAACCATGGGTAAAAAAAAATCTACACACCCTAAGTTAATACTCAGTAGTCATATAACATATAACATTTGTTATTTAACACACACACCAACTTGAGATGTCAAAAGAAATATGGAAGCTCCAACACCTTTTTGGAAATCCTACATATAAAAGGAACACGAAAATCACAGACTAAAAAAAAAATAATAAAAAAATAAAAATCTTACCACTTTGATTATTTACCGATGTACAACACTTACATTAACAATCTTTACTCTGTTAATGGCTTTTGTGGGATCATCAATGCGCAAGAACTTGTAACCTTTGGACGCTATTGAATTCTATAAAACAAAAGATCACTTATAAGTTAAATTACGGGAAAACCTTTTTTTTTTTTGAGAAGTAATTACGGGAAAACCTGATGTAACAACAAACTCCTGGTTAATAAGAAAACATGGTACTAAACTATTAAATTAATGAATTACCATCTTAACTCATCATTTTAGGTTTTATATACATGGTTTTTTGGCAAGTTACACACGCAGCCGTTGAATTTTGAATTCATGACCTCACCAATTTGCTCTTACGACTTACAAGGGTAGAAAATGCCACTTGATTACCTAGCATGTCCAATTCCTAAATCTGTTCAATTATCATGCTTTGATTGAGTTCATTTCAACAAAAGGGCAAAAAAAAGGGTAACTTAGAAGAACAAAAACCAAATCGATAAAATAATCCAGTTGATTATATTTCAACACTGTGAAAACATGCATCCAAGTTGAACAAGGATATCTTTCTCAAAAAAAAAAAAAAAAATGAACAAGGATATATTTGATTTTCATGGTGCTGATTCTAAATAATCCTAGAATCCTAGATGTTGATTCCAAAGTTTCATAGCTAGGTGCCGATTCCTAGTTTTATCATTTTTTTTTTTTTTTTTGGGTTTCCCGCAATTCTCCTTGAATTTGACACATACATTGAAGGCAAATTTAATATGGGTTTATGACAATGACAAAGTGTCTCAAATTTATTTTCAATAATTACAGATGGTGAAGATTTAAATCCTTATATATATATATATATAGATATATATTAAAATAGTAGAATATTCAGAGATAAATTTTTTTAGCATCCCCCCCCCCCCCAAAAAAAATTTATATACTAATAAAAATCAATTGAATAATCATTAAGCAAATGAAAAATGTTAAAGCCATTACAAATTTCATAGAAAAATACTTACAATTTGATGTAGCAATAATAGATTGGCACCACTTAAATAATATAATAAATTAATTTTTGAATTAATTTTTTTTTGGGTGACACTTCAATTTGTAAGGCCTGTCTAATAAATTTTACAAATATCCCTAATATCACTAAAGTGAATTAGTCATATAAAAAAAAAAATTAAGAACAATCAATTTTAAATGAAAAATATTATATTACAGAACATTAACTAAATTGATGGTCAATGAACTAAATAATATTGAAGTAGTATTTAAATATACACATGCCCGTTTAAGTTTTTGCCTAAGGCCTCAAATTGTTTTGAGCCACCCCTAATCATTTTCTAGTGATTTTACTATTAATACTACTTTATATATATATATATATATATATAGAAATTAATACTACTTTTTTAACATTAATCTTGACGCACCTACTAAAAATTGATTGATTTCAATGGAAAAAAACTTAACCTTAGCAAATGCCTTTAGGCACTCTCTAATCAAAAATAAAATTTAAATGAATTTTTGTGATTAATCACACAAAATGTTGATTAAACTTGGGAATCTTTATTATTGTGGTCAGGTGGTGAATGAGAGGTAGGCAGATTTTAGACTTTCTCTTTTGTTTGTTTTCCATTTGCATTAATCAAGGGAAATGTATATGTTGATGGGTTAGATATTTAAGACTTTAAATTAAAATTAGTATTTCATTTTATGTGAATTTGATGTTTTTATCATTTACAAGCTAGATTCTCACGAGTGAATAAATGTGGGCACAAGGGATTTACTTTAAAACATGAAATTGCATCAACTCACACATGCACTACTAAGTTCATCTCAATTTAATTAATGACACCATTACAGTTAAACATCTTACGATTATCCAATCACATACATTAATATATTCAGCATTTGAGTTATGATCATTTAATCCAAGCTCACATTATCTTTATAATTAACTTTCTACATCATGTAATAACAACAAGTATTATTATGCACATAATAATTTTACTACATTTTTCACTATAAAAAAATTAGCAAGCTTTTATTGGTTGTTACATAAATTCACAATTAAAATTACTTTATAATCTATCATTTATAACTTATTATTTCAACAGGGATAAATTTAGTCTCAAAATCGAATTAAAAATTACTAATCTCCAAAATAACAAAATGAATATTTAAACTCTAGAAGGTTCTAGAATAAAGAAGAATTTCAAATAATTCATTATTAAATTTAAAATTTTTTTATTATGACACAATTTTTGCAAGAATAACAAACTCTGGGTTTTCAAAAAAAGAAAAAAGAAAAAAGAAAAAAAGAACAAATATGTGTGGCCCACTAGCATATTGCCATTCCAAGTTCCAACGCCTCTTTTTGCCCCCTCTCTCTCACTGATCTCTTTTCATTCAAAACCATGAACAGCCTCCGTTAGGGTTAGGGTTAGGGTTTTTGATTCTTGGTGCTCTCCCTTTTTCATGTCTGAAAAACCCCTATTCTCTTTCTGTCTATCCGTGTCTTTCTCTCTAATGGCTTGCCCTTTTGGGTGATGGAGCAGAAGACAACGGCAACGTTTCGACGCTCATTAAAGAGCCGTGAAGGTCCACCCTAGAGTGGCGGTGGAGGATAAGAGGAGGAAGAAGAAGAATATGGAGGCGGAGAAATGTTGGATATGGATTCCATATCCATATCCAACAATACTAACACCAACATCATGGTCGATACAAGAGCGAAGCGTATTGTGCTCCCTGCACATGGTGATTGTTTCTTTTTGATCCTATTATTTCTTTTTGTTTCTGGGTTTTCCTTTTGGTTTTGGTTTTGGTTTTGTTTTGTTTTGTTTTGTTTTGTTTTTTTTTTTTTTTTTTTTGTTTAGGATTGAATTTTCTTGTTCTTTTTGGTTGCTTAGAAATTGGAATGAAGTAATGGGTAATGGAAAGAAAGAAAAACTAGGGTGATATTTGTGCTGGTAAATACAACACCAACAATTAAAGACTTGGACCCAAATTTTGGGGTTGGCTATGGATCCTTAACAGTATTATTCATTGTATCTGAGGTCCATTCAACCTGTACTAGTAGTGGATCTATTCCTAATAGAGTGACTAAATGTTAAGGTGGATTTTTTCCTGGCCAAAAACCTCTAAACGCCTTTCATTTGTTATTTATTGAAATGATTTGTGAAAAAAGAGTATTGTGTGCAGGAATTATATATTAATTTGTGAAATTAAAGTTGCATTTTGTTTTGGGATTTGTTATTCTGAGTCGATGACTCGATGATGTGTAAGGGAATCACAAGATTCTGATATTAAGTTATTCTATAAACATTATATTGTGATTGGGAATTGCAGGATTTAACATGTTTGACTCCCTTCTGTTTATTTAGTTTTATAATAGTTTATTGCATTATGTTTTTCTCCACATGATGCCCGCTCTTTAAATGTTTATAAGTGTTTCACTTATAATAAAGAAAGAATATTTAAGTGAAATGGAAAAAAAAAAATAGAATCATTAATGTTGGGTGTCTTGTAAAGTAGGGTGTTAAAATAAATAAAGTAGTCATTTGAGTTGCTAAAAACTAAACTTTTTAACATTACCACTGTGAATACTCTTAGTCTACAACCAAGTTTGTAGTCAAACATTGTCATTTTTATATTTTTTCATAAAATTTGTATAAAAAATTTTCTAATGTAGGTCATTAACAAATGCCCTAAGGTATTGTTAACCAGACTCAAGTTTATAAACTTAAAAATGCTTCTTTTTTTTTTGGGTGTGGTAATTACGCTAATCTCCCTTTAAGGTTTAGGAGAATAACTCTCCATCCCAAACCTAAAGAAACTTAATACTATTTATTCACTCCCTCTTAATCCAGAGGAAGTATGGCAATTATTTGTTATTTTCTAGTCTTATTGAGATTTGGATTGCGAATGAGAACAGTTCTATCCACCCTTAAGAACCAAATAAACCCCTCTTCCTCATCCATGTGGATTTGCATTTAGGTATATTTCCATCCTTAAACTTGTTTTTTCTCATAATGTTAAGATGTTTATTTAGATCAAAACATGCTAGGCTATAAGTATCTTGTTTTAATATGCTCGAGTGTTCTTCATGGATGTTTGAATGTTCTTCACTTGTTCTTGGTTGTATTTCACATATGGTTGCTTTCTTATATTGTGACAGCAGAGTAGAGTAGCCATTTATATTGCTATCAAATCCAATATTCCACAAGAGGACTAACCATAAAGAATTGGACCGTCACTTTGTTAGGGAAATGATCCAAGTTGGATTGGTTAAGACATTTCATATTCCAACAAAACACCAACTTGCATATCTCTTTACCAAACCACTTGGGCACACTCAATTCTTCAATTTTATTCCAAGATAGGCTTTCTAATATTTATGCTCCATCTTGAGGGAGGAATATTAAAGCACATCAAAATTCTAGATTCAGAGCTTAGTTCATTACTTGCAATGCAAATAGTAAAAAGACTTGTAGTCTTTAGTTTTTATTGCATATTGTTGTTTTACTACAAGTCTCATCCTTCTATAATGGTTCCATACCTCTTCTTATTAAATAGCTACATTAGGCATCCAAATAATTATCAGGGTTTTTCCCACTTGGCATAATGGACTTTTATTAGTCTCTTATCATGTAAGAGTTAGTCATATTTTTTTACTTGGTTTAAAAAACCAACCATGCAGAAATAATTTGGTTTTTGCTATTTTTTGTTTTGTATTTTTTATAATTTTATTTAATATAAGATAGAAATTCAACTCTAGCATAATATAAATGTATGTGTATGTAAAACTCTTTTTAATGACTTGAACTCCAACCATTGCTCCCAACCCATACAAACTTGTATTTATGAGATGACTATTATGACAATGGAGTGTGTGGGTATAATTGCAAGTTTGTAATGCTATTAAATGATTAAAGTTGTCTACCTTGGAAAGATCATGGTGGTTGTCATTGTGGTTGGTAGCATTTATGGTCGATCATTGTATTGAAAAAAGAGGGAACCAAGTAATTAATTTAGCATGCATTAATGATCGAAAATTGTGTTGAAAAATAGACTGTTATTTTAATCAAAAATTGAGGAAAATCATGCATTCAGTTGAAAATGAGCCAATCCGTTGATTCACACATCCCAAGTTGACACACACTCAAAGGCATGGTTGTCATGTTTGCCACTCCGAATCCTACTACTCAATCTGTCAAAGCAATACTATGATTTTAGTCTAAATTAATAACGGGCCATGCTAACGAATATTCTTAGGACAATAGTTAGCAATTTATTTAAGAAAGTTTTGACAAAATTTTTATAAAAAATGAAAAAAGCCGTTAAAACATTAATTATTTTTTTTTTCTATAAAAACTTTGTTTAAATGAATTATTAACCATTACTCTAAGGGCACCCGTTAGCATTTCCCATTAAAAATTATAAGTAAAAAGTACTTATTTAGAGACATAAAAAAATACAAGTGTAAGATAAATTGGTATAAATTATAATAATTGTAAGCAAATTATTATCATGCTTAATTTTTATTTATTTATAAATATCAAGCTTAAATTATTATTATTATGTTTAAAATACTTCATAATCTAAGATAATTATAAATATATAATTGAAGCAAGTAAAAGGAAAAAAAATTCAATATATGGTCATTAATAATTGAAGTTGAAAGATTGTTAAGAGTCGTTTTTTTATTTATTATTGTTATTATTATTTTATATTTACACCATAGGCATGTGTCTTGATACTAGTTGACATCTTTTAGTCTAGGCTTTTTGCTAAAATGTGAGTCGAGTTTGAGCAAAATAGGTTTCAAGGTCCCATTCTACCACTGCCAATCTGTTCACAAATTAAATCTAGTCCAAGGCAAATTGTTGCAAAATGAGCTTATTCTCTCCTTTTTTACTGTAGAATGAACCTTTCTCCATCTTCTACTCTAGCATGGATTTATGGAACTCTCTCCACTTTCCATAGAATAAGCCTTTCTCCATGATAGGTCACAATCTGAATGACCCCTTGTGATTAATCCTAATTAATTAATTTAGCCAAGTAATTAATTAATCAATTAATTATGCAATTTTATGGAAGCACAAACAAATCACCAATCAACTAGATAAGCAGCGGAAAATAAATAACACGGTGATTTATTTACGAATGGGGAAAACCCTAATGGCAAAAACCCCACCGGGTGATTTTCAGGTCACCACTCTCGAAACTCCACTATTATCAAATCAAGCGGTTACAAGTAAAGGAATCCCAAGTACCTTACCAACCTACAGTTGAACCCTTACCCCAATACCCAATTGGACTTGATCTGTAGTGACAGTCTCCACCTTTGATGCACGGCTCCCAAGTACGTGACTAACCAATTGCGCGGATCCAAGTACGCGACTTCAGAACACCAACTGAGGAAGAATGGTTGGCTGCAAAGTTCTTCAGATCATCTTATCTGATGAATAACAAGAAGATGCTTAGTTACAAAACCCTATGGTGCAAATACACAGCAACTTCTTGACGGAAGATGAACTAGGTCAAGAACTTCGTCTGTTGATCACAATTTGCTTAAACAGAGATTGCTTAATGAATATGCAACTTGTGTCACCCAAAATGGCTCTTAAAATAATCCTTTTATATATTTAGGGTTAGAAGAAAAGAAAGCCCAAAAACATATTCACAGATCCCAAGAAAATCAGATTGGAGTTCTGACTTTTTAAATCTCGACAGATAGCAGGTGTCGAGGTAGCTATCGAGAGGTGTCGAGCTTTAAAAATTCTGCACTTCAACTTGCTTTCTCTTGGATAGACTTGATGACTTCAACACTTGACCTTGAAACACTGTTTCTTGAAGTATTAAAAACACCTAGAACTACCCAATTACAAGCAGAGTGCGTTTTGTCAAAAGATTAGCCAATTTACATAATTAAGTGACATATGTTCTTAAACAAGTTAAAACATATATGTCCTAACACTCCATCCTTTTTTTTTTTGTTTTTTGTTTTGTGTGTGTGTGTGTGTGTGCGTGTTGGGGAGGGGAGGGAGGGGAACGTTACTCTAACTTCCACAAAAATAACATTACTCTACTGTTAAAAGTCTACAAATAAACACTAATACATGTGACAATAAATGTCATTTGCCTCAAAACATGCAAGTAAAGAATGATGCTTCTCAAGAAGTTAATATACCAGCTTTAAGAAGCATTTTGATACGAAATTATCTTATCATGAATAATACATTACAATTTATATTAGTAGAATCTAGAATTAATAGATCAAATATTCTTAAAAATTAAATTCTAAATGGCGGCGAACGTAAGCGTCTTGGTGAGCATGGAGGCGCCGAGGCCGAGCAGGGCGACGGCGCTGAGAGAAACAGGGAGTGGGAGACAGAGAGACAGAGTGGGGTTTGAGAGGAAAGGATTGGGGGTTGATGGTGAGACTGAAGGAGAGATGAGAGAGAAAGAGGAATAAAAAAAACAATAAAAACTTATGCCACAATTGTCCGTACAGTGGTAAATTTGTGATGATACTGTTCACATGTGGCAAAAATAGTAAGATTTGGAACATCTGATAAAGGGGGTTTTTTGTGTTTGGTGAGCCAAATGTGCCAAATATTTGGCATTTGGCACATTTGGCACGGCTGCTATGGATGCTCTAATATGGAACCATTGGGTTGCTCGATTTCAATTTTTGAACATAAATTAATATTTTTATCACACATGGCCTTCTATTATGTTACACTAGTAAGTTGTCTGTGCAATGCATAGATAATGTTGTAATATTTTATGTAAATTGTTTTTGGAAAATATTATACATATATTATAGCATATTTATTATAAAATTTTGTTAGTAATGAATTTATCATAAAAAGTAACAATTGTAAATTACACATATATATCTATTATAATTATTTTGTTCAAGTAATGAGCAATAATTAAAACAATTTTGCAGTAATATTGTATAATAAAAGTTGATAAAAGCATATTAATTCATTCTATATTATTGATTTTTATTATGTGATGTAATAAAAAGCTTCATTACGATTTTTTTTCCTTCAATGCTTTGTTATTGCGGTATGGTGACATTTGTTATCATCATTAGTTTCTCCATCTTCAATGTTTCAAGTTTAGTCCGTCCATATTTGTTCATTTTTTGAGTTTTCATCACTTTTTCCTTTTGTTACATCATTTGTGTTAGTCACAAATGAATTGGCACCGAGAAATTCTTGATTGGATCTTACAAAGTTTGGACTTTGTCATTAAAATTTTTTGTAGGCATTTGCATTTATATTAAACTTCAATGATGTGACAGTTTTTTGTAAATGTTTTTATTTTTTATTTTCATTAATTTTGGAATAGTGCAGCAAAAAAATTACTATAGCATATTTGATTGTGTATATATTTTTTTTCTTTCATACCTTTTTGTCATTTGAAGATCCATAAAAAATCTTAGCAACTATGTAATTTTTAAAACCTTCCTTTAGACTGAATTCATTCAAATGAAGTAGGAA
The DNA here is from genome assembly GCA_030445155.1 of Quercus variabilis. Lineage (NCBI taxonomy): Eukaryota > Viridiplantae > Streptophyta > Magnoliopsida > Fagales > Fagaceae > Quercus > Quercus variabilis. The sequence continues at coordinate 49,487,735 of CP129453.1, forward strand.
AAATCATTTTTTTTCCTAATTTTTTTTTCAAATCATGTGAGATTCCTTCTCTGATATCAATAGTTTTACGATAATTTAAATAAGTTGTATCTCAGTTTATTTTTCAGCAAGATCTCTCATAGATTTATTTAGGATTTTCTCAGCATCTCGATCAAATATCACAAAATTTGTTTTGTCAGTTGCATAAAAAATTTCAATTTGAATCATGTATCTGAAGTAGTTTGCAATTGTGGTTGCATGTGCGTGTGTGTGTGTGTGTATGGTAATTATCTTAAGATAAATATTGTGGGGGCCCCGTTTTTTGGAGGGCACCCCCGACAATACATTTGTAAAGAGTGGGGTGAAAGGGCTTGGCTCCGGCCGGCTTCATTTCCCTTAGCTTTTCTTCGCTTGGGGTTGCTACTCGGCAGGCGTCCGAGGAGGCCCCCTTTCACGAGGGGGGCTCATTGCCTTATATACTCCCTTTGGTTTGATCCTGGCCCTACAGCTGTTGGCCATCCAGGCTACTGCTCTAGAGCTTGTCCCATCAGACATGTTCTTCACCATACTGTGGGTTGCGGCCTCCAAGGTTGCACTGTTCAGGGGTCTTGTCCTCATTAATGTAGCCTGGAGGGTCAGGCAGATACATTAAGTGTGGATGTGACCACCTATTCTGGGTTTGCCCCCTACCCAGAATTAGACTAGGTATGCCAAGGAAGGGTGTGTCCTCGGCATGGATCCGAAAAGGGCTGAAAAACCCTTTAGACAACTGTCCGGGACAATTGTCCCTTCTCGGCTTGGGCCTTGGGCCAGCCTAAAGGTGGGCTGGGGATTCCAGGCCCACGGACTCCACAATAGCCCCTCAAAATCCTGCTGCACGTTCCCTCGGACGGGGAGGAGGGTTTTGAAAACCACGGCCCTCATGTTCCGGAAGGCCTTCCGCTGGCTGGTCCTTCCTCAAATGGCTGGATCGACACTCAGATTCTTCAGTAAGTAGTCAGTTTCCCCATAGGACTGAGTCCGAGGACCACGCAGTTCTTTGGTTCTGTCTAACACTTAAGTCTTCTGAAGCAGTTAGTTTCCCCATAGGACTGAGTCCGTGGACCACGCAGTTCTTTGGTTCTGTCTAACACTTAAGTCTTCTGAAGCAGTTAGTTTCCCCATAGGACTAAGTCCGTGGATTATGCAGTTCCTTGGTTCTGTCTAACGCTTAGCGTTCTTAAGTAGCTAGTTTCCCCATAGGACTGAGTCCGAGGACCATGTAGTTCCTTGGTTCTGTCATAAATGGCTAACTCCCCATAGGCTTGAGTCCGAGGACCATGCAAGACCTAGGTACAGTTGCTGCCTTCAAGGTAAGTGGCTAGCTCCCCATAGGCTTGAGTCCGAGGACCATGCAAGACCTAGGTACATTTGCTGCCTTCAAGGTAAGTGGCTAGCTCCCCGTAGGCTTGAGTCCGAGGACAATGCAAGACTTAGGTACAGTTGCTGCCTTCAAGGTAAGTGGCTAGCTCCCCATAGGCTTGAGTCCGAGGACCATGCAAGACCTAGGTACAGCTGCTGCCTTCAAGGTAAGTGGCTAGCTCCCCATAGGCTTGAGTCCGAGGACCATGCAAGACCTAGGTACAGCTGCTGCCTTCAAGGTAAGTGGCTAGCTCCCCATAGGCTTGAGTCCGAGGACCATGCAAGACCTAGGTACAGTTGCTGCCTTCAAGGTAAGTGGCTAGCTCCCCATAGGCTTGAGTCCGAGGACCATGCAAGACCTAGGTACAGTTGCTGCCTTCAAGGTAAGTGGCTAGCTCCCCATAGGCTTGAGTCTGAGAACCATGCAAGACCTAGGTACAGTTGCTGCCTTCAAGGTAAGTGGCTAGCTCCCCATAGGCTTGAGTCCGAGGACCATGCAAAACCTAGGTACAGTTGCTGCCTTCAAGGTAAGTGGCTAGCTCCCCATAGGCTTGAGTCCGAGGACCATGCAAGACCTAGGTACAGTTGCTGCCTTCAGTAGGAGTTCGTCCTCGGATCCGAGAGCCTCGCTTTTAGTGTAACGATGTCCACGGGCCGTTTTACTGGGAGCTGTTTTTCCTCAGGTCGGATTGTGACCTCACACGTGAAGTTGACCTCGCCTCCAGTTCGTGTTCCCCATCTTTTGGTTTACGAGGCGTCGCCGGGTGTCGCTTGGCCTTCCGCATTCCGCGCTTGACGCTTCGGTGCGCATGACGCGCCTTCATTAATGCCCTCGTGAATTAACATGAATCCGGCGGTTGGCAATCCCCTTGGAATTGGGTGTGAATTAATTCCCTTTGACAATCCTCCCTTCGAATTCTGCGTGGCTCAACTCCCACCAGTTTCCGCCTTCTATAAAAGGCGTTCTAGGGAGAATGTTTCTCCTCATTCCATAGATCTTCCACCACAACCAGAAACACATAATTTCACCTCCCTGAGCCCCTTTGACACCACCGCCAGGATTGTGACCAAAGTTGGGAGATATGGGGTTAAGGGCCGCCGTGGCCGCAGCCCCTACTGGGCTTCCGGCGCGGCAGAGTTTAGGCGTAACACTGGCAGTGCCTTGTACGGTGGCCAGGAGGGACGTCGTTGAAGTACCTAACGTCTCTCCCCAGAGCGCACCTCCGACGAAGGAGACATGCGAACCCTCGTCATGGCTGGTGCCCGAGTGTTGCCGTCTCCGATGGCCAACGCTCGTGCAGTTTGGAGAGGGTCGAGGAAGCATCACGGGGGAGGGTGTTCCGGGGCCCCTGCGTCGGCTCCTCGCTTTGTTCAAGCTTCTACCTCGAGGCGAGCCAGCCCCCAGCCCCCCTTCCCGTGCTTTTACTGTCCAGCTCTCCTATCCTCTTGATGCCGATAAAAGCACGGGTTGACACTTCCCTCATTCCTGATATTAATTCTTTGTGAGCCTCTTTCCCAGCTAGTTCTAGAATCGATCCGCCTGGGCCTCTGATTGTAGGATTAGTTTGTAGGGTTTTTTGTAAAACATGTCTGTCTGAGCCTCTGATTGTATTTGTAATTTTTCTTTTATGAAATAATAAAGAACTCCTCTTTTTATTTGCTGTTGAGTCTTCTTTTCTACTGCAATTCTTCTCTTCTTCTCTCTTTTTTTTTTCTTTTTTTTTTTTTGATACACCGCCAACTTTTGCGTAGTGACTACTCTAGAACGACCGCCGGTTGCGCCGGCCAGCGCACTAGCCCTTCCCACAGACGGCGCCAATTGTAGGGGCCCCGTTTTTTGGAGGGCACCCCCGACAATACATTTGTAGAGAGTGGGGCGAAAGGGCTTGGCTCCGACCGGCTTCATTTCCCTTAGCTTTTCTTCGCTTGGGGTTGCTCCTCGGCAAGCGTCCGAGGAGGCCCCCTTTCACGAGGGGGGCTCATTGCCTTATATACTCTCTTTGGTTTGATCCTGGTTCTACAGCTGTTGGCCATCCAGGCTACTGCTCCAGAGCTTGTCCCATCAGACATGTTCTTCACCATACTGTGGGTTGCGGCCTCCAAGGTTGCACTGTTCAGGGGTCTTGTCCTTATTAATGTAGCCTGGGGGGTCAGGCAGATACATTAAGTGTGGATGTGACCACCTATTCTGAGTTTTCCCCTTACTCAGAATTAGACTAGGTATGCCGAGGAAGGGTGTGTCCTCGGCATGGATCCGAAAAGGGCTGAAAAACCCTTTAGACAACTGTCCGGGACAATTGTCCCTCCTCGGCTTGGGCCTTGGGCCAGCCTAAAGGTGGGCCGGGGATTCCAGGCCCACGGACCCCACAAATATATTATAAATTTTTGGAGAGTATATAGTTAATGTGAGTGCCTCTAACTTTGGGATAGAAAGATTTGTTCTTGTTTCACATTTTGCACACCAAAATGATGCTGCATGTGGTTTGACATTCCTTTCACAAAGTATGCACAAAATGTAATACCAACTCATTGTTATATCAATGTTACTTATCATTGCTGTAAGGACGCAATTCAGGTACTTGGCCCAAATGATAAATGAACTTAGGCCCAAAAAGCCCAATACAATGAATTTGTAAAGAGTAGGTTGGAAACTGAGCTTTAATGAATCAGTCAACAAATAAAGTGGGTTCAGATGACAAGAAAATGTAGATAGACTAGTTTAAACTAAAGAAAACTGTTATCAGCACAGTCCGAGGAGATCAGTTCTTTTATTTTGATTTTCAAGTTTGATTATAAGTTCAATTCTAGATTGCTACATTGAACTTGTAATCAAACTTGAGAATCAATATATAAGAACTGATCTCCCTGGACTGTGTCGAGGACAGTTTTCTTTAGATTAAATTAGTCCATCTACATTTTCTTGTCGTCTAAACCCACTTTATTTGTTGGTTGATTCATTAAAGCCAAGTTTTCCAATCCACTCTCTACAAATTCATTGTATTGGGCTTTTTGGGCTTAAGTTCATTTATCATTTGAGCCAGGTACCCGAATTATGTCCTTACAGTTGCAATACCCTAACTGTTCACATCTTGCAATGAACTTTGAAATTAATATGTATTATTTTTTTAGTATAAATAATATGATGTAATTTTTTTTAATGTAAATGATGAGTATAATTTGAAATGATTAACAAACCTGTTTCGTAAAATCTCATTCAATGCATTTTATCTTCACTATTGTCTTCATATTATTTAAAGATAAATCATTCTATGAAAATTGTTTTGCATGTATTTTTGGCATTTCTTATATAGGATCATGTTTTTAATCATTCCTATCATTGAATTTTTTTAAAGAAAATATTAAGTTAATGGCATTTTGTGAGATAGTATATGCTATTTATTAGACTTTTTGTTATTATAAATTTTAGAAATATGCACTTGTCAATTATTTCAACAATCTCAGAGATCTCAAGATTTATATATATTTTTGTTGTATTGGTTGATGACAGAGAATTTGTCTGCATAAACTGCATAGAACATTATTAATAAACAAAAGCATTTTGAATTGAAATTGGGGGAAAATGGAGACATGATTTCATGAGAATGAGATTTTCTAGAAGTATTATCTATACGTGGGGGCAGTGGCGGAGGTAGGAATTTAGGTTAGGGGAGGCAAGATTAAAAGTAAAAAACTAATCTAAACAAATTAATCAATATTAATAACAAAATAAATAAACAACTATATATATGCTAATGTAATTGTCATATAGAATCTAACATAAAATCTAAACTTTAATTTATCTTTTCACTCCTAACTTAATTTACTCAATTTCCCTTGACGATTTTTCATATTTTGAAACTGTTGCATGAGTTGTTCACACTCAATAATCTTGAATATATCTTTCCTATTTCGTTTTGCTGTAGGATCTTTTTTTTTTCTTTAAATCATTATTAGGTGGGTCCCATTACTGCATGATTTCCAATTTTCTTTCCTTTTGTCAATTCTAAATAGATACTTTTTTTTTTCCTTGTAAAAGATACTAACTTTCTTAATCCTAAATTTTAGTATATTTCTTATTTTTGATTGACCAAATAATTTTGGTTCATTTTTAATTTGGTGCTTAAAGATAAAACCTTGGTTTGGTAGATGTTGGTTTAACATGCTAAGAATTGCAAGTCACCACTTATAGCCAAAGCAGATTTGGCCAAGTTTGATCATTTCAAATAATAGAACAGAATGCCCCAGGATATCAAGCACATCGGCCAAATTGCGGTCAAAATCCACATTGAGCAGAACATGAAGAGTTATATTGTCTTTGTGCTATATTGATATATATTACACAATTACGTTGAGACACCAAATTTCTGTAATAAGTTCCAATGGAGGAAGAGCAAGAACCAAGGGAATCGATACCGTACCATACCGGCCGGTATATTCCTCATCGGAGCTTAAAATGGTACAAAAACACATGTTTCATTTCAATTCAAATACCGGTCATACCGGGTTGTTCTGACTGTACTGGACGAAATATCATGCTTTGGCCAAAAAAATCATACCGGACCAGAACATGACTTTCAGATCAAAAAGAAAGAAAAATTTTTAGATCCAGTATCTCTCTCATCTTTCAGTAACATACTAACTTATGTTATGAATATCGCTTCGGACCCCGGTTCGGTTTGTCCAATGGAATGGAATATTTCGGTACCGGTTAATTTTGGCATACCGTTTTAGGGTGTTTCGAGATACCTAAAAAATAATTTATATATATATATATATATATTCTTGTAGAACATAAAATTTTCAATTCTAATAAATAAATAAATATCAAATAATACTAATCATTTAGTCTTAACTCTTAAGTCTTAAACATCAATATAATATCAATTTAACATCACAATTCACACAATAAAAAGATGTACAAGTCAATAACTAAATATCAAATAATACAAAATATTAAGCCTTAACTCTTAAGTCTTAAACCTCAATATTTGGTTAATTTAATTATACAAAATAATGTTTTTAATTTTTAGTTTTTCCTATTCATTCATTTTCTCTAAACCAATCCCACCACCAATTGCCATATCTTCGTATCTTTTGATTCAGTTTTTAACTTTTCTTTCTTCTATGTCACACGTGTCTTTGGTCTTCTCTTCCCTATTTTCATCTTTCTCTTTGTCCCATCTATCACCGATTCCAATATTCCCATGTTCCAAACCTCATTGCAACCGTATATTCAAAATTTCTTTTTAAGTTCTCTCTATACTCTTTTATTCAAAAGTTTTGCCTCTCACTTATCCTTCTGTCTCTTTTAAGTCTTAATAGTCTTATCTCCTCCCTCTCTCAGCATTGTTCATCTCCAAGGATTTCTCTTCAAGTCTGCTGCTTTGTAAATTTGTTGGCACTAATCTCATCTTTTAATTTTTGTTCTCATCTTCATCATCATCTTTATCTTCTTCTTCTTTTTCTTTTTCTTTTTTTCATTGAGTCAGTGAGGCTTATATTGAATATCGGCCACATTTCACCGAAACGAATCGGAATGCCTAAAACACATCGAAATAGGCTGAAATTTTATCTGAGGTGGAATAGGGGGTGTGTCATTTCGGTTTGAATAGTGGTATGAAATTTTTCGGCCATTCCGGCCGAAACGGAACGAAATTAATAATAGTCTCACTATGCTGCTGCCGCCGCCAGAAAGTCACTGCCACGTTGCCAAATCCCATTTTGCCAATCTTCTTCTCCTCCCACTTCTTCTTCTTCTTCTTTGTTAAATAATCCAGACCCTCTTTCTTCAGTTCTTGGCTTTTGTTTTGTTTTGTTTTAGACTTTAGGGGTGGCAAATGGTTGGGTTTGGGTAGGTTTGGGTTGGGCATAATTAGGTTGAGTATATAAAACTTATTTACCCATTTAAAACCCATTTAACTAATTGCTTTTAACCCAAATTCAACCTAACCCAATTATTATGGGTAAACCCCAACCCACTCAATTACCCAATTATCAAAATTATCAAAATTATCAAAATTCCACTAAAGTGAAAATGACCAAAGTACTCTAAAATCTTCAAAAATGACCAAAATAACACAGAAACTTCGAAAATGACCAAAATACCCTTGAAACCCAGAAAATGACAAAAATACCTCTGAAATCTAAAAAATGATCAAAATACCCCCGAAAACCAAAAATGACTAAAATACCCCTGAAACCTAAAAAATGACCAAAATACCCCAAAATCCATAAAATGACCAAAATACCCCTGAAACCAAAAAATGACCAAAATACCCCCAAAACCCTGAAAATAACCAAAATACCCCCACTACTAAAAAATTCGATATTTTACCTTTATTTTGTTAGAAGATAAATATTCATCCCACTACTAAAAAAAAAAATGACCATTACTAAAATCTTTTTTTTTTTTTTTCAAAATTCTAAGTGTTGTTGATCATATATTATTAATTAAAAACTATGACTGTTTAGGTCTCAAAACTTGGTTTACATAACACATGCATAACAAAAATTGATGTCTTTTATATCTTAATCAACATGGGTCCAAGCAAGGACAAAATATATAGCAAATATTGGACCCCAATTTGTTTTCCTTTGGAAGAGTTGAACTTCATTTTTCACTATGGCTTCTTCAATTAAAGTTATAAATTACAAAATCACAATACAAAATTAGCTTAATGCCTCCTTGTTTTCGTGGTTATTATATCATTAATATTTTGTACAAAAAGCACCAAAGGAGTACATACACCTAGTAATCACTAGTCACTAGTACTACTATAGTGGCTTAATATTCCATGAAAGTATACAGAGTTATAGAGCCACATACACACAATAATTTCTTAGTTCTTGAGCTTCCGTGAGGTTTGATTTCTAGGGTTTTTTTGGTGGTGAGCTTGATCTTTGGTAATGGAGGTTGCTACTGGTTCTAAAGGAGAGAAGAAGAAGCCACCTGAGGTTGAGAACAAGACGAGGCGGAAAATGAAGACCTATGCTGGTTTGTTTATTTTCCTGAGCTTATTTTAGTTGGTGATTAGAGGTCGAGAAATTGAGGGAAAATGAAAACCTAACCCAGAAACGTCTGAGGTGAGGGCTGGGTTTTTTTTTTTTTTTGGGTGGGATGGGTTGGGTTGAGTAACTAAGTTTGGGTATATTCTTTTTGGGTTAAATGGGGTTAAATGGGTTTTTAGTTAAAACCCAATTATTACTGAGTCTAATTAAGTTGATGCCTATTTAATTCAACTAAAAATTTAATGAGTTTGGGTTTAATTAGAATGGGCGAGTTTGAGTGGACAAATAGGTCTGGACTTACTTTGCCACTCCTAATTTTAGTTTGTCTTTTCAGTTTTTTTTTTTTTTTTTTTTGTTTTGTTTTAGTTTGTCTTTTCAGTTTCATTTGTTTTGTGCTTTTTGTTTTATGTGCTTGACATCTTTTTGTTTTGTGCATTTTATTGTTTTGCGTGCCTAACACCACTCACGTGAAGATGAATTCAATCTTAACTTCCTTTTATTAAGTTTTTTTTATTTATTTCTTATTTATATATATATATATATATATATATATATATTTTAACTTCAACTAGGGTACGCCAATTACCAAATATATCAATTTCTAATGGATTTATAATAATAATAATAATAATAAGAGCTCGGTTATTGTGTGCCTGGTTAAGTTATTCATTTTTGGAAATATTTTCTCAAAAATTGAAAAAACTGTCAATACTTTTTCAATTCCCGAGAAATTTTTTCTAAAAATGAAAATTATTGCGTGCCCTTAGAGCCCATATTAGCAAAATCCTAATAATAATAATAATAATAATTAACAAAACCTACTACCATGTGTCATCTAAAAAATCTGGAGTCTTTTGGCTAAATATTGCTAAATTTAAAATATATTTGCGTTATAGGTACTGTTACAAGTTATTTAGGGGAATGAGGAGAGAGATTGAATTTCGGCAACTGTGCTGCCGAAATTCAAGAAAAAGTAGGAGAGAGAATGAGAAAAAGGGAGGAAAGAGAAAAACTTGAATTTCGACAACAGTGTTGCTATAATTCATCTGCCCAACTTTCCTCACCTGCCCAGATGTGTGAGTGTGAGAAGTGTAATGAGTGAGTGTCAAAAAAAAAAAAAAAGTAATTGTGGCAATGGTATTGCCGAAAATGGTAGGGGGAAAAAAAAGTGAATGCCAAAATTTGGGAAAGAATTAAAGAAAAATATAATGTGCTATGTACACAATATTTTTACAATATTTTCACAATAAATCACAAGTAACTAGTTATTATTAGTTCAAATTTAAATTTAACATTGAGATTACTATTTTAATATAACAATAACAATAAGTAACAACCTGATACTTAGGATTTGTTGTAAAAATGTTGTAAAAATTGTGTGCACTTAATTGAAAAAAAAAAAAAAAACTTTTTCCCAATTGTGGCAATGGCATTGCCAAAATTGGGATTTTTTTTTTCAATTGTGGCAATGGTATTGTCGAAATTGGGGGGAAAATTTTTTTTCCCCCACAATTTCGGCAATACCATTGCCACAATTAGGAAAAAAAAATTTATTTATTTTTTTCCATTTTCGGCAAATCCATTACACTTTTTTTTTTTAAAGAAATGATAAGTGCACACAATTTTTACAACAAATTCTAAGTATCAGGTTGTTACTTATTGTTATTGTTAGATTAAAATAGTAATCTCAATATTAAATTTAAATTTGAACTAATAATAGCTAGTTACCTGTGATTTATTGTGAAAATATTGTAAAAATATTATGTACGTAGCACATTATATTTTTCTTTAATTCTTCCCCAAATTTTGGCATTCACTTTTTTTTCCCCCTACCATTTTCGGCAATACCATTGCCACAATTACTTTTTTTTTTTTTGATACTCACTCATTGCACTTCTCACGCTCACACATCCGGGCAGATGAGAAAAATTGAGCAGATGAATTACGGCAACACTGTTGCCGAAATTCAAGTTTTTCTCTTTCCTCCCTTTTTTTCATTCTCTCTCCTACTTTTTCTTGAATTTCGGCAACACTGTTGCCGAAATTCAATCTCTCTCCTCATTCCCTTAAATAACTTGTAACAGTACCTATAACGCAAATATGTTTTAAATTTAGCAATATTTAGCTAAAAGACTCAAAAATATGTGTTATTAACATTAATAATTAAAAACAATATCAATGTATAATGAATTTTAAAAGATAGTATTTTAACTAAAACTTAAGCATCAAAGATATTTAAATGAGTTTTTTTTTTTTTTTTTAAAGATATTTAAATGAGACGTTTTGTAATTTATAAATACTTTTAATAAATTGTGTGCACTTTGATTTATACTAACATAATTTGTACACTCAATTATTATTAAATTTGAACTCTTCATAAAATAGCGGTAATCTCAAAACGGTACGCTGATGGTACCGAAATATTTTGTATCACTGGCTAAATTGGTAACAACCTTTGGTACAAAATTAACTCAATTGACGAGAACTGATGCATTGATATTTGAGAAAGAAAGTTTACAAGCTGCAAAAAAATTGTAATCTTTATTATTTAACTACTTTGGTTAAAAATGGAGGGCTAGTTGATGCAATTGGAATTGTTCAAATTATATCAGGCCTGATAGAACTCCAAGGTACTAATGATAATACCAATTTTTCATATCAAAATCAAATAATATCAACCATGAAGAGTCACAAAGGTGGAATCTTCTACCACGCTATTTAACAATAATTTTACTATCTAAGCCAAAAGAACCAAAACCTGCATATCTAAAATTGGGCAGCGGAAATTGCAGGCAATATTGGTAGATACAATTCAAGCATAGAGAGTCTGCAGGTTCAGAAACCTGCAGCCAAAACTCTCGACACATACACATCCTTATTCAGCCAATATTTCTTAATAACTAGTACAGAAACTCTGTGCACTACCTGGGGCCAGAAAGCTGTTGTGAAGAGATGTAAGACATTGGGTTATATGAAACACCTGCAGCACTATTAGAAGTAGCATTTATATCTGGATACAACCCCAAGTCCTTCAGCTCATTGGACCCTTCCATTCTTGACTCCTCGATGAATCTCTGGCCATAGAACCGCAAGAAATTTAGTGACTCGGACCTTGGCTCACCCAAAGACAACCCACCTTCCAACATGCCAACAACGTGAGCCATAGAAGGCCGCAGCGCTGGATCTTCATGCACACAACACAAGGCAATCCGCACTAGCTTCTCAACCTCTTCACTTGTCACTCGTCCCTCTAACCTTGGGTCTGCCAGTTCCAAGTACCTTCTCTGCTGATGCATTTCTAGCGCAAATAGAGGGAAATATATTAGTCTGTGTTCCGAAACAGAAGGGGATGAGGATGAGGCATTTCCTTCACTGCTAGTAGTTTTTGTGCTATGGCTCCATGTTTGTATTGAGCAATTTTTTCTTCCCCTCACAATCTCTAGTAAAACCAACCCATAACTATATACATCAGCCTTGTCGGAAATTGTGGAACTCATTATCCACTCAGGTGCAAGATAGCCTCGAGTTCCTCTCATTGTTGTAAATAGAAAAGATTGTTCAGGATCTAGCAGCTTCGACAGCCCAAAATCTGAGATTTTCACTTGTAAATTGTCGTTCAAGAGAATGTTTTCTGGCTTCACATCGCAGTGGATGATTCTGTGCTCACATTCACTATGCAAGTAAGCAAGACCCCTCGCTGTTCCAATGGCTATTTCCAATCTCTCTTGCCATTCTAGAACAGGACCATTACCGAAGAGTGTACTGCCCAACGAACCTCTGTTCATATACTCGAGAACAAGAAAGCGCTGCCTCCCTTGTGCGCAAAAACCTTTCAATCTAACCAAATTGGCATGGTGGATGTTCCCAATTATTGAAATCTCAGTACAAAATTCTTTTTTCCCTTGGATTCCCAAACTAGTAATCTTCTTGACCGCCACAACAGTTTTGTCTGACAGAGTTCCTCTGTATACAGTACCAAATCCACCTCTACCAATCAGAGTCTTGAAATTCTCAGTAGCAGCTGCAAGCTCTTCATAAGCAAACCTTCTCGGTAAGCCTGGGATAGAGATCATCTCTACCTCTGCAGATGATGACGAGTTACTCCGGTCTAGTTTTCCAGTTCTGGTTTTAGAAAGCCGTCGCTTTTTCCTTAACCAAAGGATTGCAATGATTACAAACACTACTAATATTAAGAATCCTGTTAAAGGCAATAGTACCAAAGCAGCGATTGATAAGTTTTGTTTCTGATTTATGTTAGAAGAACCAACCAAAACTTTAATATAACCCAAACGGTCCTTATTGGGGTCTGTCAAAATGAAAGAACCTAAATGGTTTTCGAGAAGATAACAAGAACCAGAAGAAATTTCATGGAAAAAGCCCAAACAAGAACAATTTTGAGAGCATAAATCTTGGCAAACCAACAGCGTTACATTATTTTTCACGGGTTCCTTGAAATTATTAGCAAAATAGTCCATACCCGGGCCGAATTTTAGATAGGAAATAGAGGAATTCAATTGACTGCCATTTCTAGCCGCAGTACAAGCTGAAGGCAGAGAAAGCGAACGATTCACTGGCATGCAATCACCATTGTTTTGATTGCTGAATTCCGGTAAACAAGAACAACTTCCACCCAGAGGCTTTCTTCTGCACAATCCAATTTCTTTGCAACTGAGAGGAAGATCACAATCCTCAAATGGTCCTGCAAATTCTACCTCCCATTTTTTATCGCTCCGAGTCGGAGGTCCGACGATGCTAAATCTGCCATCGGGACCCAACTTACCACTCATAAAACTTGATGACCCATCATTCAAAGCTACTTGAACAACCGGGGAATTATCACTTGCTAGCAAATACAAACCTGTAGCATTCATCACCATCAACGATACGGCCTTGCTAGAGTTCCTGACAGCCTTTGGATCCGTGGACAATTTCCAATAATTCATCTTATTCCATTGCAGCACCGCATCCCTGTCAGTAACTTCAAGTCGATAGTCACCCACCGACATGTCCTCGTCTGTCACAGCGCTTTGCAATGATTTCCCAGTAGGAATTCTCTGTCCCATGACAATAGTGTCCGTCGGATGAGCAAAACTCTCCCACAACGTATTGTTTCCTGCATCAACTAAAACGAGATTTCCTGTCTCTGAAAGCTGCATAGCAGAAATATCAGAATTGAATTGCGGGGTTGCCCAGAGTGGTTGACCAGTTTGCTGGTTTGTGACTATGAGGCCGCTGACAGTCAGTGATAACTTGTCAGAGCTTGACATGGGTGTGTTGCGGTTGGCTGACCAGATTATGATGTTGGTGTCACTGTGGACGACAGAGAAGTAATATTTTGAGGAGGGTGGTTTGGCATCAATTGTGGCTTTGAAAGTACCATTTTGAGAGCGTAAGAAAGCGCCTCTGGTGTCGGCGAATTGGAAGTGTGAGGCTGTGAAATCGGGGCTGATTGAGTGCGTGGAAATGGAGGCTGAGAAAGTAAGACTTGGAAGGAAAACGCAGCATATAAAGAAGAAGAATGAGAATGGGAAGCAACCCATGCATGCAGAGCAAAAAGGGTAGAAAAAAAAATTGGATTTCAAGCAGAATGATGATGATGACGACGACGATGACGATTGTGGTGGAGGTTGAAGAGGTGGGCGCTTTTGGTCTTCGTCTCCATGACTTACTTTTCTTGTGTGATAAATGCGTTGACTGAACGAGAGTCACTGGTTTTTTCTGGCACTATAATTTTTGTTTTTCTAGTCCTACCGACTAAGAAATTTTAAGGTTTGTCTGGTTTACTATTCTACTAAAAGATTTATATTTGTTTAAAATTGTCAAGTTAATTTTTATTTTAAATAGAAATTAATTACTGACTCAGTAATTTTAAACAAGTGAAAATCTTTTAGTAGAATAGTAGAAAAGTGACGTGATCTACCAAAAAACTGTATAATTCCCCCTACTTTGGGTTAGAGTTATGTGGTGAGAGTTATTTTCATTCTCTTTTTTTTTTTGTTTTAATATTTTGCATTGACTAATAAAATTGAAGAATAATAAGGGGGCAGGTAAGGTAACCAGTCAAGCCTAAAACAGGAGAATTGATAATGAGAGTATGATCTTAGATTTGAGTTCATCAACAAGATATATAGTTTAAATTGTCTATGTTCTTTTAAGTTTTTTATAATTGATGTTACATTACTTTATGCCAATTAAATAGGTTAATTTTAAATTAGGATAAATTACAAAATTAGTCCCTATCCTTTATAACGAATTTTAATTTAGTCCCTAATCTTTTAATTATGTTAATTTGATCCTTAACATTTTTAGTGTTATGTCAGTTTTGTCCTTATTATTATCTCTTGAATGGAAAAAACCGATATGTCAAATGGAACAATGAAAAATTATTTTCTATGCCACATCAAATGCAACTATATTGCCCACAAAGTTTTTTTTTTAAAAAAAAACTAAATTTAAAATCTGCACACATGAGATAAATCTGCAAATGAATGTTGATGAGTGTTTTGCTTGGGCACAACAAAAGATGCGTAGGAAGGCGTGCAAATGGAAAATGAGATTCTTTTATATTCCCACTAAATGAAGATGGGAAGGCAAGAGTTTCAGTCAGACAATTCCAAGCAAGATTCACATAGATTGCATTATTTAAAAGCACTAAAGCATAAACATGATAAATCAAAGGTGATTGAGAAATGTCGTGGGAAAAAAAAGGCGCACCATAATAGCGACGAAAGTGAAACGTTTGAAATGTATAACTCAGAAATAAAACATTTGAAAGTGAAAAAGAGGAACCATATTGACAACCAGAACCTCGGAGGCCATGACAGCCTCTTCGATTTGCGACTTCAGGGATTTTAATGGAGATGAAGGAGAAGAGATGGATTTTAGGGATTTTAGAACCTATTAGTTTCCCCAAACTTATCTCACGTGCGTAGATTTTTATTTGATTTTTTATTATTTTTTTAAATTGACGTGGCAGTACAGTCGGCAATTGTTGTGGTATAAAATTTTTCTTTTATTACTTTGTTTGACATCAGCTTTTTCCATCTAAAGATAACGGCAGAAATTAAATTGACATAACACTGAAAAAGTTAGAGACTAAATTGATACAATTGAAAAATTAGACACTAAATTGAAATATGATGTAAAGGATAAGGTCTAACTTTGAAATTTACCATTTAAATTATTAATTTATAAAAGTTAGATCCATAGCCATTGTATTTTTTTTTTTTTTGATGAACAGACTAAAACTTTATTTATGAAATTCAAATACAAGAAACATAATGAATGAGGACTTGTTCTAAGAAACAAAGACATTCCTCCATCCAAGCACAAAAATCAATTAAGCCAAGTGCTTGTTTTGATAACAAGTGAGTCGGTCTATTGCCTTGTTGTCTAACATGAGAAAAACTCACATTTCTAAACTCATTGCATTTAGCTAACATCCCATAAATCAGTGTAAAAACAAAAGATGGAGCAGGTGAACATTCCTTAAGAGCCTGAACAATGGTTAAGGAATCTCCTTCAAGAACAAACTCTCTGATGCCCACTTAGCAAAAATAATACCAATTTCAAATGCTTTTGCTTCAGCTTTAATAATCCCCAATAGAGCATGGATTTTCTTGCTCAAACCTGCAATAAAATTCCCTTCATGGTCACGAATTAAAACACCATGTACGTTTTTAGACTCCTTAAAATACAAGTTGTTTAACCTAGTTATTTAGCCAAGTGATTACTTAGATAAATTATTCAGATCTAGATTAACACAAATAAATCATATCATGTAAATAATACAAAAATATAAAGAACACAATGATATGATAACTCAGGAAAACCAAATCAGTAAAAAACTTAAGGAGGATTTAACCTAACTATCCTCAATGTAAAACAGATCCACTATGAAAGAATTAAAGTTTGTACAATAGAACTTAGACCAGTACCATCCTATTACTACATCGAGTAGAAAACTTACTACCACGACCACGTGACAGCTCCGAGTCCATGGACTACTTCTTTCCTTGATCCACAGCAACCACAAGTTCTCCTACTTGAGTTTTTCTTCAAGCTCTTAAAACAGTAACTGAAGAGATTGCCAAGTTCTTGACATCAATCTTGATCTTGATAACAGTAAGTGTGTATAAAGGTAAACACCACTAGATCTCACAAGAGATTCACACACATAGCATATCAACAACCTCTAAAATGTGGTTAGGGTTTTTCATTTTATATTTGAAGTAAAACATAAAACTCTACATGTTATATGGGTTTGGGCTGAGTGGGAAATTTTAAAGAAAAAACAATTTGCACGAGGTTCGATCAATCGAGTCTAATTTTCGATCAATCGAGACTTGCAGATTTAGTCCTATAAATTTTGCAATAACTCGATTCCAACTTTATACATAAACACACTTTGAGCAGTCTAAATCTAGACTCTAAATTTTAATCATGGTTTGCCAACACATTACATATTAAAGTTCTAATACATTTAGTTCCTAAAGTCTTAAAACCTAATAAACTCCCAATTTGGCAATTCATGACAAAACACATAACAAAATTGAAATGCTCAAAGTTATAAACAGCCCATTAAATATTAAACATGCCCAAAAACAATTCAACTTAACTACTATCTATCAATTGCCAGTATAGACAATAGCACGACTGAATAAACCTGTATATTCCTGAAACATTAAACAAACACATAAACGTATGCGTGGAAAATACAAGTAAAACAAAATAAATTCTTGATTTCACAAAATAGAAAATAAATGAAATATATCATGAATAACCTCATAATATAAATTAATAGTCAATGTAGCACATGTGAAACAAGAAATAATAATATAAACAAAAACATAAAACAAAGTGTCTCCTCCTAACATATACAACCCATAAGAATAAATACATCATGAAGCTCCTAGATACAATCTAAAGCTCCAAAAACATCAAAATCTCTCCCTATCTCCATCAATATGTACTCCCCCTTTTTGTGACGAATTGCCAAAGGGTAATCAAGATTCATCATCAAAAGGAGGTGGTGGAGTAGACCACCGAACACTCGCCAAATCAGCACGCAAAGCCTAAAACTCCGTGAACACATCCACCAAAAGATGTTCATGCACCGCCTGAATGGTCATGATAGTATCCAACATACTCTGAATGGATGAATCACCCAAAGAAGAAGGTGGAGGATCAACAATGGCTGTGGGACCAACATACTCCGAATGCAGCACCTGTGGAAGACTCTACTCTAGGGCATTTAAAGCTAGCTTTCATCTAAGCTGCTTTCTACTTAAGGAAGGTGGCACCTATGAGAGCTATAATATGTATGGGCTCAGACGCAGGAAAATCCTCTAAACCTTGATGTAACAAATTCCTATGAATAAAAATAGGGAAGAAAAGACCATGGGATGTAGAACTACTCCTATGGACCTCAACTAAAGAATGAATGAAAAGAGTAGGAAAACTCATAGGATCATCAGTCACAAGGGCATACAAAAATGCACATCGCTCAATAGGAATGGTGTGCAAGTGAGAGATAGGCCAGATAGAATGACAAGAAATCCGAAAAAACAAATAATGGAGCTTAGTAAGCTCATGGGAGGTGATACAAGAATCAGTACCCCACTAAATGGAAGTATCGGTGAGATATGACATAATGTCATCAAGAGGAGGGGTCTCAGAATAAAGGTAGATAGGTTGTTATACCAAAGGTATCCCAAGAGCAGAGGCCACTACGGAAGGAGTAATGACATACTCTTCACCCCTAATCCAACTCATCACATACTGGAAGTTGGAATCATCAGAGTGGACAGAGAGGTTTGAGTAGAACTCTCTAATCAAGGCAGCCAGTGGAGGATGAGATATATCCAACAGAGGCAACCAACCCCTACGCTCAAAGTTCCTCCTAATCTTCGGATCTAACTCATCTAAAATGACCTTTCTCTTAGCCCAAACAGACCTAAATATGTTCAGCTTCTCATAGGTTTCTTAGTTTTTTTTCAAATTTAAACCTATCACTCTCGAAGGTTGGGGTAGAGGTGGACGTGGTTTTCTTGTTGGCCCAAGTCTTCCTAACCATGATGCTAAGGATTGTAAAGGAAAGACACAGTAGAAACCAAAGAAAGAAAACAAAACTAAGGGCAGACTGCATTAGACAGAGTTAAAAAAAAATATAGAAAATTACAATCTATATGATGCATGACATGAATGAACAAATGATGCATGCTCTAATGCATTGAAAATTGTTCAATTTTACTTTATAAACTAGCAATTGACTTGAACATAGAGTTTTAGAACAAAAACCTCAAATTTTGAAAAACCCAATTTCAAAAATCCTAACAAATTGATCAATTTATCATTACACTAGTTAGATAACATTATATAATGACATAATCAGTCAATAACATAAGTCAATTTCATCAAATTTAGCCCAATTAAATAAAATCCCCAATTCCATTTAGTTTCAAGTGCTAGAATTTCAAGTTTTTCCCAAATCACAAATTTAATCAAATTAAAGCATGGGAATCATGTTAACATCATCTAGAGACAAAAGCCCAGTGATCAAATGTGAAAGAAAACAACTTAAAAATCAAAAACCCCAAAAATATTGAGTTTGGAAATCTCATGTAAAATGCATGAAAATTGTGAATAAAATGAAAAAGAAGGGGTAAAAGTGACTTACAAGCACAAGATGACAAAAACCTTGAGAAAAATTTGGATGAAAACAACAAACTTTGCTTAGAATGGATCGGCCGAGCAAGAATGGTGAAAGAGCTTTTGAAAAGATTTGAAAAGTGTGAAAAACACATGAGAGAAAAACCTTTTTAAAAACTCACTTACCGATTTTCAAGCACCGATCGAGCCAGATTGTAACCAAAGATTTTATCGCATTTTTAATCGGTCGAGCAATAGGTTCGATCAATTGAAAATCTGGAAAAATCAGATTTTTGAAAAACAGAGCATTTTAATGCAAAAACTCCTCAAAACACATTGTTTTATGAATAAAATGCATGAGTATGAGATGAAAAGTTTTTCAAAAAAAAAAAAAACTTGAATTCAACTCAGTTCTTCAAAAAACAAGATTTTCAATCAATTTGTCCTCAAAACTCAAATAGTAAACACATTTTGCATTAAAATCAAGGAACGTTTAATCTTGGATGGCCACAACAAAGATCACACACAATATCATGTACTAAGTTTAATAAAGAATAACTTGTGCAGTGTGTGCAACTAGCAATAGCTTGAGATACATGTGAGGTGATATGTAAATAATAATCAATCACAATTTCTACAAAATTCATCACATAAGTTTGAAAGAGACTATCACCTAAAGAGTTATATCATATAACTCTCACATCTCCTAGAAAACAAGCTTGCAATCATATAAATTTTTTGTTTTGCCTTATAATGTATACACCAATTTTATTTGATTTGAAAATTATTAGATTAGTCAAGATAATATATACACCAATTTTATTTCGTTGTGAATTTATTATAACCCAATAATGTACATACCAATTTTAGCATTAATCCAAGGCTATACCTTATGTTCTTTTTGTGCATGTATTACACTTTCTTGAGCATAAAATCTTATGATTTGCACTAAGGTGTTCATGATTGGCTAATAAATAGTGATGAGATGGTTATTTATACCTTTCTCATTAAGTACAAGTTCAACAATCAAAAGCATGTGACTTTAAGATCAAGATTAAGTGATAAAAAACTATAAATAACTCATACCTAACATGCATTACAAAACTAAAAACTAGCAAAGTGAAGTAAAATAAGCTCATCCAAGCTAAACAACGTATATAAACATGATATGTAAAAATAATATGGAGTCTAAGAAAAATAATGGAAAACACATTTTTCCTTTTTTTTTTTTTTTTTGAAAAGAATAACAAAAACAACCTATCATAAAATGCATGAATGTTATGCAATGCAAATCCTAAATAAATAAAAAATCAAAGAAGAATGGTCACAAAAAGTGGAAAGATGAAGCACAAGGACTATGTCAGAAATACTCAATTAGATTAAGCTTTTGCATCCAAAACTTTTTAGATGCAACTCTTGCATTGAAGTTATTATTCATATTAGAATGATGAGCAACTCCAGGATTGGTATAAAAGTTTAAAGTCTTTACTAACTCACCAATAAGTATCATAGGATCTTGTGTTTGAGGCACATGTACTTTTGGCTTATTTGCTTGCTTAGCAGCTTGCAACTTGAAACAGTTTAGACGAATGTGCCCAGTCTTTTCACAAAAAATGACAAACCCACAAAGGTCTATCATGCATCTTATCCTTAGGGAGGGTAGGATTTTTAGGCTTAGATTCTTTAAGATTAACCCTAATTTGCCTAGGAGGTAGTGTAACTTCTACTAGTTTGACAATCTCACTCACGGGGGGCTTAGAAGAAGAAACAAAGTTTGTGGAATGAGTTTCAGACACAAATATGCTATCTACAAAATCTAGACCAGTTTTGTCTAAGAGGGACTTTTGAACACTCAACATGTGATCAAGTTTGGAACTAGCAGACCTATTTGTTTGTTCTCTAGCAATAGATAATTCAAGTTCTAAGTTCTTAACTTTATTAAGCAACAACATGTTCTCAGTATTCACTTTATTTAGTAATTCATTAGTATCAAACAATTTCAACAGCAAATTTTTCTGATTAAGTTCAAGAGAAGTAATTTTCTTTAAACGTAAATCAACATTCATTATATCATTTCCAACAAACTTGCAAAATTTATTATAGGCTTCTTACAAATCAGCATTCTCAGAAAGTTCCCCATCAGAAGGGTTCTTATTAACCATAACACTTTCATAAACTATAGTAGTAGCTGTGAAAACAATGAAGTTTCTATCCTTATCATTACCAGATTCATGATTAGAAACTTCATCATCACTAAGGGTTACAACCATAACTTTACCCTTTGATCTCAAGAATGTAGGCCATTCTAATTTCACATGACCACACCCTTGACAACCAAAACATTATTGACTTATAAAATTATTTGAGGTTTGACCTATTTTCTCTTTAGGTTTATCAGTATTGTTCACTTTAGTGGGTTCATTCCTCTTAAAATTTCTAAGTTCAGCATTGTTTTTACTTCTTACCCTTCTATTGTTGTTTCTAAGAAAGTTTCTAAAGTTCTTGACAAGATATGCAATCTCAGTAGTAATGAGTTCATCATCAAATCCATTACTATCAACATCATCAACTGATTTAAGAGTCATTGATTTGGATTTGTTTGTCTTAGGTAAGTCTAACTCATGGGATTGGAGAGATCCTACAAGTTCATCAACAGCGATGAAGTCTACATCCTTACTTTTAGTAATGACAGTCACTTTGAATCTAAAGTTCTCAGTCAGAGATCTAAGAATCTTCCTAACAATCTTATGTTGATCATAGATTTCACCCAAATTATAAGCAGAGTTAACAATATCATTCAGTTTAGTATAGAATTCATCAAAATATTCATCATCAGACATTCTAATACTTTCAAATTTAGTAATTAATTGCTGCAGTTTGTTAATCTTAAATGTCTTTGTACCTTCATGCATAGTTTGTAGCATATTTCATGCAGTATGAGCAGCCTCAATATTAGAGATTCTTTTGAATTCCTCTATTGAAACAACATTAAAAATAACACTCATGACTTTGCTATTAAAAGAGGCTTCTTCTTTCTGAGAAGTTTGCAACTTGCTTATAATAGTAGTCGGCTTCTCCTATTTGCATTTAACGGAATTCCAAACTCTCTCATCAATAGATTTCAGAAATGCTTTCATCCTCACTTTCCAGTAGGCATAGTTGTTCTCATCAAAGTGAGGTGGGATCACAAGAGAGTGACCGTGTTCCATGACAACAGGGGTTAATGATCAACTCTTAGATCAAAGTATTTAAATACTAGAGCTAACCTGCTCTGATACCATTTATACATTTTTAGACCCCTTAAAACACAAGTTGTTTAATTTAGTTATTTAGCCAAGTGATTACTTAGATAAATTATTCAGATCTAGGTTAACACAAATAAATCATATCATATAAATAATGTGAAAATATAAATAACACAACGATATGATAATCCAGAAAAACCAAACCAATAAAAAATCTGGGGAGGATTTAACCTAACTATCCTTAAGGTAAAACAGATTTACTATAAAAGAATTGAAATTTATATAATAGAACTTAGACCACTAACATCATTGCTATTTAGAGTAGAAAACTTACTATCATGACCACGTGACCGCTCTGAGTTTATGGACTACTTCTTTCCTTGATCCACAGCAACCACAAGTTCTCCTACTTGTATTTTTCTTTAGACTCTTGAAACAGCAACTGAAGAGATCACCAAGTTCTCAACATCAATTTTGATCTTGATAACCCTAAATGTGTATAAAGGTAAACACCTCTAAATCTCACAAGAGATTCACACACACAACATATCAACAACTTCTAAAACGTAGCTAGAGTTTTTCCTTTTATACTTGAAGTAAAACATAAAACTCCACACATCATATGGGTTTGGGCTGAGTTGATAATTCTACAAAAAAAAAAAAAAAAAACAATTTGTATAAGGTTCGATCAATTGAGTCTAATTTTCGACTGATCGAGCCTTGCAGATTTAGTCCTATAAATTCTGCAATCACTTGATTCCAACTTTACACATAAATACACTTTGTGCAGGTTAAATCTAGACTCTAAGTTTTGATCATGGTTTGCCAACATATTACACATTAAAGTTCTAATACATTTAGTTCCTAAAGTCTTTGAACCTAACACACCAACACCAGCAACTGTACGTGCAAGTTAGATTTGAACTTATATAGAGAAATAAAATAAGTTATCTAACAGTACATCTACATAAGAAAGCTTGAAAAGATGCTAGTTTTGACATGACACTCAAATAAGAAGAAAGTGATGATAGGACATGAAAAAGATGCACATTTAAACAACAAGAAGAAACTGATGACTAGAGAAACACATAATGTATGTGAAAAACCCTAAGAAAAGGATAAAAAAACCACGGTTTGAGCAAGAATGCATTCTTGCTATATTTTGCTTGTATTATGTGTGAAAAGAGTCCAATTTCTTACAACCAGATTGTTTTTCTTTCCTACCAACTCTCTACTCTCTTCTCAAAATATCTACTTAGGTTCTTACCTTAATAACACAGCTACATGTTCCTCTTATACTCTGAGGAATATGGCTGAGTACAAAGACAGGTGTCAAGTCATTATTTCTCTATTTTGGACATTTTCACAGCTGTGATATTGTCTCTTGACTAGAGAATAAGAATTGCACCAATATGGCACTGGGACCCGTAGGTAGGTGACTTTGCCACTGCTTGGAAAACAAGTCTTGGACATTGAGTGGGACATCAGAAGTACTGTGATTGATACACAAGTCTCTGAGGTGGTCCATCATGCATTCAACCAATAAGGAGTGTTCTCATAGCCTCTAACCTTAGAAAGTCACTATCTCCCTTTTTGTGAGTGCTTGAGTACCATGTCAGATGCAAATCCTACTCCCTTCCCAAGATAGTCATGCCTTTAGTACAAACCAAGACAAAATCCCTTAACTAACGTTTCCTCTCCCCTTGCTCACAGTCGCTCCACGTGTAAGGTCCAAATTCAACCACTTTTGCATTCTCCCATGCCTTAGTGGTATTATGTATAATAGCCTTTTAAGCTGAGAATATAGCAGCATCCACATTAATCTTGTATAATGGAAAAATAGGAGGAGACCACTTCACTTCCACTTGGGTTTGTTGTGTCAGTTGTGTTAGAGGACTATTGCTTGTAGCCCAATACTCTTCCAAGTATGATCTACACCAATCAACTAGTAACAGACCTGTCTTCCTTAGCTTGCCATGAATCACCTCATTTCTATTAGTCCATAAAGCCAATGCAATAGTAATAGGAGGGCCAACATCTTCCATAACCCACAATGCATCCATCAAAATATGCCATAAGAACTCAAAGAATGTCCAAAAAGGAATTAATGACGGCAAAGTGAAAAGAGATTTAGAAAGCCATGTGTTTCGAGCCTCAAAGCACTCCCAATATAGATGAAAGAAAGATTCTGAAGCATTGCCACATTCCTCACACATGCTATTTGATGATGGACCAAAAATTGGATTATCTCTAGTTTGTCCATAGTGTTGTCCAAGACCAAAAAGGTCCAGAAGGTCGTCCAAGTATAAGAAGGTTGTCCCAAATGGAGTCACCTAGACGACCTCCTAACACTTATAAATTCTTAGGGTAAATTTGTGTTCAAAAGCTTATAATTCGGACCACGTTCTATTATTCTAAGGTATAAGCAAAACCCTTATTCATCACTCTAACTTCCCACTAAGTTCTTAACTTCTGATAGCAATTGTAGAAGTTAAGTCTGAACCTTCTAACTTCCATAACAGTTGTGGAAGTTAAGTCTAAACCTTCTAACTTCCATCTACGTTGAGGAAGTTACTAAACAAGTAACCACTCCAAAACTCACTATAAAAGGACTCATTCATATCAAATGAAGGTAAGTTTTCACCACTCCTAAAGTTAGAATTCTTGAGTTCTAGAGAGAAAATTAACTTAAATATTGGAGGGTTCTTGGCCAGTTCATCCCGGTCACCTTTGATCTTGTGTTTCTTTCTTTTCAGGCCTTCCAAGCAACCACTAACTCATTGAAGCCCTATTCAGCCAACTGATTTTCTGTGCATCACTATTAACCAAAACCTTTCTACAAACCAGATTTTCTTTTGTAGGTAAGATGTCATGGGGAGCTCTCCAAGCAAAATGTCTGATTTTATGGGGAATTTGAATTGACCACAATCTCTTCCAAAACCGTATATTACTCCCATCAGAACAAGAGCCAATCTCCCTATTTGTCTCAAATTCTAGAGTCAGCTTATAAGCACTTCTTATAGAGAGAGCCATTTGAAGTTTCAGCCCATACCTGCCTATCATCAGGCATTCTAACACTCAAAGGAATTTCAGCGATAGCCTCAGCCTCAAAAGGAAGAAAAGTTCTATTCAAAAGGTTCCAATCCCAGCACTTGTTCTCCACATCAATAAAATTGCAAACTCTAGAGTCCAACGGAAGCATACCTTTCTGTGAAATTACTTTGTGAGTAGAAGAGCTAGGTACCCAATTATCCTTCCAAACCCAGAACTGCCTACCATTCCCCAGGTTAGACTTCACTAACCTCCCACACTTTCTAACCCAAGTACGAAGTCTGGCTTTACCCCAGGTAAGCCCACATTATATTTATGCAAAATATCCCCACGCATAGTTCCCACATTCTGCGGAGACTTATCCACCTTGGACTTATCCAAATGAAAATGTCTCTTACAAATGTTTATCACTTATTCATCTTCATCTTTATGCTTGCTGAAAACACAAGACAAATGAGTTATTTCATATCTTTCTATTGATATAACCAACTACGTATTGTTGTTTGGTTACAAAAATTCGTTTTTGTATTTTTTTTCACTCCAATATGTCCTCTTTAATGCCTTTTGTTAACTTACCTTCGTTTATAGGTTTTTCTTCTTCTTATTCTGTTGATTGCAAGGAGGAAAGTCCTATAATCATGAGGAGCCTTTTTCAAATGAGTAGTAAATCATGGAGCGAAATGTGCTTCTACTCACTTCATTATGGTCGTCAATGTCAAAAATGGGAGAAAGCATTTTGTGGACACTGCCATAATAATCTCAAATGTTATTGCTGCTATGGAATTGAATATGGTGAATGATGTTCTAAACCTGCAAGAACATGGTCTTACTTATAAAGCCCTTTTTGTTCCTAGGCATATACTGAACACTGTTTACGGTTTAGCAAATTTTGCAACTAGAGTACCAGTTCATCAGAGCTGGATGCCCAACTCTGATGAACTGGTACTCTAGTTGCAAAATTTGCTAAACCGTAAACAGTCCAGCTCTGATGAACTGGTACTCTAGTTGCAAAATTTGCTAAACCGTAAACAGTGTTCAGTATATGCCTAGGAACAAATGAAAGCCTATTGTTATTGATGTTATTAAAATATATATATATATATATATATATATATATTAATTGTGAACTATAATAGAATTATGGTAATTCAAAACAGATGTAATTTTCTTTTCTCTAATTTATTTTTTTATATAAACTTTTATTTATAGATACAAAGAGAATTGAAACTATTGTGTTTTTTATTTGATGACAAAAGATTTTATCAATTGAGTAAACTAGAAGTTTAGAACTCACAACTCACAAGTAACATAGTATTCAGTCTCTAATAATTTTTTCTTACACGGGTTTTTATTTTATTTGTAATTATTACTCCCCAGACAACTACTACATTTTTTTACATAAATTTCCTAAAAAATATAATGATTACTCTCAATTTTTATTAATAATAATGATTCGAATCTATGGTGTCGATTCCATGAAATTTATTACATAATAGAAGTTTAAATCAAAATTTGGCACACTGTTTCAATTTGAGAATATACATCAAAGTTTAATTATTTACTTACTTATTGTGGGGGAAAAGGGGCCAGGCCCAATGTAATGGGCCGAGGGCCCACGAAACGGCTATTTTACATCCGAAAAGAGAGAGAGAGAAAAGGGCAAGGCCTAGCTAGGAGTGGGATCTTCATGATGAAAGATCAGTGTTGTCCGAGGAAGGTATTTCCTGTCCGAGGAGAGTATCTCCTGTCCGAGGAGGACGTTTCACTTTAACAGGAAGTCACAGGTTATTTGAGTACGAGAAAGACCAGAGTGACTGTCCGAGGACTTCATCTGATCAGGATAAGCTCAGAGCAGAGATTGGAGATGATAAGAACAAAGAAATATCTAAAGGGAAAGCTGCTACCACCGTATTTAATGCACTACAACAGCTTTTCTGGCCGCATTTATGTGGAGAAGACCCCTGAATAGTGCAACCTCAGCTACCGTCACTCCCAAATAACTAAAGCATGCCCATGATGTGACATGCACTCAAGTAGATGCACAGATGAAGGACAAGTGGACGATGGAGATAATGGAGACAGGTACTATATAAAGAAGAAGAAGTCTTGATAGAGGGGAGAAAAAAAAAGAAAGAGAATAGTTTTACTGTAGCCCTGAACCTTGTAATCATTGATTGTTCAATAAAACACCTCCTCGGACATTGACCTAAGAATTTTCTTGGCGTTATTTTGTGTTACTTCTGCTTAACGTAATTCAATCCATCATTGTGAAGTTCAGACCCAGCCCAGCTCTTTCACCCACTCTCTACAAATTTATTGTCTAGGGTACGTTGGGCCTTTAACCCATACTTTTGGGCTTAGGTCGCAAAACCAGTCCCTACAATTGGCGCCGTCTGTGGGAAGAGCTTGAACGATTGGGGAAGAATAGCAGTGGATGGTAATGGCTGATCAAGGGCAACAACCGGCAGAATCCGGGGCCTCCCAGCATGTTGATCCTTTTCTTAACCTGGAGCATAGGCAGGATTGGGAAGGCAGTGTACACACTACACACACTGAACGAACCCAGCCTCGTGGTGGAAGTCATGTTTCCCATGCAGAGAAAAACAGCATGCAAATAGAGATTGAAAGGTTGAAGAGGGAGTTACGCATGGAGAAGAGGAAACGTGCTGCACCACATCCTGATGATGACCTGGACGACGGACAAGACATTACTTATCAGCAGAACTCTCAAACTCCAATCAGCGAAACCTTTTCGTATGAAGCTGAACACCCTCGTGAGAAGCGACCACGAGAACTACCATCTAGAGGGGTGGGTAACGATGCCATGAGTAAGGCCCTGAATCAGATTTCCAGGTCACCTTTTACACGAAGGATCGAAGGAGCGGAGCTGCCTCGGCGTTTCAATCAACCAACCTTTACTATCTATAATGGCAAGACAGATCCTGTGGAACACGTCAGCCATTTTAACCAAAGAATGGCTGTCTACGCCAGGGACGAGGCCCTGATGTGCAAGGTATTCCCCTCGAGTTTAGGTCCTATAGCCATGAGATGGTTTGATAACCTGAGGGCCGATTCCATCGATTCCTACCAAGAGCTTACTCAGGCTTTTGGTTCACGATTTGTCACCTGCCGAAGGGTGCCTAGGCCCTTATCTTCCCTTCTGTCTTTAAGTATGCGCGAGGGGGAGACGCTGAAGGCGTACTCGGACAGATACTGGGAGATGTTTAACGAGATGGAAGGCAACTTTGATGCCATGGCCTTGGAGACGTTCAAGCTGGGTCTCCCCACTGATCATGGTTTAAGAACGTCTTTGTCCGGCAAGCCCGTTGTTAGCATGCGCCAGCTTATGGATCGCATCGAAAAGTATAAGAGGGTAGAAGAAGATCGGCAACAAGGGAAGGGTAAGGATAAGACTACTACCCAGGACAGGAAGGACTTAAGTCAGATCGCTATAACAACAGTAAGCCGAGGAGAGATTTCGCTGGACACTCAAGTTCAACAAATGCCCAAACAGTTAATACCGTGTTTAAAGAGCCCGTGCACCAAGTCCTAGATAAGATAAAGAATGAACCATTCTTCAGATGGCCGAATAAAATGGTAGGGAATCCGGAGAGACGCAATCATAATGTCTATTGTCAATATCATCAGGATCATGGGCATATGACTGAAGATTGCAGAAGTCTATGGGACCACCTGGACCAACTGGTCAGCGAGGGCAGGCTGAAGCACCTTTTGTATCGCTCCAACGGACGAGGGCAACCAGTCTCTGATGCCGAGAGGGGGGATTCTGCAAAACCCCCTCTAGGAATTATTAATGTTATTTTCGCAGCCTTAGGAAGGACAGGATCCCGTCCGTCGAAGGTTATGTCTGTGGCTCGTCTGCCGGTGGGAGATGCTGATAGGAGTCCGAGGATCCCTGGGAAGGCCATACCCTCTATTCTAGGCTTTTCGGACGAGGATAAGGCTGGAACCATTCAACCCCACGAAGATGCATTGGTAGTCACCCTCAGGATTGAGGGATATGATGTGAAGAGGGTAATGGTAGACCAGGGCAGCGCGGTGGAGATTATGTACCCTGATCTTTTCAGGGGATTAAATCTCACGCCCAGCGACTTAACTCCGTATTGCTCCTCTATATTTAGCTTTGAAGGAAGAATGGTTATTCCGAAGGGACAGATCCGACTGCCCGTGCAAACCGGCTCGGAAATTGTGGAAGTGGATTTCGTGGTGGTAGACATCTATTCCCCTTATACGGCGATTGTGGCTAGGCCCTGGTTGCATACACTGGGGGCTGTCTCCTCTACCCTACACCAAAAGGTCAAATACCCTTCCGAGGGACGAGTTTGTGAAATCCGCGGGGATCAACCCTCGGCTAGGCAGTGTCTAGTGGCGGCCATACGGCATGGGTCTGAGGATGAATCTTCGGGAGGGGTGGTCAAAGACCTATAGCAGTTAAAGGAACAGATGCCGCCTGTCGACGAGCAGAGTGAAGGCGTAAAATGTGAGGACTTAGCACGGGTTATGATTGAATCCGATCCTGAAAAGTATTTCCAAATTGGAGCTCAGATACCTCAGTCAGAAAAGGAAGAGCTAATTGTTTTCCTCAAAAGAAATATTGATGTTTTTGCGTGGAGCACTTATGAAGCACCGGGGGTGGATCCAGAATTCATTTGTCATCATTTGAGGGTTAACCCTCTAAGCATACCGAAGAAGCAACCTCCTCGGCGGCCATCTAGAGAGCACGTTGAAGCAGTCAGAGAGGAGGTAGGAAAGCTTAAGCAGGCCGGGGCTATTAAAGAAATTTTCTATCCCGAATGGCTAGCAAATACTGTGGTGGTAAAAAAGAAAAGCGGAAAGTGGCGAGTCTGTGTAGACTTCACCGACTTAAACAAAGCCTGCCCTAAAGATCCCTTCCCTATACCGAAGATTGACCAGCTGGTGGATGCTACTGTCGGCCATCCTCGGATGAGCTTTTTAGACGCTTTTCAGGGGTATCATCAGATCCCCCTCGCTGCAGACGACCAGGAAAAGACCGCTTTTGTTACCCCCATTGGCAACTACCACTATAAGGTAATGCCTTTTGGCCTGAAAAATGCAGGTTCTACTTATCAGCGGATGATGACCAAGATGTTTGAATCACAGTTAGGCAAGACCATTGAGATTTATATAGATGATATGGTGGTTAAGAGCAAGCTTGTTGCTGATCATTTGAAGGATCTTGATGTCGTTTTTGAAGTCCTGAGGAAGCATAAGTTGCGCTTGAACGCTTCGAAATGCTCGTTCGGAGTTGGGTCAGGCAAGTTTTTGGGCTACATGGTTACGCACAGGGGAATTGAAGTTAATCCTGATCAGATAAGGGCTATCCATGATCTGCAGCCTCCTCGGAATCCGAAGGAGGTGCAGAAGCTAACAGGAATGATGGCTGCGTTATACCGATTTATATCCAGGTCTGCGGACAGATGCAAACCCTTCTTCTCCCTAATTAACAAATGGAAGGGTTTCGAATGGAATGAAGAATGTGCCTCGGCCTTCCAACAGCTTAAGGATTATCTATCTCGGCCACCGATTATGTCCAGCCCTGAACCCGACGAGGTTTTATTTGCCTACATCGCAGTGGTTCCTCATGCTGTAAGTTTAGTATTGATAAGAGTGGATCAGGGAGTTCAGAGGCCGGTCTATTGTGTAAGCAAATCGCTGCACGAAGCCGAGGTCAGGTATTTGCCGCTGGAAAAAGCTATCCTAGCCGTAGTGCTAGGAACGCGGAAATTGCCTCACTACTTCCAAGCCCATACTGTCGTGGTGCTCACGCAACTTCCACTCAAAACAGTACTTCAAAGTGCCGATTATACGGGGAGGATAGCCAAGTGGGGCACTATTCTAGGGGCCTTCGATATCAAATACATGCCTCGCACGTCAGTCAAAGGCCAAGTCCTCGCCGATCTGGTGGCCGAATTTACGGAGCCCAGTTTGGAAGATGTAGAAATAATGCCGAGCATGGATGAAAAATCGGTTGGTTTGGTGTCTCAACAAGATCCTGCTCATTGGGAGTTGTACGTAGATGGTGCTGCTAACTGGAAAGGTTCTGGAATAGGGCTGGTTCTGACATCTCCAGAAGGGATCATCATCGAAAAGTCACTAAGGCTAGATTTCGGCGCCACAAATAATGAGGCTGAGTACGAAACCCTACTGATGGGAATGGTTATGGTTCGAAAGATGGGAGGAAAGGCCGTAAAGGTGTTCTCGGACTCAAGACTGGTTGTGGGGCAAGTACAAAGAGAATTTGAAGCTAAGGACGAGAGGATGCAGGGTTATTTGAACAAAGTCAAACGCCTGCAAGAGGAATTTGGATCTTTCAGTCTGATGCATGTTTCCAGATGTGGCAATGCACACGCCGATTCTCTTGCCACATTAGCCACCTCTTCGGATCAAGATTTGCCGAGAGTTATCATCGTGGAAGATCTTCACGAGCCTACTGGAACAGGAAGAGACGCAATTCAAGTACACCAGATTCGAGAAAGTCCATGCTGGATGGATGCTTTAATCAGATTTTTGAAGGATGATGTCCTGCCAGAAGAGCAGAAGGAGGCTGACAAGATCCGAAGGAGGGCCGCTAGGTTCTGGTTGTCCGAAGACCAAAAATTATACAAACGCTCTTATTCGGGGCCATATCTGTTATGTGTTCATCCAGAAGACACTGAGGCACTACTAGAAGAGTTACATGAAGGTATTTGTGGAGGTCACACCGGAGGCAGATCATTGGCCCATCGGGCCCTTACCCAGGGATATTGGTGGCCGAGCATGCAAGAAGAAGCTCGAGACTATGCGAAGAAATGTGATCAATGTCAGAGATTCGCGCCAAATATACATCAGCCGGGGGGAACCCTCAATCCGTTGTCTAGTCCATAGCCGTTTGCCCAATGGGGTTTGGACATCGTGGGTCCATTCCCTAAAGCTACAGGGAACAGGAAATATCTCCTCGTCGGCACCGATTATTTCACGAAATGGGTCGAAGCGGAACCTCTTGCCAATATCCGAGATGTGGATGTACAAAAATTCATATGGAAGAGCATTGTAACTCGCTTTGGAGTCCCACACACCCTCATTTCAGATAATGGCTTGCAGTTCGACAGTACCTCGTTTCGGAATTATTGTAGCGAACTTGGGATCACGAACAGATACTCTACTCCCTCCTATCCTCAGGGTAATGGCCAAGCCGAAGCGGTCAATAAAGTTATAGTCAGCGGCTTAAAGAAGAGGTTGGACGACGCAAAGAGAAGATGGGTCGAAGAATTGCCATACGTGCTTTGGGCTTATAGAACCACCCCTCGCAGGTCTACTAGAGAGACTCCTTTCTCATTGACTTATGGAGCCGAAGCTGTAATTCCTTTGGAAGCCAATTTCCCAACGCTGAGAACCAGTTTATTCTGCTCGGACAACAATAATAAACTCCTGGAAACTGGATTAGATTTAATCGAAGAAAGGAGAGAAAACGCCATGGTTCGGCTGGCTCACTACCAACAAAAGCTTAGACAGGGCTACGACGCCAAGGTCAAACCGAGGCCCTTAGAACCCGGTGACTTGGTGCTCAGAAAAGTTGTCGGCAACACAAGAAACCCAGCCTGGGGAAAATTAGGACCAAATTGGGAAGGCCCATATCGCATCACGTCATGTGCAGGTATTGGAGCATATTTTCTTGAAGATTTGGACAGTCATGTAATACCCCGCCCTTGGAATGTAAATAACCTCAAGAAGTATAATTATTAATCGAGTTGTTTTTCTGTTTATTTATAATACCACTATTTATTCATTCTCTAAGTGTTT
Source organism: Quercus variabilis (assembly GCA_030445155.1). Classification (NCBI taxonomy): domain Eukaryota; kingdom Viridiplantae; phylum Streptophyta; class Magnoliopsida; order Fagales; family Fagaceae; genus Quercus; species Quercus variabilis. The sequence continues at coordinate 49,520,890 of CP129453.1, forward strand.
AAACTTAAATCTGATCATGCCTGTAGTCCTCGGACCAGATGATCTCGGATTAGTTAACACTATTTATTCATTCTCTAAGTGTTTAAACTTAAATCTGATCATGCCTGTAGTCCTCGGACCAGATGATCTCGGATTAGTTAACACTATTTATTCATTCTCTAAGTGTTTAAACTTAAATCTGATCATGCCTGTAGTCCTCGGACCAGATGATCTCGGATTAGTTAACACTATTTATTCATTCTCTAAGTGTTTAAACTTAAATCTGATCATGCCTGTAGTCCTCGGACCAGATGACCTCGGATTAGTTAACACTATTTATTCATTCTCTAAGTGTTTAAACTTAAATCTGATCATGCCTGTAGTCCTCGGACCAGATGATCTCGGATTAGTTAACACTATTTATTCATTCTCTAAGTGTTTAAACTTAAATCTGATCGTGCTTATAGTCCTCGGACCAGATGATCTCGGATTAGTTAACCCTATTTACTCGTTTTCTAAGTGTTTAATTGGTTAGCACTATTCGGTTAATCGGTTAATGTTACTTCTCATACACGATATTAATTATACAAGTTATTTGCAAAACAAAGTAATCTTGTTTCTCCATAACTATAATTACCAAGTGAACTCACTTGTAACACAAAAAGATTATATTAAACTGCAAGCACCAGCGTATAAACAAAAACTAGTTCATTGATAAAAATTAGTTTACAATTTCCTCAATATTAAAAAAAAAAAAAAAAAAAAAAAAAAAAAAACCTAAGTCTATATTGGGACTTCCTGAAGAGGGCCCGAGGGTAGTTTCTCCCCTTCTAAAGATTCACCTTTCTCTTGCTGGGGCCCAGTAGAGGAGACTTGGTCACCTGGCAGTGGAAGACCCTGGTTAGGCTCAAGAGTAACCAGGGGATTCGGCTCGGCCAATGGTAGCTCAGAGGCCTCGGGGGGTTGTATAGGAGGAGCATCGTCATCCGGATACTGCCGAATATCCTCGCCATAGAAAATATTCTCTGGCCGTCGAAGATCTGAGTCCGGAGGAACTCCAGCAGCATCTAAAGCTTTGCCCCAAGTTAGGTCGCAGTAATCCCGAGCAACCGAGGCAAATTGCTTGGTGAGACCTTTCTCTGTTATCTCCACCCTTAACTGATAGGACGCCCTTTTTTCGGTTTCAGTGGCCTCCTTAGCCAGCTGGGCGTCCCTCTAAGCATCCTCGGCAATCTTCTTGGCCTTCAGCAGCTCGGCGCAAAGCTCTTTGACTGTTTCTCTTTTTGCGGCCAACTTTTTCTGAGCTTCGCTCAGCAGCCTGCGCTGAGACTCGGCCTGGGACTCTGCATTCTTTAAACCAGCGTCCAGGCTATCCCTCTCCTGGGCTACTGCTTTTAGCTGGTCCGAGAGCTTCGAGGTCTCGTCCTTTAGGTTGTCCAAGACTCTCTCTGCCTCGGACCTAGCTTGGGCCTCGGCCTGGGCTTCCACAAGGGACTTGCGGTTCCACTCTTCAGCCACAAACACCTGCTGAGTGATCTGAACCAAGTTACAGTGTTAGTATACGAACATAAAAACCAACGCTATAACCGAAAAGTGAAACGGATATGCTTACCATGGCCAAGTCCCTCTTCAGAGACATAAAGAGTTCATATTGGCTGAAACGCCTATATGAATCCATGTCTTTGGGCAGAAGTAGGGGCTGCTCCAATGCCTCAGCTATCAGTGCCGCCCGACCCCCGTCGTAGTTTCTGACCGAGGTCTCCCAGGGAAAGGGAACGCCATCGAGTTCTAGCCGAGGGGACCATATGCGTTGTCCTCGGCGTACCTCGGCCAGATTAGGCTCTTCTCTACTCTCCACTGAGGAGCCCCTCTTCTGACGGGGTTCTTTGAACACTTTTTGCTGCTTGGTCTTGGGTGGCAGCCCTTTCTCCTTGTCTTCAGGGTTCATCAGCCTCTTCTTTTTTAAATCCGGTATAGGTTTAAGAGCCGGATCAGGAACCTGTGAAGTGGGAGGAGGTGGAGGCACATTGACAGCTGGACGAGAGGTCCCTGTCTCTTTAATCTCCACTTTATTGCTCCTCTTCTTAAGAAGTAGTCTTAGATCAGACATCTCTTCCTCCGAGGAATCTTCAGGTATTGTTGTCAGCAATAAAGGTGGTCGGATAAAAGACTGCCTATCCGCTTCCTCTTCGGAATCCGAAGGAATAACGTGGACCCTTCCCTCGCTCTCCCCTTCGAATTTAAACTTGTCAATTTGCTCGTCCAAGGAAGCGGACGAGGATCCGACTCGTTCTCTCACAGCCGGCTGTGCAAGAGGAACTTGATGGACTGGTCGGACGAGCAGTGGAACACCCTGGGGATTAGGGTGTGGAACTGGTGGGAGATCGTAGGGCACAAGGAAACTCTTCCGAGCAACGTCTATACGTTTCAATCTATAATCTCCCTGAATAATGGCGTTCCCCGCTGGCTGGACGTCGACTGGCTTTGGAGTATAGCCAAGTATGAGGGGAATAGACCTCAACTGCCTGTCTTCGCTGACATATATTTCCGAGCGCAGTAGGTAGTTGAGGGCGGGCACGTTGATAAGACTCAACCGAGGAGCAGTATGTACCTTATCTGTAAAACAAACAAAGCAAACAAATTAGAAAGCAGATACAAAGATAGACTAAGGAGTAATTGCAGAAAGAGAAAATCCTAAAGCTATGGTTAGAAACCCTAAGTCCGAGAGGGCACACCTGGCTCTCCTGGCGTGGTCGGACAATGTAGACCGTCGTGCCATGCGCCCGAGACAACCAAATAGTCGTCCTTCATCCCCTTATTGTATTTAGGAAGGCAGGAGAACAGCCTCACGACATCGGAGCGGGATTTAAGGTAATACCCCACTCCCCTTTGGCTACGACATTCATACATGTATGCTAAGTCGTGCCAGGTTAGCCCAAAACCTAACTGCTCATTTACGATATCGATGGCCCCTAATATCTTAAAGGTGTTGGGTGCGCATTGCTCGGGGGAAAGCCTATGGTTGATAAGATAATTTCGGGTCACGGGACCCATTGGAATGGTCATTCCCCCTTCAAGGAAGGCGATCATAGGAATTATGACCTCTCCTTCTGCTCGGTCTAGTAATAGTCCCTCTGGGGGACAATATTTCAAATTTACCCCCTGTGGGATATGGTGGATTCTCTTGAACTCCTCGATCAGCGCCGGACTATCGACGAGATATTTGTATTTACCCATTTCCAAGAGAATGGATGAAATAATGAAAGAAAACAGTGGCCGAAGAGAAAATAAAGACTCAAGGTACGCCGAGACTTACTATATCACGAGCGAGACGAATTCCCTAACTTGAAATGTACTTTTGAGAGGGACCCTGAAAGCAGAAGACGCAGAAATCCGAGAGGGAATGAAGTGCTTTTGAAGACGGGAACTCTCTGGAAGCTCTGAAAACGCTCTGAATGCTACGAATGTGTAAAGTGAGAAGAATAACTGTCTGCAGATATTTATATATGGGGACAGACGGAGCGGTATCATTCATCTCGCACGAATCGCGAAGACAAATCCCAACCGTTTGATCTGCGATCCACCGTTGGATGCAAGAGACAGAGCCGCCTGAAGCAATTGATGTAACGCCTAGGGAATGGAAGATTTACAGTGGCAATAATGAGGCGCGCGTCTCCACAAGCTCACGCGTATAAACAGGGGTATTTGTGTCTTTTTGTTTTTACTTTTGTTTATTCCTTCTATTTTATTTTTCTTTCATTCTCGCGTGTCAAGTCAAAATTATTCTTTCTTCCCGCTTGCGTGGGAAAGAAATAAAATTTTGAGGGGCTATTGTGGGGGAAAAGGGGCCAGGCCCAATGTAATGGGCCGAGGGCCCACGAAACGGCTATCTTACATCCGAAAAGAGAGAGAGAGAAAAGGGCAAGGCCCAGCTAGGAGTGGGATCTTCATGATGAAAGATCAGTGTTGTCCGAGGAAGGTATTTCCTGTCCGAGGAGAGTATCTCCTGTCCGAGGAGGACGTTTCACTTTAACAGGAAGTCACAGGTTATTTGAGTACGAGAAAGACCAGAGTGACTGTCCGAGGACTTCATCTGATCAGGATAAGCTCAGAGCAGAGATTGGAGATGATAAGAACAAAGAAATATCTAAAGGGAAAGCTGCTACCACCGTATTTAATGCACTACAACAGCTTTTCTGGCCGCATTTATGTGGAGAAGACCCCTGAATAGTGCAACCTCAGCTACCGTCACTCCCAAATAACTAAAGCATGCCCATGATGTGACATGCACTCAAGTAGATGCACAGATGAAGGACAAGTGGACGATGGAGATAATGGAGACAGGTACTATATAAAGAAGAAGAAGTCTTGATAGAGGGGAGAAAAAAAAAGAAAGAGAATAGTTTTACTGTAGCCCTGAACCTTGTAATCACTGATTGTTCAATAAAACACCTCATCGGACATTGACCTAAGAATTTTCTTGGCGTTATTTTGTGTTACTTCTGCTTAACGTAATTCAATCCATCATTGTGAAGTTCAGACCCAGCCCAGCTCTTTCACCCACTCTCTACAAATTTATTGTCTAGGGTACGTTGGGCCTTTAACCCATACTTTTGGGCTTAGGTCGCAAAACCAGTCCCTACACTTATATATGGTCTTTTTTATGAATATTATGTCTATATTAAGTAACGCAAATTCAAGAAAATATTATATTTTATTTTGAAATGCAGTTTATTTTGGCTATAGACAGTTAAAAAATAGATCTCAACATCCATAATTTATGCAAATTTCATTGATAAATTCAATTTCACCTTTTTCATTCTTATAAATGCTTCTTATACATGTCTATGATTTCAAATATAAGTTTTTAACTCTACTACAACCATGTTATCTTGGCATACATTTATCGCATTATTCATGCAAAAAAAAATCTCAATCATTAATTTTTCAATTCGTTTGCATGCAACTGGACAAAGGTCTCAATATTGAGCATATTACATCCGCATATATAGCCTTTAAATGTTTATATACCATCAAAAGATAGGTTAATCTTTTTTGCCAAAATCCTTTTGGGGATGCTTTCACTGGGGAAACACCTTTTATTAAAGGAGCAACAACACACATTTCAAGGTGCATGCCTAATAGAAACCCATATGCATAAAGACAAACAAAATTAATGGCCTTTCACTATTTTATGCTTAGAAAAACTAACCAGCTTAATTCTGTTTAACCAAAAGCTTATTCAAAAATCAACGTATATTCCATTTAGAGTTAGAACCAAAATCCTTTTCATGGTAGGGACATGTTAGGGGGCTTATGGTGAAATTCAAGAAATCAAAGAAGAATGGTAAAAATGGGAGAACACCCATTCAAATTCATGTATAAAAGGAAGGACCTCACCCACAAAAAAAAAAAAAAAAAAAAAAAAAAAAAAAAAAAAAAAAAACACACACACACACACACACACAAAACTTTGCATTTCAACTGAAAAGTCTTAGTGAAAAGTATAGTAGAGGAAAAACAAAGTCAGTAGAGTACTCTTAGAATGTAGTATCACCACATAATGAGAGTAACTTAGCAGAATAGCAAACTTGGCATACAGCAATAGGGCAACTTTCTCTCTCCCACGAATTACATCCTCCCTATGTTCCTGAGCTCATTTAAGCAAAGGCCAATCTGGCTTATGTTCAAAACCTCATAGTTTTGTGCTCATATGGCAATAAGACTGTAAGAGTTGGAGCTGAGAGTTTTTTGGCCCAACTTATTTTGTGAAACACACTTTATATAAGTACAAATACATATTAAGTGTGTTCGTGTAGTTGAGTTGAGAATATGCACGCTAACATGTTGGAAACTAACATTTGCTTTGTAAATATTTTCTTTGGGTTTTAGTGTTTATTTGTAGACTTTTAACAGTAGAGTAATGTTCTTTTTGTGGAAGGTAGAGTAAAGTTCCCAAAAAAAAAAAAGGAGAAATGCTTATTCTATGGAAAGTGGAGAGGTCCCATTGCATGGTAGAAAATTGAGAAAATTCCATGCTAGAGTAGAAGATGGAGAAAGGTTCGTTCTATAATAAAAGAGGAGAGAATAAGCTCATTTTGCAGCAATGTTCTTTGGACTAGATTTAATTTGTGCACAGATTAGCAGTGGTAGAATGGGACCTTGAAACCTATTTTGCTCAAACTTGACTCACTTTTTAGCAAAAAGCCTAGACTAAAAGCTGTCAACTAGTATCAAGACACATGTCTATGGTGTAAATATAAAATAATAATAACAATAATAAATAAAAAACGACCCTTAACAATCTTTCAACTTCAATTATTTTTTTCCTTTTACTTGCTTCAATTATATATTTATAATTATCTTAGATTATGAAGTAGTTTAAACATAATAATAATTTAAGCCTGATATTTATCAAAAAAAAAAAAAATTAAGCATGATAATAATTTGCTTACAAATATTATAATTCATACCAATTTAACTTACTCTTGCATAAAAAAAAAAAAAAAAAATTACCAATTTAACTTACACTTGCTTTTTTTTTTTTTTTTTTTTGTTTCTCTAAATGAGTACTTTTTACTTATAATCTTTAATGGGACATACTAACAGATGCCCTTAGGGTAATGGTTAATAATTCATTTAAATAAAGTTTTAATTGGAAAAGGGAAAAAAATTTAATGTTTTAACAATTTTTTTCATTTTCCATAAAAATTGTGTTAAAACTTTCTTAAAATTGATTGTTAACTATTGCTCTAAGTGCACCTATTAGCATGACCCATCTTTAATATTGACTAAAATCATAGTTTTGCTTTGACAAATTGAGTAGTAGGATTTGGAGTGGCAAACATGGCAACCCATTAATGCATGCTAAATTAATTACATGGTTCTCTCTTTGAATGTCTACTGCCACACATTTTGGCACAACACGTTGGTGAAGGGGTGTCCGCACATGGACCCACCATCCCCCCTCCACCAACCACAACTCGCCACAGAGGCGAGTTGTGGCATTTGTTGTGCTAAAATGTGTGGCACTAGACTTATTCTCTCTTTTTTTCAACACAATGTTCGACCATAAATGTAACCAACCACCATGATCTTTCCAAGATAGTCAACTTTAATCGTTTAATATCATTACAAACTTGCAATTATAACCACACACACCATTGTCATAATAGTCATTTCATAAATACAAATTTTCAACACAATTTTTGTTAATTAATGCATGCTAATTAAATTAATTACATGGTTCTCTCTTTTTTTGACACAATGTTCAACCATAAATGCAACCAACCACAATGACAACCACCATGATCTTTTCAAGGTAATCAACTTTAATCGTTTAATAGCATTGCAAACTTGCAATTATAACCACACACCCCTATTGTCGTAATAGTCATTTCATAAATACAAGTTTGTATGGGTTGGGAGCAATGGTTGGAGTTCAAGTCACTAAAAAGAGTTTCACACACATACATTTATATTATGCTAGAGTGAAATTTCTATCTTAAATTTTAAAAAATTATAAAAAATACAAAACAAAATATAGCAAAAACCAAATTATTTCTACATGGTTGGTTTTTTAAACCAAGTAAAAAGTATGACTAACTCTTACACAATAAGAGACTAAAAGTCCATTATGCCAAGTGCGAAAAATCTTGATAATTATTTGGATGCCTAATGTAGCTATTTAATAAGAAGACGTATCGAACCATTATAGAAGGATGAGACTTGTAGTAAAACAACCATATGCAATAAAAACTAAAGACTACAAGTCTTTTTACTATTTGCATTGTACGTAATGAACTGAAGCTCTGAATCTAGAATTTTGATGTGCTTTAATGTTCCTCCCTCAAGATGGAGCATAAATGTTAGAAAGCCTATCTTGGAAGAAAATTGAAGAATTGAGTGTGCCCAAATGGTTTGGTAAAGAGATATGCAAGTTGGTGTTTTGTTGGAATATGAAATGTCTTAACCAATCCAACTTGGATCATTTCCCTATCAAAGTGACAATCCAATTCTATATGGTTTGTCCTCTTGTGGAATATTGGATTTTATAGCAATATAAAGGGCTACTCTGCTCTGCTATCACAATATAGGAAAGCAACCATATGTGAAATACAACCAAGAACAAGTGAAGAACATTCAAACATCCATGAAAAACACTCGAGCATATTAAAACAAGATACTTATAGCCTAGCATGTTTTGATCTAAATAAACATCTTAACATTATGAGAAAAAATAAGTTTAAGGACGGAAATATACCTAAATGAAAATCCACATGGACGGGGAAGAGGGGTTTTGTTGGTTCTTAAGGGTGGATAGAACTATTCTCATTCGCAACCCAAATCTCAATAAGACTAGGAAATAACAAATATTTGCCATACTTCCTCTGGATCAAGAAGGAATGAATAAGTAGGATTAAGTTTCTTTAGGCTTGGGATGGAGAGTTATTCTCCTAAACCTTAAGGGAGAATAGCATAATTACCACACACACACACACAAAAAAAAAAAAAAAAAACATTTTTAAGTTTATAAACTTGAGTCTGGTTAATAGTACCTTAGGGCATTTGTTAATGACCTACATTAGAAATTTTTTTATACAACTTTTATGGAAAAATATAGAAATGATAATGTTTGATTACAAACTTGGTTGTAGACTAAGAGTATTCACAGTGATAATGTTAAAAAATTTAGCTTTTAGCAACTCAAAAGATTACTTTATCTATTTTAACACCCTACTTTACAAGACACGCAACTACCGCACACTCTTGATGCGGTGGTCACTCCACAAGTATAAGTGTTTGTGGGGTGTGGGAGGTAAGGGTCAGGCTTCAAGTTTACAGAAAAGAGCTTCACACACATATACGCTTAGATTAGGACAGAGTAGAAATTCTATCTTGTATTTTTTTTTAAAAAAAAAACACCCAACATTACTGATTCTATTTTTTTTGCCATTTCATTTAAATATTATTTCTTTATTATTTATTTATTCTCTCTCTCTCTCTCTCTCTCTCTCTCTCTCCACCAACAAACTCACACCTCTTCCTTCTCAACCTAGCAAACCTACACCCATTGCTAGCCACCACCATATATGAAAAAAAACACTGGCCACCGCAACCCATTAGCCATGAAACCCATTCAACCACTGCCATTGACACCAACACCTATAACTGCAACCCCCAACCACCAAAATCACAACCAAATCACAATCCTAAACCCACTAACACATCACCACCACCAGCCCAAAAAAGAAAAAGAAAAAAGAAAAACACCAACCACCATCAAAAATCAAACTAGGCCCATGAAGAACTAATGAAAATTAGATTAGACCATAGAAAATCCTATTGGACAATAGATCAGACCATCGAAGCAAAATTCAGACCACTAAAGCCCCATCATCTGACTACCAAAAATACTATTGGACACCAAAGCACCACTGAAAATCAGACCATGAATTATTACCCAAAAAAAAAAAAAAAATCAGACCATGAACCAAACTAGAACCACGAACCATAGTGAGAGAGAAGGAGGAGTAAGAAAGGGCTTGGGCGAGAGGGCTAGGGAGAGGGAGAAAGAGAGAGAGCCGGTGTCAAAAAAGAATAATATAGAGAGAATAGTGAGAGAGATAAAGAAGTTATTTTAATTGAAAAACAGAAGCAATGAATATAAAATTATAATTTTTTTTTAATAACTTTTGGGCTATAGTAGACTTCCAAAAATGGCTGTTTACTATAACTCAATTGCTAAAAAATTTAATAATAGCGCCATCAATATAGCTCTATTTTTATGGTGTGGGTCATTAAAAATAGCAATATAATTTGAGAGCATCCATATGAATGCTAAAGGTACAATTTCGCTTAATAAATTTTTTATTAAATATGAATTTCAACAAATTCAATATTGGATTATATTATGATTTTTTTATTTATTTATATTCCATGCTTATAAAACTTGACACGTGTGATAAGGAGTTAATCTAACGATTGGATTTTTTATTTTTATTTTTAAAAGCTAACGATTAGATTTTCAAAATATATAGTAATATTAATTTCTCTTTTTACTCACTCTCTCTCTCTCTCTCTCTCTCTCTCTATATATATATAATAATAATAATAATAATAATAATAATAATAATAATAGGTGAAGCAGAAAGAAAATCCAATTAGATTTCAATTAGATTCCCAATTTTGCGCCACTTGTCCTAACCAAAACTCAAAAAAAAAAAAAAAATCTAATTAGATTATAAATTTGACTCCAATTTTGTGTCATATATCTTATCTAAATTTTTTAATTTTTGTGCCCAAATAAATGATGTATTAACATTTAACACGGAAGCCAAGAAAACCACAATGATAATGCTTATTAGCCTAATCTAAATTTTCTGATTTTTGTGTCCAAATAAATGATGCATTAACATTTAACACAGAAGTCAAGAAAACCATAATGATAATACTCATTAGCCTAAGCAAAAACATTTTACTTGCACACTTTTATAGAGATTATAAATTGGACTTCAATTTAGTGTCATGTATTTTAACTAAATTTTCTAATTTTTGTCAAGAAAACCATAATGATAATGCTTATTAGCCTAAGCAAAAACATTTTACTTGCACACTTTTATAGAGATTATAAATTGGACTTCAATTTTGTGTCATGTATTTTAACTAAATTTTCTAATTTTTGTGCCTAAATAAATGATGTATTAACATTTAATACGGAAGCCAAGAAAACCACAATAATAATATTTATTGGCCTAAGTAAGAACATATTACTTGCACACTTTTATAGGTGATCTCAATAGAGTATGAAGCTCTTCTAATCTCATAACCAGAACCAAGTAGTCTAACAAAAAAGACTATAAAAGTAAAATATCATCTCCTCCTAATTCCATATCGTCATCCCATGTCTCCTCCTCTCTTATCCTCTACCAATTAGATCCGCACACTACTTTCTCCTCCTTCTTACAGATTTTTCAGAGTAAGCCTGGATTCAAACACAATGTTCAATCCCACTCTTCCTTACTTCACACTTTCATACATTAGCGCTTCATTGGCGTCTCCTAGAAGATTCCAAGTTCAATGATCAATTTTTATTTTTTAATGTCCCTTTATATATTTTAAATAATAAAATGCAATATCCTTTTTTTTTCTTCACTGTAGCATCACTTAAATAATACAATGCAATATTCTTTTTTTTATTCATTGTTTAATCTAATGCTATTCTATGTATGATAAACCAAAAAAAAAAAAAAAAAACCAATAGTATTACTTAAATAAAAAAAATGCAATATATATTTTTCATTATTTGATTTAATTCTATCATCTATGTTATAAACCCAAAAAAACAAAAACAAAACAAAAACAAAAAAATTGACCAATAACGTCATTATAATTAATTAGTCCTGTGTAATAGCACGAGATTACATATTAGTATATATATATATTTGCAACTACTTATAAAACTAAACATGCGTGATAAAAACTTAATTCAATATTAGATTTTCAAAATTTATAGCGATATTAATTTCTCTTTTTACTCTCTCTATATATATATATATATATATATATGCAACAAAATTTCATACAAGTCACACATTTTATTCATTCGTTTCTCTGGATAAAACCAGGACCAAAACCAACGGCCATTGTCTCCATCACTCTCTCTCTCTCTCTAAAACCAATATGGCCATCGCTAAACGGTTCGTTTTATGACATGGAGGAGGCAAAGGCAAAGAGGAGGCTCTCCATTCTCTGTTCCCATCTCCGTCCACTCGCGGCGTCGCATTCGGGTCACGCTCCGACCCACCTTATTTCCTCACGGGTTTCCAATTCGGACTCTGAGACTGAGAACAACAAAAAGAATCTCCACCAAAACGACTGCGTTTTCTGCAAGATTATTGTCAACGAATCTCCGTCTGTTAAGGTAACAGTTCATCTCAATTTTAATATTTCCTTTTTTTGATTTTTGTTAAAAGAAAAATTGAAATGTGAATTTTAAGGTTTTTCACAAGTTGGGTTTCCAATTTTAAATTATTTTATTGCATGCACAGGAAGAAGTAGAATTTCGTGTTCTCAATTTTTGATTTGTCAATTTTTTTTTTTTTTTTTGAGTCTCTTAAGTAAACTTGGGTCTCTAAAATCAAGCTTATGTGCGATTTAAATCACGACGGGTCTTTAAAACCCGTCTCAAGACCCGTCGTGGCCGGAGGCTTGGGATGACCCGTAGACCCAGACATTTTGGTTGGTGGGTGGGGGCGTGTATATGTGGTTTACACTCAAAGACGGGCCCAGTCATTTAAAAAAACTGATGCGGTTAAACTAAAAACTGACATGTAATTAGTTTACAGGGACTAAAAGCAATAGCTTTTAAGTTTGTTACAGTCACTATTAAGTTTTTTTTACTGCAGACTAAACCTGGTTACTTTATATTTTAAGGACTAAAACTGCTCATGCATGTGAGAGATATATATAAGATGCATGCATGTTAATGAATCTCAATGATAAATATTTGGAACGATTGATAAAGTGTGCTGATTTCATAACCAATTATAATTTGTACTCTTGCCAAAAGCCACGTAGTTGAATTGTCATTTCTCTATGCACAAAGTGCTTAGGGGACCGGGAAAAAAGTTCGAGCGGCAGGGATAGTAGCATATTATAATTATTTCTAAAAAAAATTTATAATTTGTACTCTCAATTTCTATGGAATATCCAAATGTCTTGATTGTGGGGCAAAGTACAATATCTATTTTTTCCCCTTGGAATATCTGTTTTTTTTTTTTTTTTTTTTTTTTTTTTTTTTTTTGCTTGAGAAGATAATCATATAGAACCAAATTTCTTGATTTTTTTATGCTTCAGACATTTGTGGTTGCAAAAATATAAAATTCCCATATGAGTTCTTCTGAAAGCATTTCAAGTCAGGACCTAATCCTATGCATAATGTAAAGCTGCTGCCTTCATTTCTTGTTATGCTGTGAAAATGCATTTTCTGATCACTTTGGTTCTTCCTTGTACTTATTCTACAATTGAATTTGATTTTGCAGCTCTATGAAGATGATATGTGCCTGTGTATTTTGGACAGAAATCCACTGAGTTATGGGTAAGGTATCATACATCGAAGATGCAATTTATATCTTCTTGCTTGGTATGGCTTCATTTTGCTTTATGATTGCGAGTTACTGTGGTTTAAAGTTCACGTCTTAATGGGTACTATTAAAATATTAACCCTTAAAAGTAATGTAGCTTTTACCTATTAAATTTTTTCTATAGGTTATGTTACTTGAGAGCTTAAAGAAATCTCCAGTGTTACTCAATGCACATACTATGCCGACCCTTGTGTCTTTTATAGCCTTGGGATTTCAAGTAACTTCTGTCTCTGCAGATAAGTTAGGGAAGGGTTTCCATGCTGAAGCTTCTTTTATTAAAGCCGTGATAATTGCAGTTCAATCTGTATTATTATTACTTGGCCCAATGCCATAAAATAAATTGGATTAGTTATAAGGCTTTTTTTGCTTCTAGCCAATATATGCCACATCTTAAGCATGAATTACAATTTGGTTCTGAATGTGAACACAATTAGCACAGAACTAGCAATTCAAAGAGCTGAATAATTGATCTGATCAGTAAAGCAGAAGAATGATGTTTAGATCTTACTCTGATATTGACATTATGGGGTTTATTAGAGAATTGACAAAACTGTAGAACTGCTAACAGAAGTTCTAAGAAAATTGCTTGAAGTTGGTTAACCTGCAAAAGTGCCTCCTCTGACTTGACCCAAGCTGATCTAGGTGATTCCAAAATTTTAGTTGTTTCAGTTGACAATGATATCAGTTACCGTCGGGTTTTCATTCTGACCTGAAGTTTACAAACTTGAGCAATTCTATGGGTGCAGAGGTATCAAGGTGCCATTTGTTATAAGGATTAGACCCCTCCACTCTTTTTACACAAGTCCTTATCTTATCTCCTCCTCCCCCTGCCCTTATTTTTTTTGCTCTTCCATACTCTCTCTCTCTCTCTCTCTCTCACACACACACACACACACACACACACACACAAACACATCATCCACTCTAATCCATGCAATTATGCAAGCTCCAGAAACTCAAAGAGGACAGACTAAGAGTTTCACTTTCTCTACTTCAAAAAGGTTTTCATTCTTTATAGTGGTCTTAGTTAGGAGGTTTTGTGTGAATTTAAATTCTGGTCATTTTTATTTTATGGATTTTTGGTGCAATGGCAAGTGCCTTCCCCAAAAGTGACAAGTTGTGGGTTTGAGTCAGGAATCAACCTCTCAAAAAAAAAAAAATTTAGGGTAAAGCTACTTACCAATCACCTCTCTTAGACCTAGTAGAAAGTGAGAGCTTTAAGCACTAGATACGATCTTCTTTTGTTATTTTATGGATTCTTGTTCTTGGCAAGTCTAGTTCTAACTTTGTTGCTGTTAAATTTGTTTTGTAGTCATTCAATGATAAATTCCAAAGAATTTATTGGTTTGTGGTTGGAATGAGATTTTGGGTCTGCTTGCTGGCTGTTGCCCTTTTGCTGCCATTGTTGCTTGATTTAATGACATCCAGCCACTATTCGTTAACTGACTCACCACCCATTGAATCCAACCAGCTTGACTGGCTATCCGAAAAAGATCGGCAATCGATAAACCAATGCATATCGATGTATATCAGGTGTTAAATTTCCAAAGTGATTGTGCTTGGATCAAGTGATGGGTTGACCATGAACCAAAGCCCAACTGACCTATGAGCAGCACTAGATCTAGGAATTTTTTATGAGATTGTACAAAATTTCTGATTATTTACATCCTGTTCTTCTTACAAATTAATCACTAAATACTTATAGATGACTAATTTGCCACCATACAAAACCCATATACATTCTCTCAAATTATCTTCTTTAACCTACCTCATGATGACAGCTAGAAATTGATACCTGAAGTCATTCCTTGTTAACTTCCTTTCTTTGTACTTCACAGCTTTTACATTCTTTCTTTCATGTGTACTCCTTGAGGAAGAGCTTGTCACTAGATATAAAGCTTGCCTACAATTCCACATCTCCTTTCACAGCTTTCTGCATCTCTGCCCTGGTTACCCTGTTATTCTTCTGAGTTTTCTGAGGGAAATATTGCCAATGAAGAGATCCTGCTTCCTTTAATCCGTGCTAATAGCTGTTCAATTCTTTGTACTCATAAACAGATCATTTTGACACCACCTGTGAAAACAGACTTGTAGTATCTAATTATAAATAGGTTATAAATTCTGGAGCCTACCAGAATTAACCCTTCTTTTCTGGGCTTGGGGTGAGGGGAAAGATTGGGATATATTTGCATTTACTTGTGGTGCTTCTTGTGTTAGTCATGCTGGATACATCTATTGACATAAGGTAAATGTGTGAATCAATTTGCAAACCTTGAATCAACAGAAAATGGTTGTGCTAGAGGGTTAGGATGAGTTAGCATGTTTATGTTGAGTGAGCATCAGGGATCTTAGCAAATCCAATGAAACTGGAAATTCAGCACCAACTTCAATCAAGCAAATAGTCAAATACTTGGTAACTGTTTAAGATGAAGTTTTTCTAAAGGCATTAACGGAAAACCTCTTAGTGCTAATCCAAACAACATATAAGTTTTGAAACGAACTCTAAGGACCCATTTTTAAATGAAACTTGATTTTTTTTTTTTTTTTTTTTTTTTTTCTTTTGGGGGGGGGGGGGGTGGGGGGACCTCACTATTGAGAAGGTGCCAACTGGATTGGTAGACAACTAGGATTGAGGTTAGAATGATGGGAGAGAATGCCTTCAGCATATAGCTCATAGGCCCGTTGGGCCGCTACTGGTGAAAAAATCTCAAGTATCAAAAGTAAATATAACATGAGTAATTCAAAGCACATCATTATGCCAATGAGCTCTAACTCAAATGGTAGTACCTTCTCCCATAAAAATGGGTGAATGGTGAGGTTGTGGGTTCAAAGCCCATTGGGTGTGTGTGTGTGTGTTAACTGCCAATTCACCAAAAAGAAAAAGAATCCAAATTACATTGTTGTATTACTATCATGGAACTATTATAGAGAGTTTTGGAACTAACCAGGTATCAAAAGCTTCAAAACTTAGATTGGCTAAAACTGAAATTTTCACCTAGTTAAATACATGAAGACCCACTTGATATGCTAGCAAGGCTAAAACTCGTTTCCAGTGCTCTAAACGTTTATTGAATAAATATTTCTGAATTCTACTAGAATGTAGTGACTTGTAAGATATTGGTATGCTGGCAACCCTGAATTAGACAAATATGGTGTGATAATATAAGCTATAGCGTTATGGAAGGCTTGATAGAGATGACAACAGAAGTTTGCTTTTAGCGTTGTCAAAATGGACTAATGGTGGACGCTTCAAACTTGAAGGTTGAGTAAGATTTTGGATTAGTAGCTTAATGTTTGGGTAAAGCTTACATTGGGAGAAAACGATGCAAAGTATTGTGAATAAAATTGCTATCAGTTATTACTATAGTTACCTTCTTATCAAAATTGAAAAATATAGTGACCACTCACCATTCTAAGAGATTGGGATGTTGAATGCACCAGTATTAGAGGGTCAACAAAGTTTATGCTTTTTTTTAATACTTTGTTGTTCCTTTTTTTTTTTTTTTTTTTTTTTTTGGGCACTTGAAATGTTAGTCATTGCACAGTTATAATTGAAACTTGGATCTACCAAATTTTGCTTCTAGTGATGGATCAAGGTGCTTGAGAGACCTAACCTATTCTTTTGTGTGTGAACCTACTTACCTATCAAAAACAAATTTTGTGTGTGAAACCTACAATGTGATTCAGAGATAAGAATTCAGAATGCTGTTATGCCAAGCACTATGTGCCACCTGAATGCTTTCATGCAATTTTTTGTGCCTTGATGCCTCTTGCAATTCTTTCATCCCATTGGAATTCTGAAACCCAAAAACCTGATTATTTTCACTTGCTGAGTGAAGCTGTATTGCATCCGTTTATCCTATCTTGGCCCCTTTGACACTAATTGGGTGCACCTGCAAATTACAGGTGAAAAAGGAATGAGTTGCTAAAATTGGCTCTGAATGGATCCAAAAAATATAAAATAAAAAAACCAAGAGATGCACTGTTTGTGATTTTCTTTTGACATTATTATGTCTTCTATTTATTGTATTTTGTCTTTTCTTTGTTCCCCAGGCATTCTCTTATCATCCCAAAATCTCATTTTTGTTCATTGGAAGCCACTCCACCATCTGTAAGTAATTTTAAATGAGTATAGTCAGTTTGTATCACATGACATCTATGTAGATCCAATCATTTTGTATTATGTCTATAGAGATATGATCAGTTTGCATCATGTATAGAAAGCCTTCACAAATTTTCTAGTGTAGACATTCATAACAGTAGTGTTGCTTTCCTTTTAAATGTCTTTGTATTAGATAATGTAGTTAGTGAATTTCTTTAACTTGTGTGTCAAAATCTATTATGTGCAAGTGCATGTGTAAGAAGATCAACGGTTAAACCCAAAGAAGTGAAGTTAAAATTATAATTTTTGTGAGCCCTATTTTTTACTTTTGTTGTTGTTTAGGAGCACTTGGAGTGACAACATGCATTTTAACTATAGTCCCCCCACCCTCTCTCTCTCTCTCTCTCTCTTTCTTTGGTAGGCATATCTTGATCGTCAATATAACTTATTTTCTTGGGCCAAACAAGAAATTCAAGATAGGGAGGGCCGAAGTACTAATAATTATGAAAAATTACTCAACTTAGAAGGTTCATAATATCATATAGGAAATAAGAATATTTGGGGTACACACCTCTATATTTAATGTAAAATTAAACTGAAATATAAAGTGTAAATCTTGAAATTTTAGTAAGTTTACCCCTAAGCATATATGTAGTTCTGCCTCTGCTTCGTTCCTTGAATTCAATGATACCTGTGGGAGATTATTTACATATGCACATGCATTTTTTCTTACCTATATAGATCTTGTTGGATGTTCTAAAGTTATTCAAGGAGGCTAACAATTTTTGATTTTTAGAGCTTCATCTCATGATATGTCAACTCTCTCATTTCTTGTACATCTATTAAGCTAAAGTTCTTTGTTATTAGTATCTGTGCAAGGAGTGCAGAGCAGTAAAAGGATTTATAGAATGCCTCTCTCTTTCACTCTCTCTCTAGGCATCCAAATAAAAATACTTTTCATGTCTCCTAGTCAACTTATTGTGCAGGTGATAGCTGCAATGTGTTCGAAAGTGCCCTTTATCAGCAGTGCAATAATGAAAGCTACTGATAGTGGTATGTACTTATGGCTCACTGCAGTCACAATTATGACTGTTCTTTTTTCTTTTTTTTTAACCGAAAGAGTATAAAAATTAAAATGGCCACCTACATGATTACCTTACTTAATGTTATTGCTTAAAATACAAACAGCATGGGA
Organism: Quercus variabilis; assembly: GCA_030445155.1. Lineage (NCBI taxonomy): Eukaryota > Viridiplantae > Streptophyta > Magnoliopsida > Fagales > Fagaceae > Quercus > Quercus variabilis. The sequence goes on from CP129453.1 coordinate 49,539,311, forward strand.
ATTTGATTTTTCATTAGAAACAGTTTGTAGTGGCTTTGGGTTTTGTTGGATTGGGTTGGCTATATTGTGACGATGCAGATGGTCCAAAAAGACAACATATACTTATCGTTGGAAAAAAAGCCACCAATCTACTCCATGTCATTTGTATACTTGAATTGTACTCTTCTTTTTTCTCAGAATTTTGAAACTCTACAATTGGTTGGTCTAGGTGTCGAAGAACCATGCTTCATGAAGCAGAAATCACTAGTTCGAATCTTGTTTAGGTAGAACCAACACTCAGTAATCTTGGGCACAAGTGCACAGATTCAAGTCTTGAATGCAGTCGTTGAAAAATATCTAAAGACACCCCCCTTTACCACACTTTGGTGGGATTAGTGCCATTTAATAAAGTTTATTATAAAAAAGTTTCAAAAAAAAAGGAAAAGGAAAAGAAAAGGGCGCAGTTGTACTAGGAGGGAAATATACAAGAAAACTAAAAAAAGCAATGGAGAGAAACAAAATGGAAAGGCTTCATTTGGATGAGCTTATTTTCACCTCAAAAGAGAATGTATGGCTTTTTAAAGTATGACCTTTTTAAGGTATAACCGTATTTTTACACAATGAACTAAATAAACTGATGAAAATAAGCTCACCCAAAGGCAGAATTCAAAAAGTACAATGATCTATGCTTAAAATTCTTAGATAGTTTTATTTATCAAAGAAAAAAAATTCTTAGATAGTTATGCCTATGATGTCCATTATGCATGCCAGAATTTTGTTGTTTGGATGGCAATATGTATCATTAATTAAATGCACAAACCCAAAATTCCATCTATAGATATAAAGTAGAAATTTTTTTGATATGGATTACACTAATGAGATGATTCTAACTTAGATCAACATGGAATGTATGGGCTATAGGGAGAAAAATAACCCCAGCAGTAAATTTGACATTGAGTCTCATAAGAAGTTATTTAGGATTCAACCAGTCAGTTTGATACCTGGTGTAATATATAAAGCTATGAGCATGCACACATGCCCACGCGCACACATGCACACGCACACATGCACACGCGCACACATGCACACGCACACACACACATACACACACATATATACTATTTAAACTGGGAGAGCAACGGCTTGGTTATGGTGGACAATATGTTGTGATTTATTAATTTCATGGCACACACACACACTCCTATATATATATATATATGTATCTGTTTGTGTTATTTACAGCCATTAGGTGCTCTATCCTATTTAATCTGGGAGAGCTACAGCTTGGTTAAGGTTGGCCATATGTTCTGATTTATTAATTTCATGATGTACCACCTTCCATAATAAACAGTCTCCATCTTCAGTAATAGACTAATTGTTGCATTGATTGAAATAAGACCTGATGAAAGTGGTCCTCTAATTTAGGTTTGGCTTTTTTTTTTTTTGATCGGTAAATAAAAACTTCATTGAAAATAAAAAAAGAGGTACAATAGCGAAAGCAGTTCCCCAGGTACACAGGTAGTGTACAATGGGAAACAAAGCTTTAAACAAAACTACATGTATCTAAAAAATCCAACAACGAAGATAAGATTATATAGCAGGAATCTGATTAAGCAACTAAATAGTTACTCACAGAGAGTGTTGGTATCATGGTACAATGGGGTCACTGATATTGTGCTAAACAGCAAGTACACTGCCCAAGAGGCAGGATCATTTAATAGTCTTTGGATACCTGCTGTGGCAGTTTTAATACACACACATATATACTATTTAAACTGGGAGAGCAACAGCTTGGTTATGGTGGACAATATGTTGTGATTTATTAATTTCATGACACACACACACACTCCTATATATATATATATGTATCTGTTTGTGTTATTTACAGCCATTAGGTGCTCTATCCTATTTAATCTGGGAGAGCTACAGCTTGGTTAAGGTTGGCCATATGTTCTGATTTATTAATTTCATGATGTATACCACCTTCCATAATAAGCAGTCTCCATCTTCAGTAATAGACTAATAGTTGCATTGATTGAAACAAGACCTGATGAAAGTGGTCCTCCAATTTAGGTTTGGCTTTTTTTTTTTTTTGATCGGTAAATAAAAACTTCATTGAAAATAAAAAAAGAGGTACAATAACGAAAGCAGTTCCCCAGGTACACAGGTAGTGTACAATGGGAAACAAAGCTTTAAACAAAACTACATGTATCTAAAAAATCCAACAACGAAGATAAGATTATATAGCAGGAATCTGATTAAGCAACTAAATAGTTACTCACAGAGAGTGTTGGTATCATGGTACAATGGGGTCACTGATATTGTGCTAAACAGCAAGTACACTGCCCAAGAGGCAGGATCATTTAGTAGTCTTTGGATACCTGCTGTGGCAGTTTTAATACACACACATATATACTATTTAAACTGGGAGAGCAACAGCTTGGTTATGGTGGACAATATGTTGTGATTTATTAATTTCATGACACACACACACACTCCTATATATATATATGTATCTGTTTGTGTTATTTACAGCCATTAGGTGCTCTATCCTATTTAATCTGGGAGAGCTACAGCTTGGTTAAGGTTGGCCATATGTTCTGATTTATTAATTTCATGATGTATACCACCTTCCATAATAAACAGTCTCCATCTTCAGTAATAGACTAATAGTTGCATTGATTGAAACAAGACCTGATGAAAGTGGTCCTCCAATTTAGGTTTGGCTTTTTTTTTTTTTGATCGGTAAATAAAAACTTCATTGAAAATAAAAAAAGAGGTACAATAACGAAAGCAGTTCCCCAGGTACACAGGTAGTGTACAATGGGAAACAAAGCTTTAAACAAAACTACATGTATCTAAAAAATCCAACAACGAAGATAAGATTATATAGCAGGAATCTGATTAAGCAACTAAATAGTTACTCACAGAGAGTGTTGGTATCATGGTACAATGGGGTCACTGATATTGTGCTAAACAGCAAGTACACTGCCCAAGAGGCAGGATCATTTAGTAGTCTTTGGATACCTGCTGTGGCAGTTTTAATACACACACATATATACTATTTAAACTGGGAGAGCAACAGCTTGGTTATGGTGGACAATATGTTGTGATTTATTAATTTCATGACACACACACACACACTCCTATATATATATATGTATCTGTTTGTGTTATTTACAGCCATTAGGTGCTCTATCCTATTTAATCTGGGAGAGCTACAGCTTGGTTAAGGTTGGCCATATGTTCTGATTTATTAATTTCATGATGTACCACCTTCCATAATAAACAGTCTTCATCTTCAGTAATAGACTAATAGTTGCATTGATTGAAACAAGACCTGATGAAAGTGGTCCTCTAATTTAGGTTTGGCTTTTTTTTTTTTTGATCGGTAAATAAAAACTTCATTGAAAATAAAAAAAGAGGTACAATAACGAAAGCAGTTCCCCAGGTACACAGGTAGTGTACAATGGGAAACAAAGCTTTAAACAAAACTACATGTATCTAAAAAATCCAACAACGAAGATAAGATTATATAGCAGGAATCTGATTAAGCAACTAAATAGTTACTCACAGAGAGTGTTGGTATCATGGTACAATGGGGTCACTGATATTGTGCTAAACAGCAAGTACACTGCCCAAGAGGAAGGATCATTTAGTAGTCTTTGGATACCTGCTGTGGCAGTTTTAAAATTTCATGGAAAATTAGGTATTAGAGAACCAATTTTAGATTTTCTTAACTATAAAAATCGAAAGAATACAAAATACAAGAAAAAAGGTCCACCATATTTGTCTTGAAAGGAATGCTAGATCACATGGGGGAAGTGTTAGTACAGAAAGGCAGCTGATTCAGAAAGTATGTCAGGACGTTAGGGGAAGAGTTACTTGGTGTAAGAATATTAAAAACAAAATACAAACCAGGATTCTCTGCACCATATGCAAGATTCCTAACTTTGTGTTGCCTTCACGAGTTGTTTTGGTGTTCAAAATTTCTGGTTGTTGGTTGTCCAGCATATGGGGCTTGGCAACAGTCTTGGTACGGATACTCTGTTGTGTTTCTATCTGTTAGTTTTATGTTTCTCTGCTTTGCAGGTGTTGTTACTTTATTTTGACTATTGAAATCTTATCATTCATCCCCCCGCCCCCTCCCCCCCAAAAAAGAAAAAAGAAAAAAAATCACATCAAATTCACAGTGCTTAAATATACTCCGATACATTTTTCTGTTTAGAGTGGAATGTGAATATATACCAGCAGAATTGAACTGCTATTTAGTTGTTAAGTTTTCATCTCTCTAGTATAGCTTGGAATATTTTAGCATTATAGCAACTTAACTGGAAGTATTTCATGCAGATTCATTCAACTTGGTAGTTAACAATGGTGCATCTGCTGGACAAGTTATATTTCATGTAAGTAAATATCATTTTTTTTCCTTTTCATCTATATTCAAGTACCGATATGTCCACTATAAAATTTTAAGTCTGGATCTTATTAAAACTGAATGTCAAATGCATCAGGACCACTGCTGCCTGTCAACTATTTTAGTTGACTAGTTTTTTTCGTTTGTTTTAAAATGTATACATACGAAAATATTAGCCTTTGCTAATTTTGCTATATAAATTTCAGACTCATATTCATATAATCCCTCGAAAGGCGCATGATTGCTTGTGGCCTTCTGAGGTATGTATTGCTCACTTATATTTCTCAATTCTGGGACAATAACATACATGAGGTAGAGAAATGTGAATGTTGATGTTTTGCAGAGTTTACGGAGGCGTCGCCTAAAGTTGGACCAGGATGTTTTTAAACTTGTAGATAGTGTTCGAGAACAGTTATCAGTATCGAACAACACCAAGACTGGTCTCACAGGAAATTAGTGGGTCATTGATCTGCAGTTGTAATTTATGCCATGATGGTATGCATCTTGTAAATACATGCAGTTTTTCTAGGTTGACTAGCATAAATGGATCGTTTTATTTTCTACCTGTATTTATTATCTTTACCCTTTTTTTTTCTTTTTTTTTTTTCTAATTTTGTTAGATTGGAAAAGGTGGCTTGTGTTGGAAGTTTAATACTTGCAACAAAGGCATTTAGGAGAGAGACCATGGCTTTCACCTTAATACTTAATAGTATTAAAAAAAAAAATTAAATATGTTTTATAAGACCCTAGTTCATTTTATTTTATTTTATTCAGATCAGATTATTAAAAATAAAGGCATAGGTAGATTCACTGAAAACACCCTATTAATCATAGTACATTGTATACCCTAAACACTGCTAATTATCTTCTCAAAAAAAAAAACAAAAAAAAACTGCTAATTATTACTTCTGTACGGTTGCTATTCTGGCATGGTGGATGCTCAACTGTAGGAATCATTTTTATTTTTGTTTTTTCTTCTTAGGAATTTTTATCAACGTGATCGGTTAGGATGTCACCATGAGACTATTGAGTTCAATTGAGATCCATGAAATTTGGTGTGGGTTTTATTTGGTACTATTGTATTATTGAAGCCTTTTTTTTTTTTTTTTTTTTTTTTATGTATGGTTACTCTACAAGTATAAATGCTTATGGGATATGAAGGGCAAGAGCTGGGGTTTAAGTCTTTAAGAGGGAGTTTTAAACATATATACATTTAGATTAAATTAGAGTAGAATTCTATCTTGTATTAAAAAAAAAAAAAAAAAAAGTGTCAACCATTAGAGGTAAGCTTTGTTAAACCTATGTTTGTTTTTGTGAACCAAACTCAAACTTCAACATTAGCCCATAGAAGACCAAAAGTTACCGTACACCTTTTCTGCTTACAAAAGAAGCTAGACCCAAAATTCTGTGAGATAAATAATCTTTGATCTATGTCCATTGGTAGGGTAAGGATCAAAACAATATAAGTCCAGTGGGAATAAAAAAAAAAAAAAAAAAAAAAAAAAAAAAAGAAAAACCAAAATAGTGAGTGTGTAGCAGTAGAATGAGACAGATTTATTATACTTTCCAGCAGTAAGATGAATTAAACTCAATAATACACGTCTAGTGATAAATATAGATCTGAAACAAAACAATTTCAACTGTTAGTAAAGCTCAATATCCAACCTTGATAGATTCATTAATGATGTAAACTTAGCCATAACAAAAACAATGATTGTTATTGCAATAGTAAAAATTGTAAATCAAGATAACTCTTTCAATAATATCATTGGATTAAAAGGGTAGACATAGAGTGTGGTGACTGGAAAGAGAGTGTCTAGTTGTGCACAACAATGAATTGGTCGAATTCCCTTATTTTCCAACCAACTTAGAGGAAATGATCACTTCGATGATAAGTATTTCTTTCCTTTGTGGATGGCGTTCAGTAAAGTATAGTGTTAATGATGAAAATGTGACTATGTGAGGTATACAAGAAAATATTTGGAGGCATTTCTTAGTGCGGATGGTGATGGTAGTAAATACCGAATTTCTTTGTTAGAATTGACAGTGAAGAAAGAAAGACTTAAGTGTTCGTCTGAAAACAACTTATTTAGTTTTTTTGCTGAAATCATGCTAAAGTATATTTATATTTTGAAATAGTGAGAAAAAAAAAATGTGATTTTAAAAAGTTATACATAAGTTAAAAAGTAAAAACTAGCTTATAATTTGTTCCTAAACACACATCAGTGTTGTTGTTAGGCTTGTTTTTTTTTTTTTTTTTTTTTTTTTTTTTTTTTTTTTTTTTTTTTGATAAGTAACGAAAATTTTATTGAAAACAAAATAAACCCAAGTACACTAAAAGTGTACCATGTGAACAATACAATCAAAGACCCAAAAAACAATGGTCCAACATCTCAGAAATAGAAAATCAAGAAAATGTTGGTAAATATAAACTCCATTGAAATAAAGGATGGAAGAAGAAAGACTTAATTTCAAGAATACAACGTTCACATCCCTCAAATATTTTAGCATTTTGTTCCCTCCGTATACACCAAATTATGCAATGTGGCACAAACCCTCTACAAAGCTATATTATGATGTCAACTAAACCTGTGACACAGGAGTAAAATGGCAGCGACAAACATAATGGCATGAGGAGTATCCAAATAAGGCTAAGCCTAATCTAATTAGTTTCTTAAGCTCAATCATGTTGATTTTTAAGCCCAACAAATAAAACCATTATTTGCCAAACAATTCAGAAAATATTTTAAAGTCATTTTCTCTAAGAAGTCAAATAGTATTTAATGTTAGTTTCCTAGGAAACATTCAACTATTATGTTTTATTCCTCCTAACACTGGAGTGTCTCAAGTTCTAGCCGGAGTATTCCAAGATCCAGCAAGCTCAATCTAATGACAGTTTGGCCCAAAAGCTTTTCTTGAATATCAAAATAACAGTCCATTATTTTGAACATTTTTTATTATTAATAAAGTCAAATAGTCTTTATCAAGTTTCTCCTTAAATTATAAATTGGAGAGAGAAACAGATCTGTGTTCGGACGAGATCCAAATTAGGACTGAGACAGAGATTGAAGTTCATCTTTAGATGCAACCAGCTTTAAAGCAAATATTGAAGAAAAAGAGTAATAGGTTGTAAAGGGAGTTAAAGCCAGCCTCAGTATTAGGCCAAAGAGCCGTTGGAGAGAGTAAAGGTTGTCTGACTTGAAGTGGACGATACAAAGAAATGGGTCCCACTCGGTTGCTGAAAATTACAAAAATGTCACCATATCTCATTTTCCATTATCCAAAAACAACAAAATATTGTGGTGGAAACAAAACCAATTAAGATGAATTGTAGATGAAAATAAAGAAGCCAAACAAGAGCTAGTTTGGTTAAAAAAATGCCGCTCATCACTCAGTTTTTTATGAACTATCATTCATTATTCATGACCCACTATTCAAAGAGAAAACGTTCAATTAGGCTGTGGCGTAAAACCTGTGTTTTACGCCAGCCAATAGAATCCTGCCACGAGTATAGTACTAAGTTCCCACTAAAATCCAACGCCAAACAGACTGAAAGCAGAGGCTGAAAAACAGAGAACGAAGAAAGAACTCAGACAAAAGCTCACCGCCACAGCCCTCCCTCTTCCATCTTTGCTTGCCCAATACTCCACCACACCACACACCGAAGCTCACCGCCACAGAGTTCGCCGGAGCTGTGCTTGAGAACGAATTAAGAAAACCCATCTTCCATCTTTGCTTGCCCAAACCTCCACCACACCACACATCAAAGCTCACCGTCACAGAGGTCGCCGGAGCTGTGCGTGGAGCTTGGAAACATACCGGAGCCGCCGTGAGCCACGATCCTAAGGTTTGTTTTTCATGATTTTAACTTTTCCCCAATTTGGATTCCGAATTATTGATGGGTTTTTCTGTTTTCTGGGTTTATGGTTTCAGTACAGTTGTGTTTGGGATTTTGGGTTTTGGAATTGGAGTTTAAAGGTTCTAGGTATTGCTAGTTTTGTGCTAATATTGCTCATTACTAATTGCTTGAGGTTTTGTGCTAATTTTGTGCTAATTTTGGGTTTTGTGCTAATATTATTAGTCTTTGAATTGTTATTGCTAGGTGTGATTTTGAGAAGAGAAAACATTATTGATGGGTTTTTCTGGGTTTATGGGTTTATCAAACCTGTGGATGTTTAAGGAGGCCAGGGAATATTGGGGATGTTTCTGTGTATGTTCCTGGTTTTCGGATTCCTAAACCTGTTGATTTCTCCCACTCATTGGGTGATCACTTGTCCAAGAATTTAGTGGAGCGCCTATCTGCTCTGAGAACTCGTATCGTCATAGAAAAAACTTGATATTGCTTTACTAATTGTGAGACCTCAGTTATTGAAACATTGGATAATTTTGTTGTTTGTAGGAGGTTCAACCTTAGCTGATCTTCAGCAGGCTCTGGAAGATTACTGGCCTGTTCTTTTAGGACTAGTTAAAGATGGTAAAGTGTGTATTAGTGCCACTATGATTTGAATGTTTTAACTGTTTTGGATAATTCATAATAGTGGCACTTATCTGTTATTTGCAGGAAGCCATCTACAATACAAGGTACAATTTGTATGAGTAAATCAGGAGGATGATGTAGAGGTGGGAGTATAGGACTAATCTATCAAGTTTAAATTTTCTGTTCTGCCTTTCATTTCTAGTTGTCATTACATCCCCCTCCGTTCAGTGGAATTGATATTTTTATATGGATCAATACTTTTGCAGGAAACCGGCATGTCTAATGCTTGGTATGAGGTGTTGTCAGTTTTGCACTTGATGGCAATGCTATCATTATCACATGCCAACTTATTACTTCTCCCAAGAACATCTTCCGATGGTTACCAGCCAAAGGTATCAGAAGGTAGTTTTACTGCAAAACTTTATGCTTGAGTTATTGTGACCTCTAATTTTGTTATTTTTTTGTAAAATTTACATTGGCTATCATGTATAAACTTATAATAGAGAAACATCTGGTTCCAAATTTATAATAGAATTATTTTGGGACATTTTTTTTATATATATAAAGTTTTCTCTTTGTTCAACATTTCTGAAGAGTAATATCAAAATTTTGAACATATTTTTATTCCTAATAGTCTTCAATGGTTTAGGGAAATTTTGTTTCATCTAGTAAGAAAATACTATACCAATTAAATTTCTCCTTATGTGATGGTTGGTCTTTCAAGCTTGGAGGCTGCTTATTCATTTTAATTTGTTTCTCTTCTTTGCCATAGATTTGTGGTAACTATAGTTCGTGTTAAGGGTCCCTCTGTTATTTTTTTCCTTTAATTTTTATTTTTGTTTACCAAACCCTTGGATCTCATTTTGTTTCAATTTTGATTTGCCTGATGACTAAGTTTTATTGTTAAGTATGAAGCTTGCTGATTTTGCTTGGGTTTTAAAATTGGGATATTGGCTATGGCCAAATATGCAGTGATTGAACTGAAAGTGACCTGCTTGTAGTTGGTGTGTGTATAGGTCTCTTGGCTTTGGCATTAACTGAGAGTAAGTTCCAAATTTCAGAACATTGGCTGATTTGAATGCCTAATGTGAGTTTGGTAATCATCAGGATCATAGTTGCAACTTGAATGAGCTTTCATAAGTAATTGTTTCTTATTAGGATACCCCTTCGCTTATATGGACAATAATGATAGAGATAAGTAACCACACATTTAATGGCTTTGAGTTATCAATTCTTGAGCTAAAATATTTATTTTTGTTGTAATTGTATTAGTATTCTACTAGATTTTTTAGTATTCTACTAGATTTTGTGGTGTTTGTATCCCTTCCTTTGTAGAGTTTGTTAATAATTTGAATTTTAGCTTGTAATTATTTAGAGGGAGTCTTATGCATGTTGCCTTTATATAGATTTTCTTGTTACTAACACAGTTAGTATCACTTGTCAAATAATAAGTTTACTAATATAGTTTGCTGCTGACTTGAGTTTGTATGATCTCATGCTTGAAGGTGATTGGTGGCGATGGTGGGCAGATGGCTTTGGAGGGTCGATGACAGCTGTGGTGGTGGTGGTAGAATCAGCCACCATCAACAGAAAACCCAACAGAATTGGCCACCATCAACACCACCACCACCAACGGCCAAACACACCAACATCCATACAAACCCACCTCCATCACAGCCAAAAATTCAAACCCATCAACGCAGATCGAAAACTCAAAATTGCAACTCCCTCACCAACACCAGAAACTCAAACCCACAAGCATAGCAAATCCAAACTCATAAATCTTTAGATCAGAGACCTGCTGGTTCAATTGATGGCGAAGGAAGATTTTAGGATTTTCGACCCTTCCTTGGTTGAGCTTGAACCAAGAGATTTGTGGTGGTGGCTTGTGATAGCAACAACTGGTGGTTTGTGGAGGAGCAGTGGAGGTTCGGTGGAGGCTCTGTGTAGAAGAAAAAAATGAAGAATGAAGAGATGAGGAGAATAGAAAGAAAGAAAAAAGAGTTTGAGAAAGGGAGAGCGGTTGGGTGCACTAGCATGACATGACAAGACAAAGCTATGAGTCCCCTAAGTTGACTGAGTTACCATATTGCCACTGAGTTTCAGTTTTCAAATTTTGAAAACACTCAAAACCTATTTTCATTTTCCATCACCCACATACATTTTTTAGCATTTGAGTTATGAAAATAGTGATCCAAAACTAAACCAAACAAATACTCACCCGTGAGATTCACTCGGTTTGGATGATGGATCATGAAAACTGAGTGATATCACTCAGTTTTCATCCCATCCAAACAAGCTTACTGATTTATTTTTTTGATAAACAAACCTTCCATTAAATTAACCAGCAGAAACAGAGGCATCTCCATTACAAACAGCCTGCAACAAGCTCTTACTGATGTTCTTGGGTCCCAGTGGAGAAAGCCTTTAAGGTGCGTCGCATATCTGCCCTCATCCACAGCTGGTCCAATGTAGCGAAACTGAAAGCCCTCAACCATTTTCCACAAGTCGGTTCTCATTGAAAACACAGCCACGAGAGGTTCGTGCTTAATCAAGACCACCAACTTGTAATTGTAGATGGATGAGGCATAACCGAATCCATAAGCTATAATAGGATTACTGAACGAAGCATCTGGTATTCGGGCGTACTCATGGGTAGCTGGATTTAGAAGGAAGAAGTTGTCGGGTCGACACAAAAGGCAGATCAGGCTGCACTTTCGCCCTCTGGGAACCATCGACGATGTCGCGCTCTCTGACCCAACAATGTCACATTCGGTTCCTTCACTGCATACGGATGTCATTTTTGACATATCGTCGGAATTGCTGATGAAGTCCGTTATCCGGTTCAAATGCGTCTCCAAGTCATGGCGCTCATCTCGGATACGGTTGCTTGAGAGTGGAACATTCGAGGTCGGCCGTTAGTAACTTGTTTTTGAAACCGAAAGGATTTTCGTCGTTGCTTGGTAGAGAGAATAATCGAAGGACACAAAGATACTCCTCTTGACTCCGGCACACAAAGAATCGATGAGTATCTTTGTGTCCTTCGATTCTTCTCTCTACGCAAGCGACGATGAAAATCCTTTCGGTTCCAAAAACAAGTTACTGACGGTCAATCTCGAATGTTCCACTCTCAAGCAACCGTTTTCGAGATGAGCGCCATGACTTGGAGACGCATTTGAACTGGAAAACGGACTTCATCGGCAATTTCGACAATATGTCAAAAATGACATCCGTAGGTAGTGAAGGAACTGAATGCGACATTGTTGGGTTAGGGAGAGAGCGCAACATCGTCAATGGTTCTGAGAGTGAGAAAGCGCGGCCTGATCTGCCTTTTGTGTCGACCCGACAACGTATTCCTTCTAAATCCAGCTACCTATGAGTACGCCCAAATACCGGATGTTCCGTTCAATAATCCTATTCTAGCTTATGGATTCAGTTATGCTTCATCCATCTACGATTACAAGTTGGTGGTCTTGATTAAGCATGAACCTCTCGTGGCTGTGTTTTCAGTGAGAACCGGTTTGTGGAAAATGGTTGAGGGCCTTCAGTTTCTCTACATTGGGCCAGTTGTGGATGAGGGCAGATATGGGAGGCATCTTTAAAAGTATTACCTTTATTTGGGTGGTTGCACTCAACTTCAAATGTTGCCCAAGCTTCCATTAAATATGTATCATACCAGGGTGTACCTCACTGGAAACATTATCATTAAGTCCGGAATATGATTTTCAGCCGAATATGTTTCTTCTCAATTGCGTCAAATTGATTTATATTCAAGGCAAAGGTGACCTGTTCTCTAAGACATTATATCATTAAGTTCTGTCTCTCTCTCCCTCTCTATTTCTTTCTTGCATGTGAGTGAAGTTCTAAACATCATGATTTGTTTGTTTTAGGGATGCTGTAACCCGAATGAGTTCACATATCTCACAATTCCTGGAAGTGAAATTCCGAATTGGTTTAGGCACCAAAATGTGGGGGCTTTAGTGAATCTGCAACTGCTTTCACATTTATTATTAAGTAGCAAAGTGGACAGAGCACCCTAATCTAATTGAAAACTGGATTGGGAATTTATGCATACAAGGACAAGGTGACTCTGATTGTGAGTGAGGAAGGAGGAATCCCAGTGAAAGTGGCAACTTAGATGAATCTGCAGTTCAGCAACTTTTTTTTCTCTTCGATTTTTTTTTATTCACCTTTATCGCTTTCTTATGGGACTAGTTTGCAATTGATTGTGTGTACATCGTTTTTGTTCAATTATGCTGGAGGGTAAAATCAGCACTTTTGTTGCTCTATCTATAGTATTTGCTATGATATTTCCCATAGGAGAATACAATTGAATATATGCATCCCCACTTTAGTGTTGTTGTGTAATCAAATGGAAAGTAGAATATTTGGACCCTTTTTCCTTCCTAGAGAGATTTCCTTCTGTTTGGGCTTATAAAAAATATAGGCACGTGATTTTGTTTTTCTTCACCACATTAACCCTTTTGAAATCTGTAAATGGAGTCAATGATTTTTTTTTTTTTTTTTTTTTTTTCAGTTGTATGAAGCTTTTGAAATTTGCCATTTGGTTTTCGGATTTTGTGTTGAGTTTGCCCTAGAATTGGGCCTGTAATAGTTGAATTTGGCTCCTGTTGTTTTTTTTTTTTTTTGGATCCCAATATAAGAAACTTAATTACAATTTTTTTTTTTTTTCATTTAAACAATTTGATTTTAGAAATGAAGTTTTGTCTAGAACTTCCGGTGTGTTTGTGTGTGGATTATCTTTCCTTATAATGTTGTAGTTGATGGATTATCTTCTATCATATCATTTATTGTGTTATTGCTGATCAGAATATTCTTTATTGTTGCACTCTAAACAAACTTTTATTTTATTTGTTTATTTAGTTAAATTTTTTTTTCTTTTCTAGTGTACAAGCATATAGATACGATTTTGGACAATTTGGAATTAGAAACTTCTCATCATCTTATTTGTCAATTAGAAACCAATAGCAGATAAAGAGGCTACGCAATGTCGGATGGCAGAAATGATCAGGCTACTGCCAGAGCTCAGGGTTTTGGTGCTTACTACAACGACCACTACACTGTCTTTAAGTGTCTGTGGGGTTGATGCTGATGATGATGGAGTGGAACTGGGTTTTGGGCTATTTCTGTTTGGCTACAAGGAAACTTGAGGTTAATTAGTGTGAGAAGGGTAAAAAGCTTTTGAATCATATGGGCTGAAATAGTGGTTCCTGACTTATTTCTTGAGTTCTCAATTTTTGGGTTTCCCTTCAAAACACACACACACACACACACACACACACACACACACACATGTATATATTCTAATCCTATGATTTTCTTAGAAACTTTTCAGAACATAAGCACAGCTCTAGCAAGCTCGTTGTGTTTGGCTTTGCTGGCAATTTCTTTCCTTTAAATAAAAATGTATTTTTCCAAGAAAATAGGACCTTAGTGTGGTTTATTTTGTTTTATATATATGTTTTCTGAAGGTACCTGTTGGAGCTATGCCAGAAAGCGTTGGAGCAGAATATTGTTTATTTGGGGACAGGTTGTGGGATGACCACATTGCTGTACTGCTTATACATGAGCTGGGTCACTTGACAAGGAAACCCCAGAAGGGCATATGCATCATCCTTACCCCTACAGTGGCTCTGGTTCAGCAGGTAAGCTGCTATCTATCATGTTGCTTTTGTAATTTGATAGTTAGTTTTGGCTTGTATTTAAGTTTGAGACAATATTTGTAGGTTATATGGCTGGTACATAGTACAATAATGAAGTGATGTGCTCTTTGGCTTGGCTGAGGTTGCAGGTAGAAGTTGGTAGGGTTGTTGCTTTTTAGTGCTTATCTATGCAATTTCTTATTGTGGTTCTAGAATTTAAAAGGGGCTTCTAAATCTAGGTGCTTCAAGTTCACCTTGGAGAAGGGAGTCTGGCATTTTATCAACAGAACCATGATTATACTATGAAGTATGAACTCATGACCCCTTGAAATATATAAACAAAATCAAAATAGGGCTAGACTACCAGATAATACAAAAGCATCAATTCCTAGAACTAAGGATTCAATTCCTAGGAATTGACCAACCTTGATAGTGCAGAAATTTGGGCTTATTCTTTTAACAGCAAGGTGATATGTAGTGTTTTAGCAAGCAATAAAGGATTGTGTAGCCTCTTTATCTGTTAATTGTGGTCTCATTCGTCAATTGATGATTGATAATTGTGAAAGAAAAATGCAAAACTATAATTATAATTTATGGGGCATGACCCAGTAGAACAAGAACCTCTAATGAGAAATTTTACTTTGAGAGACTGAGACAACCCCACTGATACCATTCTTAAAGATATGGGAAAACAACCTCTCCACTGCTTGCACAATTGCCTTCAGTACCGATATGCTCTTCCTTTTGTCTTAAATTTAAATGAAGTATCTCATTTATTTCTTATTCTCTTTGTGATTTGGTGAGTAATGACTTTTCCATCCTTACATCAAAAGTTAAATTTAGATCATATATTGTCTTTTGCAAGTCAAATTGACTCAGACTCTCTACCTTACCAATTAATTATTTGTAGGATGCGGATGTTGTGTTGAAAATTTAACCTAATTCTCGTAACCTGTGAGATGCGAAAATAGAGAAAAAAAGAACAACCACACTACAAAAAAATTTATGTGGTTCGGCAATATGTCTACATTCACAAAGTTACTGTGATTTTGATTAAGCAACTAAATAGTTACTTACAGAGAGTGTTGGTATCATGGTACAATGGGGGTCACTGATATTGTGCTAAACAGCAAGTCCACTGCCCAAGAGGCAAGATCATTTAGTAGTCTTTGGATACCTGATTTTAAAATTTCATGGAAAATTAGGTATTAGAGAACCAATTTTAGATTTTCTTAACTATAAAAATCTAAAGAATACAAAATACAAGGAAAAATGTCTACCATATTTGTGTTGAAAGGAATGCTAGATTACATGGGGGAAGTGTTAGTACAGAAAGGCAACTGATTCAGAAAGTATGTCAGGACGTTGGGGGAAGAGTTACTTGGTGTAAAAATATTAAAAAACAAAATCTGAAACAGGATTCTGTGCAGCATGTGTAAGATTCCTAACTTTGTGTTGGCTTCATGAGTTGTTTTCGTGTTCCAGATTTCTGGTTGCTGGTTGTCCAGCACATGGGGCTTGGCAAGAGTCTTGGTACAGATATTCTGTTGTGTTTCTATCTGAGAGTTTTATGTTTCTCTGCTTTGCAGGTGTTGCTTTGTTTTGACTAATGAAATCTTATCATTCATTCCCCCAACATCACCCCCGCCACCCAACACACACACACACGAAAGAGAAGAAAAAAAAATCATATTACATTCAAAGTGCTTAAATATTCTCCAATACATTGCTCTGTTTGAGTGGAATGTGAATATATACCAGCAGAATTTAACTGCTATTTAGTTGTTAAGTTTTCGTCTAGAGGGTAGTTTGGAATATTTTAGCATTATAAAAACTTACCTGGAAGTATTTCATGCAGATTCATTCAACTTGGTAGTTAACAATGGTGCATCTGCTGGACAAGTTATATTTCATGTATGTAAATATCATTTTTTTTCTCTTCATCAATTAAGTCTAGATCTTGTTAAAGCTGAATGTCAAATGCATCAGGACCACTGCTGCCTGTCAACTATTTTACTATTTTAGTAGACTAGCTTTTTTTTTGTTTGTTTTAAAACGTGTACGTAGGAAAATATTAGCCTTTGCTAATTTTGCCATATAAATTTCAGACTCATATTCATATAATCCCTCGAAAGGTGCATGATTGCTTGTGGCCTTCTGAGGTATGTATCGCTCACTTATATTTCTCAATTCTGGGACAATAACATACATGAGGTAGAGATATGTGAATGTTGATGTTTTGCAGAGTTTACGGGGCGTCGCCTAAAGTTGGACCAGGATGTTTTTAAACTTGTAGATGGTGTTCGAGAACAGTTATCAGTATCGAACAACACCAAGAATGGTCTCACGGGAAATTAGTGGGTCATTGATCTGCAGTTGTAATTTATGCCATGGTGGGTTGACATGCAGTTCTTCTGGGTTGACAGCATAAATGGATCGTTTTATTTTCTACCTGTATTTATTTTCTTTACCCCCTTTTTTTTTTGTTCCTAATTTTATTAGATTGGAAAAGGTGGCTTTTGTTGGAAGTATAATACTTGCAACAAAGGCAGGCAGGAGAGAGAGAGAGAGAGAGAGAGAGCATGGCTTTCACCTTAATACTTAATAGTATTATTTAAAAAAAATGAAAATATGCTTTATAAGACCCTAGTTCAATTTATTTTTTTTATTCACATCAGATTATTAAAAATGAAGGCATGGGTAGATCCACTAAAAACACCCTATTAATCATAGTATAGTATACACTAAACACTGCTAATTATTACTACTGTATGGTTGCTATTCTGGCATGGTGGATGCTCAAGTGCAGGAATCTTTTTCTTTTTTCTTTTTTTGGTTCTTTTTTCATTGGAATTTTTATTAATGTGATCGGTTAGGATGTCGCCATGAGACCATTGAGTTCAATTAAGATCCATGAAATTTTGTGTGGGCTTTGTTTGGTACTATTGTATTGTTGAAGCCTTTTTTATGCATGGTCAAGTGTCAGCCATTAGAGGTAGGCTTTGTTAAACTTATGTTTGTTTTTGTGAACCAAACTTAAACTTCAACATTAGCCCAAAGAAGACCAAGAGCTATCGTGGACCTTTTCTGCTTACAAAAGAAGCGAGACTCAAAATTCGAGATGCAAGATACGTGAGGTAAATAAACTTTGATCTATGTCCGTTGGTAAAGTAAGGATCAAAACAATATAAATCCAGTAGGAAGAAAAAAACCAAATACTGGGTGTCTCTCAGTAGAATGAGAGATTATTATACTTCCCGTTAGTAAGATGAAACACTATAATACACGTTTAGTGATAAATATAGATCTGAAACAAAACAATTTCAACTATTAGTAAAGCTCGATATCCAACCTTGAAAGATTCTAGACCGAAATTAGGACTGAGACTAAGACTGAAGTTCATCTTCAAATGCAACCAACTTTAAAGCAAATATTGAGGAAGAATTTGTGGCATTTTCAAATGAGGAAAGCAAACGAGTAAGAAAAAGAAAGAAGAGTTTGTACAAGGAGTTAAGGCCAGTCTCAGTACTAGGCCAAAGAAGTGGGTCCCACTTGGTTGCTAAAAATTACAAAGATATCACCATAGTTCATTTTCTATCACCCAAAAACAACAAAACATTGTTCTTAATTTTCACAACTCAAACTCAAATTTTAAGTTTTGACTGAGGGAAATTGAGTTATAGAAACAAAACCAATTAAGACGAATTGTGGTGGAGCTCACAAAATTCGAGAAATGAGTCATGAAAATAGAATATTGGGTGATGAAAATAAAGAAACTAAATATAGCCTTAGTGCACTTTTCTTGGGGGTGTAAGCTGCCATGACTCTTAATCTATTCTCTTTATTCATGTGTGGGGTGAAAATCTAAGGACCAAAAGATGATTGGGTCTGGATCAAGACCCACTAGAATTAATTTGTAAAGATGGGTTTACAAGCCAACACTTAGATTCCTAAATGGTACGTTATGCTCAAAGATAAAGTAAAAATGAAAATATTGGGTTTAAACAGGTTGATTAAGAACAAAATGTTAAGTTTATATTCCTCATTATGGACGAAAAACTTTTTACACTTGATAGGTTACAAGGATGAGTGTTTTCTTAGGATTCAATCCATAGTCATTGGGGATCTCTTTTCTTTTATAGTGCTCCTATTTCATTCCTGGGCCTTCACATGGAGGCTTGTCGATCTCCCTCCAAGATACTTGTTCCATCCTTCTTTTTGAGGCTATGCTGAGTAGGTTACAGGCTGTGTTGGCACTATTCAAATGTCATTCAGCCATTAATGCGGTTGACTTGGTTGGTGCAGTGCATTTAATATAGAGGTATGAATGCTTTTTTAGGAAGCCAATCCTATTGACCTCCCACAATTCATATCATTAAATAGATGATAAATTAAATTATTTATGATGTTACGATAATTGATCGAATTTTGTTCTAATCACAAAACCAATAATTTTATTTATTTATTTATTTATTTATTTTAATTTTGTATGTTTTGGAAATGATTTGTAATCTCTTACCATCTGACAAAGGACAAGTTAAAGGCATTGTCAAAACTAGATTTGTTTGTAAGAGATTCCATTGATGCAAGTCTACCACTAGTTATTGCTATCTTCTTGGTTTTTCTTTGATTTCTTGGCGAAGTAAGAAATAAACCCTTGTGGCCCGCTCTAGTATTAAAGCAGAATATCATGCCCTTGTTGAACATCTGAGCTCCTTTGGCTACGATGGCTTTTTAAGGACTTAAGTGTGTCTACATCCTCTGCTACTCCTTTTTATTGTAACAATCAGAGTGCCATTCATATTGTTCGCAATGATGTCTTCTCTAAACAAACTAAACACATCGAGATCGATTGTCCTTTTATCCGTTATCATCTTATCCATGGTGCTCCAAGTTATTCTCGGTCTTCTCTAAAGATCAACTTGTAGATATCTTCATCAAGTCACATCTTAAGGAACGCCTTCATGCTTTAGGTGACAATCTCAAGTTAGTCTCACACCCACCTTGAGTTTGAGGGGGCTGTTAACGTGTAATAGGTTGTGGGCTTTAGGCCCACTTTATTTACTTGTACTACACACTCTACCTCTTATATAAAGACACTTTTGTATATTTTATTACTTGTGAAATACAACATTATTCATTTAGTATTTCTGACAGAGGCCTTTAGCTCGGTTCTGTTTCTGCTGTGTACGGTTGAGCATAGCCCACCCTTTGTGGAAAAAATAAATTTTAAAACAAAGCAAAGCCTCTGTGGTTGCTCTGATGGAATCAACTCAATCAATGAAGCATGGAATAGTCATCAATTCGTTGCGAAATTGCCAGGAGCAGCCAGATTGGTCCTTTGCTTCTATTCTTGCGTATATGCTAGTTGGTTCTCTTGCCTGAGATTTCAAAACTTTTAAATCAACCAACATTCAAGGTTTTCTTAGTAAATCTGCTGAAACAATTATTTTACTTCATACGCACAAGAAATTCACTATATCTGTCTCGAAAGGTTCCAAGTAATTGGTCCCAATGAAGAGAATATCCCTCAAGGTATAATAAACACAAAACAATAAATAGAGATAACTGGTTTTCATTTTTATTTTTTAAATTATAGAATAGATATATCACACAATCAGCTCTAGAGATGGTTGATAGAATGCACTTGTTGGCTAATTCTAATTTGATCGAAGAGATCGAATCATTCACGAGAGTATATAACGGGGTAATCAACGAGTACAAGCTCAACCTAGCTATCTTACAAGTATAACTTTTAATTTCATGATTCAGATAAGAGGAGGAAGATGAGAGAGTAGAGATAAGAGAGAAATGTGGCCAAAATATGCTGACTTTAGTTCAGTCACCTTTCCTTTTATCTTCCCACTCTGTTTAAAACATACCCTAAACTAATTGTCAAAACTAAGAAAAATGCTATTAAAATTATGCCTCATGCTCTAAAAGGACTAAGTCAAAGTTAGAATTTCTTGTAAATATTTATATAGTCTGAATAGACATAATAGACATTTGATATAAAATTCAATACTCTTGATGAAGCCGGAAATGTACCTCGTTAGTCAAATGGAATATCTTCGGGACCTGTTGTCAATACAAGAAGGAAGCAAAAGAATATCTTTGCCAGCGTGAGGCCAGCTGAGAAAACTCCGATGCTTAAGTCAGATTATGTAATCCCAGAATTAACTTTCTCACAGTTCTCTATCTCTAGTAATTTTTTTTACCTCTCCCTTACCTCCGTTCTGGGTTCACCTTTTATAGTTCTCTCTAGGTTGGTGTAATTATGTTCGTTAAATGATGGGTCGAGCGTTTTTCTCCTGACCGTTGCATTTAATGGGTAATGATAGTCTCAGTTAAGGCACAACGGATGACCGTTGTGTCGTTCCTGCTTTTGTAACTGTCCCAGCATAGTTATGGAATGCCAGCCGTTTAGCTGGCATTTATCTGTGTTATCAATGCACGCATGCCTTGCCAATTGTGTTGACGGGGTCTTGCCCCAATGTTCGTCTTTGTAAGGATGTAGTTGTGACGATCACTATTACAAACGACCTATCATGGATATTCCTCAGTTGCCTCCCCCCCCCCCCCCCAAAATTCCGTGGTCGTCATGAGTTTAGATGATCTTAGGAATGTGATTAGGTGCAACGATCCAAATTTTTGCAATTTCTGAAACCTATCATTCTGGTTTAAATGCGAAGCGACAACTCCTTCAGGAAATGGGCACGTGTTGGTTCTCGATTGGGGTGCATGCGAAGTTACATCATTTTTGGCGCACTTTAATCTTGGGTTTTCCTTTTTAGAGAAAACCATTCCCCTACCTCCGCCCTATTTTGCCTGCATTTCGAAGTGCCAAGTGGTCTTCATCTTTAACATCTCTGGTAAGGTTGCTTCACTTTTCGTTTGAATGGTAGGTTTTGAGCATCTTAGTCAAGAGTGCCCCTCGGTCTCTTTTTTCTTTGCCAGGTTGGGAGTCTTCCTTGAGCATTCTTTTGGTCAGCATTCCCAGTTAGGTCTGTTTATGTCTCGTAGTTCTGCTATTAGGCCCATCTTGCTCGCCTTCTATCCCTTAATTCGTCAATCTTTAGTTAGGTATTACTTAGAGATGGACCTTGTTAAGTATAGGATGGATGATGTCAGGTTCAGTGAATTGGAGACCAGTTTGTCTTCCAATGTTGAGTCTTTGAACCAAGTCGTTGACACCGCCGTCTCTAAATTGCCTTCAAATTCGACCTCGCATCCTTTACATGCCCTTTCCGAGTCTTGTTCCCTCAAAGAAAGCCATTTGAAGGGTTATAGGAAGAGATTCTAGTTTCCTAAAGCAACTTTCACCAAATTGCCCCATTTGGGTGAAAAGGCTTGCAATTTCGCCCACGGTGAGGTGTGTTTTTATGAGGCTGACTTCCTGTGCGGTCTTCGTTTTCTTATTCATCCCTTTATTATGCAAGTGCTGGACGAATTTCAAATCGCTCCAGGTCAACTTGTCCCCAATGCTTGGAGGACGATTGTTAGTTGCATGTCCATTTGGTTGTATGCTTGTGACGGGGAGATGATAACCCTGAACGAGTTTTTATATTTGTACCGTTTAAAAGCTTCGACCCACTATGGCTATTTTGAACTTTTGCCATGGGATAGGAAATCTAGGATAGTTAGGGGTTTTCCCTCTTTTCTGTGATTGGAAATCACGGTATTTCTTTGTCTCTGGTAAAGGTTGGGAAACGCTGTTTAATGAATTCTGGGGAGAAGTCCCCTAATTATTGCGAAAATGGGAAGTCCCAACCCTTGGTGCGTATCTCCGTCATTCTTCTTTATTTCTTTTCATTGTATAGGTTCTTCTTCTGATGATGACTTTTTTTTTTTTTTTTTTGGTTGCAGCGCTTGATCGACCTAACTTAGAAGACCAATACCGTCATCGTGTCCGCGCTGCGCTTGCTTACACTCGTGAAGTGGACGATTTTGTTGACCCTCGTCAGCTATACGCATGCTGCTTAGGTTCGAAACCTTCAGCATACGTGTTAGAGAAGATTCGCCGACAGTAAAAGAGTAAGATATGTCCTTAACCTTTTCAATTTCGATGCTTTCTTTAACTTCGTCACTTTTTCCTCACTCCGTTTGTGACTAGTCTGGTCTTGGTTGCCCTCTAACTTTCCTTCTTTTTTTTTTTTTTTTACAAAGATGGCAACCAGATATAGTAAAGATAAGTATGCCCGTATTAGGGACTTAAAGAATGAACCTTTGGCTAAGTTGACATCTGATTCAAAGAAAAGGAAGTTTGGTGATGAAAAGGTTGATGCTGCCCCTTCTACGACTATTAATGTAGCTCCTCCTTCTCCTACCCCCTCACTGGAGGTGACTGCTATAACTCCCCCAATTACTTGCTTAAAGGGGAAGAGCAAGATTGGGATGAGCGCATGGGATGACCCCGCTACTGCCTTGGGTCATGCGCACAATGTTATCACTAGTGATGCGCTGAAGGGTTTGTTGTCTATCCCTTTTCATGAGCTTGTTAATCGCCATATACACAAATTAGTGCAAGCAAGCAACTTTGCCTTTGTATGCAAGTGTAACTTTTTCTTTTTTCTGTTTATTCCAATTAGGTCCTTAGAGAATCACTACGCATTACCACAGACTATCTGAATACAAAGGAAAAGGTCGTTGTGGCCACGTCGAAGGCGAAATCTGTGGAGGTTGAATGCTCTCAATTGAAGAAGGACTTGATCACTGCCATGAATGAGAGGAATGAGGCGAGCTAGAAGATAAAGGAGTTAAATGAAGCCCTTCGTGTATAGAAGGCTTTGGTCGTCCAGAAAGATGAAGAGATTCAGGCGGCTCTCTTGAAGACTGACGAGGAAAGAGTCAGGGTCATCAAGAACTTCAAAGAGTCCGAAGAATTTTCAAATCTTCAATTCATACAATACTTCAAAGGGTTTGAGCTCTTGTGCAGATGGACAATGAAGCATCACAGCGCGGCGGTAAACTTCTCCAACTTAGACTTTGAGAAGATTGATACCGAGATTCTTGAGGGCGAGTCTAAGGAACTAGAGAAGGACGAGGCTGACATTCCGAGAAAAGACAAAGCAACTGATGGCGAATTCTCTGCCCCTCATTCTTAATTTATCATCACTTCCTTCTTTTTTATTTGGAAAACAATAGTTAGCCCCTTGTTTTGGGGTTTTATATTTTTGATGATGGGTTTCCCCTTAGTTTTTGGGTCGTCTTATAAACTGCTCATGTCTTTTGCTCTTAGAATTACACCCTTGTTCACTGAATTCTTCTAGTGATGACGTTTCTGAGGTTTCTTGTAAATTATGTTTGTCTCCATCAATTTGACCCTTGTTTGTGTTGACGGAGTATTTGTTCTTTTGTTTTGGACTTTGCATTTTTCTAGCTAGTTTTGATGAGGTTTTTGCTCTTGTGATTCACAAGTGTAGCTTACGTCAGTATTTAACCTTGCCAATCGTTTTGACGGGATTTCTTATCCTTGAGATTTAGACTTAAGGTTTTTATCAAAATTTGGATTGTAATTTCGTCACTCTTATTGATGGAATTTTCATCCTCGTGATTTTAACTTGGAGTTTTTATCACTTAAATTCGGATTTTAATCTCGTCATTCCTATTGACGGGATTTTCATCCTTGCGATTTAAACTTGGAGTTTTTATAACTTAAATTTGGATTTTAGTCTTGTCATTTCTATTGACGGGATTTTTATCATTGACTTTAGGGAGCCTTTCCGTAAAATGTTACTGTTTCAATCATTTGAAAGGAAATGACTCTGTAGATGCTTGGTCTGTTTTATTCATCCTTGCTTGTAAGAAGGGAATTACAAGGAAACACAACAAGTGCTAAAGATAAACTATTGGAAGGAAATGAAACACATACATAATGAAAGTACAAATGCATAATGAAAATCGATGTCTCACTTATCTGTGAGTGGATAAGCAAGGTTTTCCAAATCCTGGGACTTATTAAGGCTGAGGCTTTGCTCCTTCACTAATAATACTTCTTAAGATTTTCAACATTCCAGGGACGAGGCAAAGGCTTTCCTTCTGTGTCTTCCAGGTAGTAGCTACCCCTTCTTGAATAACGGACGACCTTGTATGGGCCTTCCCAGTTGGGGCCTAGTTTTCCGTCGTTTGGATCCTTGGTGGCTTGTGAAACCTTCCGCAAGACCATGTCTTCTGGGTTGAACTGCTTCAGCTTGACCCTCTAGTTGTAATACCTCGTCATCCTTTCATGATATAGGGTCATTCTCTGCGCAGCATCATCTCTGACTTCGGGTAAACAATCTAAAGCTAACTTGAGGCCTTCATTATTTCTTTGTTCGTCGTCCCAAGCCTTCCCAATGCTTGATACTCCAATCTCTACAGGGACCACTGCTTCTGTTCCAAAAGTCATCTTGAAGGGAGTCTCGCCTGTCAGGGTCCTTACTGTCGTTCTGTAGGCCCACAAGACTCTTGGGAGCTCAACAAGCCATGCCCCCTTTGTCCCCTCTAGTTGGGTTTTGATCAGTTTGAGTAAAGTATGATTTGTAACTTCTGTCTAGCCATTGGCTTGTGGGTGACTTGGTGAGGAGTAATGGTTCTTTATCCCCAATTCTCTACAGAAATCTCTGAATTTTTTGTTGTCAAACTGTCGCCCATTATCAGAGATGATAATGTGAGGGATTCCAAATTGGCAAACAATATTTTTTCATACGAATTGTTGTACCTTTGCCTTTGTTATAACTGCAAGAGGTTCTGCTTCTACCCACTTAGTAAAATAATCAATGGTAACGAGCAAAAACTTTACCTGTTTTTTACCACGAGGTAGGGGCCCATTAAGTCGATTACCCACGTGGAGAATGGCCAAGGTGAAGTTATGCCCGTCAAATTCTCAACTGGGACATGATGCACGTTCCCAAATCGTTGGCATTTGTCACACTTCTGGATGACTTGAGCTGCATCCTTCTGCATTGTTGGCTAGAAGTACCCTACGCGAACAGCTTGACCGACAAATGAGCGTGGTTCGGAATGATTCCCGCACACTCATTCGTGGATCTTTCTTAGGACATATTCAGCATCTCCTAGGCCAAGACACTTCAAGTAGGGCTGGCAGAACCCCCTTTTGTATAGCTCGTCATTCAAGATTGTAAACCTGGACGACCTAATCTTGACTTTTCGAGCTTCGGCTGGGTCTGACGGAAGACTGCCATCTTTGATGTAAGCGACTATCAAATCCATCCAGCTTTCTCCTGACAGTACATAGCTCACTTCTAGTCCTTTGATGCTTGGGAGATATTGCTCCCCTACTAACAAATCAAGTCGTCTATCGCTTGTTTCTGACGATGCCAACCTGGCGACCTCGTCTGCTTCCGAATTTTCTTCTCGGGGTACTTGGATTATCTTTACATCATCAAATTTATAAATTAACTGATTAGTTAGTGCTAAGTACCTCTTCATTCTGTCCTCCTTTGCCTCGTATTCGCCATTCATCTGTCCAGTCACGAGTTTTGAATCTGAGTTCAATTTCAGGTTTCTCACTCCCAATGCCTTTGCCATCCGTAGGCTCGTCAAGACAGCTTCATATTTTGCTTTACTATTCGTCGTTGGGAATTGGAGTTTTACCCCATACTTAAGGATGTCCTATTCAAGGAAGAAGAGAATCACTCCTACTTCGCCTATGCCAGATGTCATTGAAACGTCTGTGCACATCGTCTAGCAACCTGATTCTGGATCTTGCTCGGCTGTAGTGAACTCAGCAACAAAGTTTGCTAGTGCTTGGGCCTTGATCGCTGTCCTAGGCCTGTAATCAATGTCGAACTGGCTCAATTCTACTGCCCACTGAATCATTCTTCCTACTGCGTCTGGCCTACCCATTACTTTCGCAATGGTTGGTCTATCATTACCAGTATCGTGTGCACTTGGAAGTAAGGACGGAGCTTTCTTGATGCAACGATCAAGGCAAAGACTAGCTTCTCTATCCTTGGGTATCTTGCTTCTGCCCCCTGGAAAACTTGGCTTGTGTAATAAATTGGCCTTTGAACCTGGAGTTCTTCTCATATGAGTGCCAAGCTTACTGCTATCTGGGAGATAGCCAAGTACAGGAATAAATCCTCCCCCTCGACGGACAGGCTCAACAATGGCAGCTTGGACAAGTAACTTTTGAGAGCTTGAAAAGCTGCTTCACACTCGTTAGTCCAATGGGAAACCTGCTTCAACATCTTGAAGAATGGGAGGCACTTGTCCATTGCTCTAGACACAAACCTGTTTAGGGCTACAATGCGCCCTGTCAGTCTCTGAACTTCTTTCACCCTCTTCAGAGACATCATATCCAATATAGCTCTAACTTTTTCTAGGTTAGCCTCTGTACCCCTTTGCGAGAACATGAACCCCAAGAATTTGCCAAATGATACCCTGAATACACATTTAGCTGGGTTCAACCTTATTTGATACTTTCTTAGTACGTCAAAACTTTCCCTGAGGTCGTCTAGATGTTGTTCTGCTTTCCTGGTCTTCATGAGCATGTCATCTACGTAGACCGCCTTGTTTCTTCCAATCTGATTGCAAAACATCTGGTTTACTAATCTCTGGTAAGTGGCTCCTGCATTTTTTAGGCCAAAAGGTATGACCTTGTAGCAATACAACCCTTGATTGGTAACAAATGCAGTTTTTTCTTGGTCCCCCTCGTTCATGTGGATCTGGTTATAACTTGAAAATGCGTTCATGAAAGTTAACAACTCATGTTAGGCCATTGAGTCCACCAATTGATCAATCCTAGGGAGCGGAAAACTGTCCTTAGGGCAGGCTCGGTTAAGATCTGTAAAATCCACACACATGCACCATTTCCCATTGGACTTTTTGACCATGACGACATTCGCCAACCAATCTGGATAATAGACTTCTCGGATGAATCCAGCTGTCAAAAGCTTCTCTACTTCTTCCATAACTGCTTTATTCTGTTCTAGTGCAAAAACTCATCATTTCTACTGGACGAGCTTCTTGGTAGGGTCGACATTCAGCTTGTGCTATATGACTTCATTGTCTATCCCCGAAGTCCAAACAAAGACATCTAGATTTTGCTTGAGGAACTCCATAATCTTGCTCTTCAAGGCGGTACTGAGTCCTGTTCCCACCTTTGTCACTTTTGTATTGTCCCCGTCTACCAGGTTCACTTCTTCCAAGTCTTAGGACAATTCCTTTGGTTTGTCCTCCACCACCCATATGTAGTTCTCTCTTGAAGCTAGGACGGCTTGATAACATTCCCTGGCCAATAGCTGATCTCCACATATCTGACCTATCCCTATTTGGAGTTGGAAACTTCATCTTCAAGCAGTAAGTGGACGTCACAGCTTTAAGCTTGTTCAGCGTGGGTCACCCCAAGATGATATTATAGAACGACGGACAATCGACGACCAGGAAATTTACTTGAATTGTCACTTGAGCTGGGTGCGTCCCAGCTGTAACGGACAATGTGACGATTCCCCTTAAGTAAATTTTATCTTTGCTGAAACTGACCAGTAGAGAGTTAAAGGATCTGAGCCTCTTAGGATCTAATCTCAATTGCTGATAGGCCATATACATTATGTCTGCCGAGCTTCCATTAATAACCAACACTCTTCTCGAGGCAAATCCTACTATTCCCAACGTGATGACGAGTAGGTTGTCATGGGTTGTTTTATTCCATTAGCATCTTGTTCAGAAAATGTGATGTCGTTGTTCTCTAACCGTCGGTGCTTTGAGGACGGGTGTTTCATATGGACACTATTGACCTGCCTGTTATACATCTTCTTTAAAGACTTGTATAATCCCTCTGACATTGGCCCTCCTGCTATCATTCGTATCTCCCCTACAATTGGCTTTGGAAGTTCTCGTCTGTTATCCTTGGAATTGTCATGGTTTTTACCGTCAGCCCTTGACCGAGGTTGGTGATCTCTCTTGATGAACTTTTGATGCTTTCCTTGTTGGATCAGCTCTTCTATCTGCTCCTTCAAATTGCGGCATTCGTCAGTATAATTGCTGTGATCTTGGTGGAAACGACAACACTTCTTCAGGTCACGCTTCCTTGAGGATGTACTTAATGGCTTGGGCCACTTCAACCATGGTTCATCCTTTATTTGCATAAGGATTTTGTTTGCCGGCATAACCAACGGGGTGAAATTCATCTTTTTCTTCGGGGCATCAGGACTGCTTTTGCAGACTTGGCCTCTGAGTATGAATCCCTGCAATCCTTCTTCTTTCCATGGGACTCGCTAGTCTCTTCCTTCTTCCACTTTCCCATTAACCCTTTGGCCATAAAAGCATCCTCTCCATTCATATACTTCTGGGCTTTGAACAGCAGGTCCGTCATAGAGGTTGGTGGCGTTTTTCCTAATGAAAAGATGAGGTTGGGATTATTGAGTCCGGCTTGGAAGGTCATCATAATGACTTGATCATCAGCTTCATCAATCTCCAATACTGCCTTATTGAATCACTTCACATAATCCCTTAAGCTCTCCCTTTCCTGCTGCCTTACTGTTAACAAGTAAGAGGTTGGCCTTTTATGATGCTGTCCTCCAATAAAATGACGAACAAATGAGTCACTGAGTTGCTCGAAATTCGCAATAGAAGACGCTGACAACTTGCTAAACCAAACTCTTGCAGCCCCTCTGAGGGTGGTAGGGAATGATCTGCAAATAACCTCGTCTGGGGTCTGTTGTAGGTTTAAAATGGTTTTGAAGGCCTTTATATGTTCGAGGGGATCTTTGGTCCCATCATAAAACTCTAATTGCGACAGACGAAATTTTGGAGGCAGGGGGCACTCCAAGATGCTAGGTGTAAAGGGTGAATCCGTTCGTTTAAGTATGCCATCCAAGTTCATTGTTGTCTTTCCCTTTATTGCATTTTTCACTTCATCGAGCTCTTTCGCAGATTCTGCATCAAATTGTTATTGTCAGGTATAGACTGTCCAGTGTACTTTGTGGTATCTTTTCCCTTGCTATTACCAGGGCTGTTGGCTTCCTCGTCACACCTGCTACGACTCCGCCGATGATGCGAAGTGTTGCTGCCCTCTGGACTGGCTCGTCGTTTCAGTCCTTCAGTTTGCCTCATTAACTCTTGCACATTTGCTGTTAAGGCCTGAATTTGTTGTGCCATCACCATGGGATCTTGAGGCGCTGCCGCTTCATTGTCCATCTCAAGACAAGAACTTTATTAGTAGGAGCACGATGGTTTGAGTAAAGGTTAACTCGTTACATTTCCCACAGACGGCGCCAAATTGATGAAGCCAGAAATGTACCTCGTTAGTATGTTCCGCGTCAATCAGATGGTCGATCTCCGGGACCTGTTGTCAATACAAGAAGGAAACAAAAGAATATCTTCGCTGGCATGAGACTAGCTAAGAATACTCCGATGCTTAAGTCAAATTATATAATCCCAGAATTAACTTTTTCACAGTTCTCTTTCTCTAGTAATTTTTTTTACCTCTCCCTTACCTCCGTGCTGGTTCACCTTTTATAGTTCTCTCTAGGTTGGTGCAATTATGTTCGTTAAATGCTGAGTCAAGCGTTTTTCTCTTGACCGTTGCATTTAATGGGTAATGATAGTCTCAATTAAGGCCCAATGGATGACCGTTGTGCCGTTCCTGCTTTTGTAACTGTCCCAGCATAGTTATGGAATGCCAGCCGTTCAACTAGCATTTATCTGTGTTATCAATACACGCGTGCCTTGCCAATTGTGTTGACAGGGTCTTGCCCCGATGTTCGTCTCTACAAGGACATAGTTGTGATCGTCGCTATTACAGACGACCTATCATGGATATTCGTCAACTCTCACTTAAAAGTTATTAAGACTTTTGAATGAAGTTTGTAATATATTTTTATATTAGAACAACTTTCCCTTTCTCATGTATATGTTTGTTTCTCATAATAAAAAATAAAATTAAATAAAAACACACCCAAACAACAACCTTAATTTCAATCCAATTCTACCCAAAGTATCGCGTAAATAATGCCTTACGCGAAAGTAATTAAAAGATCAAAACATTATATATAATGAAGAAACAACTCATTCTTTCACACTTGGCAATTGGCGCATACATATATAGAGTTGACACATGCGAGATGAGTTCCTTCCCCTATCTAGCCGTCTTAATTTTGTCTTTATACAAAGGAATCCAAAGCCAACAAAAATAATAGAATGATGAACCAACGACTATATAATGTACTTTCCCACTTGGGTAATTTTTTTCTCCTATCCTTTTAATTTGTTTGTTCATTATAGTCCACTTGGCCATTTACAAATCAAGTGTACATGCATAAAACCCAGTCAGTCAACCAGATCTGCACCTTGCACCCTATTAAGTGATGCGCACTACTCAAACACTAGTACATATATACTTTTTTTTTTTTTTTTTCTTATTATCCATTTTTAAAGTATCCAAGGGCATAGTCAAAAAATTTTGGTTAAAGGGCCTGTGGCTCGTGGTAATATTATTATATTAATTTGCAATTCAAGAAAAAATATAAAGTATGACATATATACATACGTACATGTCTTCTTGCACTAGTTTTAGAAGAAAAAAAAACATTAAATCTAACCAAAATTAGACTACATTTACAAGAAATAATGTTCATAAAAATTAAATATAACAAAGTCACTAGAAGCAACCATAAAATAAATAGCATTTAAATTCAACCAAATCAAACTACTATGATAAAAAATAAATTCAAAATCAATTTCATTCGTTTCAACTAAATTCAAAATCAATTTCGCTCCTACCAATAACTAACACTGTACCCATGGATTTAAAAACCGATACGGTTAAAGAACAAGAATGGAGAGTGGTTCTCAGTTTTATAGTCGGACTGGGGTCGGACCGATAGTCAAACCAATGATGTCATAAATAATTATAAAATAAAAATAAATAAATAAATAATTTTATAACTAATATTTTAACTAAAAAATTAAATTAAATAACAGTAAAACATTAAACCTTAACTTTAATTTATAAGAAATGATATGTCTACAATATTTTCACAACATTTTTACAACAAATTTTAAGTGGCAAGTTATTACTAGTTGTTATTATTAGGGCAAAAAAGTAATTTTAGTATTAAATTTAAATTTGAACTAATAACAAGTAAACATCTAGGATTTGTTGTAAAAATATTGTGAATATAACGTCTCTAACAGCATCATTACCCCCTTGATATTTCTTTTCCACCACATATCCTACCTTTAATCCTTACGCGTTGATACTCCACCTACCACATATTTTGAAATCTTACATCCACACCTTGGTTAAATAAAAGCTTTGTACTAGTTTCTTCTTTTACTTTTTTTTTCTAATTTTTCATCACTTTGCCTTCAACTCTCTCTCTCTCTCTCTCTCTCTCTCTCTCGTCAATATACGTGCATCCGTGCACGTGCAAGTCTACAAGAGCAGCAGCAAGATTTTTCTCATTCTTTTTATTCAACCAAAAAATAAAATAAAATAAAATAAATACAAGAGTAGCAAGAAAAGCTCTTAAACTGAAGCGAACAAATTGTACCTACATGGTTGCATCTCTTTGGTTTGGGTTTCTTCGGTTCTTTTTCAACTATGTCAAGTCATAAATAGTAAATCTGATAGTTTTTGTGTCAATGTGGGTGTCTAAGAGCATTTACAGCAATGAAACTAAAAATATAGCTTTTTAGCTTCACTAAAAGTTACTTCATTTATTTTACTTACACACATGCTGCAGTAGTGAATTTATTTTAGCTTTCAACACAATAAAATAATATAAACATTACAATAAAATAATATACCACTACAATAAACAACAATCACAACCACTCACAATCGATATCGCTACCGCTACCACTGCCACCACCACCACAATCGCTACCCAAAAAAATTTTCAAACCGTGAACAGTGAGTCTGAAGATACAGAACAAAAACTTAATTCTCACTCTCTCTCAATAAATTTATAGAAAAAAACCCTATTATTTTTCCTCAGTCTCTATCATCTCTCTTTCTCTCTCTTTAGTCACCGGTCTCAACTCTCTCTCTTTCTCCCTCTCTCATGTCAGTTCTCTCAAACCTTACTCTGTGAAGATCAACAATGGCTAAGCATGATGGGTCCGTGGAGGTGTCCTTGCTCTGTGTAGATAGATGGTGGCTGAGCATGGTGGGTCTATAGAGGTGTTGTGTAGGGGTGTCAATATTCAACCCAACCCACAAACACGACACGAACTCGACACGGGTTTTTTCGGGTTAGGGTTGAGCCATAATGGGTTTGTGTCATAAACGAGTCAACCCGAAAGCAACACGATAAGAAACGTGTCATAAGTGGGTTAACTCGCGTAACTCGCAATAGACACGATTAACACGCTAATTTATTTGTGTCAACCCAAAATGACCCATTTAACACAACCCGTTTAACTCGTATAAATAATAAATATTTATTTTATTTTAGATTTGTCAAATACCTTTTATATCCAACATATATTTTAAATTCAAAAAGAAAAGTGAGTAATTACAAAAATTTACAAGGGATATAATTGAAAATTGGAACTTTACAGACCCTAGAACTACTAATACTTTTTTTTTTGGCATAGAACTTGCACAAATGAAATTGGATGAGCTTGTCGAAGATGTTATGAATTTGGACATCAACAAAAAATCTATGAATGGTAATCGTGATCATAGTCAGGATTAGTTTACTGTTTGCTCAAATTCTTTTAATATTAATACTTAGTATTTGGCGAGTTCCAAAAATATTATATTTTTGTTGAACTATGTTATTTTATTTTTGTTAAACTTTGTTATTTTGAATTTGGGTTGAAGTATATGCACTTCTTTTGGAGTATAAAAAACTTATTTCTAGATGAATGTTATATTTTTCTTGAACAATATTATTTTGAATGTGGGTTGAAGATTTGAAGTGTATGCACTGTTTTTTGGGATGTAAAAAAAATTATTTCTAGATGGATGTTATATTTAATATTATGCAGGTTAATATAGGTTGTGTTACATTTGTGTCAACCCAACACGACTTGTTTATTAAGTGTGTCAAATGGGTTGAGTCAGGTCAACTCGCCTTATTAACAGGTCGGGTTAAGGTTGAAGGATCACGACACAATTATTAAATGGGTCGGGTTAGGGTTGAGCCATTTAGTCGAATACCCCTACCTTGACACGACAGAACCTGACACGCTAATTTGAATTGATACCCCTAGTGTTGTGGTTTGGGTCCGTGGAATGGGTCTAGGTTCGTGTAGATCGGTGGTGGTGGTGGGTTTGCTCATCAGTGGAGGTTTTTTTATTTTTTATTTATTTTTTAAGATGGGTTTGGCGATTGGTGGTAGTGGGTTGATAGTGTTTGTTTTGGTTTTGGTTGCGTTGATGGTGGTGTGGGTTTAATGGGTTTTGGGGTTGCTTTGGTTGTTGTTGGTGGTGGTTCATGGTGGATTTATGGGTTTAGTGGTAGGGGATTTGTGGGTTTTTAGGTGTTGGAGGTGGTGGTGGTGTGTGTATGGTGTTGGAGAGGTTGTTGATTTTTCATTTTTTTTTTTTTTTTTGGGATTGTTGGGGTGTGTGTGGTAGTGAGTTGGTGGGGGTTGCCATGGTTAGAGCTGGGTCTGTGGTGGTGTGGGTCAAGGGGGCGGCAGTGTGAGAGGTCTAAAAGTTGAGAGAGAGAGTTGAGAGATTGTGAGAGTTCTAAGAAGAAAAGAAAAAATAATATTTTAATCGGGCTAGGAATAAAATAATATTTTTTTTGTTTAGCTCTTATGGACAGTGCACATCTATCTATAGATGTGCACTGTAGCAATGGAGCTAAAAATTATAGATTTAGCTCCACTAATGGAGCATAATTTTAGTGTTAGAGGAGCTAAAATATAGTAATATAGCACCACTGCTGTGAGTGTTGGCTTCACAGCTTTAGACTTAA
This sequence comes from Quercus variabilis, assembly GCA_030445155.1. Classification (NCBI taxonomy): domain Eukaryota; kingdom Viridiplantae; phylum Streptophyta; class Magnoliopsida; order Fagales; family Fagaceae; genus Quercus; species Quercus variabilis. The sequence continues at coordinate 49,573,727 of CP129453.1, forward strand.
TAGCATCTTCAAAGGCAAAATCTCTCGTCTTCTTAAATTTGAAACAAAATCTCTATTTTTTTTTTTTTTTTGGTCAGAAACATAGTGGCTGAAGGGTTAATGATCAAAGTAGCTTAAATCGGTTTAATCGTACTAATTTTCAGTTTTTCAGTTAAACTGGCAATTTTTACGTTTTTTTTTTCTCAATTTTCAATTTTTAATAATAACCGGACCAAATTAAAGTCTAGTTTCTGATTGAACTGTTTGAACCGGCCGATTGGGTTAAGTTTTTAAAACTATGACCGTACCCTCATAGTCTCTCTACTCTCTAATTATAATTGGATTTTACTAATGTGTGCTCTTAGGGCACACAATAGTAAACCAATTTTGGAAAAAATTTATCGGGAATTGAAAATTTTTTGACAACTTTTTCAATTTCTAATAAATTTTTTTCAAAAGTTGATTTGTTAATGTGTGCTCTTAGAACACATATTAATCGGATCCATTATAATTTCCACAAGGAACGGACCTACAATGCCCCCCCCACCCCAAAAAAATTGCTAGTATATTAAATTTTCGTCCTAATAGCCCCCCCTCCAAATTTAAAAAAAAAAAAAAAAAAGCCCCCCGCCCCAAATTAAAAAAAAAAAAAAAAATAGTATACAAATCAATCTGAAAAAATCATCGACAAGCTCTCATACAAAAAAAATAAAAATAAATAAATAACCAACAAAAAAAAAATAAATATGGACAGAAATCTGAAAACCTAAATTACAATTCTCAAATTTTTACCTTAAGCTCACTTTTCCTCCGCTCATCCTCATCAAGCATCAACGCCTCTTCCATCACAACTGCTGAGTGTTGCTGCTGTTCTTTTCCTCAGATCAAATCCAGACTGTTGGTCTGTTGCTGCTGCTGCTTCTCTTCATATTTTTGCTATATTGCTCTGCGCCTCTGCCCAGTGCCTTAGCCGGTTAGCCCTCTACCTCTGCGTTTTTTATGAACTGTGGTGACTGTTGATTGTATTTGTGAGTTGTGGCTTACTGGCTTTTATTGGACTGGTGTGTTCACTGTGTTGTGTCATGTCATGTGTGGACCGTAGACTTTCTTTGTTTTTGTGGTTAGCTTTGTATTGAGACTTGAGTATTAACTAATCACTAATGTGTTTTGGCTTTTTCCTTTTTGTGACTGTGTGGACCGGTTTCAAACTTGTGTTTGTAACTTTTTTTATTTTATTGGTTTTGGACAGTAGGATGTGAGTGTGTGATAGTGAATTTGTTATTTGTGAAAGTGGTCTTTGTTTGTTACTGTTTTGGTTTTATAAAAAAATTTTGTCTTTATTACTTAATGTGATATGGTTAATATTATATATATATATATATATATATATATATATATGAACTTGTGAACTTTGTCTTTGTCGGTTATCATTTTGTGTGATGTGGCTAATATTAGTAATATATATAAACTTGTGCTTATCCATTTATGATTATTTTGGTTTTAGAATTTTTTTTTTTTTGGTTGAGAAGTCCCTTTTTTTTAGTTGGTGCATAGAACTACGAAATATGAAAATAATGAAAATATTAAATTTTTTCAAAAAAAAAATCTAAATAATTTTGAAATCATAGTTAATGATGCAAAATTGCCAACCCCTAACGTTGATTTCCCAATTTCTAAAAATCTCTAAACAGAAGTTCCAGATATCACCATTGAAAATCTCCAAAAAAATTTGTTTTAAGCTTTGCCCTCATGTTCAAATCCTGATTTGTTCCTGTTATTCTCGCCAGTACAACATAGGTTTTTTTTTTTTTTTTTTTTTTTTGATAAATAAGATGAAAGGTCAGGATTAAATGTAGTTGTTGAGAACTTAAAGGAATAGTTTCTCAAATCAGGCTTGATGACAGAAGATGACAGAAAACTTTGCCCAATGCCAGAAGGAACAACATGACGCTATGATTGACAAGACGCATGCTAGGCCAAAGACAATTTTGTAGTTGACAAAGCATAGAGCTACGATTTTGTGTCTGTGTGCGTTTGGGAAACGCGCTTCCCTGCGTTTTCACCTTTTCTCCTCTTTTTTTTTTTTTTTTTACTGTAATTGTTGACTTTTTTTAATGTATTATTTATTAGATTCACAAAATTTTTTTTAATAATTTTTTTTATTAAAAATGAGTTTTATATTATTATTCAAACGTTTAAAAGGGTAGGTAGAAAAAAAAAATTCAAAGTACATGTAATTTATTTTTTCTGAGTTTGCAGAGTCGCGGGTTGGGTTGAAGATGCTCAAAACTTCTCTCCATCTCTGCGTTACGTTTAAAAGAGTCGGTTGGAAAAATAATTTCAAAGTACATGTAATTTATTTTTTCTGAGTTTGTAGAGTCATAATTTCAAAGTACATGTAATTTATTTTTTCTGAGTTTGCAGAGTCACGAGTTGGGTTGAAGATTCTCAAAACTTCTCTCCATCTCTGCGTTACGTGTGAAAGAGTAGGTTGGAAAAATAATTTCAAAGTACATGTCAGTATGTAACAGTTAACCCATGATTTCTAACCATACAAAGTAACAGATCAGGTTCAAACATCGAAGTCCTTTCAACTTTCTTCACCACCCCACACATGAAGCACGCTGCGTCAAAAAGTCAAGAACGCTGCACAGGCACAGCACAACCATGGCGGATCACAACGTCGCCGACGAAGCCATTTCCAGTTCCGAAGTTTCCAGGCTCCGATGGCACGTGTTCTTAAGCTTCAGAGGCGCAGACGCGCGCTACCCCTTCATAGACAAACTCTACACCTCGCTCCACAACAAAGGCATCCATTGCTTAATTGTATTTTTGAGTTGAAGATTTAGTAACTTCGAATTGTTTAGTGAAATGTGGCAATTTGCTTTACATGAACAGTAGCTTCTTCAGCATGATATGTCTGTGCACCTTGCAATTCTTTAATCCATCTTTAATTTTTTTTTTTTTTGCTTATTTAAATTAGCGGACTTTTTAGCTTTACATTTTTTTAAATTATTTAAGCATCTACTGAAATATATTTAGCTTATTATTACTGAAACTGAAAATACTGTAATAAAAATAATTTTTAAATGTATAAATAGTAACGTAAGATCTATTTTTAATATTTTATATTATGTTTTTTGTTTCTCAGGTCCGTTTGGATTGAACTTATTATTACTGAAACTAAAAACTCTGTAGCAAAATAATTTTTAAATATATAAATAATATCGTGAGACTTATTTTTAATGAAAAAATTGTTAAAAAGTGATATTTGTAGGTCTGTAAACAGTGCACGAATGTACTATTTACAGCGGCTGAAAAAAAAAAAAAAAAAAAAAAAAAAAGAAAAAGGAAAAGCAAAAACTCGTTTTCATCAAAACGCAGATGCTAAACACCGAACCCAAATGCCACTCAGAGTCAAACTATGCGGCCAAAAATAAAAAAAATAAAAAGGAAAAACGTGGGTGAGAGGAAACGCGGACAAGCAACCCGCAATTAACGCGCAATTAATTTATTTTTTCTGAGTTTGCAAAGTCAAGGTTGGGTTGAAGATGCTCAAAGGTCAAAATTTCTCTCTTTCTCTGCGTTGGAGGTTTGCAGACATATTTATTGGAGTAAGAGTAGGTAGGACCAGGACTCAAAAATTCTAAGCTCAGCCTATTATGGCCGGTTGGGTTGAATGGAGGGGTCAGGTACACATGGTCTTTTTTATATTTATTTATTTATGGGACAGTGTCTCTTTTGTATCTTTATTGTCGGCCAAAATTGGGATTTAAATTGGGTCAGTTAAAAGATCAAGTATTAGAGATTCGATACGAAAAAAAAACTTGATTTATAAATTTTAAATTGATCAAGTATTAGAGCTCTGTCACCGGCGGAATCTTTACCGTCAGCTGTCCTTATTTTCGTGATCTTCTCCCAGGTGCAAACTCTGCTCTCTCTCCCTCTCGATTTTCCATGTCCATTCTCAGATTTGTTCATTTTAATTCCTGTTTTATGGATTTTTAATGGTATTCTACTTTGGATGTTAAAATGGGTGTTTCCCCGTGGATTTTTTTTATGGCACTTTAAGTTTTTGCTAGTAATCACTTGCTCCATGTTACGACTGAAGGTAAATAAACTCAAATCTCGAAACTTATAGTGATCATACATTGCTAACTGCAGAGCCACTTGAGATGAAATTGATATGCTCTCTCTCTCTCTCTCTCTCTCTGTTTAGAAGCTATATTTGTTTGTGAGATAATGATTTAAGCAAGTGATCTTAGAGACAGAGAGAGACATATATATATATATATATAAGTGGATATATATTAAAGGGTCGGTTTGGTTGCTTGTTTCTGTTTAGCTTTTTGTGTTTTGAAATATGTGTGGCTTTTTGTCAAGTGGGTTTGCTCTGTTTCTCTCAAAGGATCTATAACTTGGTGTGTTACTCTGTTTTTGCTTTTTGAAAACTTTTATTACTGTTTTTGAGTTAAGGACAAGTTTTGATGGCTGGGAGTAATGCAGTTAACCTCAATCATTCCATGGTAATTAGCTGAATTCATGTTTTGATTATCACTTTGATTGTTTTGATTGCATCTATGTTATTATAGTCACTGTTTTGATGATCATGTATCTAAAAATGGGAAGCTTTTCTGTTGGGTCTGTTTGAATATTGGATTTTGGGACTTTGATTTTTGGTCTTGGGAAGTTGAATCTTGTTTTTGCTAAGTTGAGGTTGGCTTTAGAGCTAATTTGCGCGGGGCTTTGACATAAGAAATGGTATTTGTTCTTGAAAGTTAGATTACTCATAACTCCCATAACCAGGGCCGGCTCAACAACTTTTGTCGGGACTAGGTGAAAATTTAATTTTAAATGGAGCATTTTAATATTTAAATATTAATCAAATAATATATATATTAAATTTTTTTTATTTAAAATTTTTTTTTCTTACTTATTGAGATAGAAAATTACTAATTAAGTGTTTGTATTTAAGTTTTTCTAACATTTTTTTTTTTCAATTGATAATATAGCTAATCCACTTCATTTTTCTTGTGATATAGTAGACTTTAAATAAGATTTTATTAATTTTAATTTTGAAAAATTTCTTTCTGCTGATGCAACTATGTATTGTTAGTAATATTCTATATGTAATATATGCATTTGGAAAAGAATCTAATCTTTTTAAATAATTAAGCACATTAATTAGAGTATTTTCTAGTAGACATTTATAATGATAAAATATTTATAAATAAATAAAACACAATTTATAATTAAAAATGATAATTTAACTTAAAATAAATATAAAGTATTGAATAATAAAATCTGTCTATACTTGCACAAATAAAAATTAATTTAATATATAATTTAATAAATTAGTGTCACTATAATATAGAAAATATAATACTTATTATGGTATAATAATTTATAATAATAGGTAAAGTGAAAATCATGTTAAAAAAAAAAAAAAAAAAGGAAAAGAAAAGTGAGAAACCGTGTTAAATAATAACTGTGGGCTGCACTGCACGTACTGTACAACCTGTGCAGTGCAGATGTGACTCATGTGAGCAGGCCAGGAGAGCCTGTACCATCATTCTATGGCTAAGTTTTAAAGCAAAAAACGTATCCTAAGTAGAAAAGGGTACTAGCAAAAAAACGTGTCCCCTTGTGGGACTCCCCATCAACGAAATAAACTAAAAAAATATATAATTTAATTTAAATAAATAGAAGATTCTGAGTCATTATTTTCGGAAAGACAGAGAGGGGAAGAGCTGAAGAAGATTACTTTTGGTAGAAAAAAATTCAAGTTAGATTGACCGACTGAGTATATGGAAAAAGATCAAGAATTAAGATGAAGTCGAAGAAAAGAAGTGTAAGAATATAGATGGAGAGGCAGGGAGATGAGAGATTTTTCTTTTGTTTTTGGAATTTATAATTTCTATTTTAGCATATTTTAAGATAATTACGTTGTATTATTAATGAGTTTGTTTGATATTAATTTTGATTTTAGGAGTTAATAAATTTGTTTTTTAAAATTTAATTTTGTTAGCTGAATTTTGACTATTTTTGTTTTTTTTTTTTAATTTAATTTTTTGCATTTTAAGATACAATAGGACATTTTTAATGCATTTTATTGACTAATAAAAATACTTAAATTTTTTTTAAAAAAATAAATAGATAAATATATTATATATAAAATTTTTTTTACAAGTGGGGGGCCTTTTTTTGATTTGAGAGGCAATTGCATCACCTATTCAGCCGGCTCTACCCATAACTTATAACTCAGTCTACCCATAACTTATAACTTAGTTTCCACTTTCTTTCAAAAATATCAAAATTCTTGTTTGGCAACATAATCCAATCACATAACTCAAAATTTGAGTCTACTTTTTACCAAAATAGTGAAGCAAACCTACTGACACCACATTTCTCCACCACTTTTCCTCCCACATGGAACCTCAACATCTCTCACCTTCAACCCCACTGGCCGCTACACTAGAAGATTTAACAAAATGGTACAAGGATTAACACACAACAATAATCTAACCATTTGGTTGTCAAGAAAGTGCATGCAATGAAAAAATAAAAATAAAAATCCAAAATTTTCAAATCATGAGCTTTTCATTACAGAGTGTAACAGAGAACTACACAATCACAATTCACCATTTTGGACACTCAATCATAACGAACCATTTGTTTGCCGAGAAAGTGAGAGAAAAAATAAGGGAAAAAACATGAATAATGAATTGCAACTCTATGTTTCCCGATACAAAGATTAGGTTTTGTTATTTAAAGTGAGTTCCTTCAATTTTTTTACAATCGAGATTGAAACAATTTAGAATACAAAGACACCAAATTTCTTCGTTCCACAATATTCCATCTTTCTTTCAAATTCGTAAACTTTCTCGACAACCAAACAGAACACTAATGAAATAAATTTCTTAATTCTGAACGTTAAAAATGAACAAAAACATAAATTTGACAATTCAAAATCTTGAAACCCTAAAATCCTCATTGATATTTGATACATATACATAGAGAGAGATATATAGATTTGATACGTACCGAGAGAGAGAGAGAGAGAGAGAGAGAGAGAGAGAGAGAGAGAGAGAGAGAGAGAGAGAGAGAGAGAGAGAGAGAGAGAGAGAGAGAGAGAGAGAGAGAGAGATCCGACTTTTACACAAGGGGTGTGCTAGAACAGCTGGACCTAGCTAGCCTATGCAAACCAGTACATACTTCTCTATTGAACTGAAGCAAATTAAGACTAATGCTATCATCATATTGCCAAATTAAATGTATAACTCAATATGAGCATTCCCATCAAGTATTTCAAATGTCAAATATTTGACATTTGACATGCTATACTCTAAAAAACCACATTCATCAAGTGTTTTAAATGTTATTAATGAATAGTGCAATCTCAAATTTGAGACAGTACTGTACACAAATGGTAAAACTTATATTATTTTTTTGTGCAGGTGGGGCCTGCTTTCTTTTAAAGAAAGAATAAAAATTGAATAAAGTTGTAAAAAAAATGATTAAAAATATTAGAGAAAGAATATTTAAATGAAATTGTTAAAAAAAAAAAAAACGATGTTTCATGTTTGGTATATTATAAAATAAGGTGTTAAAATTGTAAAAATAGTGTTTTGAAATTGTAAATGCTAAATTTTTACCATTGTTGGCGAGAATGCTCTAAGCAGCTTAAGCAGCCTTTGACATGGCAAATATGGAAGAGTTACACATGGCTGCCTCAGCTTACTATAGTAATGCCTCCAATGAACTTAGGCAACAAGCAACAGAATTCTTCAATTCAATGGATACGAATGGCGATGGGGGAGTTAGCTCCATTGAGTTCGTCCAATTCTTCGTTCAAAACGGATACAACTGGGTCGACCACAATTTATTCCGTAGTTTGGACCGCAATGGAGATGGCACCTTGGATTTCTTTGAAGTCCTCACGTTTTACTACATCTTGAAAACCAGGGGTGTGCGGTGTGCTTACTGTGGAATTTACCAAATGGGACTGTATTTCACGTGCGTTGCATGCTTTGACAGTGCTAGAGGTAACACCTACGACCTTTGTTCTACGTGCTATGGGGCACGGAGGCACCAGCAGCAGCATCCCCACCATAACTACTTCTTGGATAGCTACGTCTTGCTCCGGGCCAAGGCAGGACTCCCTCTTCTCGCAGGTGCCCCAAATCTTCAACAGGTAAGGAAAATGTTTTTGTTTTTTCGTTTTCCATTTTGGGTTGAAAAATATAAAGAGTAAACAGCAAGTCAGCAAGTATAGGAAAAATTACTAAAATAAAATTTGTTTATACCATATATGTGTAACTCCTTAATATTTGGCTATTTAAAAAAATAATATTAGTAGTAAGTTAAAAATGAAATTAGAGTAAGAGCATTTGCATTAATTAATGCAAAATAGAAAAAGATATTAATTTTACACATTTATTATCAAAATCACTTACATAATGTAAAATAGATAATGTGATATGAAATATTTTGAAAAATAATTATGTAAAATAAAAAAAGTAAATTTTATGTTATAAAAGACGAAATTTTTTGAGAAGTTATAATTAGCTATAATTTGAATTCATCATTAAAATTACTTTTTTATCCACTATTAACAATTTTCCTTTTGTTGCGAAAATATTATCAATATATCATTTTTTTATTTTATTTTAAGGTTCCGGTAACAACTAGTATTTATTTACCTTTTGAGGGAAATTAGCATTTCCTATGTATGGATGAATATAAATGCTTTACTCACTTATTCATGTATCTATATTATCAAATCAATAGGTCAAACTATATATATATATATATATATATATTTTTGAAACATCAAACTGATGAAATAAATTGTGTTGTAATAACTCTAAACTTTGATTCTAAAAAAAAAAATTTATAATTGTTTAATGCAGGCACTGGTTCAACATGTGCCAAATATATCTCAACAGGTAATTTTTTCAGCTTTTTTCTTCTTCTTCTTCTTCTTCTTCTTCTTTAATTTTCCCTTTACTACCTTCTCCAAAAAAAAGAAAAAAAAAAGAAAAAAAAAAAGAACCCTTTACTGATAATTTTATATCTTTATATTGACAATTAAAAGACACAAATTAAGAATAGTAGTTCCTGCAAATGTAAATCCACTTGAATTAAGTTAATTTAGTAAAAATAATATTATGCAAGTACGTTGGTGTGAAAAACTTCTTATTTATATTTTTTATTTTGAATTTAGTTTATTTTGCACTTCTATTTTTATTTTGAACTTCTATTTTGAAATGTACTAATTGGTAGTAGATAGTTTTTTTATTTATTTTTTATTTTTTTAGAAGAGGTACTAGATAGTTTGAATTAGATCAAACTATATACAAAAGATTATATTGTATAACTCTAGATATGTCAAGAGCTTTGAAGTTCAATTAATAATTCTTGGTGTTTCCAATGGAAATATTGGAGTTCAAATGCTCCATCTTCCAACTATTGAATTAGCAAAAGAAAAAAAAAAAAAAAAAAAAACTCTAAACTTGATCTAATTTTTTAATACAGGCACTAGTTCCACGATATGCTCCAAATACACCACAAGAGGTAAGTTTCTTTGTTCTCTTCTTCTTCTTTAATTTTCTTCTTTAGTAATAAGTTTAATTACATCTTTGTCTTAACAATTAATAGACACAATTTTTTTTTTTTAATAGTAGTTTTTCTTGCATTTGCACATCGATCCACTTGAATTAAGTTTTTTTTTTTTTTTTTTTTTTAGAAACCACTTGAATTAAGTTAATTTTGGAAATTAAAATAATATATATTAAATGAACCAATCACACATTTAATTTCATAATTTTTTTTGTTGTTGTTGTGTTAGTGCCTATGATCTAAATTGCCTTAAGGTTGATCATAGAATGATATGTAACATTTTATGGACTATGTAACATACTAGAAATATTATGTGCCACTGATATGTTTTATTTTAGTAACCAAAAAAATGATAAATATTGTTATATATTGATAGAATATTAAAATTTAGATATTAACAAAAAATTACATGAAATTATCATGGTTTAAGTTATTATGGGGATAAAAGCTCAAATTCGTATATTAGGCATTGTGCCCTATTTGAAGATGTGGGTACGTCTGAGGAGGAGTAAAGGATTAGGAAATGCCTTAGAGTGGAGAATCACGTAAGGAAAGGATAAAGGAATATAGTCCGAGGATTGTAACCTCCTCAGATTTGAAAAGTATCGGTTAAGCAAATACCTGGGCAGTTTGGGTAAACTTTTAGAAAGTTTCAACGATAAGGATGAATTTAATGCACGTATAAATATAATAAGAATAGAGAAATATCTAAAGAAAAAGCTGCCACCATCGCATTTAATGTACTATAGTAACTTTTCTGGCCGCATTTATATAGAGAAGACCCTTGAACAGTGTAATCTCAGCTACCACCACTCATAGAAAATCAAAGAAGATACTTGATGGCACATGTACTCAAGTGAATGCATAGATGAAGAACAAGTGCATGATGAAGATGGTTTAAAAGAAAACTATATAAATGTAAGAGACCTCTCATAAGAGGGGGATCGAAAGAAAAGAGAAAAAGAAGGAGGAAAATTTACTGTAGCTCTAAGAATGGTATTAGCCTTTCAAACAATAATTTATCTTCTCGGACATCAGTTTATTCAAGTTTCAAGTGTGTTTTTGTACTTGTTCATCTTTGAAAATTTTGATTAACTGTTGTTTAGTTCATAAACAGCTCAGTTCTTTCACCCACTGTTTACAAATTCATTGTATTGGGCTTATTAGGCTCACATCCCATATCTTTTGGGCTTGGGTTACAAATCTTGATCCTACAATTGGTGCCGTTTGTGGGAAGAGCTTGAGTCGGAGTGAAAGCAACGGTTGACGATGGTTAAACCAGGTCAGCAACTAGCAGAATCTAGGGCATCCCAACATGTTGATCCTTTTCTCAACCTGGAGCAGAGAGGTGATCGTGAAGGTAGCGTACATGGGAACATCGAAACCCATCACATGGAGGGGTAGGAAATGACGCTATGAGCAAAGTCTTGAACCAAATCTCCAAATCACCTTTCACACGTAGAATTGAAGAGGCAAGACTTCCTCGTCATTTTCATCAGTCAATATTCACTATTTATAATGGTTGATCAGACCCTGTGGAACACGTGAGCCATTTCAACCAAAGGATGACTGTCCATTCCAAAGATGAAGCTTTGATGTGTAAAGTTTTCTCCTCTAATTTAGGACCAGTTGCGATGAGATGGTTTAACAGTCTGAGAGTAGATTCTATTAGCTCCTTTAAAGAGCTTACTCAAGCATTTGGTTCTCTTTTTGTCACTTGTCGGAGAGTCGCTCGGCCCTTAGCTTCCCTGCTATCCTTAAACATGCAAGAAAATGAGACCCCAAAAACATATTCAAACAAGTACTGGGAGATGTTTAATGAGATGGAGGGTGACTTTGACGAAGTAGCCCTAAATACATTTAAGCTCGGCCTCCCCACTGACCATGGTTTGAGGAAATCTTTAACTGGAAAACCTGTCATTAGTGTGCGTTAACTAATGGACAAGATTGATAAGTATAAGGGGGTTGAAGAAAATCAACGCAAGGAAAAGGGAAGGATAAGGTCATCCCTCAAGAGAGGAGAGATTTCTGGTCGGATCGTTACAATAACAACAGATCAATGAGGGATTTTGCTAGGAAGTTAGGATCAGCAAATATTCAAACTGTCAGCGCCGTTTTCAAAGAGCCAGTGCAACAAGTATTGGAGAAGATTAAGAACGACTCATTCTTCAAACGACCGAATAAGATGGTAGGAAACCCTGAAAGACGTAATCATAACCTCTATTGCCGATACCACTAGGATCATGGGCATACCATAGAGGATTGTAAAAGTCTGTGGAACCATTTGAACCAACTTGTCTGCGAAGGCAAATTGAAACAACTCTTGCATCATTCCAGTGGCAAAGGGAGTCAGGCAAGCTCGAAACCTCGTGGAGATCATTCTTCAAGACCCCTCTTGGGAACCATCAATGTTATCTTTACTGCACCGGGGAGAACAAGATCCTGGCCATCTAGGATAATGTCCATGGCCCGCCTACCCACAGGAGACATTGATCAGGATCAGAAGAGAACTAAAAGAGAAATTTCACTAATCCTGGGCTTCTCGGATGAGGATAAGGTTGGGACTATCCAACCCTATGATGACGCTTTGGTGGTTACTCTCAGGATTTGAGGGTATAATGTGAAGAGGATGATGGTGGACCAAGACAGTGGAGCTAAGATAATGTACCCTGACCTTTACAATGGGCTGAACTTAAAACCTGAGGACTTAACTCCCTATAGTTCTCCTTTGGTGATTTTTGACGGAAAGATCATTGTCTCGAGGGGTCAAATACGATTACCTGTGTAAACTGGTCCAGAGATAGTGGAAGTGAATTTCATTGTTGTAGATGCATATTCACCCTATATAGCAATCATGGCCAAATCCTGGTTTCATGCACTAGGGGTTGTTCCTTCTACTCTGCACCAGAAAATTAAGTATCCATCTGAAGGTAGGGTTCAAGAAATTTTGAGAGATCAATTTGTGGACAGAAGATGCTTGGTGGCTGCCATACAACATAAGCCTGAAACTAAGTCCTCAGCCCATCCAAGAGAAGACTTATAGTAGTTAAAAGACTCAGCGGCACCTATCGATAAAACAGCCGAAGAGACAAAATGTGAAGATTTGGTAAAAGTCATTATTAGGGATGATCCAGAGAAGTTTTTTCAAGTCGGCTCACAGTTGCCACCTCAAGAGAAGGCAGAATTAGTAGAATTTCTCAGAAGGAACATAAATGTATTTGCTTGAAATGCCTATGAAGCCTTGGGAGTAGATCCAGAATTTATCTGTCACCACTTGAAAGTCAACCCCTTGGTCGTCCCTAAGAAACAGGCTCCTCGTCGCCCATCCAAGGAGCACGTTGGTGGGGTACGAGAGGAAGTAACGAAGTTCAAACAAGCTGAAGCTATTAAGCAGGTGTTTGATCCTGAATGGCTAGCTAATATTGTAGTGGTGAAGAAGAAGAATGGGAAATGAAGAGTGTGCGTGGATTTCATAGACCTCAATAAGGTGTGTCCAAAAGATTCATTTCCTATGCCTAAAATAGATCAACTAATGGATGTAACAGTAGGCCATCCTCGAATGAGCTTCCTAGATACCTTTCAGGGTTATCACCAAATACCCCTGGTCCTAGATGATAAAAAAAAGACTACTTTTGTTACCCCCATTTGGAACTACCACTATAAGGTGATGCCATTTGATTTGAGAAATGCAGGATCTATATACCAAAGAATGATGACAAGGATGTTTGAACCACAGTTGGGCAAGAACATTGAGGTCCACATAGATGACATGGTGGTGAAAAGTAAAGTAGTCTCGGAACATATAGGTGACCTTCTGAACATTTTTCAAGTTCTTAGAAAGTACAAGTTGCGTTTAAACGCCTCCAAATGTTCATTTAGCATAGGATCAGGCAAGTTCTTAGGTTACATGGTGACTCATCGTGGGATTGAGATCAACCTCGACCAGATAAATGCTATAAACAATTTGCAACCACCTCGAAATCCTAAGGAGGTCCAAAAGCTGACTGGTATGGTCGCTGCTTTGAACCGATTTATCTTTCGGTCGGCGGATAGGTGTAGACCTTTTTTCTTGTTGATTAATAAGTGGGAAGGGTTCAAGTGGAATGAAGAGGGTACCTTAGCTTTTTAACAACTTAAAGACTATCTCGCTCGGCCACCAATCATGTCCAGTCCTGAGCCAAATAAGATCCTTTTTGCCTACATTGCTGTGGCTCCTTTTGCAGTAAGTTTGGTGTTGATAAGAGTTGATAACGATGTACAAAAGCCAGTTTATTACTTGAGAAAGTCACTGCATGAAGCCGAGATTTGTTATCTGCCACTAGAGAAGGCCATCTTGGCAATAGTACCTGGTACACGTAAGCTACCTTATTATTTCCAAGCAAATACGGTCGTCGTCCTCACCCAACTCCCACTTAAAGCAATACTCTGAAGTGCTGACTACACAGAAAGGACAGCTAAGTGGGGTACCATTCTAGGGGCTTTTGATGTTAAGCATATGCCTCGCACCTCCATTAAGGGTCAAGTACTCACGAATCTAGTGGCTGAGTTCACTGAGCCCTCGGTAAAAGAATTGGAACCAGCAAAGAACATGGATGAAAAATTGGTTGGCATGATCTCTCAACAAGGCCCCCCATTTTGGGAGGTATATGAGGACGGTGCAGCAAATCAAAAAGGATCCAGAGTGGGGCTAGTGTTAATATCTCCAGAGAAGATCGTTATTGAAAAGTCACTAAGACTAAGTTTCACGGCCACAAATAATGAGGCTAAATATGAAACTCTACTGAAGGGAATGACAATGGTTCAAAGAATGGGAGGAAAATTAGTGGAAATGTTCAAAGACTCAAGGCTAGTTGTCGGACAAGTACTAGGGGAATTTGAGGCGAAAGATGAAAGAATGCAAGAGTACTTGAGCCAAGTTAAATGTCTACAGTCAGAGTTTGAATCTTTTAATTTGCTACACATCCCTAGAAATGGTAACGCACATGCTGAAAATAAAAAAGACTAAAAAAAATGTGATGACAAATCACAAATAGACAAACAAAAAGAAATAGAGAGGCAAAGAGTTTTGTACAAAATTTGATGCTAAGATTAATTAATGTTATAAGATTGTTTATTTGTGTTTAAGAGCATCTCCAATAGTCTATGTAAAGGCCAAATATTCTCTATAATAGAGAATGGGACCATAAAAACAGACTCCAACAGATTCTCTATACCTGAAAGAAAAAAAAAAAAAAAAATAGCTTATGAACAGTAGCCCATCAAGTCTGATGGGCTACTGTACATTAGCAATTAAATTTCTTGGATTAAAATATTATACCAACTACTTATTATATCAATTCTTTCTCTCTACTCCAGATTTCTTGTTTTTTTTTTTTTTTTTTTTTTTTTTTTTTTTTTTTTTTTTTTTTCTCTCATTCTCTCATTCTCTCCGTTGATGTTGCTTCTTTTTTTCTCATAGACCAAATGAAATTAGAAAAGAAAAAGAAAAAGAAAAAGAAAAAAGAGAAAAGAGAGAGACCTGTTCATGAGCAAAAGAATTAATCCAAACACAAAACACAAAACAAAATCCAATTCTTAAAATAAAATTGAATCAGAACAAGCAAATGTGATAAAAAGAAAAAAAGAAAAAAAATAGAACAAGCCAATCTAACCCAGCCTGGTAGTAGGGAGGACGAAGAGCGACTGTAGAGATGTTGGAGCGGCGATGGAGATGCTAGGAATGCGATGGAGGCCTAAGCCTCTCTCTCTCTCTCTCTCTCTCTCTCTCTGTCTGTGAGGTGAAGCAAATGTGAGATGCTGGAATGTTATTGAGGTGAAAAAGAAATAAAAGAAGGGGGGCTAGACACTTGTGTGGAGGAGAAAAACAAGAAAAAGAAAAAAGAAAAAAAGAAATGAAATGTGGATGAAAATGAAATGGAAGGAAGAAAAATAATATAAAAAAATAAAAAATCCTAATTGAAAAATACTACCACAATATTTTTACAATAAATTTTAAATAACAGATTGTTATTAGTTAATATTGGCGAGTAAAAAAATAATTTCAGTGGTGGGTTCAAATTAGAATAATAACAACTTTTCACGTAAATTTTGTTGTGAAAGTATTGCGTAAAATGTTGTAAACATAACACTTCTCATTGAAAAATATAGTTGTTAAAAAAAGAATAAATAATGATTAAAAAAAGAATAAACAATGAATGAAAAAAATAATATTTAAATAAGATAGAGAATGAGAAAGAGAATATGTTAAAAGTGTATTTGAAAAAGTTAGTAGGTAAAAGCTAAATGTTACTGTTCATTTTCTAAACGATACAAATATTTAGAGAAGCTGCTAAAAATGCTCTAACAATACTCTTTTTTCACTTTGATATAAAGATGCTAAACCAAAAGATAAAATAAACACAACATTAATTAGGAAACATTCCCTAGGCCATTCCTGCACTTTTAGTACCATCAGTTAACACATATATGCATTGAAATTTAATTGGGTAACCTAGTATACTGTAATTAAGGAGCTATATCTAAGTCTTGTCATATTATTAAATTATTTTCAAGTAGATAGTAGGGTTGTTTTTTGAAATATAGACAATTGGATCCTAAAGAGTTATATTTTTATTATAAATTAATTAATTAGCTTGACTTCATTTTCTACCGCATGGTTTGCAAACTTCTAACACCCATAAACAGTATAATTATATATTCAGATTTACTCCAAAAAATTGAATGTAGAAGAAAAACTTTGATTTCTGATTCAAGTGTACCCGATTCTTGTTTGAGTACGCTTTCAGAGGAGGCGGACAGCATTTCAAGCACTGGAGATGGGTCTTAGTGTTGGGAATTTGGCTGTTCAACTTGGATCAGTTGGATGTAGCATCATGTGATGGTTTATTTGGAAATTTGAGGACAAGGATTGGCACGCACGACGCAGGAATCAACATGGCTAACAGATGATTATGCGTCTTCTTTCTTTGCATTTATTTTCACTCCGCTCTCTTCTTTTTTAACAACTCATCAAATATTTATTCGTGCTTTGGTTTTCCTAATGAGTGTTAAACTAGTTAACATAATCTATTTTTTTAGAAGTGTTTTGTCTGTAATATTTTCAACGTTTTCACAATAAAATTCTAGATATCAAATTATTTCTAGTTTTAATTTGAACGTATCACTTTAAATAATAGTAAGTAACAATTTGTTATTTTAAAATTTGTTCTAAAAATGTCGTTGATACAACTATTGGGTTAAAATAGATTGGTCCTGATTAATTAATCTAATTACCCAAGTTAGTTAATTAGATCAAATTACATGCAAATCGTGGAAGTATCAACAAATCACCAAAGAACTAATATGTAGTGGAAAATAAATTAATACGGTGATTTGTTAACAAATGGAGAAAACCTCTCGTAAGACAAAAATCTCACCGGGTGAATTTAAGGTCGCAACTCCCAATTAAGTATCCACTAATCAATAATCAAATGGTTACAAGTATAAGGAATCTTACCACTATCCAAGCCTATCCCAATATACCAACCTACAATTGAACATTTGCTTCAATACCCAATTGAACTTAATCTTGTAGTAAACTTCTTTCTTTTGTTTCACAAATTTCCAATTTGTGACTAACTCCTTGCAGTATTGTTAACAACAATATTAATGATTAAAATCTTTAGAAAAAGTAACATAAAATTGCCACTTTTTAAAAGTAGAACTATTTGAGGAATAAAACCTTTGTTCTAATTAAAAAAAAAAAAAATTGCAAAGTTCTACATCTAGATTACGAACCTTTCTTAGGATGCTTGAAATCTTTTTTGACAAACTCGAAAAAAAAAATCAAGAAGAAAATTAAACAGAGTTAAAAAAAACAAAGTACCATATAGATTGCAAAATTGAATGTAAATTAAATTGTCTATGATTAGAATTTACTATGACAACTTACACATATATTGGACAACAAAATAATTAAATTGGATCAAACCATTAACATATGAATTAGATCAAACATAAGGAAATTACCCCCTAAGGAAATTAGCTTAAACAAAAGGCAACAAATACATAAAATGTATTTAATTGATTATAATAAGAAATTAGAGTAAAAAATACATACCTACATGATTGTAGGTAGAAAAATGGAAGCCTAAATAAAATATATATATATATATATATATATATAAATTGTACAATAAGTTGGAGAATGAAAAACTACACCAACGAACGGTGTATATATGTACATACTCCACCTAGAAAAAGAGTCCAAGTAAAAATCAAATACTCTAAACTCCTTGAAGTTACCTAATCAAGAAGTTTAGGTTAATTACATATTAGATTTTTTTTAAATACATTTTCCTAAAAAAATAGTTAATGTTATTAGCTAGATTGTTATTAGATTTTTTTTTTTTTTTAATTTTTTTGTTTACATTAAAGTTAATACCAAAAGAAAAACCCTTACGGGAAGCAGTATGGTTTTTTAGAGATACACTTACTTTATAATAACAATGAATTAGAGGAGATAAGAATGAATTAGAGTCTTGATTTTTTGAATTTGAGATATGAATGAATTAGAATCCTAATTAATCTAATATTAATCTGCAATTTTTTATTTCATTTTTTTTTAGAGATATACTTACTTTATGATAACAATGAATTAGAGATAAGAATGAATTAGAGTCTTGATTAATCTAATATTAATTTATCTACAATCTTACATGAAGCAGTTTTTATTTTATGCTTACTATATAATTTTTTTTTGATTAATCTAATATTAATCTATACCTAAATCTTACATGAAGAAAACGTGAAACAGTTTTTTATTTCTTTATTTTTTTTAAAAGAGATAAACTACTTAATGATAAAAACAAATTAGAGTACTTGGTAGTATACTATTCCTTTTTAGTTCTTTAAAAATATAAAAATTTAATAAAATTTTTGCAATTTGGTGAAATCATGTGGTATAACCACAACGTCTAAGCTCAGCTTTTATTATATACATAATATGATATCATATATAAAAACAACGGTGATACTGAAATAATACACTACTATTGATCGATACCAAAATATTTTATTCCCTTAACCAAACCAAAATAGCCAAGTTTAATTTTGATAAATTGTATTGCAATGCATTAAGAAATATCTATTTTGCGTTTTTTCATTGATTTGAATTTTTTTTTTATTAAATATTGTTGATATTATATGGATGATAATTTTGATTTTCAAGGAAAAAAAAAATTGTTCTACTTCGTGGCTTCGTCCTTGGAAGTAGTGTATATCATTATTATTATTATTATTATTATTTTGCGTGGACATATGCCAGTTGCTTGGAGGCTAGCCTTGTTAGATTCTAATACAATTTACAGATTACTGACTATTATACAGTATGTTAAAATTAGAGTACAAATTTGATAAGGATGTAGGCCAAAACCCATTATTTACACTATTCAATAATAATTTGCGATCTTAACATGTATAATAATATATTAGGGTAAATTATAAAGTACATTCCTGAAATTTGCAGTTACTTAAATTTTATATTTAAAGTTTTAGAAATTTAATTTTACACCGTGAAGTTTGATTCTATTAGCAAAATTTTACCCTTCATTAGTTTAAAGTGTTAAGTGCCACAGTGGCGTGTTGGCATGTTTTATTTTTCACAAATCAGCCATTCAAAATGACACCGTTTCAAAGGAAGAAAAAAGGTACGGCTACCATCTCTCTAAACGGCACCGTTTTGCCAACTCAAAACAAAAATTCCCGGGTATTCCTACGACACCACCGTTTTGCCCAAACTGTAAACACAATTACACAGAAGTGACAGAACATAGGATCTTGAACGTGACACTGACACACCGTTTCTGCCATTCAACTACCTATTCCCAAAATCAAAACCCCCAGGTACAATTCAGGAAAGGAAAGCATAAATTTGTTACAATGCAATATTGACATTTGACAGTTTTCCACTCTCTCTGCACTGCAGTAGTGGCTGTGGCTTTGTCAAGCTTGTCTAAGGTTGCTTCCCACTTCATGTGGTAACATTTCCCCCCACCACCATACCTACCCTCTTGCCCATTGGCCTTTGCCCCATCCTAACCATAATCGCCTCTCATCATGAACCTAGAACAATCCGATCTCACCATAATAGCAGACCCGCCTATCTCAAACGTCAAACCACTACACCAGCAGACCCATTTCGCTACCATCCAAACCCAATATAGCTCGTGAGTTCTCTTCCTTTGGTCTTATTGGAAGGCTTAGAGCTATTCTCTTCAAGGCTTGGAAAGTCCAACATAGCCGAGGTTTTGATTTTGGGAATAGGTTGTATATAATTTGGGCAAAATGGCGGTGTCGTAGGAATACCTGGAATTTTTTTTTTTGAGTTGGCAAAATAGTGCCGCTTAGAGAGATGGTAGCAATACCTTTTTCCTTCCTTTGAGACAGTGTCGTTTTGAATGGTTGATTTGGCAAAAATAAAACATTTCAGCATGCCTACATGTCACTTAACATCTTAAACTAACAAAGGGTGGAGTTTTGCTAAAGTAATCAAATTTTAGGGTGTAAAATCTAAGCAATCCCAAACTTCAAATGTGTACTTTACAATTTATCCTATATATTATAGAAGTTTGATCCCACAACTGGTGAATGCACACAACAGTGCAAAGTGATGCAATCTTCTATCTATTTAGAATAATGAGAACAACCACTGCACACCCTTGGTGCGATAGTCACTCTATAAGTATAAGTGCTTGTAGCGTGTGAGAATAAGGACCGGAATTCAAGTCTCCAAAAAGGAGCTTTACACACACACACACACACACATATATATATATATATATATACATATACATATATATACTTAGATTAAGCTAGTGTAGAATTTTTATCTTGTAAAAAAAAAAAAGAATAATGAGGACAAATTAATAATGACACAAGGCAAGTAGCAATTTGTCCATCATATAACACATCTAACATGTGTTAGTACATTTAATCATAAATTAATGGTACATTATAAATATTTTGTATTTAATTATCTTAAAGGTGATGCTGCATGTATATATTATTTAATAATAATAATAATATATATATATATATATATATATGCGTGTGTTATTTACTATTCATATATATTTAACCATTTGATAATAGACAACGTAACTATGAAATAATAAAAAATAACTTTTAAAAAATAAAAACTTACATTTGAAGTCCCCATAAATGTTACATAAAATTAGGGCTATCCTATGAACTAAACCAACCGACCCACCAGATCGTACCCGCCCAACCCAAAGGTTCATACGCGAGCGGCTTCGAATGCAAGGTGCAGTCGGTCATAGGTTGTGCTTAAAAAATCCAAATAATCGATTCAGATTTCGGGTTATAATATATTTCACTTGAATAACCCGAACTAACCAAATTATTAATAGATATATGCCTTGCTTGCCCCAACTCTTCGGTAATTGGTAAATGTAAATCAATTATAAGGTTAGATTTTTTTTTTTTTTTTTGGCACTATTTCCCAATTTCCAAATCAACTATTTAAATCAAATCAAGATTGAAAATCCACGGCCACAATTACATTGTGTATAGACTCAATATTAGTGATTCAGTGACACAAGTACCAAATTCCCAATTCAACTGTTAAAATCAAAATCAAGACCAAAATCCAACAGACACAATTACAGATCAATCTTTTGATCTGATATCTAATATCTCTTAGATTCTCTCTCTAATCTCTTCACTTTTTAGCTTTGATCTTCTCACCAATGAACAAATTCTCATTACTCTTCTCTCTTTGGCTCTTCGCCTCTCTGTACTCCAAACCCTAGCCGCTCACTACAAACCTTAGCCGCCACTGCCTATGCCATTGCCCATTCGCCTCCCTGCCACCGATCAATATGGGTTGAAGAGATTGGATCTCCCTTTATTGCCTAGGTGTGGCAGTCGTCTCCTCCTTACTCTGGCATTATCTCCTCCTCATTGATTCAATTCTTACTCAAAATTGTCTTAAGTAAATATTCTTTGTTTCTTATCTCTCTTTTTGTTAGCCTCTCATTGATTTTATTTTATTTTTATAGAAATTAACTGTTAAAATCAAATAAATCCAAAGATTTATACTTTGAAACCCTAACTAAAAAAAATTGGAATCCTAAGCATTTTGCATTTGTTCTTTGTTTATTTTTTTTGATTAATTCTATTCCTACTTTAATTTTATTTAGGAATTGAAAGTTGTCTAAGTAGGTTTTTCTATTTTCAAATTCGAAACTCCAACACTTGTAGTTTCTTTAAGGTATGATTTTGTTTTCCTTTGTTTTTAGTGTTTAAAGTTGGGATTTTGTTCTTTTTTTTGTTTGAGTTGATGTTTGATGTTACTTCTATTGTTATGGGTATTCCTCCAACACACACACACATATATATATATATATATATATTATAAAATTAAATAAATAAATATGCTAAATATTGTGCTCATTTAAGGTCCATTCCCAAAAGAGTTACAATATTTTTAAATAGTACTCAATTTTGAGTTTTTATTTTTTTAGATACAATAGTATTTCAAACCTACCGTGTCTACTTTATAATGATTATAAGAGACTTTATTAGTTAAGTTATTTGAAACCCAATAATTTTTATATTGTAATTTATTATGTATGTTCAATTTTATTTTAAATTTTGTTAAGTTCTAAAGATTTAGGATTTTATGTATTTAGAACTCTAATGTGTAATGTTGGCAAACCATGATCAAAACAATATGTTTAGTCTTGTTTAGGCTTGCTCAAAGTTGATTAATTATTTGTAAAACTGGAATCGAGTGATTGCAGATTTATTGGACTAAATCTGTAAGGCTCGATCGATCGAAAATTAGACTCGATCGATCGAACCACGTACAGATTTATTTTTCTGCAGAATTCCAGTTCAGCCCAAACTCTATTTAAACGTCTTGGGGATCAAGTAAAACACTCCTATATATAAGGAAAACCCTAGAACGTTTTTGGGACTTGGAAGAGAGAGATTAGAGTGCCTCTTGTGCCTCCTTTTATTTTTAGGGTTTTGTACCTAATCCTCTCTAAGTCTTTGTTGCTCATATTTGCTGTTTATGTGAATCTCTTGTGAGATCTTAGAGGAGCTTTCCTTCACATAAACTTAGGGTTTTCAAGGTAGAGATATTTTCTACATCTTGATGATCAACAAGGTTGCTGCCATTGAAGATTAAAAGAAAAGCAAGCGGGGAGCTTGTAGCTGATTGAAGAATTCAAGAAAGAAGTAGTCCGTGGATTCGGAGCCTGCACGTGGTCGTGTCAGGAAGTTTTACTGGTGGGTAGCATTAGGAAGTCCAGCGGGGAGCTTGTAGTCCTTCTGTAAGAACTTCAATTCTTTCATAGTGAATTCTGTTATGCCTTGAGGATCGGTGGGTCAAATCCTCTCCAGGTTTTTACCGAGTGGTTTCCTGGGTGATCATATCTTGTGTTTATTTATTTTCCGCTGCTTTATATCTTGATATAATTATTTGATTACTTTAACCTAGAATTGCATAATTTGACTAAGTAACAACTTGGCTAATTAATCTAGGCTACGCAATCTGTGTGTTTAAAGGGTCTAAATTTCCAACAAGTGGTATCAGAGCAGGTAGCTCTTCTGTTTTAGATCTTTTGATCTAAGAGCTGATCCTTGACCCCTGTTGTCATGGATAATTTGAAGTGTCTTTCTGATCATATTTCTGCTTATGCTTCTGCTGATTGTATTGATGCCTGTGATGTTTTGAATAAAAAGGACACTATTGTTTCTGTTGATTTTTTTGATGCTTTTGAAACTCTTCGTAAGGAATTATCTAAATCTTTGAAAATTTCTAAGAAATTTAAAGAAGAGTTAAATAATTCCTTACGAAGAGTTTTAAAAGCATCAAAAAAATCAACAGAAACAATAGTGTCCTTTTTATTCAAAACATCACAGGCATCAATACAATCAGCAGAAGCATAAGCAGAAATATGATCAGAAAGACACTTCAAATTATCCATGACAATAGGGGTCAAGGATCAGCTCTTAGATCAAAAGATCTAAAACAGAAGAGCTACCTGCTCTGATACCACTTGTTGAAAATTTAGACCCCTTAAACACACATATTGCGTAGCCTAGATTAATTAGCAAAGTTGTTACTTAGTCAAATTATGCAATTCTAGGTTAAAGCAATTAAATAATCATATCAAGATATAAAGCAGCGGAAAATAAATAAACACAAGATATGATCACCCAGGAAACCACTCGGTAAAAACCTGGGGAGGATTTGACCCACCGATCCTCAAGGCATAACAGAATTCACTATGAAAGAATTGAAGTTCTTACAGAAGGACTACAAGCTCCCCGCTCGACTTCCTAATGCTACCCACCAGTAAAACTTCCTGACACGACCACGCGCAGGCTCCGAATCCACGGACTACTTCTTTCTTGAATTCTTCAATCAGCTACAAGCTCCCCGCTTGCTTTTCTTTTAATCTTCAATGGCAGCAACCTTGTTGATCATCAAGATGTAGAAAATATCTCTACCTTGAAAACCCTAAGTTTATGTGAAGGAAAGCTCCTCTAAGATCTCACAAGAGATTCACATAAACAGCAAATATGAGTAACAAAGACTTAGAGAGGTTTAGGTACAAAACCCTAAAAATAAAAGGAGGCACAAGAGGCACTCTAATCTCTCTCTTCCAAGTCCCAAAAACGTTCTAGGGTTTTCCTTATATATAGGAGTGTTTTACTTGATCCCCAAGACGTTTAAATAGAGTTTGGGCTGAACTGGAATTCTGCAGAAAAATAAATCTGTACGTGGTTCGATCGATCGAGTCTAATTTTCGATCGATCGAGCCTTACAGATTTAGTCCAATAAATCTGCAATCACTCGATTCCAGTTTTACAAATAATTAATCAACTTTGAGCAAGCCTAAACAAGACTAAACATATTGTTTTGATCATGGTTTGCCAACATTACACATTAGAGTTCTAAATACATAAAATCCTAAATCTTTAGAACCTAACAATCTCCCCCTTTGGCAATCCGTGACAAAACACAAACTAACAGCTCAAAGTTTACAAAGTAAGAGCCCATTACAAAAATAATGCTCATAACAACAAATCCAACCTAACTACTATCCACTAGTTGCAAGTATAGACAGCAGCTCAATTGAATCAACCTGTATATTTCCTGAAACACTAAACAAAATGCATAAACGCATGTGTGGAAAATACAAGTAATCAAAGATAAATTCTTGATTTCACATAGCACAAAATAAAGACATATACCAATGAAGAACTCATAAGTATAAATCAATAAGAAGTGAAACAAGAAACATAAATAAAAACATAAGTAAACTAACTCTCCCCCTAAGTTAGATATAACAAAAAGTTTTTATTTTCAGTTAAAATTGGCTAATCTTGAAAAAGAGGATTTGCTTGTTAGATTAGATGAATCTAATAAAAAGAATGAATTTTTGAGAAATCAAATTTCCTCTCAAGATGAGAAGATGAAAACCTTGGAACAAGAGTTAGCTGAATCTAAAGCTAAACTTGAAAATTTGATTAGTACCAAGTCTGCTGATGATAACAGAATTGTTTCTGTTTCTCTTAAGCCTAAAACTGAAAAAGTTTATATCCCTCCTTTTAAGAGGAATAATAAAGAGAAGGCTTATTTTGCTAGGTTAGACAAAGGTAAAAGTTCTGATGTTGACGCTGAAGTTTCTAAACCTAAGTCTAAATCTACTGTTAGAGAACATAATAAATCTGTTTGTGTGCCTACTTGTCACCGTTGTGGTGTTGTTGGTCATATTAGACCAAACTGTTCTTTGTTGAGGCAAAAACCAAAATCTGAGACTAGATTTGCCGTTAGGGATACTGATGTTCCTAAATTTGTTCCTGTTTGTCACTTTTGTGGTGTCTCCGGTCACATTCGTCCTAATTGTCATAAAATGAAATTTAAGCATTCTGTATGTCAATCTAGGATATGTGATGATATTTCTCCTGCCATAAGTCCATATAAATTATTTCATATGCTTTTGAAAAATTTGAGCTTGTTGGCTTGTGAAAGGAACTTGCAGGATTTTAGTCTTTCTCAGAAGATTGGTGTAGTTCCTCAAATACACTCCACTTCTCATGGATTTTCACCTACAAAGCCGAAGAATCGTGCTATATGGGTGAGAAAAGATTCTCCAAAGTGAGTGTTGCTAACTTGTCCTTGATTTAATTCTTTCAATTAATTGTGGACATGTTTTGTTTTTGTTTTTAGTTGTTTTGTTTTTTTAGGTTGTTTTTATTTTCTTTTAAAAAAAAAAATCCAAAAACATTGAAAAATTCTCAAAAAGACAAAAATATTTTATTTTGTGTCTTGTTTTATTTTTCTTGAGGATTACATGAGTTTTAATATCTCTCTTGATTTAGAACATGCCTGACATTGTGGAGAAACTTGAATAGTTTGTACTAAGCTATTTTTGATTTTGAATGAGTATGTACTAGTTTGTACATGTACTCCAGGGTTAATTAAGAAATTGATTTTTCTTGTTTGTGTACCCTTTATAGCTTAGTTTTGCACTGTCATGCATTGCATTTGCATTGTTCATTTAGCATAATATGTGCTTTTTTGTTTTTGGTTATAAAGTTTGTTAAAACCAAAAAGATTTTTGTGTTTTGTATTATATATCTTGAATTTATAATCAAGGATTGGTCATATTATCTTTACATAACATGTTTATGTACCTTGTTTAGCTTTGATAAGCTTATTTATTGCATTTTACTAGTTGAAGTTTTGTAGTGCATGTTGTGTGGGAAAGATATTTATGGTGTTTATCACTTTGTCTTAATCTTGAAGTCACATGTTATTTGACTGTCGGACTTGATCCTTTTGAGAAAGGCGTAAATAACCATCTCACCACTGTTCACTAGCCAATCATGAACACCTTAGTGCATATCATAAGATTCTGTGCTCGAGAAAGTGTAGCACATGCACAAAAAGAACATAAGGTGTAGCCTCAATTAAATTAAAACTAGTGTGTACTATTAGGCTTGATGCCAATTCACTTAATTCAAACCGATGTGTACTATTAGGCTGAATGCCATCTCATACAAATAAGAGGCAAAAATGCAAGAAACTTACATGATTGCAAGCTTTTGTTCTATGAGATGTGGGAGTTATATGATGTAACTCTTTAGGTGATAGTCTCTTTTAAATTCTATGTGATGAATTTTGTAGACTTTGTGATTGATTTCTATTCACATATCACCTCACATGTATCTCAAGTTTTTGCTAGTTGCACACACTACACAAGTTACTCTTTGATAAACTTGATACATTTTATTGTGTGTGATCTTGTTGTGGCCATCCAAGATTAAAAGTTCCTTGATCTTAATGCAAAATGTGTTTCAAGTTTGAAAAATTTGAAAATATCTTGAGATTTGTGCAGAACATATTTGTTGCTTAAGAAAATTTCAATGGGAGAATGATTGAAACTTGTTTTTGAGAAAATTGGGTTTAAAATTTGGGTTTTTGAAAAAGCATTCAATCTCATACTTATGCATTTTGCATTTGTTGTCTAATGCTTTGAGGAGTTGTTTTCAAAATTAGGTTTGTGTTTTTCAAAACTGTGTTTTTTCTAAAAAATTTTGTGAGCCTCTGCCCAGTTCGATCGATCGAATGTATTTTTCGATCAATCGAAAGTCGCGAATCAAGTTTTTTTAAAAAAGGGTTTGTTCTTGATCTGAATTGGGGCTTTTGTGAAATTGAGTTGAATTTGATGAAATTGGCTTGTTGTATTGATGAAATTAAGCATTATACTCTGTGAGTTGTGTTATGTGATGCTCAATTCATCAATTTGTTTAAAAATTCAACAAGTGATTTTCAAATTTTTAGGTTTTTGTTAGAAACTCTATGCTCAAACCAATTTTGTCAATTTAATCTCAATTGAACTTAATCGCTCACTGCATTAGTACATGCATCATGGCATTGTAATTGTTTCATGCATCATATAGAATTTTATTCTATTGATTTTTGTGCTAACTTGTAGTCTGCCCTTGGTTTGTGTTTAGGATTCACATGCATTGCATTGATTTCTGTATCCATTTTGCAGTTTTGCAGTCATATCTCTCATTGTTTTCATACATAGCATGCATACACTTTGCTAAATTGGGTACTCAACTTGATCTAAAAATTGATTGATTAATTTTTGAGTTACGTACTTTCTAGTATATGCTATTTTTATGTGTGAATTGTAGAAAATATTTTTCTTTAGAGATATGATGGATAATCAATGTGCATATATTTTCTCTACTCATGCAACTGTTTATGGGTCACATAATGCCATGTTTGCATTTTATTGAAAGAGAGAATATTTTTTCTTCATGTGTATCCTCACCTTAGTTTTTAATTTTGGTTTGTGTGTTTTTAACTTTGGTCCTGCTGGTGAGGATGTTCCTGATCCTGTTGGTGATGCTGCTGCTGTTGCTGTTTTTCCCCCCACCCCCTTTATTTTTCCCCAAAACTGTTTTCCCACAACTTGTTGTGTTTTTCCTATTTTTATAGGGGGAGAAAAGTTTTTTTTACCTATGTTGTTCATAGGGGGAGCTGTCTCTATTTTCTATAGAATTGAATTGTTTTGTGTCCCTTTGATTCTCTATTTTCTCTTATCCTTTATTACGTATGTTGACTGTTTACTCTTTGTATGAGTTGTCTTTGTCAATACGTGACAAAAAGGGGGAGAAATTATTGATTTATGGGAATCATGTTTGTCATGTTTAGGGGGAGTTGAAATTATTTTTGAAAGGGAAGAAAATAAAAACTTTTTGTTATATCTAACTTAGGGGGAGAGTTAGTTTACTTATGTTTTTATTTATGTTTCTTGTTTCACTTCTTATTGATTTATACTTATGAGTTCTTCATTGGTATATGTCTTTATTTTGTGCTATGTGAAATCAAGAATTTATCTTTGATTACTTGTATTTTCCACACATGCGTTTATGCATTTTGTTTAGTGTTTCAGGAAATATACAGGTTGATTCAATTGAGCTGCTGTCTATACTTGCAACTGGTGGATAGTAGTTAGGTTGGATTTGTTGTTATGAGCATTATTTTTGTAATAGGCTCTTACTTTGTAAACTTTGAGCTGTTAGTTTGTGTTTTGTCACGGATTGCCAAAGGGGGAGATTGTTAGGTTCTAAAGATTTAGGATTTTATGTATTTAGAACTCTAATGTGTAATGTTGGCAAACCATGATCAAAACAATATGTTTAGTCTTGTTTAGGCTTGCTCAAAGTTGATTAATTATTTGTAAAACTGGAATCGAGTGATTGCAGATTTATTGGACTAAATCTGTAAGGCTCGATCGATCGAAAATTAGACTCGATCGATCGAACCACGTACAGATTTATTTTTCTGCAGAATTCCAGTTCAGCCCAAACTCTATTTAAACGTCTTGGGGATCAAGTAAAACACTCCTATATATAAGGAAAACCCTAGAACGTTTTCGGGACTTGGAAGAGAGAGATTAGAGTGCCTCTTGTGCCTTCTTTTATTTTTAGGGTTTTGTACCTAAACCTCTCTAAGTCTTTGTTGCTCATATTTGCTGTTTATGTGAATCTTTTGTGAGATCTTAGAGGAGCTTTCCTTCACATAAACTTAGGGTTTTCAAGGTAGAGATATTTTCTACATCTTGATGATCAACAAGGTTGCTGCCATTGAAGATTAAAAGAAAAGCAAGCGGGGAGCTTGTAGCTGATTGAAGAATTTAAGAAAGAAGTAGTCCGTGGATTCGGAGCCTGCGCGTGGTTGTGTCAGGAAGTTTTACTGGTGGGTAGTATTAGGAAGTCGAGCGGGGAGCTTGTAGTCCTTCTGTAAGAACTTCAATTCTTTCATAGTGAATTCTGTTATGCCTTGAGAATCGGTGGGTCAAATCCTCCCCAGGTTTTTACCGAGTGGTTTCCTGGGTGATCATATCTTGTGTTTATTTATTTTCCGCTGCTTTATATCTTGATATGATTATTTGATTGCCTTAACCTAGAATTGCATAATTTGACTAAGTAACAACTTGGCTAATTAATCTAGGCTACGCAATCTGTGTGTTTAAGGGGTCTAAATTTCCAACAAATTTCATCTTGCAAAATCATTTCAATTTGTATATTATTAATGTTACCTCATGCTTCTAAGTATACTACGAATTTATACAAACTAAATTTTCCTATTAAAGCATATTGATATGATGATTGTAGTAAATTAAACTAAGATTAAGTCCTAACTATCTCATACACAATAGCTTTCTTGTTCAATGCACTTATTTCTGTGCACATATTAGCTACTAGTTCTAACAATAAAATAAAGTATAGCTAAAAAACCACACATTATAATCACGATTATTGGTGGCAAATCCTTCCAATTTAATAATCCTCACAAAACACCATGCTTCGCAGACATGAGCAATGTGTGTATAACATGTTTCCATTTTGGGATTAGTCTAAGATTCAATAATACCGACAATAAGTATATAAGAGTAGGAGGAAATAATTGGCCGGAAATTTCGGACAAATTAAATTTCTTGTGGACCATGAATTTTGCTATTATTACAAACACTTCAACATAGAAGAACTTTATAAGATATAAATTTAAGGGTAAAACTTAGATACAGTACCTTACATACTGTTTCTTATGTACCCTTTTTAAAATTCAGACATCTGACTAATTCAATTATTCTTGCTAACGCCGTTAATACTATTTATTTCTCTATTTTTTTTCTTTCGTTCTTTTTTTATCTCTCTCTAACTAAAAACAAACCCATTTAGAAGGCTAAAGACCCACAAGGAAACCCAGACCCTAACCTATCTAGCTTTTTATACTCTTGAACTTCTAAATTTTTAAAGAAATTAAAATTTCAACATTTCATTTTTGTTTTTCTGACTCGTCGTCCAGGAAAATAGATCAGATTCTTTTGGAATAGAACATTTAAGAGAAGCCAAGATGTTTTACAACCCTTTGGGTCAAAGACATTGAGAAATCTTTGATGCTTTTGGTAAAAAATTCCCTCCATATCAAAATGGCGTTCAGACTTGAGAGCCTTTTGCTTTCTTCAAGTAGTGGCGTAGTTTTGGTTCTGTCATTGATTCTCAGTGGCTAAGACCACTTTATCGTTTGGGAAGTTGAGATCTGGATTTCTTAAAAAAAT
Organism: Quercus variabilis; assembly: GCA_030445155.1. Taxonomy (NCBI): domain Eukaryota; kingdom Viridiplantae; phylum Streptophyta; class Magnoliopsida; order Fagales; family Fagaceae; genus Quercus; species Quercus variabilis. The sequence goes on from CP129453.1 coordinate 49,604,491, forward strand.
TTGAAATCGAGAAAGTGTGAGAAGTTAGAGAGGCTGGGATTATGGTTTTTCCAACAGGTTTTCTAACTTTGTTTTAAGCACATCTATGGAACGAAAAAAAAAAAAAAGCAGAGGATGAGGTTAACGGTCTGGGTTTTCTTGTGGGTCTTTAGCCTTCTATAAAGGGGTTTGTTTTTAGTTACAGAGAGAGATAAAAAAGAACGAAAGAAAGAAACAGAAAAATAAATAGTATTAAGCGTTAGCAAGAATTATTGAATTAGACAGGTGTCTAAATTTTAAAAAGAGTACTTAAAGAACAATATGTAAAATATTGTATTTAAGTTTTGCCCTAAATATAATACGGAGGCCATGCTCTTTCATGTATCGCAACTAGTAGTAATTCTTGTACTCCTTCAATTTTCTCGTAATCAATCATATCATATCACATTATGCTACAAGTTAGTGATGAAAAGATCGAACTCCCTACGCTTGGCACCCTTATCGCCGATTCCAATGCTGTAACTGCTGTCCACCACCTCGACTGAAACAGTAGGAAATCAATTGCATATCTCTTAGTTTTTATATATATGAAGTAAATTAAAAATTAATTTAACCATTATTTTTTCTTGGAAATGATTTTGCAGTTACTAAGGTTTTTATACATACTAGGGTGAATCACACTAGGGTGAATGAGTGAATGATTGTAGGTACCTTCTCAGCAAGTTCCAACAAACTAGGGTGAATCACACCTATCGGGAAGCAAACAAGGCAGCTGATGGACTGGCAAAGAAGGGATGTATGCAACAAGAAGATTTTGTTATTTTGTTTTATCCCCCTACCCCTGATATTGTAGCTTTTGTTAATGATGATGCCACTGGTCTGTATTATGTATGGCGTGTAGCCAACACTGTGCCTTTCATGGCTTTCTAAGTTTAATAAAATCCCTCTTAACCAAAAAAAAAAAAAGGTTTTTATACATACTATATAAATATAATCGACATATGTTTTTACATGACAATGCCGTAATGGTTAAATTATGGCACTAGCGACAATCACGATGTTTTTTCCTGGCAAGTCTTTGGAGACTTTGCATAGTATGGTCTCTTTTCTTTAATTGTTTTTAAAATACAATTTATTTTTATTTTTTGCTAATTTAAAATACAATTTATTAGATATTTGCTGATGATTCAATTACATTTTATCTCTTGACTTTTAAAAGCATACACTGCTTATATCTTTTACATTGATATATTTGTTCACGATTTTAGTTGTCTTTAAGATGGTGTAAAACTATGTAAAATAGTTTATATGCAACATATTTAACCCTTTTTTTAAGGTTCACTACACTGAACTAAAGTACAATTTATATTCATTTTATTGTTGAAGTATAGTACTATAACCATCAATTTGGAAGGAATTGACGGTGTCAATCAAAACATATCATCTGCGGCAAAATAATAATTTAAGCTATTTACTAGAATCCTAACAAAATTAAAAATTAAAAATGAAAGTTCAAAATTAAATTTATACATGCCACCAGACCTCACCGTCTCTTACATAATATTTTTATTAAATTTACTTAATTCAACTGGACGAATACATGCACAGAAGGAAAAAAAAATTACAATTCTAAATTTTTGGCTATCAATAATGCATGAAATTTTTATTATAATTTTATAGTGAGATAGGAGATAGAATACAAAGAAACTCACCCTTTCCGGTGTATTTATAACAACAGTTGATTGAACAGGAACCAGTGCCTGCAATAGATATATAATGAAATCAAGATAGAGTCAAAACAGCACAAATTCTTTTTTAGATAACAACACAATTGAATTGATTGGACAATTAGCAAGCATTTATATAATTAGACTTAGCAAATTGTCGATTGTTAGATTCAGGCATGAGTTATCCGGGCATGGGTTAGGGAAACTGATTCTTATTTATTTTGTAAAAAATACTAAAGTTAATACAAATTTTACTATAAAAATTTACAAACTGATGTTACAATGAATAAAATTAGTATAACTTTAACAAGATAATAAATAAGTTTTTGAAGTAGTTTTTGTCTGGACCTAGCCTTTGATAATCAAGTCAACTAGTTTTATTTTTTTTATAAGACAAGTCAACTATTCATGACCTCTTTATAAAATAATTTAAAAAGAAAAACTTAAATAGTAGTAGAGTACTTCCTTTTTTTATCCTTTCTTTTCAAATAAATAAAATAACAATGAAAGCACTCAAATATAAAAATTGGATTCTTCGCAAAAAAATATAAAAATTGGGCAAGACATAAATTCTTAAATTTATGATTCATTAATTAATTTTAATAATCTAAAAGCCTAATAATTTCACAAAACAAGGAAAGAAAATGGATGTATAAAACATATGTAAAACATTAACTAAAGTTAAATTATCTATAAAAATAACTTTAGAAGAAAAATCTATAACAAATTTACTAAAAATTAATTACTCAATCTTAATAGTAGATTTGACACTAAAAATATTCCTATATAATCATTACACGTAAATTTAACAAATAATATCATTAGCAATTTCATATACAGTATTAAAAATTTAAGCAATTCATATATATATATATATATATATATTTGTTTAAATTAAGTTATTCATATATAATTTTGTTTATTGACAGCCCTTAAGTAGGTGATTTTGTCTTTTTCTATCAATAAACAATTTACTTATCATTGAAATCTTTTTAGATAAATTACATTATTTTTTAGGAAACTTGTATTTTAGAGGTACTTTTTAAAGTTTGAACTCTATAGTTTAAAAAGTTTCATAATTAAACATAAAGTTCAAGAATGTTTCAAATCAAACCTTATAGTTTTTGTACATTAAATTTTAATCCTAAATGTTTTTGTTAAAAATATTAAGAAGTGTCAATTGATTGAATTAATTAATAGTACAATTTTTAAATGTTTAGGATTGGATGAAACCAAACATTAATTTAAGGCACAAAGTTAATTTAAAATGCAATTTGATTCAAAATTTTTAGGGGGAAAAGTGAATACAGTAATATTTCCTCACCTGATTCAGATCTGGCAAACCAGGAGGAGGCCCTTTCTTGGAGCGCAGCCACACGTAGCTATCCAAGAAAAAACCATGGTCGTGCTGCTGCCTGTACTTCTGTGTGCTATAGCTATCCAATTTGGCACGCTGTGCAGCACTGGCACCCCACACTCCTTGTTTTCATGATGTAGTACAATGTGAGGACTTCCCAGAAATCCAGCAAACCGTCGTGGTTGCGGTCCAAATAATGGTAAAAGTTGGGGTCTGCCCAATTGTAGCCGTATTGCATGAAAAACTGGATGAACTCGTCGTAGCTGACTCGACCATTTCCATTCGAATCCATGGAATTGAAGAAGTCCAACGCTTTATTCTAAAGATCCGTGTTACTATTGTTATAATAAGCTTGAGCGGCCATGTGTAACTCTTCCATCGCCATGTCAAGACCTTTGATGAGTACGTTGCTCTAGTTTTTTTGGGCTTTTTTACAGGGAGGTGAGGACTTGAGAGAGAAGGCAAATTTTTGTGTTGAATTTATAGTATACTACAGCCCATTTGGAACTGGGATTTCATAAAATTGAAATGCATTTTTTTTTTTTTTTTTTAAATTATGTCATAACTTGCAATGTTTTCTGCTATTGTTGCCAACTACAATTCAAACCGCCTTTCATTAATGTTGCCGGCTTAGTTAGCTAGTAGTGTCGAAGTCCATTATTAGACTGAAGAGCTTTTCTTTCACGCACCGTGACTTAATTCCTCCCATCATTTTACATGACTAGGTCCTGTGGACCAATGTTGTCTGCAGTAATAGATTTGAGCTATACGCAGTGGAGTTAATTTGCAGCGTTGAGAGGATCCTGCTTCCTTCAAGAAGGCGAAAACTTGTAAAACTATGACCTGGTTTAATAGTGTGCAAACTACAAATCTAGTTGACTAACTGGGTCTTGGCATGCATTACGCATGTGGACTAACAGGTTAATTACTATATCGAATTTTGAGTTCTTTTTTAGTAGTTTGATTTTATGATTTTTTTTTTCTTTTGATTTTGGTATTTGATTTGCAGTTAACAAGATATTGATGGAATTTTTGACTGATTGTAGAAACCAACCATTAATTTTTAGGGTCTGTTTGGATACCACTTATTACTGAAAACTAAAAATAATATAACAAAATAATTTTTAAATGTGTAAATAATATCGTGGAACCCAATTTTTAAAAAAAATTTGTTGAAATCCAAACTTGCGAGTCCCGTAAATAGTGCACGGGACCCACACAAAAAACATAGCCCATTCACATACGAAACGCGTTTTGTATCCAAACTAACACTTAGAAGAATGACAATAAGTTGTGTTTGGATGACAACATTTGGATTTGGATTTGAATTTAGATTTGAAATCTGATTGGATTTGGATCAAATCCAAATCCTTCTTTTTTCAAATTACTTAAACAAAAAAGTTTTTTTCAAATTACTTAGAATTTAGGATCAAATCCAAATCCATAACATTCAAACAGACCATTAGGATCAGGCAAAATTATTGGTGCCTTGTACCTTCTCGTATAGTAACCTAACCTCCAAACTTAATTTCAAGGTTCTAAAGAGTGTTTTTTTTTTTTTAATGTAATTTTCTATTTTTTAGAATGTAATATGTATTCAAAGCATTATAATTTTGTCCTTGATTTATAAAGAAAAAGCTATGTAATTTTCATTTTTGGTGAAATTTGATGTGGTTTTTGAGGGATTTTTTGGGTTAAAGTTGATGTGGCCACCAGATAGTAGATAGATATTTCCAACCAAATGTAAAAAAAAATAAAAAAATAAAAAAACTATCCCAAGTTCTTATAAAAAACTACCCCATATCATATTAAAAAAAATAAAAAGCCATTCAAAAAGACAAAAAAACCAACTGCAACTCCATGGAAAAAAAAAATTCCTCTTTCATTGGTTCCTTTCTTCTCTTTTCTAACGATGTGGTTCCCCAAACTGCAAATCCACAATATTTCCTCAATTTCATTTTTGTTTTTTCATCACATTTATAACGGACATTATTTTCTTCCGCATTCTCTATTTCATATATTGAATTTTTCTCAATGGTCAAGTGTTTTCCTATCAAAATATTCGCCTTTGAACAAAATTTATATTCTAGTTTTTCAACTAGATATATTTTGAATGCATAACTCTATGACCTTTACAGAAAATTTGGTTATGAAAGTAAAATTATGAGGCTAAACCTCAAAAAATAAAAATAAAAAGCCTCGTTGCATGTGTTAGTTCATAGTTCATAGTTGCCCCTTAAACTTATGAATTTCGCCCCTCCCCCTCCCCTTATATAATAATTTCTAATTTTGTTCTTTTCTGTTTTATTTTGCTGAATTTTTAATGTAATTTTTGTGGTATATTTGTTTATATCATAATTATAATTGATATACTATCAAATCTTTTATTCGTCAAAATTATTTTTTTATTGAAAATATCAAAATTATTTTGAAAAATAGAAACAATTTTTTTCGTATTTTATCAATGTCTTCTAAAGTTTGCAACCTAAAAAAAAAAAAAAAAAAAAAAAAAAAAAAACCAAAGATAGGGGGGAAAAAATGAAAATAAAGAAGCTAGGGAGAAGTAAAGAAAATTATTGTTTCTAGTGATATATACGTATTGTAGGGGCTCCTTTTTCGGAGGTGGGCCCCCGACAATGAATTTGTAGAGAGTGGGGCAAAGGGTTTGGCTCCGGCCGGCCCTTCGCCGGTCTTCTTCGCACTTCTCGCTATTTGCTCTACGCCTGGGGTTGCTCCTCGGCTGGGGTCCGAGGAGGCCCCCCTCCCTACAGGGGGGCTCTTTGCCTTATATACCCTCTTTGGCTCGATCCTGGCCATACAGCTGTTGGCCATCCGGGCTAATGGCTCAGGACTTGTCCCATCAGACAGGTTCTTTCCCATCCTGGGGCTGCTGCCTCCAAGGTTTTTCAGTGAAGGGTCTTGTCAGCATTAATGGAACCTGGAGGGCTAGGCAGAATCGTTAAGTGTGGATGTGACCACCTGCAGTAGGTCTGCCCCCTACCTAGATTAGACTAGGTGTGCCGAGGATGGGTGTGTCCTCGGCTCGGGCCTTGGGAGGACCAAAACCTTTGGGCCGACCGTCTGGGAGGTTGCCTTCCTCGGCTTGGGCCCTGGGCCTGCCTAAAGGTGGGCCGGGGGTTCTGGGTCCTCGGGCCCCACAATAGCCCCTCAAAACCCTGCTGCACGTATCCTCGGACGGGGAGGAGGGTTTTGCAAACCTCGGCCCCTATGGTCCGGACGGTCGTTGGTCGGCTGGTTCTCCCTTGAGTGGTTGGATCGACCCTTAGGCTCTTCATTGGGCAGTCAGTTTCTTCACGGGAATAGGCCTTCGGACCGAGCAGTACTTTGGCTTTGTCGTAAATGGATAGCTCCCCGTACGCAGTTGCTGCCTTAAGTACGAGTGGCCAGCTCCCCGTAGGCTTGAGTCCAAGGACCATGCAAGACCTAGGTACAGTTGCTGCCATCGTTTCCAAGTGGCTAGCTCCCCATAGGCTTGAGTCCGTAGACCATGCAAGACCTAGGTACAGTTGCTGCCTTTAGTACGAGTGGTCAGCTCCCCGTAGGCTTGAGTCCGAGGACCATGCAAGACCTAGGTACTATTGCCGCCATCGTTTCCAAGTGGCTAGCTCCCCATAGGCTTGAGTCCGTAGACCATGCAAGACCTAGGTACAGTTGCTGCCTTAAGTACGAGTGGTCAGCTCCCCGTAGGCTTGAGTCCGAGGACCATGCAAGACCTAGGTACAGTTGCTGCCATCGTTTCCAAGTGCCTAGCTCCCTATAGGCTTGAGTCCGTAGACCATGCAAGACCTAGGTACAGTTGCTGCCTTAAGTACGAGTGGTCAGCTCCCCGTAGGCTTGAGTCCGAGGACCATGCAAGACCTAGGTACAGTTGCTGCCATCGTTTCCAAGTGGCTAGCTCCCTATAGGCTTGAGTCCGTAGACCATGCAAGACCTAGGTACAGTTGTTGCCTTAAGTACGAGTGGTCAGCTCCCCGTAGGCTTGAGTCCGAGGACCATGCAAGACCTAGGTACAGTTGCTGCCATCATTTCCAAGTGGCTAGCTCCCCATAGGCTTGAGTCCGTAGACCATGCAAGACCCAGGTACAGTTGCTGCCTTTAGTACGAGTGGTCAGCTCCCCGTAGGCTTGAGTCCGAGGACCATGCAAGACCTAGGTACAGTTGCTGCCATCGTTTCCAAGTGGCTAGCTCCCCATAGGCTTGAGTCCGTAGACCATGTAAGACCTAGGTACAGTTGCTGCCTTTAGTACGAGTGGTCAGCTCCCCGTAGGCTTGAGTCCGAGGACCATGCAAGACCTAGGTACAATTACCGCCATCGTTTCTAAGTGGCTAGCTCCCATAGGCTTGAGTCCGTAGACCATGCAAGACCTAGGTACAGTTGCTGCCTTAAGTACGAGTGGTCAGCTCTCCGTAGGCTTGAGTCCGAGGACCATGCAAGACCTAGGTACAGTTGCTGCCATCGTTTCCAAGTGGCTAGCTCCCCATAGGCTTGAGTCCGTAGACCATGTAAGACCTAGGTACAGTTGCTGCCTTTAGTACGAGTGGTCAGCTCCCCGTAGGCTTGAGTCCGAGGACCATGCAAGACCTAGGTACAATTGCCGCCATCGTTTCCAAGTGGCTAGCTCCCCATAGGCTTGAGTCCGTAGACCATGCAAGACCTAGGTACAGTTGCTGCCTTAAGTACGAGTGGTCAGCTCCCCGTAGGCTTGAGTCCGAGGACCATGCAAGACCTAGGTACAGTTGCTGCCATCGTTTCCAAGTGGCTAGCTCCCCATAGGCTTGAGTCCGTAGACCATGCAAGACCTAGGTACAGTTGCTGCCTTAAGTACGAGTGGTCAGCTCCCCGTAGGCTTGAGTCCGAGGACCATGCAAGACCTAGGTACAGTTGCTGCCATCGTTTCCAAGTGGCTAGCTCCCCATAGGCTTGAGTCCGTAGACCATGCAAGATCCAGGTACAGTTGCTGCCTTTAGTACGAGTGGTCAGCTCCCCGTAGGCTTGAGTCTGAGGACCATGCAAGACCTAGGTACAGTTGCTGCCATCGTTTCCAAGTGGCTAGCTCCCCATAGGCTTGAGTCCGTAGACCATGCAAGACCCAGGTACAGTTGCTGCCTTTAGTACGAGTGGTCAGCTCCCCGTAGGCTTGAGTCCGAGGACCATGCAAGACCTAGGTACAATTGCCGCCATCGTTTCCAAGTGGCTAGCTCCCCATAGGCTTGAGTCCGTAGACCATGCAAGACCTAGGTACAGTTGCTACCTTAAGTACGAGTGGTCAGCTCCCCGTAGGCTTGAGTCCGAGGACCATGCAAGACCTAGGTACAATTGCCGCCATCGTTTCCATATGGGCCCCGAGCGTGAGGACACAGTGTTCACCTCTTTGGGCAACTCAGTCTCACGTCGGGTAGGGGTCCATCCCCCTAGCCCCTTGTAGGATGTTGGAGCAAGAGTCATCGTACCACGATTGCACGGTTGCCTTCAATAGGATTTCGTCCTCGGATCCGAGGACTTCGTTTTTGGTAGGGGGTCGTCCTCGGGTCTTTTCCGTGAGCTGTTTTTCCTCAGGTCGGCTTGTGACGTCGCACGTGGGGCTGATCCTGCCTCTGGTTCGTGCTCCTCATCTTTCTGGTTTACGAGGCGTCGCTTGGCCTTCCGCGCTTGCTGTTTGACGCTTCGGTGTCCGTAACGCGCCTCCATTAATGCCCTCGTGAATCAACACGCAGCAGGCAGCTGGCAATCCCCTTGGAATTGGGTGGGAATTAATTTCCCTCGACAATTCCCTTTCGAATTCCGCGCGGTTCAGCTCCCGCCGGTTTTCGCCCTCCATAAAAGGCGTTCTGGGGGGAGCGTTTCTCCTCATTCAATGAATTCTCCCCCACAATCAGACGTATACACTTTCGCCCTCTTGAGTCCCTTTGATACCGCCACCAGGGTTGTGACCGCAGTTAGGAGACCTGGAGCCAAGTGCCGCCGTGGCCGCAGTCCCCACTGGGCTGCCGGCGCGGCAGAGTTTAGGCGTAACACTGGCCGAGTCTCTCATGGTGGCCAGGGGGGACGTCGTTGAAATACCTAACGTCTTCCCCCAGAGCGCACCTCCGACGAAGGGGGCACGCGAACTCTCGTCATGGCTGGTGCCCGAGTATTGCCGTCTCCGACGGTCAATGCTCGTGTAGTTCGGAGGGGGTCGAGGAAACATCATGAGGGAGGGTGTTCCGAGGTCTAGGGGCTCCTCACTTTGTTCAAGCTTTGGTTAGAAGGTGAGCCAGCCCCTAGCCCCCCTTCCCGTGCTTTTACTGTCCAGTTCTCCCATTCTCTGGACGCTGGTAAAAGCACGGCTTGACACTTCCTTCATTCCTGACATTAATTCTTTGCGAGCCTCTTGCCCGGCCAGTTCCAACACCGGTCCGCCTGAGCCTCCGATTGTAGGATTAGTCAGTAGGAATTTTTGTAAAACACGCCTGTCTGAGCCTCTGATTGTATTTGTAGCTTTTTCTTTTATGAAATAATGAGAATTGTAGTACTTGTAATCTCTTGTAATCTCTTCCGAATCAATAAAGGATTTTCTTTTATTTGTTGCTGAGTTCGCACTGCTATTCTTCTCTTCCTCTTTCTTTTTCTTTCTCTTCCTTTTTCTTTTTCTTTTCTTTGCACCGCCAACTTCTGAGTAGCAACTGCTTTAGAATGATCGCCGGTTGCGCCGGTCGGCGCGCTAACCCTTCCCACAGACGACGCCAATTGTAGGGGCTCCTTTTTCGGAGGTGGGCCCCCGACAATGAATTTGTAGAGAGTGGGGCAAAGGGTTTGGCTCCGGCCGGCCCTTCGCCGGTCTTCTTCGCACTTCTCGCTATTTGCTCTACGCCTGGGGTTGCTCCTCGGCTGGGGTCCGAGGAGGCCCCCCTCCCTACAGTGGGGCTCTTTGCCTTATATACCCTCTTTGGCTCGATCCTGGCCTTACAGCTGTTGGCCATCCGGGCTAATGGCTCAGGACTTGTCCCATCAGACAGGTTCTTTCCCATCCTGGGGGCTGCTGCCTCCAAGGTTTTTCAGTGAAGGGTCTTGTCAGCATTAATGGAACCTGGAGGGCTAGGCAGAATCGTTAAGTGTGGATGTGACCACCTGCAGTAGGTCTGCCCCCTACCTAGATTAGACTAGGTGTGCCGAGGATGGGTGTGTCCTCGGCTCGGGCCTTGGGAGGACCAAAACCTTTGGGCCGACCGTCTGGGGAGGTCGCCTTCCTCGGCTTGGGCCCTGGGCCTGCCTAAAGGTGGGCCGGGGGTTCTAGGTCCTCGGGCCCCACACGTATAATTTACTTTCATTCATAAAATTTGGTGTAAAAGCAATCAAATTTTGTGAGCTTCGGGAAATAAATTTTGGTATAAAAAAAATATGAATTTTTATTCATTTGAAAAAAATTAAAAACAAACAAAATATAATATCTTTGTGAGTTTTTTTTTTTTTTTTTTTGGTGGGTGGGGGGGGGGGGGGGGGGCGGGGTTGAATAACTATATCACTCATGAATGAATGATTTTATTTATTTATTTCTACTATTTGTCTGAAGTTTGTTTTTCAATTAGTTTAATTAGTAAGGTTTTTTTGTCATCGAATAAGATATTTAGGCTTTAAATCTCATCTACACCATAAAGTAATTGGTAACTTGATGATCAAAGCAATTATTATTAAGTGTCATAAGTTGAAATTCTATTATATCTACTTAAAAAAAAAGTGTAAATATAATAATATGCTTGAGTACATACATCTGTATGTAAATTTCTGTTTTCTTGGAATCAATTATCAAATCTTGAGTCCACCACTCTTAAATCTTAATGCATAAACAAGCTTTAGAACACATGTAGGTTCTAGGATTTAATGTTGTGCGATACTTTCCATGGTTAAGATTAAAATTAAAAAAAAAAAAATTAATTTCTAATCTCATTTTCTGAGTTAAGAAAAGTTTTAACTTCTTATCATTTTTACTTTCCTTATTCAAATCTTATGCCCTAAATGGCAACTTAAAATGTTGTCTGCTAGTGTGTGTCCAAGTCCGGTTTTACTGAACCTCTTTTATTTATTTATTTATTTTTTTTCACGCAGATTGAGCCATTTCCTCCATGAGCAAGGTGTTAGTCTAGTGGTGACTCCGAGAATTTTTCTCAGGATGTTTCTTAAGAAGCATAATTTTTTCAATGACGGCTCTAGAAATTTTTCCCAAATGTATTGTTGTTTAGTTGTTTCATTAATTTGTTTGTCTTTTATAAACTATAATTTGTTATATTGTTGTTTCATTAATTATAAAATTATTGTGGGGCCCGAGGACCCAGAACCCCCGGCCCACCTTTAGGCAGGCCCAGGGCCCAAGCCGAGGAAGGCGACTTCCCCAGACGGTCGGCCCAAAGGTTTTGGTCCTCCCAAGGCCCGAGCCGAGGACACACCCATCCTCGGCACACCTAGTCTAATCTAGGTAGGGGCCAGACCTACTGCAGGTGGTCACATCCACACTTAACGATTCTGCCTAGTCCTCCAGGTTCCATTAATGCTGACAAGACCCTTCACTGAAAAACCTTGGAGGCAGCAGCCCCCAGGATGGGAAAGAACCTGTCTGATGGGACAAGTCCTGAGCCATTAGCCCGGATGGCCAACAGCTGTAAGGCCAGGATCGAGCCAAAGAGGGTATATAAGGCAAAGAGCCCTCCTGTAGGGAGGGGGGCCTCCTCGGACCCCAGCCGAGGAGCAACCCCAGGCGTAGAGCAAATAGCGAGAAGTGCGAAGAAGACCGGCGAAGGGCCGGCCGGAGCCAAACCCTTTGCCCCACTCTCTACAAATTCATTGTCGGGGGCCCACCTCCGAAAAAGGAGCCCCTACAATTGGCGCCGTCTGTGGGAAGGGTTAGCGCGCCGACCGGCGCAACCGGCGATCATTCTAAAGCAGTTGCTACTCAGAAGTTGGCGGTGCAAAGAAAAGAAAAAGAAAAAGGAAGAGAAAGAAAAAGAAAGAGGAAGAGAAGAATAGCAGTGCGAACTCAGCAACAAATAAAAGAAAATCCTTTATTGATTCGGAAGAGATTACAAGAGATTACAAGTACTACAATTCTCATTATTTCATAAAAGAAAAAGCTACAAATACAATCAGAGGCTCAGACAGGCGTGTTTTACAAAAATTCCTACTGACTAATCCTACAATCGGAGGCTCAGGCGGACCGGTGTTGGAACTGGCCGGGCAAGAGGCTCGCAAAGAATTAATGTCAGGAATGAAGGAAGTGTCAAGCCGTGCTTTTACCAGCGTCCAGAGAATGGGAGAACTGGACAGTAAAAGCACGGGAAGGGGGGCTAGGGGCTGGCTCACCTTCAAACCAAAGCTTGAACAAAGTGAGGAGCCCCTAGACCCCGGAACACCCTCCCTCATGATGCTTCCTCGACCCCCTCCGAACTACACAAGCATTGACCGTCGGAGACGGCAATACTCGGGCACCAGCCATGACGAGAGTTCGCGTGCCCCCTTCGTCGGAGGTGCGCTCTGGGGGAAGACGTTAGGTATTTCAACGACGTCCCCCCTGGCCACCATAAGAGACTCGGCCAGTGTTACGCCTAAACTCTGCCGCGCCGGCAGCCCAGCGGGGACTGCGGCCACGGCGGCACTTGGCTCCAGGTCTCTTAACTGCGGTCACAACCCTGGTGGCGGTATCAAAGGGACTCAAGAGGGCGAAAGTGTATACGTCTGATTGTGGGGGAGAATTCATTGAATGAGGAGAAACGCTCCCCCCAGAACGCCTTTTATGGAGGGCGAAAACCAGCGGGAGCTGAACCGCGCGGAATTCGAAGGGGAATTGTCGAGGGAAATTAATTCCCACCCAGTTCCAAGGGGATTGCCAGCTGCCTGCTGCGTGTTGATTCACGAGGGCATTAATGGAGGCGCGTTACGGACACCAAAGCGTCAAACAGGAAGCGCGGAAGGCCAAGCGACGCCTCGTAAACCAGAAAGATGAGGAGCACGAACCAGAGGCAAGATCAGCCCCACGTGCGAAGTCACAAGCCGACCTGAGGAAAAACAGCTCACGGAAAAGATCCGAGGACGACCCCCTACCAAAAACGAAGTCCTCGGATCCGAGGACGAAATCCTATTGAAGGCAACCGTGCAATCGTGGTACGATGACTCTTGCTCCAGCATCCTACAAGGGGCTAGGGGGATGGACCCCTACCTGACGTGAGACTGAGTTGCCCAAAGAGGTGAACACTGTGTCCTCACGCTCGGGGCCTACATGGAAACGATGGCGGCAATTGTACCTAGGTCTTGCATGGTCCTCGGACTCAAGCCTACGGGGAGCTGACCACTCGTACTTAAGGCAGCAACTGTACCTAGGTCTTGCATGGTCTACGGACTCAAGCCTATGGGGAGCTAGCCACTTGGAAACGATGGCGGCAATTGTACCTAGGTCTTGCATGGTCCTCGGACTCAAGCCTACGGGGAGCTGACCACTCGTACTTAAGGCAGCAACTGTACCTAGGTCTTGCATGGTCTACGGACTCAAGCCTATGGGGAGCTAGCCACTTGGAAACGATGGCGGCAATTGTACCTAGGTCTTGCATGGTCCTCGGACTGAAGCCTACGGGGAGCTGACCACTCGTACTAAAGGCAGCAACTGTACCTGGGTCTTGCATGGTCTACGGACTCAAGCCTATGGGGAGCTAGCCACTTGGAAACGATGGCAGCAACTGTACCTAGGTCTTGCATGGTCCTCGGACTCAAGCCTACAGGGAGCTGACCACTCGTACTAAAGGCAGCAACTGTACCTGGGTCTTGCATGGTCTACGGACTCAAGCCTATGGGGAGCTAGCCACTTGGAAACGATGGCAGCAACTGTACCTAGGTCTTGCATGGTCCTCGGACTCAAGCCTACGGGGAGCTGATCACTCGTACTTAAGGTAGCAACTGTACCTAGGTCTTGTATGGTCTACGGACTCAAGCCTATGGGGAGCTAGCCACTTGGAAACGATGGCAGCAACTGTACCTAGGTCTTGCATGGTCCTCGGACTCAAGCCTACGGGGAGCTGACCACTCGTACTTAAGGCAGCAACTGTACCTAGGTCTTGCATGGTCTACGGACTCAAGCCTATGGGGAGCTAGCCACTTGGAAACGATGGCGGCAATTGTACCTAGGTCTTGCATGGTCCTCGGACTCAAGCCTACGGGGAGCTGACCACTCGTACTTAAGGCAGCAACTGTACCTGGGTCTTGCATGGTCTACGGACTCAAGCCTATGGGGAGCTAGCCACTTGGAAACGATGGCGGCAATTGTACCTAGGTCTTGCATGGTCCTCGGACTCAAGCCTACGGGGAGCTGACCACTCGTACTAAAGGCAGCAACTGTACCTAGGTCTTGCATGGTCGGCGGACTCAATCCTATGGGGAGCTAGCCACTTGGAAACGATGGCAGCAACTGTACCTAGGTCTTGCATGGTCCTCGGACTCAAGCCTACGGGGAGCTGGTCACTCGTACTTAAGGCAGCAACTGCGTACGGGGAGCTATCCATTTACGACAAAGCCAAAGTACTGCTCGGTCCGAAGGCCTATTCCCGTGAAGAAACTGACTGCCCAATGAAGAGCCTAAGGGTCGATCCAACCACTCAAGGGAGAACCAGCCGACCAACGGCCTTCCGGACCATAGGGGCCGAGGTTTGCAAAACCCTTCTCCCCGTCCGAGGATACGTGCAGCAGGGTTTTGAGGGGCTATTATGAGGCCCGAGGACCCAGAACCCCCGGCCCACCTTTAGGCAGGCCCAGGGCCCAAGCCGAGGAAGGCGACCTCCCCAGACGGTCGGCCCAAAGGTTTTGGTCCTCCCAAGGCCCGAGCCGAGGACACACCCATCCTCGGCACACCTAGTCTAATCTAGGTAGGGGCCAGACCTACTGCAGGTGGTCACATCCACACTTAACGATTCTGCCTAGTCCTCCAGGTTCCATTAATGCTGACAAGACCCTTCACTGAAAAACCTTGGAGGCAGCAGCCCCCAGGATGGGAAAGAACCTGTCTGATGGGACAAGTCCTGAGCCATTAGCCCGGATGGCCAACAGCTGTAAGGCCAGGATCGAGCCAAAGAGGGTATATAAGGCAAAGAGCCCTCCTGTAGGGAGGGGGGCCTCCTCGGACCCCAGCCGAGGAGCAACCCCAGGCGTAGAGCAAATAGCGAGAAGTGCGAAGAAGACCGGCGAAGGGCCGGCCGGAGCCAAACCCTTTGCCCCACTCTCTACAAATTCATTGTCGGGGGCCCACCTCCGAAAAAGGAGCCCCTACAATTGGCGCCGTCTGTGGGAAGGGTTAGCGCGCCGACCGGCGCAACCGGCGATCATTCTAAAGCAGTTGCTACTCAGAAGTTGGCGGTGCAAAGAAAAGAAAAAGAAAAAGGAAGAGAAAGAAAAAGAAAGAGGAAGAGAAGAATAGCAGTGCGAACTCAGCAACAAATAAAAGAAAATCCTTTATTGATTCGGAAGAGATTACAAGAGA
The DNA here is from genome assembly GCA_030445155.1 of Quercus variabilis. Taxonomy (NCBI): domain Eukaryota; kingdom Viridiplantae; phylum Streptophyta; class Magnoliopsida; order Fagales; family Fagaceae; genus Quercus; species Quercus variabilis. The sequence goes on from CP129453.1 coordinate 49,620,063, forward strand.
TTACAAGTACTACAATTCTCATTATTTCATAAAAGAAAAAGCTACAAATACAATCAGAGGCTCAGACAGGCGTGTTTTACAAAAATTCCTACTGACTAATCCTACAATCGGAGGCTCAGGCGGACCGGTGTTGGAACTGGCCGGGCAAGAGGCTCGCAAAGAATTAATGTCAGGAATGAAGGAAGTGTCAAGCCGTGCTTTTACCAGCGTCCAGAGAATGGGAGAACTGGACAGTAAAAGCACGGGAAGGGGGGCTAGGGGCTGGCTCACCTTCAAACCAAAGCTTGAACAAAGTGAGGAGCCCCTAGACCCCGGAACACCCTCCCTCATGATGCTTCCTCGACCCCCTCCGAACTACACAAGCATTGACCGTCGGAGACGGCAATACTCGGGCACCAGCCATGACGAGAGTTCGCGTGCCCCCTTCGTCAGAGGTGCGCTCTGGGGGAAGACGTTAGGTATTTCAACGACGTCCCCCCTGGCCACCATAAGAGACTCGGCCAGTGTTACGCCTAAACTCTGCCGCGCCGGCAGCCCAGCGGGGACTGCGGCCACGGCGGCACTTGGCTCCAGGTCTCTTAACTGCGGTCACAACCCTGGTGGCGGTATCAAAGGGACTCAAGAGGGCGAAAGTGTATACGTCTGATTGTGGGGGAGAATTCATTGAATGAGGAGAAACGCTCCCCCCAGAACGCCTTTTATGGAGGGCGAAAACCAGCGGGAGCTGAACCGCGCGGAATTCGAAGGGGAATTGTCGAGGGAAATTAATTCCCACCCAGTTCCAAGGGGATTGCCAGCTGCCTGCTGCGTGTTGATTCACGAGGGCATTAATGGAGGCGCGTTACGGACACCAAAGCGTCAAACAGGAAGCGCGGAAGGCCAAGCGACGCCTCGTAAACCAGAAAGATGAGGAGCACGAACCAGAGGCAAGATCAGCCCCACGTGCGAAGTCACAAGCCGACCTGAGGAAAAACAGCTCACGGAAAAGATCCGAGGACGACCCCCTACCAAAAACGAAGTCCTCGGATCCGAGGACGAAATCCTATTGAAGGCAACCGTGCAATCGTGGTACGATGACTCTTGCTCCAGCATCCTACAAGGGGCTAGGGGGATGGACCCCTACCTGACGTGAGACTGAGTTGCCCAAAGAGGTGAACACTGTGTCCTCACGCTCGGGGCCTACATGGAAACGATGGCGGCAATTGTACCTAGGTCTTGCATGGTCCTCGGACTCAAGCCTACGGGGAGCTGACCACTCGTACTTAAGGCAGCAACTGTACCTAGGTCTTGCATGGTCTACGGACTCAAGCCTATGGGGAGCTAGCCACTTGGAAACGATGGCGGCAATTGTACCTAGGTCTTGCATGGTCCTCGGACTCAAGCCTACGGGGAGCTGACCACTCGTACTTAAGGCAGCAACTGTACCTAGGTCTTGCATGGTCTACGGACTCAAGCCTATGGGGAGCTAGCCACTTGGAAACGATGGCGGCAATTGTACCTAGGTCTTGCATGGTCCTCGGACTGAAGCCTACGGGGAGCTGACCACTCGTACTAAAGGCAGCAACTGTACCTGGGTCTTGCATGGTCTACGGACTCAAGCCTATGGGGAGCTAGCCACTTGGAAACGATGGCAGCAACTGTACCTAGGTCTTGCATGGTCCTCGGACTCAAGCCTACAGGGAGCTGACCACTCGTACTAAAGGCAGCAACTGTACCTGGGTCTTGCATGGTCTACGGACTCAAGCCTATGGGGAGCTAGCCACTTGGAAACGATGGCAGCAACTGTACCTAGGTCTTGCATGGTCCTCGGACTCAAGCCTACGGGGAGCTGATCACTCGTACTTAAGGTAGCAACTGTACCTAGGTCTTGTATGGTCTACGGACTCAAGCCTATGGGGAGCTAGCCACTTGGAAACGATGGCAGCAACTGTACCTAGGTCTTGCATGGTCCTCGGACTCAAGCCTACGGGGAGCTGACCACTCGTACTTAAGGCAGCAACTGTACCTAGGTCTTGCATGGTCTACGGACTCAAGCCTATGGGGAGCTAGCCACTTGGAAACGATGGCGGCAATTGTACCTAGGTCTTGCATGGTCCTCGGACTCAAGCCTACGGGGAGCTGACCACTCGTACTTAAGGCAGCAACTGTACCTGGGTCTTGCATGGTCTACGGACTCAAGCCTATGGGGAGCTAGCCACTTGGAAACGATGGCGGCAATTGTACCTAGGTCTTGCATGGTCCTCGGACTCAAGCCTACGGGGAGCTGACCACTCGTACTAAAGGCAGCAACTGTACCTAGGTCTTGCATGGTCGGCGGACTCAATCCTATGGGGAGCTAGCCACTTGGAAACGATGGCAGCAACTGTACCTAGGTCTTGCATGGTCCTCGGACTCAAGCCTACGGGGAGCTGGTCACTCGTACTTAAGGCAGCAACTGCGTACGGGGAGCTATCCATTTACGACAAAGCCAAAGTACTGCTCGGTCCGAAGGCCTATTCCCGTGAAGAAACTGACTGCCCAATGAAGAGCCTAAGGGTCGATCCAACCACTCAAGGGAGAACCAGCCGACCAACGGCCTTCCGGACCATAGGGGCCGAGGTTTGCAAAACCCTTCTCCCCGTCCGAGGATACGTGCAGCAGGGTTTTGAGGGGCTATTATGAGGCCCGAGGACCCAGAACCCCCGGCCCACCTTTAGGCAGGCCTAGGGCCCAAGCCGAGGAAGGCGACCTCCCCAGACGGTCGGCCCAAAGGTTTTGGTCCTCCCAAGGCCCGAGCCGAGGACACACCCATCCTCGGCACCCCTAGTCTAATCTAGGTAGGGGGCAGACCTACTGCAGGTGGTCACATCCACACTTAACGATTCTGCCTAGCCCTCCAGGTTCCATTAATGCTGACAAGACCCTTCACTGAAAAACCTTGGAGGCAGCAGCCCCCAGGATGGGAAAGAACCTGTCTGATGGGACAAGTCCTGAGCCATTAGCCCGGATGGCCAATAGCTGTAAGGCCAGGATCGAGCCAAAGAGGGTATATAAGGCAAAGAGCCCCCCTGTAGAGAGGGGGGCCTCCTCGGACCCCAGCCGAGGAGCAACCCCAGGTGTAGAGCAAATAGCGAGAAGTGCGAAGAAGACCGGCGAAGGGCCGGCCGGAGCCAAACCCTTTGCCCCACTCTCTACAAATTCATTGTCGGGGGCCCACCTCCGAAAAAGGAGCCCCTACAATTATTAATTGTTGTTTAGCCTAACATAATTTAATTTATTTGTCTTTTATAATTTATTGGTGTAGGGACTCAGTTTGGATTGGACCCAGAATATGAACGGGTTTTCAGTCCAACAAACCCAAACAATAAATTTGTAGAGAATGGGTTGAAGGTTTAGGCGCTGGCCGTCGTTCACTAAGCATAAACATTTTTTCTTTTATATAAAAAATGTTTATAACTGTTTACAACCGGGGAATGCTCCTCGGTCCATGGCCAAGGAGCCCTTTTTCTTCTGGCCTTCTTTTTCCCCCCCTCTTGCTTTACTTTACTAGCTTTTCTTATATAGTCTTCATCGTCCTCTCTCGTTCTTCCATCTGTTGATCATCTATTCGCCTTTCTTTTGATCGCCTATCCCATCAAAGGTCTTATTAGTACTCAAGTGGTTCACTCTGATCAACGTTGCCCTGCTAAGGGATTGTATCACCATTAATGCGGCCAGAGGGGTTAGGTGAATGCATTAAGTGTGGAGGTGACAGCTTGCCCTGGGCTTGTCCCTTCCAAAAATCATCCTTGGCATGCCGAGGACAAAGAGGTCCTCAGCCTGGACCCGAAAAAGATGCTTTCCCCAATTTAGCCTCGGATGGTCAGTCTTCCTCGACGTGGGCCTTTGGCCTACTACGCGATGGGCTGAGGCTATCAGGCTCATGGACCCCACAATAGCCCCTCAAAACCTTGCTGCACGTTCCCTCAGTCGGGGAGAAGGGTTTTGATATCTACGGGCCCTCTAGACGCATCGCCCCACTTCGTTCCGCGATAATGCTGGTGACCTTTCGACTGCCCGATGTGCGTTTTTGGCATTTCAAGACTTAACGGGTGCCCACATTAAATTTTGGTGGCACCACGTCTCCCACTTTCAACGGTGTAATGGTAATCGTTCGGTGGAGATTTCCTGCTTTTATGGCAGACGGTTACATTTTGGGAGAACCTAAGGGGGAGTATAAGTACCTGTTTGAACTGCTTGGTTTTCTCATTTTCGCGCTTACGACCATTGATGTGTATGATTTGAATCTGGTTCAGCTTGCGCATTACTTGAAGAGAATCGTCATATTTCTGTAAGTCTTTTTCTTCTAGGGACTCCAAATTTTTCTTGATTCTATTCCTTCTTTTCTTCCTTTAGAATCTTTAGTCGTCCTTGGGCAATGGGTAAGTTTAAGAAGTTGGTTGAGTCCAACGAGATGATGAACAAGTTCATTGTTGACTATGGTATACCCAATAATATGAGTTTGAAGTACTGTGAAGAAGGGGAGTGGTACCTTAAGAGGAGAGAGGGTGAAGTCGTGATCCCAATAGTCGCTTTCGTAGAGGGAGGGATGAGAATCCCTATGAGGCTAGTGACTCTCAATTACCTTAGGCATTTCTGCCTGGCTCCTACCCAATGTGCTGTGAACGTATTTAGGATATTAGGGTGTGTAGATACCTTGAATGAGAAAATGGGGCTGAGACTGACTCACCATGATGTGAACTGGTACTACAACCTTCATCATCTTAGGGGTAAGACGTACTATATGAAGACGAGGGACGATAGGGTCCGACTCATCCAATGTCTTCCTGATTCTAATAAGGGGTTGACTCAAGATTTCCTTATAGTGTCGGGGGAGTGGCACAATGGCTTTCATTGCCCAACGGTAAAGGGGGAGCCAGGTAGGGTATCTGAAGTAGGGGTTTCAGTATTTTTATTTTTCATAACTGTATATCCGTTTTGGTTGATTAACCATAGGAGTTTCACTTTTCTTTTCGCAGATCCGTACGCTTTCACATGTCACTTCCACCTGGTCAATAAAGCGGATTTGGAAACCGTTCTTAGGTCAGAACTTTTCCTGAATGAAACTGATAACCAGGTTAGAGCTGCTCACAAAATCCTCGGATGCGACCCAGCTCAGAAATCATTCCTAGTCCCGAAGCACGTAATTAGAGCTCGTGACCCTCGGCTTACTCAGATTACCGTGGTGGAGGACGGTTTTGCATTTTTCGAGGGGTCTCACATACCTGAAGGCATTCTGTTAGCAGGTCCCTCCTCATCCCAACAAGTAGCGGTAGCCAAGGAAGGACAATCTAAGAAGGAGAGGGAGGTAGTTGAACTGAGCTCTTCTGAGGACGAATATAATGTGTTCAACCTAGTTGATCAGTCCGAGGATCCCTCTGGTGATCTAGGAGACCCTCATTTGTCTGAAACCGACCTCCGGTCCCTAAGAGCTGGTACTCAAGCCGAGATGGGTTTAAAAAGACAGCCCCAAACCAGTCTTCTTGACCTGCTCGAAGGCGATTCCAAGAAGGGTGCACCGAAAGAGTCGCAGCCCAAGCCCCCAACACTTCCGCCCCAGATATTAACTGTGCAAACCAGGTCATCCTCTGTCCACATAGTATCAGACCCTCAGACCAAGTCTTACGACCCGAAAAGGAAAAGACTTTCCAAGGGTAAGGAGCCAATGGATGGGAGTAAATCCTACTCCCCGCTCGAGGAGGGTAAATCTCGCAAGCCTCCGAAACAACTGAAGCTCGGTGGTCAACGGAAAGGTAAGAAGATCGTCCAACAGTCTGAGGCCTAAGCCTGGCTGCCCGCTGCCATGCTCCATGATCAGCCCTTGAGGGATGACGCATTGATACGGGAGACTCAAGGGGCTGAGGGAGCTCTCGTAGCCGATGCCCTGGAGAAGTCTCTCCTCCTTCCCACTGACATGGCCGAGCTAGAAAATATGAGTGGGTCAGAGGTTGTCCTTGAACTTAAGAAGTATCTGGGCATGGTAGGTCCTTTGGTACCTATTTACTTTATTCGAGCTTTGTTGCTTAGTACCCTCCCTTTTCTTTACGGAGTTACCTGTTTTTTATCGGCAGGCTATCCAGGCTCTTTTCAGGTTGGATGAGGAGGTCGATGGCCAAAGCAGTGCCTTAGCACAAGAGCGTGACAAGTTCTTGAAAGCTACCAGTACCTTCAAGAAATCTGAGGCAGACCTAAAAAAGGCGACCGAGGATCTAGAGGAGATGAGAAGGGCCAGGGACACTGCTGCCTCCGACCTGGCCGTGGCCAGGAAGCAAGCTGAGGACCAAACCACTCGCTTGCAAGACGTTGAGGGCTAGCTACAGACTGCCAAGGAAGACAATGTCTACCTGAAGAAAGAGTTGACCAAGTCAATCCATGAGAAAGGTATTGCCGAGTATGCCAGGGACGAGGCTGTGAGAGCCAAAAACGAGGCGATATTTGCAAAAATAGACGCTGAGTGCTCTGTAGAACAGGCGGAGGAGGAGGCCTTCGCAGATGGGGTGGCTAAGACTGAAGCCACTCTTCGGGCGCAAGTTCCTGTAGTGCGCAGGCATTACTGTTCTCAGACCTGGCATGAAGCCCTCAACCAAGCAGGGGTTGATGCCTCATCCGACCTTAGGAGGGAGGACAGGGTATATTACCCTATTGCGATTCGTGAGACTGCCCTTGATGCTCCCGAGGAGGGGTCCTCATTACCAGCGATTGAGAGTCGCAATAAGACCGCCGAAGATATACCTGCCGCTGACCAACCCCCCGAGGAAGTTGAACCCCCGAGAACGTTGGGGGGAGTTAGAATTGAGGGTCAGGAAATACCACAGGACGTGGCGAAGCCTCCTGCGGATCCTTCGAGACAAGGCCCTTAGGCACTGGTTAATGCCTTTTGATCTGTTTGTCGAATTAATTTGCCTACTGAGTTGAAAAGACTGGTGTATGACATAGGATAGTTTTGTTTACTTTCTCTTTCATTTCATTCTATTTCTTGCCTTAGTGGCGTTGTAAGGAGACCGTATATTTTCTGTTTGAACTAAATGCTCGGTACCTTATTTCCAATTTATGGATATTTTCTTTTACTTGCTTTTCTCTATTATTCTGCTCAATACTTGTATTCTGTTCTGGAGTTAGTCTTATGAGACCACCTGCTATCCTTCAAATATAAATCTAAGGACCGTATTATAGCTTGAATCTAGGTAACACTCTGGTTTTTTCACAGATAGTTATTTTCTCTAAAGGCTCAAGTCCCTGGACCATGCAAAACCTTGGTTTCGTTAGTACCTAGGTTTAATGGCGTGAATAGTTTCACTATAGGCTTGGGTCCGAGGACCATGCAATACCTTGGTTCTGTCTACCAGTTCTATTTTTTTGTAAGTATCTAGTTTCCCCATAGGTTTGAGTCCGAGGACCATGCAATACCTTGGTTCTGTCTAGTACCCAGGTGTAACGGTGTGAATAATTTTATCATATGCTTGGGTCCGAGGACCATGTAATACCTTGGTTTTGTTTAGTACCTAGGTTTAATGGTGTGAATAGTTTCACCATAGGCTTGGGTCCGAGGACCATGCAATACCTTGGTTCTGTCTACCACTTCTATTTTTCTGTATGTATCTAGTTTCCCCATAGGTTTGAGTCCGAGGACCATGCAATACCTTGGTTCTGTCTAGTACCTAGGTGTAACGGTGTGAATAGTTTTACCATAGGCTTGGGTCCGAGGACCATGCAATGCCTTGGTTCTGTCTACCACTTCTATGTTTTTGTAAGTATCTAGTTTCCCCATAGGTTTGAGTCTGAGGACCATGCAATACCTTGGTTCTGTCTAGTACCCAGGTGTAACGGTGTGAATAGTTTTACCATAGGTTTGGGTTCGAGGACCATGCAATGCCTTGGTTCTGTCTACCACTTCTATGTTTCTGTAAGTATCTAGTTTCCCCATAGATTTGAGTCCAAGGACCATGCAATACCTTGGTTCTGTCTAGTACCCAAGTGTAACGGTGTGAATAGTTTTACCATAGGCTTGGGTTTGAGGACCATGCAATGCCTTGGTTCTGTCTACCACTTCTATTTTTCTGTAAGTATCTAGTTTCCCCATAGGTTTGAGTCCGAGGACCATGCAATACCTTGGTTCTGTCTAGTACCCAGGTGTAACGGTGTGAATAGTTTTACCATAGGCTTGGGTCCGAGGACCATGCAATGCCTTGGTTCTGTCTACCACTTCTATTTTTCTGTAAGTATCTAGTTTCCCCATAGGTTTGAGTCCGAGGACTATGCAATACCTTGGTTCTGTCTAGTACCCAGGTGTAACGGTGTGAATAGTTTTACCATAGGCTTGGGTCCGAGGACCATGCAATGCCTTGGTTCTGTCTACCACTTCTATTTTTCTGTAAGTATCTAGTTTCCCCATAGGTTTGAGTCCAAGGACCATGCAATACCTTATTTCTGTCTAGTACCTAGGTGTAATGGTGTGAATAGTTTTACCATAGGCTTGGGTCCGAGGACCATGTAATGCCTTGGTTCTGTCTACCACTTCTATGTTTCTGTAAGTATCTAGTTTCCCCATAGGTTTGAGTCCGAGAACCATGCAATACCTTGATTCTGTCTAGTACCTAGGTGTAACGGTGTGAATAGTGGCTTGGGTCCGAGGACCATGCAATACCTTGGTTCTGTCTACCACTTCTATTTTTCTGTAAGTATCTAGTTTCCCCATAGGTTTGAGTCCGAGGACCATGCAATACCTTGGTTCTGTCTAGTACCCAGGTGTAACGGTGTGAATAGTTTTACCATAGGCTTGGGTCTGAGGATCATGCAATGCCTTGGTTCTGTCTACCACTTCTATTTTTCTGTAAGTATCTAGTTTCCCCATAGGTTTGAGTCCGAGGACCATGCAATACCTTGGTTCTGTCTAGTACCCAGGTGTAACGGTGTGAATAGTTTTACTATAGGCTTGGGTCCGAGTACCATGCAATGCCTTGGTTCTGTCTACCAGTTCTATTTTTCTGTAATGAGGGGTTTGTCTTCGGACTGCTTCACTGGAGACGATTCCTCTTCGGGTTAGGTTATGACCTTACACGTGGCGTTTTGTCCCGCCTCCAGTTCGAGTCCCACCCTTTTCATTTACGAGGCGTCCTTTGGCGGTTCATTTTCCGTGCTTGACGTTTCGGTGCGCAAGACGTGCCCTCATTAATGTCCTCGTGAATTAGCACACATCCAGCGGTCAACAGCCCCTCGAAATTTGATGGCTCCGTGATTTGCACTATTGACAATTCTCCTTTCGGATTCTGCGCGAATTAATTCCTACCAGCATTTATTCCCTATATAGACTCCTTCGGGGGGAAGGCTTCTTCACATTTCATGAATTCCCAAATGCAAACAGAGAAAATACACACCCTTAGCTCCCTAAGCCCCTTAAATAACCTTGCCGAAGTTGGTAGTTATGGGGCGGCTTTGGGCGGGTGTGAGGACATCCGTGCCAAGAGCCGTCGTGGCCGCAGCTCCCACTGGGTTTCCGGCACGACAGAGTTTAGGCGTAACCCCGATGGTGCCATGCATGGTGGCCCGGAGCGAGGTCGTTGGAGTACCTAATGTCCCTCCTCGGAGCACACCCCCGACGGAGGAGATGTGTGAATTCACGTCATGGCCGGTGCCCGAGTGTTACCGTCTCCTACGGCCAACGCTCGTGAGGGTTGGAGAGAATCAAGGGAACATCATGAGGAAGGGTGGCCGGTGCGCCTGCATCTGCTCCTCACTTTGTTCAAGCTTTGGTGCACCTGGCCCTCCTTGTCCCTTGCTTTTATTGTCAAGCTCTCCCATTCTTTTCATGCCATAAAAGCACGGGTTGACACTTCCTTCCGGCTAGTTTAGGAGCGGATCCACCTGGGCCTCTGATTGTAGATCTAGCTGGTAGGGATAGTTATAAAGCAAGCTTGCCTGAGCCTCAGATTGTAATCTGTAACCTTTTTTTTTTTTTTTTTTTTTTTTTTTTTATGAAATACCTCTTATTGTAATTTGTAACTCTTTTTTTTTTATGGAATAATATCAATCGTTCTCTTTTCGCTGTCAATTTTTTTTTTTTTACTTCATCAACTTTCTGTAAAAAGACCACCTAGAGCAATCGCCTGGTGCGCCGGCCAGCGCACTAATCCTTCCCACAGACGACACTAATTGTAGGGTCTCAGTTTGGATTGGACCCAGAATATGAACGGGTTTTCAGTCCAACAAACCCAAACAATAAATTTGTAGAGAATGGGTTGAAGGTTTAGGCGCTGGCCGTCGTTCACTAAGCATAAACATTTTTTCTTTTATATAAAAAATGTTTATAACTGTTTACAACTGGAGAATGCTCCTCGGTCCATGGCCGAGGAGCCCTTTTTTCTTCTGGCCTTCTTTTTCCCCCCCTCTTGCTTTACTTTACTAGCTTTTCTTATATAGTCTTCATCGTCCTCTCTCGTTCTTCCATCTGTTGATCATCTATTCGCCTTTCTTCTGATCGCCTATCCCATCAGAGGTCTTATCAGCACTCAAGTGGTTCACTCTGATCAACGTTGCCCTGCTAAGGGGTTGTATCACCATTAATGCGGCTAGAGGGGTTAAGTGAATGCATTAAGTGTGGAGGTGACAGCTTGCCCTGGGCTTGTCCCTTCCAAAAATCATCCTTGGCATGTCGAGGATAAAGAGGTCCTCGGCCTGGACCCGAAAAAGATGCTTTCCTCAATTTAGCCTCGGATGGTTAGTCTTCCTCGACGTGGGCCTTGGGCCTACTACGCGATGGGCTGAGGCTATCAGGCCCTGGACCCCACAATTGGTTAATTAAATTATTAATTATGGTTTATTAGTTGCTTTCCCCAATTAATTATTGAATAATTAATATCCCAAACAAACAAAATTAATTAATTCAACTAATTACTTTGATCCTTGAAATATCACACTATTACTTTAAAAAAAAAAAGTCAATAAATTGTGCAGCACAAAAAATAGGCCGAATAACTTAAGTCTAAGTCTAAAAAAGATTGATTTATTACATATTTTATGACCATTAGTTGAACTAATCAACTATCACACAGCACATAGCCATATTTATTAATTATTAGTTGCACACAGCACACTTGCACTACCCCGGCCCCATGCCCAATCCAACCCCCAATTCAAAGCCAATCAGATAAAGCCAATTTACTGTATCTCACCAAAATACACCAACACCAATACTAAAAGACAATTAATCACCAACACCAACACCGACACCAACACCGGAAAAAGCCAAAAACAAGGTAAATATTAATAGAGAGAGAGAGAGAGAGAGAGAGAGAGAGAGAGAGAGAGAGAGAGAGAGAGAGAGAGAGAGAGATGAAATACCTGTTGAGGGAGCAGGGGGCTTGAGGCTGAGGGGCGGCACCGTCGAGCACAGTGGCGAGGCAAGGAAGACCGATCTGGTCGGGTAGCACGTCGAGATGTAGCTTCTGTTTGAATGGGAGATCGAGTTTGAGGCTGGCCCGATCTGGTGATCCGCGATCTCCTTCTCCAACTGACATGTCCGTTCCATTGGTTGTTGGTTGTTGTGTGACTTGCGTCTGTGAAGTGTTTGAGGCCTGATCTGATTTCAGTATATTAGGACTTTTTTTTTTTTTTTTTTTTTTTGAGAATCCGTGGGCTACCTTCTGTTGGGCTTGCCGTGGGCTTGATGTTGGGTTTGCTGTGGGCTTGTTGTCCGTTGTTCAAATTTAGTTTATTGGGTTTTAGTTCAATTTTTTTTTTCCTTCGCTTGAAAGTAGAACAAATAATTTTTTTTTGTTAGGGTGTTCATAATTTTGATTGAGAGTGTTCCTAGTTTTTTTTATAGGGTAAAAAAATAATTTTTTTTAAATTATTATATATATATATATATATATTTTTTTTTCAGTTCAGGGTGTTCCTGGGAACACCCTGGGACCAACGTGGCATCGCCACTACTTCTAGAACACATGTATTTATAAATCACCACATTACATGTTGCCTGCTAGCATCCAAGTCCATTTTTAGTTTTACTGACCAACTTTTCTTTCACGCACCATGAGTCATTTTGTTAAAATCGAGTTTCAAAAACAGGGACACAGACCTAAATAGTTTCAAAACAGGAACATATTATTGTTATTTTTGCAAAATAAGGGCAAAAGCCCAGTATCCCTAGAAGGAGGAGCAAACTAGTGACTATAAGATTATATATAGAAGTTTGTTTATATACTATTTTCATGAAAATATGGTTCTCTAATAGACCTGGAAAAGTGCACGATAATTGGTTTTTATTATAGACCTGATGAGAACACTAACGTAAAATGGTATAGGAGGAACTCAACCTCTAAATTTAGGGTTGTGTAGGCTAGCAATAGGCCTAAACCTTATAAAATTATATTCATTCATTAACCAGGCTTGAACGATAAAAATAAATTAATATGGGTAAAAAAATTTTGGATGCATGAAAAATGAGTCTATTTGAATCCAACCCCCTAAAACAATTTAGTAGGCCAAGTCGAGTCAACCTAATTTGAATTACCAACTACAATTCAAATCACATTTCATTAATGTTGCCGGCTTACTTAGGGTCTGTTTGGATACCGCTTATTTTGCTAAAAACTGAAAACACTGTAACAAAATAATTTTTAAATGTATGAATAGTACTGTGGAATCCAGTTTTTTTCTTTTTAATAAAGTACTTGCAGGTCCCATGAATAGTATATGGAACCCATTGGAAAAGCGTAGTTTTACCACAATGCACGTGAAATGCTCTTCTCACAAAAAAAAAAAAAAAAAAAAAAAAAAAACATGGACGTTGGCCTTTATCAGCTGTATTCAAACAGGTACTTAGTATGCGTTTGACTCCAATTTAAAAAGTTAGCTTATTTTACTATTTAGTTTATTTTTACTATTATTTATGAGTTTTATTGCACTTTTTGGTACTATTCATACGTCTTACAATACTCTTTCAACTAACTTTTACATTTATTTATAGTACTTTCAACAAATTTTTTTAATTTTAACAAAATAAGTGGATCCCAAACAGAACTAGTAGAGTCCAAGTTCATTATTATTAGACTATGTGTTTTTCTTTCACGCACTGTGACTTAATTCATCCTATCATTTTACTTGACAAGGTCCTGGGGACCAATGTTGTCCGCTAGTGTTAGTTGTCCGTTCGCGAAAGAAAAACTGTTCATGCTGCAATAAATTTGGACTTGGAGACTGGTAAAACATTAACAAGTTCCGATCGATACAATTGCGAGGAATTTAGTTTACTTAGGTATGACAAAGAATTGCGCTTTCAATTGGACTTTGGCAAAAATAGCAGACATAGAGGCGACCTTATTATAGGCTTATACTATGGGTAAACAGAAGGAAAAAAAAAAAAAAAAAAAAAGGCATTTCAATTTTATGAACCCGATTTTTCATAAAATAAAATAAAATTCATGAACATGTTATGATGGTGACTTTGGCGTGTGTATGTAAATGTGATAGTATAGGGGGTGTATGGTACTGTTGTTTAAACAATAGTTTTCAGTCAGTGACGGCTCCATAAATTTTGTTTAGGAGGTCATTAAAATACTTAAATTAAAAAACTTTTAATAAAAAGAGAAATTGAATATATCAAGTTATCGACAAAAAAAAATAAATAAATAAAGTTTTACAATTTCCTTCTACAAGTTTTCGAATTTTGAATTGTTATATAATAGTTCATTATGAGTATTTATTGTCAACATGGGTAGTTGTGATCATTTTATTTTGTTAAGTTTGTCTAACATTTTTATTTTTATATAGTTGTTATTATCTATTAATTTGTCATTCTTTTTATAAAAATATTTTAAACTAAATGAATAAACTTAACACTCTCAAAAAAAAGAAAAGAAAAAAGAATAAACTTAACTCATTGACTCTGTATTAATTATTGACGCACACAACCATAGTAATTCATACATAAAATAATATACTACATGTCTACTTAACCAATTAAATGCTTGAATAATCACTAGCTTTACTATTTTTCTTCTTGATTTTTTCTGACTTTATAACAAAAAATTATTATAATATAATAACAATACACACACATGTAAAAAACCCTCTCTATTTCCTAATTATTAAATTATATAAAGTTATATTATATTTATAATGCACACACAAATATCCACACACATCATTATTCACACAAATAACATTATAACAAAAAGTAATGCACACAATTAATATTAGACACACTCACACACATATAATATAAATTTATAATAAAGAGTAACACTTGCAGTTCACAAACACTTATTTGTACTCTTATAGTTGGAAATACTTATAGTAAGGGTGTATAAGATTTAAGTTAGGGTGTGCAAAAATATTTTTAAGAATAAATTAAAATATTAAACTAGCAAAAAAAAATTATAAATATATATAAATTTTTTTTTTTTGTTTTTTGGAAGTTAGGGGGTTCATTTGAACCCTCTAAACAAAGGGTAAAGCCGCCCCTGTTTTCAATATTTAAACACTATAACACATATTTCCATAATACCTTTTAACTCACACGTATTTTCACAACACTTAAACAACTTTACTAGCTAAAAATCTCTTATCAAACGGACCCTATAAATTCAACTCATGGAGCTTTGCCAAAAGACTTGTAGTCACCTACCCAAAAGAGAAACACCTAAAGCAATGAGCGAATCAACCCCGCAAATTTCCAAGTTACACAGGGCAGCTATAGCTTATTATAACAATATTTGCGATTAGGATCTTCAAAACGAGAAATTATTAGGTCCACCAGGAGGATTGTTGATGTGGGCCTCCATAGCCTCTCAACCAATAAAATGCTATTATTTATGCAAATGTGATATTATCTAGTAATTTTTATTTTTTATTCCTTATGCTTATTAGGAAGTTCACACATATATTTACATAAATGACATCATCTTATTGGTCAGAAAGGATCACATCAGTAGTCCTCCCGGTGCAAATAATAATTTCTCCTTCGGAACAAAGTGTACTTCTTAAATCAATGGATACAGATGGAAATAACCGAGTCTCCTATGATGAGTTCGTCCAATTCTTCAGGCAAGCAGGCTACGATTTTGCAGACCCTAACTTTTTCTGTTGTTTGGATCGCAACCAGGATGGTAGCTTGGATTTCTAGGAAGTCCTCACATTGTACTACATCATGAAAACCCGGGGTGCGTAGCGCAAGAGCTGTGGATTGGGCCAATTAGGACTCTATTTCACATGCGTTGCATGCTTTGACAATGCTAGCCACACCTATGATCTCTGTACTGATTGCTATAGACAAAGGAGTTATAGCCACCACCACGTCTCCTTCTTAGATAGCTACGTGTTGTTGCGTTCCAAGAGAGGACATCCTCCTGGTGCACCAAATCTAAATCAGGTAAGGAAATGCACCCATGTATATTATTGAAAGAGGAAATTACAGTAAACCTACCTATGGTTTGGCCTGTTTTCAATTTGCCCGCCCGTGGTTTAAAACTTAACACTTTGCTTATCTAAACTTCAATTATTTACCCACCTCACCCTCAAATGTTAAAAAAAAAAACCATTTTATTAAAAATCAGAACATAACATGGATCAAAAACATAAACCATTAAATCTTTTCCTCATGAGCCCTAGAAACATGAAAAAACCCTTGTATTGATCTGGGGTTTTGATTTTTCTGATCATGTGCATAACACTTTCATGTGAGGGTGAGGTTTTGACTTTGGGTTGTTTGAGGCATTGAATATTTGAAGATAGATTATCACCAGGTATGAAATGTTGCTTTATGTGGGTTGGGGTTTCAACTTTTGATGGTAGCTTTGATTCACATGAAGTTGATAAGCGATGTTTTCTTCGAGTGGAAATTACTTAGGTTCAAGTGGGCTTATATGTACATATGAGACTTGAGTACAATGAAACTGGAAATTCAGCACCAACTTCAATCAAGCAAATAGTCAAATGCTACTTGGTAACTAATTAAGATGAGGTTTTTCTAAAGGCATTAATGGAAAACTTCTTAGTGCTAATCCAAACAACATATAAGTTTTGAAAGGAGACCTAAGGACCCATTTTTAAATGAAACTTGATTTTTTTTGTTGGGGTTGGTGGGGGGGGGGGGGACCTCACTATTGAGAAGGTGCCAACTAAATTTATTAGACAACTAGGATCGAGGTTAGAAAGATGGGAGAGAATGCCTTCATCATATAGCTCATAGGCCCATTAGGTTGCTAGTAGTGAAAAAATCTCAAGTATCAAAAGTAAATATAGCATGAGTAATTCAAAGTTCTGACAACCAGCTGCTTGCTTCTTTCAGTGGCTCCCTTTTTGACTGGTTTAGGGCTTGGGGGCTCACCTCTAGTGATTTTCTTTCTATGTTTCTTAGTTCTCTCATTTGTAATTAGTATTTTCTTTGTGCTTTTATTATTCTCTTTCTGTAATCTTTGATCTGTCTTATGCCTTTTAGCATGAGGTAGCTTTTTGAATATACATCTTTATTACTTAAAAAAAAAAAGAAAAAAAAAAGAGTAATTCAAAGCACATCATTATGTCAATGAGCTCTAACTCAAGTGGTAGTACCTTCTTTCATAACAATGGGTGAATGGTGAGATTGTGGGTTCAAAACCCATTGGGTGTGTGTGTGTGTGTGAACTAACGATTCACCAAAACGAAAAAGAATCCAAAGCACATTGTTGTATTACCATCATGAAACTATTAGTGAGAACTTTGGAACTAACCAGGTATCAAAAGCTTCAAAACTTAGATTGGTGAAAATTGAACTTTTCACCTAGTTAAATACATGAAGACCCACTTGATATGCTAGCGAGGCTAAAACTCGTTTCCAGTGCTATAAACTTTTTTTGAATAAATATTTCTGAATTCTACTAGAATGTACTGACTTGTAAGATATTGGTACGCTGGCAACCCTGAATTAGACAAATATGGCGTGGTGATATAAGCTATAGCGTAATGGAAGGCTTGGTAGAGATGACAACAGAAGTTTGCTTTTGCGTAATGTTTGGGTAAACCTTACATTGGGAGAAAACGATGCAAAGTATTGTGAATAAAGTTGCTATCAGTTATTACCACAGTTACCTTCTTATCAAAATTGAAAAATATAGTGACCACTCACCATTCCAAGAGATTGGGATGTTGAGTGCGCCAGTATTAGAGGGTCAACAAAGTTTATTCTTTTTTTTTTTTTTTTTTAATTCTTTGTTGTTCCTTGTTTTTTTTTTTTTTTTGGGCACTGGAAATGTTAGTCACTGCATAGTTATAATTGAAACTTGGATCTACCAAATTTTGCTTCTAGTGATGAATCAAGGTGCTTGAGAGACTTAACCTATTCTTTTGTGTGTGAACCTACTTACCTATCATTTTTTTTTTTTGTGTGAAACCTACAATGTGATTCAGAGATAAATTTTCAGAATGCTGTTATGCCAAGCATTATGTGCCTCCTGAATGCTTTCATGCAATTTTTTGTGCCTTGATGCCTCTTGCAATTCTTTCATCCCGTTGGAATTCTGAAACCTCAAAATCTGATTATTTTCACTTGCTGAGTGAAGCTGTATTGCATCCATTTATCCTTTCTTGGCCCCTTCGACACTTATTGGGTGCACCTGCAAATTACAGGTGAAAAAGGAAGTGAGTTGCTAAAACTGGCTCTGAATGGATCCCTATACCAATAAATAAAAAACCAAGAGATGCATTGTTTGTGATTTTCTTTTGACATCATTATGTCCTCTATTTATTGTATTTTTTCTTTTCTTTGCTCCCCAGGCATTCTCTTATCATCCCAATATCTCTTTTTTGTTCATTGGAAGCCACTCCACCATCTGTAAGTAATTTTCAGTGAGTATAGTCAGTTTGTATCATATGACATCTATGTCGATCCAATCATTTTGTATTATGTCTATAGAGATATGATCAGTTTGCATCATGTATAGAAAGCCTTCACGAATTTTCTAGTGTAGACATTCATAACAGTTGTGTTGCTTTCCTTTTAAACATCTTTGCATTAGATAATGTAGTTAGTGAATTTCTTTAACATGTGTGTCAAAATCTATTATGCGTAAGCGCATGTGTAAGAAGATCAACGTTTAAACTGACAGTGCAAGCTTGGAATCAAACACTGAAGGAGGAGATGCAATCATTCCAACGGCTAGTTCACCTTCCAAAACGATGTCGTGTAGTAAAGTTATGAGATATAAAATACGCCTAAAGTGAAACGGTGCCGTTCCTCATTAAAACCAAACGATGTCGTTTTAGTCTGTGAGAATCATTGAAAACCTGAGGAAAGCCACGCACGTGTAAATGTTTGTTACAGAACGTGCGAAGCAGTTACAAGTCTGTTATACCAGACTTTGTTGAGCATCATCTTCCTTTCCTCTCTGATGTAACTATATATATATCTATTCATTTACATATTGTATGAAGTGTGATATTCCAGTGAAATAAAGAATATCTGAGTTCTCTCTCTCCATTTTTGTTAGCTCTGTTTTTCTTTCTATTTTGATTCATAGAGTGACTGTGAGATTAAGAGAGGTTTGTTTGAGGGATTAAGAGTGTTTCTTCATGGTATCAGAGCACTGATCCATATCAATGGCCTCTGCTCAGTCTGGTTCATCGTCTTCTTCAAGTGCTGTGCCTGCTATGGCTTCTTCAGGTTTGCAAATGAACTCTTTGCTGCTGTTGTTATCAAACATGTCATCTATGATGACTGTGAAGCTAGATTATGGAAATTATGTGGTATGGAAACATCAAATCGAGGTAATTCTTGATACCTATTCAATGATTGATGTTCTTGATAACTCAATCACTGCTCCAGATAGATTTCTCAAAGATTCATCTGGAAATTTTACTACTGAAATCAATCCAGCATTTATGGCTTGGAAGAATCGTGAACAAGCAATGTTCACATTCTTGAATTCAATGCTTTCCCCTACAGTTCTTGCTCTTACAGTTGGGCAAAAATCTGCTAGAGGTGTTTGGAGAGTCCTAGAGAAGAGGTTTGCATCAATTTCAAGGTCTTATGTTATGAGTCTCCGTAATGAATTGAATGTGATTAAGAAAGGAAATGAATCTATTGATAGTTATTTTCAGAAAATTAAACAAGCTTGTGATAAATTGGCTGCTGTGTCTGTGTTTGTGGATGATGAAGAACTTCTCCATATTGTTCTGGATGGTCTTCCATCTAACTATGATTCTTTTAGCTCTGCTATTAGAACTAGGAGTGATGTGTTGTCTGTGGAAGAATTAAATGCATTACTTAATGCTGAAGAGAGAATTATTAAGAAAAGATCTAATGGTGTTGATCAAGTTTCTATGGCTATGGCTGCCAACTTTCACTCACAAGGATTTCCTCGGGGAAGAGGAGGAAGAAATTACAACCAGAGAGGCAGAGGTGCTCGTGGACATGGCCCTCACTCTGGTGGAATGAGTTCTCATTTTGGTGGAGGAAATTACTCCAATTTTGGTGGACCTGGTTCTGGTTCTCAGTTTCAGAATTTTAGTCCTAGTAACCAAGGTTTCTCATCCCAATTTCAGTCCTTTAATCAATCTAAGATTCCTCAGAATCAAGGTCAAATTCAAAGTCAATCCAGTAGGCCTACTTGTCAAATATGTGGGAAGAATGGTCATTCAGCCCTTGATTGCTACCATCGTATGGACTTTGCATACCAAGGAAGACATCCTCCTGCTAAACTTGCTTCAATGGTAGCCAATGCTGCTCAAGTTCAAGCTTCAAATTCTTGGCTTACTGACACAGGCTGCTCAGATCATGTGACTCCTAATTTGTCACAGCTCTCTATCCATTAGCAACCTATTCAAGGAAATGAAACTGTTACTGTGGGAAATGGTCAGGAGCTTCCAGTCACTCACATTGGTAATGGTAAGCTTCAAACATTGACACATAATTTTAGGCTTGATAATATTCTAAGAGTGCCTAACCTTGCTTCTAATCTTCTGTCTGTCCATAAACTGTGTCTCCAAAATAATGTTTTTTGTTATTTTGATGCCACAAAGTTCTCAATTCAGGATTTGCAAACGGGGAAGATCCTCTATGCAGGGTTGAGTAAAGGTGGGGTCTATCCCATTCCATCCATCTCTGAATTTTCCTCTTCATTGAATCATTTCAAGTCTTCTGCCTTTGTATCTGTCAAACCACACCAGATTTTGCTCTGGCATCATAGACTTGGTCACCCTCATTCTAGAAGTTTGTATTCTGTTCTTAAACCTGTATTTTCATCTCTTACTTTGTCAATGATTGCTGAAGCTTGTTCTTCCTGTGAATCATGTATAAGTGCTAAAATGCACAGACTTCACTTAAATAAAGCTTCAATTGTTTCCACTTCCTTTCTTGAACTTGTACATAGTGATGTTTGGGGCCCCTCTCCCATGACTTCCTTACTTGGCTTTAATTACTATGTTCTTTTTGTTGATGATTACACTCGTTTCACTTGGATGTTTCTTCTTAAATCTAAAACTGAGGTTCTGCCTGTGTTTAAACATTTCAAGTCCATGGTTGAAACTCAACATAATTCTACACTCAAAATTTTAAGAACTGACAATGGTTCTGAGTATAATAATGCTGAGTTTAAATCATACTGTTCTACTCATGGCATTCTACACCAAACTTCATGTCCTCATACTCCTGAACAAAATGGAGTGTCAGAAAGAAAGCATAGACATGTTGTAGAAACAGGTCTTGCTCTTCTTTATCAATCACATCTGCTTATTAATTTCTGGTCATATGCTTTTACTGCTGCAATCTTTCTTATTAATAGGCTTCCTTCATCAGTGTTAAAGTTTCAATCTCCTTGGGAGAAATTATTCTCTAAACTCCCATCTGTTCATGCTCTTAAATCATTTGGGTGTGCTTGCTACCCTTTCCTTAGACCCTATAATAAAAACAAGCTACAGCCTAGGTCTGCTCCTTGCATCTTTCTTGGTTATCCACCTATGTTAAAAGGGTATATATGCCTTGATCCCTCCACTAACAAAATCTATATAGCTTGTCATGTTTTGTTTAATGAATCCCTTTTTCCCTTTGCTGCTAATCCTACTCTTACCAATCCTAATATCCCTTTCTCAACTACATTGTCTGATTGGTTATCTCATCCTGCTCCTTCTGCCTCTATTCAATCTACTGCTACTCCCATTTCTTCTTCTTCATATGATTCTGACTTGCTTACTTCATTGCTTCCCTCATTACTTTCTCATTCTTCTTCCATTCCTGTTGTTCCTGCTCCCATTGAAACTCCTTCTTCAGTATCTACATCCTTGCTTGTGATCCCAGAACCTATCCTACCTACTGAGTCATCTATCAATCCTGATCCTACAGCCCTTGGTCCATCCACTACCAATGCCCATCCTATGGTCACAAGGTCTAAGCATGGAATATATAAGCCTAAAGTTATGCAGGTCCAATGTGACTATACTGTTGCTGAACCTCCTTCCTTTGCCATTGCCTCCAAGCATCCTCAATGGGTGGCTGCAATGGATGCTGAATTTAGTTCTTTACAGAAGCAAAATACTTGGTCATTGGTTCCTCTTCCTCCCCAGAAAAATGTTGTGACCTGCAAATGGGTTTATAAACTCAAAAGGCATAGTGATGGGTCAGTTGCCAGATATAAAGCCAGATTAGTGGCTCGGGGTTATCTCCAACAATATGGATTGGATTATGATGAAACTTTTAGTCCAGTTGTCAAACCTGCCACAGTTAGACTTCTTATTGCCTTGGCTGTAAACCATGGTTGGGAATTGAAGCAGTTAGATGTCTCAAATGCTTTTTTTCATGGTGTTCTTAAGGAAGAGGTCTTCATGGCTCAACCTCAAGGCTATATTAATTCTGCTTTGCCTACACATGTATGCCTTCTCCATAAAGCTCTTTATGGTCTAAAGCAAGCTCCTCGGGCATGGTTTGACAGATTTACATCTCAGCTGCTTCATTTAGGCTTCTGTGCTTCAGCTGCTGATGGTAATTTGTTCATCTTGAGGCATCAGTCCTTCATTGTGTATTTGTTGTTCTATGTAGATGATATTATCATCACTGGGAATAATTCTTCTTTTGTCTCTACTATTATCAACTTATTGGGTAAGGAGTTTGACCTCAAGGATCTTGGCTTGCTTCACTACTTTCTTGGGTTGCAGATTGACTATACTCCTACTGGTTTATTTGTACATCAGTCCAAGTATGCCACTGATCTTCTTTAGAAGTTTCACATGACTGATTGCAAGCCTTGTAAAACACCTTGCTCTCCTAACCTTCACCTTATTCCTAATGATAGCCCTCTTTTGACTGACCCTACATCCTATAGGAGTCTTGTTGGAGCTTTACAGTATCTCACCTTCACCAGACCAGATTTATCCTTTGCTGTTCAACAAGCTTGTCAGCATATGAGCACTCCCACTCAAAATCACCTCCAAGCTGCTAAACGGATTTTGAGGTACCTTCAAGGGTCTATTCACTTTGGGATTGCTTTTACTCCAGGCCCCATCTCCTTATCTGCTTACAGTGATGCAGATTGGGCTGGGGATCCAGTAGACAGACGTTCAATCACTGGCATGGTGGTGTTTCTTGGTAATTCCCCAGTCACTTGGTCTGCTAAAAAGCAATGCACTGTGTCTCGTTCTTCAACAGAAGCTGAGTATCGTGCTTTAGCCTCTACTGCAGCTGAGTTGTATTGGCTTCGAATGCTTCTCAGAGATTTTGGCATTGTTCTTCCTCAACCTCCTCTTCTTTGGTGTGACAATGTCAGTGCTTTGGCCATTGCCTCTAATCCTGTATTCCATGCTCGCACAAAACATATTGAGGTTGATTTTCATTTTGTTAGGGAAAAGGTTCTCAGGCGTGACTTGCTGGTTAAGTTCATTTCCACTCATGATCAGCTTGCTGATTTGTTTACTAAGGGTCTTTCCTCTCCCAGGTTCAATTGGCTTACTTCCAAACTCATGTGGAAGTTCCCCATTCGTTTGAGGGGGGATGACAGTGCAAGCTTGGAATCAAACACTGAAGGAGGAGATGCAATCATTCCAACGGCTAGTTCACCTTCCAAAACGATGTTGTGTAGTAAAGTTATGAGATATAAAATACGCCTAAAGTGAAACGGTGCCGTTCCTCATTAAAACCAAACGATGTCGTTTTAGTCTGTGAGAATCATTGAAAACCTGAGGAAAGCCACGCACGTGTAAATGTTTGTTACAGAACGTGCGAAGCAGTTACAAGTCTGTTATACCAGACTTTGTTGAGCATCATCTTCCTTTCCTCTCTGATGTAACTATATATATATCTATTCATTTACATATTGTATGAAGTGTGATATTCCAGTGAAATAAAGAATATCTGAGTTCTCTCTCTCCATTTTTGTTAGCTCTGTTTTTCTTTCTATTTTGATTCATAGAGTGACTGTGAGATTAAGAGAGGTTTGTTTGAGGGATTAAGAGTGTTTCTTCATAAAACCCAAAGAAGTGAAGTTAAAATTATAATTTTTGTGAGCCCTATTTTTTTACTTTTGTTGTTGTTTAGGAGCACTTGGAGTGACAACATGCATTTTAACTATAGTACCCCCACCCTCTCTCCCTTCCTTTGGTAGGCATTTTTTGATAGTCAATATGACTTATTTTCTTGGGCCAAACAAGAAATTCAAGATAGGGAGGGCCGACGTACTAATAATTATGAAAAATTAGCCAACTTTGAAGGCTCATAATATCATATAGGAAATAAGAATATTTGGGGTGCACGCCTCTATATTTAGACAAAAATGGCCCATTAACACCATTTGAAAAAATATGTAGCAATTTACTACTGTTTGTGAAATATTTTGCAATCTATCACTGTTTTAAAACTCGAGTTTATAAAAGTTATATTTTACACGTAAATTGAGTTTACAAAAATTGAGTTCCACGGTGGTATTTCTAAAGAATTATGTACTATTCCCGCATAATTATATAGCATTACAGTTTAAAATATCAGACACGTTTTTTGTGTCAAGCTTTTTTTTTAGTATTTTATTTATTAATAATTTGATATTTAGGATAGAAGGATTTGAACACTAATGCAATTTTCGAGATTTATTACAGGTACCGACCATGCCTTAGATATGTGAAAAATCGTAATTGGAATAATATTATATATTCACAACTTATTGAAATAAAAACTCATGATTAGAATAACTTAATTTTCATGTGTGAAACTTTTAATATATATATATATATATATATACCCCACAACAATTTATCTCAATGTTTGTGAAAGTTTACATATCACTATATTAATTGATTTTTGAGTGGTCATAAGAGATTACAAATCATTTCCAAAACATACAATATTAAAAATAAAATATAATAAAATAAAATAAATAAATAAAAAAGATTATTGGTTTTGTGATTAGAACAAGATTCGATCAATTATTGTAACATCATAAATAATTCAATTTATCATCTATTTAATGATATGAATTGTGGGAGGCCAGTAGGATTGGCTTCCTAAAAAAGCATTCATCACCTCTATATTAATTGCATTGCACCAATCATGTTAGCCGCATTAGTGTCTGAATGATACTTGAACAGTGCTTACATAGCCTATAACCTACTCAGCATAGCCTTAAAAAGGAGAATGAGACAATTATCTTGGAGGGAGATCAACAAGCCTCCATGTGAAGGGATAGGAATGAAATAGGAGCACTATAAAAGAAAAGAGATCCCCAATGACTATGGATTGAATCCTAAGAAAACACTTATCCTTGTAACCTATCAAGTGTAAAAGGCTCTTCATCCATTCAGAGGAAGATAACTTAACATTTTATTCTTAATCAGCCGGTTTAAACCCAATCTTTTCGTTTTTACTTTATCTTTGAGCATAACCTACCATTTAGGAATCTAAGTGTTGGCTTGTAAAACCATCTTTACAAATTAATTCTAGTGGGTCTTGATCCAGGCCCAATCATCCCTTGGTCCTTAGATTTTCACCCCATACATGAATAAAGTGAATAAATTAAGAGTCATGGCAGCTTACACCCCCAAGAAAAGTGCACTAAGGCTATATTTGGTTTCTTTATTTTCATCACCCAATATTCTATTTTCATGACTCATTTCCCAAATTTTGTGAGCTTTACCACAATTCGTCTGAATTGGTTTTGTTTCTATAGCTCAATTTCCCTCAGTCAAAACTCAAAATTTGAGTTTGAGTTGTAAAAATTAAGAACAATGTTTTATTGTTTTTGGGTGATAGAAAATGAGTTATGGTGATATTTTTGTAATTTTTAGTGACCGAGTGGGACCCACTTCTTTGGCCTAGTACTGAGAATGGCCTTAACTCCTTGTACAAACTCTTATTTCTTTTTCTTCCTCATTTGCTTTCCTCATTTGAAAATGCCACAAATTCTTCCTTAATATTTGCTTTAAAGTTGGTTGCATTTGTAAATGAACTTCAGTCTTAGTCTCAGTCCTAATTTCAGTCTAGGTCTTGCATCTCTCCTTTGCTTTTTCCTTGCTCTTATTTAGATGGTGCCTTGGTATTGATTTTAGCTCTCTCCATCTCACGTCTCTCTAATCTAACTTATTTTGGGAGATTTGAGCCAAAGGTAAACACAAATCTCTCTCCATCTCTAAATTCCTACTCGTCCAAACATAGATTTGTTTTTCTTTTTCTTTTTTTCATAATTTCTTGTTAGATTTTTTGTTAGGTCCATGTGCTTAATCTTCAACATTGAAAGTCTTAACCAAACCACCACCACCCTTTCAACAATATTCACCTTCTTTGAATTGCTCTCTCTCTCTCTCTCTCTCTCTCTCTCTCTCCTTTGAAAGGTATGCATATCTCTCTCTTATTATGTATATGTGTGTGTCTTTGTGCAGAGTTTTATTTATTTATTGTTGTCAAGTCAATTTAAGATCGTGACTTGAAATCTAATTTGACCAACTATAGGCAATTTATATCAATTCAATTGGACAGGAACTAAGATATTAATTATATAGTGAAAAAAATTATGGTTTAAATGGTTTAAGACCTTGGCACAGGAACCTGAATGTGAAGTAGCTAAACCCTAACAAAACCCTAACGTCTTAAGCCTTAAGAGCCTAGAGTGGCATTCTTTTCACGATCTATTGCTTCGTGTAAGATTCTTTTTATACATAATCTCCGAAATAGGAGAATTATGATTATAGATTGGTGTTGTATGTGCAAGCGTGTGGAGAATTAGTGGATCATCTTTCTTCATTGCCCTATTGCGTATGAGTTGTGGACAATGTTGTTAAGCTTGTTTGGAATCCATTGAGTTATGCCGCAAAGGCCATTAAGGTGTTTGATTCATAACAAGGTAGGTTTACCCGACATCGCAATATAGTTTTGTAGAGGTTTTCTTCCACATTGCAAGATGTAGTGTATATGGAGGGAACAAAAGGCTAGAAGTTATGAGGGATGTGAAAGTTCTATTCTTGAGATTAAGTCTTATTTCTTCCATAATTTACTTCAATGGAGTTCAGATTTATCAACATTTTCTTGTTTTTCTATCTTTCAACACTTATCAAAAAACAAGAAACAAACCTAAATGACAAACACTAATGTGTGTTTAGGAATAGATTATAAGCCAATTTTTTGCTTTTTAGCTTTTATGTACAGCTTTTTAAAATTGCACTTTTTTTCCTTACTTTTTCAAAATACGAATATATTTTAGCACAATTTTAATAAAAAGCTAAATGAATTATTTCCAAACGGACACTTAAAATTTTCTTTCTTCACTGTCAGTTCTAACAAAGGAATTCAGTACTTACTACCATCACCATCCACACTAAGAAACACCTCCAAAAAATTTCTTGTATACCTCACATTTTCATCATTCACTATACTTTACTGAATGTCATCCTCAAAGGAGACAAATCACACCCACCTTGAGTTTGAGGGGGGCTGTTAACGTGTAATCAATTGTGGGCTTTAGGCCCATTTTGTTTACTTGTACTACACACATACTTGTACTACACACTCAATCTCTTATATAAATGCACTCTTGTATATTTTATTTCTTGCGAAATACAACATTATTCATTGACTACATCAAAACCCACAATACCAAGCCCTAGATCTTCAAATAACAATTTTCAAATAATTTCTTTTAGCCACTGAAATTAAACTTCCAAATTGACAAGCTGCAAAAGACATAGGTATTCAAATATTAAGCTACAAAGATGTTGGAAATAAAGATAAATGCAGCGGAAAATAAGTTTTAAACGAATCTACTTCATTTGATATTGATAACACGTACTAAGTAAATTTTAGAATTCGAGAACAAGAGATCGTACCTTGAAGCGGTGAATTTCAAAATCGAAGATCAAACGTTCTTGGGAAGACTTTTAATCTTCACTCCAATTCCACTTGATACCCAAGATATGTGGTCTTTCAATCGGTAACAAAAGGGTGATTAGAGAGTGACAAAAACTCACATACACACCATTTCACAATGATGTTTCTCTCTCCAAATATTCTGAACGTTTTTCCCTTTTTGTATCTAACCAATTATCTAATTGGGTTGGCCTTTTGGGCCTTTCCAATTGGGCTTAAGTTTGTGGCTTGGAGTGGGACCAAAAGGGACCAATAAAAAACTAGCTCCAATGGGCCTTGGGCTTTTTTGTCAACTCTTGACAAGTCCAAAGTTACCATTAACTATATTTAATACCACTATATAAATATAGTTGCACTCTAGGCCTTATCAATAAATTATTTCCCAAGACTTTATTGTACATGCAACCCCTTCATTAAAATATTCGTAGTAATACAAAGTCATGAAATGTTGATTGCCACTTTGTAGATTACTACATCTTAATCCTTAAGTACCCAGTTTAATCCTTTATGTTATTCAATATATATTTATGAAATCCAATTTCACAAGTATATATACTCTAGTAACTCTTTACTAAAGTGGTTGGGCCCAACACTCTGAATAACCAAACTCATTAAACTTATCTCAAGGGAATATTTTATATCTCCGTTAAGAGACTATGAATTCCATCTTGAGAATATATGTTCCATCAACACTAAATGCGGCTGCCCAATATACTGAGGTTTTGACCATAACTTATAGATCTCATTCCTGATATATCAAAGCAACCTATATCTCATGATTAGGTCCATTATTCTCTCAGGATTTAAAGTTGATGTAAATAGAAGTCGTGAGCTTTATTATTCATTTGACAGTCATTAGAAGAATAATAAATCTCACAGCGGTCCAGTTCAATATGTCTTAACTCTTAAAACATATCAACATACCAACTAGAAGTCTCCACTTCCATGATCAAGACAAATCATCTTAGTTGATATGTTATAGTCTTCGCAAATGAAATACCCAATTTCATCACCAACTACGAACTAAAATTCTGAGTTTACAAAGAACTTGTGATTTATATCTTTCTGTGACTTTTTACATAAATCACATACTATGCATCTCATGGACTAAGATAATGTCCCATTAGTTCATAAATAGTCTCAAATAATTAAGCAACTTAATTATTCATGACATGCCAATAAATTGGATTTTAGGGCACAAACCCTAACAATCTCCCACTTGCCCTCAAAAACAATTTACCACATATTCGACACTTATCTCCCTATAGAGTAATTCATATTCACTCTAAGGCAAGGCTTGGAAACAAGTTTCAGCTAGATTTAATGCATAAATTATCTTTTCTACTACTACTACTCACGTATTCATATCTTCTCTAATGAGATGATACTTACGCTTGATGTGTATCTTCACCACCTAGAATGAACACATATCTTGAAGTCCAACTTCATGAATCACAATCAAACTAAGAGTCAGTATTCGAATGTCCAGTTACTATTAAAACCTCACTTTTGTGAAAAGCATATAATCCCTCATTCTCCTAAGATATTTGAGTATATGCTTTACTCCCACTAAAATAAGTGATCTTTGATTCACTTGATATTTGCTTACTATGCCCACCGCAAAATAGACATTTACCCTAGTATTTAGCATAGCGTAAAGACTTCCTATCGATTTGATATAAGGAACTATCTTATATGCTCTTCCTTTTATATGTCTTAGGACCATAGTCCTTTATAAAGGAACTTCAAACTTAAAAGGAAAGAATCATTTCTTGAAGTATTACATGCTATTCTTGGCTAGAATCTAATCTATTTAAGCAGTTTAAGATAGACCCAACATCCTAATTTTTGAATTATAATAAAGTTTAATTCTTAGGATGTGACTAGTCTTTCCTAAGTACTTTATATCAAATTGGACTAGACAACCAAAACTCTATTGATGACAATAACTCGACATCATCCTTAATGATTAGAATGTCATCAATATACATTATGAGATTTATTATTCTATATAGCTTTACACACATAAGGTCTTTTAATACTTGAACAAAATCAAACAATTTGATTTCTTGATCAAGGAAGAGCGGCAAATTATTTTTGTTTGGTAAGAGTTACCATGATAGCATTAATAATGAGAATAATTCTCGCCTGATCAAAGTGATTGGTATGACCTCGCTTCCAAGGAATATTAATTGCAGGATTTGGTTGTCGTTGCACCTAGTATAGTATGGTTTTCGGGTTCCATATTATATGGTTATGGATGCAAAATGATAATGTCCTGGTATTTAAGTTCATGGTCTCAAAATAAAGTTGTCATAAATTTTGTCCTCTAGCTACTATTTTAGTTGAATCACATTAACTAACAAATAATTTTGGACATGGTGCTTAAAGGAGCTGAAGTAAATATTCATGTTTTGATTCAGCATTGTCATAATTTCCTATACATGATGCATTTATGGAAGATAGCTTATGATATGATCATAGTCTCCATTGAAATGCTAATATGTTACTTTGGCTTCTATCTCAATTGTGCTATTGCATGAGATGCAAGAGTTAGTACTAAACTTAGACAAGTCTAAATGAAATGTTTGGTATGAATCATATTGAGTGCTAAGAAAAGCTTAAGAAGTTCCAATTCTATATCATTTTATGAAAATAAATTTTTTTTTTAAATGAATTGGAATTCTTGGATGTTGAGATTAAATGTTAATCTCATGTGGATATGATCCACAAGTCCTTGTTAGATTCATTTGATCAATTTAGATTGTTTTGAAAATAAATTCTTTTTATATTATCTGAATTGATGAGTGAGTCCTATGCAACGGAAGACATCCTAA
The DNA here is from genome assembly GCA_030445155.1 of Quercus variabilis. Classification (NCBI taxonomy): domain Eukaryota; kingdom Viridiplantae; phylum Streptophyta; class Magnoliopsida; order Fagales; family Fagaceae; genus Quercus; species Quercus variabilis. Next base: position 49,650,225 of record CP129453.1, read on the forward strand.
AAGCTAAGGCTAGGATCAATATGATTTAATTCAAATTCTTAGCCTAAACTGAAAGGTAAGGGTGATAAGAAGAAGAATTATAATACCAAAAAGTTTGGCAAGCAAGTTGCCCTAGTAGTTGCCAAAAGGAAATTAGACTTAAAAGTATGACCAAAAGAAAGTGTTTCTGGTTTGGTTAAACTAAGCTTTGTCCATGATTGTTTTCTAGATGGAAATTTACATGTTTTATTTTTTAAAGAGAAAGTTTTCATCTTTTGGTGTTGTATGCTTTGACACTTAAGTCTAGATCATATTAATCTAAATTGTATTCAAGATTGGTGAAAGATGGGTTTTTAAAACCAATATTATGTAATATTCCCAATCTATGAATTCTATTTAGAGGATAATATGATCTAGGACTCCTTTATTGTAAAGGAATATAGTATTAATGACTTCTTTAAGTCAGTGCAAACATAAAGGAGGAATAAGACTCTTTTAGAAATAGTAAAGTACATGATAAGTATTTCCATTTACTTATTTCTTTTGGAGATATACTCTAATAATTACTATACATTTTCTAAAATTGATTTCAAAAGTTTGTTCCTATGACATTTGTCAAATTGTGGATTGGGTGAGAACCTAGTATATGATACTTCCACTTTTAGAGATGTCCGGCACTTGTGCTAGAAAGGAAGTCTGACAAATTGAAATCAAAAGGTAGAAAAATGTGTGATTATAATAAGTATCCAGAAGGATTTGCAGAAGATTGTTTTGGTAGTCATAAAGATGACAAGATGTTTGTAAAGTGCAAATACAAAGTTCTTATAAGATGTTTGTAATGTACAAATACAAAGTTCTTGATGATGACTATGTGAATAATCTTAAAGAATCGTTCTAGAAGAGAAGTCAGAATTGTTGTAAGACAACTATAAAATACATTTAGAAATGAGGTGGTTGTATTAGATATACCACAAGGCATTATTCTAAATATACAGCTAGTACACAGGTACAATATCGTAGTGGGAGGATTGTAAATTCATACTTTTGGGATAAACTTTTGAAGTCATTCCACAAGGATATGAATTTGATCCTCGGTCCTACGTAAAGGTAATAGATGATATGAATATGAATTATTGGATCAAGGTTATGTGAATAGAATTAGATTCTATTTAAAGTCTAGAACTTGTAGAGGCGCCTATTGGCATTGAGCCTATTGTTCTCAAATAGGTCTACAAGAAATTGAGATTGATAGAATTGAAGGTGCAAACCTTCAAAGTCAAAACTACTGGCGAAAAGATTTATTAAGAAAGAAATGGTTCGATTATGAAAAGATTTTTTCACCTATAGTCAAGTTTGACTCTATCTAGATTCTTTTATCCATTATATTTTATTTGGATGAAATATGGCAATGGATATCAAGAAAGCTTCTTTTAGTAGGAATCTTGAGGAAGACATCTATATGATGTTCCTAGACTTGTATATAGCAAAGAACCAATATTGTTTAGTATGCAAGTTGCTTAAATTCCATTTATGGACTAAAGCAAGCATCAAGAACTCAGCATAGAGGATGCTATCAAACTTAGTCTAGTGTACACCATTGTCTAGAATCATATGTAGCCACATTTCATCCCTTTAACAGGCTTATTTTGTAGTACCATGATAAAAACACCCTCCACATGGAATGCAAAGCTTGAGGTTAAGACAAGGTGTTTGATCAAACCACTATAAACCAGGAAATCCAATCTTGTGGTACCATGAAATAAACATCCTCTGCATGGAACGCAAGGCTCGAGGCCAAGACGAGATGTTTACCCCACACCACTATGAACCAACAATGGAAGCCATGAGATCCAACCCTTGTATCTCTCTCCCACTAGAAATTTTAAAACAAGTGGATTGTCTTGAAATCATTGTGATCTAATCACAATTTTAACCCTACACATCAAGTGTGTTTAATTGTTTAAATTCAATGTGATATTACTAAGTCACGTCACAATAGCATAACGAACATTCGCGCAATCACAAAGAAGTTTAACCTTGTAATCCGTGAAGTAAATACCCTCCGCATGGAATGCAAGACTCGAAGTCAAGACAAGGTATCTATTCACATTACAATAAACTTAACAAAAGGGTTATTTCATCATTCCCACTCGTTATTTGGGCTTTTCTTAAATAATTGTGATCCTATCACAACTAATAACCTTGCACTTGATAAAGACTCTAATCTTATTAGAATCACTAACTAAAATGGAAGTCCTAAACTATTTAGGATTCCTTAAACACTAACAAATCAAAAATTGGTTATATAGAACTCTATCCTTAATTTACTTAATTTACTAGATAAAGTATTCTAATCTCATTAGAAACTATATAACTTTTTAATTAAGCTTTAATCTCATTAAAACTTCTAATTAAAATAAATTAAGTTAAAGACTTTTAATCATACAACAATTCTAATCTCATTAGAATGTTTCTTAAAAGACAAGTCCTAAACTATTTAGGACTAAGAGTTCTATTTAACTAATACCTTTGATCTCATTAGGTCTTTTAGTTAGAACTATGTGTAATCTAATCACACATAACCTTGCTCTTAAAAAACTTGAAAACACTTAGAAAAAATTCTAATTTTCTTTCTTTCGATCGATCGAAAGTGCCCTTCGATCGATCGGAAAAATTAAGAAATTTGAACTTGATCATCTGACTCTTTCGATTGATACTTGATTGCCTCTCGATCGATCGAAAAACAAATTCGATCGATTGACTAGCAATCGAAAATCAATTGATCTAAAAGTCTGATCACTGTCTCATTCGATCGATCGAAAGTGATTTTCGATCGATCGAAAATCACGAATTTCAAATTTCCAGAATTTTTCCTAAGGCAGTTTTCTTCATTTTTCATGAACAAACATTCAACATATGAACATTACAGTCAGAGATTGATGTCAAAACTGAAATTCATTGATGCTAATGCCTTAAGATTCAATTTAACATACTTAAATTCAAATTTAAACAGCATCATAACATCAATTTCAGTTTTCATCAAATCATAGTTTCAATAACATGCAGAAAATTAAGAAACATAATCTTCTAACAACATGAAACTATCATCTCTAATTCTAAAACTCACAAAACATGTTAAACAATACGAAATTGAAGACCACTCTGATGCCATTTGTTGGAAATAAAGATAAATGCAGCGGAAAATAAGTTTTAAACGGATCTACTTCATTCGATATTGATAACACGTACTAAGTAAATTTCAGAATTCGAGAACAAGAGATCGTACCTTGAAGCGGTGAATTTCAAAATCGAAGATCAAACGTTCTTGGGAAGACTTTTAATCTTCACTCCAATTCCACTTGATACCCAAGATGTGTGGTCTCTCAATCAGTAACAAAAGGGTGATTAGAGAGTGACAAAAACTCACATACACACCATTTCACAATGATGTTTCTCTCTCCAAATATTCTGAACGTTTTTCCCTTTTTGTATCTAACCAATTATCTAATTGGGCTGGCCTTTTGGGCCTTTCCAATTGGGCTTAAGTTTGTGGCTTGGAGTGGGACCAAAAGGGACCAATAAGACACTAGCTCCAATGGGCCTTGGGCTTTTTTGACAACTCTTGACAAGTCCAAAGTTACCATTAACTATATTTAATACCACTATATAAATATAGTTGCACTCTAGGCCTTATCAATAAATTATTTCCCAAGACTTTATTGTACATGCAACCCCTTCTTTAAAATATTCGTAATAATACAAAGTCATGAAATGTTGACTGCCACTTTATAGATTACTACATCTTAATCCTTAAGTACCCAGTTTAATCCTTTATGTTATCCAATATATATTTATGAAATCCAATTTCACAAATATATATACTCTAGTAACTCTTTACTAAAGTGGTTAGACCCAACACTCTGAATAACCAAACTCATTAAACTTATCTCAAGGGAATATTTTATATCTCTGTTAAGAAACTATGAATTCCATCTTGAGAATATATGTTCCATCAATACTAAATGCGGCTGCCCAACATACTAAGGTTTTGACCATAACTTATAGATCTCACTCCTAATATATCAAAGCAACCTACATCTCATGATCAGGTCCATTATTCTCTCAGGATTTAAAGTTGATGTAAATAAAAGTCGTGAGCTTTATTATTCATTTGACAGTCATTAGGAGAATAATAAATCTCACAGCGGTCTAGTTCAATACGTCTTAACTCTTAAAACATATCAACATACCAACTAGAAGTCTCCACTTCCATGATCAAGACAAATCATCTTAGTTGATATGTTATAGTTTTCGCAGATGAAATGCCCAATTTCATCACCAACTACGAACTAAAATTCTGAGTTTGCAAAGAACTTGTGATTTATATCTTTCTGTGACTTTTCACATAAATCACATACTATGCATCTCATGGACTAAGACAATGTCCCATTAGTTCATAAATAGTCTCAAATAATTAAGCAACTTAATTATTCATGACATGCCAATAAATTGGATTTTAGAGCACAAACCCTAACAAAAGAATCATATATTTAGCATTAATTATAAATATAATTGGTCAATTACATACGTATCCTCTTATGGTTCCTAATATTTAAGGATACCATTTAACAAATAATAATCAGTTATAAGTTGACCCTCCACTTACTCCTCTCAATAACATTTAAAATTGGAAGAGTCAGTCTTTGGTTTAGAACTATAAAAACTTCTTGCAACAAACAATTATGTATATATATATATATATATAACATATAGCTGGTTATTTTCTTTGGCTGGACTACCTAGTTGAACACTCGGAACTTAGACTAGTTTAAAAGTGATGAAACAAGTGTCTAAAATTTCCATACCTGATCTAGTTGCTATGACTTATAAGACATGAGATTTGATTCTTTATTCAATTGGATGGTGAGACGAGGACAAACAAACCTTGACCTACCACACAGTCACATACCCTTATGGCCTAAGCCTAACCACGCAGACCACACGGTTCTGACCAGTCTATAACTATAATAATAGAATGCCTAATCACACTAGAGCACAAACACTAATATTTTGGTACAACCAAGCATTACAATTACACCACATGCAGAACGCATTAAGCAATAGACTTATAAAATTACATTAGAGAGATTGAAATTGAGATTGACAGGATTTTCAAATTCTCATAAATTTTTTTTTTTTAAATTGATAATTAATATATGCTCTTAGAGCCTACATTAATTGGACCCTTACATATTTTGGAACTTTTAGTGGAATTTAATTTCAATATAGTTTACCTCAATACCATATATTGTAGTCCATAACACGGACAAAATGGGCTTCTACCCTTTTTCAAAAAATTGAACATGCTTTTGCCCCCTTTCCCAAAGTAAATAGGGAAGTGCCCCTGTTTTATAACTCGATAATACTAAAGCCAAGTTATAATGAAAAACTTGATATTACTATGATCAAGTTTGTCTAACCGTTGTGCCACGCTGGCGCAGCAGACTTTGGTTTTCCCCAATAAAAAAGAGTGTGTAGTACATTCATAACTCGGGAACCCTAAAATCGAGTTTTCTTTAGCGGTTTGAATCAATAGAACCTTAACGTCTCACAACCCCTGTTCACTCCCACTCTCCCTGTACACTCTCTTTCCCTCGCTCTCTGCCATTACGCTCTCCCTCACTCGCTTTGCGATTAGTCTTCCCGACTCTTCCTCACTCTTCCTTACTCTCCTTCAGTCTCACTCTCCTTATCTAGTCTCCCTCAGTTGTCGTTGCTTGCCGTCGTCGTTGCTTGCCGCCGCCGTTGAAGATAGGTATAGTCCTCTCCTCTGATATCTTTTCTGATCTTGGTTAATATTAGGTTGTGTTTTATGTGGGATTTTGATTATTTTGTTGAAACTTACTTAGAAAGTAGTAAATTTACTAATCAAGATGAGAATTTTGTTGTCTTTTTTATGCTGTGATGATGATGATGTAAAGTATTTCTTGCTATATGGTTATGCCTGTGTGATTTTCTAATTAATGAGAAATTTGTTGTCTTTTAACATGCTGAAATGATTATTTTCTCATTAATGAGTTTAAATGTGCTTGGGGTTTTGATGGGGGGCTTTGGTAAATCGAGTGGTGGTGTTTCAGTGATGTCTCTGGGTTTGTGTAAACTGTGTCTTATCCGATTGTAGGCATGATTTTGTTATAGTTGTTGTAAATGGTGTCAAACTAATTACGTTTGAGTGTAAATAGTTGTTGTAAATGGTGTAATGTGTGTCTGAAATTGAACCCATCTTGTAAAGATTGGTTTGGTTTGGACAAAGATTGGTTGTATTGGTTACGTGTTAAGAAAAAAATGATGAAAATGATGAGACTCTAGTTGTTTGAAGTAGTCTTCCGTAAATCCAAGATGTTCTGCCCACAATGACATCCTATATACATAAATCTATGAAATACAATACACATTCACATGAAACAGAAAGTCAGTTACTGTAAGTCCAGTTAAAAACTAGTAAGAGTGATGAAATAGTAGTGTTTAGTACAGCAACAAACAAATTTAGCACTCATTGTTTTTGGTATATCTAGGTTTTTTATAATTTTCATTATTTCTTGGAATTGACACTACTTTTGTTTTGCACTGTAGAAAATTTTAAGTAACTTTACTGGAAAAAATTTCATTCGCTGGTATTCTCAGCTATATGTGCAAATTTATGGCTAGAGAAGCTGATATAGCAAGCATAGAAGTTCTTTTGCTTGCAATACAACTCCTTTTTGTTTAAAATTGACCATATGGAGGGGGGGAGAGGAATAATTGAACATTCAATGGTCCTACTCCCTTTGGTGAATTTGAGATTCTTGTTTGAACCTTGAAGTATTATAATATTTTTTACTCTAATTTTTTATTTAAAGAATTTGGAGAGTGGCTGCTTTTTAAGGTTTCTCTAAATCAATTTGGTACTCTTCTATAGGAGCACAAATATGTGAACGTTTTTTTGCCCCCTTTTATTTTGAGCTGGCTGGTTACTATAGATTAAGAAATTTAAAATCTGTGTAAATGCAAATGGGTGCTTCTATTGTGGATATTTCAGGCTCCATTTGTGCGGTTCTAACTCATTACTCAATGATGATATAGATATCAATGAAAGCCCTTGAAATATGAAAGCCCTTGAAATATTCTTTTGATTTCACATTTTTTACCCCTAAATGTTTGAATGTTATCTTGTCACTTGTTCAATTTCTTTTATGGATTTTGGTTCTTGGCAATTTTTTTAAGGCATATATGTTTGATCCGTTTTTCTTTATCAGTCCTCTTTATTAGGTGCACAAATATGTAAATTGTCTCTTCCACGTAAACTGCTGTGTAGGTGGTGTACAAAAATAATAAGGAAAAAGTTAACAAGGAAAAAGTTAATGGAGCAAAGAAAAGGGTGTTGTTCTCACATTCACTGAGGAGTCCATTATTTAAATTCATGGTGGGGTTCATAAAAAATTTGAGAGGAGGGGGTATCATTTTTTCGTATTTTAGGAGTACTTCAAATTTTTCTTAGATTTTGGATACATTTTGAGGACAAGAAAAAAGCATTTAGTTTTTATGACGGTTGATTATATTTCTCATACAAGAAAAAAGCAAATAGTTTCTTAATAATTACCCTAAGGACATCTATGAATATAAAAATACTTTGAACCTTATGTTGACTAAGGATTGAGAGTTAAATGTATGAAATAATCATAGATATTGTCATTGGCAGGGTCCGGGGCATGTTATCTCATTTTTAATTTAAAAATTTCCTAAACAGGCAAGCTAAATAGAATTAGCATTTACTGATTTTATAATTTTTTTAACATAATTTTTTTAAAATGTATATCTCCAAATGATGATAATTAGTTTGAATTTTCTCTTTTGAGAAAGTGCTAAAAAAGAAGTTGAGGTAATATATGTGATTGGTATATGTAGATATTTTCTATAAAAAGTTATGTATAGAAAACTAATTATATGTATAAAAGATAACATTATTAAAATAAAAAAGTTTATTTGTAAATATAAAATATAAAATTTTTTGATAATATCAAAATTATCCGAGTCTATTAAAAATTGTATAGACTTTTGCATAAAACAAATTAACTATGTTAATAATTTTTAATGAAAGAGCTAATGATAAAAAGACTTTAATTATAATAGTGTAATACACACACATAATATTGAGTTATTTGGAGCAAGGTATGTAGTGAGCATGTTTCATAATCTAAACAGTTTTGCATTCATTTTTAAATTAAATTAAATGAAGCATCTATAAAAAAAAAATTACTAATAGAGTTTTACTTAAAAATGATGCAATGCTCATTTTTAAATTTGAGATTCTTGTTCGAGTGGGCCTGCACCCTTTGGTGAAAATGACATGCATTTTGTTGTAGATTTTATTGATTTTCTCTCTTTGCGATTATAATCTTTTGATTATGTAATTTTGTTTAGGAGAATACTCTGTAATTTTTTATCCTTTTGTTAAACAAGAAATGATATGCACTGGAACACCAAACTGATCAAGTAACTTCAAGGAAAAAATGAGTGCATTTACTCTAGGAAACAACATTCACTTCATCACTGTGGTTTAATGAGTTTGGTACATTTTGATTAACTATTGCTTATAGCTAATATAGTGGAACAGGGTAATACTTGTAACGACTCACCAAGCAGGGAAATAGACCCAGCAAACGAGCCTAAAATTTGAAAACGACTCACCAAGCAGAAAATTGAGTAGAATTAACTCCTAAAATGTTGAAAATAGGCCTAACGAGCAGGGAAATGGGCTGACTGAGTCATGGTATGCTTACATATCTAGTGGTAGAAATGTAGAATAATTATTATAGGTTTCTAGATATTAAGTTGAGAACTCGAGCCCAAATGACCTGTAGCTGTAGGGATCTTAGTGGTCCATCGTAAACGGGCAATTGCGTAGGACATAAAACGGGGAGCTGTCAAGGATGACCTTATAGAGAGTGTTACTTTGTTGAAAAGACCAAGTTTGATTAAACGGGTTTGAGAATAAAATACATAAACATTGAGTTGTTGCAATTTATATTTACTATGTGACTGCATTGGTCATAAGCCATAGAGTTGAATTTAAATGTCCTTGGGGGAAGATCACATATTGTGTGTCACATGGTTAAATTTAATATGTCTTCCCTCCATATGCAGCTCCTAATAATTGTAATTGATATTTTCCTTGTTAAAATCAATTTCAAAGACATCACACACCAAAAAGAACTCTCACATGTAAATATTGCTTAGATATTGAACATGCAGGTATCAATCAAGTTTCTAGCACATTAATTAGTCATTTGTTTGTTTTTTTACTTCAATTACAGATAATAGAAAAAAAAAAAGTGTTTGTACGTAAAATTATGGCAAGTTGTTATTTATTTAAGCTTCATTTTGATTGCTTTTGGATTGCATGTTAAGTGGGGGTAATAAAAAGTGATGTTGACAATCTTGTTATTTATTTAAGCTTCAATTTATGTAAGAAGCGATGTTGACAATCTTGTTGGGATCATAATATGTTTTACCATATCCATGCTTTTATTTTATATTAATTGTGGTTTACTTGTTAGATAATTGCTAACAATCTATTTGCTACCATGTCAGATATGCAGGCACTACATAGAGTGCAGCCTGGACCCAACGATCTTATCCAGTTGACCTAGCAGCCGAATCATCGGTCAACTCCACTTTGGAGCCACGTCGCTGATGAGGTATGTAGTTGTATTATTAATACATGTCTATTTTATAATTACCTCGTGTGCATTACCTAACATAATACTTGTCCTTGTGCAGGAGGTGACTGGCATGCTAAAGGCTCGGCGCTGTAAATGTGTATTGCCCCAGGGTGGGCTAGACCCACGTATCATGCAATGCATAGATGTCGCAGGTTTGGCTGGTTTATTCAAGGTTCCTGATATGGAAGTCGACTACGCGTTGATCACGGCCTTGGTTGAGTGGTGGCGTTCGGAGACGCACACGTTTCACTTTCCCCATGGAGAAATGGGTATCACCTTGCAAGATATCTAGGTGATACTGGGGATTTCGGTGGATGGGTTGCCTGTTACTGGGAGCACAGCCAAGCAATGGAACATGGTGTGCCGAGAGTTGTTAGGCCATGAACCTCCGCCTGTGATATCGAACTCAAACAAGTTTACCCTTACTGGGGCGAGGATAAAATACAAGTGTCTTGATGAACAGTTTCCTGCTCCCCCGCCAGCGAATGCCGGTGACAAAGTCGTGCATCAACATGCTCGCTACCACATACTTGTACGGATGGGGGCCCTATTGTTCATGGACAAGTCTGCGGACCGAGTCTCACTGTTGCCTTTGCAGTTGCTCAACCCAATCAGCAATGTGAGACGATATAGCTGGGGCAGTGCAGCATTGGCTTGGCTCTATAGGCAACTTTGTAGTGCATCAAAGAAGGAAGTGATGCAGATTGGAGGAGCACTCTTGTTGGTGCAGCTATGGGCCTATTCAAGGTTCCCACAACTATGCCTTATTGTGAGGCTGCCTCTACCTCCAGTGCACTTAGGGCCCCTTGCCATTAGGTATGTTCATTGAGTTCTCGTTATTCAAGCTAAGTGTCTCTTAAGAATAATTATTTACGTGTAATAGTATATTACATTTTATTTTTTTGTTTGATATAATTGAAAATATGTGAAACTAACAAACAAAAATAAACTATGTGAAATATAAAGCAAAGTTTGTTAAATGACCAGTTCAATAACAAGTATTTGTTGACACCCCATGTTTGCTAGGTGGAGCGGGCCAAAATGCACCTCAGAGCATGCCACACACGTCCTTGCTGCGTACCGGACGTCGCTGGCTACACTACAAGCAGAGCAGGTACTCGGTTAATTTACATCCTCAATTTGAGGTTTTTATTTTCGTTTCCCTCAAGTATGTTTCCAAGTTTTTATTTTTATTTTAGTTTGAATTCTTGGATTGTTGTAGGAATGAGTTGATTTTAGAATATTGGTTCCATCCCATCATTTTGTTTGATACTAGGACTTTCATCCCATCATTTAACTCAATTGGCATGGCCATTGTGAAGTACATCACATTAGAACTTCCATTCGCAGCACCTGCATGAATACGACCAAGCATAAACTCAAAAATTCTAAACTGTTAAATCAAAGGTTTCAATTCTTTTATTTTAACCTAGCATAAACAAATATTATATAATCCAACAATTTTAAAACCTTATATTTGGAGACTTCTTATTATCAAAAGTAGAGGTGTACATGTGCATGGGCCGAGTTGGGTTGGATTGAGGGGTTTTTTCCAACTCAACCTAAGAATGTTGAGTTGAGAAATTCCTAACTCATTACATGTGTAAAAACCAATGCAACCCAACTCACGTGAGTCAGGTTAAGTTGGGCTGGATCAATGGGTTATATTTAAATTTAGTCATATACATATTAAGTAGAATTTGGCTATATCCTTGATTATGTACGGAAACGTTTGTGATTTGCACCCAAAAAAACAAGAAAGAAAGAAGCATGTGCAACATGCGCAAAAGATTGAGCCTGAAGTCTTGGTTTAGTGCAAGACAAAGTGACTTCAAACCTGTGTTGCAACTAAAAACAAAAACTCCATCAATTCTTACAAATGTCATTAATCTGATGCAATGAAGAGAAGGCACACATATTGTTCATATGTAATTGGTTATAATTCAATGAGAAATTAATTTACCTAACCTAAGAGTATACCAAAGATAATCAAATTTGTCTTTGGTTGTATTTGTGTGCTCAAGTAATTCATTTGATTTTAATGATGCATCTCTGAAATTCACGATGACATCCCTCCATTCTTCTCAGCTACTAACTTGAAGAAAATGTTGTGTTGATTTACTGATTCTGGCATTACACACCGTTTTAACCTATTTACAATAAGAGAAAATAGAAATTTTAGCCTCCCATCAAAAGAAAAGAAAAATGTGCCCCCCCCCCCCCCCCAAAAAAAAGACTTTATAAAAGCGGAATGATTGTAAACTCACAAGATATCAATTATTTTATAAACAATGAATTTCCTACTAAAAATTTGACAGTCTTTTCAAATCAAGGGAATGAAGGCACATTAGAATATAAATTATTTTTGCAAAACTCAAACAATATATGCTAGAAATGTTATTTAAAAAATATAAATTAAGCTTGTGCAGTTTGTAATTAATTAATAAAATGTTATGAGCTCAAAACCATTGTTATTGCTCTACCTAATAAGTAGACAATTTAGTATTTATTCTTCTAACTGTTAGAATCCAGGATTACAAACATTGTTATTGCTCTGCAAAAAACATTGTTCCATTGTAAGTTGTAAATTACCTTTGCTGAGTTGAAGGTTATATTTTTACAGTCTACTAGAATATTGATTGACTTCAATTTACGTATTCAAGTGGTATATTTTGAATTTGTACAGTAACATTCTGTCTCGCATAGTTAGTAAGAAATGCCGCACAACCTCCATTTTCTGAACTGGAAGACAACGACCTAAGTTTAAATAAACAAATAACTATTAATCAATGATATATGAGAAAACATAAAGACTTTTGACACATTACCTCTTATTGTTGACCTAACTGAAAAGTTGATTCGTGCTCCTTGCACTAAAGTTGAAGAGCACAATTTAATTGCAGCATGCAACTCCTTAAGTTGTCCCCACTTGAGCTGCCTTAATAGTCCTAAAATTATTAAAAATTGTGGATTATTAATTACTAATTTATTCATATAATTTTAGAAGCTTGCAACATATGCTACTCACCATATTCATTAAGAGGAGCTTGATCATAATAAGCTGTGATTTACACTTCAGAGCTTGTTCCACATAATTTGTTCCACCAAGGTACTAAGATAAGGAATGTAATTTTAGACATTGACATGATTAGTTTCAGATAACTATTCAATTTATGTAATTTCGAACACTAAATTTTATAAGAAAATATATTCAGATAGAAATATGATAACAGTATTTGATGAGGATTATACCATGTAATAGTTTACATAGCTTCCATTTCTTGCAAAAAAAAAAGTGCTACTTGAAATGCAATGTATTCAGTAGACCTTATATATGTTTTCCCTCCATATTTTTGATAGCTTCAAGAGGTCAATTAAGTACAGTTAGTTTAGTCTTACAATGATTAATAGTCATTTTTGTTCTCAGTCATTGAAACATTGTTAATGACTAATGCAATTAATCTAGTACAAGTTTTCTATTATGATAAAAAGCTTTTGCGAAATGATCAACTTGGATTCATCTTACAGCCATAAGGATGCTTTGGTACCCTCCTCTAAGTCTGGTTTAGATTGAAAACCCTAGTATCTGATGGTCTCACTTACCTTTCAATGTTACGCATATGAACATGGTTCTGAGAATGGAATGTGGACATCAGTCAACTTAGATCTTTTACTATTTTCTACAGATCAATGCTTGTCATTGTTTTAATTGCTTGTTGACTTCATTTTGTTAATATTTTGAACACAATGTTGTTGTTCCTTTACTTTCTACCCAATAATCCCTAAAGATTTTGTGTACGAATAGAATCAAGAAACTCCATGCTTTCCATATTACATATCACAAACATAATCTTTAATTAGTATGATGTCTCACTATCCTAAACATAATCCACTTATACAGATTGTATGGGAGCCGTACACGCATACGTTGGGCTCCCTACCTGTGTATTGCACTGCCGGGCAACATATTTAGAGGGCCAAGGTGCCATTGATATACTTTTGGATAATGGAGGGGCATCATCCCGAGTGGGTCCTCCGTCAGCTTGGGATGAAGCAACCAGTTCCACTTGTCATGGATACGTCGACTGTCCTTCACAAGATATCCCTCCAAGGTAAATGGGAGAGGGATTGGGAGGTAGAACATGCTGTCTTTATTCAACAATGGGCCAACAAAGTGAATGCAGTTCGCGGGGCCCCTCTCTTGGACGGTGATGATACATACCTCGTTGAGTACATGACGTGGTACAATTGCACCACAAGGTGGTACATAACACCAGAGTCTGCGTATTGGGAACTCATGGTGAGGCAACAATTCCTATTTTATGTATGAAACCATTGTTCGATTAAATATCTTCAACAACTTTATCATGCATGCAAAACTCCACAATTATTATTGTTGTTACATCTCTATGAGTTTATCTTTCATTATGTTTTTAAGCTACTGCATGATTTAAGTTGTTCATAAATAACTAAATTTGTCTTCATCCAATTTGTTTGCGTGAGGAATGGTTAATTGGCAATGACCAATGATGACCACACCTTTGTTCATATAATTACATTCAAATTTTAAAAAGGGTGGGTTGGGTTTTATTCTTTTATTTTTATTTTTGTTTTTTGTTTTATTTTTTTTGTTTTTGGTTGGCTTGTAATTTCAAACGGACAACGCAACTCTTTTTAGTAGTGATAAATTCACATTTCATGATAGTTCACTGTCACAGTAGATAGCCTTACCTCCAGGACTGAAAGCTAAATACATATTCCTTGATAGATATTACCTCTAGGACTGGGAAGTCTCTTACTAAACTGTTGGTAGAATTCAATTTCCAACAGCTTAAAGGTCATTTAAAATCTTGCAAGTATGCAGCAAGGGTATGTGCTGGACTACTAGATTCAAGCATGACATATGTTGTAACTGATGGTACTTCCCTTAATTGAAAGTTTAAGCTCGCGTTTGATATTTTCAATTGTCATCTATTCGGATTTGTACCTCAGGAAATAATAACTTCAAAATATGTGTCCTGATTGCAGAATGATATTAATGGAGTTGTAACTGTAGTGAAGCCTAGATACACAAATGATAAAAGATATTTTCACTTATGCTAAGATTGAACTTATGTACAACCACCCATATGTGTTTTTCGGAAGTATTATCTCAATGTTTACATTGCATAGCCATAAACATAATAGGAAAGTGAAAATTCGTGACTACTGGGGAGGAACTATAAATTTCTGCACAAGGGGGCCCAACCCCTATTTTTATACGCAATCTTTTTAAAGATGTTTAATAGTTATAAGTAATATAAGGAGTTCATTAGCTATGTTTACTACTTTTTTCTTTTGATTTTGGAATAGATTTAGCCCACTTTTGCATCATACCTACGTTCTTGCTTTTATGATGCCCTTGTTTTGTAGGTTCGAACGATGATTAGGTCTACACAGAGGTGTGATGAAGGTTCTGACATGCATAATGACCTTACATATACACTACAGCTTGTGGAGGAGCTGGGCCGACTTAAATTGGCAGTTGCACTCGCAGAAGCAGTTCACATTGGTACACAGGCCCTAGGTCGTGGTGGGCAAAGTGGTGGGTCTTGCGGGGGTGGATGTCGTGGAGGTGGCCGAGCTGGTCACGGTCGTATGACCAAGCCAGATCCCATCAACGAGGAAGGGGATGACTCGGGTGCAGAAGAGTCATGGCTTGGCACTGATTGGGTACTGTTTGACGATGGCGGCAGGACACCGCGATGCACGTCTAGTGCTGGTGCTGGGCCATCCCACAGCGCCGGTCATGAGGGTACTATTCCAGCCCAGACTACGTCCTATGATGCTAGCACGGACTATGAGGACCTTCCTCGTATGTCACCCCCAGTTTTCAGTGGATCTGCCCATGATGGTGGATGCATATTTGTCCCCACACCAGGCATGCCCACCCCACCTCTAGTGCATGTGGACCCCACCATGCCCTCTTCATCTGCAACCCCCCACGAAGAGGCTATACAGATTAAGTAGATACCGGCTGAGGACATTGAGCTTGTATAGATTGAGTAGATTCTGGTTGAGGACATTGAGCCGGTGGAAGGTTTGCGAAGATCGCAACGCCTTCCTGCGCATGCTCCCAATTGCAGGACCGATGATGGTATGTACTTTGTCTACACTTCCCATCTTCTTAGCTACTTATACTGCACATTTGATTGATTATGTTAATTTAATTATGCTGTTGTGTTTGATGAAATAGGTAAGATTAGACCTGTCAGGGCACATGGGCGGAAACGAAAAGATCATTAAATGCCTATTGTAAATAATGCGTATACTTCCAACCTATAGGTAACTGGATATTTTCGTTTCACTTTTCTTTTAAAGTTGTATCTTTTTTTTAGAGCTAATATATGGTGGAAACGAAAAGGCCATTGAGCCTGATTGTCCTTGTGTGCTTATTCTTCATGTGTATAGGTGACTGGACTGGAATAAGCATGCAAAATGTTCTAATTGGGGAGAATCTTGGTGGCTGTGCATCTGTTTGTGCATCTGTTTGGTGATAAGCAAGAAGAAGTACGTTGATACTTTGAGTAAAAGAGTTTGATGAGGAAGTTTATACGGATTAGTGGCACAACCAACTCCTTTGTAGCAATTCATTTAGCTGAGTCTTTACAATGCTTGGCGCCATGACTATAAGAGCTTTTGAGGAGGAAGATCGATTCTTTTAAAAGAATCTTGAATTGATTGACAGAAATGCACCTCCTTTTTTCCATAGTTTTGTAGCAAATGAGTGGTTGATCCAAAGATTAGAAACATTTAGTGCAATTGTTCTTGCCTCTTCAGCACTCTGCATGGTCATGGCTTCCTCCCAGATCTGTTAGCTCTAGTGAGTTTTACCTTGAAGAGTTATTTTTTCAATCTTTAACAAATTACAGTTCTTCTATAGATGCTTCAATTTACTGGAGATGGTTTTTTAAACATGCTTGTGGACTTATATTGAGCTGTAAAACTTGCGTATTAGATTCTATATAACAATTTCTCCTTTAATTGCAGGATTTATTGGAATGGCACTTTCTTATGGTCTTTCATTAAACACGTCACTTGTCTTCTCAATTCAAAATCAGTGCATTTGATGTTTTTTTCATTTCTATACAAAGGCTAAATCAAGACATGCATATACATAGTGAGGCACCCTTGGAAATAGAAGGGAATCTAAAAGTGATGATAAACTCTTGGTAAGTCCCTACAATCAATCCTCTTTTGAATTTGGGTCTACATAACTGTATAAATGTGCATATACTAGAAGTATCAATGTACACTTTTGCATTGACAAATGGGTCCCTTGTTTTTGGAAAATCTGGAAATTTCTTGTCATGTCATGTTCTTCATAACTCAAGTCCTCGTTTAATGGAGAGATGTCACTAACAAGTTTAGATGTTTGTTGAATCTGTGGTTCTATTATTGGACCGGATAGGGTGTGTACATGCAGGATTGTACTGTCGCATCTACTTTGTTTATCTTGGCATTTGCTATGCCAATGGTCATTTGGCCTTGATGTGGGTGGATATAATTTAACAACATCTACCAGGGTGAGATGCATGATAACTTAGATATGTGGGCTTGCCTGTGTCACACATCTATCTAAATGGATATCCTATCCATAACCGAGATTCCATCCTTTTTTTTTTATAAACAAAAACAAGTATATAGGAGTATCAAAAGGTAGGATTTTGGTGCTATGGCTAGTGCCCTCTAAGTTTATAGGAGTATTACAAGTATCTTCTCTTTGGAATTTATATCATACTTTATCATTATTTTCCTGTAATATTACTTCACTTATCAACATTTAAGGCACAATAAGTTTTAACGTCCACTATAATTTATCTACAGCATTTGGAACCTGGGGCATTCTGAGTATTGTATATGAGGAGTATTTTAAGTTAAGAAATACTCATTGGAGTTAAGTGTAGGCTTTTGCATTGCTTTTAAAACTCTGTAAGTGATGCGTACTTCCAGGAGTATAATTGTTTGCTTTGTGATATTATTAATTGGGTGGTGTTTGTATTTCTGATATGAAGGTTTGATGGTATATTAGTTCTTACAATCTACATAATAGTATAGCCAGAAGGTGGAAGATTTTGGCTCACCCCAATGAGTAACAAACTCAATTATAATAGGTAATGTAGACGTTCTTACTTTCATTATAAACTTGAGACATTTCGTCATCTATAAGGCTAATATATTCTGTTGGGGCTTGCAGGTTCGAGGGTGTTCGAGGTTTTTACAAAGGCATTATACCAAACATCCTGATGAATTTTATCGTTAGAATGGAACCAGCCTCCATCAAATTGGCCATCTGTGGGTAAAGTTGAGGTACATGGTTTGCAAGTAACTATTTTTTTTTTTTGAATGTTAAAATTAAAGAAGGTTCTTATTTTGAGATTCTAAGAATATCAATGTTAAAACATATCAGATATAGGCCTGATCCACCACTTGTTTTGAAGGGGATCAATTGCACATTTGGTTAAGGGCACATGTAACACCCCATAATTTTGACACCAATTTATTTATTATGTGTAAATTATAAAGGAGGCTTACCATTAAATTGATTGAATTGATTTGGGCCTAAGATATTAAAAATAAGATAAATACTATTGGAATATGAAGCCCAAGTGAGGTGACATAAGTAAATATATAGGTCTTGATAACCCTAACCTTTTACCTTTTAAGTTACACATATAAGTACATAAGAAGGTTCCTTTTTGTTATTAGCCGCAAAACACGATTTAGCTGTTTCCTTTCTTCTCTTCGGCTGTGCACAAGTATTTCAAGTATGGTTGTCTTGCTGAAATTTTAGAAAGTTGAAAGATTTATTGAGTGGGAATTATTATATGGCTAATAATTGTCCTTGCATGGGTCCATGCATTTGTTCTTTTGGTACCAAGTAAATCAACTGGCTTTGGGTTCTTTTAGCTGTTTCCTTTCTTCTCTTTTGATAGGCCACAATCTGAATGACCCCTTGTGATTAACCTTAATTAATTAATTAGCCAAAGTTGTTAATTAATCAATTAATCATGCAATTGCGTGGAAGCACAAACAAATCACCAAAGACTAAATATGCAGCGAAAATTAAATAACACGGTGATTTGTTTACGAATGGGGAAAACCCTAACGGCAAAAACCCCACCGGGTGATTTTCAGGTCACCACTCCCGAAACTCCACTATTATCAAATCAAGCGGTTACAAGTAAAGGAATCCCAAGTACATTACCAACCTACAGTTGAACCCTTACCCCAATATCCAATTGGACTTGATCTGTAGCGACAGTTCCCACCTTTGATGCACGGCTCCCAAGTACGTGATTAACCAATGCGCGAATCCCAGTACGTGACTTCAGAACACCAACTTAAGGAAGAAAGGTTGGCTGCAAAGTTCTTCAGTTCATCTTACATGATGAAGATCAGGAAGATGCTTGGTCACAAAACCCTATGGTGCAAATACACAGCAACTTCTTCAGAGAAGATGAACTAGGTCAAGAACTTCGTCTTTTGATCACAATTTGCTTGAACAGAGATTGCTCAATGAATTTGCAACTTGTGTCACACTTGACGGCTCTTAAAACAATCCTTTTATATGTCTAGGGTTTGGAGAAAAGAAGGCCCAAAAACATATTCATGGATCCCAAGAAAATCAGATCAAAAAATCTGAATTTTTAAATCTCGACAGATAACAGGTGTCAAGGTAGCTATCGAGCAGGTGTTGAGTTTTAATGAAATTGCACTCCAACTTGCTTTTTCTTGGACAGACTTGATAATTTCAACACTTGACCTTGAAACCTTGTTTCTTGAAGTATTAAAAACGCCTAAAACTACCCAATTACAAGTAGAGTGCGTTTTGTCAAAAGATTAGCCAATTTACATAAATAAGTGACATATGTTCTTAACAAGTGAAAACACATATATCCTAACATCTTCGGCTGTGCACAAGAATTTCAGGTATGGTTGTCTTGCTGAAATTTTAGAAAGTTGAAAGATTTATTGAGTGGGAATTATTATATGGCTAATAATTTTCCTTGCATGGGTCCGTGCATTTGTTCTTTTGGTACCAAGTAAATCAATTGGCTTTGGATTCATAAAATCTAAACCTATCATCTATATTGATGGGATAGCCGGCTAGGATGATTACAATACTATAATAGGAACTGTATATATATATATATATATATAGTCGTATGGTCCACCATAGGCTTTGAAATTGTATTGACCGAACTATAATATATGGCTAGAAATTGTCCCACGTTTTTGGGGAGGAATTGTGCTTGAAATTGCTTTAATAGCTAAAAGGACAATAGGCATGACTTCACAAACTCAACATATCAACATGTTAATGTAGAAGGACCTCTAGGCATATTTTCTGATCTCAACAATCCTCACTTATCCGTATATCATGGGAATGGATGTCCTACGGTTATTATTATATTAGAAATTTAGAATAGGAGTGATGGTCATAGCTACATGACAAGAAAGGATGTGAATGGTAGCTAAATGATATTTCCCTTATTCGGCCATTTTGAATATATCAATATTGTCTAGGATAAAACAGTTTAAGTGTGAAAATAGATTTTTTTAAAGTGGAAAATCGTGTATTGATGGACCTATCTTTGGTGTTATTTAGGTTCTCGTTGACATCGTTCCAAACAATTGAAGTAAAGCTTGATTTAGCAACTACAGGTAAGTGGACTACAGATCATGACGTCTCTCAAGACGTGTATATATATATATATATATATATATATTTGGTAAAAATATATTTATACATACAAAATTGCAAAAGTGAAGTTTCAAAAACTTATACCATTGTAAATGCATAATATATACTAGAATTTTATTATTTATTGTATATTATTATGAAATTGCACATGTTAAGAATGTTTTCAAATAGTCAGTTAGACAGTCTACAACCTTTGCCAACACAGGGTTAAGTGTTGGCCTTCGGCCAATGTAGTGTTATTGTGGTATGGTGCAGTGTTATCGTTGCTCTTCAGAGCCAGTGTTGCCTCTTTGAGGTTAGTGTTATTGTCCCAATGGGAATCACCCACCGAGTGTTTAGCAGTTTATGTCTTTGTCTGGCTAATAACTAATGCTTTCCATATCGAACTACCGTTTTATTGTTACTGATCTTATAAGTGAAAAATTGTTTATTGTCATAATATATTGTTTCTACCTATTTAGTGTAATTTTTACTAACTAAAGTGATAATTATTTTATTTACTGATTTCAATGTTATAGTTAAATGTTTTATTTTTAACAGTTTTATAGTATATATTATATTACTGTTAAATCTATATGCAAGTGTTTTGTAAAGATTATATTTTGTTATAGATACTATTATTTTTTTTTTTTTAGAGACATCCTCATGCTACGTAGTCTCTTATTGAGCTTCTAGCTCACCCCCATTTTTCCACCCTTTCAGATTAGAGCAGTGGAGCTATACATTGGAGACTTCTTTGTAGTTATGTTAGTTGATGGACTATTTTAGTATATTCTCTTAGGATAGTAAGTTGTGGCATTTGGGAAACTATATTAATGAGATTGTATTTGGAGACTTTATTGTTAAGGTTTTTGCTTTGATGGATTTCATAGGAACATCAATTTTGTCCAACATCAATTTTGCATCATACACTTATCCATCTAATGTTAACTTTTCAAGTAATTTCGAACTTTTAGGTGTAACTTATTCTTTAATTTTGAATAATATTACAAGTCACATCATACTTTTGGGGTTTTATTTAGTGTGTTTGGGATTCAAGAATCTTTATATAGATGTGCTATTTTTTTTTTTAGTTGGTTGGTGTTTTTATTCATGGTTATTTTGTTCTGGACGTTCTATCTTCTAAGTATTAAATATTTCAGGCATTGTCCGATAGAATTTGGGTCCTTTTCTGAGGTTGGACGATTTTCATGTATGACCAATTCCAATCTTATCTTTTTCAATGTTTGAATTTTCTTTGATTGGTATGGATTGCAGTGAATCCTCCCAGTGGATTTTCAAAATCATTCATTCAGGCAATTTGCAACTCTACATTGTTGTTTTTGATGTCATGTACATTTGTTACTTGTGACTCCTTGTGTGTGGGCTAATCTTGTATTTTGTAGCTACACAATAATGGACTGAAGTTAACCAAATAGATCTCATACGACCAAAGCTGATTGAATAGGACCAAAGTGGACCAAATATGACCAACGTACATATAATGGACCGAATAAGACCAAAGTAGTGCTAAAATGAACATAATAAGGTTATTTTCCCATATATACATATCTGCCAGTTAAACAGCTGGAAAACGATGACATTTCTAGTTAAACCGCACACACGAACCTAGTTACTAGTAAGTGTGTATATATATATATATATCTTAATGAATACAACAATAAGTCATACTTTTGCATTCATTTACCCATACATTGTCTCGTGGGTGCATCAACTTCATCATCCCCCATGACATGAGCCACCACTTCATTCAAAATGTTTGCACTCAAGGTTGCAATCCTTCTTGCGTGGTCACGCTCCTCAATGGCAACTTCCAACTGATACCTTAACAAGGTGTTCCTAATGTCTCCATTGCCGTAGTTGGTTCCTTCGCTTCGAGAAGTACTAGGTGGAGTTGAGGTTGATATGTTCGGAGTTGCCGATGATGCGGACGCACCACTATTAAACCACATACCATTACAATGCAAATACTCCATGTATGTGGCTTCTGCTTCCCTTCAATCTTTATATGATTTGTGATTGGCATTTGGGAATTTATGAACTTGTCTGCTCGCATCTACCCAACTGTCGTATATGCCTGGAACACGACCGTTAAACACAACATAAGTACATCCCATCCCACTCTACAAACCCGAAATGGTGGAACTCCTCGCCTATTTGAGCTGGTGGATGCACCTTCTTACTAGTGGAGCATGTCTAGCTTTTTGTAGAGGAATTGGAAACCAAAACTCGACTTCTGGTTTATCGAGTTATAGCAATTACAGTGAACATAACTCGATCTTTGACATACCGAGTTTCTGAATTGCCGTCACATCCCTATGTCGCGTCAACAGTAACTCGATACTGGGGACATCGAGTTTTCAATAAAATCGATATCCCGGATATCGAGTTATGATTCAGCCCTACCCACATTTCAAAATCCATGCACATGTTTGGCTCTTCTAGTGCTGAAAACCTTCAGTGTGTGGGTTTCTGAAAAAGAATTGCAAGGTGATTACTTCTTATACTTGTACCCTTTTGGCATTTTCCTT
This sequence comes from Quercus variabilis, assembly GCA_030445155.1. NCBI lineage: Eukaryota > Viridiplantae > Streptophyta > Magnoliopsida > Fagales > Fagaceae > Quercus > Quercus variabilis. The sequence goes on from CP129453.1 coordinate 49,673,243, forward strand.
GTCCCTATTGCATCCTCACCAAGCGTGCATTTGCTGTGGTCCCCTTCTTCTTCTTTGTTGTGACAAATATCTCCTGACAGGTATATCTTGATTTACATAACTCTATAATTACATTTGGATTGGCACTTTAGTATAAATGTGATTACTGGATTACTATGGTTCTGACACTATGTTTGTGTGTGTATATATATATACACAAGTTTGTCTATACCATTGTATCTATATATAGACAAACCTACATACCCATATATGATCAGATGTATGTGTATGTGTACATACACACACACACACACACACACACACACACACACATATGCCTATGACAATGTGCGTGTGTGCAAATATATGTAAATATACACAAAGTGGACTTTCCATATATGATCACATGTGTATATATATATACACACACACATGTAAACATAGTTTATATATAATTTATGCTCTTAGGCCACATATTAGGAATAATCGATTTTTTAAACATTTTGTTAGGAATTTCAAAAACTGTCAATACACTGAAAATCCCGATAACAATTTTCCCAAAAATGATTAATTATTGTGTGCTCCTATGTGTGTGTGTGTGTGTGTGATATTGACATTGTATACATATTCTTCCTCTATGTGTGTAGATATAGTAATGTATGTATGAATAATTGGGAACATATATATAAACAAACATTGTAGGGTGAATTTGTATGATGATATATGCATTTATTCATAGGTATCAACAATGATGTAACATGTAATCAGAGGTTTAAATTGTATGGTTCTTTCAGTTCTGAAAGGCTTCAGTGTATGGGTTCTGAAAAAGAAAGCCTGCAAGGTGAACAAGTTATGCTGACCATGTTAGCATTTTCCTTATACTTTGTTGTGGCACATCTCCCCTAAAAAGCCAATGTTTGTGTACAAATGAATCGACAATTTTAAGAATACGTAGGATACCATTATAGTGCATCTATAAATGATTAATTGTCATTAACATAACTCTTTATCTTTTGCATGATAATCATAATTAATTGTCATTATCCAGGTTTGCCATAGGTCGTCATTACTTCTACGTTTACTATGATAGGGAGCAGTATTTCCACGATTTGCATGGGTTGTCCTATAGAGGCGAGTCAGTGAAGAAGAAGTTCATTGAGTTGAAATGCGGAACACACTTAAGAAAAATGCATCGGAAGATAATGGAAGCTCTAGGGTTGGACAGGGAGTCACATAAGATATCCATCGTGTACCGTGCCCCCCAGCTACTTGTGAGTACTCAAGTTGTCTACAACTCAAATCCGTTGGGTTGCGATGCTGACGTGGACATGATGTGGACAGTGATTAAGTGGACCTCCCAGTTCATAGCGTCTGACTTGTATGTAACTGTTGAGGCTATTGGGTTCCATGCTGGTGCAAGTTCACAACATGGTAGTGGAGTGGAAGCGCCACACTTATTGCTGCTTGACGTGTAGCCTTCCTTTGCTGATGCCACACCTTTGCCCTACAATAATCAACCATGCAATGCAATTGATGATGTTGACGAAACTGAAGTGTTGGGTGCCACCCATACACATGACGTGGGAGGGTCTAGTCACACGTATGAACATGTCCAAGCTGATATGGATAGGGGAGTTGATATTGATACCAGCCGTGATGTGTACGAAGAGTTCATTGATATTGATGGACTAGTGGATGACTTGGAGGTCTTAGATGTACCATTGATCGAAAACAACGAGAAGGATTGCCCTACTATAGTTCCTATCCCAGAATGGTTCACATCAAACACATGGGACGATATTAAGGACCCATCACCTGCATTGGGTATAGGGCATCTTACAAGTTGGCATAAAGGTGAGCACCCGGCCATCGGGATGCTATTCAAGAGTAAAGCCTCTGTTCAGTATGTGTTGACCCTCTACTCTGTCTAGCATAATAAGCAATACAAGGTCATCAAGTCTGACACCAATAGGCTGGTAGTGCAGTGCATACATGAGGCATGTATGTGGTCAATTTGGGCCATTTGCAGCAAGAAGCACGGGCTGTGGCAAATCAGTAAATGTATGGCTTCCCACAGTTGCTCATCCCTCCAGGTAGCGACCGATGGGTGGATGATGGATTCAAAGTTCATCTCTATTGCACTTGAGAAATATGTACGGGAGGACCTAACTCGAAAGGTAAGGGACTTATGTAGTATGCTGCATGCAAGGCACGAGCATGATGTAACTATGTATAAGGTTTGGGAAGACAAACAGAAGGTAGTTGCACGTATTTACGGGGATTTTGACGAGTCCTACCCGGAATTGCCATAGTTTCTAGCGGCATTATCCGATGCAGATCCGGACACTGTAACCATGTTAAAGTGTGACCCTCGTGTCCCGAGGACTTGTATATTCAACTCCGCGTTTTGGGCTTTCGGACCGTGTGTTAGAGGGTTCAGGCATTACAGGACAGTGATAAGCATAGATGCAACGCACCTCTATAGCAAGTATAAAGGAAAGCTATTGATAGCAATGGCAACAGATGGTAACAATGAGGTTTATCCACTTGCATTTGCCGTTGTCGAAAGTGAGAGCACAGAGACATGGGGATGGTTCTTGGCATGCCTGCTGACCTATGTTACGGACCGGACCAATTTATGTATAATCTCAGACAGGATCGTGGGATACAATCATGCTTCGATGACACCACTAGGGGCTACTTGCAACTGCCCTTAACCCATCACCGATATTGCCTCCACCATTTAGTAAGCAATGTTAACACAAACTTCAATAGTGTGCCGTTAAAGAACTTGGTATGGAAGACAGCCATTGCGAATCAAGTTAGGAAGTTTGAAAATATCATGGATTGCATCAAGAATGTCAACCCGGATGCGTATGACTATCTTAAGGAGGTAAATCAAGAAAAGTGGACACTTGTACATGACCATGGGCACCGATATGGGGCAATGACAACCAACCTGTCAGAGTGCTTCAATGGGGTACTTAAGGGCGCACATAGCTTGCCGATAACTGCAATGGTGAAGTTCACATTTTACAAGGTGAACTCGTACTTTGATGAACGTCGAAACAAAGTTCTAGAGTAGTTGGAAGAGGGGCAAGTGTGGTGCAAATATGCCTATGACAAGTTCGAGGCAAATAAAGAGAAGGCGAAGCTCCATATAGTTAGACGGATGAGCGCGCAACAACAGTTATATACAGTAGAGACCCAGTCTTCATTGTTGAACACTAGCAAGGGAGACCACACCCATAGGGTTTCCCTCATGGACATGACATGCACATGTGGCAAATGGGAAGCAAACAAGATCCCCTGTTCACACTTGATAGCAGTTTGTGCCAAGCATAACCATGATGCCACTGAGAATATGGGTCGTTTCTACCGCATGGAAGAACGGTATCATAGCTACGAGCCGATATTCCAACCACTTAAAGATAGGTTAGAATGGCCGGAGCTAGAAGAAAGGAGAACCATCATGCCAAACCCGCGGTTGATCTGTGAGAAAGGTCAGCCCACGTCCACGAGAATCTGCAATGAGATGGATGACGAGGATAGGGAGTTGCCAACCTCATTGTGGATTGAGAATGGACCAAAGTTGAAGTGTGGGTTATGTCGCCAAGAGGGTCATAACCTGCGTACATGTCTGACACGAAATGTGGCATCAACAAGCTGTGGTGCTACGTAGCAGGTAACAATTACAATTCATAGTAACAGGGGAGTATCATAACTTATTCTTCTTTACATGTTTATGTATTACATTATGAGTTATAAGTAAGATTGATGGAGTAATTTTTAGTTTGGAACCATGATAGTAATACCATTGTATCAAATTTAGCTACACTTTGGGCAAGCTTCAAGGTTCTTCTGCATCTGTCAATTCATACTATTAATTAATGTGGGTTGTGTACTAATTTTTTTGTTTGTTACTACGTAGAAAGGAGGCAACCCTGCAACAACGAGAGGTTTGTAGTTCCAATACTATTGCCATGTCTTGTGTGCCAAAGGTGCCAGACTTTCTATGTACCACGGAGGAATTGGTTAGACTGACTAAAGAGAACAAAAAAAAGGTGTAACTCAAATGCGCAGACTCCATGTTTGCCTAAAACCATTGTTGGCGTGTGCTGTCCAAGTTTCAAGTTAAAATTGTGAATAACGTTTAAAATGTACAATTGACCAATTTATTTTTGTACATCAACGAATTTAAATGTATAAAGTTTTTACTTACAAACAAGCTTGTATGGATGATTTTCTTACTCACGTAATGGAAATGAGGGAATGATTAATTCATGGATGTGGTTGGAAGTAGATATGAGTTCTTGTATAGTATGGTTGTGAACAGGTCCACTTTCACTGGCTTATGAGCAGGCCAATACTGTATGGGTGTGGACACTGAACATAACTCGATTTTTCATTTATTGAGTTATGTGGAACACCCTTCTGGACACTTAGATTCCTCTTGGACTACATATGGATCAATCCAAATAACTGGGCTGGGTGGTAAAGCCCACAAAACATAACTCGATTTATGTAGAATTGAGTTACGTGGAAGACAGTTCTCGCTTTACAGTACATATAACTCGATTTACTTATAACCGAGTTATGTGTAGTACCCTTCTAGACCCTTAGATTCCTCTTGGACTGCATCTGGATCAGTCCAAATAACTGGGCTGGGTGGTAAAGCCCACAAAACATAACTCGATTTATGTAGAATCGAGTTACGTGGAAGACAGTTCCTGCTTTACAGTACACATAACTCGATTTACTAATAACCGAGTTATGTGTAGTACCTTTCTGGACCCTTAAATTCCTCTTGGATTGCATCTGGATCAGTCCAAATAACTGGGCTGGGTGGTAAAGCAAAGTCAAAATAACTCGATATATATATATATATATAATCGAGTTACGTGGAAGACAATTCCTGCTTTATAGTACACATAACTCTATTTACTAATAACCGAGTTATGTGTAATACCCTTCTGGACCCTTAGATTCCTCTTGAACTGCATCTAGATCAGTCCAAATAACTGGGCTGGGTGGTAAAGCAAAGTCAAAATAACTCGATATATATATAATCGAGTTACGTGGAAGACAGTTCCCGCTTTACAGTACACATAACTCGATTTACTAATAACCGAGTTATGTGTAGTACCTTTCTGGACCCTTAGATTCCTTTTGGACTGCATCTAGATCAATCCAAATAACTGGGCTAGGTGGTAAAGCAAAGTCAAAATAACTCGATATATATATAATCAAGTTATGTGGAAGACCATTATTGACATAAATTGGGCTGGGTTGGGCTAGGTTAACTCCACATAACTTGATTTCACTATAATCGAGTTATGTGGAAGATAGTTACTAATACGGTACACATAGTTCATATAACTCGGTTTCTAAATTATCGAGTAATTATGTTTAACCTGATTTCCGTGGTATCGAGTTACTTGCAAACCGTACAATACTACATGGATTCCTTTAAATTTACACTGCACACAACATGGATTCCTCTGAGTTATAGTACACATAACTCGATTATTTAATAATCGGGTTATGTGGAAGACTAGGCAATTTGCTGGACACTATATAGTACTTAACCTACAAAGAATCAACCGTTCAACTTCTCAGCGAAAAGCACCGGACTTTGGAGAACCAGAATAATGGCTTCTCAATAGCGGAGAGACAATGACGATGGTCCTGCTGATCGTATGTTGAGGTCCCCACACTTTTTCAAGATTATTCTGCCTCGAGCTCTTCAAGAAGGAAAGATTGTAAGTATACATAAATTCATGATCTTTTTTCTCTATGGAACTAATATGCTAATACACGTCGTCCATTAGATCTTCATTTTTCTGATTTTTGAAAAAATTTGCATTTGTTACATGTAGTCATAAAAAATTTAATTTTGCAATACATATATTACATTTGAAGAAGAAAACATAATCACATAACAAAGTGCTTTTACCTCAAATTACATGATATGAACGAAAAATCAAACAGGGATATGATAGACCACAAGCTGAGGAAAAGAAAATATGCAGAGCACAATTTTCAATTTTTTTTTCCTTATGAAGAAAATATGAAGAAAATATACAGAAGATTGGACTTAAGAATCTTCCTTGAACAATTATAATAGGAAAGTTTTGAACAAGGTGATACAGAGCAGAATAACAATTATAATACTGAGCATTTTTTTGCCTCTCTTAATTGGAAAGTTTTGTTTGTTGAGTTTAGATAGAGGGTAATTTAATAAAATAAATTTCTCTTACAGTTATTTTATTTGAGACTTAAGTCTTTTTGTTGTTTTTTTAAGTTTTAAATTGTTTGTCAATACTTAATTAGTTAGTCACAAAGCATCAAATGCAAAAAAACTATACTTATGTGCTTATACTGAGGATTTGTTTTGTCAATACTTAATTAGTTATATGTTGTGTTACATTTCCTGTAATGTTAGCTACACAACAAGAATAAATGTGAACTCAAATGCATGTGTTTATTTACAAAGCCTGCATTAATGTTATGGAGATTCTTTTTGTACAGCGGATTCCAACAAAGTTTATAAGCAAATATGGAGTTGATTTGTCTGATATAGCCTTTCTTAGGATTCCAAATGGTACAAATTGGAAAGTCAAGGTGATAAAACATGATGGGGGGGGGGGGGTTTGGTTTCAAAATGGTTGGTGCGAATTTGCAAGCTGTCATGATCTAACCCTGGGGCACTTGCTAGTTTTCAGATATATTGGAAATTTGCACTTTGATGTACTCATATTTGATGCCACTGCAACAGAAATAGATTATACTTTAGATGACCAAGCCCAAGTTTGTAGGATGGAAGATAATGAAAGTGATGATGACTTTATTGAAATCATGGACGGCTTTACTAAGGGAGAGGGTTCAGGTTTGAATCTCACACTAAGCTTCAAGGAACTAGTTGATTGTTATTAGCCAATTTACTATTAATTTCATGTGCATCACTTCGTATTTTCATGTCATTTCAGGATCAACTCATGGGGTTGGAGGAAATCGAGTAGGATGCACAAGCAGTTCGTTAGTTAAACTTGAACTTCACCAATGTCCTAAGAAAGATGGCGGTGTAGCTGAAAATCTTGTGAGAGCCAATGCTTTTAAATCAGAGAATCCCCTTTTCACTGTTACCATTCATCCATCGTACATTGATGGCAAGGACCGTGCGGTAAGCTTTCAGCTCACATAAATTGTTGGGTTTTAGTCATGCCCTCTTTTTTACTTTGATTTTTCATAGATCAATTAGAAAGCATGTAGCTGATACTTGTTGCTAATGATTTGCGTAGTTGTGTTATTAGGGGAAAAGATGTATATATATCTAACATCTTAGGTTCAACAATTTTTGAAATATCACTTTCCATATTTTTTGTACAGAGTTTACCCCGGGCCATTATCAACTACTTACCGAGAGAAGGCTTTACCAAGGACTACAACAAAGGAAGTATACTCACAGTAAAGCTCCAGGTTGTGGACCGATTATGGCCTATGAAGTTATACATTTATGAACGAAGTGTGGGTTCATCATGTGTCATATCTGCTGGGTGGTCTACAGTTGCGAGGGAAAATACGTTGTGAGTAGGAGATGTTTGCGTATTTGAGCTAATCATGAGGGACGATGTTGTGTTGAAGGTCCACATTTTCAGATGCATCGAATAAGTGGTTATGGTGGATGCATTTGTCAGTAATGTGTTAAACTTTAAACTTTGGATGTGTTTATTTTGTAACTACTAAGTTCATCAGTTTTTTTCCCTTTTTGTTTTTGGAATGGACTATGGCCAATGTTGATGTTTTGTTATATCTACAGCCCTGGCATGCTGTACTATTTAAAAGCAAAGCTGAGTTGCTATGTAATATCATCGATACTAGTTGTACCAGCTGTAATATCACATTGTTATGTCCAATATAAACTGTGAATTTGCAATATAAAATGCAATATCAGATTTGGTTCTTGCTTTTGAATTTGATTAGGAGTTTATCTTTATCTTTACCAAAGTGTGATGAAATTAGTTACGACACTATCTGCCCACTTTCTAATGTTGGGCAATTTTCTGGCCTAAAAGTTGGTAAACAGGTAGTTTGAGTATCTCAAGAATGATTGACTTTATGACCAAAAGCTATAGGTCCAAATATGGTAATTCTTATTGTAAATAATTCTGAAATTATAAGGCTCACTACATAAGCTATTGCAATTAAGTTTTAAACCCTTAGACTCACTTGCCGAACTGAATTTGATATCAACTAAGAGCATCCAACTCTCTCGAGTTCCTTCAATTAAGCATAATTCTCTATTCAATTAAGCCCTTGCAAAAGAAAGATGTAAATGTTGGGCTATTTTCAATTAACCATAAGAAAGATTTAAATCCTTAGCATATTAAGCTCTTGTAAACAACTCTCTCTATGATTGCACAAGAACTTCTTTTATTTTTATTTTACATACAAATTTTAAAATGAACCCCACATCAAATTATCTATTTTACACTATATTTTATTAAAATATAAGTTGTAAAAGTATGACCAAATTGGCTGGAATGCTCTACAACACTACCGGAAAATAACCCAACATTGAGGCCAGACACTTGGATTCCTTTTGGACTACATCTAGAGCAGTCCAAATATCTGGGCTGGGTGCCCAGTGAATATAACTCAAGTTATACATAATCGAGTAACAGTAAACATAACTCGTTTTCCCTTGTATCGAGTTACGTGCTACACATCATACATTGTTCTGATTTATAATGCACAGAACTCGGTTTCAGAGAAATTGGTTTATGTGGAAGACCCTCCTGGACACTTTGATTTGTTTTGGACTGCATCTGGATCAGTCCAAATATGAGGGCTGCTGTGAAGCCCAATGAACAAAACTTGATTTAGGAATAATCAAGTTATGTGAACAGAACTCGTTTTCTAGAGTACCGAGTTACGTGGAAGACCGTTCTGGACATTAAATGTATTGGTGTGGTTTACAATACACTGAACTCGATTTCACATAAATCAGGTTATGTGGAAGACCATCCTGGACACTTGGATTCATCTTGGACTACATCTGGATCAGTCCAAATATGGTGGTCAACCCAGTGAACATAACTCGATTTCTAGATAATCGAGTTATTTTCAACGAACTTGTTTTTCGGTATGCCGAGTTACATGGAAGATCAGTCTGGGCATAAATTGGATTCCTAGTTTTGTACGATGCACGTAACTCGATGTCCAAAGAATCGGGTTATGTGCAAGACGACTGAACATAACTGGATTCCTCTTGGACTACATCTGGAGAAATCCAAAATATCTAGGCTGACCAGTTAACATAACTCGATATATGATTAAGTGAGTTATATGTGACTGGATTCCTGAAATACACTTCATGTACCTCGATTTCCAATTAATCGAGTTATGTTCAAAAAACTCGATTTACGTATCATCGAGTAATTCTCGGGCTATATCCCCCACCATTATAAACCCCATTGTTCTGCAGAACCTGCAGCTGTGCTTCGTTACATCTTCGATTGCTGTCGCTGCATCCGGTTAGAATTGACAATTTCCTACACAAATTCTTCGAAGATTTAACATAGTAAGAGTCTTTTAACATTTTCTTGTCTGGCTTATGACACATTTGTGGTGCATTATTGTCAAATTTTTTATTCATGCTTCAAAGTTCATTGTCTATGTAGATTGTGATAAAGATGGGTGTTTGGGTAGTCAAATGCATTGTTGTTAGTAAGGTTGCTTATCTGCTAGGTTGTCTTCGACTAGTATCCTTCTACAAAATGAACTTCCCAATGGCACCATATATGTGTGGTAGTCCTTATGCTGTTTGTATGTCTGAACTGTACATTGTGCAATTTAATGTTTTTTGTACAAGTTGGTGAAACTTACTACATGTAGCTATAGGAATTTTGAAAATGTCTCAAGTCCTACATCCACTTGTATGTTCCCTGTATTATAATGTCGAACATGCTATTAGAATGCTTGCTATCGGTGCGTGACATTATTAATCATTTTGACAAAATTCAATATGTTAACAAATTGCATGTTGGCTCTTTGAGTTCAACTAAAGTTCATATACTCTAGGTCTCTATCTTCAAATTACAGGTCCACTCGGACCAAAATGCATTACATTTATTTAACCAACTAAACAACCCGTGAATAAGAATATTGTTTTTTCATTGTGTTGTTGTAAACTGCTTTAGACAGTATATTGTATGGATGATTTTATACACATGGTAGTGCGTTATATTTGGCAATTTTTGTTCTCTGCTTCAAATTTCATTGTTTATCTGAAGATAATGCGGTATTTGGTTATGTTTTTGTGTGAGCTAATCGTGTTTCCACTAATGACCATCAGTTAGTTATGGCTCCGAAGAGGGCTAAGAGGGGAAAATGCAAATCTGCATTTGAACAGGAAGTGGTGTTTGATCAATTAAGGTTCCTCGTGCTCGAGAATGAGCAAACCTTTAAAACCTTAATTAAGCGTAGGCGTATTTGGGGAGAAAGGCAAATCAATCTACATGAACTGCATCCTTCTGTCCGTGAGAATCTACAGTCTAGGCATTGGCTGTCCCTATGTACAAACATACAACCCCCTCCAGCTGACTTGATTAGAGAATTCTATTCGAATCTATCAGTGCATGAGGATCTCAGGGTTCACAAGGTGGCATCGTCCATACGTGGTGTATCGTTTACAATAACTAGGGAGCGTGTATCTAAAGCTCTTGATGTACCTATAATTTGTAGACCTACTTATCCATACTCTATGTCTCCTCGTGTTGATGATGTTATGGATGTCCTTTGTGGACGATCAGTCACTCGGGGTTTTGACCGAAGTATTAGCTCAAGTAAGTTGACTAAGCTTAATTATATCTTCTTTAGGATAGCTTGTCACAACATTTCCCCTATCTCTCATATCCATACAATCCTTGTACATAGGTGTTTCTTTCTTTACGCCCTCGTCACTAATAGTTCCATTTGTTTTCCTTCCCTTTTCATCAAAACCATTGTGGAGGTGCGTAGGAGCAAGTATAAGAGGCATGGTTTGTTTTTTCCAGTACTCATCCATAGGGTCCTCAAATATTTAGGATTAAAGAATTTTCCTTCCCAAGAGTTGGTTCACATCCAAGCCCCCATAGGAGCCAAATTTCTGAAATAGCGAAGTGCCCAAAAGAAGGCTGTCGACTCTAGTGTTGGTCCATCCAAGACACCACGAGTACGGTCTACTACTGGAGATGTTCCAGATGAGGACATGCATGGGGATCCCACAGTTGCTGTTGCCGAGGATGGTGATGATGAGGTAGATGTTGACACTGCTGATGCAGCACATACAGGCCCTTTTCCTCCCTCTCTTCATGCTATGATAGAGACCATTAAGACAACTCAGGCAGCTCATGGGTAGCTTCTACATGGTCTTCTTACCGAGGTTGCAGCTCTCCGAGTGGATGTAGCTAACTATAGACGTCTTGTTCCACCTTCTCCACCATCTGACTCTTCATGATTGCCATTGGCCATTGTATCCAAGGAGGGGACGACTTTGTTGTAGTTGTTGTAGCATATTTAGAGAATTGTATGACAGTTCTATGAACTAGCTTTCAGGCAGTTGTATATTTTGTTATTTGAGTGGCAATTTGACGAACATGGTATCCGTGGACAGTAATTTGATATATTAATATGATGGCTAGTTTCATGCCCATCGTTACTATTATTAGTATTATTGCAATGGTTCTAACTATAAGAACCGATCAATTTATTATATGATTCTAGATAACATCAAGTAGATCTAAGTCAGTGTGTAAATCAGATTTATTTCATAATTTTGTATGGCACTCACATGTTATTAGATTATAGTAATTATTAATACAAATTGAAGGTTTGTGAAAGATTTATTTCAACTTTGGTTGGCTTGTTTCACACCCACACTCAAGTGAATACACAACTCTGAATTTGGATGCATAGATGTCCCATTTCATGCACCTTCTTACTACTAGCCACCTTTCATGTGACATTAGGAACATGTAAAATCCTATTTAGATTGCAATGTTTTTCCAACATGTATTGACATGATAAGCCCTAATAACTGAAATTTTAATTAAATAGTAGACCATGAAATGAGGTTATAAATGCACCAGTGATATAATGTTAACTTTTTACCCCGCTAACTTTGTAGATTGATTAAGCTATAAGTCGCAACGCCTCAACATCAAAGTGTACAATGCGAAACAAGTTTGGATCTACTTCATCAAATGTATCATCACAAGTTCCAACAGATTAACAACTACATAAATACACAAACCACTATAGAGGGATATGGGTTGGAAAGAAGAAAGATTTCGTTAATATGCCAATATACACGTACGAGAGTCTTGGAAGCATCGGGCACATCATGGTCGGCAAACCTACAAAACTAAGTACAGATACTACCGCAATAGAGTTCACTGTAGCAGAATAAGCGGAACCACCATAGTCAACCCTATACGAGAAGAGGTGTGAGTTATAGGTGTATTGTTGATGGCACAGGATACGAGTTCCTAAGGCATGCTCAGCCGAGTTACCTAGAGATGAACCTGCCAACATACTTGCTCGTCTTGAACAAAAGAACAATCAAATGCAAAGACGACTATACCGTTTTCATGCAATCCAAAAAGCTAGGAAGCACCTAAAGGGGAAGGCGCAACAGTGAGCTATCAAGTCTATTAATGAAATTACTGCATTAGATGATGAAACAGATATTTTAGACTTCTCAGATTCAAGTAATGATGATTTTCAAAAATTTCTACCTATGAACATTAGACGTTGTTGTTAATGTCTACACATTATGTGCATTAGATAATGTTGTTGTTAATGTCTAACAAATGAAGATTATGTACGTTCAACTTTTGCAACTCTAAAGATTAACTATTCATTAGTTTTGACTAAGTTTATGTGAAATTAGTTTCTCATTTCTTTCCTATTGTTCTTTGTTGCTACATTCAAGTAATGTGTTTTGGTTGGACAATATCCTTTGCTTTGTAATGTAGGAAAAACCACAGGAAGTGAAATGCCTCCAAATTATATTTATTGCACATTACTTTTAGGAAAATTTAATAGATTCAATACATACAGACTCATCCAAAGCACATAGATCAACTGCACATATGATTCAATAATATGGATAATTCATTTATATGAGTTGTTTGAGTCGCGGTATCATATACACGTATCCGTGTATCTTAGTTCTTATAGTGTCCTACTTTATATAGATGCATTACATAAAGACTTGTCCGAACCAGACTAACCACTCACTTACTGAAAATCCATATGGCTCACACAACACACTGTCACAATGATATTTGGTTTGCTTAGAAATAGGGTAAAGGCATAAAAGTCTGATCTGGCTCTAAAATGTTTCATTCAAGTTATTGGTTTGTTGTAGCATTGCTCCAAAGCTCCCTAATATTGCAATTGTGATGATCGGAAGCCATTGATGTAAAACTTAGAAGCATAATTTTCTTCATGTAATTTTACATTGCTGTTGAGAAAATGTAACTACATTTTGTACTCGCAAAGACTCCCTGAAATTTTTGTAAGGGAATATGGGGATAAAACTCTCCAGTGTTGCTACACTCGCTACACGTAATAGCAAGTGAGATTGGAGATGGCTAACACAGCTCTACCCTATTCAGCCAAGTCATGTTCGTAGTTCTGCATGTGCTGCTCAACACCTCAGCACTGTTAAACCCTGTTCAGTCATATCATCCATGCTCACATGAATAAACAAATATGCAACATTTTGCAATGCACTATTTTCAAGGATGCAGAGGATCCATCAAAAGTGTAAGAAAAATTTTGGGGGTGAGCTGTCCACCATTGCTACACTTGATTGATGCAATTTTGCATGTGATGCTCAATAGCTTGGCACTGTTGAACCCTGACCACAAGTACCCATTCCCACTCACGTGAATACACAAATGTGCAACCCTTTGCAATGCACCATTTTCGAGGAGACAGAGCATCCCTAAATTAGTTATGCTTACATTTTGGGGGTGAGCTATCCATCGTTGCTACACTGATGTTCACAGTGCTGCATTTGGTGCTCAACAGCTTTGCACTGTTGAATCCTGTCTAGTCATATCACCTACACACACGCCAATGCACAGACATGCCTTCTTTTGCAATGCACTGTTTTCAAGGATGCAGAGCATGGTTAAAAAGTTTATGATACATTTAACACAGCAAATGCATGTCTCTTCAAGTCATGTTAGATGAAACACAGGAATGCTAAGTAGTCTTCATCAAGACATGCCAAACTAGTCAGAGAATAGTCTTAAAACCACATCCATCAGATATAAACCATACTAGTGATCAATGTCCCTAATTAAATATAAGCATAAACATCACTAGTTTAAAATTTAAACATGTTATCCTAGTCCAAACTCTAGTGGTCAACCATGTGAAATATTGAGACACTAAGCACAACAGACTTCCTCTCGATCGCCTCGAAGACACAGACATCTCCTGATTCTAAATTATTGTGCTTTCAAAAATGCAACCCATCCCTTCTCGAATCTCATTGCTGAATATGTTTTGATGGAGGGTAATAGCAAAAGACATTGAAGTGTGACATCATGATCACATTATGTATAAAGGCTTACTATATTATGCGGCCGCGAGATACCCATGAAAGAAGAATTTTTAGGCTTGAAATTTTCAGCTGCTTGGATTGCTCTCTCTCTTCCTCTTGACATGTTAGATAATGTTTTCAAAACATACTTCTCTCTGACTTCATGTTTTGTGGGTCTATACATTGAGGTTTGCTTATGATGAGTTTGTATCATCTTCATCTAAGTATATTATTTCTACCTGATGATCTTTCAATTTACAATTCTTCCTAGGTGGATATTGAATCTCAGTGGCAGTCTTATCAAATATAACAACATGGAAGCTGGAATTTCCTTCATACCTAGGGACTAAAATATAACCATAACTAATAGAATGGTATTCAACTAAAAATCCTGCCAACCATTACAAAACCAAATGTTGTTATTAGCTTTCTTCAATCCCACTTGCCAAAAGTGTGGATAGGGAGCAATGAGTGTAGCTACAGTGGAAAGCTCAGCACTGTTGAACCCTGACCAAAAGTACCTGTCCACACTCACTTGAATACATAGAGCATCCTTGAAAAGTTTATGCCCAACAGCTTCACACTGTTGAACCCTGTCTAGTCATATCACCCACACGCACGTCAATACACGTTTTGTAATGCACGCTTAACAGCTTTTGCAATGCACCGTTTTCAAGGATGCAGAGCATCCCTGAAAAGTTTATGATACATTTATCACAGCTCAGCAATATCTCGTCAAGTCATGTCAAATGAAGCACATCAATGTTGAGTAGTATTAACGTGAATAAATACGCAACCTCTTTTGTAGTACACATCACCAGCCCGCTGCTATAGCACAAGCTATAGCCATATCAAACAGCTACTTCAGTAAATCATTTGCACCAACAAACGCCACTATACAACCAAGTCCCTTACCTGTTTTGCATGTGCTCCTCAACACCTTGCCACTGAACAATACACTGTTGAGTCATATCATCTTTATTCACATGAATACTTACTCTTACATATAGTCATATCCACGTGAATACTTGCCCTTGCAAAACCCTATATAAAGTCCCATTTACATCTACCCTTGCAAAACATCTACACATACCGAAGTCCCATTTACATCTACCCTTGCAAAAGTCCCATTTACATCTACCATTGCAAAACATCTACACATACTGAAGTCCCATTTACATCTACCCTTGCAAAAGTCTCATTTACATCTACCCTTGCAAAACATCTACACATACCGATCTAAAGTCACATTTTCCAATGTCGATGCGCAATTGGATGCTACCTCATTTTCCAAATAACTATAGAAGGGAAAGAGATTCCGACGAAAGGGAATACTATGTAGGATTGCGCTGGGAGTAGGACTTTCGCGTGAATGAGTCCAATGCTCTACACGATGATCTCCTACAACTTAGAGCACCACTTGTCGACCGTAGCTCACTCGCATTGCCATGGCAAAACATGCACCAATATGAGCGTGCAGTTACTAAAATTATAAAATAAAATAAAATAAAATAAAATAAAAATAATCTTATGATACTTCGTAGGTCTAGGTATCACATGCTACAATTAGCGGAGGAGTAGGCCTTCGCAACGAACAACCAACTCACTCTGGCGGAACGTGACAATGTCCTCAACTATAAGGACTACTTGTCAGAATGAATGTCTATGTGGTGTGTGTGTTATGTCTAGTGTTAAGTTAATAATGTTAGTGTAAGTTATTTTAAGTTTTCTGTGTTATGTCATACGTGCTTATTGAAATCATCATGTGTGGGAATATTTAACTTTTATGCGTTATGTGAGAATAATCTAGATTACGAATAACGTGCATGCTCCTCACAATCAATAATAAGGTTTACATAGTACAAATGCAACAATGGTGACACACATACATATAAAACATAGTTAAGCAAAATAGTTCTCCAACAAAATCTAATAACACCACGACATGATTACTCTTCATCTGACATCTCCACGTCTGACTGATAAATGAGATCAGCAAGAAGTGATTGCGTGAACTGTGCATGCTTGTACCACCCTTCCTCCACTGACTCTCGAATCTCAACTTGGGTTCGATATCGATTAAGATGTATCTTCATTCGATTATTTTCTTCTCTTATGCGGTTCAATGCTTTACGAAGTTCGTCAATTGTGTCTCTAGGAAACTGCAATGCGAGTCGCCGAGGCACTGGCAACTTAAAACCGACAAGCTCATCATAAAACATTTGCTGTTCACGAAATAACCAAGCCCACTCTTGTCTCATGGTATTGTGAACATAAGCACTATTTCGCAGATTCGGATTGATTGGATAGCTTAACTCATCTTCTAATACCCAACAACAACCTATAGCAGTGAACACATTATAAGGCCTATAGATTTGTGGGTTGCCAAAACCAGACATTGACGCTAAATACAATAACACAAACTGATCAAGATAACAGTGTGCATCAACTATTGGTAAATAATGTAATGCTGAATACAATAATGAAATACTAATGCTAACACTAACTTCTGACCATGTGCAAACAAATTGTTGTTAATGTCTACCCATTGTGTTCAATACATAATGTTGTTGTAAATGTTTGACCAATGTGATTATGTACAATACAAAATGTTGCTATAGTAAAGATTTCATTCTCTTGTGACCAACGTTTACTACAACAAACAACCAAAACTACACCAATGTACTAACTTCACACTCATTCACCCAAAAAAATAAAAATTTAGTACAATATCAAATAAAAATATCATTGCCCTAAAATTCTGGTGTGAGTTTTCTACCTGAGATGATACAAAACTCAGTTGAGTCCGAAAGCTGTTGATCTGAGCAGAGTGAAAGTTCAACAGAAATCCAGACACACTAAATGGGAGGAGGTGTGGAGAAATTATACGCGAATAACTCGATTTCTCAGAAATCGAGTATACTTTATAACTCGAATTCCGTAATATCGAGTTATGTTAAAACCATATATCCGTACACTTGACACAAAGACAGACTGAAAGCAGAGCGTACCTCGATATCAGAATAATCGGTTACGTTACTCAATTAATATATAATCGAGTTATTTAGGGATTTGAAAAAGAAAATACCTCGCTGGACATCGAGCGTGGCACAAAACTGAAGCTAACTCGGGTATACGATAATCGAGTAATTCATATAACTCGATTATAGTATTATCGAGTTACGAAACAGGGGCATTTCCCTGTTTAGTTTGAGAATGGGGGCAATCAGATGTTTACTTTTCTGGAAAAGGGCAAAAGCCCATTTTGTCCTCCATAACACACCATCCCAATTCCTTTTTGGGGATAAGCACATTACTGATATAGAACTTGAAAATCTTTTCATTTCCCGAAAATAGCATTTTCGAAAAATAGGCTATTTTTCGGAAAATATTTTACGGCAACCAAACACAGCCTAAGACTTCCTCCATTTTATTTTTTTTTTGGTAAACGATTTCCTCCACTTTACATTTATATATATATATATATATATATATATTTTTTTTTTCATTTGTTTTATGATTACTCTTACTAAAACTTAAAAACTATTATTAATTTGTCATTTTTATTAGTATTATTGAACTAATACGTGGGATTAAATAAATTGACATACTAGTGGAAATATGAACTTATTACAATAGATTTTTGTTTTTGTGTTTTTTTTTTTTTTTTTAACTTATACTATTATTATCATTATTATTAGTATTATCACAAGTAAAACATAGAAAGAAATATAGAAATACTATATCTGTATTTGCTTAGGATTTGGTATTTCTTATTTGTTTGTAAAAGCTATGATATGAAAAATATATTTGAAATATGTATCTTTATTTTAATTGGATTATTTTTGTTAATTTTTTATATTAATTTAATATATTTATTTATAATTTAAATAATTATTAATTAATTATGACATCATTATGGTTGGACCTTGGTTTGACCTTAAAAACGTTGAACCTCTTACTTTTACGGTTTATTAAACGGTCCGAGTTTGAAAAACATGGTAATCACCACAGTGAGCTAAGAACAATATGTAATCCCCACAATGAGCTAAATCATATACAATAAATTAAAATTTTTAAATTTAAGGACCCTTGTCATTTGATTTGGGGAGAACTTGTTTCATAATAGGTCTACTATTAAACCTCACTAGCTAATGAAATCATGAAGGAGGTCACTTTTTGTGTAATCGCTTAGTTCAATCCTCATTAATTGATGAATCACATCATTCACTATAGAATGATGGCATCTTGATGATGGCTAGGAGTGTCTCCAAAATGTGACTGCAACTTGGGAAATGTTGGGATTTTCATTCCATCTTAACGTCACTCCTGGCTATCACATGTTTTTCAAAACGGTTTTCAAACTAAAACTAATTTTTCCCTTTAAAATCAAAACCATGAATATCTTTACACATGCATCATTCTTGGTGCAACATGTATCATTATTTGGATGTACTATGAGTATTTTGCTCATTTTGTAGTTTCGGTAGCATTTTGGTCAATTGGAGGTTCTGATTTTCAAAATTTTCATTTTAAAGGCAAGTTGCTGGTAGATATCTGTTTGGATCACACATAGGAGTGACATGGGGGATTAGCTTAACGTACTTTCTTTTAAGTTATGTTTTAAACCTTCTTTTTCACCAAAAGTCTTGATTTTCAAAAGTTCACTTTTAAAGGCAAGATAATAGTAGACATACCCTTGGATCACACATGGGAGTGACATGGAACTTTGGCCTAAAGTACCTCCTTTAAATCATGAATTTAATCCATTCTTTGACCAATCTCTTTTTAAATCCAAGATATGAGTAAGTGTCCCCTTGGATCACAAATGGTTGTGATAGGGAGAGTTAACCCAAACTACTTCCTTTAAAAAAAGACATGTCAATTAAGGAAATGACATAGAATATGATTTCAAATTGAATATAATTGAGGGGAAAAAATACATATGGTCAATTTTGACTAAGCTTTTAAAAAAAAAAAAAAAAAACAAAAACAAAAAACAAAAACACACACACACAAAAGAGAGAGGGAAATGGGTTCTAACACAAAAGTGTTGAGAATCCTTAGTTGGCTTAAAATCATATGGGACTAAGGCTTTTGTCGTTGTATAGATATTTGGGTCATTTTGAAGGTTCCAATGAGACTTTTTGGAATTTTATGTGTATCTTTATCATTTTAATGGTTTTAGGGATATTTCAATCTTTTTGAACTTTTCAATATATTTTGCATGTTTTGGGGAGTATTTTGGAAATTTTTGAGGTTTTGAGGATATTTTGATTATATTAGGCATATCAAAGGTATTTGAATCATTTTAGTCATTCGTGTAGTACTGTGGTTATTTTGAAGAGTTAGTGTTATTGAGTAAAGTCAGTTATTTAAAAGTTATTGAATGGTAAACCATTTAATGCCCACTTCAAATGGGTAATAAAATAGTGAATATCATTAAACCAATTTATAAAATGGTAAAACTTAGGTACAATACATTAGGTGCACTATATAAGGATCTCCATTTTTTTTAATACAAGATAGAATTCTACTTTAGCCTAATCTAAGTGTATATGTGTGTGAAGCTCCCTCCTAGAGACTTGAACTTCAGCCCTTGCCCCCCCACACTCGACAACCACTTATACTTGTGGAGTGACCATCGCACCAAGGGTGTGCGGTGGTTATTAGGATCTCCAATTGAATTCAAATGTTTGACTGCATTGAATTAATTATCATTGGAAAAGACAAGCTAATTTTTATTTTTATTTTTTTGTTAATGCCCCAAGGTTTTGAATTGAATTGAATTTCAAAAAAAAAAAAAAAAAAAAAAAAAAAACCTAGTGTACTACACCTAAAAGACTATACCTAAAATTTACCCTTTATTACATGGGCATATTATTACGAGGCATAAATTTATCCTGAATCTTTTGTAGAAAAATATTTTTATCTAGTCTATTATATTTATTAGAAAAAAACATATTACTATAAACATAGTAATCATTTAGTTCTATTTTGGTTTAATTTAACAAAATATTTCATTCTAGTCACTAAACCAATACACTTAACCCCCTTTGTTCCACTTTGACTCAAATTCCAATCGATTTTGGTTGTGTTAGCGATTTTTAATCAATTCGGTAGGTATGCATTTGAAATATTATTTTTGTTTAAGTTATAGCTTCACATCTAATAATTTTGCTTATTAATTTTTAAAAAACAAGATAAAATAAAAACTACAATGAATAAATGTTTGGTAAAAGTGTTATGAGAAGCATTAATTTATAATTTGATATTCTAATGATTAATTCAAAAGGAAAATCTTGGTCATTAAAATGATTTATTATTAGTGGGTGTATATTTTTAACCATCACAAATAATACACTTTTTGTGAGGAAATTCTATTGTCCTTAGCAAAAAGTATGGAGGGAAAAATTTCCCTCCAAAAGTTTTGATCCTCACAAATAATATCCTTTTCACGAGGGATTTTCATTGCCCCTCACAAATAATTTGACAAAAACTTTTACCTCCAAAAAAAGTTTATATTTTAATGATTATTTGTGAAGGTCAATCTTGGTTCTCGCAAATAATATAGTATTAGTGAGGGCATATTTTTAACCCACCCAAAAAAAAAAAAAAATTCTACAAGGGATTTTTATTGTCCCTCAGAAATAATTTGGTGGGAACATTTCCCTCCAAAAATTTTAACATTTAAATAATTATTTGCGAAAGTTGATCATGGCCCTCACAAATAATTTAGTCTTAATGAGGGCATATTTTTAATTGTCACAAATAATACACTTTTTGTGATAGAATTTTAATTGTCCCTTGCAATTAATATGGAGGGAAAATTTTCCTCCAAAATATTAGCATTTGTGACGGCTGCAACATATAATCGCGACAGCTTTTTTTGTTGGTCACAAATGTTTCACATCTTACGAAGTATTTATGAGGGCTTTATTTTACCATTGGAAACATGATTTTTTGAGAGGGCTTTTTGGTCCGTCAAAACTTCTTCGTTGCTAAAAGAATTTTATTTTATTTATTTTTAATTGTGAAGAAACAACTCATTCTTTCACACTTGGCAATTGGCGCGTACATATTAAGAGTTGACAAATGCGAGATGAGTTTCTTCCCCTGTCTAACTGTCTTAATTTTGTCTTTATACAAAGGAATCCAAAGCCAACAAAAATAATAGAATGATGAACCAACGACTATATAATGTACTTTTCCACTTGGGTAAAAACTTTTTTATAGTAAATAGTGATATTTACCTTTTACCTACCTAGTTTTTCAAATACATCTTTCAACAGATTCTTTATCATTTCTCTATCTCATTTAAATATTATTTTTTTATTTATTATTTATTCTTTTTTTTTAAGAACTATATATCTTCCAATATTTTTTTATTCAATAGCTAATTATTATAATAGTTAAAAACGTTTGAAGTGTGAACAAGAAACGCTACAGTATTCTCTCCTTGTAGAGAAGCACTGTAGCAATTAAAAAAAATATATAGATGATGAAGTTGTTGGAGTGAATTTTTAAGGTGTTTTCTCTCTAAAATTGGCTTTAAAGAAGCCATGGAAAATGCTTTGAAACCAATCAGTCAACCAGATTTGCACCTATTATGTGATGCACTACTCAAACACTAGTACATATATAATTTTTTTTTTTTAAATACATCTTCCAACAAATTCTCTATCATTTCTCTATCTCATTTAAATATTATTTCTTTATTCATTATTTATTATTTTTTTAAGAACTATACATCTTCCAACATTTTTTTTATTCAACAGCTAATTTTTATAATAGTTAAAAACGTTTGAAGTGTGAACAGGAAATGCTACAGTATTCTCTATTTGTAGAGAAGCACTGTAGCAATTTATTTAAAAAAAAAAAAAAAAAAAAAAAAAAAAAAAAAACAAGAGATGAAGAAGCTGTTGGAGTGAATTTTTAAGGTGTTTTCTCTCTAAAATTAGCTTTAAAGAAGCCATGGAAAATGCTCTGAAACCAGTCAGTCAACCAGATCTGCACCTATTAAGTGATGCACTACTCAAACACTAGTACATATATAATTTTTTTGGACAAAATTGCTTTTTGCCCCTTTCTAAAAAAAAAAAAAAAAATCCAGCATTTTGCCATCTTTCTCAAACTAATTAAGGAAATGCCCCTCTTTTGAAAATCGAGTTTCTGAAAATCAATTTAGGCCCTATAGCGGCGTTTTAAGGACCCTATAGTGACGTTTTAAGGACCTATATTGACGTTTTGTAACTCGATTTTCATAAAATCGAGTTATAGGTAAAAAAAAGAAAAAAAATTTGCATGTTACTCGACTTTATAAAAATCAAGTTACAAAACGTCACTATAGGTCCTTAAAAAGGAATAGTGGGAGGGATCACTACCTGGGCTCTCTCTCTCTCTCTCTCTCTCTCTCTCTCTCTCTCTCTCTCTCTCTCTCTCTCTCTCTCTCTCTCTCTCTCTCTCTCTCTCTCTCTCTCTCTCTCTCTGTAATTATAACAATGGCACAGAAAGATACATACATACATAGATTAAAATAAATTACATTACAGAAAAAGATAAAATAAGTTACTCCAACTCCTACAGAAATTTTTGAACAGTTGCACGTATAGACGATAGTGATAATATATTGGTTTTTGTCTGTCCAGCTAAATTTAGTAAAAAGCCGGCCCATGTAGGTCAGCCCTATTTATTTTGTTTCTTTTTAATAAAAAAATATGTTAAATTTATTACATTAGAAAAAACTTATTAAGTGATGTGGTAAAAACTTATTTTTATAATCGGTGATATGTGTAAACTACATTACTTATTTACCATTTCACTAAAAAATTCTCACTTGTTTAAAATTGATAAATCAGTAATTAGTTTATGTTTGAAATTTTTTTTCTAATTTAGCAATTTTAAACAAATGAAGCTCTTTTAGTAAAATAGACTAAAATAGTGAACAAGTGACGCAGTTTATCATAATAATTTTATACATTAATGCAGTAATTTTTTTTTTTTTAATTAGTAACACGTCAGTAGGTAAACTTTACGAGCAAAGTAAAATTTGTAATATTTACACCAACTTTACGTCCGAGGTGATTCAATGGCGATTGGCCACACTGAGGGTAAATTACTGAATTATCCCTAACACGAGAACCATTGACCTTTAATCATTGAAGCCAATTTGAGATAATATTTTATTATATCATTCCGTTTCTGATCTGGGTTTGCTTAGTTTAGGATTTTTATTTATATATTTTATATTAGGTTGTCCTTGATACCCACAATTGCCCCTAGGTTAGAAGTTTTGTAAAAAGAAATTAAGTTCTAAATTTTCAACTTGTTGGGTGGGATTGTAGTACTCTACAATGTGGCGTAAAGGGACCTACATTGATCGCGACCATAGTAGTTTGACAAATTCTGTTTTCATAATTGAGCAAAAGAATAAATAAATAAAATTTCCAAATAAATTTGAGCCTCCAAAATGGGTATTTTATTTTTCTGAAAAAAAAAAAGAAAAAAAAAAAGAAAGAAAGAAGAAGAAGAAGGCGACATTGTGAGTGGGATCCACTGTTGAATGGAACTAGTTAGACGTAGGTCATGTTATTAGGCAAAGCCATTTATGAATAGAAGTAAATGGTGTACAATTCAGTTGGATTGCAACCTACCGTAATAAATGGTTTCAAAAAATTCAATGGCCTTGATCTCTTATATAATATAATCAGTGATGATTCAAACTAAAAATTATTGGGGTTTTTCCGGGACCATCAACCGTGGTAGCTTGTGATTAATTGGATCTTTCTCTAATTCTGTCAAAGATAGGGACTTGTGGTGGTAGCCATACAATTGCGGCAACACCGCTTTCTAACGTTATATTTCTCTTTCAAATTTTAAATTTGTAGTCACACTTTTAATTGAGAAAAATGACCACATATTGTGATAGGGTTGTTGAAAAGCCAATGACCACATATAAATATGATATTCATATAACCCATACTTCTATTTCTACCTATGAACATTAGACGTTGTTGTTAATGTCTACACATTATGTGCATTAGATAATGTTGTTGTTAATGTCTAACAAATGAAGATTATGTACGTTCAACTTTTGCAACTCTAAAGATTAACTATTCATTAGTTTTGACTAAGTTTATGTGAAATTAGTTTCTCATTTCTTTCCTATTGTTCTTTGTTGCTACATTCAAGTAATGTGTTTTGGTTGGACAATATCCTTTGCTTTGTAATGTAGGAAAAACCACAGGAAGTGAAATGCCTCCAAATTATATTTATTGCACATTACTTTTAGGAAAATTTAATAGATTCAATACATACAGACTCATCCAAAGCACATAGATCAACTGCACATATGATTCAATAATATGGATAATTCATTTATATGAGTTGTTTGAGTCGCGGTATCATATACACGTATCCGTGTATCTTAGTTCTTATAGTGTCCTACTTTATATAGATGCATTACATAAAGACTTGTCCGAACCAGACTAACCACTCACTTACTGAAAATCCATATGGCTCACACAACACACTGTCACAATGATATTTGGTTTGCTTAGAAATAGGGTAAAGGCATAAAAGTCTGATCTGGCTCTAAAATGTTTCATTCAAGTTATTGGTTTATTGTAGCATTGCTCCAAAGCTCCCTAATATTGCAATTGTGATGATCGGAAGCCATTGATGTAAAACTTAGAAGCATAATTTTCTTTATGTAATTTTACATTGCTGTTGAGAAAATGTAACTACATTTTGTACCCGCAAAGACTCCCTGAAATTTTTGTAAGGGAATATGGGGATAAAACTCTCCAGTGTTGCTACACTCGCTACACGTAATAGCAAGTGAGATTGGAGATGGCTAACACAGCTCTACCCTATTCAGCCAAGTCATGTTCGTAGTTCTGCATGTGCTGCTCAACACCTCAGCACTGTTAAACCCTGTTCAGTCATATCATCCATGCTCACGTGAATAAACAAATATGCAACATTTTGCAATGCACTATTTTCAAGGATGCAGAGGATCCATCAAAAGTGTAAGAAAAATTTTGGGGGTGAGCTGTCCACCATTGCTACACTTGATTGATGCAATTTTGCATGTGATGCTCAATAGCTTGGCACTGTTGAACCCTGACCACAAGTACCCATTCCCACTCACGTGAATACACAAATGTGCAACCCTTTGCAATGCACCATTTTTGAGGAGACAGAGCATCCCTAAATTAGTTATGCTTACATTTTGGGGGTGAGCTATCCATCGTTGCTACACTGATGTTCACAGTGCTGCATTTGGTGCTCAACAGCTTTGCACTGTTGAATCCTGTCTAGTCATATCACCTACACACACGCCAATGCACAGACATGCCTTCTTTTGCAATGCACTGTTTTCAAGGATGCAGAGCATGGTTAAAAAGTTTATGATACATTTAACACAGCAAATGCATGTCTCTTCAAGTCATGTTAGATGAAACACAGGAATGCTAAGTAGTCTTCATCAAGACATGCCAAACTAGTCAGAGAATAGTCTTAAAACCACATCCATCAGATATAAACCATACTAGTGATCAATGTCCCTAATTAAATATAAGCATAAACATCACTAGTTTAAAATTTAAACATGTTATCCTAGTCCAAACTCTAGTGGTCAACCATGTGAAATATTGAGACACTAAGCACAACAGACTTCCTCTCGATCGCCTCGAAGACACAGACATCTCCTGATTCTAAATTATTGTGCTTTCAAAAATGCAACCCATCCCTTCTCGAATCTCATTGCTGAATATGTTTTGATGGAGGGTAATAGCAAAAGACATTGAAGTGTGACATCATGATCACATTATGTATAAAGGCTTACTATATTATGCGGCCGCGAGATACCCATGAAAGAAGAATTTTTAGGCTTGAAATTTTCAGCTGCTTGGATTGCTCTCTCTCTTCCTCTTGACATGTTAGATAATGTTTTCAAAACATACTTCTCTCTGACTTCATGTTTTGTGGGTCTATACATTGAGGTTTGCTTATGATGAGTTTGTATCATCTTCATCTAAGTATATTATTTCTACCTGATGATCTTTCAATTTACAATTCTTCCTAGGTGGATATTGAATCTCAGTGGCAGTCTTATCAAATATAACAACATGGAAGCTGGAATTTCCTTCATACCTAGGGACTAAAATATAACCATAACTAATAGAATGGTATTCAACTAAAAATCCTGCCAACCATTACAAAACCAAATGTTGTTATTAGCTTTCTTCAATCCCACTTGCCAAAAGTGCGGATAGGGAGCAATGAGTGTAGCTACAGTGGAAAGCTCAGCACTGTTGAACCCTGACCAAAAGTACCTGTCCACACTCACTTGAATACATAGAGCATCCTTGAAAAGTTTATGCCCAACAGCTTCACACTGTTGAACCCTGTCTAGTCATATCACCCACACGCACGTCAATACACGTTTTGTAATGCACGCTTAACAGCTTTTGCAATGCACCGTTTTCAAGGATGCAGAGCATCCCTGAAAAGTTTATGATACATTTATCACAGCTCAGCAATATCTCGTCAAGTCATGTCAAATGAAGCACATCAATGTTGAGTAGTATTAACGTGAATAAATACGCAACCTCTTTTGTAGTACACATCACCAGCCCGCTGCTATAGCACAAGCTATAGCCATATCAAACAGCTACTTCAGTAAATCATTTGCACCAACAAACGCCACTATACAACCAAGTCCCTTACCTGTTTTGCATGTGCTCCTCAACACCTTGCCACTGAACAATACACTGTTGAGTCATATCATCTTTATTCACATGAATACTTACTCTTACATATAGTCATATCCACGTGAATACTTGCCCTTGCAAAACCCTATATAAAGTCCCATTTACATCTACCCTTGCAAAACATCTACACATACCAAAGTCCCATTTACATCTACCCTTGCAAAAGTCCCATTTACATCTACCATTGCAAAACATCTACACATACTGAAGTCCCATTTACATCTACCCTTGCAAAAGTCTCATTTACATCTACCCTTGCAAAACATCTACACATACCGATCTAAAGTCACATTTTCCAATGTCGATGCGCAATTGGATGCTACCTCATTTTCCAAATAACTATAGAAGGGAAAGAGATTCCGACGAAAGGGAATACTATGTAGGATTGCGCCGGGAGTAGGACTTTCGCGTGAATGAGTCCAATGCTCTACACGATGATCTCCTACAACTTAGAGCGCCACTTGTCGACCGTAGCTCACTCACATTGCCATGGCAAAACATGCACCAATATGAGCGTGCAGTTACTAAAATTATAAAAAAAATAAAATAAAATAAAATAAAAATAATCTTATGATACTTCGTAGGTCTAGGTATCACATGCTACAATTAGCGGAGGAGTAGGCCTTCGCAACGAACAACCAACTCACTCTGGCGGAACGTGACAATGTCCTCAACTATAAGGACTACTTGTCAGAATGAATGTCTATGTGGTGTGTGTGTTATGTCTAGTGTTAAGTTAATAATGTTAGTGTAAGTTATTTTAAGTTTTCTGTGTTATGTCATACGTGCTTATTGAAATCATCATGTGTGGGAATATTTAACTTTTATGCGTTATGTGAGAATAATCTAGATTACGAATAACGTGCATGCTCCTCACAATCAATAATAAGGTTTACATAGTACAAATGCAACAATGGTGACACACATACATATAAAACATAGTTAAGCAAAATAGTTCTCCAACAAAATCTAATAACACCACGACATGATTACTCTTCATCTGACATCTCCACGTCTGACTGATAAATGAGATCAGCAAGAAGTGATTGCGTGAACTGTGCATGCTTGTACCACCCTTCCTCCACTAACTCTCGAATCTCAACTTGGGTTCGATATCGATTAAGATGTATCTTCATTCGATTATTTTCTTCTCTTATGCGGTTCAATGCTTTACGAAGTTCGTCAATTGTGTCTCTAGGAAACTGCAATGCGAGTCGCCGAGGCACTGGCAACTTAAAACCGACAAGCTCATCATAAAACATTTGCTGTTCACGAAATAACCAAGCCCACTCTTGTCTCATGGTATTGTGAACATAAGCACTATTTCGCAGATTCGGATTGATTGGATAGCTTAACTCATCTTCTAATACCCAACAACAACCCATAGCAGTGAACACATTATAAGGCCTATAGATTTGTGGGTTGCCAAAACCAGACATTGACGCTAAATACAATAACACAAACTGATCAAGTTAACAGTGTGCATCAACTATTGGTAAATAATGTAATGCTGAATACAATAATGAAATACTAATGCTAACACTAACTTCTGACCATGTGCAAACAAATTGTTGTTAATGTCTACCCATTGTGTTCAATACATAATGTTGTTGTAAATGTTTGACCAATGTGATTATGTACAATACAAAATGTTGCTATAGTAAAGATTTCATTCTCTTGTGACCAACGTTTACTACAACAAACAACCAAAACTACACCAATGTACTAACTTCACACTCATTCACCCAAAAAAATAAAAATTTAGTACAATATCAAATAAAAATATCATTGCCCTAAAATTCTGGTGTGAGTTTTCTACCTGAGATGATACAAAACTCAGTTGAGTCCGAAAGCTGTTGATCTGAGCAGAGTGAAAGTTCAACAGAAATCCAGACACACTAAATGGGAGGAGGTGTGGAGAAATTATACGCGAATAACTCGATTTCTCAGAAATCGAGTATACTTTATAACTCGAATTCCGTAATATCGAGTTATGTTAAAACCATATATCCGTACACTTGACACAAAGACAGACTGAAAGCAGAGCGTACCTCGATATCAGAATAATCGGTTACGTTACTCAATTAATATATAATCGAGTTATTTAGGGATTTGAAAAAGAAAATACCTCGCTGGACATCGAGCGTGGCACAAAACTGAAGCTAACTCGGGTATACGATAATCGAGTAATTCATATAACTCGATTATAGTATTATCGAGTTACGAAACAGGGGCATTTCCCTGTTTAGTTTGAGAATGGGGGCAATCAGATGTTTACTTTTCTGGAAAAGGGCAAAAGCCCATTTTGTCCTCCATAACACACCATCCCAATTCCTTTTTGGGGATAAGCACATTACTGATATAGAACTTGAAAATCTTTTCATTTCCCGAAAATAGCATTTTCGAAAAATAGGCTATTTTTCGGAAAATATTTTACGGCAACCAAACACAGCCTAAGACTTCCTCCATTTTATTTTTTTTTTGGTAAACGATTTCCTCCACTTTACATTTATATATATATATATATATATATATATATTTTTTTTTCATTTGTTTTATGATTACTCTTACTAAAACTTAAAAACTATTATTAATTTGTCATTTTTATTAGTATTATTGAACTAATACGTGGGATTAAATAAATTGACATACTAGTGGAAATATGAACTTATTACAATAGATTTTTGTTTTTGTGTTTTTTTTTTTTTTTTTAACTTATACTATTATTATCATTATTATTAGTATTATCACAAGTAAAACATAGAAAGAAATATAGAAATACTATATCTGTATTTGCTTAGGATTTGGTATTTCTTATTTGTTTGTAAAAGCTATGATATGAAAAATATATTTGAAATATGTATCTTTATTTTAATTGGATTATTTTTGTTAATTTTTTATATTAATTTAATATATTTATTTATAATTTAAATAATTATTAATTAATTATGACATCATTATGGTTGGACCTTGGTTTGACCTTAAAAACGTTGAACCTCTTACTTTTACGGTTTATTAAACGGTCCGAGTTTGAAAAACATGGTAATCACCACAGTGAGCTAAGAACAATATGTAATCCCCACAATGAGCTAAATCATATACAATAAATTAAAATTTTTAAATTTAAGGACCCTTGTCATTTGATTTGGGGAGAACTTGTTTCATAATAGGTCTACTATTAAACCTCACTAGCTAATGAAATCATGAAGGAGGTCACTTTTTGTGTAATCGCTTAGTTCAATCCTCATTAATTGATGAATCACATCATTCACTATAGAATGATGGCATCTTGATGATGGCTAGGAGTGTCTCCAAAATGTGACTGCAACTTGGGAAATGTTGGGATTTTCATTCCATCTTAACGTCACTCCTGGCTATCACATGTTTTTCAAAACGGTTTTCAAACTAAAACTAATTTTTCCCTTTAAAATCAAAACCATGAATATCTTTACACATGCATCATTCTTGGTGCAACATGTATCATTATTTGGATGTACTATGAGTATTTTGCTCATTTTGTAGTTTCGGTAGCATTTTGGTCAATTGGAGGTTCTGATTTTCAAAATTTTCATTTTAAAGGCAAGTTGCTGGTAGATATCTGTTTGGATCACACATAGGAGTGACATGGGGGATTAGCTTAACGTACTTTCTTTTAAGTTATGTTTTAAACCTTCTTTTTCACCAAAAGTCTTGATTTTCAAAAGTTCACTTTTAAAGGCAAGATAATAGTAGACATACCCTTGGATCACACATGGGAGTGACATGGAACTTTGGCCTAAAGTACCTCCTTTAAATCATGAATTTAATCCATTCTTTGACCAATCTCTTTTTAAATCCAAGATATGAGTAAGTGTCCCCTTGGATCACAAATGGTTGTGATAGGGAGAGTTAACCCAAACTACTTCCTTTAAAAAAAGACATGTCAATTAAGGAAATGACATAGAATATGATTTCAAATTGAATATAATTGAGGGGAAAAAATACATATGGTCAATTTTGACTAAGCTTTTAAAAAAAAAAAAAAAAAACAAAAACAAAAAACAAAAACACACACACACAAAAGAGAGAGGGAAATGGGTTCTAACACAAAAGTGTTGAGAATCCTTAGTTGGCTTAAAATCATATGGGACTAAGGCTTTTGTCGTTGTATAGATATTTGGGTCATTTTGAAGGTTCCAATGAGACTTTTTGGAATTTTATGTGTATCTTTATCATTTTAATGGTTTTAGGGATATTTCAATCTTTTTGAACTTTTCAATATATTTTGCATGTTTTGGGGAGTATTTTGGAAATTTTTGAGGTTTTGAGGATATTTTGATTATATTAGGCATATCAAAGGTATTTGAATCATTTTAGTCATTCGTGTAGTACTGTGGTTATTTTGAAGAGTTAGTGTTATTGAGTAAAGTCAGTTATTTAAAAGTTATTGAATGGTAAACCATTTAATGCCCACTTCAAATGGGTAATAAAATAGTGAATATCATTAAACCAATTTATAAAATGGTAAAACTTAGGTACAATACATTAGGTGCACTATATAAGGATCTCCATTTTTTTTAATACAAGATAGAATTCTACTTTAGCCTAATCTAAGTGTATATGTGTGTGAAGCTCCCTCCTAGAGACTTGAACTTCAGCCCTTGCCCCCCCACACTCGACAACCACTTATACTTGTGGAGTGACCATCGCACCAAGGGTGTGCGGTGGTTATTAGGATCTCCAATTGAATTCAAATGTTTGACTGCATTGAATTAATTATCATTGGAAAAGACAAGCTAATTTTTATTTTTATTTTTTTGTTAATGCCCCAAGGTTTTGAATTGAATTGAATTTCAAAAAAAAAAAAAAAAAAAAAAAAATAAACCTAGTGTACTACACCTAAAAGACTATACCTAAAATTTACCCTTTATTACATGGGCATATTATTACGAGGCATAAATTTATCCTGAATCTTTTGTAGAAAAATATTTTTATCTAGTCTATTATATTTATTAGAAAAAAACATATTACTATAAACATAGTAATCATTTAGTTCTATTTTGGTTTAATTTAACAAAATATTTCATTCTAGTCACTAAACCAATACACTTAACCCCCTTTGTTCCACTTTGACTCAAATTCCAATCGATTTTGGTTGTGTTAGCGATTTTTAATCAATTCGGTAGGTATGCATTTGAAATATTATTTTTGTTTAAGTTATAGCTTCACATCTAATAATTTTGCTTATTAATTTTTAAAAAACAAGATAAAATAAAAACTACAATGAATAAATGTTTGGTAAAAGTGTTATGAGAAGCATTAATTTATAATTTGATATTCTAATGATTAATTCAAAAGGAAAATCTTGGTCATTAAAATGATTTATTATTAGTGGGTGTATATTTTTAACCATCACAAATAATACACTTTTTGTGAGGAAATTCTATTGTCCTTAGCAAAAAGTATGGAGGGAAAAATTTCCCTCCAAAAGTTTTGATCCTCACAAATAATATCCTTTTCACGAGGGATTTTCATTGCCCCTCACAAATAATTTGACAAAAACTTTTACCTCCAAAAAAAGTTTATATTTTAATGATTATTTGTGAAGGTCAATCTTGGTTCTCGCAAATAATATAGTATTAGTGAGGGCATATTTTTAACCCACCCAAAAAAAAAAAAAAATTCTACAAGGGATTTTTATTGTCCCTCAGAAATAATTTGGTGGGAACATTTCCCTCCAAAAATTTTAACATTTAAATAATTATTTGCGAAAGTTGATCATGGCCCTCACAAATAATTTAGTCTTAATGAGGGCATATTTTTAATTGTCACAAATAATACACTTTTTGTGATAGAATTTTAATTGTCCCTTGCAATTAATATGGAGGGAAAATTTTCCTCCAAAATATTAGCATTTGTGACGGCTGCAACATATAATCGCGACAGCTTTTTTTGTTGGTCACAAATGTTTCACATCTTACGAAGTATTTATGAGGGCTTTATTTTACCATTGGAAACATGATTTTTTGAGAGGGCTTTTTGGTCCGTCAAAACTTCTTCGTTGCTAAAAGAATTTTATTTTATTTATTTTTAATTGTGAAGAAACAACTCATTCTTTCACACTTGGCAATTGGCGCGTACATATTAAGAGTTGACAAATGCGAGATGAGTTTCTTCCCCTGTCTAACTGTCTTAATTTTGTCTTTATACAAAGGAATCCAAAGCCAACAAAAATAATAGAATGATGAACCAACGACTATATAATGTACTTTTCCACTTGGGTAAAAACTTTTTTATAGTAAATAGTGATATTTACCTTTTACCTACCTAGTTTTTCAAATACATCTTTCAACAGATTCTTTATCATTTCTCTATCTCATTTAAATATTATTTTTTTATTTATTATTTATTCTTTTTTTTTAAGAACTATATATCTTCCAATATTTTTTTATTCAATAGCTAATTATTATAATAGTTAAAAACGTTTGAAGTGTGAACAAGAAACGCTACAGTATTCTCTCCTTGTAGAGAAGCACTGTAGCAATTAAAAAAAATATATAGATGATGAAGTTGTTGGAGTGAATTTTTAAGGTGTTTTCTCTCTAAAATTGGCTTTAAAGAAGCCATGGAAAATGCTTTGAAACCAATCAGTCAACCAGATTTGCACCTATTATGTGATGCACTACTCAAACACTAGTACATATATAATTTTTTTTTTTTAAATACATCTTCCAACAAATTCTCTATCATTTCTCTATCTCATTTAAATATTATTTCTTTATTCATTATTTATTATTTTTTTAAGAACTATACATCTTCCAACATTTTTTTTATTCAACAGCTAATTTTTATAATAGTTAAAAACGTTTGAAGTGTGAACAGGAAATGCTACAGTATTCTCTATTTGTAGAGAAGCACTGTAGCAATTTATTTAAAAAAAAAAAAAAAAAAAAAAAAAAAAAAAAAACAAGAGATGAAGAAGCTGTTGGAGTGAATTTTTAAGGTGTTTTCTCTCTAAAATTAGCTTTAAAGAAGCCATGGAAAATGCTCTGAAACCAGTCAGTCAACCAGATCTGCACCTATTAAGTGATGCACTACTCAAACACTAGTACATATATAATTTTTTTGGACAAAATTGCTTTTTGCCCCTTTCTAAAAAAAAAAAAAAAAAATCCAGCATTTTGCCATCTTTCTCAAACTAATTAAGGAAATGCCCCTCTTTTGAAAATCGAGTTTCTGAAAATCAATTTAGGCCCTATAGCGGCGTTTTAAGGACCCTATAGTGACGTTTTAAGGACCTATATTGACGTTTTGTAACTCGATTTTCATAAAATCGAGTTATAGGTAAAAAAAAGAAAAAAAATTTGCATGTTACTCGACTTTATAAAAATCAAGTTACAAAACGTCACTATAGGTCCTTAAAAAGGAATAGTGGGAGGGATCACTACCTGGGCTCTCTCTCTCTCTCTCTCTCTCTCTCTCTCTCTCTCTCTCTCTCTCTCTCTCTCTCTCTCTCTCTCTCTCTCTCTCTCTCTCTCTCTCTGTAATTATAACAATGGCACAGAAAGATACATACATACATAGATTAAAATAAATTACATTACAGAAAAAGATAAAATAAGTTACTCCAACTCCTACAGAAATTTTTGAACAGTTGCACGTATAGACGATAGTGATAATATATTGGTTTT
Source organism: Quercus variabilis (assembly GCA_030445155.1). NCBI lineage: Eukaryota > Viridiplantae > Streptophyta > Magnoliopsida > Fagales > Fagaceae > Quercus > Quercus variabilis. Next base: position 49,708,270 of record CP129453.1, read on the forward strand.
TGTCTGTCCAGCTAAATTTAGTAAAAAGCCGGCCCATGTAGGTCAGCCCTATTTATTTTGTTTCTTTTTAATAAAAAAATATGTTAAATTTATTACATTAGAAAAAACTTATTAAGTGATGTGGTAAAAACTTATTTTTATAATCGGTGATATGTGTAAACTACATTACTTATTTACCATTTCACTAAAAAATTCTCACTTGTTTAAAATTGATAAATCAGTAATTAGTTTATGTTTGAAATTTTTTTTCTAATTTAGCAATTTTAAACAAATGAAGCTCTTTTAGTAAAATAGACTAAAATAGTGAACAAGTGACGCAGTTTATCATAATAATTTTATACATTAATGCAGTAATTTTTTTTTTTTTAATTAGTAACACGTCAGTAGGTAAACTTTACGAGCAAAGTAAAATTTGTAATATTTACACCAACTTTACGTCCGAGGTGATTCAATGGCGATTGGCCACACTGAGGGTAAATTACTGAATTATCCCTAACACGAGAACCATTGACCTTTAATCATTGAAGCCAATTTGAGATAATATTTTATTATATCATTCCGTTTCTGATCTGGGTTTGCTTAGTTTAGGATTTTTATTTATATATTTTATATTAGGTTGTCCTTGATACCCACAATTGCCCCTAGGTTAGAAGTTTTGTAAAAAGAAATTAAGTTCTAAATTTTCAACTTGTTGGGTGGGATTGTAGTACTCTACAATGTGGCGTAAAGGGACCTACATTGATCGCGACCATAGTAGTTTGACAAATTCTGTTTTCATAATTGAGCAAAAGAATAAATAAATAAAATTTCCAAATAAATTTGAGCCTCCAAAATGGGTATTTTATTTTTCTGAAAAAAAAAAAGAAAAAAAAAAAGAAAGAAAGAAGAAGAAGAAGGCGACATTGTGAGTGGGATCCACTGTTGAATGGAACTAGTTAGACGTAGGTCATGTTATTAGGCAAAGCCATTTATGAATAGAAGTAAATGGTGTACAATTCAGTTGGATTGCAACCTACCGTAATAAATGGTTTCAAAAAATTCAATGGCCTTGATCTCTTATATAATATAATCAGTGATGATTCAAACTAAAAATTATTGGGGTTTTTCCGGGACCATCAACCGTGGTAGCTTGTGATTAATTGGATGTTTCTCTAATTCTGTCAAAGATAGGGACTTGTGGTGGTAGCCATACAATTGCGGCAACACCGCTTTCTAACGTTATATTTCTCTTTCAAATTTTAAATTTGTAGTCACACTTTTAATTGAGAAAAATGACCACATATTGTGATAGGGTTGTTGAAAAGCCAATGACCACATATAAATATGATATTCATATAACCCATACTTCTATTTCTACCTATGAACATTAGACGTTGTTGTTAATGTCTACACATTATGTGCATTAGATAATGTTGTTGTTAATGTCTAACAAATGAAGATTATGTACGTTCAACTTTTGCAACTCTAAAGATTAACTATTCATTAGTTTTGACTAAGTTTATGTGAAATTAGTTTCTCATTTCTTTCCTATTGTTCTTTGTTGCTACATTCAAGTAATGTGTTTTGGTTGGACAATATCCTTTGCTTTGTAATGTAGGAAAAACCACAGGAAGTGAAATGCCTCCAAATTATATTTATTGCACATTACTTTTAGGAAAATTTAATAGATTCAATACATACAGACTCATCCAAAGCACATAGATCAACTGCACATATGATTCAATAATATGGATAATTCATTTATATGAGTTGTTTGAGTCGCGGTATCATATACACGTATCCGTGTATCTTAGTTCTTATAGTGTCCTACTTTATATAGATGCATTACATAAAGACTTGTCCGAACCAGACTAACCACTCACTTACTGAAAATCCATATGGCTCACACAACACACTGTCACAATGATATTTGGTTTGCTTAGAAATAGGGTAAAGGCATAAAAGTCTGATCTGGCTCTAAAATGTTTCATTCAAGTTATTGGTTTATTGTAGCATTGCTCCAAAGCTCCCTAATATTGCAATTGTGATGATCGGAAGCCATTGATGTAAAACTTAGAAGCATAATTTTCTTTATGTAATTTTACATTGCTGTTGAGAAAATGTAACTACATTTTGTACCCGCAAAGACTCCCTGAAATTTTTGTAAGGGAATATGGGGATAAAACTCTCCAGTGTTGCTACACTCGCTACACGTAATAGCAAGTGAGATTGGAGATGGCTAACACAGCTCTACCCTATTCAGCCAAGTCATGTTCGTAGTTCTGCATGTGCTGCTCAACACCTCAGCACTGTTAAACCCTGTTCAGTCATATCATCCATGCTCACGTGAATAAACAAATATGCAACATTTTGCAATGCACTATTTTCAAGGATGCAGAGGATCCATCAAAAGTGTAAGAAAAATTTTGGGGGTGAGCTGTCCACCATTGCTACACTTGATTGATGCAATTTTGCATGTGATGCTCAATAGCTTGGCACTGTTGAACCCTGACCACAAGTACCCATTCCCACTCACGTGAATACACAAATGTGCAACCCTTTGCAATGCACCATTTTTGAGGAGACAGAGCATCCCTAAATTAGTTATGCTTACATTTTGGGGGTGAGCTATCCATCGTTGCTACACTGATGTTCACAGTGCTGCATTTGGTGCTCAACAGCTTTGCACTGTTGAATCCTGTCTAGTCATATCACCTACACACACGCCAATGCACAGACAGGCCTTCTTTTGCAATGCACTGTTTTCAAGGATGCAGAGCATGGTTAAAAAGTTTATGATACATTTAACACAGCAAATGCATGTCTCTTCAAGTCATGTTAGATGAAACACAGGAATGCTAAGTAGTCTTCATCAAGACATGCCAAACTAGTCAGAGAATAGTCTTAAAACCACATCCATCAGATATAAACCATACTAGTGATCAATGTCCCTAATTAAATATAAGCATAAACATCACTAGTTTAAAATTTAAACATGTTATCCTAGTCCAAACTCTAGTGGTCAACCATGTGAAATATTGAGACACTAAGCACAACAGACTTCCTCTCGATCGCCTCGAAGACACAGACATCTCCTGATTCTAAATTATTGTGCTTTCAAAAATGCAACCCATCCCTTCTCGAATCTCATTGCTGAATATGTTTTGATGGAGGGTAATAGCAAAAGACATTGAAGTGTGACATCATGATCACATTATGTATAAAGGCTTACTATATTATGCGGCCGCGAGATACCCATGAAAGAAGAATTTTTAGGCTTGAAATTTTCAGCTGCTTGGATTGCTCTCTCTCTTCCTCTTGACATGTTAGATAATGTTTTCAAAACATACTTCTCTCTGACTTCATGTTTTGTGGGTCTATACATTGAGGTTTGCTTATGATGAGTTTGTATCATCTTCATCTAAGTATATTATTTCTACCTGATGATCTTTCAATTTACAATTCTTCCTAGGTGGATATTGAATCTCAGTGGCAGTCTTATCAAATATAACAACATGGAAGCTGGAATTTCCTTCATACCTAGGGACTAAAATATAACCATAACTAATAGAATGGTATTCAACTAAAAATCCTGCCAACCATTACAAAACCAAATGTTGTTATTAGCTTTCTTCAATCCCACTTGCCAAAAGTGCGGATAGGGAGCAATGAGTGTAGCTACAGTGGAAAGCTCAGCACTGTTGAACCCTGACCAAAAGTACCTGTCCACACTCACTTGAATACATAGAGCATCCTTGAAAAGTTTATGCCCAACAGCTTCACACTGTTGAACCCTGTCTAGTCATATCACCCACACGCACGTCAATACACGTTTTGTAATGCACGCTTAACAGCTTTTGCAATGCACCGTTTTCAAGGATGCAGAGCATCCCTGAAAAGTTTATGATACATTTATCACAGCTCAGCAATATCTCGTCAAGTCATGTCAAATGAAGCACATCAATGTTGAGTAGTATTAACGTGAATAAATACGCAACCTCTTTTGTAGTACACATCACCAGCCCGCTGCTATAGCACAAGCTATAGCCATATCAAACAGCTACTTCAGTAAATCATTTGCACCAACAAACGCCACTATACAACCAAGTCCCTTACCTGTTTTGCATGTGCTCCTCAACACCTTGCCACTGAACAATACACTGTTGAGTCATATCATCTTTATTCACATGAATACTTACTCTTACATATAGTCATATCCACGTGAATACTTGCCCTTGCAAAACCCTATATAAAGTCCCATTTACATCTACCCTTGCAAAACATCTACACATACCGAAGTCCCATTTACATCTACCCTTGCAAAAGTCCCATTTACATCTACCATTGCAAAACATCTACACATACTGAAGTCCCATTTACATCTACCCTTGCAAAAGTCTCATTTACATCTACCCTTGCAAAACATCTACACATACCGATCTAAAGTCACATTTTCCAATGTCGATGCGCAATTGGATGCTACCTCATTTTCCAAATAACTATAGAAGGGAAAGAGATTCCGACGAAAGGGAATACTATGTAGGATTGCGCCGGGAGTAGGACTTTCGCGTGAATGAGTCCAATGCTCTACACGATGATCTCCTACAACTTAGAGCGCCACTTGTCGACCGTAGCTCACTCACATTGCCATGGCAAAACATGCACCAATATGAGCGTGCAGTTACTAAAATTATAAAAAAAATAAAATAAAATAAAATAAAAATAATCTTATGATACTTCGTAGGTCTAGGTATCACATGCTACAATTAGCGGAGGAGTAGGCCTTCGCAACGAACAACCAACTCACTCTGGCGGAACGTGACAATGTCCTCAACTATAAGGACTACTTGTCAGAATGAATGTCTATGTGGTGTGTGTGTTATGTCTAGTGTTAAGTTAATAATGTTAGTGTAAGTTATTTTAAGTTTTCTGTGTTATGTCATACGTGCTTATTGAAATCATCATGTGTGGGAATATTTAACTTTTATGCGTTATGTGAGAATAATCTAGATTACGAATAACGTGCATGCTCCTCACAATCAATAATAAGGTTTACATAGTACAAATGCAACAATGGTGACACACATACATATAAAACATAGTTAAGCAAAATAGTTCTCCAACAAAATCTAATAACACCACGACATGATTACTCTTCATCTGACATCTCCACGTCTGACTGATAAATGAGATCAGCAAGAAGTGATTGCGTGAACTGTGCATGCTTGTACCACCCTTCCTCCACTAACTCTCGAATCTCAACTTGGGTTCGATATCGATTAAGATGTATCTTCATTCGATTATTTTCTTCTCTTATGCGGTTCAATGCTTTACGAAGTTCGTCAATTGTGTCTCTAGGAAACTGCAATGCGAGTCGCCGAGGCACTGGCAACTTAAAACCGACAAGCTCATCATAAAACATTTGCTGTTCACGAAATAACCAAGCCCACTCTTGTCTCATGGTATTGTGAACATAAGCACTATTTCGCAGATTCGGATTGATTGGATAGCTTAACTCATCTTCTAATACCCAACAACAACCCATAGCAGTGAACACATTATAAGGCCTATAGATTTGTGGGTTGCCAAAACCAGACATTGACGCTAAATACAATAACACAAACTGATCAAGTTAACAGTGTGCATCAACTATTGGTAAATAATGTAATGCTGAATACAATAATGAAATACTAATGCTAACACTAACTTCTGACCATGTGCAAACAAATTGTTGTTAATGTCTACCCATTGTGTTCAATACATAATGTTGTTGTAAATGTTTGACCAATGTGATTATGTACAATACAAAATGTTGCTATAGTAAAGATTTCATTCTCTTGTGACCAACGTTTACTACAACAAACAACCAAAACTACACCAATGTACTAACTTCACACTCATTCACCCAAAAAAATAAAAATTTAGTACAATATCAAATAAAAATATCATTGCCCTAAAATTCTGGTGTGAGTTTTCTACCTGAGATGATACAAAACTCAGTTGAGTCCGAAAGCTGTTGATCTGAGCAGAGTGAAAGTTCAACAGAAATCCAGACACACTAAATGGGAGGAGGTGTGGAGAAATTATACGCGAATAACTCGATTTCTCAGAAATCGAGTATACTTTATAACTCGAATTCCGTAATATCGAGTTATGTTAAAACCATATATCCGTACACTTGACACAAAGACAGACTGAAAGCAGAGCGTACCTCGATATCAGAATAATCGGTTACGTTACTCAATTAATATATAATCGAGTTATTTAGGGATTTGAAAAAGAAAATACCTCGCTGGACATCGAGCGTGGCACAAAACTGAAGCTAACTCGGGTATACGATAATCGAGTAATTCATATAACTCGATTATAGTATTATCGAGTTACGAAACAGGGGCATTTCCCTGTTTAGTTTGAGAATGGGGGCAATCAGATGTTTACTTTTCTGGAAAAGGGCAAAAGCCCATTTTGTCCTCCATAACACACCATCCCAATTCCTTTTTGGGGATAAGCACATTACTGATATAGAACTTGAAAATCTTTTCATTTCCCGAAAATAGCATTTTCGAAAAATAGGCTATTTTTCGGAAAATATTTTACGGCAACCAAACACAGCCTAAGACTTCCTCCATTTTATTTTTTTTTTGGTAAACGATTTCCTCCACTTTACATTTATATATATATATATATATATATATTTTTTTTTTTTTTCATTTGTTTTATGATTACTCTTACTAAAACTTAAAAACTATTATTAATTTGTCATTTTTATTAGTATTATTGAACTAATACGTGGGATTAAATAAATTGACATACTAGTGGAAATATGAACTTATTACAATAGATTTTTGTTTTTGTGTTTTTTTTTTTTTTTTTAACTTATACTATTATTATCATTATTATTAGTATTATCACAAGTAAAACATAGAAAGAAATATAGAAATACTATATCTATATTTGCTTAGGATTTGGTATTTCTTATTTGTTTGTAAAAGCTATGATATGAAAAATATATTTGAAATATGTATCTTTATTTTAATTGGATTATTTTTGTTAATTTTTTATATTAATTTAATATATTTATTTATAATTTAAATAATTATTAATTAATTATGACATCATTATGGTTGGACCTTGGTTTGACCTTAAAAACGTTGAACCTCTTACTTTTACGGTTTATTAAACGGTCCGAGTTTGAAAAACATGGTAATCACCACAGTGAGCTAAGAACAATATGTAATCCCCACAATGAGCTAAATCATATACAATAAATTAAAATTTTTAAATTTAAGGACCCTTGTCATTTGATTTGGGGAGAACTTGTTTCATAATAGGTCTACTATTAAACCTCACTAGCTAATGAAATCATGAAGGAGGTCACTTTTTGTGTAATCGCTTAGTTCAATCCTCATTAATTGATGAATCACATCATTCACTATAGAATGATGGCATCTTGATGATGGCTAGGAGTGTCTCCAAAATGTGACTGCAACTTGGGAAATGTTGGGATTTTCATTCCATCTTAACGTCACTCCTGGCTATCACATGTTTTTCAAAACGGTTTTCAAACTAAAACTAATTTTTCCCTTTAAAATCAAAACCATGAATATCTTTACACATGCATCATTCTTGGTGCAACATGTATCATTATTTGGATGTACTATGAGTATTTTGCTCATTTTGTAGTTTCGGTAGCATTTTGGTCAATTGGAGGTTCTGATTTTCAAAATTTTCATTTTAAAGGCAAGTTGCTGGTAGATATCTGTTTGGATCACACATAGGAGTGACATGGGGGATTAGCTTAACGTACTTTCTTTTAAGTTATGTTTTAAACCTTCTTTTTCACCAAAAGTCTTGATTTTCAAAAGTTCACTTTTAAAGGCAAGATAATAGTAGACATACCCTTGGATCACACATGGGAGTGACATGGAACTTTGGCCTAAAGTACCTCCTTTAAATCATGAATTTAATCCATTCTTTGACCAATCTCTTTTTAAATCCAAGATATGAGTAAGTGTCCCCTTGGATCACAAATGGTTGTGATAGGGAGAGTTAACCCAAACTACTTCCTTTAAAAAAAGACATGTCAATTAAGGAAATGACATAGAATATGATTTCAAATTGAATATAATTGAGGGGAAAAAATACATATGGTCAATTTTGACTAAGCTTTTTAAAAAAAAAAAAAAAACAAAAACAAAAAACAAAAACACACACACACAAAAGAGAGAGGGAAATGGGTTCTAACACAAAAGTGTTGAGAATCCTTAGTTGGCTTAAAATCATATGGGACTAAGGCTTTTGTCGTTGTATAGATATTTGGGTCATTTTGAAGGTTCCAATGAGACTTTTTGGAATTTTATGTGTATCTTTATCATTTTAATGGTTTTAGGGATATTTCAATCTTTTTGAACTTTTCAATATATTTTGCATGTTTTGGGGAGTATTTTGGAAATTTTTGAGGTTTTGAGGATATTTTGATTATATTAGGCATATCAAAGGTATTTGAATCATTTTAGTCATTCGTGTAGTACTGTGGTTATTTTGAAGAGTTAGTGTTATTGAGTAAAGTCAGTTATTTAAAAGTTATTGAATGGTAAACCATTTAATGCCCACTTCAAATGGGTAATAAAATAGTGAATATCATTAAACCAATTTATAAAATGGTAAAACTTAGGTACAATACATTAGGTGCACTATATAAGGATCTCCATTTTTTTTAATACAAGATAGAATTCTACTTTAGCCTAATCTAAGTGTATATGTGTGTGAAGCTCCCTCCTAGAGACTTGAACTTCAGCCCTTGCCCCCCCACACTCGACAACCACTTATACTTGTGGAGTGACCATCGCACCAAGGGTGTGCGGTGGTTATTAGGATCTCCAATTGAATTCAAATGTTTGACTGCATTGAATTAATTATCATTGGAAAAGACAAGCTAATTTTTATTTTTATTTTTTTGTTAATGCCCCAAGGTTTTGAATTGAATTGAATTTCAAAAAAAAAAAAAAAAAAAAAAAAACCTAGTGTACTACACCTAAAAGACTATACCTAAAATTTACCCTTTATTACATGGGCATATTATTACGAGGCATAAATTTATCCTGAATCTTTTGTAGAAAAATATTTTTATCTAGTTTATTATATTTATTAGAAAAAAAACATATTACTATAAACATAGTAATCATTTAGTTCTATTTTGGTTTAATTTAACAAAATATTTCATTCTAGTCACTAAACCAATACACTTAACCCCCTTTGTTCCACTTTGACTCAAATTCCAATCGATTTTGGTTGTGTTAGCGATTTTTAATCAATTCGGTAGGTATGCATTTGAAATATTATTTTTGTTTAAGTTATAGCTTCACATCTAATAATTTTGCTTATTAATTTTTAAAAAACAAGATAAAATAAAAACTACAATGAATAAATGTTTGGTAAAAGTGTTATGAGAAGCATTAATTTATAATTTGATATTCTAATGATTAATTCAAAAGGAAAATCTTGGTCATTAAAATGATTTATTATTAGTGGGTGTATATTTTTAACCATCACAAATAATACACTTTTTGTGAGGAAATTCTATTGTCCTTAGCAAAAAGTATGGAGGGAAAAATTTCCCTCCAAAAGTTTTGATCCTCACAAATAATATCCTTTTCACGAGGGATTTTCATTGCCCCTCACAAATAATTTGACAAAAACTTTTACCTCCAAAAAAAGTTTATATTTTAATGATTATTTGTGAAGGTCAATCTTGGTTCTCGCAAATAATATAGTATTAGTGAGGGCATATTTTTAACCCACCCAAAAAAAAAAAAAAAATTCTACAAGGGATTTTTATTGTCCCTCGGAAATAATTTGGTGGGAACATTTCCCTCCAAAAATTTTAACATTTAAATAATTATTTGCGAAAGTTGATCATGGCCCTCACAAATAATTTAGTCTTAATGAGGGCATATTTTTAATTGTCACAAATAATACACTTTTTGTGATAGAATTTTAATTGTCCCTCGCAATTAATATGGAGGGAAAATTTTCCTCCAAAATATTAGCATTTGTGACGGCTGCAACATATAATCGCGACAGCTTTTTTTGTTGGTCACAAATGTTTCACATCTTACGAAGTATTTATGAGGGCTTTATTTTACCATTGGAAACATGATTTTTTGAGAGGGCTTTTTGGTCCGTCAAAACTTCTTCGTTGCTAAAAGAATTTTATTTTATTTTTTTTTAATTGTGAAGAAACAACTCATTCTTTCACACTTGGTAATTGGCGCGTACATATTAAGAGTTGACAAATGCGAGATGAGTTTCTTCCCCTGTCTAACTGTCTTAATTTTGTCTTTATACAAAGGAATCCAAAGCCAACAAAAATAATAGAATGATGAACCAACGACTATATAATGTACTTTTCCACTTGGGTAAAAACTTTTTTATAGTAAATAGTGATATTTACCTTTTACCTACTTAGTTTTTCAAATACATCTTTCAACAGATTCTTTATCATTTCTCTATCTCATTTAAATATTATTTTTTTATTTATTATTTATTCTTTTTTTTTAAGAACTATATATCTTCCAATATTTTTTTATTCAATAGCTAATTATTATAATAGTTAAAAACGTTTGAAGTGTGAACAAGAAACGCTACAGTATTCTCTCCTTGTAGAGAAGCACTGTAGCAATTAAAAAAAATATATAGATGATGAAGTTGTTGGAGTGAATTTTTAAGGTGTTTTCTCTCTAAAATTGGCTTTAAAGAAGTCATGGAAAATGCTCTGAAACCAATCAGTCAACCAGATTTGCACCTATTATGTGATGCACTACTCAAACACTAGTACATATATAATTTTTTTTTTTTAAATACATCTTCCAACAAATTCTCTATCATTTCTCTATCTCATTTAAATATTATTTCTTTATTCATTATTTATTATTTTTTTAAGAACTATACATCTTCCAACATTTTTTTTATTCAACAGCTAATTTTTATAATAGTTAAAAACGTTTTAAGTGTGAACAGGAAATGCTACAGTATTCTCTATTTGTAGAGAAGCACTGTAGCAATTTATTTAAAAAAAAAAAAAAAAAAACAAGATATGAAGAAGCTGTTGGAGTGAATTTTTAAGGTGTTTTCTCTCTAAAATTAGCTTTAAAGAAGCCATGGAAAATGCTCTGAAACCAGTCAGTCAACCAGATCTGCACCTATTAAGTGATGCACTACTCAAACACTAGTACATATATAATTTTTTTGGACAAAATTGCTTTTTGCCCCTTTCTGAAAAAAAAAAAAAAAAAAATCCAGCATTTTGCCCTCTTTCTCAAACTAATTAAGGAAATGCCCCTCTTTTGAAAATCGAGTTTCTGAAAATCAATTTAGGCCCTATAGCGGCGTTTTAAGGACCCTATAGTGACGTTTTAAGGACCTATATTGATGTTTTGTAACTCGATTTTCATAAAATCGAGTTATAGGTAAAAAAAAGAAAAAAAAAATTGCATGTTACTCGACTTTATAAAAATCAAGTTACAAAACGTCACTATAGGTCCTTAAAAAGGAATAGTGGGAGGGCTCTCTCTCTCTCTCTCTCTCTCTCTCTCTCTCTCTCTCTCTCTCTCTCTCTCTCTCTCTCTCTCTCTCTCTCTCTCTCTCTCTCTCTCTCTCTCTCTGTAATTATAACAGTGGCATAGAAAGATACATACATACATAGATTAAAATAAATTACATTACAGAAAAAGATAAAATAAGTTACTCCAACTCCTACAGAAATTTTTGAACAGTTGCACGTATAGACGATAGTGATAATATATTGGTTTTTGTCTGTCCAGCTAAATTTAGTAAAAAGCCGGCCCATGTAGGTCAGCCCTATTTATTTTGTTTCTTTTTAATAAAAAAATATGTTAAATTTATTACATTAGAAAAAACTTATTAAGTGATGTGGTAAAAACTTATTTTTATAATCGGTGATATGTGTAAACTACATTACTTATTTACCATTTCACTAAAAAATTCTCACTTGTTTAAAATTGATAAATCAGTAATTAGTTTATGTTTGAAATTTTTTTTCTAATTTAGCAATTTTAAACAAATGAAGCTCTTTTAGTAAAATAGACTAAAATAGTGAACAAGTGACGCAATTTATCATAATAATTTTATACATTAATGCAGTAATTTTTTTTTTTTTTTAATTAGTAACACGTCAGTAGGTAAACTTTACGAGCAAAGTAAAATTTGTAATATTTACACCAACTTTACGTCCGAGGTGATTCAATGGCGATTGGCCACACTGAGGGTAAATTACTGAATTATCCCTAACACGAGAACCATTGACCTTTAATCATTGAAGCCAATTTGAGATAATATTTTATTATATCATTCCGTTTCTGATCTGGGTTTGCTTAGTTTAGGATTTTTATTTATATATTTTATATTAGGTTGTCCTTGATACCCACAATTGCCCCTAGGTTAGAAGTTTTGTAAAAAGAAATTAAGTTCTAAATTTTCAACTTGTTGGGTGGGATTGTAGTACTCTACAATGTGGCGTAAAGGGACCTACATTGATCGCGACCATAGTAGTTTGACAAATTCTGTTTTCATAATTGAGCAAAAGAATAAATAAATAAAATTTCCAAATAAATTTGAGCCTCCAAAATGGGTATTTTATTTTTCTGAAAAAAAAAAAGAAAAAAAAAAAAGAAAGAAAGAAGAAGAAGAAGGCGACATTGTGAGTGGGATCCACTGTTGAATGGAACTAGTTAGATGTAGGTCATGTTATTAGGCAAAGCCATTTATGAATAGAAGTAAATGGTGTACAATTCAGTTGGATTGCAACCTACCGTAATAAATGGTTTCAAAAAATTCAATGGCCTTGATCTCTTATATAATATAATCAGTGATGATTCAAACTAAAAATTATTGGGGTTTTTCCGGGACCATCAACCGTGGTAGCTTGTGATTAATTGGATGTTTCTCTAATTCTGTCAAAGATAGGGACTTGTGGTGGTAGCCATACAATTGCGGCAACACCGCTTTCTAACGTTATATTTCTCTTTCAAATTTTAAATTTGTAGTCACACTTTTAATTGAGAAAAATGACCACATATTGTGATAGGGTTGTTGAAAAGCCAATGACCACATATAAATATGATATTCATATAACCCATACTTCTATTTCTATCTATATGTAACCAAAAAATAAAAATAAAAATAAACAAATTAGAAATTACCCTTTGATTTATAGTTTTTTTTTTTTTTTTTAAGTGGTGGACTTTCTGATCAATAATAAATGATTTTTTAAAAAGAGAAAGTCAGTCAAATCTACGAGACCCCCACGGTTGTAGTTGGAGTAGGAAATAGAAATAGTTGAGAGGTTAACCCAAGATTGAAAAATAGATGAAATGAGATAAGAGAGCGTGGAAGAAATGAAAAGGATAGTGTTAGGGGTGTGCAAAAAACCAAAGAACCGAAAAAACCGCTTCAAACCGACCGAACCGATGCAAAAATTTCGGTTTGGTTTCGGTTCAGTTCGGTTTCGGTTTTTTATATAATAAAACCGAAAATTTCGGTTCGGTTTTCGGTTGCAAATTTTAATGCACCGAACCGATATATATATATATATATATATATATATTTATGTAATACTCTGTCATGTTGGAGTTTGTAGCTTAGTGGTATGATGTGGCTGTACACATTAAGTGTTTATGGGTTCGAGCCTTCGCGGAAGCCTTTTTCAGTTTTTTAGGTTTTTTAAAACCATTAAAAGTTAAAAACCCTAGCATTCATTTTATTGTTTTGCCCTTTTCTTTCCAGCCGCCCCTCCTCCTTTCTTTTCTCTCTAACCATTTTTTTTCTCTCACCTGGAAATAGAGAATTTTATCCCTCTCTTCTCCTCAGCGCCGACCCCCTCCCCAATCTTTTACTGATTTTGTTTCTCTCATTTCAAAACCACCCATGTTCTTCTCTCTTTCTTCAAATGTGTTGGCCCGATGAGGAGTCCAGTCTTTGATGGCGTCGCCGGCAACATACATGAGCCACGCCGGCCAGCCTTGTTGGTTCCTAACCATGCAAGGTTCGACATTCTCCATAATTTCATCTCTCTTTTTTATATTCTGGGTTTGTTTTTTTTTTTTTTTTAGATCTTCAATTCTGGGTTTGTTTTTTTTTTTTTTAGATCTTCAATTCTGGGTTTTTTTTTTTTTTTTTTTTAGATCTTCAATTCTGGGGTTTTTTTTTTTTTTTATAGATCTTCAATTCTGGGTTTTTTTTTTTTTTAGATCTTCAATTATGGGTTTGTTTAATATTAAATCAACGCTATTTTTTCAATTTTTATGTGTAAATAAAGTTAGGGTTGTGAAAAAACCCATGTACTTGGTTGTTTATATTCTGAGTTTGTTTATTTTCTCAATCTCCTCTCTATTCTGGTTTTTTTTTTCTTTGTTTGATTTCTTGGAAAATAAATGAAGAGGAAACCGAAAAAACGACCGAAACCGACCGAAACCGAAATCCAACCGAAACCGATGGTTTTTCAACTATTTCGGTCGGTTTCGGTTGAGAATTTTACCAACTGAAAATTTCGGTTTCGGTTGTCCAACATGTAGAAAACCGACCGAAACCGAACCAACACACCCCTAGATAGTGTGATTTGGGATCGATTTTCAGTAAACTCTCAATTATTGAAAGTCCAAAAACAAGTGGATTGCCCAACACATACATAATGTAAAGAATGTGGGACCTACTCAATCAATATGCTATTTAATGCCCACATCATCAGAGATAAACTATTATGTACACAAGTATACCATCATTGGGTGCAAGAATCGAAGGACATCAGATCAGAGAAAGAGAGAGAAAGAAGTTTGAGGAATATATCATCCTGTATAGGGGTAGTTTAGACAACTGAAATACGTAACCCATTCGTAATAGAAAGGGTTTAATGTGTAGTCGCAAGTTAGGTGCCACCTAATGGAATTATGCACCGTGTATACTTGTGTTTGGGATCAAGATTTTGAAAAGAGCATCTTTTTATATATATAACGAGAATAAAGGGGTGTGCCAGAACAGCTGGACCTAGCTAGCACAGAATCTTGGTTGTCACTGCTTCGGTCAACGTCTCCAAACCACGACTTTTACACAAGGGGCGAGCTAGAACTGCTGGACCTAGCTAGCCTATGCAAACCAGTACATACTTCTGTATTTAACTGAAGCAAATTAAGACTAATGCTATCATCATATTGCCAAATTAAACGTATAACTCAATAAGCAGCTCAAGCAGCCTTTGACATGGCAAATATGGAAGAGTTACACATGGCTGCCTCAGCTTACTATAGGAATGCCTCCAATGAACTTAGGCAACGAGCAACAGAATTCTTCAATTCAATGGATACGAATGGCGATGGGAGAGTTAGCTTCAATGAGTTCGTCCAATTCTTCGTTCAAAACGGATACAACTGGGTCGACCCCAATTTATTCCGTAGTTTGGACCGCAATGGAGATGGCACCTTGAATTTCTTTGAAGTCCTCACGTTTTACTACATCTTGAAAACCAGGGGTGTGCGGTGTGCTTACTGTGGAATTTACCAAATGGGACTGTATTTCACGTGCGTTGCATGCTTTGACAGTGCTAGACGTAACACCTACGACCTTTGTTCTACGTGCTATAGGGCACGGAGGCACCAGCAGCAGCATCCCCACCATAACTACTTCTTGGATAGCTACGTCTTGCTCCGGGCCAAGGCAGGACTCCCTCTTCTCGCAGGTGCCCCAAATCTTCAACAGGTAAGGAAAATGTTTTTGTTTTTTCGTTTTCCATTTTGGGTTGAAAAATATATAGAGTAAACAGCAAGTCAGCAAGTATAGGAAAAATTACTAAAATAAAATTTGTTTATAACCATATATGTGTAACTCTTTCATATTTGGCTATTTAAAAAAATAATATTAGTAGTAAGTTAAAAATGAAATTAGAGTAAGAGCATTTGCATTAATTAATGCAAAATAGAAAAAGATATTAATTTTACACATTTATTATCAAAATCACTTACATAATGTAAAATAGAAAATGTGATGTGAAATATTTTGAAAAATAATTATGTAAAATAAAAAAAGTAAGTTTTATGCTAAAAAAGACGAAATTTTTTGAGAAGTTATAATTAGCTATAATTTGAATTCATCATTGAAATTACTTTTTTATCTACTATTAATAATTTTCCTTTTGTTGTGAAAATATTATCAACATATCATTTTTTTTTTTTTTTTTAAGGTTTAACGGTAACAACTAGTATTTATTTACCTTTTGAGGGAAATTAGCATTTCCTATTTATGGATGAATATAAATGCTTTACTCACTTATTCATGTATCTATATTATCAAATCAATAGGTCAAACTATATATATATATATATTGAAACATCAAACTGATGAAATAAATTGTGTTGTAATAACTCTAAACTTTGATTCTAAAAAAAAAAAAAAATTTATAATTGTTTAATGCAGGCACTGGTTCAACATGCCCCAAATATATCTCAACGGGTAATTTTTTCAGCTTTCTTCTTCTTCTTCTTCTTCTTTAATTTTCCCCTTTACTACCTTCTCAAAAAAAAAAAAAAAAACCCTTTACTGATAATTTTATATCTTTATATTGACAATTAAAAGACAAAAATTAAGAATAGTAGTTCTTGCGAATGTAAATCCACTTGAATTAAGTTAATTTAGTAAAATTAATATTATGCAAGTACGTTGGTGTGAAAAACTTCTTATTTATATTTTTTATTTTGAATTTAGTTTATTTTGCACTTCTATTTTTATTTTGAACTTCTATTTTGAAATGTACTAATTGGTAGTAGATAGTTTTTTTATTTATTTTTTATTTTTTTAGAAGAGGTAGTAGATAGTTTGAATTAGATCAAACTATATACGAAAGATTATGTTGTATAACTCTAGATATGTCAAGAGCTTTGAAGTTCAATTAATAATTCTTGGTGTTTCCAATGGAAATATTGGAGTTCAAATGCTCCATCTTCCAACTATTGAATTAGCAAAAGGAAAAAAAAAACCTCTAAACTTGATCTAATTTTTTAATACAGGCACTAGTTCCACGATATGCTCCCAATACACCACAACAGGTAAGTTTCTTTGTTCTCTTCTTCTTCTTTAGTAATAAGTTTACATCTTTGTCTTTACAATTAATAGACACAATTTTTTTTTTTTTTAAATAGTAGTTTTTCTTGCATTTGCACATCGATCCACTTGAATTAAGTTTTTTATTATTATTTTTTTTTTTTTTGAGAAACCACTTGAATTAAGTTAATTTTGGAAATTAAAATAATATATATTAAATGAACCAATCACACATTTAATTTCATAATTTTTTTTTGTTGTTGTTGTGTTAGTGCCTATGATCTAAATCACCTTAAGGTTGATCATAGAATAATATGTAACATTTTATGGACTATGTAACATACTAGAAATATTATGTGCCACTGATATGTTTCATTTTAGTAACCAAAAAAATGATAAATATTGTTATATATTGATAGAATATTTAAAATTTAGATATTAACAAAAAATTACATGAAATTATCATGGTTTAAGTTATTGTGGGGATAAAAGCCCAAATTCGTATATTGGGCATTGGGCCCTATTTGAAGATGTGGGTACGTCTGAGGAGGAGTAAAGGATTGGGAAAGGCCTTAAAGAGGAGAATCACGTAAGGAAAGGATAAAGGAATATAGTCCGAGGATTGTAACCTCCTCGGATTTGAAAAGTATCGGTCAAGCAAATACCTAGGCAGTTTGGGTAAACTTCCAGAAAGTTTCAACGATAAGGATGAACTTCATGCACGTATAAAGATGATAAGAATAGATAAATATTTAAAGAAAAAGCTGCCACCACCGCATTTAATGCACTATAGTAACTTTTCTGGCCACATTTATGTAGAGAAGACCCCAGAACAGTGCAATCTCAGCTGCCACCACTCATGGAAAACCAAAGAAGATACTTGATGGGACATGTACTCAAGTGAATGCATAGATGAAAAACAAGTGCATGATGAAGATGGTTTAAAAGAAAACTATATCAATGTAAGAGACCTCTCATAAGAGGGGGACCGAAAGAAAAGAGAAAAAGAAGAAGAAGGAAAATTTACTGTAGCTCTAAGAATGGTATTAACCTTTCAAACAATAATTTATCTCCTCGGACATTAGTTTATTCAAGTTTCAAGTGTGTTTTTGTACTTGTTCATCTTTGAAAATCTTGATAACTGTTGTTTAGTTCATAAACAGCTCAGTTCTTTTACCAACTCTCTACAAATTCATTGTATTGGGCTTATTAGGCTCACATCCTATATCTTTTGGGCTTGGGTTACAAATCTTGATCCTACAATTGGCGCCGTCTGTGAGAAGAGCTTAAGCCGGAGTGAAAGCAACAATTGACGATGGTTGAACCAGGTCAACAACTAGCAGAATCTAGGGCATCCTAACATTTTGATCCTTTTCTCAACCTGGAGCAGAAAGGTGATCGTGAAGGTAGCATACACGGGAACATCGAAGCCTATCACATGGAGGGGTAGGAAATGACGCTATGAGCAAAGCCTTGAACCAAATCTCCAAATCGCCTTTCACATGTAGAATTGAAGAGGCAAGACTTCTCGTCGTTTTCATCAGTCAATATTCACTATCTATAATGGTTGATCAAACCCTGTGGAACACGTGAGCCATTTCACCAAAGGATGGCTGTCCATTCCAAAGATGAAGCTTTGATGTGTAAAGTTTTCCCCTCTAGTCTAGGACTAGTTGCGATGAGATGGTTTAACAGCCTTAGAGTAGATTCTATTAGCTCCTTCAAAGAGCTCACTCAAGCATTTGGTTCTCTTTTTGTCACTTGTTGGAGAGTCGCTCGGCCCTTAGCTTCCTTGCTATCCTTAAACATGCAAGAAGATGAGACCCCGAAAACGTATTCAGATAGGTACTGGGAGATGTTTAATGAGATGGAGGATGACTTTGACGAAGTGGCCCTAAATACATTTAAGCTCAGCCTCCCTACTGACCATGGTTTGAGGAAATCTCTGACTGGAAAACCTGTCATCAGTGTGCGTTAACTAATGGACAAGATTGATAAGTATAAGTGGGTTGAAGAAAATCAACAGCAAGGAAAAGGGAAGGATAAGGTTATCCCTCAAGAGAGGAGGGATTTTAGATCGGATTGTTATAATAACAACAGATCAAGGAGGGATTTTGCTAGGCAGTTAGGATTAGCAAATATTCAAACTGTCAGCGCCGTTTTCAAAGAGCCAGTGCAACAAGTATTGGAGAAGATTAAGAATGAGTCATTCTTCAAACGACCGAATAAGATGGTAGGAAATCCTGAAAGACGTAATCATAACCTCTATTGCCAATACCACCAGGATCATGGGCATACCATAGAGAATTGTAGAAGTCTGTGGAACCATTTAGACCAACTTGTCTGCGAAGGCAAATTGAAACAATTCCTGCATCATTCTAGTGGCCAAGGGAGCCAGGCAAGCTCGAAACCTCGTGGAGATCATTCTTCAATACCCCCCTTGGGAACTATTAATGTTATCTTTGCTGCACCGGGGAGAACAGGATCCTCGCCATCTAGGATAATGTCCATGGCCCGCCTACCCACAGGAGACATTGATCAAGATCAGAAGAGGGCTAAAAGAGAAATTTCACTAATCCTGGGCTTCTCGGGTGAGGATAAGGTTGGGACTATCCAACCCTATGATGACGCTTTGGTGGTTACCCTCAGGATTGGAGGGTATGATGTGAAGAGGATGATGGTGGACCAAGGCAGTGGAGCTGAGATAATGTACCCTGACCTTTACAATGGGCTGAACTTAAAACCTGATGACTTAACTCCCTATAGTTCTCCTCTGGTGAGTTTTGATGGAAAGATCATTGTCTCGAGGGGTCAAATACGATTACTTGTGCAAACTGGTCCAGAGATAGTGGAAGTGAATTTCATTGTTGTAGATGCATATTCACCCTATATAGCGATCATGGCCAAATCTTGGCTTCATGCACTAGGGGCTGTTCCTTCTACTCTGCACTAGAAGATTAAGTATCCATCTGAAGACAGGGTTCAAGAAATTTTGGGAGATCAATCTGTGGCCAGAAGATGCTTAGTGGCTGCCATACAACATAAGCCCGAAACTAAGTCCTCGGCCCATCCAAGAGAAGACTTATAGCAGTTAAAAGACTCAGCGGTGCCTATCGATAAAACAGCCGAAGAGACAAAATGTGAAGATTTGGTAAAAGTCATTATTGGGTATGATCCAAAGAAGTTTTTTGAAGTCGGCTCACAGTTGCCATCTCAAGAGAAGGCAGAATTAGTAGAATTTCTCAAAAGGAACATAAATGTATTTGCTTGGAATGCCTATGAAGCCCTGAGAGTAGATCCATAATTTATCTGTCACCACCTGAAAGTCATGTCCCTAAGAAACAGCCTCCTCGGCCCCCATCCAAGGAGCACGCTGATGTGATACGAGAGGAAGTAACGAAGTTCAAACATGCTGAATCTATTAAGGAGGTGTTTTATCCTGAATGGCTAGCTAATACTGTAGTGGTGAAGAAGAAGAATGGGAAGTAGAGAGTGTGCGTGGATTTCATAGACCTCAATAAGGTGTGTCCAAAAGATTTATTTCCTATGCCTAAAATAGATCAACTAGTGGATGCAACAGTAGGCCATCCTCAAATGAGCTTCCTAGATACCTTTCAGGGTTATCACCAAATACCCCTGGCCCTGGATGATAAAAAAAAGACTGATTTTGTTACCCCCATTTGGAACTACCACTATAAGGTGATGCCATTTGATTTGAGAAATGTAGGATCTATATACCAAAGAATGATGACAAGGATGTTTGAACCACAGTTGGGCAAGAACATTGAGGTCCACATAGATGACATGGTGGTGAAAAGCAAAGTAGTCTCGGAACATATGGGTGACCTTCTGAACATTTTTCAAGTTCTTAGAAAGTACAAGCTGCGTTTAAACGCCTCCAAATGTTCATTTGGCGTAGGATCAGGCAAGTTCTTATGTTACATGGTGACTCACCGTGGGATCAAGATCAACCTTGACCAGATAAAGGCTATAAACAATTTGCAACCACCTCGAAATCCTAAGGAGGTCCAAAAGCTGACTGGGATGGTCGCTGCTTTGAACCGATTTATCTCTCGGTCGGCAGATAGATGTAGACCTTTTTTCTTGTTGATTAATAAGTGGAAATGGTTCGAGTGGAATGAAGAGGGTACCTTAGCTTTTTAACAACTTAAAAACTATCTCGCTCGGCCACCAATCATGTCCAGTCCTGAGCCAAACAAGATCCTTTTTTCCTACATTGCTGTGGCTCCTTCTGCAGTAAGCTTGGTATTGATAAGAGTTGATAACGATGTACAAAAGCCAGTTTATTACTTGAGGAAGTCGCTGCATGAAGCCGAGATTTTTTATCTGCCACTAGAGAAGGCCATCTTGGCAACAGTACTTGGTACACGTAAGCTACCTCATTATTTCCAAGCAAATACGGTTGCCATCCTCACCCAACTCCCACTTAAAGCAATACTCTGAAGTGCTGACTACACAGAGAGGATAGCTAAATGGGGTACCATTCTAGGGGCTTTTGACATCAAGCATATGCCTCGCACCTCCATTAAGGGTCAAGTACTCGCGAATCTGGTGGTTGAGTTCACTAAGGCCTAGGTAGAAGAATTGGAACCAGCAAAGAACATGGATGAAAAATTGGTTGGCATGATCTCTCAACAAGGCCCCTCATTTTGAGAGGTATATGAGGACGGTGCAGTAAATCAAAAAGGATCCAGAGTGGGGCTAGTGTTAATATCTCCAGAGAAGATCGTTATTGAAAAGTCACTAAGACTAAGCTTCACAGCCACAAATAATAAGGCTAAATATGAAGCTCCACTGATGGGAATGGCAATGGTTCAAAGAATGGGAGGAAAATTAGTGGAAATGTTCATGGACTCAAGGCTAGTTGTCAGACAAGTACTAGGGGAATTTGAGGTGAAAGATGAAAGAATGCAAGAGTACTTGAGCCAAGTTAAATGTCTACAGTCAGAGTTTGAATCTTTTAATTTGCTACACATCCCTAGAAATGGTAATGCACATGCTAATTCTCTGGCCATACTTGCAACCTCTTCCGCATAGAATCTGCCTCGGGTTATCCTCGTTGAAGATTTGCATAAACCCACGGAGATAAGAAGAGAGGCAGTCTAGATTCATCAAATCAGAGCTGAGCCCAACTGGATGGACCTTATAATTCAATTCTTGAAGGAGGATACTTTGCCTGAAGAAAGGTTGGAAGCTGACAAAGTTCGGAGGAAGGCTACTAGATTCTGGCTATCCGAGAACCAGAAATTATACAAATGTTCTTATTCAGGGCCGTATTTGTTGTGCATGCATCCTGAAGCAACTGAATCACTCCTCGAGGAGCTACATGAAGGAATCTGCGGAAGCCATATTAGAGGTATATCCTTGGCACACAGAGCCATTACCCAAGGCTATTGGTGGCCAAATATGCAAAAGGAGGTCAATGAATATGTTAAAAAGTGTGATCAATGTCAACGGTTTGCACTAAACATACACCAACCAGGTGGAATCCTTAATCCATTATCCAGCCCATGGTCATTCACTCAATGGGGCTTAGATATCGTGGGACCCTTCCCTAAAGCAGTAGGAAATAAGAAGTATCTTTTGGTCGGCACAGATTATTTCACCAAATGGGTTGAAGCTGAACCCTTAGCTAATATTAGCGACATAGACGCGAAGAAATTTGTCTGGAAAAACATTGTCACTCTATTTGGGATCCTTCACACCCTCATTTCGGACAACGGTCTTCAGTTTGATAGCAAAGCATTCAGAATTTATTGTTGTAAATTGGGGATTACAAATAGATATTCCACTCTTACTTATCCTCAAGGGAATGGGCAAGCGGAAGCTGTTAACAAGGTCATACTAAATGGACAAAAAAGACTAGATAACGCGAAGGGCAAATGGGTGAAAGAACTACCACGTGTACTCTGGACATATAGAACTACGCCTCGTAGGTTTACTGGGGAGACCCCCTTTTCAATGACTTATGGGGCTGAAGCTGTTATCCCTCTGGAGACTGGGTTCCCAACGTTGAGGACTAGTTCATTCAATCCGATTAGCAATAATGAATAGCTAAAGAAGATTTTGGATCTGATCGGGGAAAGGAGGGAAAATGCAATTGTTCAATTGGCATATTACCAACAAAAGCTCAGGCAGAGTTATGATGCCAACGTAAGGCTAAGGCTTTTAGAACCTGGTGATCTAGTGCTCAGGAAAGTTGTGGGCCTGCAAAGAACCCAACCTGAGAAAATTTAGGACCTAATTGGGAAGGGTCATATCGTATTACCTTAGGGGCTAGCATTGGGGCATATTTTTTAGAAGACTTAGATGGTCATGTAATACCACATCCCTAGAATGTAAATAACATTAAAAGGTATTATTATTAATCGATTTTTTTCTTTGATCAATATGTTTATTTATTACATAAGGATTTCAGGGAAAGTGTTTAAACTTAAATCCAATCATGTCTGAAGTTCTCGGACCAGATGATATGGGTTGGTTAACACTCCTTTACAATTCCTATAAGTGTTTAAACTTAAATCCAATCATGCCTAAAGTCCTCGGACTAGATGATATGGGTTGGTTAACACTCCTTTACAATTCCTATAAGTATTTAAACTTAAATCCAATCATGCCTGAAGTCCTTGGACCAGATGATATGGGTTGGTTAACACGCCTTTACAATTCTTATAAGTGTTTAAACGTAAATCCAATCATGTCTGAAGTCCTTGAACCAGATGATATAGGTTAGTTAACACTCCATTGCAAGTTTTATAAGCGTTTAAAATTAAATTTAGTCATGCCTGAAGTCTTCAGACCTGATAATATGAATTAGTTTACACTTCGTGACTATTTTCACAAATGCTGAAATGGATCTTAAACCATGTTGGACTTCTCGAACCATGTACTGGATTTAAAGTTAATGCTCCACGGTGTCCTTTGTAAGTGCTGTACATAATCCAGTTCAGGTAAAGTCTTTAATCATTCACTTTAATACATAAGACTTTTTTATCTGTTATTACTTAATAAGTACGGTAACAATTCTTATATGATCCAATGTTTGCCCATACTTATCTAAGTTATTTGCATCATTAGCATAATATTGTTGTTGAGCTTACTCGGATTAAGATAAATATAGGTTAACATTACTTGCAATAACAACAAATTTTATAAGGTAAGTAATGAAAGTGTAGAGAATAAAAGAAGCACACTTTCATTGATCAAAAAGATGGTATTTCTCAATTCTGTACAAAGTATAAATAAAAAAATTAAAAAAAAAAATCCTAGTATCTAAGCTTTCTTTGTGGAGACAAAGGGGTCAATAGTCTGGCTAGACTAGGTGGCAGTAGCATCTAGGGCTTGGTCCTTTGGTTCATGAGGAGTTTTCTTCTTACCCAAATCCTTACCCTTATCTTAAGGATCCTTAACTTGCTTGCGTTGACCACCAGCTTACCAGACTCTTTGGGAGCCTCAAGAAGGACAGGAGGGACTTGGTCAACCAAAGGCTGTTCCGAGGCCTTTGGGAGTTGTTTGGGGGGGGGGGGGGGGGAGAGGAGTCAGGACTTGGAAGTTTGCAAATATCAAGATCGTAGTAGACTCTCCTAGGTCGCCTCAAGTCAGATTCTGCAGGGACCCCAATAGCATCGAGGCTTTACCATAGGTTATATCACAGTAATCCCTGCAGACTATAGAAAACTCCCCTGTGAGTCTGACTTGAGTCTCTTCCACCCCAAGCTTGTATGCTGCCTACTTTTCAACCTTAGCTGCCTCCTTGACTAATTGGGCAGCGCCCCTAGCTTTCTGAAGCTCAGCTCGAAGATCCTTCACCATTTGTCTTTCTGTTTCCAGATTAATCTTAGTCATGTGCAATTGCTTGTGTTGATCTTCGGCCTGCCTTTCAGCATTCTTAAGGCCTGCATCAAGATTATTCTTGGCCTTGGTCACCTCTTTTAGCTGCTCGGACAGCTTATCGTAATCCTTCTTAAGACTACCTATCTTTTTCTCAACCTTAGACTGGAATGGGCTTTCGCTTGGGCTTCATTGTGGGCTTCTTTATTCCATTCCTCAGTCACATAAACCTGTTGGGTAATCTACATAACAAAATGGGAAAACTTCAATATAAAATAAAGAAAAAGAACAAATAAAAATGGCCAACAGTTTAATTGGAGAAACGGATCACATCACTTACCATGGCTAGATCCTTCTTAAGGGATAGGAAGAGTTCATGTTAGTTAAAGCACCTGTAAGCATCCATGTCTATTGGCAGGAGAAGTGGTTGCTCCAGGGCCTCAGCAATGAGACATGCCTTCCCCCCTTGGTAGTTCCTGACTAAAGTGTCCCAGAGGAAGGGAACACCATCCAACTCTAGCTTGGGGGACCAGATGCACTGTCCTCGGCGCACATCAGCAATGAAAGCATCTTCTCGGCTTTCAACAGACGAAGCCCTTTTACCCTGTTGGTCCTTTGCCACTCTTTTCTGATTATTTCCTTTTGAAGGCTCCACCTTACCCTCCTCAAGAGCTATGTTAGGCCTTTTCTTCTTCAGCTCAGGGACTGGCTTTAGGCCGAGGTCAGAAAGGAGCTGAGGAGGGGTGGAGAAAGATTGACAGCGGCCTGGGACTTGGTGGCTTCTTTGGGCGCAACTGCTTTGTTCCTTGCCTTCATAAGATCTTTTAAGCTCAAAGCCATCTCCTCTTCCTCTTCTAATGAGTTGTCTAGAAGGGAAGATATTAAAACAAGAGCGTGGACGTTGGAATGCCTATTAGTTTCTTCCTCGGCGTCCGAAAGGGGAATTACCTGAACCTCCTTTGGTGCCTCTTCTTTAAAACGAAAATTTTCAATCTGTTCCTCTAGTGAAGAGGTCGAGGAAGCAATTCCTTCCCCTACTGCGGCTGCTTCAAGGGGAATCTGTTGAACTGAAGGGATAATTAGTGGTACACCTTGTGGAACTGGATGTGGTACAAAGGGAAGATCAACCGAAGACAAAAAATTTAGCAGAGCTACGTCTATCCGATTTATGCGACGGTCTCCCTACCTTATCGCGTTGCCAACCGGTTGAAACGAGTCTGAGAGTGGCTGAAAATCGAGAATGAGATGGGCAGCCCGAAGTTGCCCATCTTCACTTACAAAAATCTTTGATCTTTGTAGATAATTGAGTGCGGCAACGTTAGTCAGGTTGAGCCGAGGAGATACGTGCCTTTTATCTGTTAACACCACAATAGAGTTAAACATAATCAGAAACTTAAGGTGAAATACTAATACAAAGAGAAAAAATACAACGCTAGTAATGAAGATTCTAAATCTATTTCTAGGGAACCTAGGTCTAGGATATCCCACCTGGCTCTCTTGGTTGGGTTGGGCAATGAAGATTGTCATGCCATGCTCCCGAGACAATCAGATAATCGTCTTTCATCCCCTTGTTAGACTTGGGAAGACAGGAGATGAGCCTAACAATGTCGGATCGGGATTTCAAGTAATATGCCGCCCCCTTTTGTCTTTGACACTCATACATATGGACTACGTCGAGCCAGGTAAGCCCCAGCCCTAAGTGTTGGTTCAAAGCATCCACTGCTCCTAGGATCTTAAAGACGTTAGGTGCACACTGATCGAGACTAAGCCTATGACTACGAAGGTAATCTCTTGTAACGGGACCCATAGGGATAGTCATTCCCCCTTCTATAAAAGCTATGACAGGAATTATGACTTCCCCCACTCTTTGGTCTATTAATAATCTTTTTGGGGGGACAATACCGCAAGTCTACATCTTGTGGTATGTGATACATTCTCTAAATATCTCTATTTGGGCAGGACTATCCACTAAATACCTAAATCTACCCATTTCAAATAAGCAAAAAGAGGGAAACACTAAGAATGAAAATTGGGAAATGAGAATTTGAAGGCCAAGGAGAGCATGAAGGGTTTGAAGAAATTGAAACTTACACAAACTGGGTTGGGGAGTGATCTTTAAATCCTTAGAAGGATTCTTGTGGATTTGTAAGGAAGTGATACTGATGATTTGGAAAACTTTGTAAGTTTGAATGCTTGAGTTTGTTGGAGAGTGAGAAATTGTGAAGTAAAGGAAAAATGATATCCTTTGAGGCTCTATATAGGGGTTAGAAAATGAGTGGGAATTATCCCACCTAAATCCTGATGAAAAATGTCGTTCATTGGATCAATGGTTCACCGCTGGATGCCAAAGACATAGCGCCACCTAAAGCAATTAATAACGTTTCGTAAATACCGAAACGTCAGCAGCAATGATGAAGTGCCTAAATCTATGCTCCCACAGGTGTAAATTCAGGTACTTTTACATTTTTAGCCTTTATCTCTGTTGCAAATCAAAATCTCATTTTTTCTTCTCGGTCGTGAGGGAAAAATTAAAATTTTGAGAGGCTATTGTGGAGATAAAAGCCCAAATTCGTATATTGGGCCTTGGGCCCTATTTAAAGATATGGGTACGTCCGAGGAGGAGTAAAGGATTGGGAAAGGCCTCAGAGTGGAGAATCACATAAGGAAAGGATAAAGGAACATAGCCCAAGGATTGTATCCTCCTCGGATTTGAAGAGTATTGGTCAAGCAAATACTTGGGCAGTTTGGGTGAACTTCTAGGAAGTTCCAACGATAAGGATGAACTTCATGCACGTATAAAGATGATTAGAATAGAGAAATGTCTAAAGAAAAAGCTGCTACCACCGCATTTAATGCACTGCAGCAACTTTTCTGGCCGCATTTATATGGAGAAGACCCCTGAACAGGGCAATCTCAGCTACCACAACTCATGGAGAACCAAAGAAGATACTTGATGGGACATGTACTCAAGTGAATGCATAGATGAAGAACAAGTGTATGATGAAGATGGTTTAAAAGAAAACTATATAAATGTAAGAGACCTCTCATGAGAGGGGGATTGAAAGAAAAGAGAAAAAGAAGAAGAAGGAAAATTTACTATAGCTCTAAGAATGGTATTAGCCTTTCAAACAATAATTTATCTCCTTAAACATCAGTTTATTCAAGTTTCAAGTGTGTTTTTGTACTTGTTCATCTTTTAAAATCTTGATTAACTGTTGTTTAGTTCACAAACAGCCCAGTTCTTTCACCCACTCTCTACAAATTCATTATATTGGGCTTATTGGGCTCACATCCCATATCTTTTGGGCTTGAGCTACAAATCGTGACCATACAGTTATATATAAGCTACAGTTAAAAAAGACTTAAAATAAAAAATACGACATAAAAATATTAAAATACTATAGCTAAATGTATGATGTACAAAACTTGGTATATGTAGAATTGCAGCTACACATAGTGTGAGTCACATGCTAGTTAATATTATGCAAGAAAAGATGGTGTGGAAATTACTTTTTATTTTGAACTTCTATTTTTTGAAATTTCCTAAACTAGTAGTAGGTAGTTTAAATTAGGTCAAACTATACTTTTCGTCCCCCAACCATGGGAGTCTTTTCCAGTTCATCTTATACATTTAATCATGTGAATTTCACTCCCAAAATTAATTGTTTTAATTGCATCCCTCAACTTTAAAAATCAAGTCATTAAGTTAACTTATAATGATATGTTGTCAATACAAGCGGCTCATCCCTACAAAATTGAGAAATGTGAACCCACCCTTCCCTCCCCGCACACACACACACACAAGAAGTGGAAAAAAAGGAGTTAAACCAATATCTACAAATTCTCAAAGAAGTACTTGCAAGTGAAAACCATGATTGTTCTAACCTAGCGAATGGTATACAGTAGGGAGTCAATTTAGTACGGAAAGCCATTTTGGTTTGGCCTTCAAAACGAAACATTTCGATATTGATTAATACCAGTGTACCATTTCGAAATTACCGCTATAAATAAATATATATTCATTAATTTAAGTTTTCTAAATCTCATAAATATAGGTTATATAACCATATTGTCAATGACTAAACTCTTAACTTGTAATTCTAATCCAAGCCCAATCAAAAGTAATAGATACATTTATTAAAAAATAATAACAATCAAATTAATATTATATTTTATTAAAATTAAGAACCAATCTGCCATCACGTGGGGCTTTTAAAATTTCAATTCATTTGGTAACAAAAGTCAAAACATCCTAGCTGTAAAGTAACAACTATCAATAAATACCAGTTTGAAGGTTTTTAAAACATGCTAGCTGTAAAGCCTATTTCTTGTGCGTGCTAAATATCATTTGAGAGGTTTGAAAAATGGGGAAAGAGAAAGTTAGACGGACAGAGAGAGAGAGAGAGAGAGGAGAAGATGAAGATGTAGATGAAGATGAGGATGAAGTAGCAGCAATCATTGGACAGGAGAGGAGGCAGAAATTTTTGTTTGGGAGTTAAGTTGCGGCACTAATATATTTATCAAGATAACCCCCACATACACACACAAACATATATATATATATATATACACACACGCGCATTTTTTTATCACACACACACACACATCACACACACACACACATCACACACACACACACACACACACACACACACACACACACACACATATATATATATGCACACACACTTTTTTATTTGATAAGTTATATATATACACACACCCAGCAAAAAAAAAAAAAAAATAGAGCTTAGTATTTTCAAAGTGAAATTCTTAAAAAATTACATTTTATATACAAATTATCAAATTTTATACTAAAGTAAGTAAAGTAAGTAAAAAATCTTTCAATTGAATTAATGAAATTTTCAAAAATATGAATGATCCAAAAACTTGAAGGAATAAATTAGTCTCCAAACATATTTGAAACTATCTTGCTCTAACTTATTATGTGGCAACTAAAGACACATTTCATGTATAGTTTTAATAACAAGATTTTTTTAATGAGTCAATGACTTGTTAATCTCCATATAATGGTTTAAAAAGATAATTTCAAACATGTTTGATGCCAAACTTTACCAAATATTTAATAGATATAAGAGCACATTTTACAATAAAAAATAAAATTGTGAAAAATAAAGTTATATCTTTATTACTATTAGACCAATTATTTTTTTTTATGAGCATCATTAGACTAATTCAAATATTTGCGGGGGGCCAACTCTTATTTTTATAGACTAAATTTTGAAAACATTAAAATGATTATATAAATATATATATATATATATATATATTTTTAATTTCAAAATTTGGGGGGGGGGGGGGGGGGGGGGGGGAGGGGGGCCATGGCCCCCCCACCATTCAACACAGCTCCGCCCTCAACAGCCAAAATTAGTCCATGACCCAACTTGAGGTCAAGAATGTAGAGATCGTTGCCGATGGAAGGTGAGAGTGCGAAAGAAACACTTTTCTTTTTCTGGTCCGGTATGCATTTACCAGACAAAATCGATATTTCCTCTGGTATGGCCGAAATGACCTGGTATGGGCTGGTATATTTTCCAGCACGAAACAACCTTGTTTCTGTATCGGCCAAGGTACCGGAACGATAAATATTGACCATACTGGCTGATACAGTATGAAACTGACTTCCCTGGTATACACTATAAATTTTACAATAAGGGAGAAAAGTTTTTTTTTTTTTTTAATTAATGGAATATCTCAACAAATTAATAGTGCACATATATATGAATAAACATATCTTATTTTTTAGGGTTTAATTAGAACTTTGATCACTGACCTTTCTCTCATATTTCAAAATGGTCCTAAATATTTTAATTGAGTTGATTTAGCCCCTAACATTTTTATGTTATGTTAAAAGGTGTTATTAAAATAACTATTTTGATGCCACATGGATGCCATGTGGACTTAAATCTTTTTTTTTTTTTTAAATAGAAGCAAAAACTAAATCAAATGAAACTTGAGAGGGACACAAAAATAGAAGAGGGTGGAGAGCTAACAAGAGATCGTAGATAGCTTGAGACTGTGAGGTCCACAAAGAACTCTAGAACCCAAAAAATACTCATTACAACTCATTGGTGATGCTTCATTTTTACTGAGTTTGTTACTTCAGTTAGGCCCATATTTTGGTGAAGGCCTTCCTTTGCACTATGTCTTGGTACACTTGCAGCCGTTGATTTATATCTTTCTCCACTTGTTCTCATGGAAAAATCTTTTATGCGTTTCATACATTTGGCACAGTAGATGCTTTCTCAACTCATATCCATGGCCCATAGTCCAACACTGAAGCTAATGTCAAGCCTACTAGCAATTAGATAAAGGAGGATTCCTATCATACTTCTATATACGATGGGATCAACACTCTTGCCCAACAAGTCAATAATGAGCTTAGCATTAGAACTCATGGGTGTTCTAACAGAACTAGTAGATTCTACACTAATACCATTTGTTGGGTTATAGATAGACCTTTGTTAATTAATTCAATTACCCGCACTCGACATTTCTTCAAATTTCTTCCTCCAATCCCATTTTTAGCCTCCATTGATATTAAAAACCTTGGTAAGTGTTCTCAATCACTTCCAATCCTAGTGTTCATCTGACACATCTCATCAATAAGATGATCAAGACAATCACCATGTGAAGCTTGAGTCTCCCGGATGTTGCCAAGATCATCAAGTACAAGCTAAAGCTGATTAAGAATGGCAACTAATGTGGCCTCTAAACAGTAGATACTTTCTCAACTCATCCATGCCTCATAGTCAAAGACTTCAACGCCACCTCTTGGCTCCATTGAAAGGTTGCAATAGCACCAAGTGCATGTCAATGGAGAAGCTGTGCAAAGGCCTTTACTACAAAAAGGTTAGGTTTTTACAAGGGTCAAAACCCATGGAAAAAAAAAATGAAAAACCCACGAAAAAAGATTCTTTTGAGAGTCAGGATGATCCTCAATGACCTTTGAAATGTACACACACTATCAAAAAAGAAATTTTGATAGCCTTCGTGACCCTCAAAACAAGTGATTTATCTTTATTGAGGATATTTGACCATTTAAAAAGTTAAAAATAATGATAAATATCTCAAAAGTGTCAAAAGATTTAAAAGTGAGTTGAAACAAGTCAAATTTTTTGTATAGCATGTTGCATATTATTTACACATGCCATATATGCATGAAGGCTTGAACATTTGCGGAATGTTGTATTACTAATTCTATGGTGGTCTATTCTTAATAATCTTGGGCTTTTGGGTCTGGACCCCCAATTTATTTGTACTTTGGGTTGAGCTTTCCCACAATGGGAGATCTAAGATGTGGCTATTGATGTCACTTTTGGAGTTCTAGTGTTACTTTGACACCAAACCACCTTGATCTTAGCTCAGCCAAGAAGGCTACTAAGCAGCCAAGCCCTCTCTCTAAAATCTGAATAGGATTTCCTTCTCCCCGGGATGTATTTTTCCTTACTGCTCTCGTGTCTCACTTCCCAAAATTTTCCAACCCCTTCTTCCTACCACTCCTCCCTTATTTATATCCCTCTCTTAGTGGGGTCATCATAATGAGAGAATATTCCACATGTTAATGGGCCCTCTGTATCATATCTCTAGTCATAAGGGACTCACTTCCTACTATTGACTGACCTCCTAATAACTTATGCTTGATGTCGGTTATTGCTCAGTAGACAGATTCTCCTAAGACATTGTCTCTTGATCATGGCATGTCTTGGGGTACTTTATTTGTATGTTCGGCCTGTTCTAGATAGTTTGGCTAGTAGGCTGAGATGGGCCAAGGCTATCTAATGAATGGACTTGCAGGTTCGGGACCGGCCTGTTATTCTTGATCCGTACAAATTCTATTCGAGAAAAGTTTAAAATAGTAATGGTATAGAAACAAAATCTTAATAATGAAATGAGTCTCCATATCAATTAAAATGTAAAGGATATTAGTTTCACATTTGAGGGGTGAGATGAGAGAGGAGAGAAGACGAAAATGTGGCCAAAATATGAGGCTTCTGATTTGCAAGGGGCAAGCCCAGGGTTTCAAGTGAGAAAAAGGGCAAAGTATTAACAAAATGATTCTTGAAAATGCTAATTATTGTTGTAAGTAAAAAAGAATGCATAAAAAAAATAAAAATAAAAAAGACTAAAAAAAATGTGATGACAAATCACAAATAGACAAACAAAAAGAAATAGAGAGGCAAAGAGTTTTGTACAATATTTGATGCTAAGATTAATTAATGTTATAAGATTATTTATTTGTGTTTAAGAGCATCTCCAATGGTCTATGTAAAGGCCAAATATTCTCTATAATAGAGAATGGGACCATAAAAATAGACTCCAACAGATTCTCTATACCTGAAAGAAAAAAAAAAATTAGCTTATGAACAGTAGCCCATCAAGTCTGATGGGCTACTGTACATTAGCAATTAAATTTCTTGGATTAAAATATTATACCAACTACTTATTATATCAATTCTTTCTCTCTCCTCCAGATTTCTTTTTTTCTCTCATTCTCTCTGTTACTTTTTTTTTTCTCTCATTCTCTCATTCTCTCCGTTGATGTTGCTTCTTTTTTTCTCATAGACCAAATGAAATTAGAAAAATAAAAGAAAAAAAAAAAGAAAAAAGAGAAAAGAGAGAGACTTGTTCATGAGCAAAAGAATTAATCCAAACACAAAACACAAAACAAAATCCAATTCTTAAAATAAAATTGAATCAGAACAAGCAAATGTGAAAAAAAGAAAAAAAGAAAAAAATAGAACAAGCCAATCTAACCCAGCCTAGTGGTGGGGAAGACGAAGAGCGACTGTGGAGATGCTGGAGCGGCAATAGAGATGCTAGGGATGCAATGGAGGCCTAAGCCTCTCTCTCTCTCTCTCTCTCTCTCTCTCTCTCTCTCTCTCTCTCTCTCTCTCATGTGAAGCAAATGTGAGATGCTGGAATGTTCTTGAGGTGAAAAAGAAATAAAAGAAGGGGGGCTAGACACTTGTGTGGAGGAGAAAAACAAAAAAAAGAAAAAAGAAAAAAAAAGAAATGAAATGTGGATGAAAATAAAATGAAAGGAAGAAAA
Source organism: Quercus variabilis (assembly GCA_030445155.1). NCBI lineage: Eukaryota > Viridiplantae > Streptophyta > Magnoliopsida > Fagales > Fagaceae > Quercus > Quercus variabilis. Next base: position 49,742,279 of record CP129453.1, read on the forward strand.
ATAATATAAAAATAAAAAATCCTAATTGAAAAATACTACCACAATATTTTTACAATATTTTCATAATAAATTTTAAGTAACAAATTGTTATTAGTTAATATTGGCGAGTAAAAAAAATAATTTCAGTGGTGGGTTCAAATTAGAACTAATAACAACTTTTCACATAAATTTTGTTGTGAAAGTATTGCGTAAAATGTTGTAAACATAACACTTCTCATTGAAAAATATAGTTGTTAAAAAAAGAATAAATAATGATTAAAAAAAGAATAAACAATGAATGAAAAAATAATATTTAAATAAGATAGAGAATGGGAAAGAGAATATGTTAAAAGTGTATTTGAAAAAGTTAGTAAGTAAAAGCTAAATGTTACTGTTCATTCTCTAAACAGTACAAATATTTAGAGAAGCTGCTGGAGATGCTCTAACAATACTCTTTGTCACTTTGATATAAAGATGCTAAACCAAAAGATAAAATAAACACAACATTAATTAGGAAACATTCCCTAGGCCATTCCTGCACTTTTAGTACCATCAGTTAACACATATATGCATTGAAATTTAATTGGGTAACCTAGTATACTGTAATTAAGGAGCTATATTTAAGTCTTGTCATATTATTAAATTATTTTCAAGTAGATAGTAGGGTTGTTTTTTGAAATATAGACAATTGGATCCTAAAGAGTTATATTTTTATTATAAATTAATTAATTAGCTTGACTTCATTTTCTACTGCATGGTTTGCAAACTTCTAACACCCATAAACAGTATAATTATATATTCAGATTTACTCCAAAAAATTGAATGTAGAAGAAAAACTTTGATTTCTGATTCAAGTGTACCCGATTCTTGTTTGAGTACGCTTTTAGAGGAGGTGGATAGCATTTCAAGCACTGGAGATAGCTCTTCGTGTTGGGAATTTGGCTGCTGAACTTGGATGTAGCATCATGTGATGGTTTATTTGGGAATTTGAGGAGGACAAGGATTGGCACGCACGACGCAGGAATCAACATGGCTAACAGATGATTATGTATCTTCTTTCTTTGCATTTATTTTCACTCCGCTTTCTTCTTTTTTAACAACTCATCAAATATTTATTCGTGCTTTGGTTTTCCTAATGAGTGTTAAACTAGTTAACATAATATATTTTTTTAGAAGTGTTTTGTCTGTAATATTTTCAACGTTTTCACAATAAAATTCTAGGTATCAAATTATTTCTAGTTTTAATTTGAACCTATCACTTTAAATAATAGTAAGTAACAATTTTTTATTTTAAAATTTGTTCTAAAAATGTCGTTGATACAACTATTAGGTTAAAATAGATTGGTCCTAATTAATTAATCTAATTACCCAAGTTGATTAATTAGATCAAATTACATGCAAATCGTGGAAGTACCAACAAATCACCAAAGAACTAATATGTAGTGGAAAATAAATTAATACGGTGATTTGTTAACAAATGGAGAAAACCTCTCGCAAGGCAAAAATCTCACCGGATGAATTTAAGGTCGCAACTCCCAATTAAGTATCCACTAATCAATAATCAAACGGTTACAAGTATAAGGAATCTTACCACTATCCAAGCCTATCCCAATATACCAACCTACAATTGAACCTTTGCTTCAATACCCAATTGAACTTGATCTTGTAGTAAACTTCTTTCTTTTGTTGCACAAATTTCCAATTTGTGACTAACTCCTTGCAGTATTGTTAACAACAATATTAATGATTAAAATCTTTAGACAAAGTAACATAAAATTGCCACTTTTTAAAAATAGAACTATTTGAGGAATAAAACCTTTGTTCTAATTAAAAAAAAAAAATTGCAAAGTTCTACATCTAGATTACGAACCTTTCTTAGGATGCTTGAAATATTTTTTGACAAACTTGGAAAAAAAAATCAAGAAGAAAATTAAACAGAGTTAAAAAAAAAACAAAAAAAAACAAAAAAAAAAAAAAACAAAGTGCCATATAAGGAAATTACCCCCTAAGGAAATTAGCTTAAACAAAAGGCAACAAATACATAAAACGTATTTAATTGATTATAATAAGAAATTAGAGTAAAAAATACATACCTACATGATTGTAGGTAGAAAAATGGAAGCCTAAATAATATATATATATATATATATATATATATATAAATTGTACAATAAGTTGGAGAATGAAAAACTACACCAATGAATGGTGTATATATGTACATACTCCACCTAGAAAAAGAGTCCAAGTAAAAATCAAATACTCTAAACTCCTTGAAGTTACCTAATCAAGAAGTTTAGGTTAATTACATATTAGATTTTTTTTAAATACATTTTCCTAAAAAAATAGTTAATGTTATTAGCTAGATTGTTATTAGATTTTTTTAATTTTTTTTGTTTACATTAAAGTTAATACCAAAAAAAAAAAACCCATACGGGAAGCAGTATGGGTTTTTAGAGATACACTTACTTTATAATAACAATGAATTAGAGGAGATAAGAATGAATTAGAGTCTTGATTTTTTGAATTTGAGATATGAATGAATTAGAATCCTAATTAATCTAATATTAATCTGCAATTTTTTATTTGATTTTTTTTTTTAGAGATACACTTACTTTATGATAACAATGAATTAGAGATAAGAATGAATTAGAGTCCTGATTAATCTAATATTAATTTATCTATAATCTTACATGAAGCAGTTTTTATTTTATGCTTACTATATAATTTTTTTTTTATTAATCTAATATTAATCTATACCTAAATCTTACATGAAGAAAACGTGAAACAGTTTTGTATTTCTTTATTTTTTTTAAAAGAGATAAACTACTTAATGATAAAAACAAATTAGAGTCCTTGGTAGTATACTATTCCTTTTTAGTTCTTTAAAAATATAAAAATTTAATAAAATTTTTGCAATTTGGTGAAATCATGTGGTATAACCACAACGTCTAAGCCCAGCTTTTATTATATACATAATATGATATCATATATAAAAACAACGGTGATGCTGAAATAATACACTACTATTGATCGATACCAAAATATTTTATTCCCTTAACCAAACCAAAATAGCCAAGTTTAATTTTGATAAATTGTATTGCAATGCATTAAGAAATATCTATTTTGCGTTTTTTCATTTATTTGAATTTTTTTATTAAATATTGTTGATATTATATGGATGATAATTTTGATTTTCAAGGAAAAAAAAAAATTGTTCTACTTCCTGGCTTCGTCCTTGGAAGTAGTGTATATCATTATTATTATTATTATTATTTTGCGTGGACATATGCCAGTTGCTTGGAGGCTAGCCTCGTTAGATTCTAATACAATTTATAGATTACTGACTATTATACAGTATGTTAAAATTAGAGTACAAATTTGATAAGGATGTAGGGCAAAACCCATTATTTACACCATCTAATAATAGTTTGCGATCTTAACATGTATAAAATATATTAGGGTAAATTGCAAAGTACATTCCTGAAGTTTGGAGTTACTTAAATTTTATATTTAAAGTTTCAGAAATTTGATTTTACACCCTAAAATTTGATTCTGTTAGCAAAATTCCACCCTTCATTAGTTTAAAGTGTTAAGTGACACAGTGGCGTGCCGGCGCATTTTATTTTTCACAAATCAGCCATTCAAAATGAAACCGTTTCAAAGGAAGAAAAAGGTACCGCTACCATCTCTCTAAACGGCACCGTTTTGGCAACTCAAAACAAGAATTCCCGGGTATTCCTACGACAACACCGTTTTGCCCAAACTATAAACACAATTACACAAAACATAGGATCTGCAACGTGACACTAACACACCGTTTCTGCCATTCAACTACCTATTCCCAAAATCAAAACCCCTAGGTACAATTTAGGAAAGGAAAGCATAAATTTGTCACAATGCAATATTGACATTTGACAGTTTTCCACTCTCTCTGCACTGCAGTAGTGGCTGTGGCTTTGTCAAGCTTGTCTAAGGGTGCTTCCCACTTCATGTGGTAACATTTCCCCCACCACCATACCTACCCTCTTGCCCATTGGCCTTTGCCCCATCCTAACCATAACCGCCTCTCATCATGAACCCAGAACAACTCAATCTCACCATAATAGCAGACCCGCCTATCTCAAACGTCAAACCACTACACCAGCAGACCCATTTCTCTACCATCCAAACCCAATATAGCTCGTGAGTTCTCTTCCTTGGGTCTTATTGGAAGGCTTATCACTAGCAAAGCCAATAACAAGGTTAAAGGCTTAGAGCTATTCTCACTACAAAAAAAGGGGTCTATAGCCGCGTTTTTAAACGCGGCTTAAGCACCGCAGCAACAGAATTATGGCCGCGTTTTTGAAAAACGCGGCCATAGGTAATACCTATAGTTGTGTTTTTTAAAAACGCAGCCATAGGTCAGACCTGAAGCCGCGTTTTTAACACGGTAGGCCTATAGCTACGTTTTTGAAAAACGCGACTATAGCCCGCTTTAAGCTGCGTTTAAAACGCGACTATAGGTTTTTCTAAAAAAAAAATTCTGGTTTTTTTTTCCCCCAAAAAATTCAAAATTCAAATAAAAAAAATTCAAAATTAATCACAAATCCAAAAAATTCAAAATAAAATACAAACCAGAAAATTCAAAAACAAACACAACATACTCATAATACAAACAAACCCAGAAAATTCAAAATCAAACACAACATATTCACAATACAAACAAACACAAAAAATTTAAAATCAAACACACACCCAGAAATTCAAAATCAAACATCATGTGCTCCAAAATATAAGAACACAAGCCCACTTAAACATAATCACAATATTAGCAACACAAGAGCACAGATCCACAATAGCATCTCCTCCATTTTCTTACTAGCTAAGCATAAAATAACCAACAACAAAAAAATGGATCTATTGACAAATCAGTGTGCTTGAGATGAAAAAAAAAATGAAAGAAAGAAAGAAAAAAAAAGCATCAACTCCAAAGAAACAAAGGAAAAAAAAAAGTTACCCAGTGAAGTAAAAAGAAAAAAAAAAAAAAAAAAGAGTTATCCAGATTTGATGAAGGAAGAAAGAAAAAGGAAAAAAAAAAAGAAGAAAAAGAAAAAAAGAAGAGTTACCCAGATGAGGAAGGAAGCAAAAAAAAAAAAAAAAAAAAAAAAAAAAAAAAGGAGAAATAAGCTGAAGAAAGTGGGGGTAGGTGGGGATGTAGGTGGGAAAGGGGGGGGCATGTGGGAAGCTAAAATTTTTTTTTTTTTTTTTGATACCTATAGCCGCGTTTTCAACATCACAAAAGGATAAACTATAGCCGCGTTTTTTGAAAACGCGGCTATAGGTAACGTCACAAAAGGGTGACCTATAGCCGCGTTTTTATAAAAACGCAGCTATAGATAACGTCACAAAAGGTTGAGCTATAGCCGCGTTTTTATAAAAACGGGGCTATAGGTAACGTCACTAAAGGCTTACTAAGCAACGTTTGAAAAACGCAACTTTAGGGTATACAGCTGGACCTATAGCTACGTTTTAAATGCGGCTAAAAATTAGCTATAGCCGCGTTTTTTAGAAAACGCAGCTATAAGTCCCCTTTACAAAAATTATTCGGCTGGACCTATAGCTGCGTTTAAAAAACGCAGCTATAGGTTGAGGCTTTAGCTGCGTTTCTTAGAAACGCGGCTATATGTTAGCTATAGCCGCGTTTTTTGTAAACGCGGCTATAGCCCGTGTTTTTTGTAGTGTCTCTTCAAGGCTTGGAAAGTCCAACATAGTCGAGGTTTTGATTTTGGGAATAGGTTGAATATAATTTGGGCAAAACGGCGGTGTCGTAGGAATACCTAGAATTTTTGTTTTGAGTTGGCAAAATAGTGCCGCTTAGAGAGATGGTAGTAATACCGTTTTTCTTCCTTTGAGACAGTGTCGTTTTGAATGGTTGATTTGGCAAAAATAAAACATTTCAGCATGCCTACATGTCACTTAACATCTTAAACTAACAAAGGGTGGAGTTTTGCTAACGCAATCAAATTTTAGGGTGTAAAATCTAAGCAATCCCAAACTTCAGAGGTGTACTTTACAATTTATCCTATATATTATAGAAGTTTGATCCCACAACTGGTGAATGCACACAACAATGAAAAGTGATGCAATCTTCTATCTATTTAGAATAATGAGAACAACCAGTGCATACCCTTGGTGCGATATTCACCCTATAAGTATAAATGTTTATGGGGTGTGAGGGCAAAGACTAGGGTTCAATTCTCCAGAAAGGAGTTTCACATATATATACACTTAGATTAGGCTAGTGTAGAATTTTTATCTTGTAAAAAAAAAAAAAAATGAATAATGAGGACAAATTAATAATGCCACATGGCAAGTAGCAATTTGTCCATCATATAACACATCTAACATGTGTCAGTACATTTAATCATAAATTAATGGTACATTATAAATATTTTGTATTTAATACTCTTAAAGGTGATGATGCATGTATATATTATTTAATAATAATAATGATAATATATATATATATATATATATATATGCGTGTGTTATTTACTATTCATATATATTTAACCATTTGATAATGGACAATGTAATTATAAAATAATAAAAAAATAACTTTTAAAAAATAAAAACTTACATTTGAAGTCCCCATAAATGTTACATAAAATTAGGGCTATCCTATGAACTAAACCAACCGACCCACCAAATCGTACCTGCCCAACCCAAAGGTTCGTACGCAAGCGGCTTCGAATGCAAGGTGCAGTCGGTCATAGGTTGTGCTTAAAAAATCCAAATAATCGGTTCAAATTTCGGGTTATAATATATTTCACCTAAATAAGCCGAACTAACCGAACTATTAATAGATATATGCCTTGGTTGCCCCAACACTTCGGTAATTGGTAAATGTAAATCAATTATAAGGTTAGATTTTTTTTTTTGGCACTATTTCCTATTTTCCAAATCAACTATTTAAATCAAATCAAGATTGAAAATCCACAGCCACAATTACATTGTGTATAGACTCAATATTAGTGATTCAGTGACACAAGTACCAAATTCCCAATTCAACTGTTAAAATCAAAATCAAGACCAAAATCCAACAGACACAATTACAGATCAATCTTTTGATCTGATATCTGATATCTCTTAGATTCTCTCTCTAATCTCTTCACTTTTTAGCTTTGATCTTCTCACCAATGACCAAATTCTCATTACTCTTCTCTCTTCGACTCTTCGCCTCTCCGAACTCCAAACCCTAGCCACTCAGTACAAACCTTAGCCGCCACTGCCTACATCAATGCCCATTCGCCTCCCTGCCACCGATTAATATGGGTTGAAGAGATTGGATCTCCCTTTATTGCCTAGGTGTGGCCGTCGTCTCCTCCTTACTCTGGCATTATCTCCTCCTCATTGATTCAATTCTTACTCAAAATTGTCTTAAGTAAATATTCTTTGTTTCTCATCTCTCTTTTTGTTAGCCTCTCATTGATTTTATTTTATTTTTATAGAAATTAATTGTTAAAATCAAATAAATCCAAAGATTTATACTTTGAAACCCTAACTAAAAAAAATTGAAATCCTAAGCATTTTGCATTTGTTCTTTGTTTATTTTTTTTTATTAATTCTATTCCTACTTTAATTTTATGTAGGAATTGAAAGTTGTCTGAGTAGGTTCTTCTATTTTCAAATTCGAAACTCCAACACTTGTAGTTTCTTTAAGGTATGATTTTGTTTTCCTTTGTTTTTAGTGTTTAAAGTTGGGATTTTGTTCTTTTTTTTGTTTGAGTTGATGTTTGATGTTGCTTATATTGTTATGGTTAGTTGTTGATGTGGCTTCTGTTCTTTTTTGTTGTTGTTGTTGTTGTTGTTGTTGTTGTTGTTGTTGTCATCATCGTCGTTGTCATTTAGTTATTGTTGTTGTTGTTTAATAAATTTTGAGCATCATTTTTTTTTTTTTTTTGCTTTTATTATTTAATAAAATTTCAATCCTTATATTGTTTGTATTTGGGTTTTTTTTTTTTTTTTTTTTTTTTTTTTTTTTTTTTGCATAAGTAGGATACTATTTTTCATTTTTGGTTTGTGAGGTTATTATTAGTTGTTCTTGTTTTCCTAGTTTGCTAATACTTAGATTTGATTTTTTTTTTTTTTTTTTTTTTAAGGAACCCTCCATTGATGCACCCTCTTCCCAAATATCAATTGCTACACAAGCTAATGGTGCTATGTCACCCAAGATGAAGTTGCTAGTGATACCCGAGCTGAAATTGCTGTCGTTGAGTTGCCCTTAGTGGTATTGGTGAAATGAAGAATTGTTTAAATATTTCTACAAAAATCTATGAAAGTTACATTTGCAAAATATTCACACGCGCGCGCGCGTGCGCACACACACACACACACACACACACACACACACACACACACATATATATATATATATATATTATAAAATTAAATAAATAAATATGCTAAATATTGTGCTCATTTAAGGTCCATTCCCCAAAGAGTTACAATATTTTTAAATAGTACTCAATTTTGAGTTTTTCTTTTTTTTAGATACAATAGTATTTCAAACCTACCATGTCTACTTTATAATGATTATAAGAGACTTTATTAGTTAAGTTATTTGAAACCCAATAATTTTTATATTGTAATTTATTATGTATGTTCAATTTTATTTTAAATTTCATCTTGCAAAATCATTACAATTTGTATATTATTAATGTTACCTCATGCTTCTAAGTATACTACGAATTTATACAAACTAAATTTTCCTATTAAAGCATATTGATATGATGATTGTAGTAAATTAAACTAAGATTAAGTCCTAACTATCTCATACGCAATAGCTTTCTTGTTCAACGCACATATTTCTGTGCACATATTAGCTACTAGTTCTAACAATAAAATAAAGTATAGCTAAAAAACCACGCATTATAATCACGATTATTGGTGGCAAATCCTTCCAATTTAATAATCCTCACAAAACACCATGCTTCGCACACATGAGCAATGTGTGTATAACATGTTTCCATTTTGGGATTAGTCTGAGATTCAATAATACCGACAATAAGTATATAAGAGTAGGAGGAAATAATTGGCCGGAAATTTCGGACAAATTAAATTTCTTGTGGGCCATGAATTTGCTATTATTACAAACACTTCAACATAGAAGAACTTTATAAGATATAAATTTAGGAGCAAAACTTAAATACAGTACCTTACGTACTGTTTCTTAGATACCCATTTTAAAATTCAGACACCTGACTAATTCAATAATTCTTGCTAACGCCGTTAATACTATTTATTTCTCTATATTTTTCTTTCGTTCTTTTTTTATCTCTCTCTAACTAAAAACAAACCCATTTAGAAGGCTAAAGACCCACAAGGAAACCCAGACCCTAACCTATCTAGCTTTTTATACTCTTGAACTTCTAAATTTTTAAAGAAATTAAAATTTCAACATTTCATTTTTGTTTTTCTGACTCGTCGTCCAGGAAAATAGATCAGATTCTTTTGGAATAGAACATTTAAGAGAAGCCAAGATGTTATACAACCCTTTGGGTCAAAGACATTGAGAAATCTTTGATGCTTTTGGTAAAAAATTCCCTCCATATCAAAATGGCGTTCAGACTTGAGAGCCTTTTGCTTTCTTCAAGTAGTGGCGTAGTTTTGGTTCTGTCATTGATTCTCAGTGGCTAAGACCACTTTATCGTTTGGGAAGTTGAGATCTGGATTTCTTAAAAAAATTTGAAATCAAGAAAGTGTGAGAAGTTAGAGAGGCTGGGATTATGGTTTTTCCAACAGGTTTTCTAACTTTGTTTTAAGCACATCTATGGAACGAAAAAAAAAAAAAAAAAGCAGAGGATGAGGTTAACGGTCTGGGTTTTCTTGTGGGTCTTTAGCCTTCTATAAAGGGGTTTGTTTTTAGTTATAGAGAGAGATAAAAAAGAACGAAAGAAAGAAACAGAAAAATAAATAGTATTAGAGCATCCGCATTTGGGATGCTAAATGCCAAATGTTAAGAACATTTGGCATTTAAGCTCCAAAATCTACCAACAATGGGAATGTCAAATCTCAAATGCTAAAAAAAATTTGGGATTTTGCTACAGTGCCATCTCAAATGTAAGATGGCACTGTAGCTGGGTTGTAAAAAAAAAAAAAAAAATTTTAATACTTTTTATAACCGAAATTTACTCTCACCTGTCATTTTTTCTCTTTCTTTTCTCTCTCTGCCTCTCTCTCTGTTTCTCATCGTCTCTCTCAGTCTCAGTCTCTCTCAGTCTCAGTTTCTCATCTCAAAGCTTCTCTCTCAGTCTCAGAGCTCACGCCGAATCACCAAGCCAGCTCGGGTCGGCGCGGTGGCGTGGCTGCGATCGGTGCGGTGGCTGGACGTCAACGCGTGGTGGAGATCGGCTTGGAGACCGATGTGGCTGGACGTCAAGCTTGGCGATGTGGCGTGGCTGCGATCGGCGATGTGGCTGGACGTCAAGCGCGGTGGAGATCGGCTGCGATCGGCGCGGTGGCTGGACGTCAAGCTCGGAGCTTCTCTGGGTTTTTTTTTTTTTTTTTTTTCGGTGGCTGTGTTTGCTGGGTTTGTGTTTCTCTGGGTTTTTTTTTTTTTTTTTTTTTTTTTTTTTTTCGGTGGCTGTGTTTGCTGGGTTGCTGGGTTTGTGTGTAATTGGTTTCGGTGTTTGCTGGGTCCGGTGGTTGTGATTTTCTCTGGTTTTTTTTTTTTTTTTTTTGGTGTTGACGGTAGTTTCTGGGTTGCCGGCGGTGGGGGTGGCAGCGGTGGTGGTGTGCAGCGGTGGTGGTGATTGTGGTTCTGGCAAGAAGGAAAGAGAGAGAAAGAATAAATAATATATAAATAATGTGTTGTATTGGATAATGGTAATGGTGTTGTGGTTCTGGCAAGAAGGAAAGAGAGAGAAAGAATAAATAATATATAAATAATGTGTTGTATTGGATAATGGTAATGGTGAGATATATTATTTTATTATGTAAAAATATTATTTTAATAAGTAGGATTGAGATATAAAAGTTGGGATGTTGGAGAATTGTAAAATTGTATTGTATAATTGATAAAGTGATTTTTTGAGGTGGTAAAATAGGATAGGATTTAGAATCCGGATGCGGATGCTCAATTAGCAAGAATTATTGAATTAAACAGGTGTCTGAATTTTAAAAGGAGTACTTAGAGAACAATATTTAATGTATTATATTTAAGTTTTGCCCTAAATTTAGTAGGGAGGCCATGCCCTTTCATGTATCACAACTAGTGGTAATTCTTGTACTCCAATTTTCTCGTAATCAATCATATCATATCACATTATGCTACAAGTTAGTGATGAAAAGATTGAACTCCCTACGCTTAGCACCCCTATCGCCGATTCCAATGCTGTAACTGCTGTCCACCACCTCGACTGAAACAGTAGGAAATCAATTGCATATCTCTTAGTTTTTATATATATGAAGTAAATTGAAAATTAATTTAACCATTATTTTTTCTTGGAAATGATTTTGCAGTTACTAAGGTTTTTATACATACTATGACTATGTAATCGACGTATGTTTTTACGTGACAATGCCGTAATGGTTAAATTATGGCACTAGCGACAATCATGATGTTTTTTCCTGGCAAGTCTTTGGAGACTTTGCATAGTATGGTTTCTTTTCTTTAATTGTTTTTAAAATACAATTTATTTTTATTTTTTGCTAATTTAAAATACAATTTATTAGATATTTGCTGATGATTCAATTACATTTTATCTCTTGACTTTTAAAAGCATACACTGCTTATATTTTTTACATTGATATATTTGTTCACAATTTTAGTTGTTTTTAAGATGGTGTAAAACTATGTAAAATAGTTTATATTCAACATATTTAACCCCTTTTTTAAGATTCACTACACTGAACTAAAGTACAATTTATATTCATTTTATCGTTGAAGTATAGTACTATAACCATCAATTTGGAAGGAATTGACGGTGTCAATCAAAACATATCATTTGCTGCAAAATAATAATTTAAGCTATTTACTAGAATCCTAACAAAATTAAAAATTAAAAATGAAAGTTCAAAATTAAATTTAGGGATAATTACAAATTGCCCACCTGTGGTTTGACCCGATTTCTATGTGCCTACCTGTGGTTCAAAGTTTGACACTTTGCCCACCTGTGCTTGTCACCGTTACCCAGCCGTAACCCACCTCTCCACTCTCCGTTACTCTAACACAAAAATAAGCAAAAAACTCACTCCCACTCAGATCAAACACTCTCAAAACTCACTCTCACTCCCAAAACTCCATTTGACTTGCTCACCAAAACTCTCACACTATCACTCCCAAAAATCAGTCACTCACTCACTCCCATTGTGCATGCAAACCGAGCCGAGGAAGACAGCTCCTCTGTTCAGCTGTGGCAACAAGACTCATTTACTCCCATTGTGCAATGTGCTTCGCTGCACTTGAGGTTACTGGGATTTGATCGTGCATGCAAGCCGAGCCGAGCCGAGGAAGATCAAGATTATTGCTTCTCTCTTCAGCCATTGCAGGTAGATCAAAACCCTTTTTGCTTTTTTAATATTTGCAATCTGGGTTTAATTTAAAATTCTTTCTTCCAAATTCGGTTCCTGCTTAACCATGGAACTGGTTAAGCAACAACCCAAATTTTTTTTTGTTTACAGAGTCGAAGAAATTTCCGAGCAAAAACCCAATTTTTTTTCTACAATTGCTCCTCATTTTTACAGTTGAAGAAACTTTGTTTTTGGACTTTGTTAATATGACACTTGATTTTTTTTTTTTTTTTGATAAGTGACACTTGATATATTGCTTGAGGCCAAGTTGGCACATAGAATTGAAGATTCTGAAATGGCCAGCTGTGTGTGTGTTTTTTTGATTTTGGTATGTGTTTTGAAGGACGTTAGATAATATGGCTTGAAATTAAATTGTGAGCACTAAATTAGATTGTGAGCATTGAATTAGATTTTGGTATGTGTTTTGAAGGACTTTAGATAATATTTAGGTAGAATTAGATTGTGAGCACTTGGCTGCACATATTAGTTTGATTGCATATTAGGTAGATTGGCTGCATATTAGGTAGATTGGCTGCACATATCAGTTTGAAGTACTGATGCACTGATGCAAACTGATATAATTGCATCAGTGCATCAGTACTTGGCTGCATATGTTAGTTTCAAGTACTGATGCACTAATGCAAACTGATATATGCTATATGCATCAGTGCATCAGTACTTGGCTGCATATGTTAGTTTCAAGTACTGATGCACTGATGCAAACTGATATATGCTATATGCATCAGTGCATCAGTACTTGGCTCCACATATTAGTTTGAAGTACTAATGCACTGATGCAAACTGATATATTTGCATCAATGCATCAGTACTTGGCTGCATATGTTAGTTTCAAGTACTGATGCATTGATGCAAACTGATATATTTGCATCAGTGCATCAGTACTTAGCTGCACATATTAGTTTCAAGTACTGATGCACTGAGACAAACTGATATATTTGCATCAATGCATCAGTACTTGGCTGCACATATTAGTTTCAAGTACTGATGCACTGATGCAAACTGATATATTTGCATCAGTGCATCAGTACTTGGCTACATATGTTAGTTTCAAGTATTGATGCATTGATGCAAACTGATATATTTGCATCAGTGCATCAGTACTTGGCTACATATGTTAGTTTCAAGTATTGATGCATTGATGCAAACTGATATATTTGCATCAGTGATATAAACTTGAAACTAACTGAAATTGCATTTAAGCTTGAAATTGTTTGTATTGTGAGCACTTTTATGGAACTAACTGATGCATTAGTTTGTAGAGGGCCATTCTGGAACTAATTGATATATGCAGCTAAACTCTAATGCATTGATGCATTAAGCTTGAAACTAACTGATATAAGCTTGAAACTAATTGAAATTAGACAACATGATAGAATTAGATAATTGACCCTTTCATATAAATACATGTTGCAAGCCCATCTCATACTTTATTTTGTTGTGTTTTATATGCAGATGGCTGACTTGGCATTCAATTTTGAGATTCATCATGGTGGGGAATTTGTGTGGAACCCGGATTTGGTATATTTAGGAGGTAGTACTTCATTGGTTGATAATGTTGACCCAGATAGACTTAGTTATTTTGAAATACAAGGTATTTGTTCTGATGTGGGGGCAATTAGTACAAGTAGGTATCGTTATCTTATTCCTGGAGGTAATTTGGAGCAAGGGTTAAGGCTTATAAATAGAGATGATGATGTAGTTTACATGTGTGAGATTCATGCTGCGTGGCCTACAAATAAGATAACATTATATGTTGAGGGTGGTGAGGAGCCACTTGCAGTTGAACAACCATTTGGTAATGAGGAAGTAGCAAATGATGATGATGTGCATGAGGTGGGTCAGAATGATGATGATGATGATGTGGTGGTGTTGCATGAGGGAGGTAATGTGGATGCTGAAGGAAGTCAGAGTGATGATGATTGGTTAGAGGAAGGGTTTAAGGGGCCAGATTTTGATGATGATGTATTTGGGAATGTAGATGATGGACCATCTACACATGCAGCCCCACATAGGCCCTCTGAAGGAAATGATGGGCCATCTACCTATGCAGCCCAAGAAGGAGATGATGGGCCATCTACACATGCAGCCCCACATAGGCCTACTGCAGCTGACAATGACCCACCTCTTGAAGAGGGTGAATGGATTGACCCACCTCTTGAAGATGACATGGAAAGTATAGTGGGGTCTGATGATGATCAGCCAACAACAGCTACTGCTGCAAAAGGACCTGAGTTTAATGTCCAAACTGACATGAGAAAACCAGAGTTAAAGAAAGGAATGAAGTTTCCAAACTCTAAGGTCTTTAGGGAGGCATTGAGGGAATATGCTATAAAGAAGCCTGTAGATATCAAGTTCAAGCTGAATGAGAAGAAGAAGATTTCAGTTTATTGCATAAATGAATGTGGATGGAGGTGTTATGCATCTCAACTACCTGAGGAGTTGACATTCCAAATAAAAACATTCAATCCAGAGTGCACCTGCCCTAGATCCTTCAAACACAGCCAAGTGACTTCAAGTTATGTTGCAAAGAAGTTTATGCAAGAGTTTGACAAAAACCCCAATTGGAAAGTGGCTGCTGTTCAACATCATGTGAAGCAAGCACTTGAAATTGACATATCTGACAGTCAAGTGTATAGGGCAAAAAGGAAAGCTACTGACTTGCTTACTGGGGATGAACAATTGCAATATGGGAAGCTTAGGGATTATGCAGAGATGATAAGATTGACTGATAAAGGAAGTAGGGTTATTTTGCAAACTGAAATGGAAGATGAAAATGCACAGCCCAAATTTAAGAGAATATATATCAGGTATAATGCACAAAAACTTGGGTTTTTGGGAGGTTGTATACCAATCATTGATTTAGATGGGTGCCACTTGAAAGGGAGATTTGGGGGGCAAATACTTTCTGTCATAGCTAGAGATGCAAATGATAATATTTTCCCAGTTGCATTTGCTGTTGTTGAGCAAGAGAACAAAGATTCGTGGGTATGGTTTCTACAGCAATTTTCAGATGACATTGGAAATCCAGAGCAACTTAATCTGGTCTTCATCACTGATAGGCAGAAGGTATGACCTACAATTGTACTAACATATTTAACCCACATATTTAAAGTTCAATAATACATGCTTCAGTTTACTTCAACATGTTTAACCAACATATTTACTTGATTTGTTTTGTATATGAATTAGGGCCTTATACCTGCAATTGAGATGCTGTTCCCAACTTGTAAGCATAGGTATTGTGTGAAGCATATCTATAATAATTTCAAAATAGATCATAAGGGCTTGGAGTTGAAGGATGCACTGTGGAGATGTGCTGAAGCCACAACAATTAGGGAGTTTGAGAGAAGAATGCAGGAAATGAAGGATTTGGATGTCAAGGCATGGGAGTATCTTGCTGACATCAATCCTGCACAATGGTCTAAGTCTCACTTTAGTAGTAGAGCTTTGTGTGACTGTTTAGCTAATAACTTGAGTGAGTCTTTTAATGCCATGATCTTAGAAGCTAGGGATAAGCCAATTTTAGCAATGTTGGAGTGGATTAGAGTTAGGCTCATGACCAAACAATACAAAAAGATGAAAGGTATAGCAAAATACACTGGAAAGGTTTGTCCTAATATTCAAGACAAATTAGAGAAGTTAAAACATGAATCCATACCTTTCAGTGCTACTCCAGCTGGCAGCTTCATGTATGAGGTTGATAATGGTCATGAGAGACATGTGGTTGATTTGGTTAAGAAAGCATGCAGCTGTAGGATTTGGGATTTGACAGGACTTCCTTGCAAACATGGGATCTCTGCTATTGTTAAGAATCTGGAGAGAGTGGAGGACTATGTGCATCCTTGTTACTTGAAAGAGACATTTGCTGAAATTTACAAAGAGATAATACAGCCAATGCCTGGCCAATCTGAGTGGGTTGAGACTAACCTACCTGCTCCTGTTGCTCCTCATGTGTATAAACCACCTAGCAGACCACCAAAGCAAAGAAAAAGAGATCCTGAAGAGCCAAGGAACCCTTATAGAGTTTCTAGGCTGAACAAGACAATCAAGTGTGGGAAGTGCAAGAAAGAAGGACATAATGCAAGAGGGTGCAAGGCAGGCATCACTGGTGAAACTCCATGGCAGAGAAGAGATAGACTTGCTAAATCACATGCTGTAAGTATTTCCATGCTTTGAAATATATTCATTTCCTCCTATGTGTATTTCATGTATATTTAACTTTTACAACCCTCTTTGTAGGCATAAAGCAGTAAATCTACAAAAACAAAGCAAACTGCATCTCAACCACCAAGTACTAGCTCCCAGCCTGCATATACAGCTTTTGGTCAAACTGCATCTCAACCTGCACCAAACAATAGATCTGAGGCAACAACTCAACCTCCAACAACTAGATCTAGAGCCAAGTGGTTCTCTTCATCCTCACAGCCGAGCTTCCATACCCCTAGAGAGACATGGGATTCTTTACCATCTCAGGCATCTTTGCTTTCTTCTATTTTGTTTATTTTTTTCCTCTTGCTATTGTTGGACCATCTTACTAATTGCTGGATTTTGGTTATGCAGCCAAGTGCATCTGTGAGCACTAGTGGTGTACCAAGTCAAGGAAGTGGTGGTGCTGCTGCTAGGGGGTTTAAAGGCAAAACATATGGTGTATCAAGGCCGACAAAGTTTCAACCAGTGGGTGGAAAGGGTGGAAAGAGCAAGAAGGCAGCTGGCAATGGCACTAAAAGCATTAAATGATGGAAGATGTTAAAGTGGCAGACCACTTGTTTTGTTGTAGTTATCACTTGTTTTGATGTAGTCCCCACACTTAATGTATGTCTGATGTGTAAAGTCAAAAACAATATTGGCAATTTTGGTGAAATGTGTATGTCTGATACAATAGTGGACTAGTAGTTGGGTTTTGGTTGGAAAATGGGTAAAGTTACAGGTTGTGCCAAAAACAATATTGGCAATTTTGAATGCATGTGACTGTTCATTTTATTAAAAGTAGTTAATATGCATTGGTTGGATAAAGTATTTTGTTGTATTGTGCTTGTCTTTGCTGTTGGTGGATTTACACAGGACTGTGTTTTGCTTTTGATGAATTTACACAGGTGTGCATTGACATAATAAAGGAAATTATGTCTTTATTGATTTACACAGTTGTCTTGCTTTTGATGGATTTACACAGGTGTCTTGCTTTTGATGGATTTACAGCAAAATTATGTCCACAATCTTTATATGCAAAATTATATGCACAATATTTATGTGCACAATTATGTGCACAGTTTTTGAGCTTTGTCTTTAAGCTTAACAGGAGTGATTTTTATGTACACAATCTTTATATGACATAGCAAAATTATGTGCACAATTTTTATGACACAGGTATATGACACAGCAGAGTTATTTATATAGGCCAAAACAAAGGGATTCTCAACTCCTTTTATATTATTGCACAATCTTTCCAACACAAAGTAAAATGTGAATTGACAAACCAAATGAGAATGCTTTATGGTAGGTTATTAATCATTGGCAAGTTCCAAGTTCCATTCCCATTATTAACATTTCCACATAACACTTTGTGCCAATATATATCAATCACAAAATAAAGTAAACAAAAAAATTATACTAAATAATATTTGCACAAAGTGTTAACATCCCAATCACATTTTAACATCCCCATTTCAAGGGATAGATACAATAACAATTCAATTACCTAATCATGGTAGATTAAGGTTCCTCACCCTTACATTGTTGTTCATTGAGGCAAAACACAACAACAACATTACAAAAAGGAAAAATAACCATGACAAAACTAGTGCAACCTTGTACAATCTCTCACTCTCTTTAACCCTCTTAAGTTTCTCCCTAGCTTCTACATAAAGCTCATGAGTTTCTCTTTCCCTTCGGTTAGATCTTTCTTCCATTTGCCTAGTTGTCATTTCTCTCTGATTTGCAAGCTGCAGTTCATTCTCAAGCATACTTATCCTTTCACGGTCACTCTTACAAGTTTCGTTATCCACCCACTGAAAGAAGCCACATTTGGGACCA
This sequence comes from Quercus variabilis, assembly GCA_030445155.1. Taxonomy (NCBI): domain Eukaryota; kingdom Viridiplantae; phylum Streptophyta; class Magnoliopsida; order Fagales; family Fagaceae; genus Quercus; species Quercus variabilis. The sequence goes on from CP129453.1 coordinate 49,760,861, forward strand.
ACCTAATCATTACAATTATAACAATTAATTCCACAGTTCGCAAAAAATCACAATTAATAATTCAATTCAATTGAAATACAACAATGTAATTGTTTCTTACATTAAATTGACTACAACCGAGGAATCTTCTTCCATAGTTACCAGCTTTTCGACTTGTTCGTAGGGCACAATGCTCAATGGTACATAAATGACCATCTTCAGCACGGTAGAAACCACTAGTTGTAGAGCCATTGCCAGTTGATGAAGACATAGCAAAAATTTGTTACAAGCTTATAGACTAACGAATCTGTTACAAGCATTAGATATATTAGATATATGGTTGTACATGCATATGCAATAAGCATTAGATATATGGCTGGCAGCCAAGAAAGTGTATTAGAAAATTTGAAAGTAGTTGACATGTGAAGGAAAGCAATTAGCATGAGAGAGATGTATCGATAAATTAACTTAACAAAACCATACATAGATTAAATGGGTCCCTCACATTTGCATTGTGGTCCGTGGTCCCTCACATTTGCATTGTTCTCCACACACATACAGAGGTTGTGTATAAACAACAAAAAGCAAACAAGTTATAAAAATATAATCAAAGAAAGTGGCTTTATATAAACAACAACTCAACAACTTCATATTGTGATTAAATTAGCAACTAGTTACACAACTACTATTATAATCTTTCATGAAACAAAAGTAAGGAGAAAAAAACCCAATTCGAAGAAACATGGAATCAAGAATAGTTTAAGAAACTCAAATTCAAAGAAAGAATAAAAAACCCGAAAAAGCATTAAAAAACCCAATTTCAAACCCTAGGTTTCAAAAATTAAAAACTAAAGAGGGTTTTGATATACCTGCTGATGCTGAACAGAGGACCATGCAAACTCAAAACCCAAGTTCAATAACCCACGGTGGCACCCAAGCGCATGCACGATCAAAACCCACCCACAATCAAAACCCAGTTCCATTGGAAAGTTTGCGAATCGAAGCCCATTGCTGAACAGAGGAGGAGCAACTGTTAGCAACTTGCTTCCTCGGCTTGGATCTAAAATTTAGAGTTTCAAATGATGCTTGTTGTAGGAGTGATAGTGTGAGAGTTTTGGTGAGCAAGTCGAATGGAGTTTTGGGAGTGAGAGTGAGTTTTGAGAGTGTTTGATCTGAGTGGGAGTGAGTTTTTTGCTTATTTTTGTGTTAGAGTAACGGAGAGTGGAGAGGTGGGTTACGGCTTGGTAACGATGACAAGCACAGGTGGGCAAAGTGTCAAACTTTGAACCACAGGTAGGCACATAGAAATCGGGCCAAACCACAGGTGGGCAATTTGTAATTATCCCTTAAATTTATACATGCCACCAGACGTCACCGGCTCTTACATAATATTTTTATTAAATTTACTTAATTCAACTGGACGAATACATGCACAGAAGGAAAAAAAATTACAATTCTAAATTTTTGGCTATCAATAATGCATGAAATTTTTATTATAATTTTATAGTGAGATAGGAGATAGAATACAAAGAAACTCACCCTTTCCGGTGTATTTATAACAACAGTTGATTGAACAGGAACCAGTGCCTGCAATAGATATATAATGAAATCAAGATAGAGTCAAAACAGCACAAATTCTTTTTTAGATAACAGCACAATTTAATTGATTGGACAATTAGCAAGCATTTATATAATTAGACTTAGCAAATTGTCGATTGTTAGATTCAGGCATGAGTTATCCGGGCATGGGTTTGTGAAACTGATTCTTATTTATTTTGTAAAAAATACTAAAGTTAATACAATTTTTACTATAAAAATTTACAAACTGATGCTACAATAAATAAAATTAGTACAACTTTAACAAGATAATAAATAAGTTTTTGAAGTAGTTTTTGTCTGGACCTAGCCTTTGATAATCAAGTCAACTAGTTTTATTTTTTTTATAAGACAAGTCAACTATTCATGACCTCTTTATAAAATAATTTAAAAAGAAAAACTCAAATAGTAGTAGAGTACTTCCGTTTTTTATCCTTTCTTTTCAAATAAATAAAATAACAATGAAAGCACTCAAATACAAAAATTGGATTCTTCTCAAAAAAATATAAAAAATTGGACAAGACTTAAATTCTTAAATTTATGATTCATTAATTAATTTTAATAATCTAAAAGCCTAATACTTTCACAAAACAAGGAAAGAAAATGGATGTATAAAACATATGTAAAACATTAAATAAAGTTAAATTATCTATGAAAATAACTTTAGAAGAAAAATCTATAACAAACTTACTAAAAATTAATTACTCAATCTTAATAGTAGATTTGACACTAAAAATATTCCTATATAATCATTACACGTAAATTTAACAAATAATATCATTAGCAATTTCATATACAGTATTAAAAATTTAAGCAATTCATATATATATATATATATATATAATGTTGTTTAAATTAAGTTATTCATATATAATTTTGTTTATTGACAGCCCTTAAGTAGGTGATTTTGTCTTTTTCTATCAATAAACAATTTACTTATCATTGAAATCTTTTTAGATAAATTACATTATTTTTTAGGAAACTTGTATTTTAGAGGTACTTTTTAAAGTTTGAACTCTATAGTTTAAAAAGTTTCATAATTAAACATAAAGTTCAAGAATGTTTCAAATCAAACCTTATAGTTTTTGTACATTAAATATTAATCCTAAATGTTTTCGTTAAAAATATTAAGAAGTGTCTATTAATTGAATTAATTAATAGTACAATTTTTAATTGGATGGAACCAAACATTAATATTTAAGGCACAAAGTTAATTTAAAGTGCAATTTGATTCAAAAATTTAAGGGGGAAAAGTGAATACAGTAATATTTCCTCACCTGATTCAGATCTGGCAAACCAGGAGGAGGCCCTTTCTTGGAGCGCAGCAACACGTAGCTATCCAAGAAAAAACCATGGTCGTGCTGCTGCCTGTACTTCTGTGTGCTATAGCTATCCAATTTGGCACGCTGTGCAGCACTGGCACCCCACACTCCTTGTTTTCATGATGTAGTACAATGTGAGGACTTCCCAGAAATCCAGCAAACCGTCGTGGTTGCGGTCCAAATAATGGTAAAAGTTGGGGTCTGCCCAATTGTAGCCGTATTGCATGAAAAACTGGATGAACTCGTCGTAGCTGACCCGACCATTTCCATTCGAATCCATGGAATTGAAGAAGTCCAACGCTTTATTCTAAAGATCCGTGTTACTATTGTTATAAAGGGCCGGCCCAACAAAATTTGGGGCTTAAGGCAAAATTTTTTTATATGGGGCCTTTTTATATGTAAACATTAATTAAATAAAATTATATAATACTAATTAAATTAAAATTAATTTGATGTAAATGTAGAAATTGATGAATAATACTAGCTCAACTAAGGTTAATTTCAAATAGAAGATTGAATATTATAGTTGAATCAAAAGGAACTTACTTTAACTTAAATATATGACTATGCATAGTTAAGTACAGTTGTAATCTAATTTTTAATTTTATATATTCTTTTTAAGAGAAAGAGATAGATAAATATTATTTGATGTGTGGCCTAGTAGGAAATTAGTCATCATTGGTGATTTATCACATTTGCAGTATTTTATTTGATACATCTTAGGGTTTCGATTGGGTTAAATTTTTATTGGTCTCCTATTTTAAAAGCCATGTTAGAAATGAAAAAGAAAAAAACTAAAAATACTACAAAATATTCACAATAAATGTGATTATGACTGTAATTAATGAATTTCAACAACTTAATTTATTTGTGTTTGAATTACTTTTTTATGTGATTAATGATATGTCAGTTCAATCTATAATAAAATTTGTGGTATTTTTAGCATCACTCTTAAAAAAAAAGTACCAATTATTTAAAAAATATTATATTTTTATAAAATTTTGGGCTTTTTACTAAGGGAGATGGGGCCTTTTTTTAGTAGGGAAAATTTTTATTTGTTGTGGGGCCTTAGGCCTAGGCCTAAGTTGCCTAGGCCTTGAGCCGGCATTGGTTATAATAACCTTGAGCGGCCATGTGTAACTCTTCCATCGCCATGTCAAGACCTTTGATGAGTACGTTGCTCTAGTTTTTTTGGGTTTTTTTACAGGGAGGTGAGGACTTGAGAGAGGAGGCAAATTTTTGTGTTGAATTTATAGTATACTACAGCCCATTTGGAACTGGAATTTCATAAAATTGAAATGCATTTTTTGAAAAAAATTTATGTCATAACTTGCAATGTTTTCTGCTATTGTTGCCAACTACAATTCAAACCGCCTTTTCATTAATGTTGCCGGCTTAGTTAGCTAGTAGTGTCCAAGTCCATTATTAGACTGAAGAGCTTTTCTTTCACGCACCGTGACTTAATTCCTCCCGTCATTTTACATGAGTAGGTCCTGTGGCTGTGGACCAATGTTGTCTGCTAGTGATAGATTTGAGCTATACGCAATGGAGTTAATTTGCAGCGTTGAGAGGATCCTGCTCCCTTCAAGAAAGTGAAAACTGTAAAACTATGACATGGTTTAATAGTGTGCAAACTACAAATCTAGTTGACTAACTGGGTTTTGGCATGCATTATGCATGTGGACTAACAGGTTACTATATCGAATTTTGAGCTCTTTTTTAGTAGTTTGATTTTTTTGATTTTTTTTTTCTTTTGATTTTGGTATTTGATTTGCAGTTAACAAGATATTGATGAAATTTTTGACTGGTTGTATAAACCAGTCATTAATTCTTAGAAGAATGACATTAAGTTGTGTTTAGATGACAACATTTTGATTTAGATTTGAAATCTGGTTGGGTTTGGATCAAATCCAATTCCTTCTTTTTTTAAATTACCTAAACAAAAAAAATTGAATTTGGGCTTCTCAAATTCAAATCCATAACATCTAAAAAGACCATTAGGATTAGGCAAAATATTATTGGTGCCTTATACGGTATACTTTCTCGTATAGTAAGTTAGTAACCTAACCTCCAAACGTAATTTCAAGGTTCTAAAGAGTGTTTTTTTTTTTTTTTATATGTAATTTTCTATTTTTTAGAATGTAATAAGTATTCAAAGCATTATAATTTTGTCCTTAATTTATAAAGAAAAAGCTATGTAATTTTCCCCCTCAAAAAAAAAAAAAAAAAAAAAAAAAAAAGCTATGTAATTTTCATTTTTGGTGAAATTTGATGTGGTTTTTGAGGGATTTTTTTGGGTTAAAGTTGATGTGGCCACTAGATAGTAGATAGATATTTCCAACCAAATGTAAAAAAAAATAAAATAAAATAAAATAAAATTAATAAAAAAAGAAAAAAAAAAAAAAAAACTACCCCATATCATATTAAAAAATAATAATAAAAACCCACTCAAAAAAAAAAAAAAAAAAAAAAAAAAAAAAAAAACCAATTGCAACTCCGTGGAAAAAAAAAATTCTCTTTCATTGGTTCCTTTCTTCTCTTTTCCCATCGATGTGGTCCCCCAAACTGCAAATCCACAATATTTACAAATATGCTTTGTAAGACCCTAGTTCAATTTATTTTTTTTTATTCACATCAGATTATTAAAATAAAGGCATAAGTAGATTCACTAAAAACACCCTATTAATCATAGACTCATAGTATATAGTATACATTAAACACAGCTAATTATTACTTCTGTATGGTTACTATTCTGGCATGATGGATGCTCAACTGTAGGAATCTTTTTATTTATTTATTTTTGTTCTTTATTCTTTGGAATTTTTGTCAATGTGATCGGTTAGGATGTCAGCATGAGACCATTGAGTTCAATTAAGATCCATGAAATTCGGTGTGGGCTTTGTTGGGTACTATGTATTGTTGAAGCCTTTTTTTATGAATGGTTAAGTGTCAACCATTAGAGGTAGGCTTTGTTAAACCTATGTTTGTTTTTGTGAACAAAACTCAAACTTCAACATTAGCCCAAAGAAGACCAAAAGCTATCGTGCACCTTTTCTGCTTACTAGGGGTGTGCAAAAAACCGACGAACCGAACAAACCGGCCGAAACCGACCGAATCGTTGTCAAATTTTCGATTCGGTTTCGGTTCGGATCAGTTTCGGTTTCATTTTCTAAAAACCGAAATTTTTGGTTTTGGTTTCGGTGCTGGATTTTTTCACCCGAAACCGAACCGAACCGACCGAATATATATATATATATATATATATTTATGTAATTCTATTGCATAGTTGATTAGTGGCTTAGTGGTACGTTGCTTTGTGAGCTGGCGCTGGATCCCAGGTTCGAGCCTTCGCAGGGGCGCTTGGTCTTTTTGCCTTTTAATTTTTTAAAACCCTAGAGGATGACATAAATACTGAAATACCCCTCCCCTATTTTATTCTCTTCCCTTTTCTTTTCTTCAGTTTAGCCGCCCCCTTCCCCAAATTTTTCTCTCAAATTTTTCTATCTTTTTCCTTCTTTGGAATCATTGGTGCGATTCGAAAATGCTCCTCCCCTATTTCATTCTCCCCTTTTCTTTTCTTCAGTTTAGCCGCCCCCTTCCCCAACTTTTTCTCTCAAATTTTTCTGTCTTTTTCCTTCCTTGGAGTCATCGGTGCGATTGTTTGACACACACACACACAGAGCAAAATGGAAGAAGAAGTTTTCTTCACTCAAATTCTTTAGTCTCTCTTACTCGTATATCTCTGATTCTCATATAATCGGTGAGTTTTTTTTACACTTTAGACTGTGTTTGTTTTGTTTCATTTATACTGTGATTTTTCTTTTCAAGTGAACGGTGATTTTGCTTTAGAGTGAATTGTGTGAAAAGTTTTGAGCTTGTGGTTTTTAATGATTCTGAGTGTGATTTTATATGCTTTGGTTTTTGCTTTATTGTTTGAAAGAGTGTGGTTTTGAAAATCTTAATAACCCTTTCTTTGAAAAACCGAAAACCGACCGAAACCGAAATACACCGAAACCGATGGATTTCCAGCCATTTCAATCAGTTTCGGTTGAGAATTTCACAAATCGAAATATTCAGTTTCGGTTGGCCATACCCATACAAACCGACCGAAACCGAACCGAGCACACCCCTACTGCTTACAAAAGAAGCTAGACCCAAAATTCGAGATGCAAGATACGTGAGGTAAATAAACCTTGATCTATGTCCATTGGTAAAGTAAGGATCAAAACAATATAAATCCAGCAGGAAGAAAAAAACCAAATAGTGAGTGTCTAGCAGTAGAATGAGAGATTATTGTACTTTCCAGCAATGTAAGGAACGGATTTGTAACCCAAGCCCACAAATCTGGACCAAAGGCCCAAAGAACCTTGCACAATAAATTTGTAGAGAGTGGGTGAAAGGGCTGGACTGGGCTTGATATAAACAATGACGGATGGGATCACATTGAACAGAAGAGGGACATAAAATAACACCAATGAAACTCTTTTTTCAGTGTCCGAGGAGGTGTTTTATTGAACGATCAACGATTACAAGGTTTGGGGCTACAATAAGATTATTCTTTCCTTATCTTTCTTTTTTCTCGCCTCCCTCTCTATCAGGCTCTCTTCTTCTTTATATAGTGCCCTTCCCTCCCATCTTCATCGTCCACTTGTTCTTCATCGGTGCATCTACTTGAGTGTATGTCACATCACAGGTATGCTTTAGCTATCTGGGAGTGACGGTAGCTGAAGGTGCACTGTTCAGAGGTCTTCTCCACATAAATGCGGCTAGAAAAGCTGTTGTAATGCATTAAATACGGTGGCAGCAGCCTTTATATTAGATATTTCTTCATTCTTATCGTTCTCATCTCTCGTTCTGAGCTTATCCTAATCTGATAGAGTCCTCGGACAACCACTGGTTTTTCTCGCACCCAAATGGCTCGGGGCCTCCTGTTGGGGTGATGCGTCATCCTCGGACAAGCAATACTCTCCTCGGACAGGAGATGCCTTCCTCGGATGGAGATGATCTTCCATGAAGATCCCATTCCTAGATAGGCCTCGCTCTTTTTCTCCCTCTATCTTCGGATGCAAGACAGCCGTTTCGTGGGCCTTTGGTCCATAATGTTGGGCCCGGATTCTTCTCCCCCACATCAGCCCCTCAAAATTTTATTTCTTTCCCCCGCAAGCGGGAAGGAAAAATAATTTTGACTAGATAGGCGGGACCAATAGAAAAGTAAAACAGAAAAAATAAACAAAAACTAAAGCCAAATGACATAAGTACCCTTGCTTATACGCGCGGGCTTATGGAGACGCGCGCTTCATCATTGCTGCTGTAGATCTTCCATTCCCAAGGCGTTACATCAATTACTCCAGGCGGCTCAGTCTACTGTATCCAACGGTGGATCGCGGATCAGACGGTTGGGGTTTGTCCTCGCTATTCGTGTGAAATGAATGATACCGCTCCGTTTGTCCCTACATATAAATATCCGCAGGCAGTTTATTCTTTTTACTTTACACATTCGTAATATTCAGAGCATTTTCGAAGTTCCCAGAGAGTTCCTGCCTTCCAAAGCACTTCATTCCTTCTCGGATTTCTGCTTCTTTTGCCCTCAGGATCCCTCTCTAAAGCACATTTCCAACTAGCGAGTTCGTCTTGTTTGTGATATAGTAAGTCTTATCATACCCTGAGTCCTTATTTTCTCTTCGGTCACATTTCTTTCATTATCCTCTCCATTCTCTTACAAAAATGGGTAAATACAAATACCTCGTAGATAGCCCGGAGTCAATAGAGGACTTCAAGAGAACCCACCACATCCCTCAGGGGGTAAATCTGAAGTATTGTCCCCCAGAGGGATTATTACTAGACCGAGCGGAGGGGGAGGTCATAATTCCTATGATCGCCTTTCTCGAGGGAGGAATGACCATTCCTATGGGTCCCGTGACCCGAAATTATCTTATCAACCATAGGCTTTCCCCCGAGCAGTGTGCACCCAACACCTTTAAGATATTAGGGGCTATCGACGTCGTAAACGAGCAGTTAGGCTTAGAGCTAACCTGGCACGACTTAGCATACATGTATGAATGTCGTAGCCAAAAGGGAGGGGGATATTATCTTAAATCTCGCTCCGATGTCGTGAGGCTGTTCTCATGCCTTCCCAAATCCAATAAGGGGATGAAAGACGACTACTTGGTTGTCTCGGGCGAATGGCACGACGGTCTGCATTGTCCGACCAGGCCAGGAGAGCCAGGTGTGCCTTCTCGGACTTAGGATTTCTAACCATAGCTTTAGGATTTTTTCCTTCTGCAACTACTTCTTGTTTTGTGTTCGCATCTGATCTCTAATTGGTTTGCCTCGTTTGTTTTACAGATAAAGCACATACCGCGCCTCGGCTGAGCCTTATCAACGTACAAGCCCTCAACTACCTACTGCGCTCGGAGATATACGTCAGCGAAGATAGGCAGTTGAGGTCCATTCCGCTGATACTCGGCTACACTCCAAAGCCAGGAGACATCCAACCAGCGGGGAACGCCATTATTCAGGGCGATTACCGACTGCGGCGCATAGACGTTGCACGGAAGGCTTTTCTTGCGCCCTACGATCTTCCCCCAGTTCCACACCCTAATCCCCAGGGTGTTCCGTTGCTCGTCCGACCAGTCCAACAAGTTCCTCCCGCTCAGTCGGCTGTGAGAGAACGAGTCGGCTCCTCGTCCACTTCCTTGGACGAGCAAATCGATAAATTTAGATTCGAAGGCGAGAGTGAAGGGGGGGTCCACGTCATTCCTTCGGATTCCGAAGAAGAAGCGGACAGGCAATCTTTTATTCGACCTGTGCTACTAACAACAATACCAGAAGACTCCTCGGAAGAAGAGATGTCCGACTTGAAGCTTCTTCTCAAGAGGAGGACGAATAAGGTGGGGATCAAAGAGACGGGGACTTCTCGTCCCCCTGTCACCGTGCCACCACCCCCTCCTGTTGTGCAGGTTTCTGATCCGGCTTTTAAGCCCCTTCCGGATCTAAAGAAGAAGAGGCCAATGGAACCCGAGGATAAAGAGAAGGGGCTGCCACCGAAGACGAAACAGCAAAAGGTGGCTAAAGACACTCGCCAAAAGAGAGGCTCTTCAGTGGAAAGCCGAGAGGAAACCAATCAGGCCGAGGTCCGCCGAGGACAACGGATATGGTCCCCTCGGCTAGAGCTTGACGGTGCTCCTTTCCCCTGGGAGACCTCAGTAAGAAACTATGACGGTGGTCGGGCAGCATTAATAGCTGAGGCGTTGGAGCAGCCTCTCCTCCTGCCCAAAGACATGGATTCATACAGGCGTTTCACCCAGTATGAACTCTTCATGTCTCTGAAAAGGGACTTGGCCATGGTATGTATATCCCTCTTGCTTCTACATTGTAGTGTTGGCCTTTATGTTTGTACACTAACGCTCTAACTTGATTCAGATCACTCAGCAAGTGTTCGTGGCCGAAGAGTGGGGCCGCAAGGCCAGTGTGCAGGCCCAGGCTGAGGCCCAAGCCAGAGCTGAAGTCGAGAGAGTTATGGACACTTTGAAAGAAGAAACATCAAAGCTCTCGGATCAACTCAAGGCAGTAGCCCAGGAAAGGGATAGCCTGGATGCTGGCCTGAAGACCGCCGAGTCCCAGGCCGAGTCTCAGCGCAAGCTGCTGAACGAAGTCCAGAAAAAGTTGGCCGAAGAAAGAGAGGCTAGCAAAAGGCTTCGTGTCGAGTTGCAAAAGGCCAAGGCAGCTGCCGAGGATGCTCAGAAAGACGCCCAGCTGGCTAAGGAGGCCGTGGAAACTGAAAAGAAGGCGTCCTATCAGCTGGCAGTGGAGGTGACAGAAAAAGACCTCACTGAGCAGTTTGCCTCGGTTGCCCGGGACTATTGCGATCTGACGTGGGGCAAGGCGTTAGATGCTGCTGGGGTTCCTCCGGACTCAGATCTTCGACGTCCAGAGAACATCTTCTACGGCGAAGACATCCGGCCGTACCCCATTGATGATGCTCCTTCTGCTCCTATTCCTGAGGCTCCTGAGCAAACTCTGGCAGAATCGAGCCCTCTGGTTATTCTTGAGCCTAACCAGGGTCTTCCACCGCCAAGTGGCCAGGTCTCGCCTGCTGAGCCCCCTCCTGAGAAGGGTGGATCCTTAGAAGGGGAACATCCACCCTCGGGTCCTTCTCAGGGAGTTCCATCGTAGACTTAGGATTTTTTTTTTTTTTTTTATTATTATTTTTTTTTTATTGAGAATATTGTAAACCAATCCTTATCAATGAAATGGTTTTTGTTCAAACCATGGTACTTGCAATTTAATATTACCCTTTTGTGTTGCAAATGGTTTTACTGGGCAATTACAGTTATGGTTTACTTTCCTTTGCAAATAACTTGTACAGTTAATGTTGTGTATGAAAGGTAGCATCACCCACTTGACCAAATAAAGAGTGTTAACTAATCCAAGATCATCTGGTCCGAGGACTACAAGCGTGATCAGATTTAAGTTTAAACACTTAGAGAGCGAATAAATAGTGTTAACTAACCCGAAATCATCTGGTCCGAGGACTACAGGCATGACCAGATTTAAGTTTAAACACTTAGAGAACAAATAAATAGTGTTAACTAACCCGAAATCATCTGGTCCGAGGACTACAGGCATGATCAGATTTAAGTTTAAACACTTAGAGAACAAATAAATAGTGTTAACTAACCCGAAATCATCTGGTCCGAGGACTACAGGCATGATCAGATTTAAGTTTAAACACTTAGAGAACAAATAAATAGTGTTAACTAACCCGAAATCATCTGGTCCGAGGACTACAGGCATGATCAGATTTAAGTTTAAACACTTAGAGAACAAATAAATAGTGTTAACTAACCCGAAATCATCTGGTCCGAGGACTACAGGCATGATCAGATTTAAGTTTAAACACTTAGAGAACAAATAAATAGTGTTAACTAACCCGAAATCATCTGGTCCGAGGACTACAGGCATGATCAGATTTAAGTTTAAACACTTAGAGAACAAATAAATAGTGTTATTATAGATAAACAGGAAAACACTTCGATTAATAATAGTACCTCTTGAGGTTATTTACATTCCAAGGACGGGGTATTACATGACTGTCCAAGTCTTCCAGAAAATATGCTCCAATACCTGCACATGACGTAATGCGATATGGGCCTTCCCAATTTGGTCCTAATTTTCCCCAAGCTGGGTTTCTTGTATTGCCGACAACTTTTCTGAGCACCAAGTCGCCGGGCTCTAAGGGTCTCGGTTTGACCCTGGCGTCATAGCCCTGTCTGAGTTTTTGTTGGTAGTGAGCAAGCCGAACCATAGCGTTCTCTCTCCGTTCTTCGATGAGGTCCAAACCAGCTTCCAAGAGCTTATTGTTGTAGTCCAAGCAGAAGGAACTGGTTTTCAGAGTTGGAAAGTTGGCTTCCAGAGGGATTACGGCTTCGGACCCATAAGTCATCGAGAAAGGAGTCTCTCCAGTAGACCGGCGAGGGGTAGTTCTGTAAGCCCAAAGCACATGTGGCAACTCTTCGACCCATCTTCCCTTTGCGTTGTCCAGCCTCTTTTTTAAGCCGCTAACTATAACCTTGTTGACTGCTTCAGCTTGGCCATTACCCTGAGGGTAGGAGGGAGTAGAATATCTGTTCGTGATCCCCAGTTCACTACAGTAATTCCGAAAAGAAATACTGTCGAACTGCAAACCATTATCCGAAATAAGGGTATTTGGAACTCCAAAGCGAGTTACTATGCTTTTCCATACGAATTTTTGTACATCCACATCTCGGATATTAGCAAGAGGTTCTGCCTCGACCCATTTCGTAAAATAATCGGTTCCGACCAGGAGGTACTTTCTGTTCCCTGCTGCTTTAGGGAATGGGCCCACGATGTCCAAGCCCCATTGGGCAAACGGCCACGAACTGGATAATGGGTTAAGTGTTCCTCCTGGCTGATGGATGTTCGGTGCGAATCTCTGACACTGATCACATTTCTTCGCGTAATTCCGAGCTTCTTCTTGCATGCTCGGCCACCAATATCCTTGGGTAAGAGCGCGATGTGCTAATGATCTGCCCCCAGTGTGACTTCCACAAATTCCTTCGTGCAACTCTTCTAGTAGTGCCTCAGTAGCTTCCGGATGGACACACAACAAATATGGCCCCGAATAAGAACGTTTATATAATTTTTGGTCTTCGGACAACCAGAACCTAGCGGCCCTCCTTCGGATCTTGTCAGCCTCCTTCCGCTCTTCCGGCAGAATATCACCTTTTAAAAATTCAATTAAGGAGTCCATCCAGCATGGATTTTTTCGAATCTGGTATACTCGAGTTGCGTCCCTTCCTGACCCAGAGGGTTCGTGAAGATCCTCCACGATGATAACTCTCGGCAGATCTTGGTCCGAGGAGGTGGCTAATGTGGCCAAAGAGTCGGCGTGTGCATTGCCACATCTGGGAACATGCATGAGACTGAAAGACATAAATTCCTCTTCTACTCGTTTGACTTTGCTCAAATAGCCTTGCATTCTTTCGTCTTTGGCTTCGAATTCTCCTTGAACCTGGCCCACAACCAATCTTGAGTCCGAGAACACCTTAACGGCTCTTCCTCCCATCCTTCAGACCATGACCATTCCCATCAATAGGGCTTCATACTCAGCCTCGTTATTTGTGGCGTTAAAATCTAGCCTTAGTGACTTCTTGATGATGATCCCTTCCGGGGACGTCATGACCAACCCAATTCCAAAGCCTTTCCGATTTGCAGCGCCATCTACGTACAGCTCCCAATGAGCAGGATCCTGCTGAGAAACCAAACCAACCAATTTTTCATCCATGCTCGGCCTTACCTCTATATCTTCCAAACTGGGCTCTGTGAATTCGGCCACCAGATCTGCCAGTATCTGGCCTTTAATTGATGTGCGAGGCATGTATTTGATATCGAAAGCCCCCAAAATGGTGCCCCATTTAGCTATCCTCCCCGTATAGTCTGCGCTTCGAAGTACTGTTTTGAGTGGAAGCTGGGTGAGCACCACAACAGTATGGGCTTGGAAGTAGTGAGGCAATTTCCGTGTTCCGAGTACCACGGCCAGGATGGCTTTTTCCAGTGGCAAATACTTGAGTTCTGCTTGGTGCAATGATTTGCTCACACAATAGACCGGCCTCTGTACTCCCTGATCCACTCTTATCAACACCAAACTTACCGCGTGCGGAACCACTGCGATGTATGCAAATAGAACCTCGTCGGGTTCAGGACTGGACATAATCGGTGGCCGAGATAAATAATCCTTGAGCTGTTGGAAGGCGGAGACACATTCTTCGTTCCATTCAAAACCCTTCCACTTGTTGATTAGGGAGAAGAAGGGCTTGCATTTGTCCGCAGACCTGGATATAAACCGGTTTAACGCGGCTGTCATTCCTGTTAGTTTCTGCACATCCTTCGGATTCCGAGGAGGCTGCAGATCCTGGATAGCCCTAATCTGATCAGGATTAACTTCGATTCCTCTGTGCGTAACCATGTAGCCCAAGAATTTTCCCGACCCAACTCCGAACGAGCACTTCGAAGCGTTCAAGCGCAACTTATGTTTTCTCAGGGTTTCAAAAACCGCATCAAGATCGCTCAAATGGTCAGTGACAAGTTTGCTTTTAACTACCATATCATCTATATAAATCTCGACGGTCTTGCCTAACTGTGATTCGAACATCTTGGTCATCATACGCTGATAAGTAGAACCTGCATTTTTCAGGCCGAAAGGCATTACCTTATAGTGGTAGTTACCAATGGGGGTAACAAAAGCAGTCTTTTCCTGGTCGTCTGAAGCGAGGGGAATCTGATGATATCCCTGAAAAGCGTCCAAGAAACTCATCCGAGGATGTCCAACAGTAGCATCCACTAGCTGGTCAATCTTCGGCATAGGGAAGGGGTCCTTAGGGCAGGCTTTATTTAGGTCCGTGAAGTCTACGCAAACCCGCCACTTTCCGCTTTTCTTCTTTACCACTACAGTGTTTGCTAGCCATTCGGGGTAGAAAATTTCTTTAATAACCCCGGCCTGCTTAAGCCTTCCTACCTCCTCTTTAACTGCTTCAACGTGCTCTCGGGACGGTCGCCGAAGAGGTTGTTTCTTTGGTATGATTAGAGGATTAACCTTCAAATGATGACAAATGAAATCTGGGTCTACCCCTGGTGCTTCATAAGTGCTCCATGCGAAAACATCAATATTTCTTTTGAGGAAAACAATCAGCTCTTCCTTTTCTAACTGGGGTATCAGTGCCCCGATTTGGAAATACCTTTCAGGATCGGATTCAACCATGACCCGTGTTAAGTCTTCACATTTTGCACCCTCATCCTGCCCCTCGGCAGGTGACATCCGCTCCTTTAACTGCTATAGGTCTTCGATTTCCCTTACTGAGGATCCATCTTCGGATCCGTGCCGTATTGCCGCTACTAGGCACTGCCTAGCCAAGGACTGATCTCCGCGGATTTCACAGACTCGCCCCTCGGAAGGATATTTGATTTTTTGATGTAGAGTGGAAGAGACCGCCCCGAGTGTATGCAACCAAGGCCGAGCGACAATTGCCGTATAGGGAGAATATACGTCTACCACCACGAAATCAACCTCGATAATCTCCGTGCCAGCTTGCACAGGCAGTCGGATCTGTCCTCTCGGAGTGACCATCCTCCCCTCGAAGCTGATTATAGAGAAACTATACGGAGCTAAGTCATTGGGTGCGAGATTTAATCCTCTGAAAAGATCAGGGTACATAATTTCTACCGCACTACCCTGGTCTACCATGACTCTTTTTACATCATACCCCCCAATCCTGAGGGTGACGACCAATGCGTCCTCATGGGGTTGAATAGTCCCAGCTTTATCCTCGTCCGAAAAGCATAACATGGGGGTTATAACACTCCCAGGGGTCCTCGGGTTTCCAGCAGCACCCTCTGCCGGCGAACGAGCCACAGACATAACCTTCAACGGACGGGACCCGGTCCTTCCCGGGGCTGCAAAAATGACGTTAATAATTCCTAGAGGGGGCTTTGTAGAGTCCCCCCTTTCGGAATCCGAGACCGGTTGTCCCCGCCCGCTAGAGCGATGCAAAAGGTGTCTCAACTTGCCCTCGGCGACCAGCTGGTCCAGATGATCCCACAGGCTTCTGCAATCCTCGGTCGCATGCCCATGATCCTGATGATACTGGCAGTAAACATTATGATTACGTCTCTCCGGATTCCCCATCATTTTGTTCGGCCACCTGAAGAATGGTTCGTTCTTTATTTTATCCAACACTTGATGAACAGGTTCTTTAAACACGGTGTTAACTGTTTGGGCATTTGTCGAACTCGAGTGCCCACCAAAATCCCTCCTCGGCTTATTGTTGTAGCGGTCCGACTTGAAGTCCCTCCTATCCTGGGGGGTGGCTTTGTCTTTACCCTTCTCCTGTTGCCTATCCTCTTCCACCCTCTTATACTTCTCGATGCGATCCATAAGCTGGCGCATGCTGTCAACGGGCTTGCCAGACAAGGACGTTCTCAAACCATGATCAGTGGGGAGACCTAACTTGAACGTCTCCAAAGCCATGGCATCAAAGTTGCCCTCCATTTCATTAAACATCTCCCAGTATCTGTCCGAGTACGCCTTCAGTGTCTCTCCCTCACGCATGCTCAAGGATAGAAGGGAGGATAGGGGCCTGGGTACCCTTCGGCAGGTGACAAATCGTGACCCGAAAGCTTGGGTAAGCTGTTGGTAGGAATCAATGGAATCAACCCGCAAGTTGTCAAACCATCTCATGGCTACAGGGCCCAGGCTCGAGGGGAATACCTTGCACATCAGTGCCTCATCCCTGGCATATACAGCCATCCTTTGATTAAAATGGCTGACGTGCTCCACAGGATCTGTCCTGCCATTATAGATAATAAAGGTTGGCTGATTGAAACGCCGAGGTAGCTCCACCCCTTCGATCCTTCGCGTAAAAGGTGACCTGGAAATTTGATTCAGGGCTTTACTCATGGCATCGTTACCTATTCCTCCATACGGTAGTTCTCGTGGTCGCTTCTCACGAGGGTGTTCGGCTTCATACGAAAAGGTTTCGCTGATTGGAGTCTGAGAGTTCTGCTGATACGTAATGTCTTGTTCATATTCCAGGTCATCGTCAGGTTGTGGTGCAGCACGTTTCCTCTTCTCCATCCGTAATTCCCTCCTCAACCTTTCAATCTCTATCTGCATGCTGTTTTTCTCCGCATGGGAAACATGACTCCCACCACGAGGATGGGATCGTTCAGTGTGTGTGGTATGTGCACTGCCCTCTCGATCCTGCCTACGCTCCAGGTTAAGAAAAGGATCAACGTGTTGAGAGGCCCCAGATTCTGCCGGTTGTTGCGCTTGATCAGCCATTACCGTTCACCGCTATTCTTCCCCAATCGTTTAAGCTCTTCCCACAGACGGCGCCAATTGTAAGGAACGGATTTGTAACCCAAGCCCACAAATCTGGACCAAAGGCCCAAAGAACCTTGCACAATAAATTTGTAGAGAGTGGGTGAAAGGGCTGGACTGGGCTTGATATAAACAATGACGGATGGGATCACATTGAACAGAAGAGGGACATAAAATAACACCAATGAAACTCTTTTTCAGTGTCCGAGGAGGTGTTTTATTGAACGATCAACGATTACAAGGTTTGGGGCTACAATAAGATTATTCTTTCCTTATCTTTCTTTTTTCTCGCCTCCCTCTCTATCAGGCTCTCTTCTTCTTTATATAGTGCCCTTCCCTCCCATCTTCATCGTCCACTTGTTCTTCATCGGTGCATCTACTTGAGTGTATGTCACATCACAGGTATGCTTTAGCTATCTGGGAGTGACGGTAGCTGAAGGTGCACTGTTCAGAGGTCTTCTCCACATAAATGCGGCTAGAAAAGCTGTTGTAATGCATTAAATACGGTGGCAGCAGCCTTTATATTAGATATTTCTTCATTCTTATCGTTCTCATCTCTCGTTCTGAGCTTATCCTAATCTGATAGAGTCCTCGGACAACCACTGGTTTTTCTCGCACCCAAATGGCTCGGGGCCTCCTGTTGGGGTGATGCGTCATCCTCGGACAAGCAATACTCTCCTCGGACAGGAGATGCCTTCCTCGGATGGAGATGATCTTCCATGAAGATCCCATTCCTAGATAGGCCTCGCTCTTTTTCTCCCTCTATCTTCGGATGCAAGACAGCCGTTTCGTGGGCCTTTGGTCCATAATGTTGGGCCCGGATTCTTCTCCCCCACAAGCAGTAATATGAAACACTATAATACACGTTTAGTGATAAATATAGATCTGAAACAAAACAATTTCCACTATTAGTAAAGCTCGATATACAACCTTGAAAGATTCATAAATGATGTATACTTAGCCATAACAAAAACAATGATTATTACTGCAGTAGTAAAAATGTAAACCAAGATAACTCTTTCAATAATATCATTGGATTAAAAGGGTTGACATAGAGATTGGAGTGTGGTGAATGAAAAGAACGTGTCTAGTTGTGCACAACAATGGATTGGTCGAATTCCCTTATTTTTCAACCAACTTAGAGGAAAATGATCACTTCGATGATAAGTATTTGTCTCCTTTGAGGATGGCGTTCAGTAAAGTATAGTGAATGAAGAAAATGTGAGGTATACAAGAAAATTTTTGGAGGTGTTTCTTAGTGTGGATGGTAATGGTAGTAAGTACTGAATTCCTTTGTTAGAATTAACAGTGAAGAAAGAAAATCTTAAGTGTCCATCTAGGAATAATTTATTTAACTTTTTATTGAAATTGTGCTAAAATATACTTATACTTTAAAAAGTGAGAAAAAAAAATGTAATTTTAAAAATCTGTACATAAAAACTAAAAAGCAAAAAATTGGCTTATAATCTATTCCTAAACACACACTAGTGTTTGTCATTTAGGCTTGTTTCTTGTTTTTTGATAAGTGACGAAAATTTTATTGAAAACTGAATAAACCCAAGTATTCTAGAAGTGTACTATGGGAACAGTACAATTAAAGACCTAAAAGACAATGATCCAACATCTCAAAAATAGAAAAACAAGAAAATGTTGGTAAATCTGAACTCCATTGAGGTAAATTATGGAAGAAGAAAGACTTAATTTCAAGAATAGAACGTTCACATCTCTCATAACTTGTAACCTTTTGTTCCCTCCATATACACCACATTATGCAATGTGGCATAAACCTCTACAAAGCTATATTGCGATGTCATCTAAACCTACCTTACCATGAATCAAACACCTTAATGGCCTTTTGCGGTATAACTCAATGAAGTCCAAACAAGCCAAACAACATTGTCCACAACTCATATGCAATAGGGCAATGAAGAAGGAGATGATCCATTGATTCTCCACACGCTTGCACACACAACACTAATCTATAATCATAATTCTCCTATTTCAGAGATTATCTATAAAAATAACCTTACACAAAGCAATAGATCATGAAAAGAATGCCACTTGGCTACTTAAGGCTTAAGAGAGGAGGGGGGGGGGGGGGGGCAGGGGAGTAAAACCCAATGGGCTTGTGCATATTTGGTCTTTGGCTAAAAATAAGGCCCCGTTTGGTACATCTACTCAAACATTAAGTTTTCAATTTTTAAACAATATTACATATATTTTCACATACTTTTTTACCTACACATATTTCCACACATGTTTTCCAATACACGTTTTCAGTTTTTAAGTGTATGTACCAAACACCCCCTAAAATGTTAGGGTTTAGCTACTTAATATTCAGGTTCCTGTGCCAAGGTTTTAAACCATTTAAAACCATATTTTATTCACAATATAAATAATATCTTAGTTCTTGTCCAATTGAATTTAGATGAATTGCCTATAGTTGGTCAAATTAGATTTCAAATCATGATCTTAAATTGACTTGACAACAACAAATAAATAAAACACCTCTACACACAGACACACACATACACATAATAAGAGAGAGATGTATACCTTTCAGAGAGAGAGAGAGAGAGAGAGAAAGGTGTAGTAGTTCAAAGAAGGTGAATATTGTTGAAGAGGTGGTGTTGGTTTGGTTAAGACTTTCAATGTTGAAGATTAAGCACACAGATCTAACAAAAAATCCAACAAGAAATTATGAAAAAAAGAAAAAGAAAAAGAACAAGAAATTAGAGAGAGAAACAAATCTATGTTTGGACAAGTAGGAATTTAGAGATGGAGAGAGATTTGTGTTTACCTTTGGCTCAAATCTCCAAAAATAAGTTAGATTAGAGAGATGTGAGATAGAGAGAGCTAAAATCAATACCAAGGCACCGTCTAAACAAGAGAAAGAGGAAAGCGAAGGAGAGATGCAAAACCTAGACCGAAATTAGGACTGAGACTAAGATTGAAGTTCATCTTCAAATGCAACCAACTTTAAGCAAATATTGAAGAAGAATTTGTGGCAATTTCAAATGAGGAAAGCAAACGAGGAAGAAAAAGAAAGAAGAGTTTATACAGGGAGTTAAGGCTAGTCTTAGTACTAGGTCAAAGAAGTGGGTCCCACTCGATTGCTAAAAATTACAAAAATGTCACTATAACTCATTTTCTATCACTCGAAAACAACAAAATATTGTTCTTAACTTTCACAACTCAAACTCAAATTTTGAGTTATAATTGAGGGAAATTGAGTTATAGAAACAAACCAATTAAGACGAATAGTGGTGGAGCTCACAAAATTTGGGAAATGAGTCATGAAAGTAGAATATTGGGTGATGAAAATAAAGAAACCAAACATAGCCTTCGTGCACTTTTCTTGGGGGTGTAAACTGCCATGAATTCTTAATTTATTCACTTTATTCATGTGTGGGGTGAAAATCCAAGGACCAAAAGATGATTGGGTCTAGATCAAGGTCCACTAGAATTAATTTGTAAAGATGGGTTTATAGGCCAACACTTAGATTCCTAAATGGTAGGTTATGCTCACAGATAAAGCAAAAACAAAAAAAAATTGGGTTTAAACAAGCTAATTAAGAATAAAATGTTAAGTTTATCTTTCCTCGGAATGGCCAAAGAGCCTTTTACACTTGATAAGTTACAAGGATAAGTGTTTTCTTAAGATTCGATCCATAGTCATTAGGGATCTCTTCTCTTTTATAGTGCTCCTATTTCGTTCTTGGCCCTCCACATGGAGGGTTGTCGATCTCCCTCTAAAATACTTGTCCCATCCTTCCTTTTGAGCCTATGTGAGTAGGTTACAAGCTGTGTTGGCACTGTTCAAGTGTCATTCAACCATTAATGCGGTTGACATGGTTGGTGCAGTGCATTTAATGTGGAGGTGATGAATTTTTTTTGGGAAGTTTCCTTTCATTCTTATCCACATTGGCCATTGTTGTCTTCCTCGGATTGTATGCCCCAGCCTTATGTAGTTTTCGTTTTGCTTTCTTCGTGCTGTCCTCATCTAAGCACCTTCCTCAAACCAACTGACTCTTCGATAAAAGCCCCTTTCTCAGTCCAGTTGAGCCTACGTAAGTCAAATAGGTTGATAATTGGGCCTTCGCACTCCTTGGATTGAACCCAATTGTGCCAATCCTATTGGCCTCCCACAATTCATATAATTAAATAGATGATAAATTAAATTTTTTATGATGTTGCGATGATTGATCGAATCTTGTTCTAATCACAAAACCAATAATCTTTTTATTTTTTTATTTTTTTATTTTGTATGTTTTGGAAATGATTTGTAATCTCTTATGACCACACAAAAATCAATTAATTTAGTGATATGTAAATTTTCACAAACATTGAGATAACTTGTTGTGATATATATATATATATATACACACATTAAAGTTTCACACGTGAAAATTAAGTTATTATAATCATGAGTTTTTATTTCAATAAGTTGTGAAAATATAATATTATTCCAATTATAATTTTTCACATATCTAAGGCATGTTTGGTATCTTGTAATAAATCTTGTAAATTGCAATAGTGTTCAAATCCTTCCATCCTAAATAGCAAATTATTAATAATTAAAATATTAAAAAAAGAAAAAAAACTTGACACAAAAAACGTGTCTGATATTCTAAACTATAGTATGAAAATATGAGATACCTTACCATTTGACAATGGACAAGTCAAAGGCATCGTCAAAACTAGATTTGTTTGCAAATAAAGGATAATGTTGAAACTTGAAAACACGAAACGATAAGGTACATACCCGTACGGCGCTTTGTGTGAAATTTCTTGTTCTCTAAGTCTACGCACAGTCCTCTAGAATCTAGAATCATCCAATCAAATTCGAACCCCACCATATGACCTACCAGCATTCTCAAGAATCTCAACCTGGCATTTAGCAACTACAAAACACAAGTTAAAAAAAAAATAATAATAATAATAATCACTATATATATATATATATATATTGGTGATAATTATATATGAGTATTATAAAAATAAAAATAAAAATAAAAACAAAAACTTATACGTGATGTGTACAATCATTTTGAATTAACCCAATTGTTTCACTCTTTTATGAGAAAGAAAGAAAAAAAAGTTCTACCTAATTTCTTTTAGGGGAGAGTGAGAAGAGTAAATTTCATCTTAGGATAAAACTTGAAAAAAAAAAAAAAAACCCTAAACTTTCCTCTCAAACAAGAATTACATATATATATATATATATATATATTTTTGTAAGTGTCTTTAAGCTGAACTTGTGGGTTAAGCTTAAGAGACAGGAAAAAGAAAAGACAAAAAGATACCATCACAACTTACAAGACAAGGAAAGGAAAGGAAAGTATATTATATATACATTCATCTTTAAATTTTATTGTGCCAACTTCGGTTTAACAGGTTGCTATGGTTTCTCAAAAGAAAAAAAAAAAAAAAAAAAAAAGAGGTTGCTGTGAAGTGTAAGAAAAAAAAAATACATAATTTTGATTTTATTAGTTTCATAAATTAAAAAAACTTAAAAAATTAATAAAAATATATTCCTTGAAAAAAATATAAAATCAAAAATTTTTTTTTTTTACCAAATTGAGGAAGACCATGACCAAGACCTCTCCTAGTAAACAAATATTTAAAAAAAAATGCTTGACTCAAGAAAAATAAATCAACAATAAAAACCCATATAGTCTTAAATGAAGAGGAAAACAAGTTATTTAATTTGCTTAAAATCCACATCTTATCTTAGCTTTTAGTAAATTGATAAATAACCTATCTTTTCTTAAAAATAAGCTATTTAAAAAAAAAAAAAAGTAACAAAAAATTTGAGAGGCTAAGAAGTGTTTGGTAATTATGTTTAAATAACAGTTTTCAGTATTTAAACTCTTTTAATTGTTACATTTTATTTTTTTATTTTAAGTATGAAATGAGAATTGTTTTAACAAATTAAAAGAAAAAACTATCTACCTTATAATTCTACTGGTTTATTTATATTATAAAAAAAGAATTATACTACTATATTTAATTCTTTAAATACTTCCTTAAAAAAAATTAAATACTAATTAAGTTTTTTTTTCTTCAGAAAAAAAAAATACTGTAATAAAGTTTTTTTTTTGAGAAAAATAAATACTAAATAAGTTAAGGTACAAAAACTTTACCATATTGCCTCCAATAATTTAATAATGTATTAAATCCTTTTAAGGCAAAATTTCACGTTTCTTCCTTGCCTTGACTGGAAACTCCAAAGGTCTCTTCCCATCCCATATAAAGAGAGAAAGAGAAAGAAAAAGAGAGAAAGATAAAAACTTGTAGAGAAAAAAGAGGAAATGAGAGGGGGAAATGGTGTATTGTCACCGGCCAAACAAGCGGAGTTACTCAAGAAAGACGGCAACTCATACTTCAAGAAAGATCGTATTGGAGCCGCCATTGATGCTTATACAGAGGTACTATTTGAATTTTCTCAAATGGGTTTGCCTTAAATTTCAAAATTTTTTGTTGGGTTCTTGTGGTTTTGTGTGTTTGTTCCAAAAAAATTGATTGTGGGTTTGGATTTGATTTTTGAAGGCAATTACGCTATGCCCAAATGTTCCTGTGTATTTGACGAATCGTGCTTTGTGTCATCGCAAGCGGAAGTATGTACGGGCACTAACCCTTTTTAAGTTTCATTTCGCTTTCCAATTATTCTTTTTTGTTGTTTTGGGGTTGAATTCAATGACCCTTTTTAGCTTTCACCTAGTTATGGCATTTGTTTTTGTAGAGATTGGCTAAAAGTCGAGGAAGATTGCCGGAAAGCTATTCTGCTTGACAACTCTTGTGTTAAGGTATGCCATTGTTTTCATTCTTATTTCTACGGTTTCTCAGAAATTTTGCAACTTTCCCAGTTTTTTTTTCTCTCTTTTAAGATGTCAATACAACAACAAGTCTTATGTATTATTTATCTTCTTGTTTAATAATTTGTAGGTCATAGTTTTGAATTAAGAGTCCTTTTCTGGAATTTCTATAGAGGCTCAATCTAATAAGAATTGCAATAGGTGTTAATAATTATAGAAGCCTGAGTTTTGAGTAAATGCCTTGATGTGTTCAAAATTTTGGATTGAGCTTTCTCGGTTTCTAATAGCTCCATTTGGGTGCTTGATTTGTTGGGTGGTTTGAACCATTTTACGGAACACGCTTAGAGTTTGTGTTCTCTGAGGTTTGAATTGGGTTCTTGGGAGCTTGATTGCTGTGGTTAGGTGTTTAAAGGACTTCCAAGTTCCGCTAGGGCTTTTGCTCCTAACATTTCTCCCTCTTTAAAGGACCTGTCCTCTTGGTTAGGCCTTATTGTTGCTTAGTGTGGGTTGATTTTTCACCTTTAACTATCAATAGTCTATCCTCAAGGTCACCTTACAATTAATCAATTTGTTAATGACATTTTGATCACCTTGTTACTACACTTGTTTTTGGCAAGGGGTCTTGAGTTCAAGATTATCTGACCCACATTGATTGACCACCCATCAATGTATCCCAAGAAAACTCCAAACTTGTCTTAGACTCTTGAATCTTCTGTTGTTCAATGATCTCTGCATCTTCGAGAACTTGTTCAACTCTTGAATTGTTGGAGTTGTTAGCTCTTACATCTTCGATGGTTCTTGGACCTTTGGCATTTGATTTATTGGCTCTTGAATATTTTATTCTTGAATGGGTTGGACAAGAGCTTTGAGTCATATAGTCCACCACCATGGGAGCCTTCATCATTGCATCATGGATTTTTGATCAAAACCTATATTGTAGGGTGTTTTTGAACTCCACCCAATTTGTGAATATGCCTGATTCCTCCACTTTTTGGAACTGCACCAAAGATTCCTCCTCCATGTGGAGTGAGGACATTAAAATCCTTTGGTGCACCAGTGTGTTGTTTAGTAGTCAAAGAATTGGTTGGCTTTGTAAATCCAACACCACGGATCTCTGCCTTTGAATCTTGGGAATTCCATTGTGGTGGACCTTGGTATATAGAGATTATGAGCACACCATTGTCTTTGGCCTTTTGGTCTTGAATGAAGATGGCCACGTACTCTTTAATCTTGTTATGGTTGTTCTTGATCACTTCTATGGATCATTTATGAGTTGCTCCACTGAACAGTCATCTTGGGTTGATGGCTTTGATACCAATTGTGAGGAAAACATTTAGGGTTTTGTGTTTCTTGAGATGTGAATTCAGTTCTTAAGGGCTTAATTGTTGCAGTTAGATGTTTGAGGTACTTCTAGGTTTGGCTAGGGCTTTTGCTCATAACAACCATACGTTTGCTTTTGTGGCTTGATTTATAAGCTCAACGTCAATTAGTTTTGAAACTATTGTTCTAGTTCAATATAAAATTTTCATCATATATTTATTTTACTATTCCATCGCATAATTTTTTTTTTAATTATTATTTATTATAAATTGGAACTTCACATAAATTTCAGGGACCAAAATATGTGTGCCAATATTTACTAGCTCAGAACAGATGTAGGAAATCTGTTTATGCGTGCTTTTTGTGAGTTTAGGGTTGGGCAAATTTGTGGCTCTTAATGTTTAGAGTTTGTAGAAAGGGTATTACTCAAAATTGACTAGAGTTTGATATGATGGGATTACATTTGTCTATGCATTCTTGTTGGGTTTTAGGCTATGAAGCATGGACATAGCCACAGACACAACATGACATGAGATATGGTGACGTGACAATTCTTGAAAAGTTAGGACACGACATGGCATGGCAGAGATATCACAATTAATTAATTAATTTTCTAGACATTTATTTATATGCATATTGAATATTTATTTATCATTTTTCAAAATAAATTACAACTATCAAAATCTTAAAAAAATATTTAAAAATAAAGGATTCTTTTTTCAATAAAAAATATATCTTTCTCCCAACATAATGAGTAAATGCTTGCAAAAGTGTCCTTGGGGTGTCAAACACAGACACGCTGGGGTTTCTTTGTGCCTTACGCTCTGTTTGTTTCAACATTAAAGTTTTTTGGAAAATGAGTCATTATTCAATTTTTTTTTCTAGAAAACTATCTCATTTTCATGTGTTTGGTAGCAACCTTGAAAGTGAGTTGGAAAGCTTTTCCTGGTGCTTGGTATGCACTATATGTAAATGTTGATTTAAATGCATATTAGTTACAAAATTCATTCCTCTCATTCCACTATGCCTAAAAAACTATAGAGCATTCTAATCAGCTAATCCTGCAAAAATCCAAATACATAAGAAAAAACTTCCTTGGAATTGCATTTCCTATTAGTTCTCATTTCTCAACAATTGGATACCTGTAAACATTGATTAATTGGGGGCAGCCTATGCCTTTTGTTATTTAATATTTTTTTTTTGTGTAATGATTTTGTAGTTTTCTCCCGCTAAGTATTCCTGATCCATAACAGTAGCTATCATGATGCCAATCTCTAAAGCTACAACATGAGAAGTATTGTCAAGTTAGATTCAAATAACAATTTACAGAATCATAACTGTAGAAAAATGGTCAAACATCCCATTTGACGAAGTCAGCATAAGTTAAAAGTGTAAACCAAAATGATGTTCTAAATGCATATTATATGCAGTACTCATCACTGAAAGTGAGTCACAGAGGGAGAGAAATGGAAGAGAGATACAAGAGAGGGCTTACAGTGAGACTGAGTGTAAGATATGTTTCTGTTTAGCTTTTTTTTCCAAAAAATCTTAGCAGGAAAAAATCTCTAAAAAATAAATTATATTTTTAATATGGTCTTTCTTTGACCAAAGATAGTTTTCCTTTGACTCAATATATAAAATCTTTTTGAATACTACCAAACACAAAAAATGTGGAAAACTATTTTTACAAAAGGCTTTCCATCGAAACAAACTAATTGTTAGTTTGCAACTGCTAGATATGGTGAAGTCCTGTGATTGCTTTTCTAACCAGTGGCTTCTATTCTTCTTGTGCTCTTTTGACTTTGAGGGATAATTCAAATGTATAGATGGGGTTTCTTTCTTGTCTTGTGCGTGGTGTGCATGCTTCCATGTGTGGGGGTGGAGAGAGAGAGAGAGAGATTCTTTGTATCTGATCTCAGCCTTCCTTCTCCACCCCCCCCCCCCCCCTCTTGTAATGAATGATAGGGTCATATGCATGTGTTTGTGTGTGTGAGATGATATGATACTATTATGCCATGGAGGAGGGATATTGTGGCTTTTGCATTCATGCAAACACGTCTTTGAAGTTTCCTTGCCCCTTTTGTCAAGGATGATAGGATCATGTGAAAGTTTCTCTTGGCATGTGTAATAGTGATAAAATCATGCTTTAGAGAAGGTTGCTTGTGGCTGTTATTCGTGTGTGTGCGTGTGTATTTGAGACTTCTCCCCACCCCCACCCATTCCTTAGAAACATGGATATGGGCCCATATGATACAGAAATGAAGACATACAATTCTTGAAACGCTGGACATGATACAGTGGGGGACATGGCTATAATAATTTATTATATAATTTTAGGAATATTTTATTTATTTTATATAGTAGTCAGATTTTCTAAAAATTGAACGAAATATTATAATTTAAAAAAAAAAAAAAATCAGCTAAGTGATCTGCTTAATAATAACGTTGAAAAAGAGAAGTGAAAAACATATATATCATGCTTAACAATGACTTTGAAAAAAATTACAATAAAAAGTTAGAAACTAAGTAAATTACTCTAACCTCCCTTTTCATGAAATGATACTCCTTCAAACGATTCAAGAAATGAAACTTCCACTCTTGAGGTTTTTATAATTGCAATGGATAAATCCATGCTCTTTCACACCTTAACTTCCTTAATGGAATATTCCATTAAAAAAAAAATTATTCCTACAAACCTCAAGGGGAGAGTTTTATTTGTCCACTAACCTCAAGGGGCAAGTGTCATTTTTTCTATATGGCTTGGATAGGAATATTTTTTTAATTGGAATATTCCATTAAGAAAGTAACTGTTTGAGAGGGCTTGAACATATTTGTTGCATTTATTCTAACTTCAAGGGGCAGAGTGTCATTTCTTGAAACACTAGGGAGGGGAGGTGTGTTATCTTGTGAATCCTCAAGGGAGGTTGGTGTAATTTTCCCTAAAAGCTAATATATTGGGTGAGTGAGTCCACAACTCATAAAGAAAATAAAACTTGAAAAGTAAAAAAAAAAAAAAAAAAAAAAAAAATGCAAAGAAGACAAACAATAATCAGAGAAGTGAGAGTTCAAGAATATATCTATACTGGGCAAGAGAAAGAAAGTGTTGATGAACTGCAATCGGTGCTGACTTGATTGGGTGATGGTTGATTTGAGTGGCCATGGAGACAGAGTAAGAGGGTTAATTGTTGACTGTGTTTGAGATTAATTTTTCCTCTTGTTGTGTTTGAAATAATTTTGTTCCCCTGGACCCAGTATTGATACACATGCAACCATATCTCAAAGGTGTTCATGTTCAACACAAACACAGTGACATGAACAAGCCTAAATGGGGCTTTTTCCATGCCCATGCTTCTTAACTGCCTTCTTATAAAGAATGATATGATCATTCTTGGATGTGGAGGAGGATTGCTATGGCTTTTGCATGTGTGCGTGTGTGTAATCGTTGCATTCTTTCTGTTGTTGAGGATGATAGGATTACAAAGTAGGGTTCACGGCTTTTAAGTGAGTGTGTATCTATGTTTGTATGTGTCTCCATGCATGAATGTGTAACTTGAAGATCATGCTGTGGAGGATGGCTGTCATGGCTCTTACATGTGCATGAGCATGTAGGTAATTTTTGAGTTTTGTTTCCCTTTTATGAAGAAGAAAGGATCAAGTTGCAGAGGAGGGCTGTCATGGATTTTATGTGTGTTTATGCATGTGTGTGCCTGTGTTACGGAGTTTTGTTTCCCTTTTATGATCATAAGATCATAATGTGGAGGAGATCTGTCAGGGACTTTACATATTAGGTCAGTTATGGGATCACGTTATGAGCCTCTTTAGTTTCTTGTGTGTCTGAGTTTGTATACACTGACTTTGACAATGCTACCTCAGATTGGTTTGCTTCTTTTTGGGAGTTGACTTGCCAACAGTTTGTATAATCATTTTTGGATGTAACTTAGTGGTGTGATGAGATTGTAACCATTTTACTACATAGTACCTACGCTGATTGGCAGGTCCTTTTATTAATGGTATTGCTATATGTTTGCTTAGCTTATTATTATCATTAACGAGATGATTTGCTGTTGGGGTCTAATTATTTTCTTGTTTTAAGTGAAATTTTCTCCATTAGATCATTATGATCTCAGAGATAGCTTTGAAAATTTTGCAATATAACAGGCTCACTATTTGTTGGGACTTGCATTGCTACAGAGGCAAGAATATGTTAAAGGAGTCAAAGAACTTCAGAAGGTACTAAGCGTTTTCTGATCTGGATTGTTCTTGAAAAATTGTTTTCTCCATTGCTGCTGATGTTTTCTTTGTCTAGTTAAGCCCATTTAAGTTTTTGGATTAATTCTTATTCAACGTTATTACATGTGGTTCAACTATGAACTCATGGGACAGGTACAGTATCCCAATCATAAATTCAATTTGCATTACTGTCACTGTTGAAGTCTTTTGCATTTGATTGCAAGTGATATTTATGTTATGTTATGTTATGTTATTTATTTTTTTCCTTAAACATTGTATTTATGTCTCTGTACGTCATTGTCACTATTTTCTTTTGAGATGTTGATGTAGGATTTTTAGAAATGCTGCCCTAAATTAGGATTCTCGATGAGATCTTGAAGGATTCGTTCTTGAATAGGTTTGATGATTAAGGGTTTAGGTAGGCTTAGGAAATAAAAAGATTGGATCTTGAATCAGTAGATAACTGTTTGTGTTGACACAGTAGATAGAACGAGAAACAACAAAAAAAAAAATCCTAGGCAATCACACCTGCTAAGCTTATAATAAGGTGCTGAAATTTTATTAAATTCAATCTCTATATCTTCATTTTGGATTACATAAAGGCTTTTATATGGGCTATTGGTCGATCATTTTCTAGAAAGACTAGTACTACAAAAATAATAACAAATCATTTTATATAGGCTTTTATAATACCTTTCCCAAGAAAGACTAGGATTATTAATAGCAAATAAAAGTACTTAATAACTTCTAAACCAATTAGAAAAAGGACTCAAACATAAAATAAGATCTATGGGCCTTTGCAGTAGCCTATTACAGCCATTCTAGTAAATCTAGAGATTAACAAACCAACCTTGCTTGTAGTAAAACCTAATTGAAACTGAACCATCAACTTTCAAAATTCTAACCTATACTAAATGAAACTTTATACTAAGGCTCAATAATAACTAAAGTAGCCCTGAGAAGGTGCCAAAAAGGCGTCCCATCGAAACTAGATCGCAATTCTTGACTCTTTTGGTATTTAATCTTATTTTTATTTTAACTCTTTGTTGGCTGCATCACTTGTTAAGTAGTAGAAGACATTTCTTTTGAGTGTTCATTTTGGCATGCTTGACTTTGATGCAGTTGTTCTAGTGGGAATGACTGAATGTCAATTAGAAGAAATAATGTATGGTAATTGAACTCCAAAGTTTTGGAGAATTTTACATGTATGGTGGACTATAGAGGGTAATTGTCTCATTGATTGATTGACAAATTTTCCACCATATTTTAGGCAAATTTTTAATGTTATAATAGAATGGACATCTCATACATAAGTACTGTATATTTAAGTAGCACTCATGATTTAACTTAAAATCATGTCTGTATAGGTGGGATTCTTTTCCAGACTATTTCCAAACACATAATAGGATGGCTATCCTTGTTAATTTCCCCTCGCCAGAATGTCTTTACTGGGCCACTACTCTATGCTTTTCACAATTTGTTTAGGACTTGTATATACTTATCAATACCCTATATCTGGCTTATTGATAAGCATGCTTTAATTTATTTTTTCTTAAGGAAGATGTTGTACATTTTCCTCCCTCAATAATGGGATTTGAGGTAAGGTCGTGGCTTCAAGACTCGCTATGTGTGTTGCATATGTAGATTTTAAGCCTGGAAGTTGCCTGGTTTCTGTTTCAAGGTATTATTTAGTAGTCTGATTATTATCTTTATTGAGAAGATAATAATAAAGTTGCATATGTACCTTTTATTTTTTCTCTTTTATAATATTTCTCTGATTACCTATCAAAAAGAAGATTATTATCTTTATTGTTTTGTCCAATGGACCTCGGACCAAATGGATCTCCTTTCACCTAAAAAAAGGTGGAAGGTGAGGACACAAGTTCAATCCTGACTAAATGATTTATCTATGAAAAAATTACTTCATTGTTAACCTTCTACTATGTTGAATTTTACACTAAAAACTTTGTAATTTGGATTAAATAGGCATTATATTTTAACGTGTTACTTTTATTGATGAATTTCAGATTAGCTCTAGTTATGAATATTTGCTCTTTTTATTTGCTGTGAAATTGAGAGCAGGCCTGGAATTTTCAGTTGTTTTGTTTCGAAGTGTTATGACATGCAAACAAACACCTAAAAATGGGAAAACATTTTACGGAAAATATTTTATTTCAAAACTAACGGAGTGTAATATAAATTGGAAAAATTGCAACAAGTGTGATGCATGTTGACTTATGTTATGGTGCTTGACTTGTAATAGCTTATGCTTTCTTAGGTGGCATCTAGTGGCTGATAGGAGAGCTCCTAATGTTAGCTGGAAATATGGATAGTCAAGAAGTAATGATTTCATGGTTAAAATGGTTTTCTTGTGGGTTTTAGTTAGCACAACTGGTAAAGGCTCATGTCCTTGAATAAGGGACCAGGATTTAAATCCTGCTTATTCCAAAATCCAATTAGTATCTTGACTTGATGATATAGAGCAATCATCATGAAATGGATGCCATAGGTTCAGATCCAATTATCTATTAAAAGAAGGATAAAATTTCTTTTTTGGTGATCTCTTAGGGGGCCTTCATGATTTTGAAGCTCCAAATGATAAAAGGAAGGTTGACTGGAGGGAATTTAGGAATGAAGATCAGTTGGGTTTGTTGCTTGTGGGACAGGTCACAGGTGTCTTGCCTGGACTCATTTGATTATTATGCTGTTTTATGGTTTGTGGGAAATATTTGACGACCTTACCTGGATATGAGATTTCAAAAGTTTAAATAGACACTTAGTGCTAGTCCAGTAATTTACAGAGTTTGTGGGCATATCCTTGTTCCCCTTTATTGCAAAGAAGTTTTTTATAATATGTCTACTGTTACTTTACTGCTCTTTGGAGTTAAAATGTACAAGATATTTTCGTAAGCATACTACTTTATTGAGATCTGATCAATTTTCTTGTATAGGCTTTGGATCTGGGAAGGGGTGCTAACCCAAAGAGCTACATGGTGGAGGAAATCTGGCAGGAACTCGCAAAAGCAAAATACTTGGAGTGGGAGAATGCATCGACCAGCCGTTCTTGGGAACTGCAAAGCTTGAAGTATGTTTTCCCAGTGAGTTTCATATATGATGTTGGAAGGGGTCACCCTTTTATGAGTAGTTTCTGCATGTTTGTTTGCCATTGGCTCTTTTCCAGCCTTTTTCATATGGTTTCTGTTTATGTCTCAGAGAAGCTTGTGAGACTGCTCTTAAAGAAAAACATATACGTGACATTTCTCAAATGGAAGGGTTCCTGGATGAATCTGACAAATCTCTTACTTCCCACTTGGAACAATTAGAGACTCTAAGAAGAGTGTTTAGAGAAGCTGCAGAGGCTGACATTCCATCAGAGGTGAGTACTGGGGTACCTCTTTTTAATGGAGTAATCTTTGAGTCTTTTTTGATGAATTGCTACCTTATTTTGTTGTGGACTGTATTTGTCAGGTGCCAGACTACCTCTGTTGTAAAATCACGCTTGATATTTTCCGTGATCCTGTCATCACTCCAAGTGGGGTAACATATGAGAGAGCAATGATTCTTGACCATCTTGAGAAGGTGATGTTGCTTTTAGATATAGCATGTTTAAGTTTTGAGTTCTTAAATTTCCTTTCATTGCATTGATATCTGATTTATCTAAAATCTAGGTGGGTAAGTTTGATCCAGTCACTCGTGAACCACTTGACCAGTTCCAGCTGATACCAAACTTGGCTATAAAGGAAGCAGTGCAAGCATTTCTAGATGAACATGGTTGGGCCTACAAGACAGACTGAAAGTTTGTGCTCATCATGTAGACTATAAAGTGGTCTCACTGCAGTATTCTTTTTGTATGGTTGCGCCTCTTATTTTACGTTTTGTGTGCAACATCAATCATGTCTACTATATCTCCTTGCATAATCTTAAATGTATCATGCCATGCTTCAGTCATATATGAGATGTTCCTCTTCTTTTGAATTGTACAGACTGTTATAAGTATGACAACCTGTTCACTAGCATGTACAGATTGTGTACTGAAGCTCACTAAAATTGCTCTTAAAAGGGTTGGTATTTTTTGGATAAATAGAAAATAGGAAAAACATTAGTGATTTAGACTTTAATTGCTTTAGTAGTTAGTAGATTTTAGTTATTTTCTAGTCTTACATTTGTTATGGCTTTGATCACTTTTTGTTATACGTATTTCTTCCTCCCACAAGAATGAGTGGAGGGTGAGTTCTAGGTTTAAAATCTACTTGATGTTTTTAGTTTTTAATAATTGAAAAAAGTAGTGTACCTGACAAAAATAGAATATGTTCAAGCAAAACAACTAAAAGAATGTGGTTGCACCAAAAAAAAAAAAAAAAACTAAAAGAATGATGCTTGAGCATCAGTTGAAAAGTTGTGACTTATGATCATTCTTGTTAGTGTCAAATGGAAATTACTTATCTGATGGTTAGTGGTAATTTGAAAATTACCTCACTTTCAAAGTGAAATCGTCAATTGCTTTCTCTCTTATTGATGGATTCATGTCACAAGTACGTACAGAATAAAACAAGATATATAGTTTTCAAAATGGGCGAGAATAAAGCAGGTTATGCTTTTAAATTTAAGTTAGAAGAGTCATTTATTGTCTTCTTATGATACTTTAAGGTCGTGTTTTTCAAAAAATGCTTGCCGTACTTAACCATTTATCTTCTTATGATTCTTTAGTTGCCTTCACCACCTCCATTTGTTGATCACGGTGATTTGCTCGCTTATCATCCATTGGTGACAACCAGACTTTGGCCATCAATTGTGAGCTGTCGCTGGCCACCACCTGCCTGCTTTCATCATAATCATCTTCGACCAACTACCATTGTTTTGTTGCCACCACTACTCTCCTCCCCCGAACTATTATTATTGTTGAGAAAATAATTTTAAGAGTTTGGAAAATAATTCATTTTCCACTGAAAAATATTTTCTTCGTTGAAATAAATGGGGTTTAAGTTAATGTTGAGGGCTAACTAATGGCTAAGTTTTGTGTTGCAAATGATATGTGTGAAACATGGAAAACTCATCAATAAGAAGTAAGAACAGAAGAAAACCAGGAGACCCAGTAAACAAAATATAACTATATAAGCGGGCCCATAAACCGGCACTCAAACCACAGTGTCTAACGCATGAAATAGGCTACATAAACACTACTCTACACAAATACAAAGCACGTCGTCTACAAGATTGAAGGTATTGTTACCAACGTATACATGGAGGACTTTAGATGCCAAAAGAGTTTGGGCAAAAACGTCGCAACACATATTAATTCTAGATGACGAAGATTTTCCCCCAAGAAGTGCGAGGACTTTCTTCCAGTTTCCAGATGTGGTGTAATAAGTAATGACCAATTGAGCATCATTCCACCAAAAACAAACAAGCTAGGAAAAAATTTGATTTAAAAAAAAAAATATAATTCCTTGTTACACGTGGTAGGGGGATTTTATGTATAATTTATATACGCCATAAAACCGAAGTCTATTGAACAGTAGTTAACTTTTTGTATCCTTCACAAATTTACACATCATTATTAATTTATTAAATTATTTAATTTTTAAACTTAGTGTTTTTTTAAGAAACACGTTTAGGGTCATTAGGTTTTTTAGAGAAACACGTTTATAGTGATTGTGTTCTCTTAGAAGCCTAAAACCCTATTCAACGCACCTCACCCAAAAACCCTCCACATCACTAATTTTTTTATTAAAAAAAATTAAAAATAAGTCATATTGGCCATTAGGATTCAAGATTCTTGAAATACTTATATCATTATTTTATTCATATGATTTTTTAACCAAATTTTATTTAAAAGCTCCAAAATCCCTACGTTAACCAAATTTCACAAGAAGATTATGGTTCTGATCATAGGGCTTTGTTATTAGTGCAGTGATGGTTGATCTCTATTGAGTAGTCACATATTTTTATTTTTGTTTCAAACTTTCAATAAATTTTAAGATTATAATCTTCAATTGTGTAGTCACATATTTTTTTGTTTTGTTTCAATAAATTCTAGGATTATAATCTTCTGAATCTTTATGACTTTTGGAACTTTTAACATCAAAATTTTTTAGTTTATCAGTAGTCATGGATTATTCTTTTAAGGGTATCTTCATCTGCAACCATTGGCTTCATAAATTTACACCTCATTATAATTTATTTTATTTCTTAATTTCTTTAATTAGACTGCAATATTAGGAGTTATTAGAGAGACTCATATTAGGATTAAGATTTATTAGAGAGACTCACGTTAGAATTACGATTTTTGTTGTTTGGGTTATTGTTTTAGGATCGTCTTTTTTTTTTTTTTTTTTTGGTTTAATAAATTTGAATTTAGGATGTAAATGATGATATATATATATATATATGTGTGTGTGTGTGCACGCACATGCGTGCGTGCGTGCGTGAATGTATTGGTTGGTGTAGGGTTTGGTTTGAATTCTAGGTTTTCAGCTACTGCAATTTACTCGAAAATTTTACTGTACTTGAAAAAATGAAGTTCTTTTTAGGGTTTAATCTAATATAAAATTGTAGATTCTCACAATGTTTGGCTAGGGTTACATTGCAGTTAATGATAAGTATAAGTGAATGTATGTATGTATGCTTTGGGCTAGCTTTAGTTTGATGATTTAACATATATTTGTTCATCTTCTTGGCATTTGTGAATTAAAGATTTAAGGAGAAAAAAATTTTTAGCTGATGATACTGGATTATTATGTGATTTTGTTTGAGTATATCTGTATTTTTATATTATAGCAGAGTTACATTGATTTTTGTTGGTAAGTTTTAGCTTTGGGAGAAAAAAATTTCTATTATAATTGTGTTCCACATCTTGTGGATTGTTAGGGTCACATCTGGGTTCTGGCTAAGCACGGAAGCTACAAGTGTCTTCCAAGAATGATTTGTTGTGTTATAGATATATAGTGGAAAAGAATTGCCTTCCAACCAAGAAGTGACAAGGATCTCTTTCCTGGACTCAAGGAGTATGAAACTTATCATACTAGCTAGATCAATACCAAAAGGATAAGGTAAAAGTTCTCACTCCTTTAATACTGGGTCAAAAACCTCCATCCAGCCTAAGAGATATGATGAAGAATCTTGTTTAAAAGAACCACCAAAAACATGTCTTATTGTCTAGGATAGTAGTTGCAGGGTCAAATTTGGGATGAGTCATTGGAGGACACGCTTCCCACATTGGCTAGGATTAGTAAGGTATAGAATAGTACCTATACTTTAGTACTATTGTTCTTAAATTCTCTATCACTCAAAATTAGGCCACCAAAAGAATATAGATGAGATCCTAGGACTGCATGGTATGAGGACTTGTTGCTGTAAATGACAAGATATGCTGCTCTTTGAAACGGGCAATTGGGAATTGTATCTTCGTATAACATAGAGTAGGGTAAAAAAAGCAGATTGAGTTGCTTTTTATTAAAGGAACTCAATACAAAGCAACTCAACAGACAAAATAATATGTGTATATTTATATATATAAACTCAACCTATTGCAACAAGGTTGTTTTTTGTAATAAGCTATGACATTTTTCACATATTCTTTGAAGTAATAAGCTATTTCCACAAAGTTATTTGTTGGAATAAAGAAGTTATTGCATCAACTTGTTTGTTGCAATATGTAGAATTTATTGCAATGAGATTTTTGTGTTGCATAAACTTATTATTGCAAAAAGATTTTTGTGTTGCATTAACCTATTGCCTCAAAGTTTATTACAATGACTTGCAACAACTTTTTTGTCGTTGCAATAACACCTTATTGCAATGGCTTTGTAGTTAGTGCAACAAACAAGTTGGGATGAGTCATTGGAGGACGCTTCCAACATTGGCTAGGATCGGTCAGGTATAGTGCCTATACTTTAGTACTATTGTTCTTAGATTCTCTATCACTAAAAATTAGACCATCAAAAGAATATAGATGAGAGCTTAAGACTACATGGTACGAGGACTTGTTGCTGTAAATGACAAGATATGCAGTTCTTTGAAATGAGCAATTGAGAATTGTATCTTTGTGTAACATAGAATTGGGTAGAAAAAGCGGATTGAGTTGCTTTTTATTAAAGGAAATGGAAAAGGAAAAGGGAGGAGGCATCTATTACCTTTTTTTCGAGAGGTTGGCATCAATGAGATACCACTTGTATTTTGGTGGCTGGCCTATACCGTCGTGATATCCACAAAACAAAATCTCCATAGTTGCACGAAGAAGGAGGAAGAGAGGAGAAGGTAATTAAAGCTACTAGTAACTTTTCTCCAAGTTTAAATTTAAAGTCAAGTCCGTCTAAAACAATCTTTTCTTTCTTCGGCATTTAACATGATTTTGCTAACATTTTTGTTATGTAAATAAAAAAATAAGTAGCATATCAAGTCTTATTAGAGCATGTTTGGTCCACTACTTATTATATCTCAATTCTCATATCAAGCTAAGTAAATAAATCAAACTAGCATGTATTTATAACATACACAATCAAATTGCTTAAATTCAAAAGTGATAATATATTACAAACGACCCAAAAATAATAATTTATTTTCATCATCATATTGTATGATCAACCTCATCTAAGTCAATGCTATTATCATGCTTATCATTTTGCAAATTTATTTCTTCATTAAAATTTTATTCATCGTCATTAACATTTACTTTCTCTTCTTGTTCTTTTTATTTCGATAATTTTTAAAAAAATTCTTCTTGGCATTCTAGTTTCTTGGACTTATAACAATAATGAAAAAAATAAAAAATAATTATATTGTCAATTAATATCTTATTTATAGTGTAATTGTGTACTGTGTAGTCTAAGTTTTGTAGGAGAAAGAGAGGGAAAAAAAAACTTAAGAATATATTATTTTATTAGGCTAAATTAAGTAACATAATAATTTTGTGCTAAAAACAAGTCTAACAACTTGTTAGATTCAAATAAAAGTACAAATTTTAACAAAAATTATCATTTTAAGGCATTTGTTTATGTATCGTACAATATGATACGATTCATACGATATGAACACTATATCGTACGATTCATGAGCACTTATAATATGCTAATATGATACGTATCGTACAATACGTAATGTATTGTACGATATTGACAACTCTCAGTTATCATAATATGATTTTGCCATTCCAAAACAATTTATTCTCCGAGGCAAAAAGCCAAACTACATACTCGTTCCTACTAATCCAAGAAAACCCCAAATTTCCATTCTAAAACAACTTGTAATGGAGAGACGAAAGCAAAACTATACACTTGTTTCTTACTAATTCAAGAAAATCCTTAACGTAATTTTTTTGGGTTACATCATGAGAACAAATCTTAATAGGATGGCTGTTTAATAAGCATTGCAATGGCAGGTTTAAATGATCCACAAATACTTTACATACCAAACTAGTTTATTTATTTAAAAATTCTTGGTTGACCCAAAGTTGGTAAATGGGCATATCTCATTGCCTCAAATGTCGTAGGTTTGCCACGGGTTGCATTTGCAGTCAATTTTATTCAGTACACTTGTTGTTGGTGAGAATGATTTTAGTGTTGAAATCCTAGTTATTACCCTTGATCATTGTTATTTGCATTGCTGTTTGCTATTTGTTATAGATAGTCAATTTTGATGTTGTCACATTCTTCAAAAAATTTTGACTTTTTTGTGTTTGTTCCATATCCTAATATTTTGATAATGAGTTGCCACTCCTTCCTATGCTTAACTTCATCATTTGCTTTCTTGTTTTTGTTATTTTGTGGTGAATTTCTATCATAGGTTGCTCGATACCTAAGGCGGCTTCATACCATGAATTCTCATAGTTCTAGAGAGATCATAGGGTGGTGAACAGTATTTATTAGCAGCTAGGGTCATCCATGAGCAGAGTTTGTGCCCAGCCTGAACTAGACTCGATGACTTTAGGTCCCAAGAATTGGACTCACCGTTGACTGTGAAGAGTAGTCAGTTCGAGATAGTTAGATCTCCACGAGTGGTGGTTGTTTTTTGGTTGGAGTTGAGGAAGAGCAAACTAGTTGAAACTCGCTTGGTGTGGTTAAAAATCCCTCGTATTTGGCTGAAATTCGGCAGGATCTAGTGAGTTATCCTTGGATTTATCGATATCTCATGAAATCTGGTCAGATCTTTTGAGATCTCAATGAGATCTAGTCAGATTGAGACGAGATTTCGTTGGATCTATCGAGATATGATTGGAGACTACTTGATGTCGGTGGAGAAATGTGAATTTAGTGGGTGGAGGTCTGTTGGGTTGGTTGGATTCGATTTTTGTGCAGTGACTTGCCAATTGACCAATTGAAATTGGTTTCTGGCAGTAGAGACCCACCACTAACCGTCACAGGTGTCAGATCAGAGCGGATAGATGGATCAGGTTCACAGTTTAGATGGACATCCTTACTATCAGTCATTGCTTTAATGAAGTTTGGTTTATGTAAAAAAAATTTAGAGTTAAGCCTGATCCCATCCAAAGAGCACTAGTTAGGCAGCAATCTAAAAATAAATGTAGCGACTTCGTTCTCAACAAAATAGCATTAGGTAGTTTGCAATCTAAAGATAGATAGACTGGTTTCATTATCTTCTTGGTTTCATAAAGATTAAAACAAGCTTTTCCAATTGTAAGAACTATCTGAGTTAACGCATGATGCTAAGTTCACGCACAATCTGGTGCATTTTGTTATTAGTTTCCTCTGATACTTTAATAATTTTCCTTTGTAAAAAATTGTAATATTTAAAATAGAAAAACAAAAAGAGAGGTGTAGTTATTTTACCATACATGTGTTTATAAATTGAAAATTGCATGAGAAAATGATTTGTATAGATAGTCATGTTTCATGCCTACTCAAGAATGCAAATAGTGTTTTGACAACATAAAATGCAAATGTCTTTCAATTATTTTTTTAACTTTCTTGATTGTGTTATTAATTTTTTTTTCTTTTTTTGTTGTTGAAATTTTTTACACTTTTCTTAGGAAAATGCTAAAATTACAAACTTTTTTACAAACTGTTAATACGATGAGATTAAAAATTTGTCATAACAAAAATTTGTGAAATAATAAATCAGAATTAAATTTTTATGCCTACTCAAGACTTATTATTAGGTTTCATGCCTACTCAAGAATACAAATAGTGTTTTGGGTAATGACAAGAAGAACAAAAATTTGAAGCCGAAATGATATAACAATGACCCAATAAATTTTTGGGTCAAAAATTTTTGTTAATACTTGAGTAGGTAAAATTTTTTGGGTCATATCATTTTTTTTTAATAGAAAGGTAATGACAAGAAGAACAGTGTCAAATAATAAATCACAATATTAATTTTTTTTATTTAAAAAAACCTAGCAAATAATTAATCACAATATTTACACTAACAAAACTAAACAAATATTCCCAATATTTAGAATAATATCTTAAACAAGTTGTAATAACTTCACTCAATAGATTCTCAAAAAAAAAAAAAAAACTTCACTCAATAAATAAATAACATAACTCAAGTACAAAATTATATAAAACATTACCTGTGAGATGTAAATTTACTTCCATTGTGAGAGAGTGTTGTGAGAGTGGATTAATTTTGTTGAGGAAAAGAGTGTTGTGTGAGTGATAGAGAGAGTGTGAGAGCTATAAGGGAGAGTGTGAGAGCTGTGAGGTGTTGTGATTAAGTGAGAGAGATGGGTAAGGGGGAAAAAGGCACGGCTGGGACCCACATTACACGTGGAGGGGTTGGTCACCATGCATGGAAATCGAGTTCTTAAGACTCGGTTTTCATTAAATCAAATCGAGTCTAACGGGCTTGAGTTTAGTATGTATGCACGTGGCCAAAAGGCGTGAAAAAGGCACCGTTGGGATCCACATAGAAATTGAGTTACTAAGCCTCAATTTTTCATTTAAGCAAACTCTAGTCCAACAAACTCGATTTCAATAAAATAAAACTCAAGCCTAACAGACTCGATTTGCATGCCAACGTAGATGAGATGTCCACCTCAGCTCCAGCCACAATGTAGGAATCAAATTCGTTATACTCGATTTTGCATAGCAAAATCTAGTTCTTTACTCTCGAGTTATTAGATTGCTAAATAGTTTGAAAAGTGTGCTAACTAACAAAATAGTTTGAGTTTTAGTGTTATTTTCCAAAAAAAACCCCTTATTTATGATCTATAAGTTCATATTCTATGCATAATTTTAAATTACAAAAACTTGCAATTTAAACAATTTATTGATGATATAGCTATTAATTTTTAATTTTCTAGGAAATTTGTAAGCAAGGAGGATATAAGAAGAATATGTAATTCAATGGTGAATTTATCAAAATTTAAACTACAACAAATTTTATAGCCAATTATTTTATTCTAGATACAGCATGGACACTGTTGTGACACATTAGGTACGTCCTGGACACGGGAGAGGCTAAAACAGAAGAACACCGGTATTTTGACATCTGGCACAATATTCACTGTCGATCATGTTAAAGGTAGCAAAGATCATGTAAAAACTACGACTGTCTTCTTTTCTTTCTCTCATTTGACCTACAGCCACCATTGCCATTTGCACCTGCTTGGTTTTGCTTTTTAAACTTACCTTTTTGTTTGATTTTTGACAGTAGCTGAAGAGCTATTTACTTTTTGTGGGAAATGTTTAGCCATGTTATGTTCTTTTATTTTAAGGTCAGATGGTTCTTATTTCATGGGCAGTTTATGGGTGTTTGATACATGTGTTTAAACAACAGTTTTTAGTGTCTAAACATTGAAACACATATTTTCACAACACTGTTTAACTCACATGTAATTTCACGATACTTAAACAACAATACTAAAATTCTCTAACTAAACGGGCCTTAATTCCATGAGCATGAGCATACTGGGTTGGCAAGTGGGTTGGGCATGGGCTAAATTTTTTTGCAAATTATTTTCAAATAAATCCCTATTCTTTTTTATTTTGAAATTTTATTATTGTTATTTAATTTTAAAACTTAAATAAACATAAATTATGTCCAAAAATATTTAAAATATACTTAAAAATAAATATTAATTAATTAATTGCCATACCCCAGATGTGTTGTATCCTATTTTTTCAATAATTGCCATTCTCCCGTACCCGTATCGTATTTGTATCGATGTCTGTGTTTGTGCAACTTGTGCTTAACTGCAAAACAAAGCTTTACTAAGCATCTAGGAAGTATGAACACGGAGATGGACACAAGTATAGGTATGGGTCGACTCGGGAATATGTTAATTTTTGAAAAATTAAGATATGACATAATGGGGATATGTGTATCAATTATTTTTATTAAATATATTTTTATATATTTTTAAGCATTTATTTTTTTTATATTATTAAACATATATCTATTTAAGAGCAATAATGGATAATAAAGTGAATTTATGGAAAATTAAATGATGTTTAAAATACAATTAATTATACCGATTATCCATTATTAAATGATGTTTACAATTAATATATTAATTAATTATTAAATATATTTTTATTTTTATTTTTTATATATTGTTAAACATATATTTATTTAAGAACAATAATGAATAATAAAGTGAATTCATGACAAGTAAATGATGTTTAAATTACAATTAATTTAAAAAAAAAAAAAAATCTAACCCATCAAATACTAACTGGACCATCATTTATTAATAACCAAATCTTATAATTTTAACAATTAACAAATATTAAACAAATAATTAAAGTTAAAAGTCAATAAAATGATTCTTGAACAAAAATTATTATTTTTTGGCAGGACACGTTGGGGACACGCAAGTAGCTGTGTTTGATACGTGTTAGACACGGACATGCAGCCCATTATACGGTGTCTGTGCCTCCTAGCTGAGCATTAGCATTTAGCACTTCCTCAGTAGGCCCTTAAACATTAACCCAGAGAACATCACATATTCCAATTTTTAAAATTTTGCATCCTCCATTCATTAAGCCAGCCACTGCTTCAAAGAGCAAGGAGAAATTAGGGGTGGCAAAATTTGACAAGACCCGTGAACCTGACTTGATACGATACGAAATTAGCAAGTTATGAGTTGAGGCTTAACAAGTTTGTGTCATATTCGGGTTGACACAGCTAACCCATTTAATAAACGGGTTGGGTTAGTGTTGAACACATAAAACCCGTCTGACTTATTTAATTAAATGACATTTTATTAATATACTCTTTAAACTCTAGGTATATAAACTTATTAGTTATTGTGATTTATTTTCTTTGACATATTGTGATTGATTATTTATGATATTGAGATATGTTTTAGTTTTGAATGATTATTTGTGATGCAGCTACTTGTTAATTCTGAATTTTATATTAAAAATATTTATTTGTTTGTTTTTTCATAATTTTTTTTTATTTTAATAAAATCTGATAAATATATCGACACAATTGACCTGTTTAATAAATAAATCGTATTAAGGTTGAGGAATCTTGACCCGTGTAATAAACATGTCGGGTTAGTGTTGACTTATGT
Source organism: Quercus variabilis (assembly GCA_030445155.1). Classification (NCBI taxonomy): domain Eukaryota; kingdom Viridiplantae; phylum Streptophyta; class Magnoliopsida; order Fagales; family Fagaceae; genus Quercus; species Quercus variabilis. The sequence goes on from CP129453.1 coordinate 49,805,006, forward strand.
AGTTGAATACTCATGACTTTACACAATACGAACCCGACATGCGAACACGAATTGCCACCCTTAGGAGAAATGAACTCAATTTTAAGGTCCAAATCTAATCCAAACAATACAACTTGAGAAAGAGTGCACTTCAAGAATAAATGATCCAAGTTTTACTCTTCCCCCTGTGCATAAGACACATTTACTATCACTCACTATGATTCTATTACCGATTGTCTCAAAAACTTAAACTATTAGAAAATGATAAATTTAATCACTTAATCATAAATCTAACAGTTTCATTTAACTATTTTGTTTTAATGAGTAAGTCCTCATGCCAAAACTTCAACACAAGAATTATTAACTTCAAAGGAGGCTTCAATCCCCATAGATGCCTCCATCTAAGAGCTATAACCCTCCATTGAGAATCCTCCTGAGTTCCCTCTACTTCCAAAGGTAGCTTACTTTTGACCTTATATCGACAATGTCATTTGTTACATTGAGGGTTGAGGCTATATCAACTAATTAGTATCTCCTCATCTTGAGATAGGGGTGGTTAAAATTTAAGCAGCCATTTCAGTAGAGCATCACTCCCTAACCATGTCCTATTTGCAAGTCAAAGTGTGCAAAAGTAACTTTAAATACCTACTAACAAATGCAGATTGTTTTGACTTCCTTAAGGGAATCACAAAATATAATACAAAAAATGTAAAATTTTCTAAAATGAATGACAATGATTATCAAATTATTGCATCTTTCCCCTATGAAATATAATACATTCAACCAAAATAACAAACCCAATGGGAAGAATGTGAGAATTCTTAAAATTCTAGATGTCATACAACAATGATAGCAACTTAGCAAGCAGGACAGGGGGGTCTTACCAATCTATGCAGGCTACCTTTTACAATTCTTAACCTTTGTCTACACAGTTGCTTACTTTCTCGACTCTGATGACTGTAAAGGTGGATATACCTCAGATGTGTTTAGTAATATATAATCAAGTTCGATGTATGGTCAACTTTTAATTCTAATTTTAGTCAAGTCTCTTTGATAGGGTATAATATAATTAAGTTACTAGTTGAGAATTGAGATAGGTCTTATGGTTCGTTTCATCTTTGCCTGGTCATGATTTGAAATGGGTATGGAGAACCTTTAGTTTGATTCAGAGTGAAAGCTTTAAAAAGGTGGAAAAACTCGCAACAAGCACAAAAGGGAGGAAAAAAGAAAAGTCTATATGGTAAAAACTTACATAATCAAAGAGTTGCTTCATAATAAATGTTAACAATATAAAGAGAGAGAGAATGACTGAATAGTCAATATAATATTATGTGTAAAGCAATGTACAAAAGAGAGTCTTATAGGCTAGGTATGTGTGCAGTACAAGTAATATATTGGGCTAAGCCCAATGGGCTAATATAGCCTAATCTATACACTAACATCCTCCCTCAAACTCGAGGTGGCAAGGAAGAAGCCAACTGGAGTTTGGATATAAGATCTCGAAGACGACTAGGCGGGTGAGACTTGGTGAAGATATCAGCAGGCTGGTCAGCAGATGAAATGGAGAACAACTTGAGATTGCCTTTCTTGAGATGCTGGCGAGTGATGTGGCAGTCGATCTCAATGTGCTTGGTGCGTTCGTAGAAGACATCATTATGAGCAATGTAGATAGCACTACCATTGTCACAATAAAGAGGAGTAGCAGTGGGCTGTGGAGCATCCATATCAGCCAAGAGCCAGCGAAGCCAGACAAGCTCGCAGGTGGTGTCGACAAGGGCACGATACTCAGCCTCAGTACTGGAACGGGAAACAACATCCTGCTTTTTGCTACGCCATGAGACAAGAGAAGTACCCAACAGGAAACAAAAACCTGTGATAGAGCATCGATCAGTCGGATCACCTGCCCAGTCTGTATTTGAATAAGCATGAAGCTCAAGAGAAGACCGAGAGGAGTAGTGAAGACCATGATAAAGTGTACCCTTGACATATCAGAGAATCCGAAGAACAATAGCATAATGGACAGAACGAGGGGCATCCACGAATTTACTAACCATACCCATATCATGTGAAATATCTGGACGAGTAACAGTGAGATAGATCAAACTACCAATTAACTGACGATAGCGAGTAGCATCAGAGATAGGTTCACCATCCAAGGGTATGAGCTTTGCATTGTATTCCAAAGGAGTGGAAACAGTCTTGTTGTCAGTGATACCTACTTTGGAGAGGAGATCAGAAGCATATTTAGCTTGGGAAAGATAGTATCCATCAGAGGATGAGGTAACCTCAAGCCCAAGAAAATAGCTAAGAGTGCCCAAATATTTCATCTCAAAATGCTGACTAAGGAAGTGCTGAAGAGAGCAGATACCTGCAGAATCATCTCCAGTAATAATCATATCATCAACATAGAGAAGAATAAGAGTGATACCAGCAGAGGATCTTCGGACGAAGAGAGCAGTGTCATGAGGACTCGAAGTGAAACCCTGCTAAGTCACAACTGAGCTGAACTTTTCAAACCAAGCTCGAGGAGCCTGCTTGAGGCCATAAAGAGCACGGCGAAGGCGACAAACTTGACTGCCTGAGTGTGGACAGCCAGGGGGTGGTTGCATGTAAGGCGAGCAACAGGAGCAAATGTTTCCTCATAATCAATGCCATACTCTTGGGTAAAACCCTTGGCAACTAGGCGAGCCTTGTATCGTTCAACAGATCCATCAGCCTTGGTCTTGATCTTGTAAACCCACCTACAACCTACTACAGACTGACCATGAGGCAAATCAACCATATCCCAAGTGTGATTTTTAAGAAGGGCATCTAGTTCATCATTCATAGCTTGCTGCTAAAGAGGGTCAGTATGGGTCTCACGATAGGTATGAGGTTCATAGAGGGTGGCAAGGGCAAAAAAGCAGTGATAATCAGAGAGATAAGGGGGAGGAATGCTTACCCTAGTAGAACGACGAAGTTTAGGACCATTAGGAGACTCAGGAGAGGGTGGTGCCACAGGATCCAAGACAGGCGGGTCATATGCCGGGGACAGAACTAGAGATGAGTCATCTGAAGAGGCAGCCGATGTTGAAGAATCCTCCACAAGTTTAGGATAGAGAGGGAGGAAAAGATCAGTAAAAATGGGAGACTCAGAGTAAGAGGATGTAGAAAACTGCTGAAGACTCATGAAATGACGATGTTCCTAAAACTCAACATGACGGGAGACACGAAGACGGTGAGAAATGAGATCATAGTAGCGAAACCCCTTTTGAGATACACCATAACCAAGGAAACAACAGAGATGAGCACGAGGTTGGAGCTTTGTTCGTTCATGAGGAGGAAGAGAGACAAAGCAAGCACAACCAAAAACCCGAAGAGAAGAGTAGTCGGGGGTTTGACCATAGAAAAGCTCAAATGGTGATTTGTTGTGTGTAGTTGGTGAAAGGATACGATTAATGATGTATACAGCAGTGAGTGTAGCCTCACCCCAGAAGCGCTCCGGAAGAGAGGCAGAAATGAGAAGGGTGTGGACAACATCAAGAATGTGACGATGTTTTCGTTCTGCACAACCATTTTGTTGAGAGGTATAAGGACAAGACCGCTGAGTAAGTGTACCATGATTGTCTAAAAAGGATAGGAAAGATTTATCATTATATTCTTGAGCATTATCTGATCGAAAAACTTTGACGGTGCAATTGAACTGTGTTTCAATCATTTTATGAAATGTTTGGTAAATAGACACAAGTTCAGACCTATAGTGAAGCAGATAAATCCAAGTATATCGAGAAAAATCATCCACAAATATGACAAAATATCTAGATCCCCCCTCAGTAGGAACAGGTCCAGGACCCCAAATATCAGAATGTATAAGATCAAAGGGTGCAGAAGAAAATGAGTCACTATTATTAAAGGGTAATTTTGTTTGTTTGCCAAAATGACAGGAAGTACAATCAAATTTTTGAAACTGAACTGAACCTAAATGACCTTGAGAAGCTAACAACTGAAGACGAGATAAGGATGGATGACCAAGACGAGCATGCCATAGATCAAGTGAGGAGGTGGCAGTGGTAGTAGCTGCAGAAATAACTTGTGAAGGAATCTTCAAGTCATGAACCTCAAACATGCAACCAACCTTACGACCTGTCCCAAGCACTTGACCCGTCCGGGGATCCTGCACATCCACACCATGATTAGTAAATAGAAGATCAACGCCTAATTCACAAAGTTGACCAACAGAAAGCAAATTGAGGGATAACTTTGGAATATGAAAAGTGTCACTAAGGGATAAACAAGGAGAAGAGATTGTTCATTTATGACTAACAGGCATAGGAGTTCCATCAGCAGTGTAAATGGTGACTGGATATTCTAAGGGTGTCTTATTAGAAAATTGGGATTCATCAGGAGTCATATGGTTAAAACATGTAGTATCAAAAAACCAAGGTTGTTTACCTGAGGTGGCAGAAAGGGCAGTGGAAGTGTGGGATAAAACCTGTTGAACAACTGCCTCAATATCAGCTGTAGTAAGTGAGGAAGTCAAAGATGGACCTGTAGGAACCGATGGATCAGAAAGACATACAGTAGCTGCCCGAGGAAGAGAAGCTTTATTCTGCTCTTGCATAAATTTCTGCAGTTTGCGACAAACTGAGATGTCATAGCCTTTAGCACGGCAAAACTCGCAGCGAATACCTTTGGAAGACTGAGAGGTGGAACGCCCAGAGTTTATCCGTGGAGGAGCAGTGAATGCAGCAATGGGAGGCTGTGGAGATGGTGTAGCCAATACATGATCAGATGATGACATGTGATAAGCAGGCTGACGGTTTTCCTCAGAGATGAGCTCCTTCATTGCAGCATCAAGCGAAGGAGTAGGAGACCGGCTAAGCAGAGAAGCCCTAGTAGGCTCAAAATCCTCACGCAAACCCATCATGAAGTGTATAAATTTACGGCGATCCCGATATTTGGCAAAGAGCTCAATGTCCTTAGAACACACTAGTGGAGGATCTGCAGCAGAGAGTTGTTCCCACAAAGTAGAAGTCTGAGAATAAAAATCAGAAATGGACTGACTTGTCTCTTGGCGCATTTGATAAAGTTTTGATTCAATGTGGAACTCCAGGCTTGAATCATTAGTACAATTATAGCGATCGGCCAAGAACTTCCAGGCAGCCTCAGCAGTTTCAAGACGAGGAAGAAGATTATGAATGGAGGGAATAGAGGTATTAATAAACCAAGACAAAATCTTACTCTGAATACTCTCCCATTCCTCTAGGCGATCTTCATAATCATCTATTGTAACAGTAGTCGTGGAAGACTCTTTAGCAGCTATGACTTTGGACTTAGGGTTTGGTATTGGCTTAGGAATTGAACCAGTCACATATCTCCACAGTTTACGACTCTTGAGAAAAACAGTCATATTTTGGGACCATGTATGATAGCTAGTAGGACCATCCAACATAATGGTGATAGGACGTATGTGTCACGTTCATTTTGTTAAGCCATAATGAAGAAAATGACCAAAAAAATGAGATTTAGAGACCTTAAATGCAGAAACAGAGCCGAAAATCAGAATCTACGCGAAAAACTGAGCAAGACAGGTCCTGTTGAAAAATTTTGACCTTGGTCAAAGTCAACAGTCAACGGCTGATGCTGACGTGGGATGCTGACGTGAGATGCTGACATGGGATGATGACGTGGGATGATGATGTGGCTGAGTGACGTCACCCTAGGGCTGACGTGGCAGTCCGTGAAACGGAGCAGGGCGCGTGAGGCGCATGGAAGGGAGAGACGGCGCGTGGTTGCTTGTGCTCGTGAGGCAGAAACTTCTGGCGGCGCGTGGAGGCGCGTGGAAGGCTGTTTCTGGCAGATTTTTGTTGGGTTTTGCTCAGGACTGTCAGATCTGTCAATGTGTGCCTTTACTTTGGTGGTTTGATCAACAAACTGACGAAATCCGAGTGTTCTAGGGTTGTGGGCGTGACAGCGGTGACTCGCTTCTGACAGTGACTACTGGATGAAGGCGAGGGCAACGAAAGAATGCCGGAGATGTCCACAGGAACCAAAAAATCAGAGGAAATGCTCTGATACCATGTTAACAATATAAAGAGAGAGAGAATGACTGAATAGTCAGTATAATATTATGTGTAAAACAATGTACAAAAGAGAGCCTTAGATAGGCTAGGTATGTGTGCAGTACAAGTAATATAAGTGCAGTACAAGTAATATATTGGGCTAAGCCCAATGGGCTAATATAGCCTAATCTATACACTAACAATAAAAAGAGTTTTAAACTGTTAATATTCAGATTCACGGAAATTCATGTGGTAGCACGCATTTTCTTTCAAACTCGACCGAGATCATATATATATATATATATATATATGAAACTCATAAATATCTGAAAAAACTAGTAACAAGAAGCAGAGGAGAAAGATGTTACTTTAAAAATCGGATTGAAATATTATTAAGGTCTCACCAATGCTTCTACACAAGCATTACACAGGACAATGATGTGAACGGTGATTTCCTTACATAAAAGCAGCACATGGCTAAGGCCATTTAGTGCTACTTACTATTCATATTCTATAACTGTTAAATACTGATCCATCACGGCATGTATAACTATCAAGTAATATAGTCATTTATAACACTGTATTTGTTGACAGATAAATCAAAATTATATTCTTTTGGCTTTGAAGATTGTCTCCTGTAAGTGCTTTTGTTCTTAATTGCTTTAAAATAGATTTGACTTTACGTGTTTCTTGATAGATTGTGAATATTTTTGTTTTAGGATCGTTTGGAAATGTGAACTCTGCAAGTATCCACATTTAACAAGTCGTGTACATTAACATTATTCACCAAGTTCTTTGGTCAGGTTTGATTTCTTTGTGAGTAGCAAAGAAGATAGAAAGAAGTAAAAATTCTACAGAACAAGACAGCATTGTCACTCAATTAGTTCTGAGGTTTGGTGGTGCATATCAGAGAGTTGCATAAACAGTAAGAAAGTATAGGTTAAAGTCGAGGAAATCATGAGGTTCAACCTGGCAAAGTCAGCCCATCAAACGCACTCAATCCCTAAAATATGCTTTATGTATCATTGAAAAATATAAATGTTCTGAAAAATAATGACAATAGTACATGCATATAAATCGTTTTTAGGAACACTGAAACAAAGGAACAAAAAAAAAAAACACAAGAAGAAAAGAGTACAAGATCAGGAGTCCACTGTCTACCATTCAAGCTAAAATTCATAATGAATTGGAAAACTCTCTAAAGGTCTGGACTTGCTACCATTCAAGCTAATGTTATAAAGAATTGGAACACTCTTTAAAGGTCTGGACTTGTTTATTCTGCTGCTGGTGAGGCTTTTCTTTGTGTCTAAACTGTTAGCTACCCTGCACATAAAAATCAAACTTTTACTATACATGACCACATTAGTGGCAGTGAAAGGCTCTCTCTTCCTGGTTGCCTTGTTCCTAGAAGTCCATAGAACATAAAATAGAGACAAAAGACACTGAGAAGTACTTTATGTTCTCTAAATTCCCCCTGATGCCTGTTGTAAGGCTCAGTGAAATTAGTTTTAATGGAAAGATTGAACCAGACCAGATTGCTCTAGATGTTGAGAAAAAAAAATATGGCATGTTGTGTATCTTGGACACAAAAGGGCATATAATTCCTCAGAGATTTTGTCTTCTCAATTCTGCCCTAACAAGATGAGCATTCAATATAATCCTCCAAAGAAAGATGATCATTTTAGAAGGTAATTGTAACATGCGTAACTGGTTCCAGAGCTCAGGGTCTTCACTTAAGGTTGTGTCAGTGAGACGAATAACAGAGCTTCCAGCTTGGGTTCTACAATGCCTAGCATGCAAATAGGCCCCTGCAACAGCCAGTATCCTTTTTCAACCAAATAGGCCCCTGCGTTTGGAAAGAGGTTTTATGAGCTTGTCAAAAGCACAAAAGTCATATGGTAATAAATAACATGCATAATTAAGAGCAATGCTATTAATATTACTGGCCGATGAGGCAATTCATGTGATAGCACCCATTTCCATTCAAACTTGACATTATATATTCTACTAGACTCCTAAATGTATGAAAAGAAGAAGAGCGAAAAGAAAGAAAAATATAACAAACAAAATTCAGAGGAAAAAGGTATATATGTATATCACTTTTAAGTGAGATTCAATTATTATTAAGGTCTCACAAAAGCTTCTGCACAGCATCACATGGGATGATGAGGATTTCCTAACATTGAAAAATAGAAACAGATGGTTAAGGACAATTAGTAATATTGACTAATCAATACTATCTATTATTCTTTGCATAATATAGCTCTCCTTTTGTAAATCACTGATCCGATATGACAGTCTAACAGTCTAACAACATTGTTTTCAGGTAGAGGATGAGGTGAAGGGATAGAAGGGTGGGATAGTGAAAGCGGAGGAAAGGGAGAGGGGACATTTAGAATTTGAATGCAGAGATAATATGAGATCCAGGTGACAAGACTAGTTAATATTTAGTAGTTTACAACAATAATGCTCTTTGCTGCCGTCCATCTCAAATATCCCCATGCTAGTTGCTACATGTGACTAAATGCTTTTAGCTTTAAAGTTTGCTAGTGGCTACATGGGACTAAATGTGGAGTTGGCTCATATTTTTTATCAGGCCACTGGCCAAAAGGCCTTATGGGCCGAGGGAAGTGGAACGGAGCGTAATGAATGGAATGAAGCAAAAACTGATGTAGCAACTAGAAATCTTTAAACACTGTTGTAATGGGTAGGGTTTCATTATGTAACACTATTATAACCCTATTTTCTCATATAGTGGATTTTCAGCTGCTCACTCCCGTGGAGGTAGGCATACTGCTGAGCCACATAAATTTTCTGCATAAACTGATTTTTCCTATCTGGTTGATGATTGCACACCAATTAACACTAGTCACAAACCCACACAAAGCATGGGAAAGTTACTACTCCTATTAGGAAACATTTCATTGCATTTCAGAAGGGTACTTAGAGAATGCTTCACTGATCATTAGAGACTTGATTAACATTTTCGTACCTTGTCTTCAATTACAATAATAAATTCATTTTGTCTGCCTCTTGCATCTTCATCTAACAATGCGTGAGTACAATTGCTGTTCATAGCATTAGAGAGAGTTGATTCAAGCAAACAAAAAAGCAGTGCAAAAAGAAGCACAACAACCACAATAATTCAAAGAATTTATATAAAAGCAACTATTTAATAAATAATCATGTCTTGAGAACTCTAATGCAGCAACAGACAAAACTACAGAGTTACTAAGAGCCAAAGGAAAGGAAAAAATGTTAATGCAGCAACAGACAAAACTAAAATTAAGAAAAAAGTAATTTACAGATAATCAGTAGCAAAGATAGGAAAAAAATAATTTCGATTCATTGACTTACAGAGAATTTGAACCCATTTTTCAAATCCCATCAACCTTCCCGGTCACTTTCTCTAGATTCCTGGCAATCACTTAATTCCTCACAACATTCCATGTACTCACTTGACTCCTCACAATCAGAATTACCAAGGGCCATAAATTCAGGGACTCTTTCAATTCTTTTTGGGTGTGGTATGTCATCAGAGCTTCCTTCTCCACTAGGTGTAGTCCCATCATAGTCATCACGACTTCGCTTGGCTTTGCTACCTTTCGCTACCACTGCCAAATTGACAAAATTATGACGGAAAACATCCAAGCCCTTATAAGGAATGATGTTATTGTTGCTACTTTGAGCCATTGTTTGGTTGTGATCTTCGATGTCTTTCTTGTATACCATACGCAACCCCCATTTCTTCACCTCAAAGTCACGAGCTCTAATGTCAATGCCAATCTTAATGAATCCATTCTCATCACATCCCCACAATAATTTTATCAAATCTTCTTCTCCGAAAAATTCAGGAAACAAATAGAGCAACCAAAGATGATCTGATGAAACCTTAGCCACCCTTGTGCCAACTGGAGGATATATATATTCTCCATTGGCTATCAATTGAAAGCAAACTTGACTACCAAATAGAAAAGGGTCAACCATTTGGTTATGAGAACAAATCACAACACAAACAGCAATTCCCATCCACTCATCATAACATAAATGAGAAGGTTCTTTTATGTTCACTTCAGCCCCTGTACTTTGATGACAAAACCACTTTGGAATTTCACTTCCAGGAATAACCATTTCGTATCTAATCGCAAAAGAGTGTCCCTGAAACATACAAGGCATGTTGTTTAGAGCGTGCGTGCACTCGCACAAAGAGAGAGAGAGAGAGAGAGAGAGAGAGAGAGAGAGAGAGACCTGAAGGATTTTTTTTATCACTGCAAGAAACATGTCAATGAAGCCTTGATTGTCAACCAGTTTACTGCAACCTGAAAGCCAAAGTTCTGCCTCACATAAAGAATTTGGTTTCAATAGATTTGGTACTGTTTCCAGTGAGGTACAACCAAATCCCCAAATACAATCAATATTTAATGGAAGCTTCGGCAATGATAGAAGGCTTGTGCAATTCTTTACCTTCAGAGATTTCAGAACAGATAGTTGAGCAATGCTTTCCGGTAAGCAACCAAAATTATTTCCACTTAAATCTAAATCTTTTAAGGAGTATAAGTAGCAAATGTCATTGGGGATTGCATTAAGATTGCAATAACTTATATCCAAATTGATCAAAGAACATGAACGCAATAGTGAAGTTGATAACGAGCAAATGGGATCGGGACTCCTCAACTTAAATCCACCAAAAGCTAGTTTTTTAAGAGTTTTGAAGAAAGCATTGGAAGAACGCATCATTCTTATAGCACTTCCACCCACATCAAGCTCTTCTACACTTTCAGTAGTCCCCAAATTCTCTAGTAGTTTGCAAAGTTTTGAGCATCCGGAAAAATTGATATTTACAAGTGACTCCATATTAAAAAGAGTTAGAGGAAGTGAAATAAGATTTTTGCAATCTCTTACACTTAATGAAGTAAGTCTAGTCAAATTCCCAATTGAGGTGGGTAATTTTGTAATAGCAATGCCATCCAAGTAAAGCCCAGATACACATCCCATGTTTTTTGCAAACTCTGGAATTCTTTTTAGTTTTAAGCATCCTGAAAGAATAAGAATGTCAAGAGACTTCATTTCAAATTTGTTTGGAAGAATTTTGAGGCTTTTGCAACCTTTTAAATTAAGAAGAGTAAGCCTTTCATGAACTCCAACTGATGGATGTATCTCACATAATTTTATGCAATCTTCAAGAATCAATTTCTCAAGAACTGGGACTTCGGTGATGTCTGGGGTTTCAATAAGTTTTAAGGAATTGTTCAATTCGATGAATTTCAACCTCTCAAAAGACTGTTGGAAACCACCACACACCCCAAAAAAAAAAAAAAAAAAAAAAAAAAGAGACATGAAACAATTAGCTTCTACAAAGTCTTTTAGTTTAATGAAACTAAACAAAAAAAGAAAAAAAGAAAAAAAAGAAAAAGGTTTTATAGGGGTTCCTAAATTACCTTTGTTCCTTTCCAAAGTCGTTCGATGTTACTGCAATTCAAGCGAAGTTTAACAAGTTCATTTGATTGGAAACTTGATGGCAAAGATTTTGAAGGGTACTCACTCCAATCAAGAAATCTTAAGCTATTAGGAAGATGTTTGGGATCATGCATTAGTTGAACACGATGAATTTGGAGCAACTTTAGACATTTCATCTTTGAAAAGGCTTCACGATCCCAATATACCTTTTTCGGTTCAGACAGCTCTAATACTATGCTTTGAACTGCCTCTGTCCCCTATAATTAGGAAAGAGAGATTAGTGTAAAATGAATAGAACTATTGTAATTTAAACTATGTTGCTCAATGTGTGTGTGAAAAATAAAGTATTTGCTCGTGTCGTTTAAATAACATCATACCATATTTTTTGTTAGCACATCGTCAATGTCTTTATACACCCACAATCTACTACGCTTCCCAGGATCTTTAGAGCACTCGTGACGAACTATGTCTCGACCCATTTGTTGTAGTAAATCATGCATCCACAATTGTTTTTCATGAAATTTTATGAGAGATTTTTCATTAAGAACCCTTAATTCAATTTTAGGGAGAAGCTCAAGATGATCTACTATTTCTATGATAAAATCTCGACTCCTGTGATTAAAGAAGCATGCAATATCCAAGAAAATTTCCTTCTCTGTTTCTTGAAGTCCATCATAGCTTATTTGAAGCACATTAAGAATTTTTCTTTCGGGAAATTTTTCAAGTCTATCTAATGCACTTTGCCATTCATCTGCACGTCTCTTGAACAAAAAGGAACCCAAAACCTCAATGGCTAAAGGAAGACCACTAGCATAATGTACGAAGGCTTGGGACAACTCTAGATAATCTTTGGTAGGATGCTCCTTTCCAAAAGCTTTCAAATTAAAGAGTTGAAAAGCTTCATCATAATTCAATCCTTCAATCTCATATATTCCATCTACTTTCCTTGTTGTTAGCAAATGAACATCTCTTGTTGTTATGATAATTCTACTACCTGGACCAAACCAATCATGCCCCCCAACTAATTCGTTCAGTTGGTCTAATTCATTTACATCATCAAGAATGAGAAAAATCTTTTTGTGACGTAACCTATTCTTGACGAGAACTCCACAATCAACACCTTGTACATTCATATCATTATGCATCAAAAGTTCATTCAAAAGTGTTTGTTGTAACCAAAGTAAACCATATTTTTTAAAAACTTCCCTGACATTAGCAATAAAACAAGAAGCTTCAAATTGATTGGAAATCATACCATAAACAACTCTAGCAAGAGTTGTCTTACCCATTCCTCCCGTCCCACCAATTCCTATAATGCGAACATCGTTTGACTCCATGGCTAAAAGTGACTTCAATTTCTCAACTCGGAGATTTATTCCTACTAGTCCGTTAGTATCTACTAAAAATGTGTCACTCAATTTATTTAATATCAGTCTCACAATGTTTTGGATAAATTTGGTCTCAGTCCTGCAAAAAAGATTGAACAATAAGCTGCAAGTCTAAATTTACCATGACAGGAACCCAAATAAAAATTTAGTAGAAATGTGGCATTCTGTTTAGTTGGTTAAAACTGAAATAGGAATGCATAAATGTAATTGAATGCTCCAAGCCAGAATCGAAAGAACTACCCATATAAGTGTTGTGTTATAGTTAATGTTAACAATGCAATTGTTTATCAAAAAATAAAATTAACCATACAATTATGGATTGTTCCATGAAATATTTCTTAATTTCCATAGATAATTCCGTTTGAAGGTTAGTAGATATTACATTATTGGAGTTCCATTAGAGTTTAATTCAATGTATTTCAGTCATGCAACTTAAGAGATTATTTTTAGAAGAAATTTATATCTATTTTATCTCTAAAATTTCCTAGACTTTAGAAAATTATATCTTTAATATACACAGGATTTTTTTCTTTTTTATTATTAATCCATATAATGCACATGAATACCGCTTTTGGCTTCTAAAATGAATAGGCGAAGTGTAAAGGTGCTATCAAATTGTTTGTAGTAAAAAACGAGTTCATTTGTCAAAACTCAAAAGTCCCATGGCTCAACAGTCAACACTGCACCATGTGGTTCTCATATTGAGAACTTCTGTTCGAATCACCCTACTCTCACATGTTGTAAACCTTTAAGAAAAGGAGGAGTTCAATGGAGTTTTAAGATAACTAGCTCCCTTTTGATTTTCAAGTTTTGATATCTAATTAAACTCAAGTTATGTGAAATTAGTAACTAAAAAGTAGCATACACTTCCCTCAAAAAAAAAAAAAAAGTAGCAACACCTCTACGTCATTACATTAAGTAATTTAAGTCTACTTAGACAATAAGTTGCACAACATTGTTCACAACTATTGAGTTGACTGATTGTGATTGGTGAATGGTAAAAAATGTGTTGGTTGTGGACTCGTATGCTAGTGATGTTCTACCAAGCATGATTACCATCTCAACAATTTGTGATATTTTTTGTCTCTAGTATTACTCATAAAATTATCAATGTTATTTTCACACAATAGGAGACTACACAACTTTACTATGGAGACAACTTATTCCACAACTTTTTTCATAATTTGCTAAGATTCCGCATTGTGAGTGGTGGGTAATTACTTTTACATAGACTTACCCGACATCACTTACAACCCACCACTCCAAAAAGTTATAGAAAAAATTGTGGAACAAGTTATATTTCTAGAATTATTGTAGGACCATAATAAGAACTACTTATAAAAACCAATAGGCCATAAGAATCAAACTATGCAATTGGAAGTAGTTGGCAAAATTGGATACTCCTTGAATCTCCACTCGAGTCTATTAGGATTTTGGCAAAATTGGCTTAAAAGCATTGCAAGAATTTATTTTAACCTAAGACAATGATTAAGACAAGAGTCAATCTAATATAAAGATGAGTTTTTTATTTTATTTTATTTATTTATTTTTCTACAAAATATAGATTCTACTCTAGCCTAATCTAAGTGTATATGTGTGTAAAACTCCCTCTTAGAGACTTGAACCTTGGCCCTTACCCCTTACCCCTCATACCCCATAAGCACTTATACTTGTGAAGTGAGTATTGCACCAAGGGTGTGCGGTAGTAAAATAAAGATGAGTTGAAATGTTAAAAAATTGTTGTTCTTATACAGTATTCAATGATCATTGAAATTAGACTAGGATATACTGGCTTATATTCTAAAGGGGCTATAGATTAGTTGATCGGCCAAAGAAGTTTAAGTTGTTCCTAAGATGGAGGATATAACGCCAAGTACTTCCCCATTTATCCCCACACACACACACAAATATATATATATATATATATAGATAGATAGATATGTCCCACTCTAAATAGTCCACTTTATGTTCCACAATCATAGGCAGAAGATTTTGTATTATCGTAGCTAAAGCAAGTGATCATTTCAAGTTCTTGAGAGGGGGAATTCAAAATTATTAGTTTAATACTGTAGTTTGGTGAATTATTTCTGGGCTCCACAGTCTTAATGCTGTTATGAATCTCAAACTATTGATTAATAGAATATGTTCTATTCTACAAATGATTAGTAGTATTCTAGGGCACAACATCATCAAAATTAATCTGTAAATTAAAATTAATTTACTAACTGTTAAATTATTGATCATCCTAACAATTTAAGCTATTAGAAAATTGTGAATATTGAATCATTTAACCAATATTCTAACAATAATATTATTAGAATTAATTAACAAAATAAAAAGTAAACAAATCAAAGTAAAAAAAATATACAAACTAAGCAATAGAAGCTGATTATGTAAGTCTGGATTTTTATCACTACTTCTAATCTATTTAGAACCATGTCAAGCTTAATTAAAACCACTTCTACCAATTTTACTTGAAGTCTAATAAAAACACACTTTTAACTCATTTTAGCATTCCAAGTTTTCTTTGTGTATATATGTGTGTGTGTGTGTTATACCAATAAAAGAAACTATTATTAATTCAAACATAAACTTCAATGATAAATTTTACCATATTCTAAAATTAGCTGCTCCTCTTCAATAGATCTTCATAATAACTCGATTTTCATAACTTATTTGAAAAATATAAATATTGAATAAATTGCTTACATTACTATAACAAATATTACATTAAGAAATAAAATTAAGTATATAAATAATTTAGCACACTAACTATTCTTTTGAACTAAAATAGAGCAATTAAAAATAAATAGTTTGCATACTCTAGCAAATGTTGTCCTTACAACCACCATGTACCTTTGATGCGGTGGTTACTCTACAAGTATAAATGCTTGAAACGTGTCGGGAGCAAGGAATAGAGTTTAAGTCTTCAAGAGAGAACTTCACACACATATACACTTTTTTTTTTCCTTATAGAAAGATATACACTTAGATTAAGGTAGAGTAAAAATTATCTTGTATAAAAAAAAAAAAAAAAAATGTTGTCCTTACAAGATATTTTCAAGAATTGATAAAGCTTTGGACATCAGTAGTAATAGTATTATTAAAATTAGGTAGGAACATTTACTATGTATGTAATTGTGTTTATATTTAACTACGTTTGTACTTGGACTGTTGGACACGGACCTCTCTTCATCACGCTTGTTCTTTTTATCACTTTTTCAACATTTAAGATTTTTCAGTAAATTCTTCTATAAAAAAAGATTTTTCTCCGTAAATTTTTTGACAATTAAAAGATGAAACTATCAAATCCTATTCTGTTTATTGTAGTACAGATTACATATCATGCATAATGTGCACAAATTAAACATAGCATATATTATACACAAAATTCTTGTTGCATTTTTTGACACTATAATTCATGCTATATATATATAGAAAGAATTATTTGAAAATAAAATAAAATAAATATGTTAAATTAAATTACTCGTTTTGTAAATGCCAACCGGCGAGATTGGCTACTTCTCTTAATGCTGCTCTCCATGTTTGCACCTTCTCTGTGTTCTCCTTGAAATGTTCTTCATGTTCAAGAAAAGCTTTTGCAAAAGTTCCTGTTTGTTCTCGTACATCAGATTGATCAACATCATAAAAAATGGGTAGAATTGTCATTCCCGTCTCTTTCATGCATCTTGTGATCTTTACAAGTTCATCTAGGCACCATGTTGAAGACGCATAAATTTTTGAAAAAATGACAATAACAAATCTTGATTCTTCTATTGCTTTCAAGCGCTCCGCTGAAATCAATTTTCCTTTCTCAAGTTTTCCATCGTTTTTAAAGGTGAAAATGTCCTTTTGTTTCAAGGCATCATATAGACGATCCTTGAAACTATAGAGGGAGTCCTCACCTCTAAAACTAAGAAAGATATCGTATTTCCATTGTGGTGTTGAAAAAAATGATAATGAAGATGAGGCTTTTTCTGTGCTCATGGAGGCCATTGGAAATGTACTGCCAGATAGTGAACCACAATAAAATAAATAAAAAATCAATTTAAATGGGAAAAAAAAAAATTACAGAAGAAGAGAACGATTTGATGTGAATTTTTCATTTCAATGATGCATCATCCATTTAGTTTTGCTAAACCTAAAGGAATACAAATGATATCATATTTATTTAAAAAAAAAAAAAAAAACTATATCATAACATTCACAACTATTCCCTAATATGCCAACACACTTAGCTTGTCAGATTATAATACTAATAAACAAAAAAACATTCTTTATTTGACAATCACAATTGCTAGCCTACAGATTAGAAATTCAGATGAAAACACATATACACTTCTTTTTTTGAGAAAAAAAAATATACGCTTTTTTTTTTCTCAAAAAAAAAAAAAAATGAAAACACATATACACACAAAAAGCCAGAAACAAGGTTTACGTTCCTCCCAAAACAAATAAATAAATAAACAGAGAATTCACACAAATAATTAGCATTGCATGAGAGAAGAAAGGTGACCTTGAGGATGCAGATCACGTTGTCAGGTCCAGGAGATGAAGAGACTCAAAAATTGGTGGCAGAAAAAAAAAAAAAAAAATTCCCGGTGCTCAGTTTGAGAAAGAAAATAGAGAGAGAAAACCAAATGAAGAGGAAAACTATGGTGGGATTGAGAAAAAGAGAGATGCCAGTACAGAAGAGAAATTGTGAAAGTTCTGTTCAGAGAGTAGAGTAAAGTTGTTGGAAGTTTCCTAATTACCCTTTATTCCACTCGTTTTTTTATTTTATTTTTTACTCGTATTGACCTTGAGGAAAAGAGAGAACAGTGCAGAAATTGCGGAAGAGTATTTAATTGGTTACAAAGTTGGAGAAACACGTCTTTTTATAACACATTTTAACTATATTTATTTTTAGAACACTTAAATAATTATACTGAATCACACAAGGATCCTATGCTCCAACAAGAGGTTGCTCGTGTCTGGGAGAAGTCTTCTCTCTGAAAACTTCGAACGGTGCGTTGCACTTTAGTCCCTTCCTTTGAAGGTGTGTTGGTCCCTTGTGATAACACTGTTATTGCAAGGTTTCCTTTCCTTCGGGGTTCAGGGAAACAGCCAGTGTATTTTTTGGTGTGTTTTCTTCCACCCAACAGTATGGACGATTTAACAAAACACTGGAGCTCTCTCTCTCTTTCGGAGAGGCCATGGATTCCATTTAAAAAGCGAACAAGCCATCAATGAGCATGGCATTGTGACAAGGTTTCTAACCAAAAGGCCCCTCAACATTGACGCCATCACAAGTACCTTTACTTCTCTATGGAGATCCA
The DNA here is from genome assembly GCA_030445155.1 of Quercus variabilis. Lineage (NCBI taxonomy): Eukaryota > Viridiplantae > Streptophyta > Magnoliopsida > Fagales > Fagaceae > Quercus > Quercus variabilis. The sequence continues at coordinate 49,823,189 of CP129453.1, forward strand.
AATCGGGATTCAAAATAAAGAGCATTGGTGACCACCTGATCCTCTTCTCTTTTGAGAATCCCACAGACGTAGACCTTATCCTCTTGTCTGAGCCTTGGAGCTTCGACAAACACATCATGGTTCTTTCCCGCTGCGATAAAGAAGCTTCAATCTCAGTACACGAGCTAACAATGGTTCCTTTTTGGGTTCAAGTCTATGATATCCCACTCCATTTCAGGAATAGAGTCATAGCAGAGCAAATATGCGAACCAGTGGGTGAACGTCTAAGTCCCAACGAGAACGAGGAATGGGACGGTGGTAGCTTCATTCGAGTCAGAATGCAGATTGATATATCCAAACCTTTATGTCGAGGGAGGCTCATAACTCTAGAGGACGGGAAGGAGCACTGGGTCCCTTTCAAATACGAACGCCTCCCTAACCTCTGCTATTGGTGCGGTTGCCTAACTCACGATGACAAAGATTGTGCGGCATGGATAGAGAGCGAGGGCAGCCTTAAACCAGAGAACCAACAATTCGGAGCTTGGTTAAGGGCCCCTCCTTTCATGGCTACAAGGAAGAAAGTGGTTTCAGTTCCTAGTTTCTTCGCTAGGAAAAAGATGGGCTGCTCCTCCCACCCAGCCACCACCACCTAAAATTACCAGACGAATGCACACGTGCCTGCCTCAGTCCCTAAGTCTCCTAGGGGGGGTTGATGGGACAGCGGAAAATCAGGCCTGCAGAGACGCCAATGTGACAGATTGTGCTTCCCAAAAAATCTTGGAGGAAAATGAGATACCCCCCCCCCCCAACAAAAGACACGGGGCCTGAAGAGTTTGAACAACTAATTCAAAACTTAGACTGCGAGATCAATTGCTACGACAAAGGGCCCGACTCGTTAGACCTCTCAAGTAAGACAGCTTAGAATTTTGATAAGGCCATCTCTCCCCAAGTGGGCCACATTTTGGGCCTGGGCTTTGAAACACCCATCTCACATACTTATAAAGCCACTCCCCTCAGTGACCGGTCCAACATGGACCACGACTTAGTGCTCTCTAAAGGCCAAATGGAAGGAAAGTGGTTGCGTATACAAAGGCCCACTCATCTTAAAGATAGTCCTTATTTAGATATTTCTTCTGGGAAACGCAGTGGTAGCTCTCTTCTTCTTCTGGATTCTTCAAAGCCCTCAAAACACAGAGCCCTTAGCGGTGCTAACTATGATGAAAACCTCTTACCAACGGCGGAGGCTGCTGTGCAACCCCGTCAAGACAGATGAGTTGGCTCTGTTGGAATGTCCGTGGGCTTGGGAACCTGCGTACTGTCCGAAAGCTCGAGCACAAGACCCCACTGCCTTGTTTTTGGCCGAGACGTGGGTAGGTGAAGCTCGGCTGAAGTAGTTGTGTGGTATTTTAAAGTTCGATCATATTTGGATTGGGCCCAGCGGCGGCAAAATCGGTTGTCTTGCTCTAATGTGGAAGAGATTGGTTAAGATTGATGTGGTTCCCTCTTCTCTAAACCACATCGACGCCATCATTGGGGATCTCTCTGTCGCTCAGTGGCGATTCACGGGGGTGTATAGGCATGCTGATCCCAACAGAAAACTTGAGACTTGGTCACTTCTCTGTGGGCTGCATCGTCACTACTCCCTCCCCTAGTTGTGTGCTGGCGACTTCAATGAGATCTTGTGGTCCCACAAGAAGCTTGGGTTGGGTTTAAGGAAAGAAAGTCTAATGAAGGATTTCCAGGATGTGCTCAATGAATGTGGGCTCATGGACCTGGGCTTTATGGGTGATAAATTCACATGGAGGGGTAAACGGGCTTCTAGTCTGGTCCTAGAAAGATTGGATAGGGCCGTGGCAGATAACGACTAGTTCGCACTTAATCTGGGCACCAAGGTACAACACCTTCGACCTACACCTCTGATCATAAAACTATTATTATTAAACTTGATGGTATAACCCCCTGCCCAAATCGTCCCTTTAAGTTTGAGCAGATATGGCCCCGTGATGCTGGTTGTAGTGACACGGTTAATAAGGTTTGGGGCTCCACTTCTCCGAATTCCACAATGGATGTTACGGCTGGGAAGATAAAAGCTTGTGGTGAGAATTTACTTGCTTGGAGCCGTCACTCTTTTGGCAATGTCAAGAAGCAATTAGAAATCCTGGGGAAAAAACTATCCAAGGCTGAAGTTGAGGCTGCCTTGGGAAACTTAGATTTTGAGGTGGTCAAGGCCTTAAAACTTGAAATAAATGAGCTTCTAGACAAAGAATCCCAGTTGTGGCAGCAAAGGTCTAGGGCCCTCTTCCTTCAGTGCAGTGATCGCAATACAAGCTTCTTCCATAGTAAAGCTTCCCACAAATTCTGTCGAAACAGAATCATTGGGCTAAGGGACTCAACAAATTCCTGGTGTACTGAGGACCGGCAAATTAGGAAGATAGCAGGTGACTACTTCACATCCCTTTTCACTTCATCTCACCCAGCGGATTTCTCGGTTATCATGGAAGTAGTCAAACCAATAGTGACTGTGGAGATGAATGACCAACTTCTTAGCCCTTTTACCAGGGAGAAAGTGGAAGCAGCCATTAAACAGATGAAGCCCATCTCTGCCCCTGGTCCTGACGGTATGCCCCCCCTCTTCTACCAATCCTTTTGGCTTAGTGTTGATATATGCTCTGCTGCGCTTGATTGTTGAATAACTGTAGTATTCCTAGTGTGATCAACAGCACCTTCATCACTCTAATCCCGAAAGTTAAATCCCTTGAAAATATCACTGAATTGAGGCCAATTAGTCTTTGTAATGTCGTGTATAAGATTGTTTCAAAGGTTTTAGCTAATAGATTAAAGGTCACCCTGCCTGCTGTGGTGTCTGAGAACCAAAGCGTCTTCCAGGCTGGTAGAGTTATCACAGACAATATCCTCGTGGCCTTTGAAACTCTCCACTACCTGAAGCACCATCATAGTGGCAAGAATGGTTTCATGGCACTGAAATTGGATATGAGCAAGGCCTACGACCGGGTTGAATGGAGTTATCTTGAAGCTATTATGAAGTGGATGGGCTTTGCTAGGCATTGGGTCGATCTAATTTTGGAATGCATCACTACGGTCAGTTACTCTATCCTCATTAATGGCGAACCGTCTGAGGTTTTCCACCCAACCAGAGGCCTTCGCCAGGGCGACCCTCTCTCGTTGTATCTCTTCTTACTTTGCACTGAGGGCCTCCATAGCCTCCTTCAACATGCGGCGAAAGTGGGTCAGATCAGAGGTGTCTCTATTTGCAAAAAGGGGCTTAAGATTGATCCATCTTTTCTTCGCGGACGATAGTGTGGTGTTTTGTAGAGCTTCACTGGAAGAATGTATGAAAATTCAGGCTCTATTGGACTATTATGAGTTGGCTTCGGGACAGAAGTTAAATAAGAACAAGACCGGTTTATTTTTCAGCAAGTCTACTCCTACCATGGTCTTAGATCAAATTAAAGACTCACTTGGGGTGCAAGAGATGAAACAATACGAAAAGTACCTGGGTCTTTCATTGCTGGTTGGTAGAAAAAAGAAGGCTAGTTTACTCTATATTAAAGAGCGAATTATGGCGAAGCTTACAGGCTGGAAGGAGCAATTGCTCTCCCAAGCTAGTCGGGAAATCCTTCTCAAAGTGGTAATCCAAGCAATCCCCACCTTTGCTATAAGTTGCTTCAAGCTCCCGATCATCCTGTGCAATGTGATTAAGGCTTTGATTAGAAAATTCTGGTGGGGTCAAAGGGGTAACCAAAGAAAAATTCACGAGGCCAAATGGTCCTCTCTTTGTCAACCAAAAAGTTTGGGCAGTATGGGTTTTAAGGACCTCCAAAATTTTAATGATGCTATGCTTGCTAAGCAAGTTTGGTGGCTGATGGGAAATGAGTCCTCTCTCTTCCACAGATTTTTTAAAACAAAATTCTTCCCAAATAGCTCTATCCTTGAGGCAAACGATTGCAATAGGTCGTTCATGTGGAAGAGCATTCTTAAGGGGAGGGCAGTAATTAAAAAAGGTCTCCAGTGGTGGGTCGGAAACGGTTCTTTAATTCGGATCTACCATGATAGTTGGCTCTCGGACCCTCATAATAAGCAAGTGGTGTCGCCAAGGAACTTTCTCGGTATTGATGCTAGGCTCTCAGGTCTAATTGACAAGGATCGGCATAGCTGGCTCAATGATGCAATTGACAACACTTTCCTGCCCCACGAAGCGTCCCTGATTAAGGCAATCCCGCTTTGTTTTAACAATTGCGATGATAGGATCTTTTGGCCCTACAATGGTGATGGCTCTTACTCTGTCAAATCTGGATATAGACTCCTCTCGGAGGATATCAGGAACACCAATCCTTCAGTTTCAGTTTTTGCGCCCACCAAGAGACTCTGAAGGAGCATCTGGTCCTTGAAGGTTCCCAACAGAGTCAAAACACTCCTTTGGTGGGCCGGGACAGATTCTCTTCCCTCAAGAGCGAATATGTTGAAACAAAAGGTACTCGGTAATGACCTTTGCCCCGATTGCAAACTGGAACGTGAAACCACAGTTTATGCTCTTTGGGCCTGCCGTGTTGCTGCTCAGGTCTGGGAGCTTAAGTTTGATTGGCTCCGCAAACTTTCTATCAAGTGCTCATCGTTCCTGGATGTCATTCAAATCTGTCAAGAACATGGTGACTCACTTGACTTGTTTGCAATGCTTGTGTCTCTTCTATAGACTCGTAGAAATCAACTCCGGGTTGGTGAGCTAGAATTGAAGCTGAAGATGATCAATGTCTTGGCTTTGGATAAGCTTTGTGAGTTCAGAATTGCTTATGGTACTTCTAGTCTTGCTCCGTGGGCTACTGTGCATGCTAATTGGCTTCCTCCGCCCAAGGATTGGATGAAGGTTAACTTTGACGGTGCCACTTTTCAGGAAGAGTGTTGTGCTGGTCTGGGATGTGTTATTCGAAATGACGAAGGTCTCGTTATGGCTACCTTATCACAGATTATTCCACTGCCTACTTCGGTAGAGATGGTGGAAGTGTTGGCGGCGCGTAGTGCCATTGATTTTGCGCAAGATCTAAATCTAAAGAAGGTGATTTTTGAAGGGGACTCTGCAACTATCATAAAAGCTTTATCCAAGGGTGGTTTCGATTCCTCCAGTTTTGGGCACATCATTAAGGACATTAAGCTTCTTTCTCATGCGTTCCAAAATGAGTCCTTTTGTCATATTCGCAGGCAAGGAAATAGAGTTGCCCATAGCTTAGCAAGATTAGCGTGTAAGTTTTCTCATTTTCATGTTTGGATGGAAGACTTACCCCCTGATAGTGTTTCTGTGTACCTCTCTGATTTGCCTTAATATATTTCTCCTCCCTCTTTCGGGGGTGGTTTCTCAAAAAAAAAAAAAAAAAAATTATACTAAAAATTTCTTACTAAATGGGTTCTAACTTTTTTACATCATTCCCATCAATTCATACAATTTTTTTTTTTCTTTTTTTTACTTTAACATAATTTTTTTTTCCTATTTTACATAGATTTTTCAAAGAAACTTATATTATATAATCTGTTTTTCACTAGTGTCATTAAACTATTTTTTCTTTATGTGTTTTTTATTATTTTCTTAGATCATCTCTTGTTGTGTATATAAATAAAGATGTATTAAATAATAGATTTGCATATGAATAAGAATGGTATATATTTATACGATTACTATAGCAATAATCTAAATTATACAAGTTTATATGGACGAATGCCAGTAATTTTTAGATTTTATTGTGCAAAATTTGCCATTTATATTATTATACATGGATTGATACGAGTGCCCTAATAATTGTAAGTTTGTAACAAGCTAGATGAGCTTTGTAAGATGTGTAATATAATTTACTGACTTGTTGCATGGTTGAACCAAGAATGGGTTATAGTTTATAAGCCCATGCTACACCCTTTGTAAACTATATTTCATTTATATTTCCAATTAAAGTAATTTATTTTCTAAGTAATTAGTGTATGAAATAAGCCAAGAGAACTCATGACTGGCATGACGGTTAACTAATAGAGTGGAGAGAATCCATGGAGGCTTTTTGAGCTTGTATAAATTTGTTCAAGTATTCTTAAGGCAAAATTTATCCAAAATTTTAACATCTAAAAAAGTTGGTGTAGAATGAGAGGGATGTCCTTTATTTACAGTGATTTTCAGGATGATTTTCACTTTAAATTGATCTCCTCGAGAATAAATAATAGATTTTAATTGATACAAAATCAGAGAGTATGTCCTATTAGGGTATCTAACAATTTTTGAACTTAAGACAATTTTTTGGGTAGGATATCTAACAATTAGGACAATTGATACATTTTGTAACAACTCTGTGGATACCTTTTGTAACTAATGAAGCTACACAAACTTTGTTAGATTCTATACTTGTCTTTGATTAGCTTCTAGTCTAACACAAATTATATTTGAAAATGATGAATATTTTAAATGTAATGGTAAAGTTCATTTCTATGAACTGTGAACTATGCAATATTTAAGAACCAAGAACAAAGTATCAAGCATCAAGAATAAAGAACAAAATAACCCAATCACTACCATCACCAACCTTCACTGCTCATAGCTAAAAACACCTAAAAAAATAAAAATTCTCTCCAAAAAGACTCACATATATCATTTCACTTAAAACTCCCTCAAACAAAAGACAAAGCTTAACATTAAGGGAACTGAGATTTTTTATATCCCCAGATAACAAATCTAAAGGTAGAAATATGACCATAGGTCGGAGAAATAAAGAGATTGATAAGGAGGGTACAATCACTGTCATATGTATATTTATTTGCCACCACGCTTTTTGAAAGTACTAACAGCGTGCCATGTGGGTTATAATGGGCTCTTAGAATATAAGATTGACCTATATGGGCTTCTTGAGAATACGATCCATAATAAAGGCCCTCTTTGATGAAAGTACTCAAAATCAACTTTGGTCTGAGAAAAACTCCTTAACCGAGCTGGGCTTCAACCTTGGCTAGTCTGGACACGAGTGAAAAGAAACTTGGCTGGACTACGGGCCTCTAATCTATCATATCAACCAACAAGTTGTTACTACTATAACGAATCCCCACAAATGCAATTTTATATCTTTGAAAATTTTACATATGTTGTGGCCATCTTTTCTCTACTAAAGAATCAAGCAAAAGCAAGGTTTTTAAAGTAAGATAAAAGAAGCAATGAAAACCTAGTTTGAAAATTTAGAAAACATCTTTCAATGATATTACTTGAGCGAGTCTTGAGTGAGATATAGGCAAAGTTTTAAGTTGATTTAATGATTTGCTCGAGTACATTTCCTTTCCTGCTTGAGTGAATTTATCCTGTTCGCTTAAACGAGATTCACCTTCACTTGAGCAAGCTTCTTCAGGAGTTTCAGTACAATTTTTAACCATGGTTTTACATTGAATAAATTATTCTTGGATCACAACTAACGTCATAGAATGGGCTACTAAAATCCTATCAAATATTATTATAGATATCTACAAGATATCTAGGACAACATTGTTGAGAAAATTATGGACGATCTCATTGAAATCAAATTTGATTATTGGAACTTAGAAGTCTCTAGATCCCATCATGTTATTGGGATGCAACTCACCAAAGTCCATTGATTTAAGGATGGATGATATTCAATTATCAATTCCTATTTTGAAACTTGAGTTATAGGCAATCAAACTTAAAAAAAAAAATATATATATATATATATATATGGAACTCGAGTTCTATGTAAATTTTTCTAAATAATTCAATTTTCATCAAATCGAGTTTTATATTGAAATTTGATTGTCTAAAAATCAAGTTTCAAAACAGGGATATTTTGCTAGATAGTTTCAAAACATAGACATTTTGTTACATCTTTTGGGTGAAATGGGCAAATGTCCATTTTGGCTCATCAATTGATGGATTACAAGTTTCGAAAGAAGATTTTAGACTTTTTTGGATCTATTGTGGATACAAAGTAGCAGCCAAAAAATTGTATCTACTTTTCTAGATATTATGCATGGATTAGATACGTCATGGCAAATTCAAAGTGTTTGAAATATTAAATTTTTTTGGTATGGAAGATTCTAAGAGTTTTGGAAGTTAATTCGAGGACAAGTTGATTCTAATTTCTTAAGGGAAAGAGTTTAGCATTGAACATCATACGTGGTTGGAATAAAATTTCTTTTAAATATCGTAATTTTTAAAAAATTTAATAGAGTATAGATGGCAATTGGTCAAATAAAGTGGGTTCTCCAACCTATGTGATGCTACAGTAACAGTTTGGGATTTTTAAATTTTATTTATTTATTTAAAGTTTGGGTTTAAAATTGTATACCCACTAGGTTTTGGGTTTTACATATTAGACACATATATCTAAGCTGATTATGCCTTTAAATTGCCAAAATACTGGTATTATTAATTTTATTTACACAAAATTAGGTTTCTGAAGAAATTTAATTGGTGTTTTGGTTTCTAAATGTATTTTGGATGGTTCAAACTTTTTTTTTTTTTTTAATAGAGAAAGGAAGGTTCAAACTTAAAGCTATGTGATATCAACAATTTAAAATGTTATATAGTATTTTAATATGGAATCTAAATTCTAGAAGATTCTTTATGGAACCTTCTATATTTATACATTCCATTAGAATCTTGTCATGTTGTATTTTCTTCAAAAAATAGAATAGATTTTTTTGATACAAAATAGAAATTCTATTTTAGCCTAATTTAAGTGTATATGTGTGTGAAACTCACTTCTGGAAACTTAAACCCCGAATTTTGCCCTCCACACTTTACAAACATTTATATTTGTGTAGTAACCATCGCACTAGGAGTGCACAATGGTCAAATAATAGAATAGATAATTTCATATACAAATACAATCATAATAAATGGCAATTAATAACTATTATAATTATACAATTTCATATTTTAGTGAAAATTTTCTCAAAGTATTTTATGATGTTTAATTGGATTTTACTTACGAGTTGAAGGAATTTTCTAAATTTAATTGCACACTTGAGCTTCTTTAGCTTTCACATTGTGTCATCATAAGTTAATAGAGTCTTAAGGTTATTGGTTTAAAAAATAGTTTTAGAAACTTTTTATAGAAAAAGAAAAAAATAAATTTTTTTACAATTATTTATATTTTCCATAAAAGCAATATCAAAATTTTTCAAAAATTGCCTATTAACAAATGTTCTTAGGGAATCCGTTAAGTAGACTCAGTTACCAAGAGAAAAGTTAACGAATGCCATAAGAAAGGATTTGGTTTGCCGTGATGTGGTTTTGATGTGATACACATTACCTTAATATGATATTAAAATGTTTGGTTCATTTTAATTTTTTCTAACGATAAAGTAATCTAATGTTACAAAATATATCATATCACCTTCTTACAAAAAATGGTTTTATGAGAAAAAAAAACTTCGATAATTTTTTATGAGAAAAAAATTTAGAAAATATTTTTAGAAACTTTTTATGAGAAAAAAAATTGATTTTTTTGACATTTTTTTTTATATATTTTTTAAGTGATATCAAAACTTTCCTAAAATGGTCTATTAAAAAATTTCCTAAGAGCAGTTATTAAGGTTAAGCGGACCCAATTAATAAAGAGTAATACTACAACCACAAACTATTTTACAATATTTTTACAAAATGTTGATGTAGTCAATCTTTTATTAGTTTTCATCTAGGCTCATCATTAATATCACTTTTTCATTTAACAATAATCACTCACTACATGAACCATTTTGCAATCACAGCAAAACAATCCAAAAGGCAGAATCTTTATAAATAGAGCTTCATTTGTATTTATTCACAGAATCACAGTAACAAATTCATGAGCCACTTACCAAAATCTTTAAAAGAAAGAAAAGAAAAGAAAAAGAAAGACATCATGATCCTGCAATTGAAATTCCAGACAGAATGAGAATTAACAATACCAAATGAACCATTCTGCAATCACAGCAAAACAATGCAAAAGGCAGAATCTTATAAATAAAGCTTCATTTGTATTTATTCACAGAATCACAGTAACAAACTCATGAACCACTTACCAAAATCTTTAAAAGAAAAAAAAGAAAATAAAAAGAAAGACATCATGAACCTACAGTTGAAATTCCAGACAGAACGAGAATATACACAAGGGCAATTGAGAATGATTCATACAAGGCCTGAGAGCAGCGTTAAGGACCATAAACAGCTGGAAATATATGCAAAATTTACAAAGTAATGCATTCTGTTGTGGTGCACAACGTAAAATTATTAGGTACTTTCAGAGAATAATGACATGGCACTCCTTTCTCTCACTTAAATAGTGGATTTTGTCATAAATTTAATTACTATAACCCACAATTACGTGAGAGGAGAGAGTACAACGACATTCTACTCTTGAATTACTGAATACTTACTTGTGCACATGCGAGTTGATCATGAAGTATGAATTATATTAACAACCCTGTTCAGTCTCTCAAGAATGCTGCTGGCCTTTCTCTTGGCTCTTGAAGTTCCATTCTTAGCAAGATCAGAGATGGTTCCATAGGTGTTCTCTTCTTCTCTCATTTCCTTCCACTTAGTTCGATCATTCAAACAGATAGAGTGGAGGATCGCAATGCAATTCTCCTTGTTCCGTCCACAACTGCTCTCTCTAATAATGCTAAGCAAGCAAGGAACAGCTCCAACTTCTCCCATTTCTTCAATGGCCTTTGGATGGTTTGAGAGCATTGCAAGGATAGCCAACAACTCATCCACATGCATACGGTCCATGATCTTTTTCAGAATCACTCTCACTGCACCATCCCGCACAGCTCTAGATCTGTTCTCATGGATCATGCACAGGCTAAAGATTGCTGAAGCAACATCTTTCATAGCTAAAGGATGTCCCTCTTCTAATAGGTCAATGAGTGGTTTTAGTGCACCAGATTTCCCAATAAGTGCCTTGTTTGAATCAAGAGCTGACAAAGTGAAAAGGGTTGCAGCGGCATTGGTCCTTGTCTCAATGGTTCCTGACCTCAATGCTTCTGTAAGTAGAGGAATTACCTTTGGAGTTTCAGCAACAAGTTTTTTGTTGCTGTCATGGATTGAGAGATTCAAGAGTGTCGTGATCACGTCTTCTTGGAGATCTGGGTGAATACTGGTTTGAGATTTGTTTTCAGAAAAAGGATTGAGCAATTGAGGAATGGCATCTAAAGACTCGCCAAAGAGTGCCCGGAATGAGGGCATCCTCTTTGTCAACAACCGAAGCTCTTTTGCAGCTTTTTTTTGTTCAGGAGGTGTCAAAGACATCTTCTCCAGCAAAGAAAGAAAATGGTCACGAATGGCATCTGTTACCCCTTCATCATTAATATTGTGAACAGAATCTGACAATTCAATGCCCCGGCTTCTACACCACTGAGATATCACTCCTCGGACTAAGTGATTTGGAGTAAGAATTGTGTGAGGGAGAACTTGTTGGGTTAGAGGGCACGTCCGGTTGCCAGCGTTTAGCCATTTCTGAATGAAGGGTCTATCATATGTCTGCACAATGAAATCAAAACAAATTAAAAACCACAAAACAACACAAGAAGTATGGTTTGACAAAAGACGAAGAATGTGTGAACGACAGCACTGCCAATTTCCTAGCTAAACTAGTTTCTTTCACATATGGGCCCAGCATCAGGATCATAACAAATCCAAACAGCATTTGGTACAAACAAAGGAGCTCAGATCCGTTAAGTATGGTTTGAAAAAGGATGCCAAATAAATGGATTAAAGCATTACCAATTTTACTGAATGTCAAAGCATAGCAAAACAGCAATTGGTACAAAGTGCAAACAAGAAGCTCAGATCACCAGAGTTTAACACCAGTGAATTATGACAAAGACTCAAAATTTTTATCATGGTTAATTTTGTATCTAAAACTGCACCACCAGTTACTCAAAGAATTATGAATTCTCAAAATGTTTTTTTTTTTTTTTTTTTTTTTTTTTTTTTTGTTGTTGTTGAATTTTCTACCGTACATATCCAAGAAAACTAATCAGATTCATCATTCTGACATGCTTGTCTTCAACAAAACTTAGAAAGTAACACAGGAGGAGAACAACTAATGTAGGAGTATAAAATTTCAAAAATTCATGTCTCCATCAAACATGTGCTACCTTGATATTCATTTTTCAGTGACAGTGCATAAATGATAAAACACAGTACTTCCATAAAGCAACCACCAGAAATTCAACCTCCTGATAGTAGTAAAGAAGAGAAACTAACAGTAGATTACATTGCATGCCTCGAAATTTTAGATTGCTTCTTTTGATTTCCAAGAAGATAAGAGGAAAAAAATAAAACAAAGGGAAAAGAAACTCACTTAAACTACGCAACAGCAAAACTAAAGTATGGATTTGTTTGTAATTTCTTTTCTTTTTCCCATAGTTTCTTGGCCACCAAACAGAGCAAAGGACAAACAAAAGCAGCACAATGAATCCAAATCCAAAATTCAGAGATTGAAAGATAATTAAAACGATCCATCAACTACGAAATTAAAAAACAAAAATCCAGAAAAAGAATTATTATCTACTTAACAACAACAACCCCCCCCCCCCCCCCCCCCCCTTCCAGAAAAAACCACTCTCCATTTGATTGCCTACAAAACAAAGGAAAACAAAATTAGATGCCAAGATTTATACTTTTAGTTTTAGCACTTTATCTTAATTGGGTTTCTAAAATATGCAAAACCCACCTCAAGTATCCCATAATTAAATCTCAAATTACTGCTTATCTGTCCTTTAAAAAAAATATATATATATCAGTGGAAAATATTATCTGTCATTTCCTAGCTCCCAAAAATCCGTGAAAAAAACACACACACAAGAAGTTCATTTCAATTTTAATTCACACTCCATTTGGTTGCCTAAAAAACAGAGGAAAAGAAACTTAGATGTTAAAAGTTTTAGCCTTATAGCCCTTTATGTCAATTGGGTTTGCAAAATATTCAAAACCCACCTCAATTATCCCATAATTAAACCAAAAAAAAAAAACTCAAATAACTGCTTATCTCTGATTTCCCACCTCCCTAAAAAAATCATTTGAAGTTTTTATTTTTATTACAATTTCCCAGAAACCAAACAGAGCAAAATAACATTGTGACATAGATATATACCAACCTGGCCTGTGGCAAGCATAACAGGATCTCTCATCAATTCCTTGGACAAAGGGCAACGAAACTCCTCAGGGCACGTCAAAGAATCAAGAAGCTTCAACGAGAGCGAACGCTGGTTCCTCCTCTGCTTCAATTCCTTCAAAGCACAAAGCTTTTCCTTAGCCTCATCAATGCTTTCAATGCTACAATCCTCATCATCATCAACTATAGCCTTCACCAATCTCTGCAACTCTTTCTTCAACTCTGTCACTTTCGCCATCACAGTCGGATCAGAAAAATCATTCACGTCTGTCTTAGCCATTAATTAAATAAATAATCAATGGCTTTACTTTTCTTTCTTTTTTTCTTATCAGCTATCACACTCACAACTACAAATGAATTGGAATACTCTGTTCCATTCCATTCTCTGTTGTTTTGTTTTGTGTTTGTGTTTGTGTTTCTCTGTCTATGTGTCTCTGTCTCTCCAAGCTGTGTGCTTGTTTTGTTTCTCTCCTCAGCTGCTTTCTATTTGCAATAAAATTTCTATGAAACTCATTTATTTGAGGCTACCTCACTTTTCTTATCATATAAGTCTCACCTGACTATATTATTTTTAGTAATATTTTGCCACGTCTAAAAAAAAAAAAAAAAAACTGAAAATGTCCTGCTTTAAATAATCTTTCACGTGTTTTTAATTGGATTAAGATTTTAATATAAATCTCAAAAAAGATTTCAATATCCTAGATCCTTGATTAGCCAAAAAAGGATTTTTTTTTTTTTCGGCTTTCTAAAAATGGATTTTTTTTTTGAAACACTAAAAATGGATTATTTAGAAAGGTTGTAGTTGGATTGAGGTTTTGTAGAACTTTGTTATAAATTTTGCCGTAACTATTTTGAGCAATGTACAAACACTTTTGTATAAATTTTTTTATTAAGAGTTTTCAACTTATAACGTCTGTTTCTAATAATAATTTTTTATCATCAAATCAAGACATCAATCAATTTTTGGTGTAAGCGGAGATTGAACCTCAGATTTCTTATTCAACTATTAGAAACTTTACCAATTGATTATTATTATTTTTCAACTTATCACAATGGACCATATCAAAATCGTGACATAAAAGTTATATCTCTAGAGTTTCTCCCCTAAATTTTTCCAAAAAAAGAAAGTAATTTAAAAAAGAGTAATTTTATACCGCGTTCTCTTAAATAGACATTTATGAATTATAATTGTTTTGGTGTTTATTAAAATTTAATAATAATAATAATGAATTAATCTAAACCACTCAATTATCCACAAATGGAACCTTTATGTCATTATTTTGCTATTTATTTAAATTATTAATGATATAGTAAAATTTAAATTACTCAATTTTTATTGAAGGGTTAGGACTTTAAAAATTTTACTTGGAATTATATGTGGGTGTTTTTTTTTTTTTTTTTTGGAGAATTTATTAGTGGATTTTCTATATAATCTATTAAGGCGATCAAATTTGGGACCCCAATTATTATTTTCAGGATGGTTCCCACTTCCCAATATATATATATATATATATACATATATATGAAAGGGAAAAACATGCATTTTTTATACCCTCCAAGCACTGAATATTTTTCTTATATATGTATTAAAATTTTCAAAAAAAAAATAAAAATAAAAAGTGTGTATTAAAAAAAAAAATATATATATATATATATATATATTTTTTAGAAATTTTAAAAATAGGCATTTGGTTGTACACTTGCATTTAGGCATAAAATTAATGATCTCATAAAAAAAATTAATGCGTCATAATTATATTGTAGCAAAAAGTCTGAATTTTTTATTTCAATGAAGTCATCATTTAATAAAAGTATCTTTTTTGAAAGAGATAAAATAAAAATCTTTAATGTGTAATAACTATGGAATCTTTTCAGCTTAGTATTAAAGAAAGGTTTTTCCTTTTTTATTTTATTTTATTTTTTAGTCTTCTTATTTTTGATATAACACTCTACCGTTTTGAATGCAGTCAATTTATAAAAATCTGTAACGTACAATCACTGAAAGAATTGGATATTTTCTACTTACAAATACCGCAAAGTTACGGGTTAAAAAAAAAAAAAGAATAAAGCTCTATCAAAAAATAATTTTCTCGTAAAAATCTTTTTACATATTTTTTTATAGATATGATAAATTTTTAATTTATTGATTCATTATATTATAATTATTCCTTATCATCAAGCTAAGCACCAATTGGTTTTATGGTCTTAGAAGGATTTGAACTTTAAACTACCTATTTTTTATTTGAATATGAGAGATTTTATTAGTTGAATTAATTGAAATTAACATTAATATTTATTTTGAAGTCTATAAATTATTGCCATTTTAAATAAGACGTTTTTTAGTTTGAATGAAAACATAAAGCCTTATTCCTTTTTTTTTTTTTTTTAATTAATAATGTTCTACTATAAAGTATAAACATACATATCTTTTCATTTAAATATTTTGAAAATTTTGTCAAAAAAATAATTTTTTGAGTTCAAAGTACCAATGTCTAGTTTCAACTTAGAATAAAATGAACTCAATTAATATTATTTTTATTTTTGGATTTAAAAAAATGCATAAAAATGATGTCGTGGGTTCATTAAAACTCATTCATTCTTCCTTTTAATATACAATTACTAGTATAATTTGTAACTTGTAAGTCTAAAGACGAGATTTAGCTTGTAATTATTTCCAACCAAATGCATGATAGAAAAACAAACCTCGACATTCATGAGTTTCCATACTAATAATTGCACTATCAAGAAAATAATAGCACCGAGAGAAATTAAGTAAACAAAAAGAGATGTTATATGTCTACAATATTTTTACAATACTTTCACAATAAATTCTAGTTGTTACTAGTTCCAATTTGAACCCACCACTTAAATTAGTATAAATTGCAATAAATTATTTTTATTATTGTTATTATTAGTGGATAGAAAAATGCAATCAAATGATGACATGAGTTTTCTCAAAAAAAAAAAAAAAAAAAATGATGACATGAGTTCATTAAAACTCATTCATTCTTCCTTTTAATATACAATTACTAGTATAATTTGTAAGTCCAAAGATGAGATTTAGCTTGCAATTATTTCCACCGAAATGCATGATAGAAAAACAAACTTCAACATTCATGAGTATCCATACTAATAATTGCACTATCAAGAAAATAATAGCACCAAGAGAAATCAAGTAGATACAAAAAAAAAAAAAAAAAAAAGTTTTATGTTCACAATATTTTTTCAACACTTTCACAACAAATTTTAGTTGTTACTAGTTCTATACTAGTTCTAGTTTGAACCTACCACTTAAATTAATATAAATTGCAATCAATTATTTTTATTATTGTTATTATTAGTGTATAGAAAAATGCAATCAAATGGTGATGCGGGTTCATCAAACTCATTCATTCTTCCTTTTAGTATACAATTACTAGTATAATTTGTAAGTCCAAAGATGAGATTTAGCTCGTAATTATTTCCACCAAATGTAGTATAGAAAAACAAATCTCAACATTGATGAGAATCCATACTAATAATTGACACTATCAACAAAATAATAGCATAGAGAGAAATTGAGTGGTTAAAAAAAAAAAAAAAAGAGAAGAAAGAGAGAGAAGTTTTATGTTTACAATATTTTTATAACACTTACACAATAAATGTTAAATATTGTTACTAATTCTAAATTGAACCTATCACTGAAATTATGGTTTTGCTACCAGTAATGGCAAAAAATAACTTATTACTTAAAATGTATTGTGAAAATGTTGTAAAAATATTGTAAGTGTATATAAAAAAAAAAGAAAGGGTGAAATTAAATATATATTCTTATACAGTATATGAGTATATGACATACTAAATAATGGAATGCATTATTTAGTATTGAGTAGTGGCTTTAGAAGAAAAAGAGCAATAGCATGTTAGAATGAGTGAGTGGTGGGGCAATCACAATATTGATGGTCCATAATCCATACACATAGACTATAAGGGTAGCAATCACGGAATCCATGGCCTAAACAGCTGGCACAACTTGTGGGTAGCTTGCTTTCGACTTGTCTTTCTCTCATATCCAAACCAAAGAATTGCTGCATAATAATAATAATAATAATAATAATAATAAACAGTCGGAGAGTCAAAGAGAGAGAAATAGATCCATAGAGAGAGGAGCTCAGTTGTTCGGTTGATCAGTTCTTCTCTCATACAGTAACGTTACATTCATGATTCATGATACAACAACAGGTCCGACAAAATTATTTAATTTTTTAAAATGTACTCACTGCTCACAGGTGGCATTTATTTAGGACCATGACTCATGTGGAAAAGTGTACAGTATTTATGATAACAGATACACGTGTCTAGTCTCATTCTCTGCCACAGATTTTGTGACCTGTCTTACCAGCGGGGCATCCAGTGTAGCATTTCAAATGGAGTAAAGTCTAAAACCTTCTGCCACAATTGTTGTTCAAACCGATAAAAAAAAAAAAAAAATACTATTTAATCACTGTCGACCATTTTAACGAAATATAAAATAAAATATTATAATGATTTTTTTTTTCTAAAGAAGAAAGAACAAGAACTGTCTTTAAAAGAAAAATCAACCTAAACATATTTAAAAAGTTTAGGTGGTTTTAAGGCTACATATATAAGGAATATTATAACTTTATTCACGTAACATTATTTTATTTTTATATGAAATTATACTGGTAATGAAATTTGGTTACAAAATTAGTTGTAGTTTAAGATTATAACTTTACTCAATAAAATAAACATTACATGCACATGTTCTTTATGTTTTTAATATACATGTCAAATATTGTGTCAATTGGACATTATTTATTATATAATCTATAAGCTTATATTTTTTGCATAATTTTAAACTACAAAAATTTGTAATCTAAAAAATTTATTGATGATATAATTATTGATCTTTAATTTTTTAGAAATTTTAAAAGCACAGAGAATATAAGAAGAAGATGTAATCTAATGATGGATTTGTCAAAATTTACTTCGAATAAAAAAATATTAAATAAAATTATAATCTAAAATTACAATCAATTTTGTAACAAAACTTTGTCTATCACTTAATTTATAAACTCGGTCAATATTACAAAATTTACTGCACTATAAACTTATCATAAGGCCACCAGTTACGGGTGGCCACAGGCATTATGACTTGTTTGGTAAGAAATTTTTAATAATATTATTTATATTTTTTAAAAATATATATAAATAAAAAAATATGTAAAAATATATATAATATTATTTAAATATGAAAAACTATATTTTACTTTAAACCACAGAAACAAACATGCGGTATTTTTAAAGCTGATGGCACAAAAATTTTAAGCAAAAGTCAGGCACTAAACAGCGATGGTGGAGTGTGTGTGGTAGTCTTTAACTATAAATTACTATATTTGAAGAAGTCATCTGGAGGACCACCTGAACATTTTATGCTTGAAATTTTACCCAAGCCCGACATAGCTATAGTCTATAGGTTAGGTAAGATTGCCAACAAGCCTGAAAGTGAGTTTAGAATCTTCAATCTTGAGTACTGAGGAAGGCTCTATATGAAAGTCAAACCTACTATTTATTGATGGCAGTCCTGCACCTATCTTTTTAAATTTACTTTTTTGGTACAATTACTTAAAGGTCAGGGTATGTTTCAATTTTAAAGTTGTAAATATAGCTTAAAGGTGAGGGTATTTTTCAGTATATATATATATTTTTGGAGAATCATCTCCATATAACTTAATATCAAATTATTAGTGTATTGTTGTGGAGTTACCACTTATCACTGTTTATATATATCATGATAGAGGATTAATGATTATTTGCATATCCAATCGGGGCATAGAACTGTGGCCCAAGGTGACAGCTTAGAAATTCCTATTTAACAAGTAAAGAGAACGAATCCTCTATTTGGGAATCTTAAGATGGAGACTCATTAATAGATAAACATGAAATACAACTTACAAGCATTATGCAAACTATTTTATTTTCAAATTTATAAGGAAATGTAGAATGATAATTGACAATGCAAGGACAATCATTGAGCCAATTATCCAAACTGGAGCTCTAGAAAACTTGGAAGAAAGTAACAGTCTATTAGAGGGCACTAATGTGGTGCCAAAGAAGCTTAAGTCAAAATGTCACAAGAAACTCAAGAATGAACTCAAATAGTAAGAGTTAAGGTTTTTCACCCATAATACCTTAAAATGGAGGAAGCTGGGTGTTTATGAAGGGGCCTTGAATTGACCACCTTTCATGATCCTAGCCACTTTCTAAGCTTGCGAATTTCCATTAGTTTCCTTTCATGGAGTCATTGTCATCTAAAGGGTTGCATAAGTGAGCTAAGGGGTAGGACGAGGTTTCTTTAGTCATTAGACAAGTCATCATTCTTTTGGATGATTGGCGTATTCGGGTTAGGAGATTCTTCAAGTTGGGCGGTGCGCGTGTCGGACTAGTAGTCTTAGTCATTGGGGGTAGCTTGGTTATTGAATGAGAGGTTCTTTCCCATCAATAATATGTTTTTTTTTAACGATTCTTTTATGTACCTTTTCAAAATTCTTTTTATTTATTTATTTTCTTGTAAATATTAGAGAGAGAGAGAGATCACTCATTTCCATTCTTTTTTTCCCCTTGAATTCCATAACATAATTTGGAAGGGAAGAAAAATTAATAATCAATAGTATTTAAAAAAATTATTAGTTACAAGAATCTCATAACTTAACTAGTATTTCTTGGTATTTTTAATTAAAGGAGACTCCACGGTTTAAACCCCCCTCCCTTATGCAGTTATTAAATTATCAAAAAGAAAAGAAAAAACCATAATGTTAGGGCTAATGTGGAGTGTGAAAGTTTAAAAAGCTTTTGTGTAGTGTAACTTTACTACCTAAGTTCCAAAAAAAAAAAAAAAAAAAATATTGATCCAAATAAAACTCTGCTATCAAAATTTTATAAAATTTATAAGTGATTTCGATATTCATTTTAAATTAATTTAATTATCTATAATAATTTTTTTTTTTGTTTTTGATAAAACTCAGCTTACAATATTTACCACCATGTAATTTAAGATTTTTTTTTTTTTTTAATTTTACGATCCAATTTATTGTTTAGTTTTGTGAAATATTTTCTTCAATTTACATATAATTTTAAATAAATTTCAATCATACTAGTCATAAAAATAAATAATTTGAATCTGATATATCTTTGGATTCTAATCATCTTAATGTTTCCTCCTTGATAATATCATAGAAGCCTATGCTTAGATTCCATCATGTGTCATGTCTGGAGGTTTCACTAGTTGACATGTGATGAATTGTTACAATCATTTAAAATGATTTGTCTTTACAAACAACTCTCCTGTGAACGAAATGAAAATCTAGCTACTTTGATACGTTTTATTCTCACGTGAAAGATTGGGTTTGAACTTTGAAGCAAAAAATGTCGAAAAAAGCCAAAATCTTTTAGCACTGTTTGTAACTAAGAGAACAAAACTTAGCCATGGAGAATGACATTAATACAGTAGATTGTTTCTTGAAAACCTAGGTAATGGGATCACAACCAAGAAGTGCTATATATAAATCCACATGAAATGTCGGTCTGAGGGGTCCCTCCAATTTGTATTTTCAAAAGAACAAAGATGCAGAGGGCTAGCTAGAATGCAAACCTAGTAGTCTAGTCTCTTATGTATCACCTTTACCTACTACTTTGTATGTGGCCATACAATAGTGATGTTGAGGTGAGAGATCGTTTACCTTTTACAAGTGTATATCCTTTTGTGTTTAAAGACATGAATATCCATCTATGCACAATGAATCTGAAATTTTAACATGTGCTAACTTTGAGTGTAAAATACAAACCTAGTTGTCTATGAGATAAGTAAAGGTTGTGACAGTTGCTAGTAGCTGCAATTACATCTCTCTCTCTCTCTCTCTCCCTCTCTCTATATATATATATATATATTCCTCCAAAGCTCATTTACCTTTTAAAAGTGTATATCCTTTATTTTGTACATGAATATCCATCTATGCACAATGAATCTGAATTTTAAAATTAAATGTGCTAACTTTGAGCTAGTTGTCTATGAGATAAGTAAAGGTTGTGATAGTTGCTAGTAGCTGCAATTACACCTCTCTCTCTCTCTCTCTCTATATATATATATATATAGTACATGTGTGTGGGTGTTAGAAGGAAAGTGTAATGCTAACCCACTAGTCTATGAAATTAAGAAGGGTTTGTAATATTATAGGCATGTTGCCAATACTGTGGGCAGGTTATAATGTTTTATGCTGGTTGTTAATATAATATCTACCCTGTTAACCAAAAAATATATATATATATATATATATACTTCAAATAGTAAAGTGATTTTTTTAGGTGTAGATATTAGAATTTAAATATATAATTTTTTTTTTATGATTATTACTTTTATTATCAGATTAAGACATTAATTAATTTTTAAAATTAAATATCAAATTTCATATTTAATGAAGCTAAAGTGAAATACGTAAAAGAAAAGTGAACAAAACTTGTGTCACAGTCAAAGGAAAAAAAGCTTGGGCCAAACAACATAAAAGAAGAAGGCAAAAAAAAAAAACCTGATAAGATTATTAAAAAAAAGATAAATTATAAATTTAATAAAATAAAATAAAAAGCAAAAGGAGTGTGGAATAATCAGTCACAATTCACAAAGCAACTGCTATAAGCTTTTGGTGGTCGACATAAGAACCCAGAAGACCACTTGTCTCCAATCTCTACATCCCATATGATTACTTTTTGCGGCGGTCTATGCTAAATTAACGGGATCACCATCCATTACTCTCGACCTTCATAGGTATAAGACTGTACATAAAGGTGGACTGTCGGTCTAAAATGAAAGATTCAGAAGAGAATATTCTTTAGAGTTTATAAAAGTAAATTTATTCTTTGATATCTTAATCATTAATTATTAAGTGAAAGAAATGCTTAATAATTTTTTTCATATATTTTACTATCATAATTATATTTAAAATAATAATTTAAAAATAAAATGTATCATTCTATAGTAGTCTATGCTACTATTTAAAGAGTTTTGTCTCGTTAAGAATGGATAAAGAGTTATTATCAACAGCGAACGTCATAAGTTGAAACTCTTCCTCTCTTTTAAAAAAAAAATCAACTACAAATTTATTTACTCAACAATTTTTAAAATCTTTTTTTAATTTTTTATAAATTGTTTAGTAAAATTACTATAGAATCTTCTCCTAAACAAGTAAGAACTAACTACTCCTAGACTCAAGCTGTCAATCTTTGTTTTTCATTTTCTTTTTAAAATCATGTTTTATGGTTATGGGATATCAATTTTGCCTTGCCATCATTTTTTTAATACTTATAAAATACAATATTTTTTATGAGACAATTTTTTTTCACATGATAATCATTCACCGGTTTCGGATTAAAAAAAAAAAAAAAAAACCAAGTTTTGGGGTAATGGATATCCAATCTTGCCTTCCCATCAAATTTTTTATACTTATCTTTATTTTTTTGGACAAAAGTATTTTTAATATTTATCAAATATTTTTTTGTGAGACAGTTTATCTTTATATGATAATAGGTTTTATTCGGTCAACAATTTTTATTTTTATTTTTTACAAATTTTTTAGTAAAATAACTAGAATCCTTTTCTAAACAAGTAACTATTCATAAACTCAAGCTGCCAATTATTTATATTTATATTTATATTATTTATTTTTTAATTAGGCCATGTTTAATGCTATTTATCAAATATTTTTTTTATGTGAGAATTTTTTCTTTACATGATAATTGGTTTTCTTTTTTCTAAAATATTGCTTACAAAGTAAGACTACTTTTCCTATTGGTTTTCAAATTTAGACTCAACTACAAATTTATTCAGTCAACAATTTTTTTTTTTTTTTTTTTAACTAATTGTTTCGTAAATGACTTAGAATCTTTTTTTAAACAAGTAACTACTCCTAAACTCAAGCTATCAATCACTAGTTTTGTTTTATTTTTAAATTTTAATAAAGCTAGAATCTTTTTTTAAACAAGTAACTACTCCTAAACTCAAGCTATCAATCACTAGTTTTGTTTTATTTTTAAATTTTAATAAAGCCATGTTTTTATGGTAATGGATATCAATCATGCGTCGCTATCAAATTTTATTTTTATTTTTGACAAAAGAGAGTTTTTAGACTTTTTCGAGTATCTGACTAGTGACTATTCCTTCGGGTATATGCAGTCCTTCCGTCTCACACACACCAAGTTATTACAGGAAGAAATTCTATGGAGGTGGTCCTAAGATATTGGCAAGAGGTTTCGAATCCAAGATCTCGTAGATATCATTAGGCGTTAGGAACCACTAAGCCAATCCCTTAAGGGTTGCCATTAAATTTTTAATCCTTATAAAATACAGTATTTTTAATGAGACAACTTTTCTTTACATGATAATCAATCACTCTCGACCTTCAAAGGTATAAGACTGTATATAAAGGTGGACTGTCGGTGTAAAATGAAAGATCGAGAAGAGAATATTCTTTAGAGTTTATAAAAGTAACTTTATCCTTTGATATCTTAATCATTAATTATTAAGTGAAAGAAGTGCTTAATAATTTTTGTCATATATTTTAATATTATAATTGTATTTAAAATAATAATTCAAAAATAAAATGTGTCATTTTATAGTAGTGTGTACTACTATTTAAGAGTTTTGTCCTATTTGGAATGAACATTTTGTTGATTCAAAAATACCCTATACCTCTAGATTTAAGTATAAACAACTCAATTGTAATATTGTCTACAAAATAGGATCGCTTTTCTTATTGATTTTCAAATTCAAAGTCAACTACAAATTTATTTAGTCAACAATTTTTAAAATCTTTTTTAATTTTTTCCAAGTTGTTTAGTAAAATTACTAGAATCCTCTCCTAAACAAGTACTAACTACTCCTGAACTCAAGCTGTCAATCTTTGTTTTTCATTTTATTTTTAAAACCACGATTTATGGTTATGGGATATCAATTTTGCTTTGCCATCAATTTTTTAATACTTATAAAATACAATATTTTTTTATGAGACAGTTTTTCTTCACATGATAATCATTCACCGGTTTCGGATTTTAAATTTTTTTTTTTTTATTACTAACCCACGTTTTGGGGTAATGGATATCCAATCTTTGCCTTCCCATCAAATTTTTTATACTTATCTTTATCTTTTGTACAAAAGTATTATCAAATATTTTTTTGTGAGACAGTTAATCTTTATATGATAATAGGTTTTCTTCTTCCTAAAACATTGCCACCACTATTCCTATTGGTTTTCAAATTCAAACTCAACTACAAATTTATTCAGTCAACAATTTTTTTTTTTTTTTTTTAATTTTTTACAAAATTTTTAGTAAAATGATTAGAATCCTTTTCTAAACAAGTAACTACTCCTAAACTCAAGCTGTCAATTATTAATAATTTATATATATATATATATATATATATTATTATTTATTTAGAGGAAGATTTTTTTTTAAAAGACTTGGTAGTTCACATTCAAATCTAAGGATAGAATGAGAAAAATAAATAATTCATTTAAAATTATTAGGAATAAACCAAATATTATCATCTCACATTCCTAGAAATTTTAAGAGATTCCCAATGAAACCAAACATATAAATAGTTACATTCTTAGGCAACAAGATTGCAAGAAATCACATTTTTAGGAATCTGTATGTCAGGAGTAATGTGAATTCCTCTGTACCAAACGCCACATTAGGGTTTGCCATCAAATTTTTAATCCTTATAAACTACAATATTTTTAATGAGACAACTTTTCTTTACACGATAATCAATCGCTGGTTTCATTTATTAAAATAAAACTGCGTTTTATGGTAATGGTAATCCAATCTTGCCTTCCCATCAAATTTTTAGTACTTATCATTTTTTTTTATTATACAGTTTTTCTTTACATGATAACATGTTTTTTTTTCCCCTAAAATATTGCCTACAAAATAAAACCACTTTTCCTGTTGGTTTTCAAATTCAAACTCAAGTACAAATCTATTCAATGAACAAATTTTGATTTCCAAATTCAAACTCAACTACAAATTTATTTAGTCATTAAGGGATGGTGGTGGTGGTGGTGGTGGTGCTATAGTTTCTTGGAGAATTAAGAACTTTGTTACTAATGTGACATTGCTATTGGGAGCTTTGCGAATTCTAGTGTTAGTTGGGTTAACCGTGAAGCAAATAGAGTAGCCCACTCATTAGCTTGATGGTCTATGCTTAATTCTGTATTTTTTTTTTTTTTTGGATCTTTTGATTTAGGAAATAGTCCTTCTGCATTTGCAATTGTAATTTTGGAGAAGGCGTGTTAGTAAGTTTATTTGCTGTTTCGTTTTGCCAATTTTGGTTTTCAATAAGAGAAATGATATGTCTACAATATTTTTACAACAAATCCTAAGTGGCAGGTTGTTATTGATTGTTATTGTTGGGGTAAAAACGTAATCTTAGTATTAGTTTTAAATTTGAACCAATAACAGTTAACCACATGTGATTTGTTGTAAAAATGTTGTAAAATTGTTATACACGTAGCATCTCTCTTTCAATAAAGGTTTTCTATTATAAAAAAAAAAATAATTAAATGATGCTGATCTTACAAAATCTATACGGATGGAGTCAAAAGGCAGAGCCAAGGATAGGGGGCAATTGTCCCCGACCCTGCCAAACAAATTTCTGTTATATATGCTTATAATTTATCTTTCATTTAATTGATTTCGTATATGAATATTAATTAAATTTCAGTAATATATATATATATATATATATATATAATATGTTATTATATTTTTCATGCTTTAAACTTCATTCACAAAAAAGACTTTCCTATTTTATCAAATCTTTTAAGCATAAAAAATATCTATAATAGAATATAATCAAATATGGATAGGTGCAGAAAGGAAAATAAAGCAGAGTATTAAATAAAAAGAGAACAAAAAATTATAGTATCCTTCGAAGTGATAAAAATTTGATAATAAGATTTCAAATTCTTTATGTAATAATAAATCATTCTTCAAACTAGTTTGGGTAAAGTAATTAATTATGGGGATAATTACATAACAAACTCCATATTTTGTTATTATTTTAAATTGTACTTTGAAATGAAAAGGTGTAAAGGTGTTCATGATATATAGTTTTAAAGTTGTAGATCAATATATATATATATATATATATATATATATATATATATGTAGCTTTAAAGTTATTACAATTTGAACATGGTATGGATATCTATTAACAAAATAAGATAAATTTATGTAAGTCATACTTGGATTTTTATAGATACCAAAGATCTTTGGGAATTGTAAATTGAATTTTGACTTTTGAAAACTTTGGCAAAATAGATTTTCATGTGTAAAAAACTCTAAAAAATAAACATAATATAACAAATATGTTATCACCTTTTTGATTTAATTTCTTGTATTAAAATTTTAAACATCACTTAATATTTAATTACACGATTGACCTTTTATTTTCCGAATTGCTTAATCCCCATTTTCTCTCTTCAAATCCTAGCTCTCCATCACTAGATGGGGCTCGTTTGAAGGACTGAGAATATACAAGGTAATTTAGTACTTACAGGGCTAATGTATAGGAGCTTTGTGTCAAAGAATACAGGCTTGCTTAATGAAGGTGGACACTCAAGCAATAAAGGCATGTATGGAGTATATTATATTAGCATGTGTTTAAAACATGTTACATTATCTTAGTTAGCCTTTGATTGTGACTAAAATCTTGATTTTAGCCTAATCGAGGCCTAGGCCTAGGTCCATATAGATCAACTACTGTGGTTTTATTATATATATATATATATATATATATATATATAAATTCACATTGGTACATTTAATATACGGAAATATAGAGATTATTTCATAACCTACTTTGTTCATTCTTCCATTTTAAACAAACGCAAGTCAAGCCACAAATCAGCATCACTCGTATGGAAGATTGTACAGTTCGTTTCAAAATAAATTACCTTATGGGCTTCAGATACCACCTAACAAATTCAGATTTTCATCATTGAACTCATGCTCAATGAGCATTGCTCATTTAGATATGCTGTCCTGTAATGATTAATTTGTTTGAAATTTACGAAGTAGGGAGGCTGCAAATTAACTGTGCCTTATTATTGCTTTAAAATCATTTGTAACGTAGTAGTAAATTTGATTAGTAGAACATTTGGCAAACAATGTATAAAAGAGATGGAACACTGTTTTAGACTTTCCTACATCTAGCAAGAATTCAGACTTACCAAACATGTGTGCCGTCTGTGTTTGTTTGTGTCCATAGAGGCATATTTATGGATGGCAAATAATAATGAAACAGTTTTTAAAAAAGAAAAAAGAAAAAAATGGCTACAGCAGTATTTTATAAGTGCTAAAACTTTTGAGGAAGAAAAAGATAAAAGAATTGTGGGGAAGAAATTAGTCCATATCTTGTGACCAGCTTATTAATCTTTTGCCATCAATACAAATATTGTGGCATGAGCAATCTTGAGCCAATCCTCGCCAATTTCTGGTTGGCATCTTCTAATCAATTCAGGACAATCTGCAACTCCAAATAATCTCAGAGCTGTGAGGCTTCCCATTGGCAGAGACAACTTGTGGCAACTTACAATTCCAAGTTTACTGAGTGATACAAGACTTGGCAGCGAATCTGGCAATGCAGTCAAGTTGGGACATTCTGCAATAGCTATTTCTTGTGAAGTTGTTGCAGACCATTGACTCCACTGGGGCAAAGCCACCAACTGGGGTAATTGATGGATCGTCAGTTTTTGAAGGCTCTTCCAGAATTCTAATTGTTTGTCTTCCCTTTCAGTTAGATCAAGTTTTTCACTATTACTGATAAACATAACCTCTAGAGCGTTTGGGGTTTCATGGTACGCGACAAGATCATGTATTTTAAATCTCCACGCATGGCCACAATCCATATAATCTTCAAGGAAAGATCTTGAATAGAGCTCATCTATATATTGGTTTCCGATATCTTCAAACTCTTGGTTTTCATTCGGTGATTGAAGCAGTCCATGTACCATCCAAAGTTAAATCAATTCAAAAAATTTCTACTCGTAATCTTTTGAAAAAAGTGAATAATAAACAAAACATTGTTTTAAGATGGCATTTGATTATAACTCAATTGTAAGGCAGGCAAAATATCCCTTTCTTTTTGTTCCAATTTCCACATTTCATTATCCTTTACAAATAGCCAATCACGTTCATCGAGCTTTGAATATAGTAAGCTCCCTAACACCTTCACTGCTAGGACTAGGAGAACTCCTTTGCATTTCTTCACCATCTCATCCCCAATTTCAATGAGTTTTGCATGTTATCTTGCTTCTCCTTCACCAAAAGCCCATTTTGTAAATAAAGATAAAACACTTTTTATGTGGAAGAACTTCTAAGTTGTAGAAGGATATGGTACACATAATGGATGCAACTATTAGGCTGCGTGGTGTCACGAGGATCTTACTTCCATTTGGTACCCTCCATCAAAAAATTCCTCAACTTAATCCATTTTCCCTGATTCTCATTCCACACATCATCCAATACAAGTAAGAATTTTCTATTGTGCAAATGACCTCAAAAGCGCATTTGCAATTGCTCTACGTCCAAATCACTAAAATTTTCATTAGTTATAGATTTGATTAATTTGACCAACAATTGTTTTATGTCAAAGTCATCAGATACACTTACTCACATTCTCAAGTTAAAATGGCCGGCCACTTCTTCATTGTTGAGCACCAATTTAGCAAGTGTAGTCTTCTTAAGACCTGCAATTCCAGCTATAGGAATAACACAGACCTTTTGATCACCATCACAGGGATGCATTATAAGTTTAACTATTATTTCTCTATCCTTGTCTCTTCCAATGACATCTGAAGTCTGCACAAAGGAATAAGTCATCACCCTCCTCCCATGCATGATATGCCTGTTGCTGTTTCCTAGTCTTTCCGAAGCATGAAATTTAGCATTATAAGTTTAACTATTAGAGACTCTGACTTCTTTGATTTTATGACCCACCTTAAAGCAGAGTACGAGTGGATTAGAGCTAGAAAGAAAGCAACGTACCTTTCTGGTGCTGCTCCCATATGTTTTCACCACTTGTCTCCTCAATGCTTCACACTTGAATTCATCCAGCACATCTTCTGCATCATAAAAGATGCTTTTCAGCTTCCTATGCCAGTCAGCCTGCTCCTGATTATGTCCCTGCTGTTCCTCTGCATCCAACAGCACGGCTATGACTGTGGACAAGGTGTCCTCGAGCTTTTCTAAATCGTCTTCAACACCCCATGTCAACTTGACTTCTTGAAAGAAAGGGGAGCTGATCGTCACTAGAAATTTTACTGCGATGTTGAAAAGAAATGATTCTGCCATATTCTTTTGAAGGACGGATGCGTGTGAAAGGGTGCACTGACACCATACCCTTTGACACGGTAATCCTTCGACCATTTCTCAAGGAGGTAATGTTAGCTATTAAGCAACTTAATTTATATTTTACAACTTTCTCTCAAAACAACATAAACAATAACGTTTGTTCTGTGTACAAAATAAAATTTAAGCAATGAGATCATATAGTATAAGTCGTCCAATGGTAGATAGTAGATACCATCATTGACTTTGGACGGTTTGGTGTGACAGAGTTGGGATCTGAAAAGGTAAAAGAGCCATTCATCATGAATTGTCATCAAAGAGTTCAGTGTTGGTCTCAGACAAGTACGGTGATCCTGCAAATGGTGGTGATCACGTGGTAGAAAGTTCGAATGAATTAGAAACTCAAATATCCTGAGATCCCTCTTATTCATGGAAGTGTTTGCACCCTTCCGTGAACCATCAATACTCATATCTGCAAAGGATTGTGTCTCTCAAAGGTCACAACTCTTCCCCAAACAATGCAATCATCCGTAAACCCTCATTTTATGGGAATAATAAAGTTAGACATGGCAATACGGGTTAGAATTTTCTGACCCAACCCAGCCCTGATTTTTTGACCCAAAACAAAAACGGGTTGACCCGTGACTGATATATATATATATATATATTTTTTTTTTTTTGGCAGGTCAACTTAACCCGAGCTAGATAACCTGTGACTTGACCTGTTAAAAAAAATTCACTAAAAAAATATTTAGACTACGTCCTGATACTAGGTGCATAAAGCACAAAGTACCAAAACTAATAGTCAATATATTATAGATATAAAGTTATAAATAAGTAAAACTATTGTCAAGATATGACATGAGAGAATAACTATTTGAACTTCATCACAACTAATAAGAGCTAAACTTCATAGACATGACATGAGAGAATGAGACAAGACAACATAAGACTGTCAAGACAACCATTAAAAAAAAAAAAAAAAAAAAATTCTCATTCAATACTAGCGGTAGTTCAAAGCCAAAGGCACAATGCACAAACCTGAAAGTTAAAACGTGACAAACCAAACCGCAAAGGGACTGCCCAAAGCTTCCTAAGTGAATTTCATTTTGTTTGATATATGTTGTGTTATGTTTTTTTAATAATAAAGATTGTAATGTTGTGTAGTATTATTTTTCATTGCAATTTTCTTTTTAATGATTAGAAATTTGATCATTATGAAAGTAGTCGTGGTGCCAAAGCAAAAAAAAATCTCAGTTAGACTTGTATTTATAAAGTATTAGGGTCAACTCGCCATGTGATTACACTCATTGAAAAGTTAGTTTGAACCCCTATACAGTTAACAAGATAGTGTGACACACAGAATGGTCACGAAGTTAAAAACTTAAGGAGAACCTCTTTTAAGGAGAAACAACTACAGGGACAAAGACATTCCCATAAAAAAAATCACTATTAAAGAAATAGTTACAATAGTCAGCGACTTACAAAACCTTTACTAACCTATAAACTCTATACAACCTCTGCAAATGCATCGCTTGCATTCCTACCTTGGTAGTTCCAGAACCTCCAGAATCCTTGTATAGTGATTTCCTCCAAGACAGAGCCTCCGGCACTGCAGTGAATCTCAATGAAGATTTGGCTTTGTGGTTTAAAACTCACAAACATTCTCATTGGGGATTGAAAGAAGAGTGGGATAGTAAAAGGGGCTTTTATCAAGCACCTGGTGTGGGTTCTTTTAGTGATTTTGGCTATGTCAAGAACACAAGAAGAGAAAAAAGAGAATTTTGGAGCTAAGGTACAGTCTCTCTCATTCTTTTTATTTAAAATTTTTTTTAAGCCAAGCAAAAATTCTCTCACTGTTGTTTTCTCTCGGCACAGGAGCTTAGCACACCATTCTCTCTAGTTGCTTACCTTTGACAGAAAAGCATGGGAGCTTAAACTCTCTCTGATCTCTGCTCTCGAATAATATGGCACAGGAGGATTAAACCCAATCCTTGCCTCTAGAGAGCTAAAGAAACAAAGCTCTACACATTTGGAATGGCCAGCTGCACTAAGGCTTACTTAGTATATTTTCTTCACCAAAATGGCTCAACAGATTTTATATAATACTCCCTTTTGGTTTCAGAGCTCAACAAGCATATGGCCTGAAAAGATTTCGTTTTGGCTTTAGAAACTTTAGGGCCGTTTGGATAGAAATTTTTAGTATCATTGTTTAATAGTTGTAGAAATAAGTGTGGGATAAAAAATTGTTATGGAAATATGTGTAGGGGTTTTTAAACACTCCTACCAAACACCCCTTAGTGTTGAAAGCATAATCCCAAGCTTCTTCAACATCCTGTTGTAATTAAAAAAACAGTTTGATGTTGGATGTGAATGTTGTGAGGATGGGGTGAAGTCAACAGACCATATCCTGCTAAACTGTACATATTCTGATATGGTTTGGAAGTCCACATGCTTAAGGGGGATCATGTCTCATTGCACAAATCTTTCAATTGTGGATGTGGTTGATCAAATTATGCAAAGTAAAAATGACTCAGAGATTGCAATATTTTCACAACCAGCTGGATGATTTGGAATAAGCGGAATGAGGCTCACTACGGTTCTCCACGTCTTGACCCCTCTTTTCTAGCCAAGTTTGCCGCAGCCCATGCTATAGAATTTTTGGAAGCTAATTATGGAAGCTTGTCTTGAGTTTGTAAGATAGACTTGTTTTTTTTGGCTTTCCTTGTTGTAACCTTACATATAGCTGCTATTTTTGATAGGTATTGGGAAAGCTCTGTAGCTAGTGCAGTTTTCTTTGGCTCTCCTTGATGCTGCCTTCTTCTTGTATATAATTTTTTTCTTTCATTGAATAAAATTCTACCGTTTATTCAAAAAAAAAAAAAAAAAAAAACAGTTTTTGATTCTCTTGCTTCAGCAAGAATATCTCTTGCTCGAGCAAGATTCTTCTGAGATCAATTTCTCTAAGTAGCTCTAACTCCAAGGTTGATTGATTTTTGGACCAAGACATAACTCTGTTACAAATTACAGTGTCACGCATATTTTGCTAAACTTCTAAGAGCAACCGCATCAAAATCTTGCATAATACAAAAAGTGCATCATTTTGCACATTTTAACCAAAAAAATGCCCACATCAGTCAGTGTAAAAGTGTGCAAATATGCACCACTGCTACAGTAATCGTGTATATATGCACGGTTACTGTAACTCTTCCATTTAATATTTTAGTATTTGTTTCTCTCTATTCTCTGTACTTCTGACTCTCACCTCACTCTTTTTTTCTCATTTCATCAAATCCACTCTCTCAGGCTCACAACTCTCTATTTCTCTCATCTCATAAATCTTTCTTCCTCTAGCTTCCATCGATCATTGATCGTTGTTTGATCGGGTTTCTTCCTCTCTCTCCTTCCTCTAGCTTCCATTCGGGTTGAATGGTGTTGATTAGTGGGTTTCTCGTTGATCGTTGATCGCTTGCCTTTATTTCTCGTTGTTGCACAGTGGGAGGCCAGAGGTGTTGATCTTGTTGCTCAGGGTCTCAATCTTGTTGTTTGATCTTGTTGCCTTTGTTTCTTTGTGTTGATCCATTTTTTTATTCTCTATTTGATTATTGGGTTTTGGGATTTCATATGGCTGGGTTGATGATGGTGGTTGCTTGATGATGGAGGCTGATGATGGTGGCTGTGTGGGTTGTGTTGAGTTTGTGAGAGAGATGACAGTGTTAAAAAATGAATATTTTATTAAATAAATATGTGAAATAAATAAACTAATATGAGTGTTTTGTAAAAATACGTGTGTAAAATAAAAAAGGCAGGTTTTTTCTTGCAAAATAAATGGAAATTTTGCACTAACTGATGCGATTGCTCTAAATCCTAACACTAATGTCTCCCACATGAACACACCATAGCTACAGCCTACAAGTGGTTTGTTGTAGTCTAGCGTGATCCCATGGTTGAATTAATTTAGCTCATGTTAACTCTCATCTGTGGATAAACAGATTGACGTTAGTTAATGACTTGGCTACATGTGTGCACACTTTATCAAACTTAACCAAATCCTAATTGGATGACTTTATCGGATGACCTTAATTATTTTTTTTTTTTTGATAAGATGACCTTAATTATTACAATGCATATTCAGTTGATTTTCCATCCATGTAATCCTCATAAGTGCCTTTTCCACCTTTAACTGGCCAATTAATGTCTCCCAAACAGAAAATGCCAAGAAATGCATTCATCCTCATGTCCTCAAATCCTTCCGTGTATGCGATTAATCATATAACAAACACCTAGTGTTTCAAAAATCCGAATTTTTATGCACACCATTTGAATTCATTTTTAGACATTACCCAATGGAATTTTTTTTTTTTTTTGAGATTTTAAAACCATAAGCTTTCATTAAGGATTAACTTAAAGAATAACAATAAGACATATTTGCTTTTTTCCAAATTCTTGAGGGGAAATTGCTTGATTTTAAAGTTTTAGGAGGAATTGTGAACTACCCCAAATATAAAGATGAAAATTGTTTTAATCCTAAGTTTTTGTTTTGTTTTTTTTTTTTTTGGTGTAAAAAAAAATAATAATAAAAAAAGTTAGCCAAGGAAATTGTACATGGAACAGTGAATTTTGACTAAACAAAATTGACTAAACAAAAAAAAAAAAAAAAAAAAAAATTTCTAGAAACACAACCAAATGACACAACATTTTTGTAATACCTTTATAATTTTTTTTAATGTTTTTCTTTGACTTGTAAAGAATTAACACCTTAGCAATTATGAAAATATTGTAACAACAATAAGATATCTTAACATTTTCACAAGAGAAATGCTATATCTACAACATTTTCATAAAAATTATAAGTAGTAGGTTGTTACGGGTTGTTGTTAGTGGAAAAAAAAAATTATTGGTAAGTTTAAATTAGAACTTATAAGAATTTATTACCTATGATTTGTTATGAAAGTATAGTGAAAAATGTTAACGATATAGCACTTTTTTTTTTTTTTTTCAACAATACCTATATTTTTATTTGTAGTTGGTCCCAATATGATATTTTATTTTGACCTATAAGGACTTAACACCTCTAACAATTGTAAAAATATTGTGGCAATTTGTTGTTTTAATAGAGTTCAAACAACAATATTAATAAAGTAAAAAATAAAAAATAAAAAAGAAGAAGGAAAAAGTGCTAGTAGAACCGTGTCACTTGAACAAACCAAAAGTACTTAGCAGTATTCTTTCACTCTTTTTATATATAGAAATTCATTTATTGCTTTTCCCTCCAGACAGAAAGATACTCCTTCCTGTACCTACCATTCCCTTGACCCAGCAGCTTAATTAGGTCCTTTGATATCTCTACCCTTCACCTTCCCCCTGCGCACGTATTTAACTTAATATCTTAGACAATTCATGTTAGCCTATTAATTACAACAATTAAAAAGAATAAAATAGTTTATCTCATTTTCAATGTGGGATTAACATTTTCACTAACTTTCTCACTTTTTATATTCACTCCCACGTCTTTACATTTATGTTATAACATTTATTCATTTTTTAATTAATATTAAAATGATCCAACAACAACCAAGCTTACCTTATTATTAGATACGTTATATTAACTCACTTGAGGAGACAGGTAAAGCCATATGCCAGTGACGAAACCCCGACTTAAAAAATCTTAACCATGTTTTTTATGGTTCGTTGGACAGTTTGGATCTGAAAAACATATTAAACAAGAGGATAAAAATATAGTCCGCCTACTCCCAACTAATAAAAAGAAGAAATTATTTCATGATTTGTATTCTATATTGAATAATTTCTCATGATTTTGACCCAGGAAGCCGTTATATTATTCGTAAGAAAGCTAGACAACAATGATTTCCACGTCTAGGTTCAACTACTTTGAAAACTCAATAATTAAATATACAGCTATAACTACACCTAGAGCAGAACTATAACTTTTCAGATGAGGCATCTTCAATTCAGCCAAAAAAAAAAAAAAAAAGACACCTTCAATTTTCATATCAAATGGCAGAAACAACCATAAATCCTGGGATTAAGAGGTAATTTTATCTTCAATTGCTCTAACCTGTCCATTTCACATATAGAACTGAGTTTATATGCAGATATCCTACTTATTATTTATTTATTTTAAATTTCTTACCCAAGGATTGCAGTTGTAACCGGAGCTAATAAAGGGATCGGATTTGAGATATGTAGACAGTTAGCTTCAAATGGGATCAGGGTGGTTTTAACTGCCAGAGATGTAAGGAGGGGCAGTGAAGCAATTGAAAAACTCAAGGCTGCAGGATGCTCTGATGTGGTTTTTCATCAAGTAGATGTGATGGACCCAACAACCATTTCTTCTTTGGCAGATTTCATCAAAACCCACTTTGGGAAGCTTGACATATTGGTAAATACATCTTTGGAGTGATTCCAAGTGTTATTTTTGAGAGGGTAGATCTTTGTTTTGCTTCTTATTATGTTGCAAAGAATCTCTAGGATTTCTGAGGAATCATACATAGGTTTTGAATTTAAAAACATACATGCTTTTATTGGTTGATTTGGGGGTCATCAGATTATATAAAAATAAATAAATATCTTTTCTTGCAATGACCAGTTTGTGTAGTTCTAAACAAAGATGAATCGTCTAGTATTATTTCTCCTCCCCACCCTTTTGTAATTAGGTTCTTTTATGTGGCTTTGACATTGCTATTATTTCAAAATTTCAGGTAAATAATGCGGGGATTAGTGGATGCATAAGCAACCCAGAGGAATATAGAAAAGTTGTCATTGATCAAGTGAGTCTCTCAAGTCTCAGACTTAGGGGTGTGCACGGGTCATGGGAGGTTTTTTTAACCGAACTGACATGATGTGTTAAAAAAAAAAGATTCAACCCAACTTAACTCATCACGGGGTCCAATCCAACCCACGTTGATTGGGTTGAACCCATAGATTTGATAATTTTTTTTTAATTATTATTATTATTATTTAGGAGTGGCGTTATGTTCAAGTCAGGGGTTCAAATGAACTTGCTGACTTGTCAAAATACATATATATATATATATGTGTGTGTGTGTACATATATGTGTGTGGGTTATGGGGTTTTTTTAATCAAATTGAGCATGATGTGTTAAAAAAAAAAATTTAACCCAACCTAACCCATCACGGGGTCCAATCCAACCCACATAGATTGGGTTGAACTCATGGATTTGACAATTTTTTTTAATTATTATTATTCATGAGCGGCATTATGTTCAAGCCAGGGGTTTAAATGAATTCGTTGACTTATCAAAAATTATATATTTATATATATATATATATATATATTTTTTTTTTTTAACTTTTGGTTTGACCCCCTAAAATAAAATTTTGAGCACCCTAACTCTAAAGTGTATTTAAACCCAATTAAAATAAATTTGAATATGATTATTTGTTTTTTAAGAAGGTGAATATGATCATCTTAATGTTATTTTCACAATATTTTTACAATAAATGTTATATGGCAAGTTGTAACTAGTTTTTATTTAGACCCACAATTAACATTACTTTTTACCTACCATTAATAACTTGCCACCTAGTTATAAAATATTTGCGAAAGTATTGTGTATTTAATTTTATTAAAAAAATGTTTCAAATTTTTGCTCCTTTGTTAAAATATATATATATATATATATATCTCTCTCTCTCTGACTTTTGCTTACTTTATTGTTGATAGCAAAATGAAGTTGTTTTTCCTTGCACTTTTTTTTTTCTCCTTCATAAGCAAAAAATTACACTATTGTTACAACCAATAGATCTCTATCTACATATGTGATTCTTTCCCATTATCCTTATCTCTCTTTTTTTTCTTCTATATTTTCTTAATTTTTTTCTTTATTTGATCAAAAAGCTTGATAAATACTCTATAGATTTTCAAGTCTAAGAAATCTTTTAGTACTTGCTCAAATTCCGAGAGAGTGATCACGTGTATGATTAAAAAGCCATACACTTTAGAAGCAAAAGCTTATATTAGATACTATTTACTATTTTTTTCTTAGTTTCACATTTACTCCTAGCTGTGTTACTATTCTTCTTTATCATATATTTTTATTTAATTGATAATAAATATAAATATATTAAGTTATTATTAATTTGAAAAAAATGTATGATTAATTATTTAATTATATTTGTTATCTTACTGATATTTAAACTATTAATAACCTTTTTAGACTTTTGTACAATATAGTTGTATTGTATATTGAATTATATTTAGAATTCTATTTTAGATTATTGTATATAATATGGAAGTTGTATGTATAGAAAAAAAATTGTTTTATTTTTTACTTACCCCCAATGACAAATTTCTACTCTGTCATTGCTAACCCCCCTATAAAAATATCCTAGAGTTTCCACTGTTATTTTTAAATTGAGCATTAGAACAACCCCACCATAAATGAGAGCAAATTTATAACCACATAATCTTGAAAATAACATCAAACTAACACAAACTAAACTAGAAGAACTTAGGGTTTGAGTTTTATTTAGGAAGAGGGACAAAAAAGAAAATAACAAAATTGTATAATATATTTTTAAATATATATATTTTTTAATTTAAATATATATTAATTATAGGTGGGTTTGGTCGAGTTAGGCGGATTTGCGAATCTTACGACCCAAACCCAACCTGATTGACTGTAAAAAATAATCTCACAACCCGACCCAACACGATAGGTTGGATGGGATTGGGTTGGTTTTGGCGGGTTGGCTACACATCCCTACTCAATGTTATGTCATTACTTTCGTTGAACGATGTTGTTTTGGGTCAAATTTTTTGAAAAATTTAGATAGTAAAATTGTTGAGATTGTTGTGGCAAATTTTTGAAAATTTTGAAGTTTTTTCTTTACAAGTAATTTCATCCATCATTAAGTTATTGTCTGTATGAGGGTACATCATAGTTGGGATGTCCACGGGTTGGGCGAATAGGGTTTGAGGTTAACTTGTTACTCAAACCGTTTAGGTTGAGTGGAAGAAGTGAAGACCTATGGCTAACTGCCAACAATCACGAGTTGAGTTAAATCGAGCTCTGGCGGATGATTTGTTGGTGGTGGGTGGAGGAAGGTAGATCTTTGCCCAATTTGGGTGA
The DNA here is from genome assembly GCA_030445155.1 of Quercus variabilis. NCBI lineage: Eukaryota > Viridiplantae > Streptophyta > Magnoliopsida > Fagales > Fagaceae > Quercus > Quercus variabilis. Next base: position 49,861,836 of record CP129453.1, read on the forward strand.
AGGAGAGAAAGGTTAGGTCAGATTTGAGTGGATCTAGGCGGAACTCTACCGGCCATATCTAAGAGAAACATTGTTAGATTTGAGCAAATCTAAGTTAAACATCGCGAGATTTGAGTGGATCTAAGTGGAGAAAGCCCAAACATGGTTGGATCTAAGAGGCAAAGGGCCTAATAGTTGTCGGATCTAGGTAGATACGAGGGTTGCTTGAAGTGTTTTTCGGTCAGGTAGGGTGGCTTGGTTTTTGGTGGAAGACACCTGTCACATAATTGGTCGGAGTTCGTTTCTAAGAGAAGGGACCCACTGTTGATCGATGAAAGGATCGGATCGGGCCGCCAATGGTTGGTCTCATTCGGTGGTCGGGTTGCTTGGACAAACCTACATCATAGTATGATGTGAATCATATGATGACTCATCATAACCATACAATAACATTATTTTGTCATCACATGTAGTCTTATATAGTTGTGAATTCCATATGTTGTTAGAGAAAACGATACATATCCTTTATGCACAACAAGCTTTCTCTCAAATTGAAGACATATCCCAAAATTTTGATGACTTGCAATATGAATTTAATGTGGCTTGAGGCTGTGGTGGTGGCCATAAAAGAAAATCATAAAATAAAAAAAAATAAAAAAAGAAATTAATCAAGTTTTATAAAGAAGAGTATTGTGGCATCATTTAATACCTTTGCATATAATGATACAGCTTTTAGGTCCAAATGCCATATCTCTAAAGGAAGTCATAAAGCAAACTTATCAAACAACTGAGGATTGTTTGAGAACAAACTACTATGGAACAAAGCAAGTGAGCGAAGCACTTATTCCGCTTCTTCTATTATCCAATTCAGGAAGAATAGTTAATGTCTCCTCCGCCTTGGGACAATTAAAGGTACAGAATGTAAAACTCATCTTATTAAACCATTTATAATCAGTTATATTTGGTCATTAATATTTCACGGCAATATAGAGTGCAAGATTATGGCTGCGACGATTGTGTTGGACCTGCACTAAACATTTGGTTCTAGGAGATTGCTTGAAATTTTTTTTCAAGAAATTAAAATTTCAATTATGTTAATATTTCAGCTTATTTCAAATGAGAATGCAAAGAAAGAGCTCGGAGATATTGATGGCCTCACAGAAGAGAAAGTGGACAAGGTGGTGGAAGGATTTCTAGAAGATGTCAAGGAGAATTTGATTGAAACCAAATGTTGGCCTGTTAATATTTCTGCTTACATAGTCTCCAAGGCAGCTCTTAATGCATATACAAGGGTTCTAGCAAGGAAGTACCCCAAAATAGCAATCAACTCCGTGTGTCCAGGGTATACGAGCACAGACCTGAACCACAACAGTGGAGTTTTAACTGTTGAAGAAGGTGCAAAAAGTCCTGTGATGTTGGCTTTGATGCCTGAAGGTGGGTCTTCTGGCCTCTTCTTTGATCGAATGGAAGTATCAACCTTTTGAATAAGAAATGATGCTACCCAATGAGGACATAAGCATAGGGAAGAAACATGGAGAATAAAAATGTGTTATGGAAGCTTCTTTAAATCTAATAGTTGGTTTATTTCAATCTTGCTTTGATCAATAAAAGCTTTAGAAAGTTTTTATTTATTTATTCTACTTTACATTATGTGAAAGCTCTTTCAACACTAGTTGTTAGAGCAACGTTATACATGTCGAATAAGAGCTTTTTGACTCATTTATACTGTTCGGTTCTTTAAGAGCATTCGCACAAACATGTCAAAAAAAATATATCATTTAGCATTTCTAAACACTATTTTATCTATTTTAACACTCCATTTTATAATGCACCCTACATCAAAGGTTTTATTTATTTATTTTTTTATCACTTCATTAAAATATTATTTATTTATTATTTATATAATTCCTTTTTTTTTTTTTTTTCCTCCATGAGACATTTCTTTCTCTCTCTTTCTTTGTGTGTGTTTCCCTTCTCCAAGCAAAAACAATCAACCCACCCCTCATGGCCACCCCTAGCCACCACCCACAACAAACCCACAACCAACCACTGAATCAATCAACCCACACCCACCAAAGAAAGATTTCACCAAAGGAAGATTGAGAACCCAAGGCCTTAACACCTAGCAACCCACGGCCTCAACACATGGCACAACCCACAACAAACCACTACAACCAACCACCGAATCAATCAACCCTCACCCACAACCCAAGGCCACCAAATCAACCCAGACCCACAAATCAACTCAGCACCCATAAATCAATCCACACCATGGAATCAACCTAGCATCGACAAATCAACCCACACCACATAATCAACCTAGCACCCACAAATCAACCCACACCACCAAATCTACCCAACACCTACAAATGAACCTACACCATGGAATCAAACCACACCCACAACGAGCAAACCCCGATCAACCCAACAAAACCCAACCACACCTGAGCTCTCATGTCCAGCGTGGCACTAGTAGTGGAAGCCATGCTCAGGGAACAAGTCCATGACACCTTTGATAAGGCTTTTAGAAAAACAACGACGGCAACACCATCCTCGTCGTCGTGTTGCTTACTGTTGTTGAAGTGGAGATCAAGATTCAAAGAGAGATGAAGAGGCATAGAGAAAGAGAAAGAGAAAGAGAGAGGAAAGCAGTGGAGAGAGGCACAACACAAGAAAGGGTGATAAAGAGAAAAAAGAAAAATAATAATAAAAAACTCTAGAAACTTGCTACAATAGGGTGTCAACCTACACCACGGAATCAACCCACACCCATAACTAGCAAACCTTGATCAACCCAGCAAAACCCAGCCACACCCAAAGCGCCTTGTGTCCAGCATGGCACTAGTAGTGGAAGCCACGCTCAGGGAACAAGTCCATGACACCTTGGATGAGGTCCTTGGAAAAACGACGATAGCGGAGCCGTCCTCATCGTTGCGTCACCCACTATTGTTGAAGTGGAGATCGAGATTCAAAGAGAGATGAAGAGGCATAGAGAAAGAGAGAGGAAAGCAGTGGAGAGAGGCACATCACAAGAAAGAGTGAGAGAGAGAAAAAGAAAATTAATAATAAAAAACTCCAGCAACTTGTAATGGTAGGGTGTCAAAGATGACACTCTACTGTAGCAAAGAGGTCAAAAATTTTAAGAATAGCATGCTTGATGTGGATGATATTTTAAGGGGATGAGAGCTAAAATTAGGATTTAGCATTTTTCACATCTTTGATGTGAATACTCTAATGAAAGAACATTTAGGTTACTTTAAATTATTATATAAATATATATTATACATAATGTAACTTTAAGCAATATTACACCACTCCATATTTTCTTAATGGATGGAAATTTTGACAAAATTCACCATTCGATTACATTATTTTTTTTAATATTCTCCGTGCTTTCAAAATTTCAAGGTGGTTAAATATTAATATCTATGTCATCAATTAATTGTTAAATTCAAGTTTTTATAGTTTAAAATAATGCATAAAATGTGAGTTTATGGATTGAATAGTAAATTATATCCGATTGGCATGAAAATCTGCATGCATTTTAAGAACTGATAAAGCCGAAAATGTGCCTCGTCAGTATGTTCCTTGTCAGAATGATGGATAACCTCCAGACTTGTTGTCAACACAAGAAGAAAGCAAAAAGGGTACCTTCGCCGGCATGAGGCCAGCTGGGAATACTTCGATGCTTAAGTCAGATTACACAATCCAAACTTAACTTGTTCACAGTTTGCTATTTCCTAGTTTTTTGTTCTCTTACCTTCTTCTTCACATCGGGCTCACTTTTTATACCCTTCCTTGGGTTGGTGCAGTTATGTTTGTTAAATACTGGGTTGAGCGTTTCTCTCATGACCGTTGCATTTAATGAACAATGATTGCCTCAGTCACGGTGTAACGGATGACCGTTACGCCGCTCTTGTTCTCGTAACTGCTCCCGGTATAATTAGGGAAGGCCAGCTATCCGGCAGGTGTTCAGCTGTGCTATTAATGCACATATTCCTTACTGATTGTGATGACGGAGGTCTTGCCCCTCTATTCACCTTCTACAAGGATGCAGAAAAGATCGTCTTCCTCATCGACGATCAATTTTAGGTCTCATCGACAATCAATCTCTGGTATCCGTCAGTTGCCCTCCCCCTCATTCCATGATCGTCATGAGTTTAGATGGCATTCGGAATGTGATTGGACACGACGATTTAGTTTTTTGCAATTTCCAACGCCAATTATCTCAGTTTAAATACGATGCGACTGCCTCTTCGGGAAATGGACACGTGTTGACTCTTGGTTGAAGGTGTGTGCGATTTTTCATCGTTTTTGGCATGCTTTAATTTTGGGTTTTCTTTTTAGAGAAACTGTTCCCCTTCCTTCTTCCTATTTTGTCTGCCTCTCGAAGCGCCAAGTGATTCATCTTCAGAAATCCTGGTAAGGTTTCTTTGCTTTTGCTTTAATGGTCAGTTTTGAGCATCTTAGTCAAAAGTGCCCTTCGGTCTCTTTTTTCTTTGCCAAGTTGGGAGTTTTTCTTGTGCATTCTTCTGGTCGACGTCCTCCCTTGGGTCTGTTTGTGTCTCGTGACTCTGCTATTAGGCCTGTTTTATTTATTTTCTGTCCTTTAATCCACCAATCTTTAGTTAGGTATTACTTAGAGATGGATCCAATCGAGTATAGGGTAGACGATGTTAGGTTGAGCAAACTGGAGACTGGGTTGTCTTCCAATGCTAAGTCTTTAAATCAAGTGATTGATACAGCAGTTTCTAGGCTACCCTCGTTTTCTTCTTCTCGTCCCTTACATGCCTTTTCTGAGTCTTGTTGCTTGAAGGTGAGTCATTTGAAGGGTTTTAAGAAGAGGCTTCAGTTTCCCAAAAGCACTTTTGTCAGGTTGCCTCGTTTGGGTTAGAAAGCTTGTGACTTTGCTCACAGGGAGGTTTGTTTTTATGAGGCTTAGTTTTTGTGTGGCCTTTGATTCCCAGTTCACCCTTTCATTTTGCACCTTTTAAATGCCCTTTAGATTGCCCCAGTTAGCTCATCCCCAATGCTTGGAGGACGGTAATAAGTTGTATGGCCATCTAGGTATCTGCCTGTGATGGAGAAATGATTACAGTAAATGAGTTTTTGTTTTTGTACCATTTGAAGATGTCTACCCATTATGGGTATTTTGAGTTTCTACCCTGGGATAGGAAATTCAAAGTAGTGAGGGATTTCCCTTCGTCTTTCTGTGATTGGAAATCACGGTACTTTTTCGTCTCTGGATCAGGTTGGGAGACCTTATCCGATGATTTATGGGGGGAAGTCCTAAGATTGCTCCGAAAATGGGAGGTTCCAGTACTTGGTGTGTATTCTTGTGATCTCTTTCTGCTCTTTTCTGTGCCTTGAATGCTTATTTGACGTTGTAATTGTTCTGGTTTGCAGATCTTGATCATCCAGATCTCGAAGATCAATATCGTCATCGAGTTCGAGCCGCACTTGATTATGCTTGTGGAATAGAGGATTTTGATGATCTACTTGATCCTCGTCACTTATATGATTGCTGCTTAGCTCCTGAGCCGTCAAATACGTTTTAGAAAAAATTCGTTGAGAAGAGAAAAGTAAGTTTGTTTGTCAAATACTTTACTTCCTTTGACTTTGCCTGTTATCTGAATGGGAGTAAATTTTTTCTACATCGTCTTTCTCTTTTTGAAGAAATGGCAACTCGATATAGTAAAGACAAATATGCTCGGATTAAGAACTTGAAGAGCGAACCTCTAGCCAACTTGACTTCAGGCTCAAAGAAGAGGAAATTAGGTGATGAGAAGGTTGAAGCTTCTCTTCTAAATCTTTCCGTTCATGTTGCCCTTCCTTCTCCAACTCCATCTTTGGAAGTGATCGCTATCTCTCCCCCGGTGACTCGTGTTAGGGGTAAGAGCAAGATTGGGATGAATGGATGGGATGATCTTGCCGTAGCCTTAGGCCGCGCGCACAATGTCATCACAAGTGACGAATTGAAGAGTTTGTCATCCGTTCCTTCACACGAGCTCGTCAGTTGACATATCCACAAGCTGGTGCAGGTATGTCACCTTGATTTCCTTGCTTTACTTATTTGCTATGGAATGTGTACGACTTTATTTTCCCTCTCTTTAGGTGCTTGGAGAGTCTTTGCGTATCACGACAGATTATTTGAGTGTAGAGGAGAAGATTGTGATGGCCTCATCAAAAGCAGAGTCCGTTGAGGCTGAATGTTCTCAGCTGAAGAAAGATTTGATCGCTGCGATGAATGAACGGAATGAAGCTAATCATAGAGTAAAGGAGCTCACTGAATCCTTGTGTGTGGAGAAAGCTCTCGTCATTCAAAAAGACGAAGAGATCCAAGCTGCTTTGCTGAAGACTGATGAGGAAAGGGAGAATGTTATTCAAAAATTCAAGAAATCAGAAGAATTTTCAGATCTCCAATTCTTGCAATACTTCAAAGGGTTTGAACTTTTACATCGTTGGACCATGAAGCATCATAGCTCGGCAGTGGATTTTTCTGGCCTGGACTTTGAGAAGATTGACATTGAAGTCTTGGAAGATGAAGCGAAGGAATTGGAGGAAGCTGAGTCTGGGGTGCCGGAGAAGGATAAAGTGACTGAAGACAGGGAGGATGACAAAAAGGTTGGAGATAAGGTTGCTGACGAACCTCTAACCTTTACCTCATAAGTATTTGTTTTGAAAACAATATATTTTCCCATTCTATATTTGGGGGTTTCTTTTGTTAACAAACACTGGTTACCTCCTGTTTTAAGGTAGATATTTCTCTTTTGTAGTGACGGGTTTCCCCTTGGTTTTGAGGTCGTCTATTAAACTGCTTATTACTTTGTCTATGCCATCATATGCTATTGCTTCTCTTGCTGAACTTTTTTGTTCTTGCAATCTTTTTTGATACCAGCTGAACTCTGTGCTTGATTTGGGCATAGAATTAGTAATTGCTTTGATTTTGTCGCATGAGGTGAATCTCACCATTGAGGGATTTTTATCCCATGGTTGTTCTTATGAACCTTATCTCGTGGTTTTCAGGATGATTTTTTACCTTGTCAAGGGTTTTCAACCCTACGACTTAAACTTTAAGTTTTCACAACTTAGGGTTGGATTTTAATCTCGTCATTCTTATTGACGGGATTTCTATCCTTGTGATTTAAACTTAAAGTTTTTATCATTTGGATTTCTAACCTCGTCACTAATTCTGATGGGGTTTTTTAACCTTGGGATTAAACTTAGAGTCTTCGTCACTCAAGCTTGGATTTTAATCTCGTCATCTTTATTGACAGAGATTTTTATCCTTGTGATTTAAACTTATAGTTTTTATCCTTCAAGTTTGGACTCCAACCTCATCATTCTTATTGACGGGATTTCTATCCTTGTGATTTAAACTTATAGTTTTTATCACTTAAGTTTGGACTTCAGTCTCGTCATTATTATTGACGGGATTTCTATCCTTGTGATTTAAACTTATAGTTTTTATCACTTAAGTTTGGACATAAACTTCGTCATTCTTATTGACGGGATTTCTATCCTTGTGATTTAAACTTATAGTTTTTATCACTTAAGTTTGGACTTCAATCTCGTCATTATTATTGATGGAGATTTTTATCCTTGTGATTTAAACTTATAGTTTTTATCACTTAAGTTTGGACTTCAATCTCGTCATTATTATTGACAGGATTTCTATCCTTGTGATTTAAACTTATAGTTTTTATCACTTAAGTTTGGAAATAAACCTCGTCATTCTTATTGACGGGATTTCTATCCTTGTGATTTAAACTTATAGTTTTTATCACTTAAGGTTGGACTTCAATCTCGTCATTATTATTGACAGAGATTTTTGTTAGGACATATATGTTTGAACTTGTTTAAGAACATATGTCACTTAGTTATGTAAATTGGCTAATCCTTTGACAAAACGCACTCTGTTTGTAATTGGGTACTTCTAGGTGTTTTTAATACTTCAAGAAACAATGTTTCAAGGTCAAGTGTTGAAGTCATCAAGTCTGTCCAAGAGAAAGCAAGTTGAAGTGCACAGTTTTTAAAGCTCGACACCTCTCGACAGCTACCTCGACACCTGCTATCTGTCAAGATTTAAAAAGTCAGATTTCCAGTCTGATTTTCTTGGGATCCGTGAATATGTTTTTGGGCTTTCTTTTCTTTTAACCCTAAACATATAAAATGATTATTTTAAGAGCCGTTTTGGGTGACACAAGTTGCATTATCATTGAGCAATCTCTATTTAAGCAAATTGTGATCAACAAATGAAGTTCTTGACCTAGTTCATCTTCCATCAAGAAGTTGCTGTGTATTTGCACTGTAGGGTTTTGTAACCAAGCATCTTCCTGCTATTCATCATAAAGGATGAACTAAAGAACTTTGCAGCCAACCATTCTTCCTCAGTTGGTGTTCTAAAGTCGCGTACTTGGATCCGCGCATTGGTTAGTCACGTACTTGGGAGCCTTGCATCAAAGGTGGAGACTGTCACTACAGATCAAGTCCAATTGGGTATTGGGGTAAGGGTTCAACTGTAGGTTGGTAAGGTACTTGGGATTCCTTTACTTGTAACCGCTTGATTTGATAATAGTGGAGTTTCGGGAGTGGTGACCTGAAAATCACCCGATGGGGTTTTTATCATTAGGGTTTTCCCCATTCGTAAACAAATCACCGTGTTATTTATTTTTCCGCTGCTTATTTAGTTGTTGGTGATTTGTTTGTGCTTCCATATAATTGCATGATTAATTGATTAATTAATTACTTGGCTAAATTAATTAATTAGGGTTAATCATAAGGGGTCATTCAGATTGTGACCTATCAATTTTTATCCTTGTCTCCTCTTTTTGTTTCGATGAAAGTTCTTGGGGCATTTGTCATGAGATACGCTGAAAGTAATTGTGAAAACATCTGGTCTGTTTTATTCATCCTTGTTCATAAAGATGAGTTACAAGGACACAAATTTATGAAAACACAAAAGTGTTACATGTAAAGTACTGAATAATAAATCAATACTGAATAGAAAACAAAACAAGTGCATAACGAAAAATAGATTTCTTCCCTTATCTGTATGTAAATAAACGAGATGTCCCAAATCCCGGAACTTATTAAGGCTGAATCTTCGTTCTCTTTATTGGTAATATTTCTTGAGATGTTCTGCATTCCATGGATGAGGTAGAGGCTTCCCCTTCTCGTCTTCTAAGTAGTAAATGCCCCTTCTTGAATAACGGATGACCTTGTATGGGCCTTCCTAGTTAGGGCCTAGTTTCCCGACGTTTGGATCTTTGGAGGCTTGTGAAACCTTCCACAGGACCATGTCTCCTGGGTTGAACAGTTTCAGCTTGACCCTCTAGTTGTAATACTTCATCATCCTTTCTTGATACAACGTCATCCTTTGTGCAGCATCGTCTCTAACCTCGGGTAGACAATCCAAGGCTAGCTTGAGACCATCGTCGTTTGTTCGCTCGTCATACCAAGCTTTTCGAATGCTTGATATTCCAATCTCCGCAGGGATTATCGCTTCAGTTCCAAAAGTCATCTTGAAGGGAGTCTCGCCTGTCAGGGTCTTACCATTGTTTTGTATGCCCACAAGACTGCTGGGAGCTCGTCAGGCCATGCCCCCTTTGCCCCCTCAAGTCGGGTTTTGATTAGCTTGAGCAAGGTCCGATTTGTAACCTCTATCTGACCATTGGCTTGTGGATGACCAAGTGAGGAGTAATGGTTCTTTATCCCTAATTCTCTGCAAAAGTCTTTGAACTTTCTGTTGTCAAATTGTCGTCCGTTGTCAGAGATGATAATGCGAGGGATTCCAAATCGGCATACAATATTCTTCCATACGAAGTGTTGTATCTTTGCCTCTGTTATAACTACAAAAGGTTTGGCTTCCACCCACTTTGTAAAATAATCAATGGCAACGACGAGAAATTTTACCAGTCTCTTACCACGAGGTAGGGGGCCCATTAAGTTGATTCCCTACATGGAGAATGGCCAAGGTGAAGTTATGCTGGTCAAATGCTTAGCTGGGACATGCTGCACATTCCCAAACCACTGGCATTTATTGCATATTTGGACAATTTGAGTTACATCCTTCTGTATTGTTGGCCAGAAATATCCTGCACGGACAACTTGACTGACGAGTGACTGTGGCCCGAAATAACTCCCACACACTCCTTCTTGTATTTGCCTTAAGACATATTTAGCATCCTTTGGGCGTAGGCAGTTTAAGTAGGGTTGGGAAAATCCCCTTTTGTACAGCTCGTCGTTTAAGTTGTGAATCTGGACGACCTGATCTTGACTTTACGGTCTTCGACTGGATCTGATGGAAGGCTTCTAGTCTTGATGTAAATGACTATGGGATCCATCCATCTTTCTTCTGAATGTACATAACTTATTTCTAGGCCTTCAGTACTTGGAAGGTATTGTACTTCTAGTAGCAGATTTGGTCGTCTTTTGCTGGTATTAGATGACACCAGCCTAGCAACCTTGTCTGCTTCAGAATTCTTTTCCCGAGGCACCTGGATAATCTTGACATCATCAAAATTAGAAATTAACTGATTAGCCAAGGCCATGTACCTCTTCATTCTGTCCTCCTTAGCCTTGTATTCATTGTTCAGTTGTCCAGTCACCAACTTTGAATTAGAGTTCAATGTCAGGCTTCTTACTCCAATAGCCTTTGCCACTCGCAGGCCTGTCAAGACAGCTTCATACTTTGCTTCATTATTTGTCGCAGGGAATTGGAGTCTTACCCCATACTTGATGACATCGTTTTCTAGGGAGCAGAGAATCACACCTACTCCACCTATGCCTAATGCTGCTGATTCGTCCGTGTGTATTATCCAGTGTCCTGACTCTGGACCTTGCTCGACCATAGTGAATTTGGCAACGAAATCTGCTAGTGCTTGGGCTTTGATTATTGTCCTGGGCCTATAGTCAACATCGAACTAGCTTAGTTCTACTGCCCATTGAACCATTCTTCCTATTGCGTTTGGTCTACCCATGGCCTTTCGCAGTGGCTGGTTCGTTATAACCAGTATTGTGTGCGTTTGGAAGTAAGGACGGAGCTTCCTCGACACAAGGATCAAAGCAAAGGCTAGCCTTTCTATCCTGGGATATCTTGCTTCTGCCCCCTAAAAAGCCTGACTGGTGTAGTATACTGGTCTTTGAACTTGGACTTCTTCTTTAATAAGTGTCGAGCTTACTGCTATTTCAGAGACAGCTAAGTACAAGAATAAATCTTCCCCCTCGACAGATGGGCTTAACAATGGTGGTTTGGACAAGTAGCTTTTGAGAGCTTGGAAAGACGCTTCGCATTCGTCTGTCCAATGGAAAGCTTGCTTTAGAGTCTTAAAGAATGGGAGATATTTATCCGTCGCTCTGGACACAAACCTATTCAGGGCTGCTATGCATCCTGTCAACCTCTGAACTTCTTTCACACTCTTTGGTGATGTCATATCTAATATGGCCTTGACTTTTTCGGGGTTAGCCTCTATACCTCTCTGTGAGACCATGAAGCCCAAGAACTTGCCGAATGACACCCCAAATACACACTTGGTTGGATTCAACTTCACTTGGTACTTCCTTAATACATCGAAAGCTTCCTTGAGGTCGTCTAGATGCTGCTCGGCTTTTCTACTCTTTACTAGCATGTTGTCGACATAAACTTCCATATTTCTCTTGATCTGCCTTGAGAACATCTGGTTCACTAACCTTTGGTATGTAGCTCCTGGTATTTTTCACTCATGCAGATCTGGTTATAGCCCGAGAACGCATCCATGAAAGTTATTAACTCATGGCCTGCTATTGAGTCTACCAGCTGATCAATCCTAGGGAGGGGGAAGCTATCCTTAGGGTAAGTTCGGTTAAGATCTGTAAAATCCACGCACATGCACCATTTCCCATTGGACTTTTTTACCATGACGATGTTGGCCAACTACTCTGGATAATATACCTCCCTAATGAATCCAGCTGTCAAAAGCTTCTCTACTTCCTCTATAATTGCTTTTTTCCGCTCTAGGGCAAAAACTTGTCACCTCTGCTGGACGAGCTTTTTGGCAGGGTCAACATTTAACTTATGTTCTATGACCTCGTTTTCTATTCTCGACATATTTTCGTGGGTCTAAGCAAAGACATCTAGATTCTGCTTGAGGACCTCCACAATTTTGCTCTTCAAAGCATTGCTAAGTCCCGTCCCCACCTTTGTCACCTTCGTCATCTCCCCGTCTACCAGGTGCACTTCTTCTAGCTCTTGGGACGATTCTTTTTATTTCTTTTCCACTACCCACGCATGGTTTTTTTTTTTTTTTTTAGGCCAGGACTGCTTGGTAACATTCCCTTGCCAACAGCTGATCTCCACATATCTGACCTACCTCATTGGAGTCGGAAACTTCACCTTCAAGTAGTAGGTCAACGTTATTGCTTTGAGCCTGTTCAGTATGGGTCGTCCTAGGATGACATTGTAAGATGACGGGCAATTGACGACCAAGAAGTCTGCTTGAATTGTCACTTGTGCTGGGTATGTTCCAGCTGTAACAGATAGCGTGACGATTCCCCTTGGGTAAATTTTATCTCCACTAAAACTGACCAGGGGAGAATTAAAGGATCTGAGCCTCTTAGGATCCAATTTCAGCTGTTGGTAGGTCGTCATATACATTATATCTACTAAGCTTCCATTATCCACTAGCACCCTCCTCGTGGCAAATCCTTCCACATCCAAAATGATGACAAGTGGATCATCATGGGGTTGCTTTATTCCACTCGCATCTCTTTCAGAAAATGTGATGTCGTCATCATACGACCGTCAATACTTCTGGCACGGGTGCTTCATATGAACGTTGTTGACCTGTCTACAATACGTCTTCTTGAAAGACTTGTATGAGCCTCCTGATATTGGCCCTCTAGCTATTGTCCGTATTTCTCCCACGGCTTGCTTTGGATGATCTCGTCTATCGTCCTTTGCGTCGTCATGATTTTTATCTTCAGTCCTAAGCTGAGGCTGATGGCCCCTTTTCATGAACTTTTGAAGCTTTCCACTCTGAATCAATTCTTCTATTTGTTCTTTCAAATCGCAACATTCATCAGTGTAATGACCATGATCCTTATGAAAACGACAAAACTTCTTTGGGTCACGTTTCCTCGAGGACGTGCTTAGTGGTTTAGGCCACTTCAACCCTTGCTCGTCCTTTAATTGCATCAGTATTTTGTCAGCGGGCATAACCAACAGTGTGTAATTCATCCTTTTCCTCGGGACGTCAAGACCGCTTTTGCCAGCCTTTGTATCCGAATACGAGTCCTTGCGATCCCTTTTCTTTCCATGAGACTTGTTGGTCTCATCTTTCATTCATTTTCCCATTAAGCCTTTGCCCGTAAGGGTGTCCTCCCTGTTCATATACTTCTGAGCTTTAAATAGCAGATCAGTCATGGAGGTTGGTGGTGTCTTGCCCAACGAAAAGATAAGGTTGGGATTATTGAGCCCCGCCTGAAAGGTTGTCATAATGACCTGATCGTCAGCTTCATCGATCTCCAATACAACCTTGTTGAACTGCTTCACATAATCCCTCAAGCTCTCCCTTTCTTGTTGTCTTACCGTCAGCAAGTAAGAGGTTGGCCTTTTGTGCCGCTATCTGCCAATAAAATGGCGAACAAAGGAATCACTAAGTTGCTCAAAATTCTCAATGGAAGACGCTGGCAACTTGCTAAACCAAACTCTTGCAGCTCCTCTGAGGGTGGCCGGGAACGACCTATAGATAACCTTATTCGGGGTTTGTTGCAGATTCAGGATGGTTTTGAAGGCTCCTATATGATCAAGAGGGTCCTTTGTACCATCATAGAATTCTAGCTGTGGCAAACAGAATTTTGGAGGCATGGGGCACTCCAAGACACTAGGCGTGAAGGGCGGATCCGTTTATTTCAGCATACCATCCAAGTTCATTGCCGTTTTTCCCTTCATGGCATTTTTTACTTCATCGAGCTCTTTCCTTAGATTCTGCATCAAACTACCATTGCCAGGTGCAGACTATCTAGTATACTCCGTCATATCCTTTCCCTTGCTATTTGCAGGGTTGCTGGCTTCTTCGTCATGCTTGCTTCGACTTCGCCGGTGAAGCGACTCGTCATTTCAGTTCTTCGTTTTGCTTCATTAACTCTTATACATTTGCTGTTAAAGCCTGGATTTGCTAAGCCATCACCCCAGGATCTAGAGGTGTTACTGCTTCGCCATCTATCTCTAGACCGGAACTTTATTGGTAGGAGCACGATGGTCATATTTTCCACAGACCGTGCCAAACTGATAAAGCCGAAAATGTGCCTCGTTAGTATGTTCCTCGTCAGAATGATGGATGACCTCCGGACCTGTTGTCAACACAAGAAGAAAGCAAAAAGGGTACCTTCACTGGCGTGAGACCAGCTGGGAATACTCCGATGCTTAAGTCAGATTACACAATCCAAACTTAACTTGCTCACAGTTTGCTATTTTCTAGTTTTTTGTTCTCTTACCTTCTTCTTCATACCGAGCTCACTTTTTATACCCTTCCCTGGGTCAGTGCAGTTATGTTCACTAAATGTTGGGTTAAGCATTTCTCTCTTGACCGTTGCATTTAATGAACAATGATTGCCTCAGTTACGGTGTAACAGATGACCGTTGCGCTGCTCTTGTTCTCGTAACTGCTTTTGGTGTAATTAGGGAAGGCCACCTATTTGGTGGGTGTTCAGCTGTGCTATTAATGCACGTATTCCTTACTGATTGTGATGATGGGGTCTTGCCCTTCTGTTCGCCTTATACATGGACGTAGAAAAGATCGCCTTCCTTGTCGATGATCAATCTTAGGTCTCGTCGACGATCAATCTCTGGTATCCGTCAAGAACATATAGAACATATAAACCAATATTGAGATTTTTAAAATATGAATTCAATAACAAGTTATTGGGTGTTGCAACATACTGCTTGCTCACTCCTAAATGCAGGAGATCGTAACAATATAATTCTCAGAGTATCGTGGTCGAACCACAAGGAGTAGGGTAAATTCAAAGACAATATAATTAAATAACAATTTAGGTGAAGAAGAAAAGTACTTTTGCTTGGTGATTATTAAATCAATAATGTAATTACTAGGGCATTGGGGTGTTTTCCTATATCGATATAAAATTCTTTATAATCTAGGAAATTATATATTTTATAATTGATTGTTCTTATACAATTAAATTTTTATGATTTGGTTGAACTAAGACAATTCAAGAACGCATAATAACCTAGATTAATAATGTGGTTAAAAAAGTTTTCAAAAAGACCCATTTAGTTTAAAACCTGATTTCTATTTGAAACTATTAGAAATTCATCTAAACAACAAGAAAAACATGATTGAACTTATTGAAAGCATGAAAGAACTAATACATCTAAAGAAATCTAATTGAACAATCAAATATGTTGTTGATAAAATCTTAGAAAGAATCATATTGAATATTTATACTGTATAAAAAGAAAAAATATTAGGTACTTTCGGAGTAGCATAAATGCATACTCCACCTTTCCACATGAATGGTGAGTCCCACCATAAATTTAATTGGTGGGACCACCATTCATGTGAGAGGAGAGAGTATGCATTTATGGTACTCCGAGAGTATACAATAATTTCCCGTACAAAAGAAATATAACCCCTAACCCTAGCAAAGATTTTAGGCTGCCATTAGGGAAAGAAAAATACAAGGTTTTCTCTCCAAAATTCGTTCTCCACAGATTCCCCTCGAAACCTAATGTCAAAAGTCCAAAGAAAATAAAACTTTTACTATTTTAATTTTCGTTTAGATTTACAGCAGTAAATTGTGAGTTAATTTCGGCCTTCAATAATTGTGAATTTCAAAAAACTCAAAAAAGGAAAGTTATAGATATTTAAGTCATGGTTCCATCACATCTAGTCTTGTGTAAATTGAATTTTTGAGGAGAGAGATACACCCAAAATACTGATCAGTGCAAAAATTTGATTTTTCCTTTTTAGATTCTACCTCTTTGATTTCTTTCCTTATTTGAGGCTTCCAAACATGGTAGACAACCCAAGCACTCCAGTTGCATCTCCTTAGACATTTAAGCATGGTCTTTTAGCTCCACTTTAATTCTAGTTTGGCCTCCATTTTCTCACAAACTCTTGTAAACTCATCTTTTTCACATGATTTCCTGAAATTAGAAAATTACACGCAATGAATGACATCTTATTCAAGAAATTATATAAAGATAAATAATAGGGACGAATACAAATCATGGCTTAATTATAAAATTTAAGTATAGTAATAAGGAGATAACGCTCACATAAATATATAATAAGTTTACATTTTAAGGCGTTATCACATACCATAAGTAGAACTTGAACACAACTCTCTCTCTCTCTCTCTCTATATATATATATATAGGTACCATTGAAACCAGTCTTTGTAATGGTCCTGTCCATTTCGACTGTTTTCCCAACTTCTCAGTGGCTCTTGAAGACCCACATGTTATGAAAACCCTCACCCTCAATATCAAGACCTTTGGTACCCTTGTGTTACCCGGAGTCAGACAGTTGGCCTTGATATACAGAGTGTACTACAAGTGCATGAGGACGAACTTCAATGTTCAAGCACTTGACAAGAAGGTTAAAGGAGAAACTACCCTGATCCAGACCACAGACACTAGAGCTAACATTCAGGTACCCAAAACCCTGAAATGGAATCAGGTTACTTTCCCTCCAGATTGGATGATTGAGAATGAAAATTTCGCTCATCAAATCCAAAACCCAGCTAGGAACCCTGATCTAGATTTCGTCCAACAACTAGCCGATGGAAAGGTTAGGATCAGTTTCGACCATTCTAGATTAAGACCACCAGTAGGATCACCTTACTACACCCCATTAGGCTATGAAGAGCTTAGATCCCCGGTAGATCTACCCTTTAGGCCGTCACCTAATCTCCTAAGAGATAGACCTGCATCCCAGTGTAGTACATCCAGACCTCTAGCACCCTTCCCTAAGTCTAGAAGAGACTTAGATCTAGAGCTCCAAGGTGTCCAGACCAAATCCCAGGTTAGTACACCCTGCTACACAGCCAGGCAAGAATCAGTTGTTGATGAGGAAGAAAAGAAAAAACCATCACCAACAGGTAGTGATATGGTAAATCCCTACCAACAGGAACCCCAAGATCCGTTTCAGGAAGAACCTGGAGTAGATTACGAGCTTATGGTTATCAGGAAAGAATTCACTCCTGATATGGATGCCTTAGGCAAGGAGTTTGAGTCAGAGGAGAACAGACTCAAAAGAGAAGCCTATAGAGCCAACCATACCCTTGACCAAAAGAAAGAAGTTCTTGCCAATTGGCAGACCTTCATGAAAGAGATATCCAGTAATGTCCCTTTCTTTGAATATTTTGAGAAACACTTTGAGTGGCACAAGAAGTCTTGTGCTCTTACCAAAACCAATTGGACAAAGCCCCCTAGTAAAGATGCTAGTGGCAAACCCAAACCTCCAGAAGTTGTTAGATCTCACCATCCACCCCAAGAAGCCATAGTCTTCAACTACCGTGGAACAGATCTAGTTGCCTCTCCCTTCAAAACCCCTACCACTCACGAAGAAACGGTAGTGAAGAAGGTCATAGAGCAAAACAACTACACTAACCAGTGTTTAGGTGTTATAGGAAAACAGCTTGATAGGATAGAAGACAGAATAGAAAGCAAGGTCGTTCCCCAGCCAGGAAGCCCTAGCAAACCTGTCAAAGCCTTAGAGAAGCCTTTAGTCAAGCTTCCTACAACTAAGCAACCCAGCCTTAGATCTAAGGATAAAACAGCCTTAGAAATCGTCAACCAGAGACTTGCAGAACTCGTGAAGCAGGAACCAGTCACCCCTTCACCAGTTAGCACCTCAACCAGTGTTGATCCCCGTCTAGAAGCCAACAGATTAGTTGCCTTAGACGTCCACACAGCTTCTAGTAGTTCTAGCCAAACCTCCTCAGACAGTGAAAAGGAGATAGAACACCTAGAAAGTCAGTTCAAAGATGTAGAGGTTAAAAGGCTTACCAACCCCAAGGTAACCCCTACTAGCCTAACCAGAGATTGGTGGGATTTAAAGATTAGAAGGCTTACCAACTCCAAGGTAACCCCTACTAGCCTAACCAGAAATTGGTATCCCAGACCTACACCTCCTGACCTCCAGTTCGAGGAAAGGAACCTTAGCAACCAGTTCTCTGTCACTTCAGGTAAACTCTATGAATGGAACATAGATGGTTTGTCTGAACAAGAGATCCTTAACCGACTCCAACATATGACCATGGTAGCCAACAACTACATCAGTGAAGGACATTCCCATACTGAGGTCATAGGACTCATTTCCTTAGGATTCACAGGTAAACTCCTCCAGTGGTGGAACAATTGCCTTACCGAAGAATCTAGGGAAGATATTAGGCATGCTGTCCAGAAAGATGAAGAAGGTCTCCCCATCTTTGACACAGACAGAGGAAGTGGTATTCCCGACGGAGTCAATACCCTGGTCTATACGATCATGAAACACTTCGTAGGAAAACCCAGCAACATCACATCTAGGATTTACGATTAGTTGAGTAACCTTAGATGTAAAACCCTTGGCGACTTTAGGTGGTATGAAGATGTGTTTACTACCAGAGTCATGCATAGAAGTGATTGTAACTCTCCATTTTGGAAGGAGAAGTTCATCAATGGTTTACCTACCCTTTTTGGAGAAAAGGTTAAAGAAACCCTGTGTAACCCCTTAGGTGTCATAGATTATGATAACCTAACCTATGGTGACATCTCTAGCACCATCCGAAGTGAAGGGATGAAGATGTGCAGAGATCTCAAAATCCAGAGCAAAGCCAGCAAAGGAAAAGCCAAGTACGAAGTAGGAAACTTTTGTACACAATATGGCTTACCCTCCATCCTTCCTAAAAGGAAATCCAAATACAGAGGCAAGGAACCCTCTGAGCATTTGCTTAGGAAGAAAACCAAAGCCAAGTATTATAGAAGAGAAACGTCCAGCAAAGATGACTTCTATAAGAAAGGTAAACCCAAATCCAAATCCAGGTCCACAGGAAAATGGATTCCCAAAGCATCAGGAAAATGCTTTAACTGTGGAAAAAAAGGTCACCTTAGGAAAGAGTGTAGAGCTAAGGCCAAATCCCTTATCAATACCCTTGTTAGTGACCAAGCAGGAAAAGATGAAATTCTTAAGCTCCTAGAACTCAACCACTCAGACAGTGAGACTTCTAGCGGTGAGATTCATCAGTTCTACCAACCATCCTCTGATTCCTCTAGAGCTTCTTCCAGCACCTCTAGTGGCCCAGATGAACCCATTCCATGCATGGATAGTTGTTGCAGGAACAAGACTATCAATGTCCTCTCTAAACAAGAAGAGCTGCTCTTAGATCTCATAGAACAGATCGAAGACCCAGTCATCAAAGCTCAGAAGTTTACAGAGTTTAGAAGAACCTTAGTTAAGGAAACCAGTAAACCTGAAACTAAGCTTCAAGATCCCAAAGTTGATTTGGAACAAATCTACAAGATTTGTTCTGGATTTACCAACCCCCATTTGGTAATCTACCGGGGATCTAAGCTCTTCATAGCCTGATGGGGTTTAGTAAGGTGATCCTACTGGTGGTCTTAATCTAGAATGGTCGAAACTGATCCTAACCTTTCCATCGGCTAGTTGTTGGACGAAATCTAGATCAGGGTTCCTAACTGGGTTTTGGATTTGATGAGCGAAATTTTCATTCTCAATCATCCAATCTGGAGGGAAAGTAACCTGATTCCATTTCAGGGTTTTGGGTACCTGAATGTTAGCTCTAGTGTCTGTGGTCTGGATCAGGGTAGTTTCTCCTTTAACCTTCTTGTCAAGTGCTTGAACATTGAAGTTCGTCCTCATGCACTTGTAGTACACTCTGTTGACACTGGGGGAGATGGGTAAGCATAGCCATCTGGGTGCGGAAGCATAAAAGGGACAGGTTGCAATTGCTGCAAACTGTAATACAAAATAAAGGGTACAGGTTACACATTGTGCAAACTGAGATACAAGATAAGAAAGCCATCTGTTTACAACACTGGTAAAGAGAGGGGAGCAATCTTTTTCTCTGAGGAATTAGACCTGCTTCAGATTGGAGAAGAGGCTGCCTTATATAGAGGAAGGGAGCGTCTGGAACTGCTGAAGACTGCTGAAAATCCGGAAGGTAAAATGCTTTAACCTCGGGTGAATAATCATTTCAGCCGAAAGCAAATAGTAACCTCGTGATTTTCTGTCGGGGCACTGTAGAGTGAACAGTAACGGTCACTGTACAATGAATAGTGCTTTGTCCCCTTGCTTTTCTGGATCACTGTTCACCTTTACTGTTGGGGAAATAGTGATTTGTCCGGGTACTGTAGCTGTGTAGAATCTTGCATAGTAACCGGGTCTGGGAACTGTTCCAAATAGTGACTCGTGCTATTTGGAGAATCGAAACTAAGGAATCCAATGCTGCAGAAGCTGCGGAAGAGGCAGGAGAAATTCGATCTACTGTCTTTAGCTTTCTGCCAGAATTGTTCCCGACGGAGTCAATACCCTGGTCTATACGATCATGAAACACTTCGTAGGAAAACCCAGCAACATCACATCTAGGATTTACGATCAGTTGAGTAACCTTAGATGTAAAACCCTTGGCGACTTTAGGTGGTATGAAGATGTGTTTACTACCAGAGTCATGCACAGAAGTGATTGTAACTCTCCATTTTGGAAGGAGAAGTTCATCAATGGTTTACCTACCCTTTTTGGAGAAAAGGTTAAAGAAACCCTGTGTAACCCCTTAGGTGTCATAGATTATGATAACCTAACCTATGGTGACATCTCTAGCACCATCCGAAGTGAAGGGATGAAGATGTGCAGAGATCTCAAAATCCAGAGCAAAGCTAGCAACCCCCATTTGGAACAAATCTACACAATGTGTTTACTACCAGGTTAGTACAACCCCCATTTGGTATCAGAGCCAAGTTTGGCCGATCGTAGTGTTGTAAGTTTACAGTTTATTTTGAATCAAATCAAGTTGGCCGGTTATACCGTCATAGTTATCAAATTATTTTGACTGCATTATATTCATTATTTTGAATGCACTCTCCTATTTGTTTATTTTACATCTATTTTCTGACCACTCTCCAGTTACTATTCATCATCTCCTTCATATCTCTTGTTATTGTTACTGTTATTCTTTTGTTGGAAGGCTGAGCCTCCTATCTATCTACTTTTGTTCATTGATTATTTGTTCATGTTGATCAATTGTTTCCCAGTTATCTGCTTCTTCTTGTTTCTGTTTTTATCCAGCCCATTTGTTGCAGATGTGTACTGTTGAGACTTGTGAGACCTTGAATCTGTGCCGTTGTCAACCCAGTAAGACCAGTAAATCCCAGGCTGAGTGTGTGTCCCGCATCAAACAATAAGTCCCGACGGGTAGGGCATGAGCGAAAGGGAGTTATCTCAGAGTAAGATTGTGGCAGTAGGAAGTTGAGTTGCACGGGTTAGGCAGTGTCTATGTGTACACCCTGTTTCAGATCTAAGGATAGATCCAGAAGCTTGAGGTTAAAGGTAATTAGGTTGTAATTGTTTAACTAGGCTTTTAATCATGAATATGAGAAGATTGTTTAGAAGCAACTCTTCCACCAGCATTAGATCTAGCAGTACCTCCATGAAAGAGATTCCCCAGTCAGATGGTGTAATCAATTCTGAGAGTTATCAGTCGTCAGATCTAGATCTAAAACTAGGAGATTGGAACATCCCTAAGGTTCCCACCGACAAGATCTATAAGTCTTCTTGGACCCTTAGAAATGCTTTCAAAACCAGTCTTAATGTCTGAACCATAGAACAGGTTTACAGTATCAACAGGGAGTACGAGACGTGCTACTTGTTACCTGAAGAAACCTTGGTAAGACATCAGAATGATGGATATCATTATATCCACATCGGTTTAGTCCAGGTTGGAGTTAAACCCTTGATCAGAGAAGGTTTGAATGCCTCCATCCTTATGGCCCTTAGAGACACCCGTCATATAAGATTTAATGACAACCTCTTAGGTACCATAGAAACCAGTCTTTGTAATGGTCCTGTCCATTTTGACTGTTTTCCCAACTTCTCAGTGGCTCTTGAAGACCCACATGTTATGAAAACCCTCACCCTCAATATCAAGACCTTTGGTACCCTTGTGTTACCCGGAGTCAGACAGCTGGCCTTGATATACAGAGTGTATTACAAGTGCATGAGGACGAACTTCAATGTTCAAGCACTTGACAAGAAAGTTAAAGGAGAAACTACCCTGATCCAGACCACAGACACTAGAGCTAACATTCAGGTACCCAAAACCCTGAAATGGTCTCAGGTTACTTTCCCTCCAGATTGGATGATTGAGAATGAGAATTTCGCTCATCAGATCCAAAACCCAGCTAGGAACCCTGATCTAGATTATGTCCAACAACTAGCCGATGGTAAGGTTAGGATAAGTTTTGACCGTTCTAGATTAAGACCACCAGTAGGTTCACCTTATTATACCCCATCAGGTTATGAGGAACTTGATAATAGATCCCCAGTAGATCTACCCTTTAGGCAGCCACCTAATCTCTTAAGAGATAGACCTGCATCCCAGTGTAGTACATCCAGACCTCTAGCACCCTTCCCTAAGTCTAGAAGAGACTTAGATCTAGAGCTCCAAGGTGTCCAGACCAGATCCCAGGTTAGCACACCCTGCTACACAGCCAGACAAGAATCAGTTGTTGATGAGGACGAAAAGAAAAGTCCAAAGAAACCATCACCAACAGGTAGTGATATGGTAAATCCCTACCAACAGGAACCCCAAGATCCGTTTCAGGAAGAACCTGAAATAGATTATGAACTCAAGGTTATCAGGAAAGAGTTTACTCCTGATATGGATGCCCTAGGCAAGGAGTTTGAGTCAGAAGAAAACAGACTCAAAAGAGAAGCCTATAGAGCCAACCATACCCTTGACCAAAAGAAAGAAGTTCTTGCAAATTGGCAGACCTTCATGAAAGAGATATCCAGTAATGTCCCTTTCTTTGAATATTTTGAGAAACACTTTGAGTGGCACAAAAAGTCTTGTGTTCTCACCAAAACCAATTGGACAAAGCCCCCTAGTAAAGATGCTAGTGGCAAACCCAAACCTCCAGAAGTTGTTAGATCTCACCATCCACCCCAAGAAGCCATAGTCTTCAACCACCGTGGAACAGATCTAGTTGCCTCTCCCTTCAAAACCCCTACCACTCTAGAGGAAACGGTAGTAAAGAAGGTCATAGAGCAAAACAACTACACCAACCAGTGTTTAGGTGTAATAGGAAAACAGCTTGATAGGATAGAAGACAGAATAGAAAGCAAGGTCGTTCCCCAGCCAGGAAGCCCTAGCAAACCTGTCAAAGCTTTAGAAAAGCCTTTAGTCAAGCTTCCTACAACTAAGCAACCCAGCCTTAGATCTAAGGATAGAACAGCCTTAGAAATAGTCAACCAGAGACTTGCAGAGCTAGTGAAGCAGGAACCAGTCACCCCTTCACCAGTTAGCACTTCAACCAGTGTTGATCCCCGTCTAGAAGCCAACAGATTAGTTGCTTTAGACGTCCACACAGCTTCTAGCAGTTCTAGCCAGACCTCTTCAGATAGTGAAAAGGAGATAGAACACCTAGAAAGCCAGTTCAGGGATTTAGAGGTTAAAAGGCTTACCAACCCCAAGGTAACCCCTACTAGCCTAACCAGAAATTGGTATCCCAGACCTACACCCCCTGACCTCCAGTTCGAGGAAAGGAACCTTAGTAACCAGTTCTCTGTCACCTCAGGTAAACTCTATGAATGGAACATAGATGGTTTGTCTGAACAAGAGATCCTTAACCGACTCCAGCATATGACCATGGTAGGGCCAGAAGGAATTTTCACCCAACCTTGAGTTTTTCAGAGGAAGAGAAGATTGAGACCACCCAGCCACATGATAATGCTCTGGCTATCACTCTCAGAATCGGGGACTATGATGCGAGGAGAGTGATAGTCGATGATGGCAACACAGCCGAGGTCATGTACCAAGACCTCTACAAAGGGCTGAGGTTGAAATCGAAGGACTTAACGCCCTACAACTCTCCCTTGATGAGTTTCGACGGGAAGCTTATTATCCCAAAGGGCATGATCAAGCTGCCCATTTAGACTGACCCAGAGGTGGTGGAGGTGAACTTTATAGTAGTGGACACCTACTCCCCCTATACGGCTATCGTAGGAAGGCCATGGCTCCATACATTGAGGGTTGTTGCCTCCTCCTTGCACCAGAAAGTGAAATTCCCGTTAGGGGATCAAGTTCTCGAAATCCATGGTTGCCAATCCACAGCAAATCAGTGCATGGTAGTTGTCATATCATGTCGACTCGATGTGCAGCCCTTAGCCATTGCTGAAGAGAGCTTATAGCAATCAAAGACCCCGGCGGCACCTCCTGATGCAGCTGCCGAGGAAGCAAAATGTGAGGATCTAGAGAAAGTGGTAATTGGTGATGACCCGGAGAAGTTCTTTCGGGTTGGGGCTCAGCTGCCTCCCAAGGAGCAAAAGGAGCTAGTCGAGTTCCTCAAAAGTAATATTGACATGTTTGCATGGGATGCCTATGATGCCCCAGGGCTTGATCCGTCCTTCATCTGTCATCATCTTAACGTCAATCCGTCCATAATTCCCAAGAAATAGCCACCCCGGTGCCTATCAAGAGAGCACGCTGATGCGATTAGGGAAGAGGTGAATAAGCTTAAGCGTGCAGGGGTTATCAAAGAGGTTTTTTACCCTGAATGGTCGGCCAATACTATGGTGGTCAAGAAGAAAATCAGAAAGTGGAGGATTTATATGGACTTCACCGACCTGAATAGGGCATGTCCAAAAGACCCATTCCCTATGCCTCGAATAGACCAGCTAGTGAATGCAACTACAGGCCATCCTCGGATGAGCTTCCTAGATGCCTTTCAAGGCTATCATCAAATACCACTAGCCTTGGAGGATCAGGAGAAGACAACCTTTATGACGCCTATTGGGAACTACCATTACAAAGTAATGTCGTTTGGTCTGAAGAATGCAAGGTCCACCTATCAAAGGATGATGACGAGAATGTTCAAGCCGATGCTGGGCAAGAGTATCGAAGTCTACGTTGATGATATGGTAGTAAAAAGTAGAGCGGTGTCCGGACATTTAGGGGACTTCAGCTACACCTTTGATGTCTTAAGGAAGCACAAGCTGCGCCTAAATGCTTCCAAATGCTCGTTTGTCGTGAGATCTGGCAAGTTTTTAGGATACATTATTACCCACAGGGGGATCGAGGTTGATCTGACCAAATCAAGGCTATTCATAATCTAAAGCCTTCGCAAAACCCCAAGGAGGTCCAAAAGCTTATTAGAATGATCGCGGCCTTGAATTGATTCATTTCCAGGTCCGCTGATAGGTGCAAGCCCTTCTATCTCCTGATCAGTAAGTGGAAGGGATTTGAGTGGTTCGAGGATTGTGTCGTGGCCTTCCAGCAACTCAAGGAGTACCTATTTCGGCCACCTATCATGTCCAGTCCTGAGGCTGACGAGGTCTTATACGCATACATTGCTGTGGCACTTCACGTTGTGAGCCTGGTACTGATTCGGGATGACAATGGCATTTAAAAGCCAATCTATTACGTTAGCAAGTCACTACATAAAGCTGAGGTCAAGTACCTACTCTTAAAGAAAGCCATACTAGCTATGGTCCACGCTACACGAAAGCTCCCCCATTATTTCTAGGCTCACACAATAGTTGTCCTAACCCAACTACCCTTGAAGTCCGTACTTCAGACAGCTGATTACACTGGAAGGATTGCCAAGTGGAACACAATTCTGGGGGATTTTGACATTAAATACATGCCTCGAACCTCTATAAAGGGCTAGGTCCTTGTTGATTTAGTGGCCGAATTCACCGAACCACTAGTAGAGATGGCAATCGAGAAGAAAAGCATGGATGAAAAATTAGTTGGGGTAATCTCTATCCAGGGGCCATTATGTTGGAAGGTATACGTTGATAGAGTGGCAAATCAGAGGGGTTCTGGAGTAGGGCTAGTCTTAGCATCCCCTGAGGAGTCTATCATAGAAAAATCCCTGAAGCTCGGGTTCTCGGCCACAAACAATGAAGCCGAGTATGAAGCATTGTTACAAGGGATGGTCATGGTGCAGAAAATGGGAGGAAAAGCAGTGGAGATGTTCTCGGATTCAAGATTGGTGGTAGGCCAAGTAAAGGGAGAATTGGAAGCTAGAGATTTGAGGATGCAAGAGTACTTAAGCCAAGTCAAGCGCTTGCAGTCAGTTTTGATCTTTTCAGCTTGTCACATGTCTCTAGAAGTGGAAACACTCATGCCGATTCACTGGCCACACTTGCCACCTCCTCGGCAAGGGATTTGCCTCGGATCATTTTTGTAGAGCATCTGGAAAGAGCAAATGAGAAGGCAAAGGGCACGATCCACATCCATCAAGTTGGGATGGGTCCTAGCTGGATGGACCCCATAGTGACGTTCCTCAAAGATGATGTTCTGCCCGAAGAGAAGTCAGAGGCTGAAAAAATATGAAGGAATGCTTCTCTATTTTGGTTGTTCGAGAACCGCAAGTTGTATAGGCACTCCTACTCTGGACCATACCTACTGTGTATTCACCCTGAGGCATCAGAGTTACTGCTCGAAGAGCTACATGAGGGGATCTGTGGGAGCCACACAAGAGAAAGATCCCTGTCACACCAAGCAATCACCCAAGGATATTGGTGGCCAGGGATGCAGAAGGAGGCCCTGGAGTATGTTAAGAAGTTTGACCAATGCTAAAGGTTCGCCTTAAATATTCATCAGCTTGAAGGGATCCTCAACCTTTTGTCCAGCCCATGACCATTCACCCAGTGGGGCCTAGATATTGTAGGCCTTTTCCCCAAGGCACTAGGGAATAAAAGATAGTTGTTGGTTGCCACAGATTACTTCACTAAATGGGTCAAAGCTGAGCCGTTGGCAACCATTAAGGATGTGGACACTAAGAAATTCCTTTGGAGAAACATTGTCACCCGATTTGGGGTCCTTCATACCCTCATTTCGGATAATAGACTCTAATTTGACAGCAAGGCCTTCAGAAGGTACTATTGTAAGCTTGGGATCACAAACAGGCATTCAACTCTAGCTTATCCTCAGGGAAATGGGCAGGCTGAGGCTGTAAACAAAGTTATTGTCAACGGGCTTAAGAAGAGACTAGACGACGCCAAAGGAAGATGGGTAGAAGAGCTACCACATGTTCTTTGGACATACCGGACTACACCATGGCGGTCAATGGGGGAGACACCTTTTGCTATGACTTACAAGGCCAAGGTTGTTATCCCTCTAGAGGTAAACTTCCCAACGCTAAGGACAAGCTCTTTCATTCTAGGCAGTAATGATGAACTACTAGGGAGGAGTCTAGATCTGGTTGATGAACGAAGGGAGAGGGCAATGATCCAGCTGGCCTATTACCACCAGAAACTCAAGTAGGGATATGATGCCAATGTGAAGCTAAGACCACTAGCATTGAGGGACCTAGTGTTGGAAAAAGTTATGGGGGCTGCCAAGAATCCTTCCTAGGGAAAGCTGGGGCCCAACTGGGAGGGACCATATCGAATTACCTCAGTAGTGGGGATAGGTGCATACTACTTAGAAAACCTAGATGAAAAACTTGTACCTTGGCCATGGAATGTAAATAACTTAAGAAGGTATTATTATTAATGAAAGCATCCCCTTTTGATTCGAATTCTACGTCTATTATGGTTATATATCCTATGTTTTGGCGGCCAACTAAGTACTAGACAGAACTAAGGTCTTGCATGGTCATCGGACTTAAATCTATGGGGAAACTAACTACTTCAAGAAAAACCTAAGTACTAGACTGAACCATGGTTTTGCATGGTCCTCGGACTCAAACCTATGGGGAAACTAGTTGCTTACAGGAGAATCTAAGTGTTTGACAGAACAAGATCTTGTATGGTCCTTGAACTCAAACCTATGGGGAAACTAGTTACTTAGAGGAGAACCTAAATGTTAAGCAGTACCAAGGTCTTGCACGGCCCTCAGACTCAGATCTCTAGGGAGGCTGGCTACGTTCAGCAAAGGCATAAACAAACACAAGCCCATAGGCATCACTTAAGGTATTTTGAGGCACATTAAATCTAACCCCCTTGCATAATCAGCAACTAATGATTTTCTTAAGGTCAGTAAGTTTTTAAAGCACACTTGTGAGCACCTTTGTACATTATACTATGGTATTTGATCCTAGAATTTAAAGGATTACCTTTACGGATGCTGTGTGCGTAGCATTTTTTACCATTCATGAGATATAGAACCAATATTGTAAAGTTGTTCCCCTCAGTATTCAATTCAGCAAAAATAGGTCGTGGTGTCAAGGTGGTCCAATTATCGACCAAGGTCTAAGTGGAAGCTATCACTATGACTTTACATTTTTTGGCTGCCAATTCAAAATGAAAAATAAGTCGAGCTTCTGAGATTGTGTAGCTAATAATTAAAGCCTAGGTTATATAAGTAGCAAAACTCATCACGATAACAATAAACACATAATATAGAAAAAAAAAAAAAAAAAAAAAAACAGGGATTCATACATTTAATTTAAAAGTAGCATTACAATGCTTAAAAAAAAGGGGAACAAAAACGACAAAAACAAAAAACAAAACATAAGATAGAAGCTAGCTAAGACAGCCTATTTCTTCAATTTGAACTTTATTCCCCCTTGGGAGGCTGTCCAGAGGTGTCCTCAGGGTCCTTGGAGCTCTGACCTAGTGGAACAGCCTGCAGAGGCACCACCATGAGAGCTGTCTCCTCAGCAGGAAGAGTTTGGGAGTCAGTAGGAGGGACTTAAGGGCCAACAGGGGGCTTTATCACATCCTGGGGCACTTCTTGGTTACTGGTTTTTTCTTTCTTTGGCACCCCTTGATACTCAGCCTCCTTGGCGGGCTTATCAATAGAAATGGGATCCTTGGCAGTATTAGCCTGGTCCCCGTTTGCCGCTTCGAAGGTGGTGTCGGCTTTTGAGTTAGCGGAGGCAGCCTTGCGAATGGCGGGGAGATAGTACACTCTCTCGTATCTCCTAAGCTCAAACAAGGCCTCGACCCTAGCTTGGTTGAGGGCCTCATTCTAAGTCTAGGAGCAGTAGCGTCTGCATATCTCGGGTACCTGAGCCTTAAGATTAGCCTCGATCGTAGCCACTCCCTCAGCAAAAGCCTCTTCCTCCGCTTGCTTCTTGAAACTTTCAGCCTCTGCCCTTGCAAGCTCAGCCTTTGCTTTGGCCCTCATAGCCTTATCCCTGGTGAACTTCGCGACGTTCTTGGCCCCCACTGCCTTGGCCAACTTCTACTTTAAGTCAGTGATGTGCTCCTTGGCAATCTTCAGTTGACCATTAGCTTTGAGAAGGCGCCTCGTCTAGTCGGCGGCTTGCTTTTGAGCCAGATAGGCCGAACACTACGCTGTCTCTGGCCTTCGTCACTTCCTTTAAATCATCCCTTGCCTTTTTAAGATCAGCCTCGGAGTTCTTAAGGGTCTGCGTGGCTTCCAAGCGCTTGTCACGTTCTTGGTCCATGGCCTTGCTCTGGTTATTGGCCTCCTCTTCCAGCCTGTAAATGGCCTGAATAGCCTGCAAATTGAAACAAACAAACGATAAGTTGGGAACTGAAGAGTAAAAATCAACGAAGTCTCAAGCGTTGGATGTCTTACCCTGTCTAAGTACCTCTTCAGGTTGAGGATGACTTCCTGCCTCCTCAGGTCCTCTAATTGGGCCATATCGGTGGGGAGTTGCAGGGACCTCTCTAACACATCAACCACGTATGTGCCTTCACCCCCTCTAAAGTCCTTAAGGGAGGCGTTATCCATCAAAGACTCCCTATGGAGCATTGAAGCAGGGAGCCAAGCCTGGGCCTTGAACTGCACAACCCTCTCTCTTCCTTGGCCCTAGTGCCCACTTTTTACTACTTAGGGGGCCGTCGAGCCTCATCATCCTCCTAGGAAGAACGAGTCCTATCAGCTTCCATAGGCCTTTTGCCCTTAGGGCCCTTCTTATGTTGGGGATCAATAGGCTCGGGCCTTAATGGCAGACTTGGCTAAGGTGGAAGCTTGGACTGGAAAGAAGACGATCGGGTTTGAACAGGCTGAGACTTGGATAGCGGAGGAGAAAGCTTGGATTGGGACTTCCTTGGCTCGTCCCTCCCCGGCTGACCCTCAAGCAGGTTAAGTAGGCTAGTCTAGGGTTGCCTCTTAAAGCCCATCTCAGCTTAGGGAGAAGTCCTTCCAGAGAAGAGGTTCGCCTCGGTCAAATTAGGGTCGCCCAAGTCACCAGAGGGATCCTCGGCCAGGTGTACTAGGTCAAATGCACCAAATTTATCCTCGGATGGACCTAAATCAGCAACTTCTTCCTCTTCTCCTAGCTCTTCTCCCTCAGCCTCTGCAGCTTGGGGGAAGGTAGAAGGACCTACCAACAGAATACCTTCTAGAACACGAGACCCTTCAGGAAACAGAAACCCTTACTCCGCTACAGTTATATTGCAAAGCCAGGGATTTTTAGCTCTGATAACGTACCTCAGAGCCGAGAACGACTTCTGGATCAGCTTGTACCCCAGGATCTTGTGGGCAGCTTTAACTTGGTTGTCAACCTCGTTTACAAAGATCTCTGCACTGAGGACAGTTTCTAAGTCCTCCTTGTTGACCAGGTTAAAATGACGCTCAAAAGCATGTAGATCTGCAGAAAAGAAAACATGTTTCTGTCAGTAACTGAACAAAGCAGACCTACAACCTAAAAGACTAGACCCTATCCTACTCAAAGTACCCCACTTGGTGTCCCCTCCTTTGTTGGACAGTGAAGGCCATCATGCCACTCCCCGGACACGATGAGAAAGTCTTTGTTTAACCCCTTGCTAGACTCGAGAAGGCACTGGATAAGCCAGACCTTATCGTCCCTCGTCTTCATGTAATAAGACTTACTTTTTAGTTATTAGAGATTGTAGCATCAATTTACATCATGATGGGTTCACCTCAACCCCATCTTCTCATTTAAGGTGTCCACACAACCCAGGATTCTGAACACGTTGGTGGCGCACTGAGTGGGTGCCAATCTAAAGTACCTAAGGTAGCCTCTCGTTACTAACCCTATAGGGATTCTCATACCGCCTTTAAGGAAGGAAATTATGGGAATTGTGACCTCACCATCCTTCCTTTGAATGTGCCATTCCCCTTCCTTACAGTATCTCAAGCCCACATTAATAGGTATCCTATAATCGACGATGAATTTCTCTATCACATCTTCAGACTCAACTAACTTCTTAAATCTACCCATCCTTAACAACGACTACGAGACTCAAGAAAGGGTGAAGGAAAGAAAGGAATTGGGGAGGAAATTTGAGCTAGAGAAAGAAGAAGACTTACAAAAATGAGGAAAAGCTCCTCAGACAAGCTTTTTGTGCTGAAAAAGGTGTGAGTGTAGTTGGAGATTTGACCAAATTCAGTGTACGTGCGCAAGAACTCTTGAGTGCAAAAGTAAAGAGGCCAATCGGATCAAACGGGTACCTATATCCCCAATTAAAGATAACCGTGCAGGTTTCCCCGCTCATAAAGCTGGGAAAAGCCCAGTCGTTGGATTGGCATCACGCCGTTGAACGTGAGGAGCATAAAGCTGCCAGAATTTAATGAGGGCGTGCTCCGTATACCGAAGCGCCAGGAATGTGCCTTGGACAGGCAAAAAGACTCTAACAATAACGGAGGATAAGACATGACAAGCCATTACGACGGCCCGAGGATGTCAAAATCCTCCTCTCCGCCTGAGGACTCGGATAGCAGGATTTCGAGGGGCTATTGTGGGGTCAGAGAATTTGGTAACCCCATCCCACTTTATACCAAGCCCAAGGCCCATGCCGAGGAGGAAGAAATGCCCGAGGACGAAGTGTGAAAGTATAAATTGCTTAGGAACGTTGCTAAGGACAACCCTGTCATCGACCAACCAAGACCATGGGAGGAGGAAGTAACGGGCCACCAAAGGCAGCCTTCTAGAGCATCTAAAGAGAAAGAATAAGTACAATGTGTCAGCCATGGAAGCATGGTGGAAGAGCAAGTCCAAGATGAACTATCACCTCCATATTAAATGCCCACAACTAACGTTCTGGCCACATTAATGAGGGAATGACTCTTGAACAGTATAGGGTTGTTGCAACCCATAAAAAGAATAAGAAGGAGGCTGATGGGACAAGCACTCAAGTAGTGACCTGCTTTATCAACAAATGTAGGGCTAAGATCAACTGAAAGGGTGTATATAATGTAAGGAATCTCTCTTGAAAGGGGACAGCAAAAAAAAAGAAGAAAAAAGATAGAGCACTGTAGCAGCCTGTATCATCACTAAAACCTTTGTAACCAACCATTGAAGAAATAAAAGAACTTCAAGCTCCTAAGAGGAGGGCCGAGGAACATCATTGCACATTTTAATCCAAGTTCACGCTATTTAATCCATATGTAACCATGCCAAGTCGTTGTAACCCTCGCTAGGGTCTAGTTTTTGAACCCGCTTTCTACAAATTTATTATATTGGGCTAGTTGGGCACGAGTCCACTCACTCAGTAGTAGAAGTGCTAAAACTCAATCCCTACACTTACAATTATTATAAATTGTAAAGAAAATTTTCAAATTTCAACAATTATTGAGAAATTAATTGTTGAAATTTTTCATATGTCAATCCAAATATGACACATAACACCTTATCATCCAAACATAGCACACTTAAAAAGGATAACGACTAACACAAGACAATGTTAAAGTGAAAATTCAATTAATAAGACTATGTATTGCATAGAAATTATTACCAACTATAATCACACAAATGAATGTAACAAAACAAAACATAGAGGTGAGAAATATATATCATCATAATTATAGAAATTTGTATAAATCAAAGAAATGATTATTACACATTTATAGAGTTGAATATGATCAAAATTATAATAAGCCATTAACATAAAGAGACCAAACAATCAAAATAATGATCTAGATATTTTTGATTTGGTGATTGTAATAAAATATTGAATTGTGAGAATAAAGTAAGAAAGAGAGAGAATAGAAGCTTACTAAGTAGAGCTGTCAAATTCATTACAATATGAGTCTTTAGAGAGAGACAATTCCGCCATTGGAGAAATGCCAAGCGATTCTATTTGGCTTTCATAGACAAAATATGCCAAGGAGATAAGTTTTATGTTGAGAAAAATTGACATATATGCACAATATTTTTTTGTATAAAAGAGTTCAAACTTTTATGTCTACCTAGAAAGATTGGAACTCCAAACTACTCTAAAAGTCACTGTTATTCTCTTTTACTCTCCCTTAAAAATTAAAAAACAAACAAAAATGATGACAACATAATTGAGTTTTTGTTTAGTATGAAATCTATTTGATGTAAGGGCCAAGCTCAAGGGTAGGAAAAAAAAAGCATCAAAAGATATATAAATATATATATATATATATATATATATGTATATATATATAAGTTAGATAAATACAAACACGATACACATAAGAAAAATATAATGAGAGAGGGGGAGAGATACCTCGAAAATAATAAAAGCATGCATTTTTTACGCAAAATTTTAATAGACCAAAATTCGTATATGTAAAGAAAATAAGTTGAAATGCATAGCTAGAAGAAGAGTTCATGAATATTGCAAAATACATAGGTAGGGGTACCAATGTCAATGGTTGGTAAAAAAAAAAAAAAAAAATTGTCTTGTGACTAAATGAAAAGGCATAGAATAATTATTATTCAAAAAAAAAAAAAAAAAAACATGAGTTACATTGATTGGTTGGCTACCTTCTAGAAACATAACGTCATACACATTGTGAGCAATTTAGCATTTAGTCTTAACGTTAAACAAAAAATACTAACCATTCAAAAAGTTATCAGAAGTTGGATACAAATATCGTGATAATTCAATATTGTGAAACACACCTAAACAAAAATCAAAAGTGATATGTAAAAGAAATTGACTACCAAAATTTCAATAAAGAATCAAAAAATTCCTCTAGGATTGTAAGCAATAATCAACAATGGAATTGAATTCTTGATAATTTGCACACCTTTGTCTTGCATATTCGTTGGGCATTGGCTAAGTACAGAAATTTGGGAGAAAAAAAAACTAAAGTGGAGAGAGAGAACTTACAGACAGAGTATATAAGATCTGGATTAGCTATTGAACGGGTGATTTGCTTAGAAGACTAACTTTGCATTTACGTTACAAGAAACTGTTTTGCTACCAAATTCCAATTTTGGATGGAAGGATGTGAATAGTCGTAACTAAAGATAATAACTTATGTTGTATCGATAAAATTGAGATGATTTAGTACTTAGTAGTAGATGAATAGTCATCTGTTTGTTTGGTTTTTTTTTTTTTTTTTTTTTTTTTTTTTTTTTTTTGAGAATGAGATGAGTAGTCATCTTAATAGAGTGCATCAACACATTTATCCATGATCTATATTTAATTTTTTTGACGAACATGGTCTATATTTAATTATTTTATAAAAAATAGAGAGAAATTATAAAGGACAAAGTATTTATGAAAAAGTATAAGGTGGAGGATGAGATGGCTCAACATGAGGATAGCAACATTAAATACTATGCTTCAGCTTTTAGATATATATATATAGATATAGATTAAAAAAATAGATCCATAAAATACAACCGGTAAACTCATTTCCAATTCATCGACATGTTGAATATATAATCATTAGTTACTCTTGGAATATGAATAGGTGATGATAGAGATACTGTAACCTAATAAAACAAATTTCATTAAAAAAATAATAATAAAACAAATAATAAAAAAGCTAATAAAACAAACCACCTTCTAGAAAAATTTAACATGATGTCCTTTTCATTAAATTATTTAAAACCCCTGAATTATTAAAGATCAATGACAAAAATTTAATAGTTTATTATCTATAAAAATATTTTACTTTAAAGACTTATCTTTTTCTACGTTGGGCTGCTATTAAAAATGGAGAGAAAAGAAAAAATGACCAAGGCAACTTTTTCTTTTATTTTAATTTTTTTTTTTGAGAAGGTTAAAAAAATTTCTTTTAGCCGGCGGTTATTTAATTAGACAATATAATAGGAATGTACTTAAGAATAGGGCAGGCATAATTTTAAACTCTTTTTTTTTTTTTTTTAAAGGAATCAATTTGAAACTAACACAATTAGCTACCTTTGTGGAAAGATTCAACTACTCCGATTATCTTACCTTAAGAATAGAGACCAACACCAAGGTGTGTGACGTGTGACTCAATTATAGGTACATTTTATATGAGTTTAATCTTTTATTAACCAAGAATCTTAACCTGCCCAATATGTTGGCATTTCCACTTTTGAATCCCTCTCTTACCGAAAGTTATCCTTCTATCTCATTATCAAGCCTAAAATTTCTAGTGCTTAAACTAGTTGAGTTTTATTGAATTTTGAAAGTTCAAGTTTGGTTTGAGCAAGCTTACAAACAATATTTGAGCTTAAACTTGTCAAAAGGTCCATAAGTTTGGCTTTGCTCAGCTTGATTCATTAGTCAAGTCAAGGTGGAGCTCAAACTCAAGCTCAATATTGATTTTTTGAACTTGAGATTCAACATATGTATATTATCATCCCATATTAAGCATACTAGTCTCTGTACATGTGCATTGCATGTGCTTAGAGACTCTTCTATTTTTTTTTTTTTTTTCTAAATATATAACTTTCCATTCGAGATTGATGCATTTTTCTATCACAAATATACCTAAAGGTGTGATGAGACTTATGCATTTTTTAATGTATTTATATTTTTTGTTACAGCTCATCACACCCCTAGTTATATTTGTGATTGAAAAATGAATCAATCTCAAATTATGATGAATAGAAAATTTTGCACTTAGAAAAAAAAAATGGAAGTGCCATTAAGCACACGCAACACTCATCACTCATGCATAAAAGCTAGTATATATATAACTTAATATTTCTATATATTTAATTAACGAAAACAAAATTTTATATTATGATACGGGAATAAACTTAGTCAAATAATGAATTTGGACTTTAAAGTTTTAAATAATTCAATACAGTCTGGAACAACCCGGAATATAAAGACTGGTATAGCTGGAATTTGTCCAAAACACCGGAATTTAGACCGAAACAGATCATGAGGGGTAAGTGCACAGGAATGAAAAATTCCGATGGCCGGTAATGGCCAAAGCAGAACATAATTTAAAACCTTGAACCCAACATCTTCTATATCTATCAGATATCAAAAAAATTCATTTCATAAATCTACTAAGTACACTAATTGATATAGAATTTTTTCGAAGAGTCGCTTACAAGGATAAACAACTTCACCACCCAAATGAATCCAATTAAGGGATACAGAGCAACGGATAGGAATGCTCAACACCCTAAGTAATCTGCTTGAAATTAAGATAGAGAACAAGAACCTCGTTACCTATCGGAATCCATCGAAGGATATATAAGAATTAGACACGAAGAATTTATTCTTCTCAAAAGCAAAAGGCTCAAAATAATACACTTTATTATCTCATTTTCATCCATACATGAACTAGGATTTATCATTTATATATGTAGGACCAACTTGGAACAACCTTCCAAGCATGAGTAATGAAGACTTTTATATTTCCAATTAATACTATAACATTTAAACAAAAAATTCATAAACTTGACCTAATACAACTAACAAAACACATCAACAAGACCTGAAAATTGGGAAATGCACTTTGGAAAACAAGTAAACACAATTAAAAGCAAGAGAATTCAAAATTTACTATTTCATGAATGCATTCTACTATAGCCCAAAAGCCCCAAACAGTCTTTAGTTCGTAAAAAACTCCAAATTACACACACATTTGAGAAGTTGCAAACCAATGTTTCAAAAATTGAATTGTTCAAAGAATTCAAAAAGGAAGTGATTTAAGGTCAAACAAAGGTCAAATCATGCATAATGATATCTTAATTAATTTAATAATTAATTTTTAAAAAAAGGTACTAAATTTTTAAAAATTGAAAAAATAATAACTAAAAAAAAATCTAAGTAATGTAAAAAATTTAAACGAAATTTCAACATTATTATTATAAGCGAGTGTTTGACAAAAATTAAAAAGCCAACTTATTTTAAGATTCAGCTTATTTTTGCTACTATTCATGGGTCTCATTGCATTTTTTGGTACTATTCATGAATCTCACTATACCATTTCAGCTAACTTTTACCTTTATCTATAGTACTTTCAATAAAAAATTTTCAACAAGACTAGCCCTAGATATTTTGGGGCCTAAGGCGAGAACTAAAATGGGGCATTTTTATACTTATGTATTAATTAAATTAATATTTATTTAATATTTTTATATTATAATATATTTCATTTAAAATCTATTTTTCTTGCATTTTGAGATGCAAATTGACTAATTAAATTTTTGTATTCATCAAGTTCTTCTAACGTCTCATTTTCAATCGATAATATAGCGAATCCACTTAATCTTTCTTGGGACATTGTTGGTCTTAGATATGATTTTATTAATTTTAATTTTGAAAAACTTTTTTCCTGTAGAAGCTACTTTAACACAGGTATTGTTAGTAAAATCCTATAAGTAATGCATGTATTTGGAAATGAATTTAATCTTTTTATATAATTTAGTATGTCAATTGGAGTATAATATATTATTCGTAAAATTTCTTTTAAAATGTTTAACTTTGAAATAAATCTAAACCATCAATATCATAATAAACATCATGTTTGAGAAAAGATTCAAGTTTAAGACAATAATATTGTAAACTATCATCATCTAATGATTTCAATTCTGTGAAGTTAAATAGAAAACCAAAAATACCTTCATATATTTGAAATTGTTCAAATCTATTCTCAATTGAACTAATTGCTTTATCTACTATATATAAGAAATAATCAATTCTAAAAGATTCTTCAGCAGAACGTGTAGTCTCTTTATGAACATTTTCATCAAATTGTTTCTTTCTATGAATTATACATTTCTCACAAAATACAAGTTCTATTTCCATTTCCAATGCAATTTTTTTAGATGAATTCATTATAGATGTAAATTCATTTTCTCTATAACCTTTAAAAAAAAGAAATGAGACCTTTTAATTGATTTATAGCAACATCAATGTGCATGTCTTTTGATTTTTAGTTTTTACTAACAGAGTTAACAGCAAATAATATGTCATACCAAATAGTAATATCTTTTGACTATGAATATTTGGCCAGTATGTTTAGACTCAAACAACTTGCAACAAAAATAAAATACTTGGTCTGTATCTTTTGAACACACTAGCCATTTTCTATCATGCTTCTCCCCATTTGATAATATTCGAGTGTAATGAATAGTAGAAAAATGTCTAGTGTCATCACCTCTAAGAAAAATTATATCATTGTCTCTAATTGGACCTCTTTCTACTAATAAATCTTTTAATTTTGTGTCAATATTTTTCCAATTACCTAGATCATAAATATTTGAAGGAATATAATTCAACACATCATTATTATTTTTATTTTCTTTTAGTTGAACATCATTATGGTGAACTTGTTCATTTGTGACATTTTCATCATTATTTTCATCTTCTTCTAAATTCTTTTGAAGTTCATTATCAAGATTTGTGGTATTGCAAAATCGAACATCATTGTTATCATGCAATTGTATCATTTCATTATCTTCTAACTCTTTTTGGTGAATATCTTGCTCATTTGTGATATTTTCACCTAAATTTTGTGTTATATTTTATTTATTTTTAATAACAAATTTATCCATTGATCATTTTTGAAACTCAATTAATTTTTCTTCTTTTTTTCTTTTTTAAAGTTTTTCCTATCCAGGTGGATATTTTCTAGTTGACATTTCTATTCAAACAATATATTTATACATACTAAAATAAAAAATAAATTTCAAGTGTAAAGCAAATGAGAAATAGAACCTGATTTATATAAAAAGCATTGTTGTAGTTTCACCAAACAACATAACAAGTTTTTAGCAATCTCAACATGCATAGATAAAGACTTATTCATTATATTACCAATAACTAAAATATATATATAAACACAAGATTAAAATTTAATTAAAAAAAAATTTAAGCACAGCCATAACAAAAGTACAAGCCCAACCAAGAAGATGCCAAGATGGCCACACAAGTCTTATTAATAAGACCCAACCACAAAAAACACAAAACAAATCATATTACACCTATAACAACCAAAAAAAAAAAAAAAAAAAAAACTTGAAGGCCCAAATGCCCAGCCATAACTCAATAAAAACAGGCCTAGTCTTAACAAATAAAAAGTAGAGAAAGCCAAGACTTAAACCTTAAAAGTCGAAACCCATCTGCAGAATCAAAACGCATCTGTAGCAAAAAAAAAAAAAAAAGGTATGTTAGGACATATATGTTTTAACTTGATTAAGAACATATGTCACTTATTTATGTAAATTGACTAATCCTTTGACAAAACGCACTCTACTTATAATTGGATAGTTCTCGGTATTTTTAATACTTCAAGAAACAATGTTTCAAGGTCAAGTGTTGAAGTCATCAAGTCTGTTCAAGAAAAAGTAAGCTGAAGTGCAAAGTTTTTAAAGCTTGACACCTTCTCGATAGCTACCTCGACACCTGCTATTTGTCGAGATTTAAATTTCAGATTTCCAATCTGATTCTCTTGGGATCTGTGAATATGATTTTGGGTCTTCTTTTCTTCTAACCCTAAACATATAAAAGGATTGTTTTAAGAGCCGTCAAGTGTGACACAAGTTGCATTATCATTGAGCAATCTCTGTTCAAGCAAATTGTGATCAAAAGACGAAGTTCTTGAACTAGTTCATCTTCCATCAAGAAGTTGCTGTGTATTTGCACCGTAGGCTGTTGTAACCAAGCATCTTCTTGCTATTCATCATAAAGGATGAATTGAAGAACTTTGCAGCCAACCTTTCTTCCTTAGTTGGTGTTCTGAAGTCGCATACTTGGAGCTGCGCATTGGTTAGTCACGTACTTGCCGTTAGGGTTTTCCCCATTCGTAAACAAATCACCGTGTTATTTATTTTCCGCTGCATATTTAGTTTTTTGGTAATTTGTTTGTGCTTCCACGAGTTTGCATGATTAATTGATTAATTAATAACTTGGCTAAATTAATTAATTAGGGTTAATCACTAGGGGTCATTCAGATTGTGGCCTATCAAGGTAGTATTCAGTCCTTACTCCTCAGTCCATAGTTCAGAGTTTTTAGATCAAATGTAATCGGAGGAAGCTTAAGCGAGGCAGCCAGCAACAGTGGAGAGAAAGAATGAGAGAGGTGGATAGCAAGAGCTGAGAGAAAGAGGCAGAGCAAGAATGAGAAAGAGAAATGGTAAAAATTTTATGGATTTGAGGTTTTTTATTTGTTTTGATTTGTGATTGTTTTTTGGTTAATTTCTTAGACTGGATTTATAGTCTATCTTGTTGAATTTTGGTTTGTTTAGAGAATAATGATATTATTTTTGGGAAAATTGATTTTGTTTAGACCAAATAATTTTTTTGTACTATCAATATTTAAGTGAATACACCAGAATTTTTGTTTTTTGGTCAAAAGGATGTGCCGAATTTCTTTCGATTCATCTGAAACTAATTTTTTT
Source organism: Quercus variabilis (assembly GCA_030445155.1). NCBI lineage: Eukaryota > Viridiplantae > Streptophyta > Magnoliopsida > Fagales > Fagaceae > Quercus > Quercus variabilis. Next base: position 49,902,478 of record CP129453.1, read on the forward strand.
TTTCTCTACTATCCCTTCTTTTCTAAAATTTTGGAGCCCTCCTTCTACTTGGGGTTATAGGCAATTGCCTAATTGGCTTAGTAAAAGGCCGACCCTGGTTTTCAGTTTCAGTAAAATAAACGAATTCTAAACCGACCTTAAAACTAATATGAACAGGAATAGTAAACATCATATTTCGAATTATCGTCATTGCCTGCGTAGAAAGCCAGCTTCAAATAGAACAGTGAGTAAAATTCATACCTGGAATTTTCAAAGGAAGTGCCTCTGACATGCATCACGCCCGTCGCCCTACGTAGAAAAGCTAGCTTTGTCGACAGTTATTGCCTAAAGCTAATATGAATAGGACAAGGAGAATAGTAAACATCATATTTCGAATTTTCGTCATGGCCTACGTAGAAAGCTAGCTTCAAATAGAACAGTCAACAGTGAGTAAAATTCAAACCTGGAGTTTTCAACATCACGCCCTACGTAGAAAAGCTAGATGTCGACAATTATTGACAAATATCAACATTATGCAACTATATATAAATACCTATAAGCTTACCTCTTATCCTAACTACAGCCTTACACCAAGAGCAAAATCATAAAACATTAATTGTCAAGGATCATTGTGCGCATTAAACAGACTAACAAATGGCAGAAACAACCAAGAATGCTGGGACAAAGAGGTAATCTGATTTTTAGCTATAGAATAATTAGTGTTTCATGCACACTTTTGGATATGTTAATGTTTCACACAATGTCTATACTTTGTGATGATCATACCAAGGGGTCCACATTTTACAAATCCATGTGAAAGAATGTCAATATGATGTGAAAAAAGAGAGTATAAACATCAATCCCTTGAGGGTGTTTGGTTCGCTGTGATGTGCTCTTGATGTAATATACATTATGATATGATATTAAGATTTTTAGTTTATTCTATTTTTTTTTAACATTATCATAATTTAAAATTGCAAAATATATCACATCATTTTAATCACATTACCTTCCTAAACAATATAATGTTGTATTCTTTTATTGAAATTACATTAATGTAATATTAGGGTATAATATAACATTATGGCGAACCAAATGCCCCTAATGTTAGTTGAATATAAGCATGATATATATACTAGTGGAATCCTTAATGCTCACTCCTCAGTCCTCTCATTGTTTTTGTATTAATTTATTACTAACTTTCCATATAGGATTGCAGTTGTAACGGGGGCCAATAAAGGGTTAGGATTTGCGATATCTAAACAGCTAGCTTCAAATGGAGTTAAGGTGATATTAACTGCTAGAGATGTGAAAAGGGGCAACGAAGCTGTCGAAAAACTCAATTCTGCTGGATACTCTGATGTAATTTTTCATCAACTAGACTTGGAGGACTCAGCTAGCATTTCTTCTTTGGAAGATTTCATCAAAACTCAATTTGGGACGCTTGACATATTGGTAATGCAATCTATACATCTTCATTAATTTGAGCGATTAGTGACTAGTGATGTTATACTTATGATAAATATTACTACCTTTGTCCCAAATTAGTATAAGTTTCTAAAACAAACCTATCACGTTAATTTAAACCCCAAAAAAAATAATGTTTTTGACTTTTAAATAAAGTAAACGGTAAGAATTAGTTGAGTCTATATATGACAATAATTTATTTTGGCTAGTAGATGAGAATAATCTAAATATGAAAATATGCGTCATCTCATACTTTGGAAACAAAGATGAAAATGTTGACCAAAGTTAAATTTATTTTCACTAGCAGATGAGAATAATCAAAATATATGAAAATATCAGTCATCTCATACTTTGGAAACAAAGATGAATATTGTTGACCAAAGTATAATGAGAATAATTATGTGTTGCAATCTCTTCATTCAACTTTATTGTATTTAAGGAATATGAATCATATTTTTTTTCCCCTCAATTGCCTAGTTATAAGAAAATGTGTCGTTACTAGATTGGGTAAAAATATAAAATCCTTATTAATTCATGAAATCTTGCTCCTTTCCCCTTATTACTTTGGTAGCTCTAACTTTGATATTACTTCAAAATTACAGGTAAATAATGCAGGGGTTCAAGGAGCCATAGTCAAGGATGAATTGTGGAAACTTCATTTTGATGAAGTATGTCTTTCAATATTATATTATCTTTGTTTGTCACTGATTAAGGCTATAATCCAGAAATTTGAATGCCAATAGAACATAAAACATTCAACCAGAAAGGCAGTGTTGAATAATAATCAAATATTTTTCTCTAGATTACATTTCACAATTAAATTTTATTTCTCACATTAATAGTAAAGTATACATGATACGCATCTTTTAGAATTTTCAATGATCCAATATTGCAAACACCTTTATACTTTTAATATTTAATCTGAACCATAAAATTAATCAATTTTAAATGAAATTGATCATTGAACCAAAAAAAAAAAAAAACCATTTATTTTCTAACAAGAAAATTCAACATTTTCCATGATGATACAGGTTATAGGTGAAAATGCCAAACCTCTAAAGGAGCTTGTACAACAGACGTATGAAACTGCTGAGAGTTGTCTGAGAACAAACTACTATGGGATCAAGCAACTGAGCAAATCACTTATTCCACTTCTTTTGTTATCCAATTCAGCAAGAATAGTAAATGTCTCTACCATTGCGGGACAATTGAAGGTACAAATTCAAAAACTCATCTTATTAAACCAGGTACATGCAGCTGCATTGGTCATGATCATTTTTTGGCAATTTAGAGTGCAAGTTTAGTTGCAAGAACCATATTGTGGCATGAATGTTTTGTGGCTTTGACAATTGTATAGGCCCTTGTACTAATCGTTTGGTGCTAGGAAATTGCTAGGACAGAGAATATCAAGAAATTGAAAATTTTAATTATGTTTCATTATTTCAGTTTATTTCAAATGAGAATGTAAGGAAGGAACTAGAAGATATTGATAGCCTCACGGAAGAGAAGGTGGACAAAGTGGTGGAGGGATTCTTAGAAGATGTCAAGGAGGATTTGATAGAAACCAATGGTTGGCGTGTTAATTTTTCTGCTTACTTCGTCTCCAAGGCAGCTCTTAATGCTTACACAAGGATTTTGGCAAGGAAGTATCCCAAAATTGCAATCAACTCAGTCCACCCTGGGTTTGTCCGCACAGACATTAACCATAATACTGGAGTTATAACTACTGAAGAAGGCGCAAAAGGTCCCGTGATGTTGGCTCTAATGCCTGAAGGTGGACCCTCTGGCCTCTTCTTTAATACAACTGAAGTGTCTACATTTTGAACAACCAACCAAGAAAAAAAAAAAAACTATGATTCATGATGTAGGACAAAATCTATATTTTAATTTTTATAATTTAATAATTTTGGTATTTTTATATAATTTTCATTATTTTAGTTTTAAGTATTTATTTCCTTGTCTTTAGGTGTTTTTAATGTTATCTAGTCAAATAAGGGTTTTGTAAGCTTTCCTAGCTGCTGTAGGTTTTCTAGTCACCCTAGGGTTTTTTTTTTTTTTTTAAACGCATTGTAATCTTCAAAGGCAACTCAATTTTCAGATTAATAAAAATACAGATTGTTGGGTTATAGATTGACCTCGGTTAATTAATTCAATTACCTAAATTGATTAATTTGATTAAATTACATGAAAATTGTGGAGACACACACAAATCACCAAATAAACTAAAGTGCAGCGGAAAATAATTTGATATGGCGATTTATTGAATAATAGAGAAAACCATTCACAAGATGAAAACCCCATTGAGTGATTTTTAGGTCACAACTCCCAAGAATCACTAATCAAGAATCAAACAGTTACAAGTACAAGGAATCTTACCACTACCTTGGATTATCCCAAAGCACCAACCTACAGTTGAACCTTTACTCCAATCCCTAATTAGACTTGATCTTATAGAGACTTCTTCTTTTGCATAGATCTTAGTACGTGACTAACTTTCTAACAACTAATATTTTTTGTTGGATGCAACGTTCTTTACTTCAATACACGTAGATCTGAAAACACTTGGTTACAAACCCAAAGGCGCATAATAATGCAATAACTTCTCCAAAAGTGTATGAGTTTTCTAATTTGAGTCTACGTGTCTTTGATGACTTTAAAATAAAACTTTTATACCCTCTAGGAGTTTATTGAAAGAAACCCTAGCAATCCAAGTCATTATGGGCCGAAAATTTGATCTGAGAATTCTGGATTTATGTAGCTCAATAGATCAAGAGGTATCGAGACTAGTGTTGAGGTCCTTTATTTATTCTCGATAGGTGCTAATTCAAGCTAGTGTCGAGACTTTGCAACGCTCAAGCTCCTATTTTTTTGGTGGGATACACCAAACCAAAGTTTATTGATTTTATTGGGTGGAAAGATTTGATTTAAATATTGACTCTTATTTGATGAATATTGTCAATTGCATAAAGATCAAGGGACAAGAAGTTCAAGTTGCTCAATTGATGAGTTGCAAGTATGGAAAGAAGATCAAGGGTGCTCAAGTATTCCAAATATTTGTTTGCTTGGCATGAAGATTTCATATCTCAAAGATGAACTCGAGGATGAGTTTGTTTCAAGTGGAGGGGTCTTATGTAGGACAGAATATATTATTTAATTTTTAAAATTTATTAATTTTGACATTTTTATGTAATTTTTATTATTTTAGGTTCAAGTATTTATTTCCTTATTTTTAGGTACTTTTAATGTTGTCTAGTCAAATTAGGGTTTTGTAAACTTTCCTAACTGCCTTAGGTTTTCCTAGCTGCCCTGAGTTTTCTTTTTACTATTTAAATGCATTGTGGATTCAAGAGACTCCTCATGGATTTGAGGTTAACTACCAGAAACTAACAATTTAATTTTTATTTCATCAAAGAGAGTATCATATGTGCTTTCTTCAGGTTTCCACAACATCATCAACTCATTTTTATATCAAATGTTGTGAAAGCCCATTCAAATATTGGAATTGTAATATCTTGAATTGCATGCATTTGTGTAATTTTTTTACTGTAAAGGCATATTGCAGTATGTGTTTTAAGTTCCATACAGATTGTCTATTGGATCGACTTGGGATATATCATATGTAGGGTTAGGATTTGTGGCCCTAGCCCAAGACAATGAATTTGTAGAGAATGGGTAAAAGAGCCAAGTTGATTATGGAATCGACAACAATTAATCACAACTCTCAAGCATAAACCAACATGAATTTACACGTAAAGAATTGATGTCCGAAGAGGTATGTTATTGATTATGTGATGAATACAGATCTTAGGGTTACAATAGAGCTTTTTTTGTTTTCTTCTCCCTTTTTCCCCCTCTCTTCAGGAGCTTCTTTCCTTTACATAACCTCCCTTCTCCTCATTTCCATCGTCCACTTGTACCTCATCTGTGAGCCTACTTGAGTATATGTCATGTCAAGCATCTCCTTTAGCTCTAAGTGAGTGGTGGTAGGTAAGGATACACTGTTCAGAGGTTTTCTCCACATAAATGTGGCCAGAGAAGTTGCTGCAGTGCCTTAAATGCAGTGGTAGCAGCTTTTCCTTTAGATATTTCCTCATTCTTATCTTTTCCAGATATACCCAGAGCTTATCTTGATCAGAAGGAGTCATCGAAAGATCATTTTGACCTTATATATGTTCAATTGATCCATACTATTCGCGTCAGAGGAGTATAACCTCTTCGAACATAAGGCGATCTCTTCAGATTGCAATCACTTTTCTTTCTGGGGGTCCCTCTTCCAGATGGGCCTTGCCCTTACCTCTCCTTCTCTTCGGACGCACAGTAACCCTTACATGGGGTTCTAGGCCCACTATGTTAGATTGGGTCTTTTTTCCCCCACAATAGCCCTTCAAAATTTTAATTTTTCTCTTGCATCTGAGGAGAAAGAATAAGATTTTGACCTGCCACGTAAGGAAAAAGAAATAAAAATAAACAAGTTTAAAAGAAAGAACTTGTAAATACCCCAGTTTACACGTGCGCGGGCATAGAGACAAGCGCTTCATTATTGCCGTTGTCAGTTCCGTATTCCCAAAGCGTTGTATTAATTACTCTAGGCGGCGTTTTGTCTTTTGCATCCAACAGTGGGTTGTTGATCTAACAGGCAGGGTTTTTATTTAGAATTTGGACAAGATGAATTACACCTTTTCACTTGTCCCCGTATATAAACCCTCAAAGGAGGTTATTTTTCTTTACTTTACGCATCTTCAGAATACCCAGTGAGCTCATTCATTCAAAACCCTTCAAGCTTCTTCAATTTTCTGTCTTCTTTCCTTCCAGGATCTACCAAGAGTCCATTTCGAGTCCAGGGATTGTTCTCCACTCTTGTCTGTGTAAGTTCCGGCGTCTTTTGTCTGAGTAGCGAAATTATGGCATACCGCGGGGGGTGAATCTTAGATATTGCCCTCCGGAGTGGATATTAACGGCCTGAAGAGAGGGAGAGGTCGTTATCCCAATGATAGCCTTCATCGAAGAGGGAATGACCCTCCCAATGGGTTCCATCACCTTGAACTACCTTCGCAACCATAGGCTCTCTCTTGAGCAGTGCGCGCCCAACACTATTAGGATACTAGGAGCTATCGATGCCTTGAACCAACAATTAGGATTAGGGCTGACCTGGCATGACCTAGTATATATGTATGAGTGTCATAGCCAAAAAGGGGCGGGATACTACCTTAAATCCCGATCTGATATCGTTAGATTGTTCTTCTGCCTTCCCAAATCAAATAGAGGGATGAAAGACGACTATTTGATCGTCTCGGGCGCATGGCACGACGGTCTACACTGTCTGACCGAGCCAGGAGAGTCAGGTGTGACTTCCTAGACTTAGGATTTCTAACAATAGTCTTAGGATCTTCATTCTTCATAACCTATTTTTTATACCGTCATATTTCAATCTTCTGATCGGGTTTGTTTGTTTGTTTGTTTTTCTTTTTGTTTTTCTTTTTCTTTTTTGTTTACAGATAAGGCACATACTACTCCTCGGCTCAGCCTTACCAACACTACCGCCCTTAATTATCTACTATGCTTAGAGATATTTGTGAGTGAAGATGGACAGCTCCGGTCCATCCCACTTATACTCGGCTATACACCCAAGAAAGCAGATATCCAGTCGGTCGGCAACGCCATTACACAAGGTGATCACTGGCTTTGGCGAATAGACGTCGCTCGGCGACACTTTTTAGCGTCATACGACCTTAAGTCTATTCCACACCCCAACCCACAGGGTGTTCCATTGCTAATCCGACTAATTCATCAAGTCCCCATCGAGCCGGTGGTCGTAGGAGAAAGGGTCGGCTCTTCATCCTCTTCGCTAGAGGAACAAATAGACAAGTTTAGATTTGAAGGGGAAGCTTCAAAGGGAGTGCAGGTGATACCCTCAAATTCCGAGGAGGAGGCCGAGAGGCAATCCAGTCTCTGCCAACCACTTCTGCTAACTACTCTCCCAGAGGACTCTTCAAAGGAAGAAAAGATGTCTGACTTAAAGCTTCTGCTGAAGATAAGGGGTAAGAAGGCTGAGTCCAAAGGGTCGGGGACTTCCCAACTAGTGGTGAATTTACCTCCACCTCCACCCCCACCTCAGGTTCCTGATCCGGCCTTGAAACCAATACCAGACCTAATGAAAAAGAGGCCTCTCGAGCCTGAGGAGCGGGGGGTGGTGGTACCACCCAAGACCACAAAGCAACAAAAGGTGGTAAGGGACCACCGGAGCAAGAGGGCCTCATCTGTGAAGAGTATGGAGGAGCCTCCTATGGCTGACGTGCGCCGAGGGCAATGCACATGGTCTCCCAGATTGGAACTAGATGGTGTTCCTTTTTCTTAGGAGAGCTTTGTTAGGAACTACGATGGGGGTAGGGTGGGGCTGATAGCTAAAGCCTTGGAGCAACCACTGCTCCTTCCCCGAGACATAGAGTCATACAGGCGCTTCAGCTAATATGAACTTTTCATATCCCTGAAGAAGGACCTGGCCATGGTAAGTGTGCTTATCCAGCTCTTCGGTTGGCATATTAATTTTCTATATTTTATGCTAACTCTTTTACTTTACAGTTCAGATTACCCAGCAAATCTTCGTAGCCGAAGAGTGGAACCGAAAAGCTTACGTTGAAGCCCAAGCGAAGGCCCACTTTAGGTCCGAGGTGAAAAAAGCATTGGGCAGCTTAAAGGAAGAGGTCTCTCAGATCTCGGACCAGCTAAAAGGGGTGACCCAAGAAAGGGATAGCCTAAATGCTGGTCTCAAAAATGCTGAGACCCAGGCCGAAGCCCAACGTAAGCTGCTAAATGATACTTATAACAATCTGGCTTCTGAGAAAGCTCTTGTGAAGGAATTTCACGCCAAACTTCAGAAGGCCAGGGAGGCTACTAAGCAAGCTCAGAGGGACGCTCAACTGGCTAAGGAGGCGACCGAGGCCGAAAAGAAAGCTGCTTACCAACTGGGAGTGGAGGTGATCAAAAAAGGTATTATTGAGCAGTTTACATCAGTCAGCCGAGACTGTTGCAATATAACATAGGGCAAGGCGCTGGATGCTGCTGGGGTGTCTGCTGACTCGGAACTAAGGCTGCCTAGGAGCATTTATTACGACCCAGACATATGAGAGCTCCCAGAGTCTGATCCCCCTCCTCCAACACAACTTCTAAAGGCCTCGGAGCAACCCTTGGTCAGTCAAGCTCCTCCAACCACCCTTGAGCCTTCCAAGGATTCTGGCCAACCAGGTGATGAGAGCACCCCAACTGAGCCACCCAAGGATATGGGTGAGGGCTTGGAAAAAAAGAAAACATCCTCAAAGCCTAAGGATTAGGCCCCAAAAGCTGTTGCTACTCAGACAAGCCAGGCTGCCGATCCTAGGGTCCCTCCAGCAGAAACTTAAATACTTAGATTTTAGTTGTTTTTTTTTTTTTTTTTTTTTTTTTTTTTTTTTTTTTTTTTTTACTATTTTCTTTCTCTTGTCTTCCTTCTATGTAAGGGATTGTAAACTACCCTCTTTTAATCAATGAAATAGTTTCTCTTTTACTTTTGGTGTATTTGTTGCATACCATATGGCTTACTTTTGCTACAAGTAACTTCGCTCTATATTTATGGTAACGTAGGCAAACATAGTCATCAGATCTGGCTAATAATATATATAACTAAAATTGATTCCGAAGAGGACAGTACATAAAAGTTGCTGTTAAGTAATGAACATAACAAGTGTTATAAAATTTGGATAGATCTTTTTGCACGTACACTAAGAATATTAGCATAGGTTAGAATTGATATTAAACACAATTAAGAATGTCAGGCAAGAGTCATTCTAAAGTTAACCTTCAGTATTAATAGCAACACAAAAGTATTAACTAACTAAAAATCACCTAGTCCGAGGGTCACAGGCATGATTGGGTTTAAGTTTAAATACTTAGGGAGAATTACCAAGGGGTGTTAACTAACCCAAATTATCTGGTCCAAGGACTACAGGCATGATTGAATTTAAGTTTAAACACTTAGAGAACTAATGAGGAGTGTTAACTAACCCAAATCATCTGGTCCGAGGACTACAAGCATGATTGGATTTAAGTTTAAACACTTAGAGAACTGATGAGGAATGTTAACTAACTCAAATCATCTGGTCTGAAGACTACAGGCATGATTGGATTTAAGTTTAAACAATTAGAGACCTGATGAGGAGTGTTAACTAACCCAAATCATTTGGTTCGAGGACTACAGGCATGATTGGATTTAAGTTTAAACACTTAGAGAACCGATAAGGAGTGTTAACTAACCAAAATCATCTGGTCCGAGGACTACAGGCATGATTGGATTTAAGTTTAAACACTTAAAGAACTAATGAGGAGTGTTAACTAACCCAAATCATCTGGTCCGAGAACTACAAGGATGATTGGATTTAAGTTTAAATACTTAGAGAACTGATGAGAAGTGTTAACTAACCCAAATCATCTGGTCTGAGGACTACAGGCATAATTGGATTTAAGTTTAAACACTTAGAGAACAATTAAGAATGACAAATTATCACAATGACCAAAGAAGTGATTCGATTAATAATAGTACCTTTTGAAGTTATTTACATTTCAAGGGCGTGGTATTACGTGACTGTCCAAGTCCTCCAGGAATTATGCCCCAATGCCAGCCCCTGAAGTAATACGATATGGTCCTTCCCAGTTTGGTCCTAATTTCCCCCATGTTGAGTTTTTCGCAGTGCCAACGACTTTCCTGAGTACCAAATCACCGGGTTCTAGGGGCCTTAGCTTTACGTTGCCCTACCTGAGTTTCTGCTGGTAATGTGCCAGTCGAACCATTGCATTTTCTCTCATTTCTTCAATCAAATCCAAGCCTGCTTCTAGAAGTGTATCATTGCTGGTAGGACTAAACAAGCTAGTTTTTAGAGTTGGGAACCTCGTCTCCAAAGGAATGACAGCTTCAGCGCCATAAGTCATCGAAAAAGGGGTTTCTCTAGTAGATCTGCGAGGCGTAGTTCTGTAAGCCCAAAGCACGTGTGGCAACTCTTCAACCCACTTGCCCTTCACATCGTCCAACCTCTTCTTCAATCCATTAACTATGACTTTGTTAATTGCTTCAACTTGCCCATTCTCCTGAGGGTAGGCAAGGGTAGAGTATCTATTCGTGATTCCCAGTTCGCTACAATAACTCCGAAACATATTACTGTTGAACTGTAAGCCGTTGTCCGAGATGAGAGTATGAGGAACTCCAAAACGAGTAATGATATTCTTCCATACAAATCTTTGCACATCTACGACTTGGATATTCGCCAGAGACTCAGTTTCAACCCATTTGGTGAAATAGTCTGTGCCGACCAACAGGTACTTCCTGTTTCCTGCGGCCTTTAGGAATGGACCCACTATATCCAAACCCCACTGTGCAAACGGCCACGAACTAAATAGTGGGTTGAGGACTCCATCTAGTTGGTGTATGTTCGGCACAAATCGTTGACATTGATCGCACTTTTTTACATAATCATGGGCTTCTTTTTACATTTTCGGCCACCAATACCCTTGAGTAATGGCTTAGTGAGCCAAAGACCTACCTCTAGTGTGACTCCCACAAATTCCTTCATGCAACTCTTCTAGTAGGGACTCAGCCATCTCTGGATGAATACATAACAGGTATGGTCCCGAATAGGATCGTTTGTATAATTTTCGGTCCTCGGAAAGCCAAAATTTGGTTGCCTTCTTTCGAATTTTGTTAGCCTCCCCCCGTTCTTCTGGCAAAATGTCATCTTTCAAGAATTTGGTTATTGGGTCCATCCAGTAGAGACTGTCTCTAATCTGGTGGACTCGGACTGCCTCCCCTTCTGTCCCGGTGGGCTCATGAAAATTCTTGACGAGGATAACTCTCGGTAAATTTCGCTTCGAAGACGTGGCTAGTGTGGCCAAAAAATTTGCATGTACGTTACTGCTTCTAAGAACATGTAGCAAGCTGAAAAATTCGAATTTCGACTGCAAACGTTTGACTCGATTCAAGTATCCTTGCATTCTTTCATCCTTCACTTCAAACTCCCCTTGTACTTGGCCCACAACTAATCTTGAGTCTGAGAACAACTCCACTGCCTTTCCTCCCATTCTTTGGACCATAGACATTCCCATCAATAGGGCTTCATACTCTGCCTCGTTATTGGTTGCACCGAAATCCAGCCTTAATGACTTTTCAACGATGATCTTCTCTGGAGATATCAAGACTAACCCTACTCCAGAACCTTTCCGGTTCGCAGCGCCGTCCATATATACTTCCCAATGGGTGGGATCTTGTTGAGAAATCATGCCAACCGATTTTCCATCCATGTCTCTCTCTGTCGTTATTTCTTCTAAGCTGGTTTCTGTGAACTCGGCCACTAAATCCGCAAGGATCTGCCCTTTGACTGAAGTGCGAGGCATATACTTGATATCAAAAGCTCCTAAGAGATGGCAAATGAACTTTGGATCCACTCTTGGGGTTTCGTAAGTACTCCAGGCGAATACGTCAATATTTCTTTTAAGGAAATCAATTAGCTCTTCTTTTTCTGGTTGAGGTATCTAGGACCCGATTTGAAAGAATCTTTCAGGATTGCCCCCAATTAAAACTTTCACTAAGTCTTCGCATTTAGCCCCTTCATCAAGATCTTCGTCGAGTGACAATCGTCCTTTTAACTGCTATAAGTCTCCCTCCGCCCTGACTGAGGATTCAGTTTCAAGTTTGTGTCGTATAACAGCCACCAAGTATTGTCTAGCCAAGGATTGATCTTCGCAGATTTCACAAATGCACCCTTTTGATGGATATTTAACTTTTTGATGCAAAGTGGAGGAAACAACCCCTAGCATGTGTAACCAAGGTCTAGCCACAATTGCTGTATAAGGGGAGCAAACATTTACAACAATGAAGTCCACTTCCACTACTTCTAAGCCAGTCTATACGGGCAGCTGTATCTGTCCTTTCGGGGTGACCATCCTTCCCTCGAAGCTAACCAAGGGAGAACGGTATGGAGTTAAGTCATCAAGCTTGAGGTTCAGCCCCTTGTAGAGGTCAGGATACATAATCTCCACCACGCTACCCTGATCCACCATCACTCTCTTCACATCATATCCCCCAATTCTGAGGGTGACTACCAAAGCATCGTCGTGAGGTTGAATGGTTCCAGCTTTATCTTCGTCCGAAAAGCCTAAAACGGGTGAGACAGCCTATCTAGAACTCCTCAGATCTCAACCAATATCCCCTGTTAGTAGTCGAGCCACTGACATAACTTTGGACAGCCAGGACCCTGTTCTTCCTGGCGCTGCGAAAATGACGTTAATAGTACCTAATGGAGGTTTCGTAGAATCTCTCTTTTCAGACTCAAAATTCACTTTACCTCCTTGGCCACTAGAGTGGTGCAAAAGATGCCTCAACTTGCCTTCACGGACCAGTTGGTCCAAATGATCCCACAAGCTTCTGCAGTCTTCAGTGGCATGCCCATGGTCTTGGTGGTATTGACAATAGAGATCGTGATTGCGTCTCTCAAGGTTCCCTACCATTTTACTCGGTCACCTAAAGAATGATTCATTTTTTATCTTTTCCAGAACTTAATGAACTGGCTCCTTGAACACTATATTGACTGCTTGAGCATTTGTTAACCCCGACTGCCCAGCGAAATCTCTCCTTGGCTTATTGTTGTTGTAACGATCCAACCTGAAGTCCTTCCTGTCCTGGGGGATAACCTTATCCTTACCCTTCCCTTGCTGCTGATCTTCTTCAACCCTTTTATATTTTTCAATACGGTCCATAAGTTGATGCATGTTAGTGACATGTTTGCCAGACAAGGATGTCCTTAAACCATGATCAGTGGAGAGACCCAGCTAAAACATGTCTAGGGCCATTGCATCAAAGTTGCTCTTTATATCATTAAACATCTCCCAATATCTATCTGAATACCCCTTAAGGGATTCACCTTCACGCATGCTCAAGGACAGTAGTGAAGACAAGGGCCTGGCCACCCTCTGGCATGTGACGAAACGTGAACCAAAAGCTTGAGTGAGCTCTTGGTAGGAATTGATGGAGTCTGCTTTCGAATTTTCAAACCACCTCATTGTCACGGGTCTAAGACTAGAAGGGAACACCTTGCACATCAGAGCTTCATCTCTAGAGTAGACAGCCATCCTTTGGTTAAAATGGCTCACATGTTCCACAGGGTCTGACCGTTGTAAATAGTGAAGGTTGGCTGGTTAAAGTGCCGAGGAAGCTTTACTCCTTCAATCCTGCACGAGAAAGGTGACCTAGAAATTTGATTCAAAGCCTTGCTCATGGCATCATTTCCCACCCCTCCATGTGATGGCCTTTGAGGTTACTTCTTGTGAGGGTGTTCATCTTTATATGAAAAAGATTCATGGACTGGAGTTCGAGACCTTTGTTCATAAATGATGTCTTGTTCGTCACCCGAGTCTTCATCAGAATGCGAGGTAGTACATTTTCTTTTCGCATGGCGCAACTTCCTTCTTAACCTTTCAATCTCTATTTGCATGCTATTCTTCTCAGCATGAGACACATGACTTCTGCCACGAGGTTGACTTCGCTCAGTGTGTGTAGTATGCACACTGCCTTCACGATCTTGTCTCCGCTTCAAATTGAGAAAAGGGTCTATATGCTAGGACGCCCCAGATTCTGCCGGTTGTTGCCTTGGTTTGGCTATGACCAACTGCAATTACTTCCCCTTACACTCAAGCTCTCCCCATAGACGGTGCCAATTGTAAGGTTAGGATCTATGGCCCAAGCCCAAGACAATGAATTTGTAGAGAATGGGTAAAAGACCCAAGCTGATTATGGAATCAACAACAATTAATCACAACCCTCAAGCATAAATCAACATGAATTTACACGTAAAGAATTGATGTCCGAGGAGGTATATTATTGATTATGTGGTGAATAAAGATCTTAAGGTTACAATAGAGCTTTTTTTGTTTTCTTTTCCCTTTTTCCCCCTCTCTTTAAGAGCTTCTTTCCTTTATATAATCTCCCTTCTCCTCATCTCCATCGTCCACTTGTACCTTATCCGTGAGCCTACTTGAGTATATGTCATGTCAAGCATCTCCTTTAGCTTTGAGTGAGTGGCGGTAAGTGAAGATACATTGTTCAGAGGTCTTCTCCACATAAATGCAGCCAAAGAAGTTGTTGCAGTGCCTTAAATGCGGTGGTAGCAGCTTTTCCTTTAGATATTTCCTCATTCTTATCTTCTCTAGATATACTCAGAGCTTATCTTGATCAGGAGGAGTCTTCGGAAGATCATTTTGACCTTTTATATGTTCAATTGATCCATACTACTTGCATCAGAGAAGTATAGCCTCTTTGGATAGAAGGCGATCTCTTTGGATTGTAATCACTTTTCTTTCTAGAGGTCCCTCTTCTAGATGGGCCTTGCCCTTACCTCTCATTCTTTTCGGATGCACAGTAACCCTTACATGGGGCTCTAGGCCCACTATATTAGATTGAGCCTTTTTTTCCCCCACATCATATATTAATGATTATAAGGAAGCGAGTTTCAACATGTGGCTAGTAACGAGAATTTGAATTTAGCAATCCTTTGAAGTTTGAACCAACTAATGCAAGAAGTGGAATAAAAATACAAGAAATTTGTCCCAACTCCAGCTATCTTTACAACTATCAGTTTCATAAAGAATTTGAATTTAGCAACTCCTTTTAAGTTTGAACCAATTGATTCAAGAAAAATTTCCTATCTACTAATGAAGGTTGCACTCAAGAAAACCGAGGCATGCATGCTTTCACTCATTTTTGCTCATTAATAGTACTCCTGAATTGTTCAC
The DNA here is from genome assembly GCA_030445155.1 of Quercus variabilis. Classification (NCBI taxonomy): domain Eukaryota; kingdom Viridiplantae; phylum Streptophyta; class Magnoliopsida; order Fagales; family Fagaceae; genus Quercus; species Quercus variabilis. The sequence goes on from CP129453.1 coordinate 49,917,730, forward strand.
TGTGTAATGCTAAGAGTAAGAGGTATCAGTCTACAATAACTAGTTAAATAATGGAGAACTAATTTCATATACCTCTCAACATATACCATTCAATACCAATAAAAATTTCTTTCTTCTAGTAAAAAGAATTTGGGAGGGATGTCTGGTGCATTGTTCTGTTTGTCAAAAATTAGCCACACAATTGTTGTCCACAATTGGTTTTCATGTTATGTTCAACTAGACAACTACCATATATCAGATCTAACGAACATGCACTTTATTTTTTGGAAATGTAATAAATTGTTTTAATGTACCAAAGGTGAAGGTCACGTATATGTGGTAAGGATGCAAATACAATAACGCAAGCCCTTAAGTGCTAGAAAGAAGAGATAGCAGCAACACCTGCTCCCTGCTGATAAAGAAAATCTTGAAAAAAAAGTAGTAGAAGGATCCACTTCTAATTACAAAAGGAGTATATGCGATCCTGAGAAAGGTGGACTTATGGATCAAATAATAAATGACAACCAACTGATATAAAATTTGACATGTGTGTTATATGATTGCCCACTATCTTATAACAAGTTCTACTTTGATTTCACCTCTCAGCTATATTGTGGTTTATAGTGATACATCAATATGCTTGCCCCTAGAATTATGAGTGTAGACGACTAAATTTCTAGTTCTAAATAAATCAAACAAGTAAAATAGTTGCACAAATGCAAATTAGTATTGAATATGTGTGGTACAATTCTCTGTGATTACAAAAGAGTGATCCTCTGATTCGATCTCCATGCAAGACTTATTGATTTGGATTTGTGGTAATGTGATTGTGACTTGAACACAAAATATCCTTCAATTTGGTTGAGGGATGGATCGAAGATTGCTGAAACGGAATTACAATGAATCTCCGGCTATGAGCTTGTTAGAAATCCTTTGTTCTTCACCTTCTTCGTGTTCTTCGTGTGTTCTTCGTCTTTGAAGGTTTATGGTGGAAGTTCTTCGAGGCTTTAGGAGCTTGGATCTATAAAGCTTCACTGATTTATGATTTATTGATGTTTTTCGAACACTTTAGGCTTGATTCCCGCAAACTTTTGGATCTGGGCGGATGATTTGGATGATTTCTCTTCAAATGTTCTTCGTATTCGAAGTTGAAGTTCTTGAAGTTCTTGGAGGCTTTAAAGTTTGGTTCTGGCAGAGCTTCTAGACTTTTGAGTTCTTCAGACGGCTTGATGTCCTCCTAAATGTCTCAGGAACGCTTCTATTTATAGGAGTTTTGGGGTGGATGAGCAACACGTGGCAGAGTCTGATTGGTGACACATGTCACAGTCTGATTGGTCTGCTTATATCATCGCTTACACGTGTAAGGTTGCTTAGGTCATCGCTTACACATGCGAGGCTACTTATGTCGTTGCTTACACGTGCAAGGCTACTTATGTCATCGCTTGCATGAGCTGATGCATGATTGGTTCTTGCATGACACTTGGCAAATTTCTGTTGGCTTCTGAATAGTGATAGTAAAACCTAGTAGCATTAAGTGGCGCTTTGTAATTGGCTGTATTTTGTGGACTTAGTAGTGTGACGTGTCAGCTTGTGATAAGTCGGGAATTTTCCCTTTCTACAAATGCCCCCTCGAGACTCGTTCACATGCACAGTTTCAAAGTGTGGTGTGAGAATGAGTTTCGAACAGACTTTTACTCTTCGCTCTTCAAATGAAGTAATTGAAGGTGGTGGAGCTTTCAGCAGGATAAGATAATTTCTAAGGAGTAAGGCCACCCATATGAAAGGTTTTGATGAGGTTGAAAAGAGGTCTGCGAGTATTGGAATGTACTTGCGTGACCGAGCTTTCTCAGCAGAGGTTAAGTTAAAGTAAATTCAGAAGAGTGTTTCTGGATCATTGGTAGTGATCACATGGTGTAGAGGATGGGGAAGACGCAAGAATGGTGGCTGGGTATAGCATGCAGAGTCATGGGGCTAGCCTCGTGTTTTTAAGAACCGCTGGTAAAGTAATCTCAGAAGAGTATACTTTGGATTACGGTGAGGTCATGTGGGAAAGTGGTTGAGTGCACATGTGTCATCGTTTTACTCAAGTTAAGTTGAGGTAATTTCAGAAGCTTATGGATTCTGGAGATGATGATGTTGGTGGTGAAGAAGACGGGGATGAAGCAAAGTGAATGGGTGAAACATACGTCACCATGGTACTGGTCCTGTATGTCGGGGAGCCTTTGGTGTAGGTGTTTCTAGAAGATACACCTTTGAATATGGGACTGACTGTATGTTGCATGGGGTCTGACAGTAAGTCATTGAATGTGCATGCGTGATTGGACCATACCGATAGACGTTAAGTTGAAGTAATTTCAGAAAAGTACCTTCTGAAATACTTCAAGTTGAATTTAAGTTAGAGTAATTCCATAAAGTGTGTTTTGAGGTACCAACAACAATGACCTTTGGGTCCCACACCAGTGGGGACATGGAATATGTCTTTGGCAACCATTTACCAGCCCCAAAGGCTGAACTCTGATGAGCTGATGCCTTGGAGGTTGTTTCAAGTGTTGGATGAAAGAGAATTTGTAGGACACCCCAACACTTTTTACCATCTTCACCTATTGACACTTGTTGGGAAAGCACAACAAAATGAAAGATGTTTGTTCCGAACCTCTACCTTTGTTGTAAGACTAAACAACTTGAAAAGGACTATGGAGTTCTCAAAGTAGTTAGGAAGCTCCTTGAGCTAGGGTACGGGAGATTCAGTTGGCCTTAGATCTCTTGATTAGGTAGATATGTGACTACAAGGAACAATGATACGGGCTATGTTATGAGAAATTTTATGGACAAATGTAGTCGCTAAGTGGAGAAACAAAGTTTGTTTGGATCTCAAAACTATAATGATGTTATGAAGAGGGTTTCTACTGAACTATGAGAGGGTTGGTTTCAAATTGATTATGAAACAATATTGGTTGCTAAGTGTTGAGAATGATGAAGCTATAGTGAAAAATGGCTATGAGAATGAGGACATGAAAATTTGAAAGAAGCAAATCTTCATTTCATGACTCAGTGTGTTTTTCTTGATTAGTTCTTGATGAATCCGGCCCTTCTATTTATAGCAGAGAGACGAAGAATGGTGGATGGATAGTTGAGAATGGCAGATGTGAATTTTTAGTGAGATCGGTGGATGAGAATGGTAGGTTGGAGACCGATAAGGAACGAAAATGGTAGGTGAGAGAGATGAAGAATGCTAGGTGGGAATGTTTGGCACCAAAAGGGGAATGGTAAGTTGGACAGGTGACCCGATGTGATTTCAAGTTCAAGACACACTTGTGAGACTTCATCTGTACTTTTGAAAGGGAAACCTTGATGAAGTCTGGAGAATAACCCTGAGGGGATCCAAACTAAATGGATGAATCTTAAATTTTGATATTGAGAGTTTTAGTTTTGGACATTATTAGTACTTCGGAGATGTGAGTTAGATTGGTGATTTCTAAGTCACGAAAAACTATGCAAGACAAGTCTGGCTCGAAAATCTTGACTTTAGGTTGATTTCAACATAAAAGACAACTACCTTGAAATTGGGTTATTTGTGCAATTTTCGAGTCTCAAATGATGGAACGGACTCCAAAATTGGAATGTACGCAAAAAATTGAGCAAGATAGGTCCATCTTAAAAATTTTGACTTTTGGTCAACATTTACGCAAAAGTCAACTTTTTGGAAATTAGACGTTTGCATAATTTTTGAACTTCGAATGAAGAAACAGATCCCAAAATCGGAATGTACTCGAAAAACTGAGTGGGATAGGCCCGTCTTGAAAATTTTGACTTTTTGGTCAAAATCAAAGGTCTAACTTGGTCAAAGCTTTTTTTTTTTTTTTTCTCTTTTTTTTTGGCAGTTTGGACCAGGTCAGGATCAACGGGTCAAACTGGGTCAGTCTGGCCAAACGAGTCAGATGATGTCATGAATGATGTCATCGAGCTAAGTGTGTGACTCGTGTGAAGCATGTACGCACACAGCGCGTGGCAACGCGTGGTGCATGGGATAGAAGCACCGGCGCTTATAAGCGCGTAAGGACTTATGAAGGCACGTGGGAGCGCGTGAAACCATGTTGGTGAATACCGGACCTTCTGGTGGCGCGTAGGAGCGCATGGCGGTGTTTTTGGGCCTGAAATTTCAGGGTTTAGCCGATCTGGTGCTGTAAAAGACTTTTGTAGGGTCAGTTTTGTGATATTATGAGCAAGTTTGCATAGATTTGAAGGACTAGGTCGCAATTCCTTGAGAAATTATGGTGGCACGTGCACCTGTTTTTGGTCTTGAAATTTTTAAGTTTTGTAAATCGTGGGTTGATAGATCTACTGGTATTGTTCGTGTTCTAAAATTGCGAGCATATTTGCGCAAAATTGAAGGACTAAGCTACGATCCTCTGAAGATATTGGCAACGCGTGGCCAGGCATTTGGACATGGATTTTTCAGGTTAGGCACACCAAAGGTCGTAGAAGATTTCTGTAGGTTGATTTTTGTGAAATCTTGTCAGAAGTTTTAGAAATCTAGAAGAGGAAACGGCTGGCATTGCTGGAATTATTGCCATTTTTGTCTGGTGGCCATTCTGACATTGTTTAACAACCCAACAAGGAATGGTTCCAGGTAATTACTGAACGTCTTTGCGTTGAATATCATCTTCTATTTTCAAAATTCCATGCAACCTTCCCTGACTTTGAGTGCATTTGAGTTTGTAAAATCTGACTTTGAACTCCACAAACCTCTCTATATAAGGCCATCCGGGCATAAACTAAATTACACAAGTAGAGTTTCTATGAGCAGCATAATACTCTGAAGTGTAGAGAAACTATGCCTTCTCTTCTTTTTCTTTTCCTTTTTCTTTTCTCTCCTTTTTTTTTTTTTTTTAACATGCTTAGTTTGTACTAACTCTTTTTTTTTTTTTTCAAAACAGGCTAGAGATTACAATTGAAGCTCTCTCTTTCTCTGATTTTTTTTTTTTTAATTTATTTAGACGTGCTGTGAGATTTTCTTCTAACAAGTTCTTTGTTGTTGCTTGTTTTTGTTATGCAGCAGACTTTCCTATATTCTTTGGGCTTTAACGTCGAGGTTTACACTAACGTTCTTATAGTGATGTTTGTCTCCATCCTTGACGTTCTCATAGCAACAGTCATCTAGGCAACAACGTTATCAAAGGTGTTCATGATTCACTGATGCTATTACTAGCATTTGACTTTGAAGTTGTATTGGCCTTTGTCTTGGCAATTATGCTGTAGCAACACTTGTCTTTTCAATGCAGCCATCTCAAGAGTCTTTGCAATGTAGACATATCAAGAGTCTTTATCATGAAGCCGTGCCAGCATTTGTTCTTGTACTGAAGCCATGCCAATATTTCATTCGCGCTGAAGCCATGCCAACACCAATCTTTTTCATGAAGCTACGACAACACTCCACATTAGCTCTAAAGCCGTGCCAACGTTCATCTTAGCTATGAAGCAATATTTGCACTTACATCTACCACAAAGTCACGCCATTATTTGCACTGAAGTCAGGACAATATTCATCTTTGCCATGAAGTAATGTCAACACGTTATTCGCACCGAAACTGTGCCAACGTTCATCTTTGTCATGAAGTCATGTCAACACTCCATATTAGCACTTGTATTCGCATTAAAGTTGCACCAATATCCGTCTTTACCATGAAGTTACATCAACACTTCACTTGCACTGAAGTCGTGCCAAGATTCATCTTTGTCGTGAAGCTATGTCAACAGTTCATTCACACCGAAATCGTGCCAATACTCGTCCTTGCCATGAAGCAATATTTGCACTTGCCTTCACAATAAAGCTGCATTCATTATTTGGCTGCATTGAAGTTGCACCAATATTGACCTTTATAATAAAGCTACAACAACATCAATTTTCAGGGGCAACATAGCTCAAACATTGAGGATACGTAGCATTGTAACTAGACATCGGGATTTCAAAGATGCCAACAAGACGTTGAAGATGTAAGGAGTCCCTATCAAGACTTTGAAGATGCAAGGAAACGCCACCAACAACTCAACATTACACGAACATGCCCACAGAAGCAAAGTAATGCAACACCAACTTCAGATATATAATCTATCATCATTCTAGAGGAAGATGACGTCATCTAGATTTCAGAAACATGATGTGAAACTACACCACTCAGAAGGGAAATAATGTGGTTCAAATTCTAGAGCTATGAAGTGACACAACTTAAAAGAGAGACGATTTAGCTTAGACTTGCAAGGTACAAGAAGATGCCCCCAAGAGATAGGTGATGCAAAGCATACTTTACAAACGTGGGAGAGTGTCCATAGAAGATAGGCAATGCCATGCAGACTTCATTTCTTGCAAAAGTGATTGAAAATTTTATTTTGCTCCACAACCAAGAATCAACTTATGTTCATCATCATTTCAAGGATAGCTAAGCAACATCAACTCCTTGCAGTCTTCATCTTCGACTACAACGATCTTCGATCATCCTATTGAGCAGCTGACTACCTTTAAGCAATGCCTTACCAACCAAAGGGACTTTAAATGCATATTGACAACCATTGCAAAACTCTTCAAGTCAAACTGGCAATCCTTCTTCTTTTCATGTGATTGAACTTAGTGACAAGCACGAAGATGTCTACGTACCCCGGAGAGGGATCAAGTCATCACGTAGTTCAACATAATTTTTTTGATAATTTTTTTTTGATGATTTTTTTTTTAATATTTTCCTATTGGATGATTTTTTTTTTTTTTTTGTCTTTTTTTTTTTTCATAATTTGATAATTTTTTTTAGTGCGTGACTGAACTCAACAAAAGATACTAAGTTGCCTACGTACCTCGAGGGGGATCAAGTCATTATGTAGTTCAAATATTTTTTTTTTTTTTTTTGGGCAAAAAGGAGGGCTTAGTGTGTAATAGTGGGTATCACCACTAATCGAACCCGAGACCTCTCAAGGTCAACTTGGGCATCCAACCACTACGCCACACTAGCAATTGGTGACGTAGAGTGTGATTAATTTCTCCTTATTGGTATGCTTTCAGAGGTAATGGGAAGATATCATGTACTCTTGCAGCGTTACAGTGGGCAGTTTAGACTCTTACCAAGGAGTAATCCTCGACTTTCAAGCATAGAAGTGTTTGAGGAACTTCCCATTGATGGGGCCGATCCTTACACCATCATTATCAATCAATTTATAAGCTCCATTGGTGTAGACTTCTTGCACAACATAAGGGCCATCCCATTTTGAAGTGAACTTATTGCCTATACGATGAGTTGTGATGATAGGTCTTCAAACAGGCCCCTTAATCCTCAAAGTTTATTGAATTTTAAGAATGATTATCAACAGGCCTTTTTGTTGCCCTCAATCTATCAAAGATTGATTTACAAGCAAGAGTGTCACGATTTTGTGTTAAGCAAGTTGTATTTAACCTGTCAAACACTGTAACTCGTGACGATGAGGCCTTGATGCGATCAAACACTAAGACCCGTGATGGAGAGTGATCTTTTCTTTGATTCGAACTTTCGTCAACCTCCACTATTATGTATTGGGAACTTGAAGTATTGGTTCTCCTCTTGATCCATATCTGAGCTGGTTATTCTGGAGTATAACCTAATCCGGTCTTTGGGATAGGAATCTTATACCCTTCAAGCCGCATTTTCCTTTGTGTTTTGCTAAGGCCATGCATCTTTTCTCCGGTAGCTTCTGGAATTAGTTTCCCTAAGTCCCTTTATTTTGAGAAATCGTAGCCTGCTCTGGCTAACAGCCTATATGCCTTTGGGTCGAACCATTCTTTCGTCCGCTCACTTGGTAGAATACCATGCTCCATCAAACTTTGTGAAGACCTCATGAATCCATTTAGTGGTTTCGAGGGCAAAGTATTTGTGGATGAAGTTAAAGGCATGACATGATTTTCTTTCAATATGGCTACATCCTCCATCGTGAGCTTTCTAGGAGGCTTTTCCATGTCTTCTATAGATTAAAGGCATTCCACAAAGGGTGACTGTCCATTCTTTCGGTGTGATAATAGTACATAACGGAGGAATGGAGGATTATTGGAAGGTGTTAAAATTTCAGCTCTTATTGAATTACTAGTAGATTCACTAGAATGATCATTCCCGCATTCTGGACCTTTCTCTAAGGAAGGATCATCCTTTTCAGTGATGAATCTAACATGCTTCTTTTCACTTTGCTTGCTTTCCCTAGATGGGATCTCAACTGGGAGAACTTCACTAGCAATGTTATCTTCTACATAAAATTTTGCATCAGCAAAGTGAGCTTCAGTCTCAACAAAAGGCTTTAAGTCGGCATTGACCTTCTTGATTCCACCTTGAAGATACTTGAAGCATTGATGCAAAGTTGATGGCACTATTCCATTTCCATGGATCCATGGACGTCCTAACAACATGTTGTAGGTTGTCTTGGCATCGATGACATGGTAAAGACGGATGTTGAATTATTTAATATTTTTATATTATAATATGTTTCATTTAAAATCTATTTTTCTTGTTGTTAGGACATAAATGTTTTAACTTGATTAAGAACATAGTCACTTATTTATGTAAATTGGCTAATCCTTTGACAAAACGCACTCTACTTGTAATTGGGTAGTTCTAGGTGTTTTTAATATTTCAAAAAACAATGTTTCAAGGTCAAGTGTTGAAGTTATCAGGTCTGTCTAAGAAAAAGTAAGCTGAAGTGCAAAGTTTTTAAAACTCGACACCTTCTTGATAGCTACCTCGACACCTGCTATCTGTCGAGATTTAAAATTTAAAATTTTCAATTTGATTCTCTTGGGGTCCGTGAATATGATTTTGGGCCTTCTTCTGACCCTAAATATATAAAAGGATTGTTTTAAGAGCCGTCAAGTGTGACACAAGTTGCATTATCATTGAGCAATCTCTGTTCAAGCAAATTGTGATCAAAAGACGAAGTTCTTGACCTAGTTCATCTTCCATCAAGAAGTTATTGTGTATTTGCACTGTAGAGTTTTGTAACCAAGCATCTTCTTGCTATTCATCATAAAGGATGAACTGAAGAACTTTGCAGCCAACCTTTCTTCCTTAGTTGGTGTTCTGAAGTCGCGTACTTGGATCCGCGCATTGGTTAATCACGTACTTGGGAGCCGTGCATCAAAGGTGGGAATTGTCGCTACCGATCAAATCCAATTGGGTATTGGGGTAAGGGTTCAACTGTAGGTTGGTAAGGTACTTGGGATTCCTTTACTTGTAACTGCTTGATTTGATAATAGTGGAGTTTCGGGAGTGGTAACCTGAAAATCACCCGATGGGGTTTTTGCCATTAGGGTTTTCCCCATTCGTAAACAAATCACTGTGTTATTTATTTTCCGCTGCATATTTAGTTTTTTGGTGATTTTTTTGTGCTTCCACGAGTTTGCATGATTAATTAATTAATTAATAACTTGGCTAAATTAATTAATTAGGGTTAATCACTAGGGGTCATTCAGATTGTGGCCTATCAAGTGGTATCAGAGCAGGCACACTCTGATTAGGGTTTAATCTTTGCTGTGTTGATCCATTGACCCCTGTTTGTCATGGATAGAGGACAATCTTTAATTATATCTCATTTATTTGATGGCACTAACTATGCATACTGGAAAGTACGCATGAGAGCTTTCTTGCAGTCTTTAGATGAAAAGGTGTAGCAAGCTGTAGAGATTGGCTGGACTAAGCCAACAGAAGAACTGGCCGATTGGGATGATACTAAGATCAAGGTGGCTAACTTCAACAGCAAAGCGTTAAATGCCCTATTTAGCGCAGTCACTAATGAGGAGTTCAAAAAGATATCCTCAACTGAAACTACTAAAGAGGCTTAGACCATCCTCCAGACAACTTATGAAGGAACAAAGACTGTCAAAGATTCAAAACTTCAGAAGCTCACTACAAGCTTTGAAGAAATTAAGATGGAGGAGGATGAGTCGTTTGATGAGTTCTATGCCAAGCTCAAGGACATAGTGAACTCAGCCTTCAATCTTGGGGAAACTATCCCTAAACCCAAGATTGTAAGAAAGATGTTCAGATCTCTATCTAAGGGATTCCATGCCAAGATTATGGCGATAGAGGAATCAAAGGACATTGACAAGATTTCTTTGACTGAGCTGGTAGGAAACTTACAAACCTATGAGATAGGATTATCTAGGATTGGCAAGTCAAGTAAAGGTAAAAGCATGGCCTTGAAGGCAAAGAGCAGTGATACAGATGAGTCTTCCGATGATGAAGATTCTAAAATGAAGTCCTACATCACTCGGCAGTTCAAGAAGTTTATGAAGAACGCCAATAGAAAGAGCTTCGACAAGGACCATAGGCAGTTCAGTTCTTCTCAGTTTAAAAACCACGACAAAGGGAAGAAAGATGCTAAGGATGGCGATCAGTACACTATTCCTGCAGGACCAAAGTGCTTTGGATGTCATGGGTTTGGACACATGAAACATGAGTGTCCTACATATCTCAAGAGCATTGGGAAAAGTAAGGCACTTGCTGCAACTCTAAGTGACACTGAGCCTGAAGATGATTCCAACAATGAGGATGATGGAATCTTAAATGCCTTCACTGCCACAGTCAATCCTACTGAAGGGATTGTTGAAGAAGTGGATGAAGAAGAAGAACTAGTGGAGTCAAAATTTGAGAAAATGGATGATCAAGATGATATCCATTCAGCCTATGAGAAGCTTTACAAGCTCTCTGAAAAGCATGAGAAATTATACAGGCTGGCCACCAAAAATCTCAGTGATGTGGAACTTGATCGTGAAGAGTTGTCCATAAAGTTTGATGAGGCAAATCAAACTATTGGAGCACTGAGATTTGAAAACAACTTTTTGGCTGAGAAGACCAAGAAGCTTGAAGCAGAACTATTTCAAGTCAGAGCTCAACTAGAGAGGACTTCAAGTGCAAAGTTTGATGAGATGCTTAGCAATCAAAAATCTACTTCGGATCGAACTAGTTTGGGGTATGGTATTTCTTTCTCTAATACTGCTCCTACTAGTAATACTGTTTTTGTTCCTCCTGCTAATAATACTGAAATTGAGAATATTGATGTTAAAACTGAATTTGCTAGTGTGAATTTAGACAAAGGTAAACCTATCTTAGGAGCACTCCATAAGCAAGATAAGAAAAATGCTAAAAACCCTAGGGCTAAGAAGGCTAACTCTCAAAAGCCTAAACAAAAGAAGCAGTATCTCTGTCATCATTGTGGAGCTACCGGTCATACTAGATCAAATTGCTATAAGTGGTTAGCCACTCAACAGAGCAATGGCATGATAGCATCTGGAAGCCAAAATCAGCTTCAATCCTCTCTTGCTCCTCTTGGAGATTTTTTGAAAGCCCTCATGTTCCTTTCGAACTTGAAAGGGTTAAATTCTTCCCCCTCACCGCTGGTTCAAGGATTCAATCAAAGGAAAGGCTCTTCCAAAGTGTGGAAGAAAAAGGACTTTAAGTGATTTCATCACTTTCTTTTCCCTTATTATTTTTCTGTGGATTGCATTGCTTGTGTGTTTTGTTTTTCTGTTGAGTCACTCTAGTTTTTGCTTTATTTTGTTTAACATGTTTTGTGTGTTTACTTTCAGTTTTGTTTATTTTGTTTTTGATATAAAAAAAATTTTAAAAAAATTGAAAAATCAGAAAAATACAAAAACAGTGTGTGTTTTGTGTACTTTGGTATCTATGTACCTTGGATAGCCATTGAAACAAAATTTTTAAACTTTGTATCTCTTGTAGCTTAGATGAGCATCTCTATGCACAACTAAGCAAGTGAGCTTTGTGGCTCTTGTTTGTGATGAATAAGATTCGGTTATCTCTTAAAACTTAACACTCATATCATTCTTTTTGACGGATTGGACTAGAAATCTTAAGAGAAAGGTATAAATAACCATCTCACCACTGTTGCCCGCCAATCATAATAAGACACCTGTATGCTTCGGCATAACAAAAGTGCAGTGTCAAAGACATTCGTATGCTTCGGCATAGCAAAAGTGCGATGTCAAATGCTTAACATCTTGGGTATTTCTTTTCTCTTTTTTATGCCCATGTATGATATGCTAAAAATAAAAAGAAAATATGCAAAGAAAATGAAAAGCAAAAAGATCAAAAATGCTTTAAATATGGTTGCAAGCGTGTATTCTAGGAGATGTGAGAGTTATAGGATGTACCTCTAAGGTGATAGTCCCCATCAAACAGTTATGATTGTGTGTGAGTTAAAAGTTATTTTCTCATATCTCAGATCGTCATAACATGTATACACATATGCAATCTTGCGATGTTTTTTCACACACAACACGCAATATTCTTTGCTACTTTTGATACTTGTGCAAGTACAATGTGATTTGGCTATCACAAAGGTTTTACATATGCTAATGTATGCTCACTAAACTGTCATAACTTGTTTTTGAAAAATAAAATTGGTTAGACTTGTTTAGTGTGTGTGTGTGTGTTTTGGACGATCCTTGTGCTTATATTTTTGTTGAGAGATGTTTTGAGAGATTTATATGTTGAGTGGATCTTTGGTTGAGATGTGTGTTGGATTGCATTCATGTCTGTGTTTTTTCCTTCTCGAAAAACTACTTTTACTGCTGGCTTGACACCTCCTTGATACTTGATCATCTGTCGAGCTTCTAAGCCTTTTCTTATCGCAATCTTGACACCTGTCTCGACACCTGATTGATCAATCGAGAAACCTTCTGTCTCCTCGATAGATTCTCGACACCTAATGGATCGATCAAGATTCACTTGTTGTGTTTGATGTCTTCTTCTTGACACCTGTCTCGACACCTTATGGATCGATCGAGATATCTTCTGTCTCCTCGATACCTTCTCGACACCTTTGCGATCAATCAAGCATCATGTATCTGAAATTCTTCTTACATCTCGATACCTCTCGATACCTCCATCTGTCGACGACCAAATTCTCGATACTTTTCTCGACAACATCCTTGATACCTCTTGACACCTCAGCTGTCGAGATTTACTGAGATGTCCATATATATTCTGATCGCGATTTTCACTCAGTTCTCACTCGATCTCTCCGTGGCTGTTCATCTCCTTTTCACTCTCCTCTCACTCAAATCTTCCAACCCTCTTGGATCTTGGTCATTTCTTGCTCCAATCACTTGGTAAGATCACTTTTCTCTTCCTTTTTCATGCATTGCATGTTTTAAAACCTAGTTTTTTTTTTTTTTTTTTTTTGGTAAAAGTTTGGGGTTTTTCAAAATTGTTGAGTTTTTCTTAAAATTTTGGGTTGGGTTTTCACTTAAATGTTTTTAAAATGTCATACATTGCATTTCATGTGCATTATGATGATATTTACATGCATTTAGATGTGTGCTATATGCTTTGTGCTGGTAGGATTGGATTGGGCTGAGCCCATGATGCAATTTTTGTTTTGCATATCACATGATCAAGCATTCCCATGCATACGTACTTGTTGTTCAAGATATTTGTCATTTTTGAACTGTTTTGGAAAATTTTCTAAGTCTCTCTCTCTCTCTCTCTCATTCTTTTACGTTAGTAGTGTCTATGGCACCCAAACATAAATCCACTCTTGCTCGGAACCCTCTGCATACTGGAGCTTCTATTTCTTCTGATTCTGCTCCCTTTAACCTTCGGTTCCGTGATGGAGATGCCCATAAGGCATTTTCGGAGAACTTTTCTAAACGAGGTGTTCATTCGGAACGCCAAGTCATTCTGGCAGACTTCGCTGATACTGACCTTCCCTCTGTCATTCACAGTAGCGGATGGGGGTCATTGTGTGACATCCCGGTCACTTGCCCTCTCGTGCTGATACAGGAGTTCTACTCTAACATGCGCGAGATTGATCGTTCAGTACCTCTCTTCTTCACTCGCGTTTGAGGTACGCGCATCCCTGTCACACCGCAGCTTGCTGCGGATGTGCTTCGGGTACCTAGGATAGAGTTTCCTGATTACCCCTCTTATGAGCGTTTGAGGACTGTGTCCAAAGATGAGTTCATTTCCGCTTTTTGTGAGCGCCCTGCTGATTGGGGTGAGCATCAGTTCACATCATGTAAGCCTTTTGCTAAAGGTCCTAGATTTATCAACATGGTGATGACTTTTGTTCTCCATCCTCTTTCTCACTATAACTCTATCACAGAGTCTCGTGCTCGATTTTTGCTATCACTTCTAGAGCATCTTACCATAGACTTTCCTTCTCACTTCGTCTTGTCTATCATAGATGTTTATCTTAATTCAGCGTCCCTTGATAAGCTCATCTTTCCTTCTGCTATCACGCGGATCCTACGCCATTTTTCCATTCCCTTTCCTGTGTCCAACCACTTCACACACATATCTGCCATAGATGTCGCTACCGTAAAACGTAGTGAGGCGCAGTTCAGGTCGAGACAGTCGAGTGCCACTCCTCCCTCCCGTTCGGCTCCATCCAGATCAGTTCCATCTACATCTGCTCCTTCTTCCTCTTCGAGCGATGTATCCCTTGGAGATATTATGGCGCAGCTGCAGCGCATGGACACTCGTCTTGATACACTCTCTGCTGAGTTGTATCAGGTGAATGTTCGTGTTGGTCGTATTGCATGACGGCAGGCGACCATGGGTGGATTTGCTCCAGAGGCTACTCCTTCACCACCTACTCCAGCAGTTTCAGATTCTGAGGATGATGATGATGATGATGATGATGGGGATGCTAGCTCTGCCGATGAGATATCTACATGACACTCTACCCTTTGTCATTCGTGACAAAAAGGGGGAGTAGTTTTGGGCTATGAGAGTAGTCATCTTAGGAGGAGAGTTAGTATAGGACATTTTTGATAGGGGGAGTGTTGTCATTTTTTGAGGGATGTAGTGAGGCTATATATGTATTTTTTCTTATCTCTTAGATACATTGATCTTGTATATGAGGTCCTTTGACCATTTTACATACATTATACTTATATTCTCTATATGTTGATGTATGTTTCTTTCACCTCTCTTCTTCATGTGTTGTTTCTTTTCTATCTTTATACACATGTTTTTTATACTTGTATGCAATCTATTATTTCTGTTTCACACAAGATACCTTTATGAGTTTTGTTTAAAAGTGTTTCAGAAATACAGGTTGTCAAAGTCTACTTGTCATAAACTCTCTTCTTACAAAGTTTTTCAAGAGTTTGTGTTAGGATAGATTTTATTGTATTCAACAAGTGAATATGAGTTGAGTGATTTATGACTTCTCTCGTATGCTCATTTGTTTGTTATGGTTTTGTCACGGATTGCCAAAGGGGGAGATTGTTAGGACATATATGTTTTAACTTGATTAAGAACATATGTCACTTATTTATGTAAATTGGCTAATCCTTTGACAAAACGCACTCTACTTATAATTGGGTAGTTCTAGGTGTTTTTAATACTTCAAGAAACAATGTTTCAAGGTCAAGTGTTGAAGTCATCAAGTCTGTCCAAGAAAAAGCAAGCTGAAGTGCAAAGTTTTTAAAACTCGACGCCTTCTCAATAGCTACCTCGACACCTGCTATCTGTCAAGATTTAAAATTTCAGATTTCCAATCTGATTCTCTTGGGATCCGTGAATATGATTTTGGGCATTCTTCTAATCCTAAACATATAAAAGGATTGTTTTAAGAGCCGTCAAGTGTGACACAAGTTGCATTATCATTGAGCAATCTCTGTTCAAGCAAATTATGATCAAAAGACGAAATTCTTGACCTAGTTCATCTTCCATCAAGAAGTTGTTGTGTATTTGCACTGTAGGGTTTTGTAACCAAGCATCTTCCTGCTATTCATCATAAAGGATGAACTGAAGAACTTTGCAGCCAACCTTTCTTCCTTAGTTGGTGTTCTGAAGTCGCGTACTTGGATCCACGCATTGGTTAGTCACATATTTGGGAGCCGTGCATCAAAGGTGGGAACTGTCACTACAGATCAAGTCTAATTGGGTATTGGGGTAAGGGTTCAACTGTAGGTTGGTAAGGTACTTGGGATTCCTTTACTTGTAACTGCTTGATTTGATAATAGTAGAGTTTCAGGAGTGATGACCTGAAAATCACCCGGTGGGGTTTTTGCCATTAGGGTTTTCCTCATTCGTAAACAAATCACCGTGTTATTTATTTTCCGCTGCATATTTAGTTTTTTGGTGATTTGTTTGTGCTTCCACGAGTTTGCATGATTAATTGATTAATTAATAACTTGGCTAAATTAATTAATTAGGGTTAATCACTAGGGGTCATTCAGATTGTGGCCTATCACTTGCATTTTGAGATGTAAATTGACTAATTAAATTTTTGTATTCAAGTTCTTCTAACGTCTCATTTTCAATCGATAATATAGCGAATCCACTTAATCTTTCTTGGGGCATTGTTGATCTTAGATATGATTTTATTAATTTTAATTTTGAAAAACTTTTTTCTGTTGAAGCTACTTTAACACAGATATTGTTAGTAAAATCCTATAAGTAATGCATGTATTTGGAAATGAATTTAATCTTTTTATATAATTTAGTATGTCAATTGGAGTATAATATTTTATTCATAAAATTTCTTTTAAAATGTTTAACTTTGAAATAAATCTAAACCATCAATATCATAATAAACATCATGTTTGAGAAAATATTCAAGTTTAAGACAATAATTTTGTAAACTATCATCATCTAATGATTTCAATTCTGTGAAGTTAAATAGAAAAACCAAAAATATCTTCATATATTTGAAATTGTTCAAATCTATTCTCAATTGAACTAATTGCTTTATCTACTATATATAAGAAATAATTAATTCTAAAAGATTCTTCAACAGAACGTGTTGTCTCTTTATGAACATTTTCATCAAATTGTTTCTTTCTATGAATTATACATTTCTCGCAAAATACAGGTTCTATTTCCATTTCCAATGCAATTTTTTTAGATGAATTCATTGTAGATGTAAATTCATTTTCTCTATAACCTTTAAAAAAAGAAATGAGACCTTTTAATTGATTTATAGCAACATCAATGTACATGTCTTTTGATTTTAAGTTTTTACTAACAGAGTTAACAGCAAATAATATGTCATACCAAATAGTAATATCTTTTGACTATGACTATTTGGCCAGTATGTTTAGACTCAAACAACTTGCAACAAAAATAAAATACTTGGTCTGTATCTTTTGAACACACTAGCCATTTTCTATCATGCTTCTCCCCATTTGATAATATTCGAGTGTAATGAATAGTAGAAAAATGTCTAGTGTCATCACCTCTAAGAAAAATTATATCATTGTCTCTAATTGGACCTCTTTCTACTAATAAATCTTTTAATTTTGTGTCAATATTTTTCCAATTACCTGGATCATAAATATTTGAAGGAATATAATTTAACATATCATTATTATTTTTATTTTCTTTTAGTTGAACATCATTATGGTGAATTTGTTCATTTGTGACATTTTCATCATTATTTTCATTTCTTCTAAATTCTTTTGAAGTTCATTATCAAGATTTGTTGTATTGCAAAATCGAACATCATTGTTATCATGCAACTGTATCATTTCATTATCTTCTAACTCTTTTTGGTGAATATCTTGCTCATTTGTGATATTTTCATCTAAATTTTGTGTTATATTTTGCTTATTACTAATAACAAATTTATCCATTGATCATTTTTGAAACTCAATTAATTTTTCTTCTTTTTTTCTTTTTTAAAGTTTTTCATATCCAGGTGGATATTTTCTAGTTGACATTTCTATTCAAACAATATATTTATACATACTAAAATAAAAAATAACTTTCAAGTGTAAAGCAAATGAAAAATAGAACTTGATTTATATAAAAAGCATTGTTGTAGTTTCACCAAACAATATAACAAGTTTTTAGCAATCTCAACATGCATAAATAAAGACTTATTCATTATATTACCAATAAATAAAATATATATATAAACACAAGATTAAAATTAAAAAAAAAAAAAATTAAGCACAGCCATAACAAAAGTACAAGCCCAACCAAGATGATGCCAAGATGGCCACACAAGTCTTATTAATAAGACCCAACCACAAAAAAAAAAACACAAAACAAATCATATTACACCTATAACAACCAAAAAAAAAAAAACTTGAAGGCCCAAACGCCCAGCCATAACTCAATATAAACAGGCCTAGTCTTAACAAAAAAAAAAGTAGAGAAAGCCAAGACTTAAACCTCAAAAGCCAAAACCCATCTGCAGAATCAAAACGCATCTGTAGCAAAAAAAAAAAAGTAGAAGGCAATCCTTACTTCTCAGTCCTTAGTTCAGAGTTTTGAGATCAAATGTAATCGGAGGAAGCTTAAGCAAGGCAGCCAGCAACAGTACTGGAGAGAAAGAATGAGAGAAGCGGATAGCAAGAGCTGAGAGAAAGAGGCAGAGCCAGAATGAGAAAGAGAAATAGTAAAAATTTTATGGATTTGAGGTTTTTTTATTTGTTTTGATTTGTGATTGTTTTTTGGTTAATTTCTTAGACTGGATTTATAGTCTATCTTGTTGAATTTTGGTTTGTCTAGAGAATAATGATATTATTTTGGGAAAATTGATTTTGTTTAGACCAAAGAATTTTTTTGTACTACCAATATTTAAGTGAATACACCAGAATTTTTGTTTTTTGGTCAAAAGGATGTGCCGAATTTTTTTAGATTCATCTGAAACTAAATTTTTTTTTTCTCTACTATTCCTTCTTTTCTAAAATTTTGGAGCCCTCCTTCTACTTGGGGCTATAGGCAATTGCCTAATTGGCTTAGTAAAATGCCGACCCTGATTTTCAGTTTCAGTAAAATAAGCGAAACTAATATGAACAGGAATAGTAAACATCATATTTCGAATTATCGTCATTGCCTGCGTAGAAAGCCAGCTTCAAATAGAACAGTGAGTAAAATTCATACCTGGAATTTTCAAAGGAAGTACCTCTGACATACATCACGCCCGTCGCCCTACGTAGAAAAGCTAGCTTTGTCGACAGTTATTGCCTAAAGCTAATATGAATAGGACAGTGAGAATAGTAAACATCATATTTCGAATTTTCGTCATGGCCTACGTAGAAAGCTAGCTTCAAATAGAACAGTCAACAGTGAGTAAAATTCAAACCTGGAGTTTTCAGAGGACATGCATCACGCCCTACGTAGAAAAGCTAGATGTCGACAATTATTGACAAATATCAACATTATGCAACTATATATAAATACCTATAAGCTTACCTCTTATCCTAACTACAGCCTTACACCAAGAGCAAAATCATAAAACATTAATTGTCAAGGAACATTGTGCGCATTAAACAGACTCTTAACAAATGGCAGAAACAACCAAGAATGCTGGGACAAAGAGGTAATCTGATTTTTAGCTATAGAATAATTAGTGTTTCATGCACACTTTTGGATATGTTAATGTTTCGCACAATGTCTATACTTTGTGATGATCATACCAAGGGGTCCACATTTTACAAATCCATGTGAAAGAATGTCAATATGATGTGAAAAAAGAGAGTATAAACATCAATCCCTTGAGGGTGTTTGGTTCGCTGTGATGTGCTTTTGATGTAATATACATTATGATATGATATTAAGATTTTTATTTTATTTTATTTTTTTTAACATTATCATAATTTAAAATTGCAAAATATATCACATCATTTTAATCATATTACCTTCCTAAACAATATAATATTGTATTCTTTTATTGAAATTACATTAATGTAATATTACGGTGTAATGTAACATTATGGCGAACCAAATGCCCCTAATGTTAGTTGAATATAAGCATGATAATATACTAGTGGAATCCTTAATGCTCACTCCTCAGTCCTCTCATTGTTTTTGTATTAATTTATTACAAACTTTCTCATATAGGATTGCAGTTGTAACGGGGGCCAATAAAGGGTTAGGATTTGCGATATCTAAACAGCTAGCTTCAAATGGAGTTAAGGTGATATTAACTGCTAGAGATGTGAAAAGGGGCAATGAAGCTGTCGAAAAACTCAATTCTGCTGGATATTCTGATGTAATTTTTCATCAACTAGACTTGGAGGACTCAGCTAGCATTTCTTCTTTGGAAGATTTCATCAAAACTCAATTTGGGACGCTTGACATATTGGTAATGCCATCTATACATCTTCATTAATTTGAGCCATTAGTGACTAGTGATGTTATACTTATGATAAATATTACTACCTTTGTCCCAAATTAGTATAAGTTTCTAAAACAAACCTATCACGTTAATTTAAACCCCAAAAAAAAAATGTTTTTGACTTTTAAATAAAGTAAACAGTAAGAATTAGTTGAGTCTATATATGACAATAATTTATTTTGGCTAGTAGATGAGAATAATCTAAATATGAAAATATGCGTCATCTCATACTTTGGAAACAAAGATGAAAATGTTGACCAAAGTTAAATTTATTTTGACTAGCAGATGAGAATAATCAAAATATATGAAAATATCAGTCATCTCATACTTTGGAAACAAAGATGAATATTGTTGACCAAAGTGTAATGAGAATAATTATGTGTTGCAATCTCTTCATTCAACTTTATTGTATTTAAGGAATATAAATCATATTTTTTTTTCCCCTCAATTGCCTAGTTATAAGAAAATGTGTCGTTACTAGATTGGGTAAGAATATAAAATCCGTATTAATTCATGAAATCTTGCTCCTTTCCCCTTATTACTTTGGTAGCTCTAACTTTGATATTACTTCAAAATTACAGGTAAATAATGCAGGGGTTCAAGGAGCCATAGTCAAGGATGAATTGTGGAAACTTCATTTTGATGAAGTATGTCTTTCAATATTATATTATCTTTGTTTGTCACTGATTAAGGCTATAATCCAGAAATTTGAATGCCAATAGAACATAAAACATTCAACCAGAAAGGCAGTGTTGAATAATAATCAAATATTTTTCTCTAGATTACATTTCACAATTAAATTTTATTTCTCACATTAATACTAAAGTATACATGATACGCATCTTTTAGAATTTTCAATGATCAAATATTGCAAACACCTTTATACTTTTAATATTTAATCTGAACCATAAAATTAATCCATTTTAAATGAAATTGATCATTGAACCAAAAAAAAAAATAAAACATTTATTTTCTAACAAGAAAATTCAACATTTTCCACGATGATACAGATTATAGGTGAAAATGCCAAACCTCTAAAGGAGCTTGTACAACAGACGTATGAAACTGCTGAGAGTTGTCTGAGAACAAACTACTATGGGATCAAGCAACTGAGCAAATCACTTATTCCACTTCTTTTGTTATCCAATTCAGCAAGAATAGTAAATGTCTCTTCCATTGCGGGACAATTGAAGGTACAAATTCAAAAACTCATCTTATTAAACCAGGTACATGCAGCTGCATTGGTCATGATCATTTTTTGGCAATTTAGAGTGCAAGTTTAGTTGCAAGAACCATATTGTGGCATGAATGTTTTGTGGCTTTGACAATTGTATAGGCCCCTGTACTAATCATTTGGTGCTAGGAAATTGCTAGGACAGAGAATATCAAGAAATTGAAAATTTTAATTATGTTTCATTATTTCAGTTTATTTCAAATGAGAATGTAAGGAAGGAACTAGAAGATATTGATAGCCTCACAGAAGAGAAGGTGGACAAAGTGGTGGAGGGATTCTTAGAAGATGTCAAGGAGGATTTGATAGAAACCAATGGTTGGCGTGTTAACTTTTCTGCTTACTTCGTCTCCAAGGCAGCTCTTAATGCTTACACAAGGATTTTGGCAAGGAAGTATCCCAAAATTGCAATCAACTCAATCCACCCTGGGTTTGTCCGCACAGACATTAACCATAATACTGGAGTTATAACTACTGAAGAAGGCGCAAAAGGTCCCGTGATGTTGGCTCTAATGCCTGAAGGTGGACCCTCTGGCCTCTTCTTTAATACAACTGAAGTGTCTACATTTTGAACAACCAACCAAGAAAAAAAAAAAAAAACTATGATTCATGATGTAGGACAAAATCTATATTTTAATTTTTATAATTTAATAATTTTGGTATTTTTATATAATTTTCATTATTTTAGTTTTAAGTATTTATTTCCTTGTCTTTAGGTGTTTTTAATGTTATCTAGTCAAATAATGGTTTTGTAAGCTTTCCTAGCCGCCATAGGTTTACTAGTCACCCTAGGTTTTTTTTTTTTTTTTTTTTTTAACTATTTAAACGCATTGTAATCTTCAAAGGCAATTCAATTTTCAAATTAATAAAAATACAGATTGTTGGGTTATAGATTGACCTCGGTTAATTAATTCAATTACCTAAATTAATTAATTTGATCAAATTACATGAAAATTGTGGAGACACACACAAATCACCAAATAAACTAAAGTGCAGCGGAAAATAATTTGATATGGCGATTTATTGAATAATAGAGAAAACTATTCACAAGATGAAAACCCCACTGAGTGATTTTTAGGTCACAACTCCTAAGAATCACTAATCAAGAATCAAACAGTTACAAGTACAAGGAATCTCACCACTACCCTGGACTATCCCAAAGCACCAACCTACAGTTGAACCTTTACTCCAATCCCTAATTAGACTTGATCTTGTAGAGACTTCTTCTTTTGCATAGATCCTAGTACGTGACTAACTTTCTAACAACTAATTTTTTTGTTGGATGCAAAGTTCTTTACGTCAATACACGTAGATCTGAAAACACTTGGTTACAAACCCAAAGGCTCATAATAATGCAATAACTTCTCCAAAAGTGTATGAGTTTTCTAATTTGAGTCTATGTGTCTTTGATAACTTTAAAATAAAACTTTTATACCCTCTAGGAGTTTATTGAAAGAAACCCTAGCAATCCAAGTCATTATCGGCTGAAAATTTGATCTGAGAATTCTAGATTTATGTAGCTCGATAGATCAAGAGGTATCAAGACTAGTGTTGAGGTCCTTTATTTATTCTTGATAGGTGCTAATATCAAGCTAGTGTCGAGACTTTGCAACGCTCAAGCTCCTATTATTTTGGTGGGAGATACCGAACCAAAGTTTATTGATTTTATTGGGTGGAAAGATTTGATTTGAATATTGACTCTTATTTGATGAATATTGTCAATTGCATAAAGATCAAGGAACAAGAAGTTCAAGTTGCTCAATTGATGAGTTTCAAGTATGGAAAGAAGATCAAGGGGGCTCAAGTATTCCAAATATTTGTTTGCTTGGCATGGAAGATTTCATATCTCAAAGATAAACTCGAGGATGAGTTTGTTTCAAGTGGAGGGGTCTTATGTAGGACAGAATATATTATTTAATTTTTAAAATTTATTAATTTTGACATTTTTAAGTAATTTTTATTATTTTAGGTTCAAGTATTTATTTCCTTATTTTTAGGTGCTTTTAATGTTGTCTAGTCAAATTAGGGTTTTGTAAACTTTCCTAACTGCCTTAGGTTTTCCTAGTTGCCCTGATTTTTCTTTTTACTATTTAAATGCATTGTGGATTCAAGAGACTCCTCATGGATTTGAGTTAACTACTAGAAACTAACAATTTAATTTCTATTCAATCAAAGAGAGTATCATATGTGCTTTCTTCAGGTTTCCATAACATCAACTCATCTTTATATCAGATGTTGTGAAAGACCATTCAAATATTGGAATTGTAATATCCTGAATTGCATGCATTTGTGTAAGTTTTTTTACTGTAAAGGCATATTGCGGTATGTGTGTTAAGTTCCATACAGATTGTCTACTGGATCGACTTGGGATATATCATATATTAATGATTATAAGGAAGCGAGTTTCAACATGTGGCTAGTAACGAGAATTTGAATTTAGCAATCCTTTGAAGTTTGAACCACCTAATGCAAGAAGTGGAATAAAAATACAAGAAATTTGTCCCAACTCCAGCTATCTTTACAACTATCAGTTTCATAAAGAATTTGAATTTAGCAACTCCTTTTAAGTTTGAACCAACTAATTCAAGAAAAATTTCCTATCTACTACTGAAGGTTGCACTCAAGAAAATCGAGGCATGCATGCTTTCACTCATTTTTGCTCATTAATAGTACTCCTGAATTGTTCAATGTGTAATGCTAAGTGTTAGGTTCTAAAGATTTAGGAAATTATGTATTTAGAACTCTAATTTGTATTGTTGGTAAACCATGGTCAAAACAGGTTATTTAGTCTTATTTAGACTTGTTCAAAGTTGGTCTTTCATGTAAAGTTGGAATCGAGTGGCTGCAAGATACATTGGTGCATTTCGGCCTGGCTCGATCGATCGATCGATCGAAGGAAAGGCTCAATCGATCGAAGCTCGAGCAAAATTTTTTTTCTGCAGAAAATTCTAGCTTAACCCTAACTCATTAAACGTTTTGGGTTTTCTGTTTTTACCCTAGGTATATAAAGAAAAACCCTAGCCACGTTTTCTGAGTTGCTCCAATTGAGTTATTGCTCATACTTTTCTGTTTTGTGTAAATCTCTTGTGAGATCTAGAAGAGTTTGCCTTTACACAAAGCTTAGGGTTTTCAAGGTAGAGATTACTTCAACATCTTGATGATCAACTCGGTTGCTACCATTGAAACTTAAAGAATATCAAGCGTGGGTGTTTGTAGCTAATTGGAGAATCCAAGAAAGAAGGAGTCCGTGGAGTCGGAGCTTGCACGTGGTCGTGTCAGTAAGTTCTACTGGTGGGTAGCATTAGGAAGTCAAGCGGGGAGCTTGTAGTCCTTCTGTATGAACTTCGATTCTTTTGCATAGTGGATTCAGATTTACCTTGAGGATAGCTAGGTCAAATCCTCCCCAGGTTTTTACCGTGTGGTTTCTTGGATGATCATATCTTGTGTTATTTACTTTTCCGCTGCTTTATATTCTTGATATGATTATTTGATTGTTTTAACCTAGAATTGCATAATTTGACTAAGTAACAACTTGGCTAATTAACTAGGCTACTCAATTTGGTTGTATTTTAAGGGGTCTAAAATCGTTCACTAAGAGTAAGAGGTATCAGCCTACAATAACTAGTTAAATAATGGAGAACTAATTTCATATACCTCTCAACATATACCATTTAATACCAATAAAAATTTCTTTCTTCTAGTAAAAAGAATTTGGGAGGGATGTCTGGTGCATTGTTCTGTTTGTCAAAAATTAGCCACACAATTGTTGTCCACAATTGGTTTCCATGTTATGTTCAACTAGACAACTACCATATATCAGATCTAACGAACATGCATTTTATTTTTTGGAAATGTAATAAATTGTTTTAATGTACCAAAGGTGAAGGTCACGTATATGTGGTAAGGATACAAATACAATAACTCAAGCCCTTAAGTGCTAGAAAGAAGAGATAGCAGCAACACCTGCTCTTTATTGATAAAGAAAATCTTGAAAAAGAAGTAGTAGAAGGATCCACTCCTAATTACTAAAGGAGTACATGCGGTCCTGAGAAAGGTGGACTTATGGATCAAATAATAAATGACAACCAACTGATATAAAATTTGACATGTGTGTTATACGATTGCCCACTATCTTATAACAAATTCTACTTTGATTTCACCTCTCAGCTATATTGTGGTATATAGTGATGCATCAATATGCTTGCCCCTAGAATTATGAGTGTAGACGACTAAATTTCTAGTTCAAAATAAATCAAACAAGTAAAATAGTTGCACAAATGCGAATTTGTGTTGAATATGTGTGGTACAATTCTCTGTGATTACAAAAGAGTGATCCTCTGATTTGATCTCCTTGCAAGACTTATTGATTTGGATTTGTGGTAATGTGATTGTGACTTGAACACAAAATATCCTTCAATTTGGTTGAGGGATGAATCGAAGATTGCTGAAACGGTATTACAATGAATCTCCGACTATGAGCTTGTTAGAAATCTTTTATTCTTCACGTTCTTCGTGTTCTTCGTGTGTTCTTTGTCTTTGAAGGTTTATGGTGGAAGTTCTTCAGGGCTCTAGGAGCGTGGATCCATAGAGTTTCACTGATTTGTGATTTGTTGATGTTTTTCGGACACTTTAGGCTTGATTCTAGTAAACTTTTGGATCTAGGCGGATGATTTGGATGATTTCTCTTCGAATGTTCTTCGTATTTGAAGTTGAAATTCTTGAAGTTCTTGGAGGCTTTAGAGCTTGGTTCTGGTAGAGCTTCTGGACTTCTGAGTGATTCAGATGGCTTGATGTCCTCCTAAATGTCTCAAGAAGGCTTCTATTTATAGGAGTTTTGGGGTGGATGAGTGACACATGGTGGAGTTTGATTGGTGACACATGTCACAGTCTAATTGGTCCGCTTATGTTATCGCTTACACATGTGAGGTTGCTTAGGTCATTGCTTACACGTGTGAGGCTGCTTATGCCATTGCTTACACATGCGAGGCTACTTATGTCATCGCTTGCACGAGCTGATACATGATTGGTTCTTGCATGACACTTGGCAAATTCCTGTTGGCTTCTGAATAGTGATAGTAAAACCTAGCAACAGTATGTGGCGCTTTGTAATTGGCTGTATTTTGTGGACTTGGTAGTGTGACATGTCAACTTGTGATAGGTTGGGAATTTTCCCTCTCTACAATGAGTTCTAGCTTTTTATTGACGTGATAACAGATTTGTCTTTACAAAGAACAATGATTAAGCTATCAGCTATCAGCTATACCTAAGTTTAGTTATTTATATTTTGCAACACAACTTTATTTTTTGGTTTAACCAAGAAGTCATCATTCCACCACCTAGGAACACTTATCAATGTACTTATTATTTCTATTTCACTCAATACGAAGTTAAACACAAATGGCTCCTCTTTGGGCAATCCAGGTTTGGCTGGTGGTGGAGGTCTTATCTGCGATCATAGTGGGAAATAGAAGGTTTTACTCACTGTATAAGGATTTCCACAAGTGTTGATGCAAAGCTGTGGGCTTTGAGAGATGGCCTAAGGCTCTATATCAACCTAAACCTAATGGCTGTAGAGATTGAAATTGATGCAAAATTTATTCTTGATCATGTCTCAAAAGATTACAACAATAACCACACCATGCCTCTCTTATTATGGATCGCAGGACTACTATCAACCAAATTCCTCAAGTGAGGATGAATCACTGCTTCCGTGAAGCAAATAAATGTGCGGATGTAATGGCTAGGAAGGAATTTGGTTCAAGTCAAGACCTTTTATTATTTGATAATCAGCCTGTGAACTTATGTATGCTTTTATTTTATGACAACGTTGGTTTGTACTATGATAGGCTACAGCACTGTTTCTGCTTAGCTTAATGTTATTCGGTTTCAACCAAAAAAAAATTTCATACTCTTGGTGCTATGTAAATATTTGAATATCTGCTTCATTTCTTGCCAATGTGCCATTCTAGGATAAGAATGAACTCTGCCGACAAATCCAAGTGCATGACAAATATCTAACCAGGTAGTCCTTATCGCATTCATGAGGCTACCAACTTCCAACAGCTTGAGCACATGAGATAAAGACCTTATTGGCTTGTTCTACTTATGTCTCATTCTTTGGACACGTTGTGTTAGCCAAATCAGATGCACATGTTGAACAGTTTGCAATCCAACATGCTAAATCTACTGAGCACCTTTTCCAATAATAACAAATTTTATGCTCCATATCTAGAGATTCTTATTTTCAGCATTGTTTTGATGATTTTTTTTTTTTTTTTCCTTTTACTTTTTTATGAAAATTTTGTGTCGAAATATCATCCATCCAAAATTCGACTCCTAAAGTAGGATGCTATATCAATTTCAATGATCAACATTATTGTTATTTTTTTTGTGAATAATAAGTTAATAACAGAGAATGGAATAGGAAACAGAGAACGATCCCGACGCATCTCAATTTTCAGAGGAGAAGACATAAAGCAATGGAGAGGAAATGAAGTGACAAGTATCACCCAACATAACTGGACTCAGGTGACAGGTTGTATACCCCAAATACATGAGCACCCTAGAAGGAGGGGCCCCATAAACCTTGTTGTTCCACCTCTGGGTAGTTGTGGCTGTGTAAGACGGTCCAGTCCTTTTCATCATTTCCTTTCTTCTTTATACTATAATAGAATTGAAGAATTTTATCCAAAACCCTCACCATCCTTGTCACCTTTTGTTTTCTTTCATCAACACTGTACCCTTTTTTTTTTTCCCCCTTTTGCATAAATCGTTACGCATGTTCGTATTCAATCGCCAACTGTTAGACACACCTACTATTTTTTATTTTTGGGAGAGCACACCTACTATTTTTCGCAGCACAAGTCAACATCAATATAATTTACAATGATCAATACTAGGAACCGGGCCACTTCCACCACGTCTTCCGTCCCATCCATATCCTCCTATCTTATCTTATTACGATAAGTTTTAAAAAGCAATAGATTTTTACAATTTTTTTTTTTTTGGCTGCAAGGTTGAAATTGATGCAGTACTAATCACACTTTATCAATTTTATTATCTTAATAAGTTGTGAAACTTTTAGTTTCTTACCGTCCTACGAATGAGCATATCAACAATGCTTGAAAGATAATTTTTTTTAGTAATTTTTTAAGCTTAAATTACACTTTTATTAAATTTGAAATTTTCATTTTAATTCACTAAATTTTATTTAATTTTCAAAACTATTCTTTTGTCTATTTCTGTGACTGATTTGATCATGAAGTGTCAATAAATCCTCTCTCTCTCTCTCTCTCTCTCTCTCTCTCTCAATGACCAGATTAGTCACAAACATGGATGAAATGACTGTTTTGAAAGTGGAATCAAACCAAAATGAAAAATCTCAAACTTAAGAAACCTAAATAGAAAAAGAAAAAACCCCGAACTTTCAAGGTTGAAAGTGTATTCAGTCTTTTTTTTCTTTTTCTTTTTTTTCTTTTTTTTTTTAACTTGTCTAGTTAAGAAGTTGTGATTAATGTAACATTATTTTCATAGAAATCTATTGTAAAACCCATTTTTATTATATACAAACTACATCATATTACTCAAATAATTATGAAAAATTAACAATTACTTATGTTACCAAACTTATTATGATTATAAGAATAAAACAAAGTTATTTTTCTACTCAATATACAAGCAAATAATGGGGTGGAGAGGGGTTAATTCATGGGTGCTTCGTCCCTATTCCATAGGATTGTTGCCTGACCCTGTCCAACATGTCGAGGCAAGCTAACTTTCCTCATCCTTGCCCCCACAAGGCCCTGCCTTGCCCTCCAAAACCCCCATATTAACCCACTCCACACCTATTACAATAATATAAAATTATACTTAAAATTGCAATTAAATTGATTACACCAAATCAAACTAATTTTTAACAATACAATAAAAAAAGTCTTAATATCCAAACGTTTAAATACTTAATAATATAAGTTAGTAAGGATCCTAGGGGTATTTGGGATTATAAATAAAATAAGAGATTAAATTATATAAGGACGTGATGTAAAACCCATGTTTTACTCCTTCAATCCCAATATGCCACATCATCTTATCACATATTTAAAAATAAGCACAACTACATCCAATCAATTCTAATACTCATATATAAATTCAATCAAATTGGTAATTTATTGAGATATTATTAGGCGTGATAGGATGTATTGGATCTTAAATAAAATGTGGATGTGACAATCACTAATTGAATGGTGCAAACAGGAGTTTTACACCTCATATTTTCCAAACTTGGACTCATAAAATAAATACCATTTTTGAAAATATAAGCAAGGCAAGAAATCCTAAATTTGCCTTGCCCCACCCCCATTTTAGAGGAGAAGACCCTTGAAGAAAATTTTGTTCTTCCATTAATTTGAAAACCAAATAAATTTATAATTTTTTTTTCCTAAAAATGGTTTTTATTAAGTTTTCTATTTTTTTTATTTTTTATTTAAAAGACTCAAAATACAAAACTACATCCTTTTCAAGCACTTCACAACCACATATTTATTAGATGTGGACGGAAGGACTTGAATGACAAGCAATAAAATTTAAAACTAAACTTGAAAGTCAAAACTTAAAGAAAGAAATTGAAAATATGTTAAAGTTAGAATATGTAATTTGTAATTTAGCTTATTTATTTTTAATCATTACACTTTTCTATCTTTTCTATTAAACACGAGAAAGAAACCAAGAATTTTTTGTTTTTTCTTATCATTCTATCCTTTCCAAATTTTCATTCCTTCAATTTTTTGTCCCCACAACTAAATAGACTCTTATTTTTTAAAAATAATTTGAATTAAATTTGGAAAATAAATGGCATCTAATAATGTACTAGCATCCTAAACGGCATGCACGTGCTTAGAAGCTCTGTCTCTCAATCTTATCTATTTTATTCCTTAATTAAAGATTAAAATAAAGGAGAAATAAAATTGAAGGAAGAGTATTAGTCGGAGTTGAAGTTTTAGGGATGACTTTAAATGATTCAATTTGCTTTGACATTCTCATTATTTTGAACTTTTATTAAATAGCTTTCAATTAGAAAATAAGGTTGTCTTTAGAAGTGTAAAAAAGAAAATACAAAATGATATTATTACAATTATATATAAAGAATATTATTTGTCTTTATAATTGTAATAGAACTCTTTGGTGTAAATTTTTTACTATTTCCAAAAACTCCTGTTATTGTTTAGTCGAAATTTATTTTTCTAATAAATTCTTTCATGTTTATATATCATGTATTTTTTTTCGTGGAGTTAAACTCAATCTAGTTTTCCAACCTCTTACTCACTTTCAAGAACAACAATTCAGTTCCCATGTGAGTCTCGATCTCTCTACTTAACTCTATTTCCTTTTCTTTAATTTTAGGAGAATGGTTAAAAGTAAGCTTCAGTTTCTCCCATTTGAGGTAGGCTTTCTTTTATAAGAAATTCACTTAATTTAATTATAGAATTAGGGTTTCAACATAAGTCTAATTTCAATTGTTGCTTTAATTATTTTTAATTATTGATTGAAACACTTCAAAAAAAATTGTTGGATAACACTTTAAAAAAAATTAATTAATTAATTATGAGAGCAAGTCACATGCAAGTTTAGTTTTCAAAATTGTAATAAAGAACATTGACTAAGAGAAACAAGCATACACAAATAACACAACATATTAAAAGATTATTCAAATTTTATATTTTTATAAAAAGGTTCAACAACCTTTAAAGGGTAAAACTTCTTTTAGGATCTGTTTAGAATCCGCTTATTTTACTGAAACTGAAAACTTTTTTACTAAAAGTACTGCAAATAAAGGTAAAAATTAACTAAAATAGTAGGTGAAACTCGTGAATAGTATTAAAAAATGCAGTAGGGCTCATGAATAATAACAAAATTAATTTTACTTTTTAAGTTAGAGCCAAATGCACACTCAATATCTTTTTGAATTATTATTAAAATTATGTAATTAAAGAACATTGACAAAAAAGAACAAGCATACACTAAAAACACAATATATAAAAACTTTATTCAACTTATCAAAAAATAAATAAAAAGGTTATTCAACAACCTTCTAAAGGTAAAAGCTACTTTCAATATCTTTTTGCATTATTATTATGGCTAACAATTCACTTACAAAACTTATTTGATTGGAGCTAGGTAGATACATAATTTAAATAAATATAAGTACTACGTTACAAGTAACTACAAATATCATTACAAAACAATTGATATCTCAGATGAGAATTCTAAAATTACGTAATAATCATTGATTTAATATTACCTTTAAGATATATTAAATACTCTCTAACCCTCTTATCAATTGTCCAAAACTCTGTATCCGTTAAATTCTTGCACATGATTTCATAGTATATAATCAATATGTGCTGCCATGTGAAGCATCCGATTACGCTAAGGAGGTGTTTGGTTCGTCGTGATGTTACATTACACCGTAATATTACGTTATTATAATCTTATATTAATATAATTTCAATATAATAATATAACATTATATTGTTTAGATTCTAGTTAGCTCAACTGGTGTTTC
Organism: Quercus variabilis; assembly: GCA_030445155.1. Taxonomy (NCBI): domain Eukaryota; kingdom Viridiplantae; phylum Streptophyta; class Magnoliopsida; order Fagales; family Fagaceae; genus Quercus; species Quercus variabilis. Next base: position 49,949,601 of record CP129453.1, read on the forward strand.
AGTCTGATGATAAAGAGCTATTATCATAAGTGGACGCCATAGATTGAAACTTTCTCAAAAAAAAAATTATTGTTTAATTGATGTGATATATTTTATAATTTTAAATTATAATAAAGTTAGAAAAAAATAAAATAAACAAAAAATCTTAATGTCACATTATCATAACATGCATCACATTAAAGTCACATCATAACAAATCAAATACCACCTAAGTATTTTCAAAACCACTTTAGTTGAAAAGAAAAAAGAAAGAAGATTAGTTTTTATAATATAAAAAACCCGGCCACTACGAATTATTCGGGAATAACTAATGACAATGCTTATCATCTAGTACTACTAGGAATTTAAAAAAAAAAACCCACGGTGGTTGTTAATTGTTATAGACATTGACCTCCGAAACGGCATCGTCAAAGCCAACAAACCAGCATACCTGCAACTTCAACTTCAGCTTCCGAACCAGTTTATATTGAACCGGGTTCGTGGTCCTTTTATATGAAATAAAATAAATAAATAAATAAAAATTTTATTTTTTAATGAAAAAATACAATATCTATAATATTTTCACAACATAGGCGATAAGTTATTATTGTTATAATATAAATTCATAATTTAAATTACTTTTTTACTTATTATCAATAATAATCAGTCATCTAGAATTTGTTGTAAAAATATTGTAAATATATTATTTATCTTTTTTATGAATTATCAACAGCTTTGTTATTTTGTTATCAGCTTTATTGTAAACAACCACTTATTTCATTAATTATTTATTTTTATCAACATTTTCTCTCCGCAAAAGTGCAGGATTTTTTTTTTTTTGAGAAGATTTTTGTATTTATGAATATCAACCATTTTTAATTTGTTTTTCAACGGCTTTCTTTTATAGAGGCAACAACTTAATTTTTTTGTTCTTATTAGCTTTCTTTTTTCCAACTCTAGTACGTTCATGCTTCTTCTTTTTATTTATTTATTTCAGTTTATAAATGACTACTCTTTATAATCAGTAGAAACAATTCAGCATATATATATACTTCACTTATAATTTTTAAGTTGATTACAAATTCTAACTTGATTACAATTTAAAATTCTTTGTCTAAAGAAATTTTCAAAGTTTATAAATCATGTATTTTTCGTCATGGAGTTCAGATTAATTGAGTTTTCCTACCTCTTACTCACTTTCAAGAACAATAATTCAATTCCCATGTGAGTCTCTCTCTACTTCTTTTTATTTAATGTTTAAGCAAACAGTTAAAAGCAAGCTTCAACTTAATTTGAGCATTCGAGTTAGGCTTTCTTTTATAAGAAACTAGCTAGCCAATTTCTCATGTGATACACTAATATAGTAAAAATTTATTTTAAAATATTTTATTAAAAAAAATATTTTTTATATGAAATTTTTTTTTATGACTATGGATAATACTTATTCTTAGATTGAAACCTATCAGTAACATTTGCTAAATCTTCCTTTAAGATGATATCTCTACCATAGCTCCCAGCCATGAATTTTCTTCTTCCTTAGATTGAAGCATGTCAATAACATTTTCTAAATCTCCCTCTAAGATTATATCTCTTACACCTATCTCAATTGCAAAATTAATAGATTGGATAGCCCTTGCTAGTTTTGCCTTTGAATCTAAATTGCTCTCTCTTTGAAACTCAATGCTGTAATGAGCAATCCATTATCATCTTAAATCAAAACTCATGTTATCACTTTGTTCTTTAAAAATCGCTTCATCAAAGTTTATCTTGAACTTTTAAAGAGGTTGCTATTTATGCTTGATTGGACAAATGTGTAAAGATAAATTATCATATTACCCAATCATTGAATTTGACTCCTGCAATTCTATATTGAACTTAGTTCTTGAATGACAACTCTTAAAGAGGTTGTTATATATGCTTGATTTGACAAATGTGTAAAGACAACTCAATCCATTAAATTTGACTCTTGCAATTTTACATTGAATTTATTTCTTATGCAGAAAAAAGAAAACTGAAAAGTTGTCCATTGAATCTATTTAAAGCATTTAAAGTATAAAGGCATATTAGTTGTTTTGCTAATTTAAGACATCAGCCCATTGTTTGGAATACCATGGAAAATGTAGAATGCTAAATACATAATTAATCTAATAAAGCGCCACATGATAGAACCCCATGTTCTTCCACATGAGATCTCTACTTTAATGATTGATTTTTATTATTAAATTAGGGTTATAATTTAAGTCCAATTTCAATTGTTACTTGGATTGTTTTTAATTATTGAATTCAATCACTTCAATAAAGAACCTTGACAAAAAGGAACAAGGATACACTAAAAATACAGTATATGTAAAGGTTATTCAATTTATTTTTTTAAAATGTTATTCAACAACTTTCAAAGGGTAAAAACTATTTTGAATATCTTTTTGAATTATTATTAGAATTTTGTTAAGGAACATTGACAAAAAGGAACAAGCATACACCGAAAACACAATTTACAAAAACATTATTCAATTTATAAAAAATTAAATAGAAAGGTTATTCAATAAATTTTAAAAAAAAAAAAAAAAAAAAGTTATTCAACAACCTTCAAAAGGTAAAAGCTACTATAAATATCTTTTTTGCATTATTATTATTGCTAACAAAATCTCAACTCACTTACAAAACTTATTTGATTGGAGCTATGATAAATTCACAATTTTAATATAAATACTAGGTTACAAGTAACTACAAATATCATTACAAAACAGTTGACATCTAAGAGGAAAGAATTCTAAAATTACTTAATAATCATTGACTTAATATTTACCTTTAAAATCAATTATATATTCTCTAACCCTAAAATCAACTTTCCAAAACTCTAAAGTCTAAATCGGTTACACTCTTGCACATGATATATTCTGTCATTTTTTTTTTTTTCATATATAGAAAGATCAGAATATTTGCTGCCACTTGAATTATATGATTACAAATTTACCAAACCACTTAAGCTAAAAAGAAATAAAGTAAGAAGATTTGTTTTTATAATATTAAAAAAAAAAAAAAAAACACTACAAATTATTCGGGAATAACTAATAACAATGCATACATTATCTAGTAGGAACAAAAAACCCACGGTGGTTGCTGTAAACATTGACGTCCGAAACGGTGTCGTCAAACCCAACAAACCTGCACTTAACAGCTCCAGCCGGCAACATTAGCTGCCGAGCTGGTTGATCATGAACCGGGTTGGTGGTCCTTTTGTACGGACCGAACCACTTGTTCTGCATATAACGGTTCTTTCTCCACGGAGGTACAGAAAGTTGCCTACTCCTCAATGATCTCTTCGCCACGGCACACATGATCCTCACCAACTTCCTCAACTCCTCGCCACACCCGATAAAAACCCTAGGCAAAGAATGTTGTACGAGCTTAGAGTATTCCTCGCTGGGCCTCGCGACCTCGAACTGGGTCGCGAAGTCCAGGTCGATAAAATATCGAGAATGACACGTGGTTGACTCTGATTGGACCACGTCTATGAACTCGTAGGTCCCGCTTGCGAGCCCCGACGTGGAGTCCCACCTAGTCTTACACACGGCCGCATTGTGCCCCAAACCCCTTAAAAACGCCATCACGTTTCGAAGGAAAACGTTTCGATTCGACCTCAGGCACGAAAACGTTTCTACCGCCTCCGAAACGTGACACGTCAGCAATTTCTTGTAGGCGTTGACATTGTTGTTGCACAGGTCGACGATGGTCTCCGCCGCCTCGACCGAGTCGGGGACTGAGTCGACTCGTTCCGAGTCGGAGTTGCAAGCGAGCTGGGACTCGGTTTCGGAATCGTTCTCGAGGAAATCGTGGACGAGTTCGGAGAGGCTAAGGCAAGGCGAGTGCTCGCTTCCGCTGCTGCTGACGTAGCTGAGTTGCGACGTGACGAGTCGAGCTCTGACCTTGTCGTCGAGCGGGTCAGTAACTCGCTTTGGCTTAACGAACCCGTTTAACATTTCTGTCCTAAAAAACCAAAACAAAACAAAAGCTGTTTTTGAAAATCATTTTTGTTTTTTTTTTTTTTTTTTTTTTGTGTTGGTAGCTTCGTAGGTAGTACTACGTTTTTTAGAGTTCTTATAATGAAATGCGGAGAACTGAGAAGGTTTATAAAGAGAATTTGAAATGGGAATATTCGGAGAGAGCTATGCTTTTAAAAGACTTTGAGAATTTTTAATTCTGAGGATATGCTATGGAGTATCCTTGTAGGACTGTACACATGGCAGCATATCCAAACGCACCTCTTGAGTTTATTCGCATTTGTGGGGGTGCGCTGACGCGGACGATAGTATTTCCTGAGCAATAGTTCTAAGTTGGACCGTCACAACTATTTTCACAACAAATTTCATAATTATTGAACTCGTTGATTACGAGCTATGCACACAATTGAAACTCATAGAATCGTGATTATTTCTTTACTGTTTACAATCTATAACATTGGTTTAGGATGTATATTTAGAAATTTTTTATAATAAAATAAAAATGTAAATAATTTTTTTAGTAATTTTTTATATTTTTCATAAAAGTGATATTAAACTTTTTTTTTTAATTGTCAATTAACAAATGTCTTAAAACGCTAAAAGCATTCCTTAATAGGACTCTTATAAAATTATTGATTGTAAGTCATGCACACAATTGATACCCATAGACCTACAATTTTTTCTCCATTACTCACAATGGATAACTTTATCAATTATAAAATTTGTTAGGATAGTGTTGCGGAACACAACAATTTCAAAACAAAATTAAGGTAGCAAGCTACAACTATCATCAATTTTTTGACCTGCTATTAAGTATTAACAACTTGACACTTGTAGGCTTTTATGGTGGATTTGTTGTGAAAAATGATACGTTGGTAGCATGATTATATTCCAAAGGTTGTGGGATAAGGGTGTGTGTGGTGGTGTGTCACGAGACAGGCACGTGGTTGAAGTTGAGTACTTAAGCTTATTTTAGGAGGTGGAATGGCCTGGTTTTGTTCGGTTGGAGCAAAGATTGGTTCTTGTGATTGCGAAGAGTTTAATGGTTGGGGATATTTTTGATGAATATTGTGATATCAGTGGGTTAAAAGTTTCGGGCGTTGTCGATTTTCAGGCTGAGTCTTGAAAAAACAAACGTAAAATCAGAGGAGACCGGTGGAAGTCGGCCTAAAATCCTTCGATGCCAAAGTCAGTGACTCTTTTCAGGTAAAAGAGAATATTTTCAGATTTTTTTTTTAAGAATGTTTTTCATACCTCTTTTCTTCATTCACGAATGCTTATATAGTGTTTGTGGAATGGTTACTCATTTGACAACAGTTTCTGTTATTGAGGAATTCAGGAAATTATAAGATAACTTTAATAACTGCCATGAAAGTTACCTCATCGAGATTTGTGCTCAACGATTAGTGAAGGGATTGGTTCGTAACGACGTAACCCATCCTTGGCCTTTGAAAGAGCTTAAGTCATCAAGAGCCTAAGGTTCAGCAACCTCGTCCGTCCATTACTAAGGACAGACGAGCTTTGCTTCAAGGACCAGCAGAAAGGGGGGACAAGTATATGAGGGACGAGCGTAAGAGCCTTTCGTCCCCTTCTTTACACTTTTCCATGGACGGCCCATATGGACGAGATTAAACTAGACACATTTTCTTTACACTATCAGTTGCCTCCTTGTCCATGGGTTGTCCAAGAAAATATAGTAACATAATTCTTTGGATGGACGAGCTTCTTTCCATAATTAGATGTGCCACATGTCATAATTTCAATGGTGGCTAGTCTCGTCGATTCATTTTTTCGAGATGAATACCACGTGTCATCATCTGATTGATTGTGTCGCTTTATATGCCCAGGTCAACTATCTATAAATAGTGGAATGCCTTCACTACCCTTCACATTTTTGAGATTTTCCTTCTTTGACATTATCATCTAGAGCCTCGTCTAGGAGTTTCCTTGCGTCCATAGTCTCTATTTGTCCTAGAGCCAGGTATTCCCTCTTTTCTCGTCTTCTAGGTTTCTCCAAAAAAAATTTAAAAATGTCAGAAATAACTATCTCCTCGTCTAGCAATAGTACAAAGAAAGCTATAGACGAGTATTATGGCGAAAGTAGTGATAGCTTTAGTGACACCAGTAATAGTAGTGGGGGAAACACCATGGACGAGGAATATGTCTCAAGAGTCCCTAAGTTTTTTGTAGAAGTAGTGCAAGAACAGCTGGTACCTCGTCCTTCATTCCTCTGTCCAGTCCCTTGGACGAGACGGAGATAACTGTGTATAGTTGTGCTGTAGATATCTCTTCCAAGACGGATGAGGAAAGACTAAACAATCTTAGGAAATGGTACCAGATTCCGGACAAGTTTAATCCTAGATTGCCCGTCCGTGGAGAGTGGTGTTGTAACCCTCATTTTGGGATAGGTGTGTATGAGGTTTACCTTTTGGGGGGTCGTAGGTTTCCTTTAAATGCTTTTACTAGAAAGTTATTAGTTAGATTAGGTTTAGGAGTATGCTAATTTAACCCAAATGCTTGGAGATTGATTATCTCTATGCAAATTTTGTGGAGAGAAGTGTTTGGAGGGGACCGTCCTCTTACCCTAGACAAGTTCCTCTGCTGTTACAAACCCTTAGAAATTCATCGATCTCCTGGCTTTTATCAATTCACAACCAGAGGTAGAGATTGTCGACTAGTGAAATCCTTGGCCTCGTCTGATAGAAAGTGGAAGACAGAGTTTTTCTTCATCTCCGGCTTCTGGGATGGAAATCCTATTGACGTTGGCCAGGATACATTTGGTCGTTTTACTGGGGACCTAAGGAACCTTCATCCTGAGGGTAAGTCCCTTAGCTTTCCCCCTCTCCTTTTTATTTATTTATTTATTTATTTATTTATTAATTTATTATTATTATTATTTAACCTTCACTTGTTTCCTTATAGCCGTTAAACGACCTTCCTTGAGCAAGTTGCATCGTGACCGCGTCCACAGGGCTCATCTACACACAGATAGGGATTTTCATTCCTTGGTTAATCTTAGACGACTTGCCAAGTGGGAATTAGGTCCTAACCTGTCCGAAGTAGCACTTGCACACGAAATTACTGTGAGAAAAAGTAAGTTTCAAACTCCAAACATTCCTTGCACCTTTTATTTTTATTTTCATTTGTGCTAAAGAAAACTTTCTTCCCTCATTTTTTTTATTTTTTTTAGGAATGGCAACCATGAGAGGAAACAAAGGAAAAGAAGTAACTGGTGAGGGAGCTCATCTTGAGCCAGAGTTTCAAGCTCGTCCGTCAGCTGGAGACAAAAGGAAGTCTTTGTCAAAAAACTTAAATTTCAAAAATCTTCCCAGTCGACGTGGCAAGAAAACCAGGCATGGCTCGTCCCAAGTAGTCAAACCTAATCCTCCTTCGTCTCATCAGCATGCCAAAGTGTTTGATGTTGATTCCTCCACTCCTGTTGAAACCACCCCATCCAAGACTCCTTCGTCCAAAATGACTGTGTCAACCTCGTCTCAACCTTCCCAAAAGGTCCCTTCAAATATTATTGAAAATGAAGATCTAGCCTGGGAATGTTTCAAGAACGCTGTTCCTGACGAGAATATAAATGTTTGCTATCATATGTCCCTTAAAGATTTTGAACACTCTGGTGTTCATGATCTTTTTAAGGTAAAATCTATACCTCGTCCTAACTAAAAGTTTTCGTTCTTCTTCTCTCTCTCTCTTTTTTTTTTTTTTAACTTTTATTTGTTGTGTGTGTGTGTTTTTTTTTAATAGGGCATGTCAAAGTTTATAGCAGCGTCTAGGTAGGCCACAAGATTGGACAAGACGAGGATCTTGTTAGAGATGAGGATTCAGGAGTTGATGGACGAGGTTAAGCAATGGCCTAAAGTGGTTGCCAAAACCACGGACGAGGTGAAGGAGTTACAAACTTTGGTTGAGGAGTTGAAGGTCAACACAGCAGAGAAAGATATTCATCTCGAGGACCTGCAGAAAAAGAATGACCAACAAAATATTCTTCTCTCCACGGCGAAAGGAGACGCAGTGGCTGAATTCAAAGCGTCCAAACAATATACCGATATTCTAGACGCTAATTATGCAACTGGATTTGAGAATTTTAGGATGGACGCTATAGAAAAGTTCCCTAGCTTGGACTTCAACACCATTATACTTAATTTGAATGCTGCTACCACTAGTTCTCTCCTTTATGCTGGCTCAGAGGATGCCAACATTGAGGACGATGCTACAACCCTACCTCCTCAGGACGGTTCTAACGTCGATGCTCCTCCAATTTAGAGAATATTTTAATGTTCATGTTCTCTGTCTTTTTCCTTTTTATGCAATTCAAGCACATTAAGCTCGTCCATGGTTTAAGGACGAGTTTTTATAAAACAATTTTAATTTTACAAGGGTGTTTGGATGTTGGTTGTCCGCCCTTGAAACAACTAAATGCTATTATTTTTCTTTTATATATGCATGAACAAGAGTTTTTATTTTCATATACAAGATTTCACATTTGGCTTGTCTACATTTCATATATATACTTGTACCATTTTTATTGGAATTTCACTAAAAGTAGTTCATCCCTGTGAGATGGTAATTATCAGCGTTACCTGTCCTTAGACTTGGCTGATTATCATGTTCAATGATGATAAGACCCTGCATTTTGATCGTCGATGGACTGGAATGTTTTTGGTGCAAGTTTCAAACACTCATCTATACATTTCCTTGTCCATGGGCGAGATATGCACTGTCTTACCTCGTCCATGATATGGACATGCTTTGAGCTTTGAGGTTTGCTCAAGGCATAGGCTTTTAACTCATCCTTCATTTTGGACAAGAATGCCCTAATTTTATTTTTCCCTTAGGAAAGTTTGACGTTTCATCTCTATGTCCAGAGATTTTTTTTTTTTTTTTTTTTTTTAAGGGTTGATTTGAACAAAAGTAATATGCTAGTGATTCACGCAACATTATGTACATATAGCATAGATATTGTTCACAGACAAGGCATACACTTAGAAGTTCATGCCTTTTTAGGAAAATAAATACAAACCAAACCATAACTTCGTCCATAACTTTAACATAGTAATAACAAAGCAACACTAAAGACAGGTAAATAAACTGATGTAGATAAGTATATAATTGGTCTTCAAGCTAGTCCAAGCTAGCAATTTATTGGTGGTATCTCCTCAGGTGTTCAACATTCCAAGGATGCTCTAGTTTTCTCCCGTCCAAGGCTTCCAAGTAATAGGATCCTTGTCTTTTATAGTTGACAACCCTGTAGGATCCTTCCCAGTTAGGTCCCAATTTCTCATGCACTGGGTTCTTGGTTGCTAAAGAAACCCTTTTTAGGATGAGGTCTCCAATATTGAATCGCATTGGCTTAGCCATCGCATTATATCTCCTAACCATGAGGTTCTTGTACCTTGCCGTTCTTTGTTCTGCGTTCGTTCTCACCTCGTCTACTAGATTAAGGTTCAAGTGGAGCTGCTCCTCGTTATCCTTGTCCTAATATGACATCACCCTGTGGCTAGCCATGTGCACTTCCGCAAGTATGACTGCTTCGCTTCCATAGGCTAGCTTAAAAGGAGTTTCCCTTATAGGGGTTCTTGCTGTCGTCCTGTACGCCCATAGGACACCAGGTAGCTTGTCTGGTCATACTCCTTTTGCCCCCTCAAAGTGAGTCTTGATGATTTTCAGCAAAGATCGGTTTGCAACTTTGGCTTGACCATTTTCTTGAGGTTCTTGTACCTTGTCGTTCTTTGTTCTGCGTCCGTTTTCACCTTGTCTACTAGATCGAGGTTCAAGCAGAGCTACTCCTCATTATCCTTGTCCTGATATGACATCACCCTATGGCTAGCCATGTGCACTTTCACAGGTATGACTGCTTTGCTTCCATAGGCTAGCTTAAAAGGAGTTTCCCCTGTAGGGGTTCTTGCTGTCGTCCTGTACACCCATAGGACACCAGGTAGCTCATCTGGCCATACTCCTTTTGCCCCCTCAAGGTGAGTCTTGATGATTTTTAGCAAGGATCGGTTTGCAATTTTGGCTTAACTGTTCGCTTAAGGGTGGGCGAGGGAGGAATAATGGTTTTGGATTCCAAAATGTTCACAGAAATCCCTAAAGAGGGCATTGTCGAATTGCCGCCCATTGTCAAATACTAGTACTTTAGGCACCCCAAACCTGCACAGTATGTTCATCTAGATGAAGTTTTTTACTTTTTCCTGCGTGATGCTTGCCAAGGGTTTTACTTCAACCCACTTGATAAAATAGTCTATGCCCACCACTAAAAATCTCATCTTCCTGGTTCCGAGTGGAAAAGGACCTAGTATATCTAGGCCCCATTAAGCAAAGGGCCACGGAGCCATCATCGAGGTGAGATACTTTGATGGTTGTCTAGGGACATTATTAAATCATTGGCATTGGTCACATACTTTGACGTAAGCTTTTGCGTCTGCTTGAATAGTTGGCCAATAGTACCCTGCACGGACGACCTTGTGGATGAATGATCTAGATCCCGAATGATTTCCACAAGCTCCTTTATGAATTTCTCTCAACACATAGTTCGTCTTATTTGAAGCCAGACACCTGAGATAGGGTTGAGAAAAGCCTCTTTTATACAGGACTTCATCCATAAGGACAGACCTGGCTGCTCTAACCCTGAGTTTTCTGGCCTTATCCTTTTCTTCCGGAAGCTTGCCGTCCTTCTAGTACGATATTATAGGGGTCATCCAATTTTCTTCATTCCCTATTTGTTGTAATTCCAGGAGGTCTATACTTGGGAGATATTGAACTTCGTCGTACTCATCCATGACTCCAGTTGCTGAGGCTTCCTTCGTTAACACATCCACTTCCAGGTTCTCCTCCCTTAGGATTTGAACGAAGTTAACTTCCCTAAACTTCTTCACAAGTTGTAATACTTTCTCCAAGTATTTTTTCATCCGTTCTTCCTTTGCCTCGTACATCCCATTTATTTGACCCATGACGAACTGAGAATCTCCCAAGACAAGTATTGACTTCGCTTCAACAGACTTGGCCAGTTCTAATCCTTTAAGGAAGGCTTACACTTAATTTCATTATTGGTTGTTTGATACTGTAGACGGATCTTATGCTTCAATTTATCTCCCTCAGGGGATTGCGAAACCACTTCTATTCCTCTTGCGTGTTGCATCGACGAACCATCCACATAGATGACCCACTTTTTGCTTTCTTCCATACTTTCCTCGCCATCACAGCTTGGTGTGGACTCCGCAATAAAGTCTGCCAGGGCCTAAGCCTTGATAGCATGCCTTGGTTGGTATCGGACATCAAACTCACTGAGTTCGACAACCCACTGGATTAATCATCCTGCAGCTTCCAACTTATTCATGGCTTTTTTAAGCGGGTGGTCTGTCATCACATTGATTATATGGGCTTGGAAATAATGCCTTAACTTCTTAGAAGCCATGATGAGTGCGAAAGCTAGCTTTTCTATCAATGGATACCGTCCTTCTACTCTCCTCAATTCCTTGTTAGTATAGTACATTGGCTTTTGTACTTTTCCTTCCTCTCTTATCAACGCTAAGCTCATGGCATGTAGGGTCACTGCCAAGTACAAAAATAGCTCTTCTCTGGTCATGGAAGGACTCAGCAACGGAGCCGCAACGAAGTACGTCTTCAAGTCTTGAAAGGCTTTTTGGCACTCGTTCGTCCACTCAAATACTTTCTTTAAAACCTTGAAAAATGGTAAACATTTGTCAGTAGCTTTAGAAACAAACCTATTGAGGGCGGCAATTTGCCCGGTAAGAGACTGAACTTCTTTGATACTTCGCGGAGGCTTCATATCCAGAATTGCTTTAATCTTTTCTGGATTCGCCTCCATTTCTCTATGTGAAACCATGAATCTAGGGAATTTTCCTGACACTACTCCGAAAGAATATTTGCTGGGGTTCAACTTCATGTTGTAACGTCTGAGTGTATCAAAGGTCTCTTGCAGGTCATCCAGATGTTTTCCCTCATCCATGCTTTTCACTAACATGTCATCCACATAGACTTCTACGTTTTTTCCAATCTAAGGACGAAACATGTGGTTAACCAGTCGCTGATACGTCACCCCATCATTTTTCAAGCTAAATGGCATTACTTCATAACAGAATAAGCCTTGGCTAGTATCGAAGGATGTCTTCTCCTGGTCAGTCTCGTCCATCCTTATTTGGTTGTATCTTGAGAAATCATCCATAAAACTAAGTAATTTGTGGCCTGCGGTAGAATCCATCAGTTGATCAATGCGCGGTAATGGATAGCTGTCCTTAGGGCAAGCCTTGTTTAAGTCAGTAAAATCTACACACATCTTCCACTTGCCGTTCGCCATTTTAACAATTACTACGTTGGCCAACCAATCTGGATAGTACACTTCTCGTATAAACTTCCGCTATCAGCTTCTGAACTTCGTCTTTGATAGCATTATCTCTTTCAGGGGTGAACACTCTTTTCTTTTGTCATACTGGCTTGGAGGAAGGACATACATTTAGTCGATGGGTGATGACACTAGGATCTATACTCGGCATATCCTCATGACTCCAGGCAAATACATCAGTGTTTTTTTTTTAAAACTGGATGAGGTCTTTCTTAATTTCTTCTTCTAGATCTACTCCAACTCTAGTACACTTCTCAGGGTTATTTTCATCTAAGGAAATATCTTCCAATGCTTCAGTAGGTTCTACCACAATTCTCATTTCTTCAATATTCATGGTTTGAACTTGCTCGTCCATGGCCAACATTGCTAGGTAACATTCCCTTGCTGCTAGCTAGTCTCCTTGCACTTGCCCTACCTCATGCTCTGTTGGAAATTTGACCGACAGGTGATAAGTGGATGTAACAGCCTTCCAACTATTTAAAGTTGGTCTTCCAATTATGGCATTGTAGAAGAATGAACAATCTACCACTAAGAAGTTCACATCCTTGGTGATTTGTTGCGGGTATGCCCCCACAACTACTGGTAAAGAAATAGTACCAACATGTTGCACCTTCATTCCACCGAAACCTACCAGGAGGGAACTCACCAGGCGAAGCCTATCTCATCCTAGTCTCATTTGCTGAAAAGTTGGAAAATAATACAATATATCCGCTGAGCTTCCATTGTCCACCAGCAGCCTTCTGGTTGTGTAATCAGCAATAAGCAAGGTAATGACAATTGCATTGTCATGAGGATGGTGAATTCTTTCCGCGACCTCCTCCGTAAACGTGATTGCTTACTCGTTCGTAGCCCTTGCTATAGGTGACCGTCCAAAGAGTTAAACGCTCTGCACTACCTTCAGGTATGCCTTCTTGGACTTGGACGACTGGCCTGCCGCATTTCCCTCTATGATAACTCTAATTTCTCCGAGTGGTGGTCATGATGACCCTTCTACTTTACCCTTCAGTTTCTCGTCCTTGTGGTCTCGTCCAAAGAAACTCCTCAACTTTCCCTGCCTTATGATATTCTCAATCTGCTGCTTTAGATCAAAACATTCGTCTGTATCATGCCCATGGTCTCTATAGAAGCAACAATACTTGTTTCTATTACGCTTATTAGGATCTCCTTTCATCTTCTCCGATCATTTCAAGGAAGAATCATCCTTGATTTGTATAAAGACTTGCTCGAGCGGTGTGTTCAGTGGTGTATACAGTTGACTTCATGCTAAAGGGCCAGCCTTTTTGTTTCGATCCTTCTTGTCTTCCATTTGTCCCTTCTTAGGACGAGGACCTTGTTTCGAATGGTGTGTTGGATTGGCCTCCATTTTCTCAACTCTCTTCCTCTTCTTTGCTATGATAGCATCCTCCGCATTCATAAAATTCTAGGTTGAATGGACGAGTTCAGCCATGGTTTGGGGCTCTTGCTCATATAACTTGTGGATGAATAAGTCAGAATGAACCCCATTATGGAAAGCAACCAAAAGGAGCTTATCATCCATCTCGTCCACAGCCAAGGCTTTCCTGTTGAATCGCATGATGAAGGACCCCAAACTTTCATTCTCTCCCTGCTCTATGGTTAGCAAGTTAGACGAGGAACGCTTGTGCCTCTGTCCTCTGATAAAATTGTTGACAAATAACTTGCTTAACTCTTCGAAGGACATTATTGTGTTCGAAGGTATTTTGCTAAACCATACCCATACGGGTCCTTTGAGAGTTGTAGGGAAAGCTCGGCACATTATTTCATCCGAAACTCCTCGAAGGTGTATGATAGTTTTGAAAGTGGCAATATGATCGAAAGGATCCCATGTTCCATTATACGAATCTAAAAAAGGCATCTTGAACTTAGGCGGCAAAGGGTGAGCATTGATGGAAGCCACAAAGGGGGAATCAGTTCTGTGGACCAAATCTTCTACAGGGTTCGTCTTCCTCATATTCTCCCTCATCTCATCCATAACTCTTCTCATTTGGTCCATTTCTTTTTCCAAATGAGGCACCCTCCGAGAAGCGGTACCCCTTGACTAGCTTTCAAGCTCAACATTCCTTCCATCTTCTTGACTTTGGGCCTGTCCTTTATTGTTCCATTCGTGGTTCTGCCTCCTTAAATTAAGTTCTCTGACCAACTCATGGTTCTGACAGGTTAACTCTGCCGTAACAGTGGCCATGGATTGCACGTGTTGGACAGAAGATGGTTGCATGATAGGCGCCGATTGACGATCGCGATAAGGGTTACTGGAAGCATCTCGACTCTGTTGAGGGCCTGAACTGTTAGCCCTTGATCTTATCCGGACCATTTCAGCCCTTTGTCAGAGAAAGAAATCGTAGAAATTCACACAAAACTCTTTCCCACAAACGGCGCCAATTGATGAATCTTGTAATATCAGTGGGCTGAAAGTTTCGGGCGTTGTCAATCTTGAGACTGAGTCCTGAAAAAACAAACGTAAAATCAGAGGAGACCAGTGGAAGCCGGCCTAAAATCCTCTGATGCCAAAGTCAGTGACTCTTTTCAGGTAAAAGAGAATATTTTCAGAGTTCTTTTTGTGAAGAATGTTTTTCATAACTCTTTTCTTCATTCACGAATGTTTATATAGTGTTCGTGGAACGGTTACCCATTTGACAACTGTTCCTGTTATTGAGGAATTCAGGAAATTATAAGATAACTTCCATAACTACCACGGAAGTTACCTCATCAAGATTTGTGCTCAACGGTTAGTGAAGGGATTGGTTCGTAACAACGCAATCCATCCTTGGCCTTTAAAAGAGCTTAAGTCATCAAGAGCCTAAGGTTCAGCAACCTCGTTCATCCATTACTAAGGACGGACGAGCTTTGCTTCAAGGACCAACAGAAAAGGGGGGATGAGTATATAAGGGACGAGCATAAGAGCCCTTCGTCCCCTTCTTTACATTTTTCCGTGGACGGCCCATATGGACAAGATTAAAATAGACACATTTTCTTTACACCATCAATTTTCATTCATGAACCCAATTGGACAAGTATGAATTTTATAATCATCCAAGAAATTGGAATAGGGGTTATTTTGTTTTGCTTTTGCCCCGATGGGAACTTCAACAACTCTCTCTCTATCTGATCAAACTATTCCTGTAAGGCTTACTATATGTGTCAATAAGTTAAACTGTGGTCCCTTATTATTTCTCTTTTATTTGGTCACACATCCACTATTGGTTCTATAGTTTTATCCTAGCAAGGGTTCGATATTGATTCAACTTAATCGGTGGATCAACTTGTTAAAAGGTCATGAGGCCATAATAGACAAATGCACCAAGAGTCCATTATAGGCAATTGGTCAGTTCATGGGTTGATGATAGATAGTGATACCAATTGTTGATTCTGAATATTGTTTTCTGCCCTCAATTTTTATTCCTTTGCGTGATAATTATAATTAATTAATATGATTACATTTATAAATAATATCAATTATCAAACAGCTTTTCTTATTAGACCAAGAATTATATTGAAATTCTTTTATTAATTAGGCAAATATGGTCAGTGATAGAGCCATATATTTTTCCAAGGAATGCCAAGTTAAAGAGAGTAAAAAATTAATCCAAAAAAAACCTATTGATTACTGTAGGGGCTCCTTTTTCGGAGGTGGGCCCCCGACAATGAATTTGTAGAGAGTGGGGCAAAGGGTTTGGCTCCGGCCGGCCCCTCGCCGGTCTTCTTTGAACTTTTCGTTTCGTTGCTCTACGCCTGGGGTTGCTCCTCGGCTGGCGTCCAAGGAGGCCCCCTTTCACAAGGGGGGTCCTTTGCCTTATATACGCCCTTTAGCTCGATCCTGGCCCTACAGCTGTTGGCCATCCGGGCTACTGGTTCAGGACTTGTCCCATCAAACAGGTTCCTCACCATACTAGGGGCTGCTGCCTCCAGGGCTTTTCAGTGAAGGGTCTTGTCACCATTAATGTAGCCTGGAGGGTCAGGCAGACTCGTTAGGTGTGGATGTGACCACCTATTCTGGGTCTGCCCCCTACCTGGATTAGACTAGGTGTGCCGAGGAGGGGTGTGTCCTCGGCTTGGGTCTTGGACGAACTAAAACCCTTAGGCCGACCATCTGGGGAGATTGCCTTCCTCGGCTTGGGCCTTGGGCCAGCCTAAAAGTGGGCCGGGGATTCTGGGCCCTCGGGCCCCACAATAGCCCCTCGAAACCCTGCTGCACGTCTCCTCGGACGGGGAGGAGGGTTTTGCAAACCTCGGCCCCCATGTTCCCGAAGGCCTTCGGTCGGCTGGTTCTTCCTTGAGTGGTTGGATCGACCCTTAGGCTCTTCAATAGGTAGTTAGTTTCTTCACGGGAATAAGTCTTCGGACCGAGCAGTACCTTGGCTCCGTCGTAAATAGATAGCTCCCCGTAGGCTTGAGTCCGTAGACCATGCAAGACCTAGGTACAGTTGCTGCCTTAAGTACGAGTGGCCAGCTCCCCGTAGGCTTGAGTCCGAGGACCATGCAAGACCTAGGTACAATTGCTGCCATCGTTTCCAAGTGGGCCCGAGCATGAGGACACAGTGTTCACCTCTTTGGGCAACTCAGTCTCACGTCAGGTAGAAGTCCTTCCCCTTAGCCCCTTGCAGGATGCTGGAGCGAGAGTCATTGTACCATTACTGCACAGTTTGCCTCCAATAGGAGTTTGTCCTCGGATCCGAGGACTTTGTTTTTGGTGTGAGGACGTCCACGGGTCTTTTCCTGTGAGCTGTTTTTCCTCAGGTCGGATTGTGACTTCGCATGTGGGGCTGATCTTGCTTCTGGTCCGCGTTCCTCATCTTTCTGACTTACGAGGCGTCGCTTTGCCTTCCGCGCTTCCTGTTTGACGCTTCGGTGCCCGTAACGCGCCTCCATTAATGCCCTCGTGAATTAACACGAATCAGGCAGCTGGCAATCCCCTTGGAATTGGGTGGGAATTAATTCCCTTTGACAATTCCCCCTTCGAATTCCGCGCGGCTCAACTCCCGCTGGTTTTCACCCTCCATAAAAGGCGTTCTGGGGGGAGTGTTTCTCCTCATTCCATGAATTCTCCCCCACGAACAGACACATACACTTTCACCTTCCTGAGCCCCTTTGATACCGCCACCAGGGTTGTGACCGCAGTTAGGAGACCTAGAGTTAAGGGCCGCCGTGGCCGCAGCCCCCAATGGGCTGCCGGCGCGGCAGAGTTTAGGCGTAACACTGGCAGGGCCTCGTATGGTGGCCAGGGGGGACGTCATTGAAGTACCTAACGTCCCTCCACAGAGCGCGCCTCCGACGAAGGAGGCACGCGAACTCCCGTCACGGCTGATGCCCGAGTATTGCCGTCTCCGACGGTCAATGCTTGTGCAGTTCGGAGGGGGTCGAGGAAGCATCATGAGGGAGGGTGTTCTGGGGTCTAGGGGCTCCTCACTTTGTTCAAGCTTTGGTTTGAAGGTGAGCCAGCCCCCAGCCCCCCTTCCCGTGCTTTTACCGTCAAGTTCTCCCATTCTCTTGACGCCAATAAAAGCACGGGTTGACACTTCCCTCATTCCTGATATTAATTCTTTGCGAGCCTCTTGCCCGGCCAGTTCCAACACCGGTCCGCCTGGGCCTCTGATTGTAGGATTAGTTGGTAGGAATTTTTGTAAAACATGCCTGTCTGAGCCTCTGATTGTATTTGTAGTTTTTCTTTTATGAAATAATGAGGATTGTTGTACTTGTAATCTTTTGTAATCTTTTCTGAAATAATAAAGAATTTTCTCTTTATTTGTTGTTGAACTTTCTTTTCGTACTGCAATTCTTCTCTTCTTCTCTTCTTTTTTCTTTCTTTTTTTTTTGCACCGCCAACTTCTGAGTAATAATTGCTTTAGAACGATCGCCGGTTGCGCCGGCCGGCGCACTAACCCTTCTCACAGACGGCGCCAATTGTAGGGGCTCCTTTTTCGGAGGTGGGCCCCCGACAATGAATTTGTAGAGAGTGGAGCAAAGGGTTTGGCTCTGGCCGGCCCCTCGCCGGTCTTCTTTGAACTTTTCGTTTCGTTGCTCTACGCCTGGGGTTGCTCCTCGGCTGGCGTCCGAGGAGGCCCCCTTTCACAAGGGGGGTCCTTTGCCTTATATACGCCCTTTAGCTCGATCCTGGCCCTACAGCTGTTGGCCATCCGGGCTACTGGTTCAGGACTTGTCCCATCAAACAGGTTCCTCACCATACTGGGGGCTGCTGCCTCCAGGGCTTTTCAGTGAAGGGTCTTGTCACCATTAATGTAGCCTGGAGGGTCAGGCAGACTCGTTAGGTGTGGATGTGACCACCTATTCTGGGTCTGCCCCCTACCTGGATTAGACTAAGTGTGCCGAGGAGGGGTGTGTCCTCGGCTTGGATCTTGGACGAACTAAAACCCTTAGGCCGACCATCTGGGGAGATTGCCTTCCTCGGCTTGGGCCATGGGCCAGCCTAAAAGTGGGCCGGGGATTCTGGGCCCTCGGGCCCCACAATTACAAATTATTTTTTCATCAAGTCAGTTTTTGAATTGTAAACTACCTTAAATCATATTAATCACAATTAAAATTATTTAAACTAATTTTGTTTTTCATATGTGCCACAAATCAGCATAGTATATGAGAAATATCAATTTTTTTTTATTGATGAAATTTATGGGATTTGAGCTGTGGAATTAACAACTAGATGTAAAATGTGATTTCAGATTATCACAAGCGCTTTTATTTGGAGAAAAAAAAATCTTTATCATTTTTACTTCATCATTAATAGTTCAATTTATTTATATATTAATATATAATAATAACTTGTATTTAAAAGCCCCTTGTTTTAAATCCTTAAATCCAAACAAATCCTTTCAAACCCATGAACCCGCTGAGCTGGGAAGCTAAGACCATGAACTAAGCGAGCCTGTCCAGTTGGAAGCTAACCTATCCAGTTACACATCCACCCTGGACCTGGCTGCCCGGCGTACAACTTTTGCAGCATCCACTTTGAGAATTGAGATTGTTGATAAATACGGCCATGTTAGATTTTCAACTGGATGATATAGATTACTCTGTGTGGTGCCCATTCGTCCAAGCCATCCTTATTAGTGATTGGGTCTGATTCTAGTAATGCTACTCCAAGTGAACAATAGTTAATTAAATAGCAGAAAATTTGGTGATCAAGGCAAATGACTCTCAAATTGGAAACTGATACCCTTCTCTAATTCTGAAATATGCTGATTGCTAGTAGTGTCTTAAATCTAAAGGCTCAGATGTTCAAACTCTACGGAACTATCATGAGGAAATGACTCTCCTTAAGAAGCCATATCAGTGCTCACTTACAGACAATTATAAGCACAAAAGAAAAATTACAATTATGGTTTCAGACACCCTCACATAACTTTTTTAACTAAAAAGAGGAAATCACTCGTTAAGAAGGCACAACGATGCTCACTTGCAGACAATTATAAGCATAAGACCCAAAATTACATCTCACATAAGACCAAAATTTCATTTATAGCTTCTGTTGATCAGTCAAGCAACCAAAACTAGCATGGAAACTCTTGATAGAAAAACTAATGATATAACTATCATAAGAAATGAAACACAGAAACAGAATTGCATAATACACATCGAAAATTTTTGCCAAATCCTGTTAAGCATAGATGTGACAACAAGATTCTAAGTAGAAACTAGAAGCTGTTCCAAAAGAAGAGAGATGCCTAAGTAGAAACCCTCCAAAGACTTTTCAAAATTATGGCCCAAGTAGAAGCTAGAAATTCCCCCAATATAAGATGAAAAATTAAAATGAAACCAAAAAAAAAAAAAAAAAAAAATCAATCCAACGACCAACAAAATTCAGGTTTTGATAGCTCCTCCCAGAACAGGAAATTGTTGAGGGTCTTCAATGCTAGGTGCAGAAACATCCCCCACCTGAGGTCGCCGTCCCAAAAATTCACCTCGGCCGCCATGCTCACCCCTATACTCACCTCGGCCACCACGCTCACCCCTAAACTCAACTTGGCCTCCACGCTCCCGACCACGACCACGGCCACGGCCACCACGAGCAGGAACAGTTGGTTTCAGGAATTCATTAATGTTCATCGACTGCAAGAAAAACATATGTATTATATGAGACACCATACAGAGATAAACCCTGGATCCACCCACTGCCTCCACCTCTGCACTAAATGGATATGATGGCTGAAAGAAAAGAACTGAAATATAAATAGAACAGAAAGCTAACTATGGTGCAGAGAAGAAAACGTGTAGATAATATTCACCAACCAAATGAATCAAGCTTCAAAGTAGGAACATAAATTTTGACCATGAAAGAGTACACTAGCTGCCATGCATAAAATATCAGGAGTGATATAAAGATGATTCAGATATAGTTGAATCAGGGACAGATTTACTAACCAAAGTAAAGAACTGATTTAATATTGTTAATATAGAATATTAGACAGAAAATATCAAATCGGCAATGCAAATACATATTTAATCTTTTGCTTCTTGGTATGTAAACACATATATATCAGCCAAGAATAATTATCACAGAAATGAAGAGATATAGAAAAAAGTAAATGAACTGAACACACTGCATGCAAGGGAATGTCATAAGTTACCTTCCGAGCTTTATCGTCTTTTTCAAGGCTATTTTTCTTCTTAAGCTTCTCCTCAGACTTCTGGATTAACATTAGAAAAGCAACATGAAACCATTCAAATATAACATACAACCAATGAAAAAGAAAAAAATAAGACTACAAACTAGTTTACCCACCGGTTTGATAACAAGGCTGTCATCTTTCTTTTTCTCAACAAGTTGCATTGACTCAAAATCCTTATCAAGAGTGACTGTTCTCTGCTCAGTCTTTCTCAAAGATTCCAACGCTTTCCTCTTCTCAAAACACACCTTCTCATATTCTTCAAGTGTCATATTCTGTAAGAAAACCAAATGATCCATTTAACTTTCAATTGACAAGATGATCTTGACAATTTGAAATGAATGATATCCTTACCTTCTCTTCTTCATCATCATCAGCAGCATGTTTGGCCTTCTTTTCAGAATTATCTTGAGCTTTAAGCTTCCCTTGTTCATGCTCTGCATCTTTAGTTTCTTCACTAGTCACAGGAATATCCCTATGATATACAAGAATAAAAGAAACAAATAAAAATCAGAATAAAGTCTACATATCAGAATAAAAATCAGAATAAAGTCACAGGAATATCCCTATGATATACAAGAATAAAAGAAACAAATAAAAATCAGAATAAAGTCTACATATCAATAGAGCAATTTAGCTGGACCTGGCAACGGCTTCCAGATTCAGAAAACTTCAACCACTCACAATCCTAAAGCATATCAGCCAATACTTTGATTTAAGTTATGATTTTTATCTTTCCACCATATAAATCTTATATCTGAATTTATAACCATCCCTGTGAATTGTTAAGCATTTTTAACATGATATATAGTTCACTGTCACTTTTTTTTCCCAGTTATGAAAATAGATATCGTAGTTTACAAAAGTAAAATATCACATACAAAAGGAAAGGTCAAATAGAGAACCTCCTTAACATATGGTACAAACAGCAAATTTAAACTGGCCAAGCAGCAAGATTAAAAATAAGAATGATGAAAGAACACAAAAAAGAATTACACGTATACTAAAAGTCATTTGTAGAAAGAGCATACCATTCAGCTCCAGCACTGTTATCAACTTGCACTGCAGTCCCAATATCACCGCCACGGTTTTCCTTTGCTTCAGTATCATTAGACACTTCACCTCTTCTATTATTAGGTCCAGATTGTCTATCATAAGGACGGCTATCTTGTCCCCTGAAACCATGATTTCCCCTACCATTACCCCTTCTACCACCACCAGTACCCCAATTCACATTTCTAGGTCTCTCATCAGATTGTGCCTCACTTTCATGAACTTTACCCTGAAACTCATTCTGTTCCGCACTGCCACCATCATTTGTATCCTGGCCTGGCTTATCAGATGGATAACTGCTCACAACATCTTGGTTCTCACTTCCAAACTCGTGACCTTCATTAAATCCCCTCCCTCTACCACGGCCTCTTCCCCTACCTCCCCCTCTTCCTCTGCCTCCACTGACACGAACACGCCCCTGCACCTGCCAACCATCCCCTACTGCATTTACAGCATCGGCTCCCTCAGTCCTCTGGAAACTATTTTCCCCTCCATTGTTCCCATTATAACCACTACCCCCTTCATTATTGGGCTGATAGCCATCTGATTCCCTGTTACTCCGTTGATAACCATTCCGCCCTCCATTGTTTCTCTGATATCCATCAGCCCCTCCATTATTTGGTTGATAGCCATCAGATCCCCTGTTACTCCGTTGATAACCATTCCGCCCTCCATTGTTACGCTGATATCCATCAGCCCCTCCATAATTACGTTGAGAACCATTCCCACCTGGCCCAAACTTTTCAGAACCACGACTCTGACCCTGCTCGTCTGACTGCTTTTTATTTACTACAATATCTCTTCTTGTAACTGCAAGTTGGAAATTAAAAAAATAATAATAATAATAGGTACAGAATATGAGTAAAACACTCTAAAACATAAAACACGAAGCAACAAACTATTATAAAACTAAATAAACAGAAGGGAGTCAAACATGTTAAATCCTGCAATTCCCAATCACAATATAATGTTTCAAGAATAACACAATATAAGAATGTTGTGATTCCCTTACACATCATTGAGTCATCGACTCAGAATAACAAATCCCAAAACATAATGCAACTTCAATTTCACAAATCAATATACAATTCCGGCACACAATACTCTTTCACAAATCATTTCAATAGAAAACAAATGAAAGGAATTTAGTGGTTCTTGGCCAGGAAAAAATCCACCTTAACATTTAGTCACTCTACTAGGAATAGATCCACTACAGAGTGGCGAAATGAGATGAACAATAACAAAGTACAAACTTACAAACCCAAAGACAATATTCAACATATTCATATTCAGCACAAATATCACCCCAGTTTTTTTTTCTTTCCATTGCCGATTACTTCCTTTCGATTTCTCAGTAACGAAACACACAAAAAACCAAAAACAAAAAACAAAAGAAAAAACCCAGAAACAAAAAGAAAGAATAGGATCAGAAAAAAACAATCACCATGTTCAGGGAGCACAATACGCTTCGCTCTCATATCGACGACGATTTTGTTGTTGTTGTTGTTGTTATTGGAATCCACATCCAAATTGATACCTATAGGTTTCTCCGCCTCCAGATTCTTCTTCTTCTTCCTCCTCTTCTCCTCCGCCGCCACTCTAGGGTCGACCTTCACGACGCTTTCGATGAGCGTCGAAACGTCGTCGCTGTCTTCTGCTTCATCACCCAAAAGGGCGAACAAGTTTAAGTTTTCTTGCCTAGCCATTAGAGAGAGAGAGAAAGACACAGAGACTGACAGAGAGAGAGAACAGGGGTTTTTCAGACACGAAAAAGAGAGATCATTGAGAATCAAAAACCCTAACCCTAACGGAGGCTGTTCATGGTTTTCAAAGAAGAGAGAGAGAGAGAGAGAGAGAGAGTGAGAGGCTCAGTACGGTATTTATAGCAAAGTGTGAAATCTTGAAGAGGAATATTGTGTTTGCTTGGTGAGCAAGGCAATGTGGGGAATTTTTGTTTGGCTACAACGTAATACACATGTAGAGCGACTTCCTTAAATTTATACACCTATTTATGTTTTTTTTAGTTCTTTTTATAAGAAATGAAAATATGAAAATTTGTTTTGGAATTTTCTTTCTTCTCTGTTTATGTTTTAAGAAGTTATATGAATTAGAGCTTGTGCCTATTTAATTCGGTTTTTTCTTTTTTTTTTATTTTATTTTTTTTTTTTTTTTACTTTTTGAAAAAGAGATTGTTTGAGAACTTAGTAATTTTTTTTTAAGTGAATTTAAAAAAAAAAAATATTATATTTTGAAAAGATGCAATTTAGGAAAACATTACTAAATGGGCATTTTGTTATTGTCTATACAATCTAATTAGGAAAAAATATAAATGAAATCTTAAATTTGGTCAATTGTCATTTTCAAAGTTTAACTTTCAATTTTGTCATTTCAATTCTCTGAATAAAACAAAACTGTTTTAATTTCTTATAAAACTACTTATAGTTTTAACTTTTCTTTCCAATTTTTATCCTAAAACAATTTACTTATTGTTTAATATATAAACAATCTTCCCATCAAAAAATATATATATATATATATATATATATAAACAATCTAACTCTCTCTCTCTCTCTCTCTCTCTCTCTCTCTCTCTCTCTCTCTCTCTCTCTCTCTCTCTCTCTCTCTCTCTCTCTCTCTCTCTGTTGCACCAAGTATCTTGAATGGTCTCACAACATATTAGATGGGCTTCGAGGTGTTTAGGGTTCAACATGACTTGATTGAAATGGGTGGTGACTTATGTATGGGTGGATCAACTTAGGGTGATTGGTTTTGATTGATGATAGTGGTTTTGTTGCAACTTGGGGCTCTATAGAGTGATGTTTTGGTGATTGATAGTTCAAGGAATGTTTGATGTTTCAGGTCTTCTAGTTGTAGTATGGGATTGATAAAACTGTATAGTCAATGGTCATTATTGGGGACTTAGGCGTGAGGGGTAGTTGCCATTGGTTTATGGGATATGGTCTAGTGGTCAATTGTGTAACAAACTAATTTTGGTAGATTCGGGTAATATTTGTAGTGGGTGTGTTTGGTGTGGTGGAGAGATGAGTTGAATAAGTGTTTTCTCAATCCGAAGGGGGGGGGGGGGGGGGGGGGGGGTGTTACATTTGTCTCATGGGTCTTTAACCGTAGATGTCTCAACAATGACAGAATGATTGGCTACTTGGTTTCTAAGGTTTGGTTTTAGCTATGGTAGTCAGCTTTCTTTGTATATAAATTGTAGTAAGGTTTGCAAAATTACTACTTAGGTTTTTGTTTTTAAGTTCCTCAAATAATTTTTTTCAATTAATAATATGACTAATACACTTAATTTTAATAGACCTTAAATAAGATTTTATTAATTAGTATGATAACTTATAATAAAGTAAAAGAGACTATTCATGCTACAATGGGTGGGTTAGCTTTTTAGGGAAGTTAGTTTTAGCGTGTAGGGCCATGGGTCATGTGGTTGTGTGTGCTAGTATGCTATGGGCAATGTGCTACTATTATCAGCTACACGTGTAGCGTTGTACAGTGTATTGCAGGGCCTTTGGTATTTTTTTAACATCTTTTGTATTTTAGGATACAATGGGGCATTTTTAACGCCTTCTATTGACCAATAAAAAGACTTAAAAATTTTTAATTAAAATATAGAGATAAATATTATATATATATATATATATACACAAGTGGATCCTTCTTTTATTTGAGAGCCTTAGGCCTCGCTTGGGAGGAGGGAATGGAATGGAATGGAAAGGAATGAAAAGAATCATATTAAAATATTCTTCCATTCCCTTGTTTGGGAGTTTTAATGGAGGAAATGGAAAGTTCATTCCCTTAATTGGGAGTTTAAGTGGGAGGGAATAGAATGGGTAAAAGGGAACATTCATTCTTCTCTATTCCCTTAGACTCCGCTTGAAAGTTCATAAGGGAAGAAAATGGAATGATCATAAGAGAATAGAAAAGAATGGAATGGAATGGAATGTATCTAAGTAAGAGAAAAGAATGGAAAAGAATGAAATGGAATGAAATTAAGTAACCTTGATTGGATATTTTAAAATAAAGGAATGAAAATGAATGGAATATAAGTAATCTTGTTTAGGAGCAGTATGAAGGGAATAGAATAAAATCATTTTATAACAATATTACTATTAGACCCCTATTTTAAAATAAAGAGTTGAATATATAGGGGTATTTTGAGAGTTTTAGTAAAAAAATCGTTAAATCTAATTCCATTCCCTCCCATTCTTCTCAATTTTGGGGGGAATGAAAATTTGAGGTTTTAAAGGAATAGAGAGGAATGAGTGTTACCTCCTACCCATTCCATTCCCTCCCACTTAAACTCCCAAACAAGGGAATAGACTTTCCATTCGCTCCATTAAAACTCTCAAACAAGAGAATGAAAGAATATTCTAAAATGATTCTTTTCATTTCTTTTCATTCTATTCTATTCCCTCCTCCCAAACGAAGCCTAAAACTCCCAAAATACTCTTGTATATTTAACTCTTTATTTTAAAATAGGGGTCTAATAGTAATATTATCATAAAATGATTCTATTTCATTTCCTCTATGTTGCTCTTAAATAAGATTACTTACATTCCATTCATTTTCATTCATTTCCATTCCTTTATTTTAAAACATCCAATCAAAGTCACTTTATTCCATTTCATTCCATTCTGTGGGGACAATTTTTGCTTCAAACGCCAAGGGTTAGACCATAGTTGGAATCTTAGGCAAATTTTGTTGTCCCATATAGGAAAGAAAGCCTCCCTCTTTGCACCTTATAAGGGATGAGCTAATGATTGAAGAGTACCACTAGTGGCTCATCCCTTGTAAAGTGCAAAGAGGGAGGCTTTCTTTCCTATGTGGGACAACAAAATTTGCCTAAGATTCTAACCATGGTCTAACCCTTGGCCTTTGAAGCAAAAATTGTCCCCACATATTCTTTTCCCTTACTTAAATACATTCCATTCTATTCTATTCTTTTCCATTCCCTTATGATAATTCCATTCCTTTCCCTTATGAACTTCTAAGTGGAGCCTTAGGTGATTGCATCACTTGCTTCTATGCTTCAGCCAGCTCTTAATGCTTATGTGTGTTAACTGGTGACTAAGGCTGTGTTGATGTACTATAGGGTTTGATTTACATTTGCAAGCTATGCGAGTTTAATCCTGTCATCAGGATGATTTTTTATTTTTCTTCTTTTTTAGTTGAAGCTTCACTGAGTTTATGTATAATTTTACATTTTATTTTTATTTAAAATAAATTATAATAATATTTTAATAGTTATCAACAATATGGATGAAAGGATTATAAGTGATAACAAATGTGAATTTAAGGACTTAAATGACAAAGATAAGGCTTAAGTAAAAAAATAAATGTCAATTCATTCATTTATTGACCAAACTGTTTTTTTTTTTTTTATTGATACAAGGTAGAATTTCTACTCTAGTTTAATCTAAGTGTATGTGTGTATGAAACTCCCTCCTGAAGGCTTGAACCCCAACCATTTCCCCTCACACCTCGTAAGCACTTATACTTGTGAAGTTTGATGCGGTGGTCCACCTTATTATAACTTAGTGCTACATAACTATGTTAAATTTTATTCCATCTTAAGTAAGAATTATAATCTCAAAAAAAAAAAAAAAAAGG
Organism: Quercus variabilis; assembly: GCA_030445155.1. Lineage (NCBI taxonomy): Eukaryota > Viridiplantae > Streptophyta > Magnoliopsida > Fagales > Fagaceae > Quercus > Quercus variabilis. The sequence goes on from CP129453.1 coordinate 49,977,269, forward strand.
TTCCAGTTAGCTTAATTGGTAAAGTTTCTGATGGTTGAATAAGAAATTTGGGGTTTAATTCCCACCTACACTAAAAACTGATTAGTGTCTTGGTCTGATGATAAAGAGTTATTATCAAGAGTAGACGTCATATGTTAAAACTCTCTTTAAAAAACAAAAACAAAAACAAAAAAAAAAAAAAAAAAAAAAAAAACTAGAATTGTAACAAAAAAATTCAAAAAGTTAAGGTGATAGAATGGACAAGTGACTAAATGAAGTCACAAATTAGTGTCTTAACCTTATGAAAGGTATAATTATTATAGAGCATATACCAAAAGTTCAAACTTCAAACCTTATAATATTTGTCCAATAGCAACAAAAACAAAAAGTAAATAAATAAATCTAAGCAATTATATTTACTTCAGTGGCCCTTTGACCTATCAAGACTTCCAACCTTGTGGTTGTGGTGGTTAGACCTTTAGAATCCCAGCACCTTCACTTAGCAAAAGAAAAATAACTATTAATGTTTTTTCATTATATGATTAAATTGTGATCATTGTATGACTTGGACAAACTACATAATCAAAATTTAATTCAGCTTTTATTTAAGATTAATTCAACTATCTTTTCATTAAAAAAAAAAAAAAAAACAATGTATTCAAAGTTTAAATTTTATGATCCAATACCATCTTATATTCTTTTGGAAACCATATACATTACCTTCTGTTTTTCTTTTTCTTTTTTCTTTTTTTTATATATTTTATTATTCAACAAGTGAGGTTGGAATTCGAATTCAGATACTTCTTACAGGAAGAACCTGATTAACACCGAGTCCCAACACTTTTAAAAAAAAAAACCATATATTACTTTACATGCTTTCTTTCTTACACACTTGATTTTGACAATACAATGAGAAGATAATTGAAGGTTTTGTTGCTTTTGAAGTTATACAAGTTAACTTCATTATGTGAAACTTTCTTCCCATGTTACACTGTTACACAGTCAACTTAATTACGTTCAAGTTTCTTCCCAAGTTAATAAGTCACTGCCCCATGTTTCTGTTTTGGGACCCCTGATTTCCTTTCTTAATTAGATTTCAACCACCCTGCCATTTTTTGAAAGAAAAAAAATACCATCAAATTGTCCTAAAGCAAGTCATACAGTCAAGTCCTCGTATTTACATGACAATTTCCACCATGTCCTAAACAGCTGCATCATATATATGTAATTTGTTATCTTGTCTTCAAACCCAACCAACACAATCGTTTTGAAAGTCCAAATATAATCCATCTTGTCCTTATAAAGTAATCTATCATAGAAGCGTGTACTAACCGCTGGCTTAATAGACAAGAAATAAGGTAGTTTATCATCAATCCATGGCTGTAAAAGTCAGTATATGTGCTTATTATGATCTCATTAGTAATGATGAGGATCTCTGAACTCTTGTATCTCTTGCTGCTCTTATTTTCCCATTACACTTCTTCTGCACTACTGGGCTCCCAATACCAGAGTTATTAATTTAAGCTGATGATGCCGAAAATCTCACCAGTGAGTTGCACGATGCTTGTACGCTCAAAACAACACCTGCACAACAAAAAAGGAGATGACCTCACAGAGAGCACCGGTGTGGTGCCGGCCAAATACCCTCCGAAGGTCAAGTTAGAATTTCTTTCAACTCTAGAGTGCTAGAGAGGGGTTAATTATGCGTACCTTGATTTGTGAGGGTATTGGGGTTTTTATAGTAGTTGAGGATTGACCTTTTTCCTTGGAGCGGAAGTCTTTTCCTTATAGGGATCCTCATAAGCGTAGATTGCGGGATCCTTTCCTTATAGGACCCTGGTACTGGGCGTGGAATACAAGTAACTTCCTATGCGTGGTGGCCAAGTCTTAACTTTTACAGAGCCGTCAGCCTTGAAACCGTCAGCCTTCTTTCTTCCCTTCAGCCAAGTTGGTGTCAGCTTCTCGCTATACGAGTATCCAAGGAGGTTTGAGTAACCGTCGGCTAGAACTGGAGCCTTCAGCCTCAGCTTATCTTAATCCCGTCAGCATGACTCCGTCAGTTATCCGTGCTTGACCCGTCAGCCAAGGCTGGAGCTGACGGGTTAAGCTCATGACCTGCTATGATAATTCTTCTACATCAGTTGCCCCCTACTCCATATCTCCGTCGGCTGTACCTGACGGGTTATGGAGTTTTCATTCGTCACTACCTGCCATTTTGATCAAGAGGGAGAAATAATTACTGCTGACACTTCAGTATTAAATGCTTGGACAGGTGGCGTGCTCGGATTGGCTCCGTGTCTGAACGCGGGCGTCGCTTCGTCTTCCGTGCGTTTAACTTATATATATATGTGGCCCCCCTCTTCCCATTTTCACTATTTCATCCATTTGATTCCTGGAGAGCATATCCGTTGCCCATATTCCGTCAGTTCTACCAACGTTCCTGCCGTCGCTTTTTTTAACCGTCACACTCGAAGAACTTGTAAGTTTCCCTTCTTTTCTCGCATGCTTCCAATTTCTTTTTTAAAGTGAGGTCGTCATCCTAGGTGCTTAGTTTACACCCATCACTTGTAGGTAGATGTCGAGTGACGCGTCGAGTGACTAGTCGTCGGTCCGCGAAGGAGCGGGCTACGACGAGGTGTTTGGTTCAGGCTCAAGTAGTGAGTCTGAGAGTTCCTCCTGGTCGTCAGAGAGGGAGACGTCAGCCCACGTTGCCGTCGAAGAAATAGAGGGTCAGGGAAACGGCGGCCAGGAGGAGGAAGTAGGCGAGGGGAGTGAAGTTGAATTAGGAGGGGGGAACAGTGACGGGGATAAAGGTGACGAGGAGTCTAGTGAAGGGGATTTTGAAGGTCCTGAAGGTAGTCGTCCCTTCATCCTTCCTAAGGACTGGGCTGTGAATAAATTTCTTCCAAAGATGACGCTTAAAATTTTTAATGAACTACGTACCCGTTTTCAAATCCCTGATCATATTCCCATCCGTCTACCTATAGAGGGTGAAAAGTGTTATACGGGAAGAACTGCAGACGTTGGCATGTATGACGCCATGTTTGCTGCCGGGTTGAGATTGCCCCTGACGGCTTTGCACCGTCAGCTGGCTGATTACCTTGGCATATCAATCAGTCAGATTGCCCCAAACTCATGGAGAATTTTTATAAGTGCCGAGGTGTTGTGGGGTCGTCTAAGCGGAGGTCACCGTCAGCTTTCCTTGGATGAATTTTTCTATTGCTATAGACCTCGGCACCTTTCTTCATCAAGAGGGATGTATCACTTCGCCGTTAGGGAGAAGAAGTTAAGGCTGGTGTCTGAAATGCCAGATTCCAATAGAGCCTAGAAGAGTAGGTTCTTTTTCGTAGAGTGGACGGACTGGGTGTGTCGTCAGAACGAATGGGAAACGATTCCCTTTGGTTGTTTTGACAACACTTGGGGGTTTGTTAAGGAGTCAGGTTTTAGTTGTCACCTTTTATCCTCGTCAGTTTGTCACATTTCACTTTTCCTTTGAAAAGATACTAACGCAGTCAAGTTGTTTTTTTCAACTTTCGCTCGTACATCAATAACTGACGAGCAAGAGGATTTCATCCGTCGGGTTCTGGGGATACCCATAGAAGAGTGATCGTGCCGGGACTTGATTACCCTCGACACTCTTTATACATACTGTGGGGGTCCCGAACCAACGCCCGAGGCTCGTAGGTTGGAAGAGTTTGCCCATCACCGTGAGTCTTTACCTATCCGTCAGTTTTTATACTTCTAGTCGTCGGCTTCCCTTATGTTTGTTTTTTGTTTGTCTTTGTTGCAGAAATGGATGTTGCTAAGGAGCGGATCAGGGCCGCCGCTGCCCGTCAGCGGGAGGAGAAGAAGGCGAAGGGAGAGACGACGTCTACGTCTGCCCCCAAAACTGTCGCCAAGGGCTCCCAAAAGAGGAAATCTGACGGAGTGGTCATTCGTCCGTCGAAGAGACCAACCGTCACTCCCGTGAAGTCGCCCCCCACATCGGGCCATGGAGCTGGGAAAGGCATCATGACCTCTTCTGGTCCCGTCCTGTAGGGACCTTAGAGCTTGCTGACGCACAAGGATTTCGCCGTCGAGGCCGTTGGAGCACTCATAAGGCCGACGGATATGGATCCTTGTGCTCAGCTAGGGACGGAAGAGTTGGGGTCGTCGGCTTTGTTCGACCTCTCGCGGGTAAGCCGTCAGTTTTACCTTTTTCTCTTTGACTGACGTACCCAACCTTTTTCTTCTTGATAGCTGACGGTTATGTCTTTTTCCAGGCCTTGGTCCGTGTGAAGGCGCTGCAGGAGCGATGCGTAGCCAAGGAGGGGGTCGTCTAGCGTGTTAACAAGCATAACGCCAACATGCGAGACCAACAGGCTCAGTACAAGCAGGCGGTACATACACTTAACCAGGAGGTGAAAGAGGTGAAGGAGGAGCTGGAAGAGGCGAAGCGTCAGCGGGTCGAAATAGAAGGAAAGCTGACGGCTCTTTATGATCAGTTGGAGACGGTAGGGGCTGACGCTGTTAAGAAATTCAAGGCGTCAGATGCCTTTATCGATTCCTGTGGCAGCTATTATGGCACGGGATTCGACGACTGTCTTAAATAGGTGGCGTCAGCTTTTCCCGAGTTGGACCTATCTGGTATTACCATAGGTGACGCTCAGCCCATGACGCCTGCGACAGATGTCGTCACTCCTGGTGTTGACGACTCGGTTGATTCCCCCCCTCCTGGAGAGAGTGGGGTTGTCTTGGCCCAACCTGCTACGAACCTTCCGACGACTGCCGTCATTCCCCCTACGGTGCTGCTTGACGAAGAGGAGCCCGCCGCCAAATAGAAAGAATTTTTGAAGTGACGTTTTTTATTTTTGTTTATCATCATTTTTATTATTTTTTATCTATGTAGAAGACAATCTTATTAAGTGCCCCTTTGGGTACCGTTGTGTAATATTTTGACAGTTTCTTAAATGCCTTCTTTTAGGCTTGGACTTGTTTATAACGCCGTCACTTTCTATTATCTGTGTGTAGTTAATTTTGCTTGGTTTATTTAACTTGTATGTTTTGAAACCAAGGTTTTGGGCTCTCATTTTAGTTGCACCGTCAGTTTCACTAAACCGTTGGTTAGTTTACTTTAATGAATCCGTCAGTTTTTTATCATTTTGCTTTAACGATTGTAGAAAGTTTTGGCAAAATCCCATCATCTCGTGGCGAGGTTATTCGTCTGTTTCTGGACTGACGGGTTTTAGCCTTTTTTAGACCGTTAGTCTCTTTATTGGTCCGTGTATTTCATCAGTACTTTAGTCCGTTAATTTTGGTTGCCTTGTCCGGCCATTTTTGTACCGTCGGCTTAGTTGGTTTACTTTCTTAGTCGTTTAGACCGTCAACCTTTCGCCCATTTTTGGACTTGGCCATTTTTCGCCCGCTAGCTTTTTTGCTCGTCCGTTTATGGACCGTCAGCTTTTTGGCTTGTCTAAGTTTGGACTTAGGTTATTTTTAGACCGTCAGGTATTCCAGTTTGTAGATTAGACCATCAGCCTTTCGTCCATCTTTGGACTTGGCTGTCTTTTAACCGTCGGCTTTTTTAGCCTAATCCATCTTGTGGTTTTGGTCATTTAGATCGTCAGCCTCTCGCCCATCGTTGGACTTGGCTGTTTTTAGACCGTCGGCTTTTTTAGCCTAATCCATCTTGTGGACTTGGTCATTTAGACCATCAGCCTCTCGTCCATCTTTGGACTTGGCTGTTTTTAGACCGTCGGCTTTTTTAGCCTAATCCATCTTGTGGACTTGGTCATTTAGACCATCAGCCTCTCGTCCATCTTTGGACTTGGCTGTTTTTAGACCGTCGGCTGTTTTGCTCGTCCATTTTTGGACCGTCAGCCTTTTGGCAATCCAGCTTGTTGATCCGGTAATTTAGACCGTCAGCCTCTCGTCCTTTGGACTTGGCCATTTTTAGACCGTCGGCTGTTTTGCTCGTCCATTTTTGGACCGTCAGCCTTTTGGCAATCCAGCTTGTGGATTCGGTCATTTTTGACCTCATGTTTGTAAGTAGACTTCTGTTGTCTTGAGTAAACTTTCATCGTTATGCATAAATATAAAAGGTAGTCTAGAAACAAAATCTGCCCATTTTGGGCTTATTGTAGCAAAAACATAAGTAGGAAAGAACTGCCCTTTGGGCTTATTATAACAAATGCTTAAAAAGGTAATTGAAAAGTCTTATTTCGAAAAGAAAGATGCTGCTGCTCCTACTGGTAGTACTTTCGTAAGTGTTCTGCATTCCATGGATGTGGTATCTTTCGTCCGTCCAACGTCTTTAGATGGTAGGTGCCCTTCCTTTGCCATGCCGTAACTCGGTAGGGTCCTTCCCAATTCGGGCCAAGCTTTCCTTGGGTGGGGTCTCTTGCTGCACCCATTACCTTTCTTAGAACGAGATCTCCCTCCTGGAAGTTTTTGTGTCTGACCCGGGAGTTGTAATTCTTGGCCATGCGATCCTGGTATCGCGCGAGCCTTTGTTCTGCTGCCATTCTGACTTCGTCCACCAGATCGAGCTGAAGACGTATGGCTTTGTCGTTCCTCTTTTCGTCATGGTTGTGCACCCTGTAGCTTGTGAGGCCGACTTCGGCTGGGATGACCGCTTCGTTTCCGTACGTTAATCGGAATGGTGTCTCTCCTGTTGGTGTCCTCACTGTTGTCCTGTAGGCCCATAGTATGCTCAGAACCTCTTCAGCCCATATGCCCTTTGCCCCCTCGAGCCGGGTCTTGATGATTTTGAGCAAGGACCGGTTTGTAACTTCGACCTGCCCATTGGCTTGGGGGTGGGCGGGGGAGGAGTAGTGGTTCCGTATCCCTAACTGCGAGCAGAAGTCTCTGAAGGAGTCGTTGTCGAATTGCTTCCCGTTGTCCGAGACTAAGACTCTTGGAATGCCAAACCTGCATATGATGCATCGCCAGACAAAGCTCCGTACGTTTTTTTCTGTGATGGTGGCCAATGCTTCAGCTTCTACCCACTTTGTGAAGTAGTCAATACCGACAACTGGAAACTTCAGTTGTCGTATTGCCGTGGGGAACGGCCCCATAATGTCCAATCCCCACTAAGCGAACGGCCATGGTGCCGTCATTGGGGTTAGTTCTTCGGGTGGTTGCCTGATGATGTTGCTAAATCTTTGGCATTTGTTGCAAGCCTTCACATAAGCCTCGGCATCCTTCTGCATTGTTGGCCAAAAGTACCCAGTCCGTACTAACTTGTGTACTAGCGACCTTGATCTTGAGTGGTTTCCACAGATTCCTTCGTGCACTTCTCTCATGACGTAATCCGCTTCTTCAGGGCCTAAGCATCGTAGGTAGGGGCGGGAGAAACCTCTTTTGTATAGAACATCTCTGATCAGCACGAATCTCGCCGCTTGAACCTTCAGTTTCCTTGCTGCCTCCTTATCATTTGGTAGCATGTCATTTTTCAAAAAGGAGGTTAATGGCGTGGTCCAATCATTCTGGGGATCGAGCTCCTGTATGTCGACCGTACTGATGAGTGGAGAGAGCTGCGTGAAGGAGAGTGCACTACTAGTGGCGACCATGTGCTCGGCGGAGGCGGCTTTGGCCAAGCGGTCGGCTCACTCGTTTTCCCCCCGGGGGATTTGCATAATTTTGACCTTTAGCTCATTTATTCTCCTCCTTGCTTGTTCCAGATACTTCTTCATTCTTTCGCCTTTGCATTCATACTCCCCGCTTATCTGGTTAACTATAATTTGGGAGTCACAGTAAACAATCACTTTCTCGGCTCCTACTACTTTAACGAGGTCGAGCCCTGCTATCAAAGCTTCGTATTCTGCCTCGTTGTTGGTAGTGGGGAAGGCGAGACGGACCATACACTCTACCGTATCTCCTTCGGGTGACTGTAGTACGATGCCGGCTCCGCCGGCCTGTCTGTTGAAGGATCCATCCACATGTATGCTCCACTGCGGGGATTCCTCTGCCCCCTCATCCTCGCCATTCGTGAATTCTGCTATGAAGTCTGCCACGACCTGCCCCTTGATAACGGTGCGCGGGCGATATTGGATGTCATATTCGCTCAATTCTATGGCCCAAAGTGTCAAGCGCCCGGCAGCATTTGGGTTGCTCATTGCCCGTCGCAAAGGCTTGTCGGTTAAGACAATAACTGTGTGAGCTTGAAAGTACGGCTTCAGTTTGCGTGCCGCTGTAACTAGTGCGAAAGCAAGTTTCTCCAGGGGTGGATATCTTTCTTCAGCTCCGTGTAACGCCCGGCTGGTGTAATACACGGGTTTCTGTATTTTCCCTTCTTCTCTGATCAAGGCGGCACTGACGGCGGCAGCGAGATAAAGAAAGAGTTCTTCTCCTGGCTGTGAGGGATTCAGCAGTGGTGGGGAAGAGAGGTAAGCTTTTAATTCTTCAAACGCTCGCTGGCATTCATCGGTCCATTCAAAAGACCTTTTTAATGTGCGGAAGAAGGGTAAGCACTTATCTGTTGCTCTGGAGACGAACCTGTTTAGCGCTGCTATCTTGCCGTTAAGGCTTTGTACTTCCTTCACATTTTTTGGTGGTGCCATCTCCATTATAGTCCGGATCTTGTCCGGATTGGCCTCGATGCCTCTCTGGGACACCATGAATCCTAAGAATTTTCCTGCCGTCACCCCAAAGGCACATTTTCCCGGATTAAGTTTCATGTTGTAAGAGCGAAGGGTGTCGAATGTCTCCCTGAGGTCTTCTAAATGATCTTCTTTCCTTTGACTTTTAACCAACATGTCGTCGACATACACCTGGACGTTTCTCCCGATTTGTTGTGCGAACATCTTGTTCATAAGCCTTTGGTAAGTTGCGCCCGCGTTTTTTAAACCAAACGGCATTACCTTGTAGCAGAATAGGCCTTGGCTGGTAACAAAGGACGTCTTTTCCTGATCATCCTCGTGCATCTTGATTTGGTTGTAGCCGGAGAAGGCGTCCATGAAGCTTAACAGCTGGTGCTGAGCCGTAGAGTCTACCAGAGTGTCGACTCTCGGGAGGGGGTAGCTGTCTTTAGGACACGCTTTATTTAGATCGGTGAAGTCCACACACATCCTCCATTTCCCGGAAGCTTTCTTGACCATTACTATGTTTGCTAGCCAGTCGGGGTAGTATACTTCTCTAATGAAATTTGCCTCTCGTAGCTTGCGGACTTCTTCGGCTATGGCTTGATCCCGCTCCGGGGCGAAGACCCGCTTCTTCTATCGGATGGGCGGAAAGGAGGGTGATACATTCAGCCTATGTACCACGACGGAAGGATCTATTCCTGGCATATCCTCGTGACTCCAAGCGAATATGTCCCGATTCTCCTTGAGGAATGCTGCCAGCGCTCGCCGAGTGACGGGACTCGCGAGGGTCCCAATCCTTGTTGTTTGGTCAGGTATGGAGTCGTTTAGAGGTATCTCCTCAAGCCTCTCTGCCGGCTCTGTTGCACTCCGGTGCTCTTCTATGTTCATAGTTTGGAGGTGATCGTCCATTTCCATCATGGCCACATAGCATTCTCGTGCGGCAATCTGGTTTCCACGTAGCTCTCCGACTCCGTATTCTGTCGGGAACTTAATCATTAAATGATAAGTTGAAGTTGCTGGCTTCCATGCGTTGAGGGTGGGCCGCCCTATGATGGCATTATAGGCGGACGAATGGTCAACCACGAGGAATGTTACCTCCTTTGTGATTTGTTGGGGGTAGTCGCCTGCTGTTACGGCCAACGTGACCGCGCCTAACGGAAATACCTTTGCAACCCCAAAACCGACAAGTGGAGCGTTCGTTGGGACCAATTGTTCCTTGCTGATTTTCATCTGCTGGTACGTCGGGTAGTATAAGATGTCTGCCGAGCTGCCATTGTCGACCAATGCCCGATGCAAGTTGTAGTCCCCGACCTGTAGGCTAACGACAAGCGCGTCGTCGTGTGGGTGGTGGATATGTCGTGCGTCTTCTTCCGAGAACTCGATCACGGGGCTTTCCGTTTAGGCTACGTTTCGCACTGGACCTGCCATTTGGACGTTTTGGACCATTCGGAGGCACGTCTTTCGGGCCCTTTTTGACGGTCTGGTAGCCATCCCTCCTACGATCATTCGTATATCACCAATGGGAGGCCTGGGACGATCATGGCCTCGCGGGGGAGGGTGCTCCTGAGGCGCTGGGTCTGCTCTTTCCTTGCTTACAAACTTCTGTAACTTCCCTTGTCTTATAAGAGCCTCGATTTGTTGCTTCAAGTCGTAGCAGTCGGCTGTGTCATGACCGTGATCTCGGTGGAAGCGGCAGTACTTGTCTCTGGAACGCTTATTAGGATCCCCCTTCAGTTTTCCAGGGAAGGTTAGAGCCCCTTCGTCCTTAATCTGCATTAGGACTTGATCTATTGGGGTGGTCAGCGGGGTGAAGCTCGTGAATCTCCCTCCCGGAGGCTTAGATCGTCTTTCGTCTCTTCGATCCCCCGTTCTGGGTCTTTTTCTTCCTTGGTCTGATCTTGCGTCTTCCTGCCTCTCCCTTTTTCTTGGCTTCTCTTCTCGGGCCTGCAATGCGTCCTCGGCATTCATATACTTGGTAGCCCTGTAGAGTACTTCTGACATGGTCTTCGGGTCGTTTTTGTATAGGGAGAACAAAAATTTGCCTTTTCGTAACCCGTTCGTGAATGCTGCTACAAGTATTTTATCGTCGGCCTCGTTGACCGATAGTGCTTCCTTATTAAAACGCGTTATGTAGGATCGCAACGTCTCGTCCTCTCTTTGCTTGATACTCATCAGGCATGCTTTGGACTTCTTATACCTATGTCCCCCAATGAAGTGTGTAGTAAATTGAGCGCTTAGCTCCTTGAAGGTGCTGATAGAGTTGGGCATCAGCCGGCTGAACCATACTCTTGCGGGGCCTTTGAGCGTTGTGGGGAAGGCCCTGCACATAATTTCATCCGCTACCCCCTGAAGATGCATCAGGGTTTTGAAAGTCTCCAGGTGGTCCAGGGGATCCTTCACCCCGTCATAGCTATCTATATTTGGCATGCGAAACTTGTGGGGTAAGGGGAAGGAGTTTACAGCCACAGTGAAGGGCGAGTCGGTATGGTTAACTAGATCGTCGAGATCACTAGAGACTCTCCCCTTGAGGGCGTTCATCATGACCTCCATCTGTTCCCTCATTGCTTGCATCTCGGCGGCAATATGTGGTGGAGTCGCATCCATGAGGGATGGCGTGCTCACGTGCTGCCTTTCCGGCCTGCTTGGGGCGCGGCTGCCCTCAGGTCTTTCCTGGTTCCCCCTTGGAGCGCTAATTTCTTCCTGATCTTCCAGTTGGTCGTTGTGTGCTGCATCCTTCTGGCGTAGCTGTTCTTCCAAGTCGAGGTTCCGTTTGGTGAGACGCTCCACAGCAGCACCGAGAGTCCGAACTTGTCTCTCGAGGGCAGTCGTGGGTGGTTCCTCTTCCTGAATGTCATTAGTAGTTGCCATTGAGCGAGTGAGTACCATGCAACCCTTTAGTCCGGGAAACGATAGTGCGGCTTAATTGCTACGAGTTTCCCACAGACGGCGCCAACTGATGATGCCGAAAATCTCACCAGTGAGTTGCACGATGCTTGTACGCTCGAAACAACACCTGCACAACAAAAAAGGAGATGACCTCACAGAGAGCACCGGTGTGGTGCCGGCCAAATACCCTCCGAAGGTCAAGTTAGAATTTCTTTCAACTCTAGAGTGCTAGAGAGGGGTTAATTATGCGTACCTTGATTTGTGAGGGTATTGGGGTTTTTATAGTAGTTGAGGATTGACCTTTTTCCTTGGAGCGGAAGTCTTTTCCTTATAGGAATCCTCATAAGCGTAGATTGCGGGATCTTTTCCTTATAGGACCCTGGTACTGGGCGTGGAATACAAGCAACTTCCTATGCGTGGTGGCCAAGTCTTAACTTTTACAGAGCCGTCAGCCTTGAAACCGTCAGCCTTCTTTCTTCCCTTCAGCCAAGTTGGTGTCAGTTTCTCGCTATACGAGTATCCAAGGAGGTTTGAGTAACCGTCGGCTAGAACTGGAGCCTTCAGCCTCAGCTTATCTTAATCCCGTCAGCATGACTCCGTCAGTTATTCGTGCTTGACCCGTCAGCCAAGGCTGGAGCTGACGGGTTAAGCTCATGACCTGCTATGATAATTCTTCTACATCATAAGCAATTATTTTCTTTTTCGAAAGAGGCTTCTTCCTATTGTGAGGCAGCTGGTCATCATTCTTATCCAAAAATGGAGTCTTGGAAAAAGGACACTGATTGTTGCTCATGGGATGGGGTTATGTGTGACAACACAAGTGGGGATGTGATTGGCCTTGACCTCAGTTGTAGCTGGCTTAATGGTACCATTCCTTCCAAAAGTTTTCGATTTCATCTTCCTCACTTGCAACATCTTAACCTCGCTTACAACTACTTCAATCATTCACCAATTTCATTTGGATTTGGCCAATTTTCTAGGTTGAGATATCTTAACCTCTCTTAACCCTATGTTTTCTGGCCGAGTCCCACATGAGTTGTCCCACCAATCTCATTGGACCTCTCTGGCTATGGAAATGTTAGCCTCGAAACAGCTGATGTCAAGAGACTTACTCAAAATCTAACCAAGCTAAGGGAACTTCATCTTGATCATGTTGACATGTCCTCTGTTTCATTGAGTTCTTTCATGAATTTGTCTTCTTTGACATCCCTTACTCTCAACAGTTGTTTTTTGCCTGGGAGGCTGCTTGATCACATTTTTTGCCCACCAAACCTATGCGAGCTCAGATTAGCGGATAATCCTCAACTCTCGTGGTTTTTTCCAATGGTAAATTCAAGCAAGGCCCTAAGGTTTTTGGATGTCTCTTACACGATTCATGACTCATGAGAAGTACCAAAATCAATTGGCAAGCTAAAATTCTTAAGGAATTTGATTATGAGTGGATGCAATTTTTCCGGGCAGATTCCTACATGGCTTGGTAACCTTACACAACTCACTCTTTTGAATTTATCAGCTAACAATTTTGCTCGTGAGATTCAATCATCGCTTTCATATCTCAAGGCACTCTCCTCATTGGACATACGATCCAATAATCTTAGTGGTAAAATTCCATAAGAACTTTTGGTTATTAATGTATATTCCTAGAAATCTTTTGAACTCATAAAATTGCAATTTTACAGGAGCAATACCCATGTGGCTTGGGAATCTCACGAGAGTTAAAGAGATTTTATTTGGAAATAACAGCTTCACGGTCCAAATCCCATCATCACTTTCATACCTGACGGATCTCAATTTTCTTGGCCTCAAAGAAAACAACATTAGAATTTAGAGGCAGGGGCGGAGGCATGTATAAGGGTGGCCCCCCAACATTTTAAAATTTTTAAAAATATATATACAATTATATTTATGTTTTCAAAATTTAATCTACAAAAATAAGAGTTGGCCCCCGCCTCCCAAATATTTGAATTAGTTTAATAATGCTCTTAAAAAAAATAATTGGTCTAATAATTATAGAGATATAATTTTTTTTTTCGCAATTCTATTTTTTATTGTAAAATGTGTTTTTATATCTGTTAAATATTTGATAAAATTTGGTATCAAACATGTTTGAATCTATATCTTTCAACATGTTATGTGACGATTAACAAGTCATTGACTCATTAAAAAATTGTTGTCAGTAGAGCTACACATGAAACATGTCTTTAGTTGCCATATAATGTGTTAAAACAAGGTAACTTTAACATAAAATTTCTCCAAGTTTTGGATCATTCATGTTTTTGAAAATTTCATTAGTTCAATTGAAAGATTTTTTACTTACTTTAACATAAAATTTGATATTTTGTATTTAAAATGAAACTTTTTAAGATTTTGACCATGAAAATGGAAAAAATGAATTTTATTTTATGAAAGATCCCCGTCAAAAATAATTTTGATTGAAAATACTAAGATTTTTTTTTTTTGTTAGGTGTGTGTATATATATATAACTTATCAAATAAAAAAGTGTATGTATATATAATAAAAAAGTGTGCATGTGTGTACATATATGTGTGTGGGTGTGGAAGTTGTCTTGATAAATATATTAGTATTGCAACTTGGCCCTCCCAAACAAAAATTCCTGGCTCCGCCCCTGAAATTTGGAGGTAAGATTATGAATTTTTTGACCAACCTCACAAAACTCACCTCATTTTTCTTGTCCAACAACCAGCTCACTAGTTTTGGTGAATTTCAGTTTAGCAATTCATTGGAGGTTCTAGCATTAAGTAATTACAAGCTTTATGGCTCTATTCCAAAGTCTCTCTCTAATCTTGCGAGTCAATATCTTGATATTTCATCAAATGACTTGACTGGCATTGTGGACATTAATATGTTCAAAAAACTTGAAACTCTTGACCTTAATGCCAATCTGCTACATGGCAAGGTTCCTGTTCTACCATCTTCTATGCAAAACTTTATCATCTCGAATGATAGATTAAGTGGGTAGATCCCATCTATGATTTGTAATATAACTTTCCTTACCAGTGATGAATTTACAGATGAATAACTTCCACAGTGATATGGAAGAATAATCATGGCATCCGTCATGGGCGAGAACGTCAGCACAGGTTCAAGTCGACGGTCCAATAGCGGGTAACAGGCAGAGTAAAGCTGACGGGTACAAGGTAAACAGACTGCGAGCGTGAAGCTGACGGTTACACAAACAGCAAAGAAGCTGACGACCACTCGTCTGCTGGAAAGAAAGAAGGCTGACGGTTGTAAGGCTGACGGCTACATGAAAATTAGAAACTTGCCCACCACGTATAGGGAGATTGCTTGTACTCCACGACTAGTATCCGGGTCCTATAAGGAAAGGATCCCGTAATTTACGCTCATAAGGATTCCTATAAGGAAAAGACTTCTACTTCAAGGAAAAGGGTCAACCCTCAACTACTATAAAAACTCCAATGCCCTCGCAAATCAAGGTACGCATAATTACATCCTCTCTAGCACTCTAGAGTTGAAAGAAGTTCTAACTTGACCTTCGGAGGGTATTTGGCCGACACCACACCGGTGCTCTCTGTTAGGTCATCTCCTTTTTATTTTGCAGGTGCTGTTCCGAGCGTGTGAGGACCGTGTGGCTCACTGGTGAGATTTTCGGCATCATCAGTTGGCGCCGTCTGTGGGAAACGCTATCGAAGCAATTAAGCCACACCATCGTTTCTCGGACTAAAGGGTTGCATGGTACTCACCCGTTCAATGGCAACTACCAATGACGTACAAGGAGAGGAACCACCCACGACTGCCCTCGAGAGGCAAGTTCGGACTCTTGGCGCCGCCGTAGAACGTTTGACCAAACGGAACCTCGACTTAGAAGAGCAGCTACGCCAGAAGGATGCAGCGCAAAATGGCCAACCCGAAGACCAGGAAGAGAATAGCGCTCCAAGGGGGAACCAAGAAAGACCTGAGGGCAGCCGCGCCCCGAGCAGACCGGAAAGACCGCCCGCAAGCATGCCATCCCTCATGGATGCAACCCCACCACAAATCGCCGCCGAAATGCAGGCAATGAAGGAGCAGATGGAGGTTATGATGAACGCCCTCAAGGGGAGAGTTTCTAGTAATCTTGACGACCTCGTGAACCGCACCGACTCACCCTTCACTATCGCCGTAAACTCCTTCCCCCTACCCCACAAGTTTCGCATGCCGAATATAGATAGCTATGACGGAGTGAAGGATCCTCTCGACCACCTGGAGACTTTTAAGACCCTGATGCATCTTCAGGGAGTAGCAGATGAGATCATGTGCAGGGCCTTCCCCACAACACTCAAAGGCCCCGCAAGGATATGGTTCAGCCGGCTGACGCCCAACTCTATCAGCACCTTCAAAGAGCTAAGCGCCCAATTCACTACACATTTCATTGGAGGACACAGGTATAAGAAGTCCACAGCATGCCT
Organism: Quercus variabilis; assembly: GCA_030445155.1. Classification (NCBI taxonomy): domain Eukaryota; kingdom Viridiplantae; phylum Streptophyta; class Magnoliopsida; order Fagales; family Fagaceae; genus Quercus; species Quercus variabilis. Next base: position 49,993,123 of record CP129453.1, read on the forward strand.
GATGAGTATCAAGCAAAGAGAAGACGAGACGTTGCGGTCCTACATAACGCGTTTTAACAAAGAAGCGCTATTGGTCGACGAGGCCGACGATAAAATACTGGTAGCAGCATTCACAAACGGGTTACAAAAAGGTAAATTCTTGTTCTCTCTATACAAGAATGACCCGAAGACCATGTCAGAAGTGCTCTACAGGGCTACCAAGTATATGAATGCCGAGGACGCACTGCAGGCCCGAGAAGAAAAACCAAGAAAAAGGGAGAGGCAGGAGGATGCACGATCGGACCAGGGAAGGAAAAGACCCAGTACGGGGGATCGAAGAGACGAAAGACGGTCTAAACCTCCAGGAGGGAGATTCGCGAGCTTCACCCCGCTCACCGCCCCGATAGATCAAGTCCTAATGCAGATTAAGGACGAAGGAACTCTGACCTTCCCTGGAAAACTGAAGGGGGATCCTAATAAGCGTTCCAGAGACAAGTACTGCCGCTTCCACCGAGATCACGGTCACGACACAGCCGACTGCTACGACTTAAAGCAACAAATCGAGGCCCTAATAAGACAAGGGAAGTTACAGAAGTTTGTGAGCAAGGAAAGAGCAGACCCAGCGCCTCAGGAGCACCCACCCCCGCGTGGCCATGATCGTCCCAGGCCTCCCATTGGTGATATACGAATGATCGTAGGAGGGATGGCCGCCAGACCGTCAAAAAGGGCTCGAAAGACGCACCTCCGGATGGTCCAAAACGTCCAAGTAGCGGGCCCAGTACGAGACATAGCCCGAACGAAAAGCCCTGTGATCGAGTTCTCAGAAGAAGATGCGCGGCGTATCCACTACCCACACGACGACGCACTCGTCATCAGCCTACAGGTCGGGGACTACAACTTGCATCGGGTATTAGTCGATAACGGAAGCTCGGCAGACATTCTATACTATCCGGCGTACCAGCAAATGAAAATCAGCAAGGAGCAACTGGTCCCGACGAACGCTCCACTTGTCGGTTTTGAAGGCGCAAAGGTGTTTCCATTAGGCGCGGTCACGTTGTGCGTAACCGCAGGCGACTACCCCCAACAAATCATGAAGGAGGTAACGTTCCTCGTGGTTGACCATTCATCCGCCTATAACGCCATCATAGGACGGCCCACCCTCAACGCATGGAAGGCGGCAACTTCAACTTATCATTTAATGATTAAATTCCCGACGGAACACGGAATCGGAGAGCTACGTGGAAACCAGATTGCAGCACGAGAGTGCTATGTAGCCATGATGGAGATGGACGATCACCTCCAAACCATGAACATAGAAGAGCACCGGAGCACAACAGAGCCGGCCGAAAGGCTTGAGGAGGTACCTCTAAACGACTCCGTACCTGACCAGACAACAAGGATTGGGACCCTCGCAAGTCCCGACACTCGGCGAGCGCTTGCAGCATTCCTCAAGAAGAATCGAGACGTATTCGCCTGGAGTCACGAGGATATGCCAGGAATAGATCCTTCCGTCATGGTGCATAGGCTGAATGTGTCACCATCTTTTCCTCCCATCCGACAAAGGAAGCGGGTCTTCGCCCCGGAGCGGGACCAAGCCATAGCCGAAGAAGTCCGCAAGCTGCAAGAGGCCAACTTCATTAAAGAAGTGTACTACCCCGACTGGCTAGCAAACGTGGTGATGGTCAAAAAAGCTTCCGGGAAATGGAGGATGTGTGTAGACTTCACCGATTTGAACAAAGCGTGTCCTAAAGACAGCTACCCCCTCCCAAGGGTCGACACTCTGGTAGACTCCACAGCTCAGCACCAGCTATTAAGCTTCATGGACACTTTCTCCGGCTACAACCAGATCAAGATGCACGAGGACGATCAGGAAAAGACGTCCTTTGTTACCAGCCAAGGCCTCTTCTGCTACAAGGTAATGCCGTTTGGATTGAAAAACGCAGGCGCAACTTACCAAAGGCTTATGAACAAAATGTTCGCGCAACAGATCGGGAGAAACGTCCAGGTATATGTCGATGACATGTTGGTTAAAAGTCAAAAGGAAGAAGATCATTTAGAAGACCTCAGGGAAACATTCGACACCCTTCGCTCTTACAACATGAAGCTCAATCCGGGAAAATGTGCCTTTGGGGTAACGGCAGGAAAATTCCTAGGATTCATGGTGTCCCAGAGAGGCATCGAGGCCAATCCGGACAAGATCCGGGCTATAATGGAGATGGCACCACCAAGAAATGTGAAGGAAGTACAAAGCCTCAACGGCAAGATAGCAGCACTAAACAGGTTCGTCTCCAGAGCGACAGACAAGTGCCTACCCTTCTTCCACATATTGAAAAGGTCTTTCGAATGGACCGATGAATGCCAGTGAGCATTCGGAGAATTAAAAGCTTACCTCTCTTCCCCACCACTGCTGAGTCCCTCACAGCCAGGAGAGGAACTCTTTCTTTATCTCGCCGTCTCCCCGGCCGCCGTCAGCGCCGCCTTGGTCAGAGAAGAAGGGAAGATACAGAAACCTGTGTATTATATCAGTCGGGCGCTGCACGGAGCTGAAGAAAGATATCCGCCCCTGGAGAAACTTGCTTTCGCACTAGTTACAGCGGCACGCAAGCTGAAGCCGTATTTTCAAGCTCACACTATAACGGTCCTCACCGACAAGCCTTTGCGACGGGCTATGAGCAACCCTGATGCTGCCGGGCGCTTGACGCTTTGGGCCATAGAACTGAGCGAATATGACATCTAATACCGCCCGCGCACCGCTATCAAAGGGCAGGTCGTAGCAGATTTCATAGCTGAATTCACGAATGGCGAGGACAAGAGGGCAGAGGAATCCCCAGAGTGGAGTATACACGTGGATGGGTCCTCCAACAGACAAGCCGGCGGAGCCGGCATCATGCTATAATCACCCGAAGGGGATACGGTAGAATGTATGGTCCGTCTCGCCTTCCCCACTACCAATAACGAAGCAGAATACGAAGCTTTGATAGCAGGGCTCGACCTTGTTAAGGCAGCAGGAGCCGAGAAAGCGATTGTTTACTGCGACTCCCAAGTCATAGTTAACCAGATAAGCGGGGAGTACGAATGCAAAGGCGAGAGAATGAAGAAGTATCTGGAGCAAGCGAAGAGGAGAATAAATGAGCTGAAGGTCAAAATTATGCAAATCCCCCAGGGGGAAAACGAGCAAGCCGACCGCTTAGCCAAAGCCGCTTCTGCCGAGCACATGATCACCACTGGAAGTACACTCTCCTTCACGCAGCTCTCTCCACTCATCACTGCGGTCGACATACAGGAGCTCGATTCCCAGAATGACTGGACTACACCATTAATCTCCTTTTTGAAAAATGGTATATTACCAAATGATAAGGAGGCAGCGAGGAAACTGAAGGTTCAAGCGGCAAGATTCGTTCTAATCAGGGATGTTTTATACAAAAGAGGTTTTTCTCGCCCCTACCTACGATGCTTGGGTCCCGAAGAAGCGGATTACGTCATGAAGGAAGTACACGAAGGAATCTGTGGAAACCACTCCGGATCAAGGTCGCTGGTGCACAAGCTAGTACGAACCGGGTACTTTTGGCCAACAATGCAGAAGGATGCCGAGGCTTATGTAAAGGCTTGCGACAAGTGCCAAAGGTTTAGCAACATCATCAGGCAACCACCCGAAGAATTAACCCCCATCACGGCACCATGGCCGTTCGCTCAGTGGGGATTGGACATTATGGGACCATTTCCCACTGCAATACGACAACTGAAGTTTTTAGTTGTCGGTATCGACTACTTCACCAAGTGGGTAGAAGCGGAAGCACTGGCCACCATCACAGAGAAAAACATAAGGAGCTTTGTTTGGCAATGCATCATATGCAGGTTTGGCATTCCAAGAGTCTTAGTCTCAGACAACGGGAAACAGTTCGACAACGACTTCTTCAGGGACTTCTGCTCACAGTTAAGGATACGGAACCACTACTCCTCCCCCGCCCACCCCCAAGCCAATGGGCAGGTCGAAGTTACAAACCGGTCCTTGTTAAAAATCATCAAGACCCGGCTTGAGGGGGCAAAGGGCATATGGGCTGAAGAGTTGCCAAGCATACTATGGGCGTACAGGACGACAGTAAGGACACCAACAGGAGAAACACCGTTCCGATTGACGTACGGAAACGAAGCGGTCATCCCAGCCGAAGTCGGTCTCACAAGCTATAGGGTGCACAACCACGACGACAAAAGGAACGATGAAGCCATACGCCTGCAGCTCGACCTGGTGGACGAAGTCAGGATGGCAGCAGAACAAAGGCTCGCGCGATACCAGGATCGCATGGCCAAGAATTACAACTCCAGGGTCAGGCGCAGAAACTTCCAAGAAGGAGACCTTGTTTTAAGAAAGGTAATGGGAGCAGCAAGAGACCCCACTCAAGGAAAGCTCGGCCCGAATTGGGAAGGACCCTACCGAGTTACGGCATGGCAAAGGAAGGGCACCTACCACCTAGAAACTCTGGACGGACGAAAGCTCCCGCATCCATGGAACGCGGAACACCTACGAAAGTACTACCAGTAGGAGCAGCAGCATCTTTCTTTTCAAGACTTTTTCAATTACCTTTTTAAGCGTTTGCTACAATAAGCCCAAAGGGCAGTTCTTTCCTACTTATGTTTTTGCTACAATAAGCCCAACATGGGCAGATTTTGTTCCTAGACTACCTTTTATATTTATGCATAACAATGAGAGTTTACTCAAGACAAGTTTTTACTTAAATGAAGTTAAAAGCAACAAAGCCCAGAATTGGGCAAGCCAAAAAAGGCTGACGGTCCAAAAGATGGACGAACAAAAAACAGCCGACGGCCTAAAAAAGGCCAAGTCCCAAGGACGATAGGCCGACGGTCTAAATGACCAAATCCACAAACTGGATTACCCAGAGGCTGACGGTCCAAAGAATGGACGAGCAAAAACAGCCGACGGTCTAAAAAAGGCCAAGTCCCAAGGACGATAGGCTGACGGTCTAAATGACCAAATCCACAAGCTGGATTACCAAAAGGCTGACGGTCCAAAAGTGGACGAGCAAAAAAAGCCGACGGTCTAAAAAAGGCCAAGTCCCAAGGACGATAGGCTGACGGTCTAAATGACCAAATCCACAAGCTGGATTACCAAAAGGCTGACGGTCCAAAAGTGGACGGGCAAAAACAGCCGACGGTCTAAAAAAGGCCAAAGGACGACTGGTTGATGGTCTAAATAACCAAGTCCACAAAATGGTTGACTAAAAAGCTGACGGACTAAAAACAGCCAAGTCCAAGGATGGACGAAAGGCTGACGGTCTAACCTACAAACTAAAAATAACCGAAGTCCAAAATTATACAAAAAGCTGACGGTCTATAATTGGCCAAGTCTAAAAAATAGGCGAGAGGCTGACGGGATACACGAAACCAACTAAGACCGACGGTATAATCCACAAAACAAAAAAAGCAACCAAGATTAACGGGTTGAACACTGACGGGATACACGGGCCGATAAATAGGCAAATGGTCTAAAAAAGGCCAAACCCGTCAGCCCACAAACAGACGGCCATAAGGCAGATAACCTCGTCACAAGACAACGGGATTTTACCGAAACTTTCTACAATCATTTAAGGCAAAATGATCAAAAGCTGACGGGCTCGTTAAAACTAACCGACGGTTTAGTAAAACTGATGGCACAAAAAAGTAATAAGGCATGCAATCTTTGTTTCAAAACATGCAAGAAAACCAAGCAAGATAAGCTACAAACAGGTAATGAAAAGCTGACGACATTGTAACAAACCAAAGCCTAAAAAAAGGCATTTAAAAGCTGTCAGAGTATTACACAACGGTGCCCAAAGGGGCATTTAAATTGTCTTCTACATAGATAAAAAATAAAATAAATAAAAAGAAATACAGAATGGTGATAAACAAAAAAGAAAAAGTCTATTTAGCAGCAGGCTCCTCGTCATCAAGCAACACGGTAGGAGGAGTGACGGCAGTCGAGGAGAGGTTCGCAGCCGGTTGGGCCAAGACAACCCCACTCTCCCCGGGAAAGGGGGAATTAACCGAGTCGTCAGCAGGAGGAGTGACGGCACCAGTGGCGGGCGTCATGGGCTGAGCGTCATCTATATTAATGCAGGACAGATCCAGCTCAGGAAAGGCTGACGCCACTTATCTGAGACAGTCGTCGAACCCAGTACCATAATAGCTGCCACAGGATTCGATAAAGGCGTCTGACGCCTTGAACTTCTCAACGGCTTCAGCCCCTACTGTCTCTAACTGCTCATAAAGAGCCGTCAGCTTTTCTTCTGTCTCAACCCGCTGACGTTTCACCTCTTCCAGCTCGTCCTTCACCTCTTTCAGCTCCCGGTTAAGTGTCCGTACCCCATCCTTGTACTGGCCTTGCTCGTTTCGCAGAGTGGCATTATGCTTGCTAAGGCGAGAAGCGACGCCCTCCTTGGCCACACATCGCTCCGTCAGCGCCTTTACACGGACCAAAGCCTGAACAAAAATACAACCGTCAGCTTCAGAAAAGAAGGGGTTTGTGTACATCAGACAAAGTAAAACTGACGGCTTACCCGAGAAAGGTCGAACAAGGCCGACGACCCCAGCTCGTCCGTCCCTAACTGAGCACAAGGATCTATGTCCGTCGGCCTTATGAGTGCCCCGACAGCCTCGACGGCAAAATCCTTGTGCGTCAGCAAGGTCTGGGGTCCCTGCAAGACGGGACCAGAAGAAGTCATGACGCCTTTTCCAGCTCCATGACCCGATGTAGGGGGCGATTTCGCTGGAGTGACGGTTGGCCTCTTCGACGGACGGATGACCACTCCGTCAGACTTCCTCTTTTGGGAGCCCTTGGTGACGGGCCTGAGGGTAGGAGTAGACGTCGTCTCTCCCTTCGCCCTCTTCTCCTCCCGCTGACGGGCCGCGGCAGCCTTGATTCGCTCCTTAGCAGCATCCATTTCTGCACAAAAAGAGAAAAAGCATAAGGGAAGTTGACGACTAGAAGTATAGAAGCTGACGGGTGGAAAAAGACTTACGATGACGAGCAAGCTCTTCCAACCTGCGAGCCTCGGGTGTTGGTTCGGGACCCCCACAGTATGTATAGAGAGTGTCTAGGGTAATCAAGTCCCGGCACGACCGCTCCTCTATACGTATCCCCAGAACCCGACGGATGAAATCCTCTTGCTCGTCAGTTATTGACGGGCGAACGAAGGCTGAAAAAGAGAGAAAACTTGAATGTGTTAGCGTCTTTCCAAAGGAAAAACAAAATATAGCAAGTTGACGAGGATGAAGGTGACGACTAAAACCTGACTCCTTGACAAAACCCCAAGTGTTGTCAAAACAGCCAAAGGGAATTGTTTCCCATTCATCTTGACGGCACACCCAATCCGTCCCTTCTACAAAAAAGAACCTACCCTTCTAGGCTCTATTGGAGTCTGGCATTTCAGACACCAGCCTTAACTCCTTCTCCCTAACAGCAAAGTGATACATCCCCCTTGACGAAGAAAGATGACGGGGTCTGTAGCAATAAAAAAACTCGTCCAAAGTAAGCTGATGGTGACCTCCGCTCAGACGACCCCACAACACCTCAGCACTGATAAAAATTCTCCATGAGTTTGGGGCGATCTGACTGATTGATATGCCAAGGTAGTCAGCTAGCCGACGGTGCAAAGCCGTCAAGGGCAATCTCAAGCCAGCAGCAAACATGGCGTCATACATGCCAACGTCTGCAGTCTTTCCCGTGTAACACTTCTCACCCTCCATAGGTAGACGGATGGGAATGTGATCAGGGATTTGAAAACGGACACGTAGTTCGTTAAAAATTTTTAGCGTCATCTTTGGAAGAAATTTATTTACAGCCCAATCCTGGGGAAGGATGAAGGGACGACTACCTTCAGGACCTTTAGACTCCTCTTCACTAGACTCCTCGTCACCGTCATCCCCATTTCCCCCACCTAACTCAACTTCGCTCCCCTCGCCTACTTCCTCCTCTTGACCAACGTCTCCCTGACCTCCTATCTCTTCGACGGCAACATGGGCTGACGTCTCCCTCTCTGACGACCAGGAGGAACTCTCAGACTCACTACTTGAGCCCGAACCAAACACCTCGTCGTAGCCCGCTCCTTCGCGGACCGACGACTGGTCACTCGACGCGTCACTCGACATCTACCTACAAGTGACGGGTGTAAACTAAGCGCCTAGGATGACGACCTCACTTTAAAAGAAAAATAAAAAGCATGCGAAAAGGAAGGGAAACTTACAAGTTCTAGAAGTAACGTTTGAAAGGGCGACGGCAGAAACGTTGGAAGAGCTGACGGAATTTGGGCGACAGATGTGCTCTCCAGGAATCAGGCAAATGAAATAGTAAAAATGGGAGGAGGGGGCCACATATATATATGAATTAAACGCACGGAAAACGAAGCGACGCCCGCGTATCAACGCGGAGCCAATCCAAGCACGCCACCTGTCCCAGCATTTAATGACAGCAGCAATTATTTTTCTGATCAAACAGTTAGCGACGGAAGAATACTCCATAACCCGTCTGGTATGGCTGACGGGCATATGGAGTAGGGGGCAACTGATATGGAAGAATAATCATGGCATCCGTCATGGGCGAGAACGTCAGCACAGGTTCAAGTCGACGGTCCAATAGCGGGTAACAGGCAGAGTAAAGCTGACGGGTACAAGGTAAACAGACTGCGAGCGTGAAGCTGACGGTTACACAAACAGCAAAGAAGCTGACGACCACTCGTCTGCTGGAAAGAAAGAAGGCTGACGGTTGTAAGGCTGACGGCTACATGAAAATTAGAAACTTGCCCACCACGTATAGGGAGATTGCTTGTACTCCACGACTAGTATCCGGGTCCTATAAGGAAAGGATCCCGTAATTTACGCTCATAAGGATTCCTATAAGGAAAAGACTTCTACTTCAAGGAAAAGGGTCAACCCTCAACTACTATAAAAACTCCAATGCCCTCGCAAATCAAGGTACGCATAATTACATCCTCTCTAGCACTCTAGAGTTGAAAGAAGTTCTAACTTGACCTTCGGAGGGTATTTGGCCGACACCACACCGGTGCTCTCTGTTAGGTCATCTCCTTTTTATTTTGCAGGTGCTGTTCCGAGCGTGTGAGGACCGTGTGGCTCACTGGTGAGATTTTCGGCATCATCACACAGCATCATACTTGAAAATTTTGCAAAAGGTAATAGGTTGAGAACTCTTGCCTTTAATGGCAATCAGTTAGAAGGCCTATTACCAAAATCTTTAGTCAATTGTATTAATTTGGAAGTTCTAGACCTTGGGAATAACCAGATAAATGATTCCTTCCCTTATTGGTTGGAAGCTCTTCGAAGTTACAAGTTTTTGTCTCCAACAAATTTCATGGTCCCATTGAAAATTATGAGACTAGTGGAATGTTTTTCTCTAGACTACAAATTTTTCACCTATCTCACAATGAGTTTATTGGTCCTTTACCTACCAATTTTATCGAAGGCTTGAAAGCTCTACAACCAATGAAAGTGAAGATGATTCAAAATATATTGGGGAAAAGTTTTACCATGGCTTGCCCGGGAGTATGTCATGGAAAACTATTTGTTTCTTGAGTACCAAGACTCGGTCATAATAGCAATAAAGGGGAATGTACTACTGCTAAAGAAAATCTTAACAGTCTTCTCTATCATTGATCTATCTAGGAACATGTTTTATGGAAAAATTCTAGAAGTACTTGGAATGTTGAAGTTTCTTTGAGTGCTCAACTTTTCCCATAATAGACTAACTGACCATATTCCATCATCGTTGGCAAATTTGTCAGTGCTTGAATCCTTAGACCTTTCTTCAAATATGTTTACTAGAGAAATTCCTATGCAATTGACAAGTTTGACATTTTTGGCCGTGTTAAATCTTTCACAAAACTTGCTTACGGAACCTATACCTCAAGGAAAACAATTTAATACATTTCAAAATGTCTCATATAATGGGAACTTGGGATTGTGTGGATTTCCACTATCAATGAAATGCAGCACTAATGAGCTACCATCGCCACCGCCACCACCATCAATATTCCAAAAAGACAATGATTCAATATTTGCAAGTGGATTTGGTTGGAAGGGTGTGTTAATGGGCTACGGATGTGGATTGGTCATTGGAATAGCTATGGGATATATTGTGTTTAAAACAGGAAAACCTCACTGGCTTGTAAGGTTCATTGAAGGAGGTGAAATGGAAAGATCAGATCAAAGACCTAGGTTAAGAAAATAATATATTAAGTGGTTCTCTAGGGTGAGCTTGACAAACTTCTGTTTGGATTAATATTGTGCTATAGTTTAATATAAACTTGCCTTAGAACTTAGAAGTAGCAACAATATAAACCACTGCTGTACACATTCTATAATTTTTACCTATGTTACCCACAAGGTATATATTGTTGAAAGTGATGGGGACCTTATTCCCTACTAAGATTTTGAGAAAATTATGAACCTTTAACTTGTGCCAGAACGTTAGGATGTAGGTGCTTGTGAAGAAATGACATGCTTATATGAATTATGGCGTAGTATTCTTCCTAGAACCATTTCCAGATTACAAATATGTTTGGGGTGTGCGTAGCATTCTTCTTCCTAGAATAATCATGTCTAGATTACAAATATATGAGGGTATTCAATGTGTTTACCTTTTCATTTCAATTTATTGATGGCTTGAATAAGACGCATAGTAGTAGGGTGGCTCTACGCATTTTGGGTGGGCCTATGGCAAAGATTGAAAGAAAAAAAAAATTGATCTCTTTTTTTATTTTTATTTTTTTGTTTTTTTTTTGGTTGAGATTTTTATGTTTTGTTTATTTGTTCTGTTTTGTTGAGGGAGTATAAGAGATTTTAGCTTCTAGGTCACAAACTCCATTCCTGATTTCTTTTTTGTCTCAGACATTTTTTCCCCTTATTTTTTGGCTATATTTTGGATATAATTTTTTTTTTTTTCTCTTAGACATTTTTTTTTCTTATTTTTTGGCTATATTTCGGGTTTAGTTTATTAGCCCTTTCCAAATTTTATTTTTCCTTATTTATTGGCTATAATTTAGGGTTTAATTTATTCATTTTACATAACTTTTTTTTTTTAATTTTTTTTGGGGAATCAAAGAACTTACCTAATTTGATAAAATTTGGGGTCTTCCACAATTTGGAGGCAGTCACCAAATTTGCCTAAGGCAAGAGCCACATATTAGGTGTCTCGCATGGAATCATACATATTTGAACCTATCACTGGAATTACTTTTTTGCCCATCAATAATAATCAGTAACAACTTATAACTTGAAATTTGTTGTGAAAATATTATATAAATTTCTTATATAAATTTTAGAAAAAATGACCTTAAATTTAATTTTATATAAATATATTTTTTAGAAACATTTTATATAAATAATTAATACTGAAAAATAAATGCATTTATCCTTTTAAAGTGAGCTAGGAAGCTCAATTGTTAAGATTAATATAACTATAAATATGAAAATATTACTTTTAGCAAATTCAGATATAATTAATTATTTTGACTAATTTAAATGCACAGTTGGTTTTTATATTCTTGATTGCATGTGCCATTTAATTGGCTTTTCCTTTTTGTTGTTTTATTTGACCACCCGAAATTTATAGCATAGGACCATACTGAACAAAATTAGTTTGTACCCAAATTCCTCAAGTCTAACAAAACGTTGATATGAAAAAAAGAAGGATATTGTTGATATTCTACAAGTTGTTCATATTGGGTTCTGCCCTTCTGTGCCAAAATGTCTGCCTAAGAGTTTGTTTCACGAATGCGAGCATGACATGAAACCACCCTCCATGGCCTGCACGTTAATTCTCTGCAATCCAAAACAAGAGTGGCCAAAGCAACAAGATAGTGAGTGACAAGAGGAGGTTTGTAAAGAAACAATAACCTAGAGTCTGATTCTTAAGTTGAGAGAAATGCCCCTCAATTATCTACCATTCTTAGATTTTCTAGTACACTACCATTGGTAATTAGTTTAAGAAAGGCCAAGTCAATAGAAAGCCATGGCGATACAGTGTTTTGTACTGGGTGGAGGTGATCACGAAGGAAAAGGATCATTTCCATTTCAAGTCGTGTCTATTTCATCTATTTTATAGTTTAGATTAAATTTAAAATGCACATACCATGATAGTTTATGAGACAATTTTAATTTCCTAGGTAAACACAAGTGAAGACAAAGATGAGGGGAAAGGATAAGGAATAGGGATGCCCAAATAATTTCGGCCCAATTACAGTCCAGAAGACCCATGTTGATTAATTGGTAAGTTCAATGCAAAACTAAAATGGCATTTCACCCGAAAAAAAAAAACTAAAATGGCTTTACTGATTATTCTGACTGGGCCCAAACATTGGATTTATTCATCACAGAATAATAATGGGCTATATACAAAGGTGGGGCTGAGTCCTTAACCTTTGGACCAAGATTGTGATTACGTTGACCCAGTTTGTCCCAACCCAATGGGCATGAACGGTGCAATCTTTTTTCTAACATCCTCTTCCAACTTGAAATCTAGACCACGTCTTTCTTTTTTGGGCTGGGTAGGCCTTGTCTTTCATGTTCATACAAAATACGTATTTGCTTCAAAAATAAATTATTTCTTTATTATTTTTATCACGTTACTACTAATTATTATTAAGTCTTGTTGTGACATACATACCTGTCTAACAAATCGTTGAACATAAACATTGAAAAGAACTGTTGCATAACGGTCCCTGAAGACTTGTGTTGATTAATTGGTCATTTGAGTAATAAGCTCAATGCATAACTTAATGGCTTTAGTGCTTTTTCTCAGTGAGCCCAACAAAGTCAATAATGGGCTATACCATGGTAGGGCTGCCTCGTTAACCTTTGCACCAAGATTGTGCATTTATGCTTATATTGCCCAGTTTAGTTGCATTTTTTTTTCCACATCCTATTCCAATTTCCAACTTGCCATGTCCTCTTCTTCTTTTGTGTGTGTGTACATGCATGCGCAGGGTATGTCTCTCATGTTCATACAAAACAAGTATTTGCTACAAAAATAAATTATTATTACTATTTGTTGTGTTTTGATGGGTTTACAGGATAAAGATTGGGTCCAGTGCTCTTATGCATTAGACTCATTAAAACATGAACACGTGGCAATTATCTGATACATGAACTTAGTGCACAAGAACATTAGACATAAGCTGATTCCAAGTCTGCATAAATTTTTTTTGTTTTGATTTTATATTTATTTTTTATAAATTAAATTGATAGTTGTATTTTTCATAATTTTATAATTCCTATAATGAGAGAATAAGATTTTCTTCTAGTAAGAGAGAGAAAATGACATAAACTTAAGAGCATTCTCATCAATGGTGGGATAAATGCTAAAAGTTATTTTTAGCAACAAAACCACTAAAAAAGCCCCTTACATCAATGATGCTAAATTTTAAATTTTTTAGCACCTTGCTACAGTAGGATGTTATTATTAACACCCTACTGTAGCAAGCTGCTACTAATTTTTTATTATTATTTATTCCCCTTCGCTCTCTCCCCTCAGATCTCACTCTCTACTTTCTCTCAAAAAGGATAAAAAAATGATAAATAAATAATATTTTAATGAAATGGTAAAAAAAATAGAAGTTTTGATGTTAGGTGTATTGTAAAGTGATGTGTTAAATGTTATAAAGTTGGTATTTTAAGTGCTAAATGTTAAAATTTTAAAACTCTTAATGAAAATGCTCTTAACCATTGTATTTGGCATAACTTTCCAAATGAATTTTATTGTTTAGCAACTTTGAATTGCCCTAAGCATAAAAAATATATATATGAAAAAACAATTTACAAAAAAAATAAAATTTAGGAAAAAATAAAACCTTAGAATAAAACGGAGGCTAAGGCTGGGAGTTAGTGAGGAGAGTCGAAAGCAATTTCTTCAATCTCCCTGCCATTTTTTCGAAGGAAAAAAAAAACCGCCAACCATTCAACCAAATTGTCCTAGAGCTCCTAAAAATAAAAAATAATTAAAAAATGAAAAAGAAAAGTCCTAAAGCAGGTTACCAGAAGACAAGGAAATAAGACTAAATAGTTTAGCCCATGCCCTTGCAAAATGTAAAGGGATTTGATGGTTGTCATATGACTCACATCTGGTTTGGTTGCCGCCAGCTGACTAGAAATAAAATTATCAACTTGATTCTAATTTTTTTTTTTTTTTAAAAGGGTTATACAATGACATACAGTTAAGTCTTTGTAATTACGTGACCATTTACACCATGCCCTAAACAGCTGCATCTTGTAGGGAAAAATGTTCGCTATCTTTTCTTCAAACCCACCCAACACAATCGTTTTGGAAGTCCAAGTATCACCAATCACGTGAACCATCCTCTGGCTCTGTAGATAAGAAATGAGGTAGTTTATCTTTATCATCAATCCAAGACTTGTTCCTATACATACCTCACCTTCCGGCTCTCCATTCACAGGATTCATTATATGTGCTGATGATCTTATTAGGAATGATGAGGCTCTCTAAACTCTTCTGTCTCTTGCTGCTCTTGTTTTCCCAACAATCTTTTTCATCACCATCATCATCATCTTCTTCAGCACTAGTGTGTGTTAAGGAACATTCTTCACACAGTGATAAAGACTCAACAGACTCAACACTTATATCTTAAGGCAAAACGCAACGTTTTACTAATCCTTGCAGTGCACCGTTTTGAACTTAAGCTGAGGTCTTTTATCATCCACACAGAAACGGTGTCGTGTGTCTATGTGATCAAATGACAGTTACAATTGGAGGGAAAGGTAGTTAGGAGAAGCAGTTAGTCAGTTCCAGAATTCATGGAGTTAGTTCCACAATTTACGGATCTTAAGCTATTCAGTTATATGTGTAATTGTATTCTATAAATAGAAGAACACCAACACTGATAATGGACTGAAGATTGTAAAATCATTTTTTGGTTAATAAATTCGTCTTCAACCTCTCAATTCTCTCTTTCTTGTTCACTCTCTGTTTTCTCTTCTTTCTTCAGAATATTCTAAAACTCTTCATGGTATCAGAGCCAATTGTTAATTCAACAATGGCTTCCTCTTCATCATTTTCATCAACTTCCAGTTCCTCCGTGAACATACTCAACCAACCAATTTTGCTTCTCTCCAATATGGCCAATATGATGACCATAAAGTTGGATAACACAAACTATATAGTTTGGAAACATCAAATCACCATGGTGCTCGAAACATACTCTATGTATGAGTTGATTGAAGAACCTCTGTTAATTCCAGAAAAATTTCTCAAAGATCTCTCTGATTCAACTACTGCTGTGGTGAATCCAGACTATTTGCTGTGGAAATCAAAGGAAAAGGCTTTGTTAACCTTTGTAAGTTCAACCTTGACTCCTTCCATTCTAGCTCTCACTGTAGGGTGCTCACCAGCCTTAGAAGTTTGGAAGGTCTTGGAGAACAGATTCTCCTCAGTTTCAAGGTCACATGTCATGAACCTTAAAGGTAAGCTTCACAATCTCAAGAAAGGGATTGATTCTGTAGACGTGTATTTACAGAAAATCAAGGTGGTTAGGGATAAGTTACTAGCTGTGGGAGTAATTGTGGATGATGAAGAACTACTTCACATTACTCTCAAAGGACTTCCTAAAGAATTTCATGCCTTCAGATCAGCTATAAGAACCAGGAGCACTCTTTTGAGTTTTGATGAACTCTCCACTATGCTCAATGTAGAAGAAGAGTCCCTCAATGATGGTTCTGATGTAAAGGATTCAATGTTTGCTATGGCAGCAACAGCTACTCCAAAACCTAACAATAATGGGTTTAATCCATCTTTCAATAGAGGAAGGGGTAGAGGTAACTATAATCATAGAGGTGGCAGAGGAGGAAGAGGTTCATTCCAACAATCCTCTCAGTTTAATCAATTCAATCAGTTTCAGCAATCTCAGACTAATTCTTATGGGATTAAGTCAGACAGACCAGTTTGTCAGATTTGTTGGAAGATTGGCCACTCAGCTCTTGATTGCTACCACAGGATGGACTATGCTTACCAGGGAAAGCATCCTCCTACCAAGCTTGCAGCAATGGCTACTGCATCAAATGCTTATGTCACTCAAGATCAACCTTGGCTTGCTGATAGTGCTGCTACAGATCATGTAACATCAAGTCTGAATCATCTTAGCTTCCCAAAACCTTATCAAGGTCAAGATCAGATTACTGTGGGCAATGGACAGAATCTTCCTATCACACACTTAGGTAATGCTTCTCTTCCTCTTTCTCAAGCCACACTTCATTTACACAATGTTCTTAGAGTCCCTTCTATTGCATCCAATCTTGCCTCTGTCCATAAAATTTGTCATGATAACAAGTGTTTCTGTTATTTTGATGAACACATGATTTCAATCCAGGCTTTGGCCACGGGGAAAATACTTTACCAAGGCAGGAGTAAGGATGGTGTGTATCCAATCTACCCTCACAAAGCTGCACAAATCTCTTTGTCCTCTAAATCTTGTAATAGGGTATCTAGTGATTCTGGTTTTCATAGAAACTTGTGGCACTTGAGGCTTGGTCATCCCTCTGATCAAGCTCTCAATCATTTGTTTCCTAGTGCCAAGTTTCATTTAAATAAGTGTACTACTGTAGAAAACACTTGTACCCATTGTTTGTATGGTAAGATGCACAACTTACCATTTCCTACTTCACAGTTTAATGCATCTAATCCTTTTGAACTTGTTCATTCTGATCTATGGGGGCCTGCTCCAATGTGTTCAGTTAATGGTTTTAGATATTATGTCTTGTTCATTGATCATTACACCCGGTTTACCTGGATCTACTTGTTAAAATCCAAATCAGAAGTCTTTACCAAGTTTGTTCATTTTAAAGCAATGATTGAAAATCAATTCTCTGCTAAAATCAAAGTCTTTAGATCAGATGGAGGAGGTGAGTACACCTCTACTGAGTTTAAGACTTATCTTTTACAAAATGGTATTATTCACCATCTATCTTGTCCCTACACTCCCCAACAGAATGGACTGGTTGAGAGGAAGCATAGGCACCTCATTGAAACCACCATTACTCTTTTGTCACAAGCTAAAATGTCCTCTTCCTATTGGTCATATGCTGTACTTACTGCTGTGACTCTAATAAACTTGCTGCCTACATCTGTGCTTAATTTTCTTTCTCCCTGGACTACTCTTTATGCTTCCCAACCTGCTATTTCTCATTTGAAGGTGTTTGGGTGTGCATGCTATCCTAATCTTAGGTCTTACACTCCTCACAAACTTGCTCCCAGAACTAAGGAGTGTATATTTCTAGGATATCCTACAGGTTCAAAGGGTTATCTATGTCTTGACCTTGAAACCAAGCATATATATACCTCAAGACATGTTCTATTTGATGAATCCAAATTTCCTTTTACTCACACTACTCCTTCTCAGTCATCCACTATCTCCTCATCTGCTCTTCCTGATCTAACTTGGATGTCAAATCAATTATTTCTTCACTCATCCAATCACTCTTCTATTCTAGGTCCACCTCCTGTCTCTTCTCACATTCCCTCCACCTCCTCTCCCATACTTGCATCTTCCCCCAATGTGTCTCACACTCCTTCTTCTATCACTGGTTTCCAACCTCTTCCTCCTGTTCCTAGTACACAATTTTCTGAAAATGACACTGATGAGGTTGCTACTACTGATACTGCTAATGCCACTGCTGAGGTTGCTATTGATGCTACTACTAATACTACTGATGAGACTGCCACTGCTGCTATTGCTTCTATCCCAGCCTTACAGCCTCTGCCATGTAATAGGCACTCTATGCAGACCAGATCTAAGAATGGCATCTCTAAGCCTAAAACCAAGCTATGCTACAAGACTGTCATTGATTATACATTTGTTGAGCCTCTTACTTACAGGATTGCTTCTCAATATCCCAAGTGGTGTGAAGCCATGGATGCTGAGTTCCAGGCCTTACAAAGGCAGCAAACTTGGTCCTTAGTGCCAGCTCCTCCTAATGCTAACCTTGTAGGCTGCAAATGGGTATTCAAGCTCAAATTGAACAGTGATGGCTCTCTTTCAAGGTACAAAGCTAGGCTGGTAGCTAAAGGGTTTCATCAGCAAGCTGGCCTTGACTATCATGAGACTTTTAGTCCTGTGATCAAACCTGCCACAGTGAGGCTTATTCTTGCTATTGCAGTGAGTTGCAATTGGAGTTTGAGGCAACTTGATGTCTCTAATGCTTTCTTGCATGGCCTTCTTAAGGAGGATGTCTACATGACTCAACCTCCTGGTTATGTGGATTCTCATCATCCATCCTATGTTTGCAAGCTACATAAATCATTGTATGGTCTCAAACAAGCTCCCAGAGCTTGGTTTGAGAGGTTCACATTTCATCTTCTTCACTTGGGGTTCACTGCTTCCATGGCAGACAGTTCTCTATTCATTTTTCATTCCTCTGGCACTACCATTTATCTGCTACTTTATGTGGATGATATAATTGTTACAGGCAACAATTCTGCCCAGATTTCCTCCTTTATTACTGCTCTCAGTCAAGTATTTGAACTTAAGGATTTAGGTCCTTTAAGCTACTTCTTAGGCATTCAGATTTCTCCTACCAAGTTTGGCATTACTCTCACTCAAACCAAATATGCCTCAGATATCTTGCACAGGTTCAATATGTCCAATTCTAAACCTGTCAAGACTCCTTGTTGCTCAGCCACACGTTTGGTCCCTCACACTGGTGTTCCTTTGTCTGATCCAACTGAGTATAGAAGCTTGGTGGGTGCTCTCCAGTACCTCACTTTCACCAGGCCTGATTTGGCATTCAGTGTTCAACAACTCTGTCAGTTTATGAGCAAGCCTACTTCTACACATATGGAGGCTGCTAAACGGGTTTTAAGATATGTTCAAGGCACCTTGAATCATGGCATTTGTTTCTCCCCAGGTCCCTTGACCCTCACTGCTTTCTCTGATGCAGATTGGGCAGGGGACCCTACTGATAGACGTTCCACTACTGGTCTCTTAGTCTTTCTTGGTCCTAATCCCATTTCATGGTCAGCAAAGAAACAAACCACTGTCTCTAGATCATCCACAGAAGCTGAGTACAGGGCTTTGGCAACCTCTGCTGCTGAGCTTTCCTGGCTTCGTATTCTCTTCAAAGAACTCAAGCTCTTTCTTCCTTATGTCCCTGTTATTTGGTGTGATAATATTTCTGCCATTGCACTTTCTGCAAATCCAGTTTTTTATTCCAGAACCAAACATTTGGAAGTTGACTATCACTTCATTCGTGAAAAAGTGCTTCGCAAGGACCTCTGTGTGGGTTTTATTTCAGGCAAAGATAACTTCGCAGATGTGTTTACTAAACCTTTATCTGCTCCACCATTTCTTCTTCTCCGTTCCAAACTTCTGGTGGATTCTTCCCCCATTCGTTTGAGGGGGGATGTTAAGGAACATTCTTCACACAGTGATAAAGACTCGACAGACTCAACACTTATATCTTAAGGCAAAACGCAACGTTTTACTAATCCTTGCAGTGCACCGTTTTGAACTTAAGCTGAGGTCTTTTATCATCCACACAGAAACGGTGTCGTGTGTCTATGTGATCAAATGACAGTTACAATTGGAGGGAAAGGTAGTTAGGAGAAGCAGTTAGTCAGTTCCAGAATTCATGGAGTTAGTTCCACAATTTACGGATCTTAAGCTATTCAGTTATATGTGTAATTGTATTCTATAAATAGAAGAACACCAACACTGATAATGGACTGAAGATTGTAAAATCATTTTTTGGTTAATAAATTCGTCTTCAACCTCTCAATTCTCTCTTTCTTGTTCACTCTCTGTTTTCTCTTCTTTCTTCAGAATATTCTAAAACTCTTCAGTGTGCTCCCAACACCAGAGTTCTGAATTGCTCCAATTTAAGCAACTGTTTTCTTTTTCGAAAGAGGCTTCTTCCTTTTGTGAGGCAGCTGGTCATCATTCTAATCCAAAAATGGAGTCTTGGAAACAGGACACTGGTTGTTGCTCATGGGATGGGGTTATGTGTGACAACACAAGTGGGGATGTGATTGGCCTTGATCTCAGTTGTAGCTGGCTTAATGGTACCATTCCTTCTAATAGTTTTCTATTTCATCTTCCTTACTTGCAACACCTCAACCTCGCTTACAATTACTTCAATCATTCACCAATTTCATTTGGGTTTGGCCAAGTTTCTAGGTTGAGATATCTTAACCTTTCTTACTCTTATGTTTTCTGGCCAAGTCCCATATGAGTTATACCACCTCTCCAAATTGGTGGAATATGATGGAATTCCAAAAGTACTTGGAACGTTGAAGTTTCTTTGAGTGCTCAACTTTTCCCATAATAGACTAAATGGACATATTCCATAATCGTTGGCAAATTTGTCAATGCTAGAATCCTTAAACCTTTCTTCAAATATGATTACTGGAGAAATTCCTATGCAATTGATAAGTTTGACATTTTTGGCCGTGTTAAGTCTTTCACAAAACTTGCTTACGGGACCTATACTTCAAGGAAAACAATTTAATACATTTCAAAATGCCTCATATGATGGGAATTTGGGATTGTGTGCATTTCCATTATCAATGAAATGTAGCACTGATGAGACACCGTCACCACCACCACCACCACCATCAATATTCGAAGAAGACAATGATTCAATGTTTGCAAGTGAATTTAGTTGGAAGAGTGTGTTAATGGGCTAGGGATGTGGATTGGTCATTGGAATGGCTATGGGATATATTGTGTTTAAAACAGGAAAACCTCACTGGCTTGTAAGGTTCGTTGAAGCCTTGAAGGAGGTGAAATGGAAAGATGAGACGGCCTAACAATCAAAGACCTATGTGAAGAAAATCATTTGCTGTGCTAAGGTGAGCTTGACAAGCTTCTATTTAGATTAATTCTGTGCTATGGTTTTGTATAAACTTGTCTTAGAAGTAGCAACAATATAAACCATTTGCTGTATATATTCTATAATTTTTATCTATGTTTGTCACGCCCCAAACCCAAAAGGGTTCGAAGTATGAGAATAACATCTCAAAGGCACCTGTAGATTTTTCCTTATTGACAATTCAATCCAAATCATTTATATCAACTATCAACGTCAAGAATTATCATAATAATGATCTTAACAATACTCCTAAAATAAGTCAGAGCTCTATACAAAATTACAAGGACCATTGACCACAAAAGAATAAAGGTCAGAATAAACACAATTACATATAATTAACTTGTCCCATCAGTGAAAATGAAGTCATACCCACTATTAGATACAAAAGAATTGAGTCAAGCCTACTGTAAGTTATACATCATCAATTATCTCTATCACAAAAGTCCACCTCCATCAGCAGTTAGTCTAACTATTGCTAGCCACCAAAAAGCTGTCTTAAAACGATCGGAGCCTACTTTAAAAAAGTAGGTAAAATAATGGAATGAGACAGAGCCTAGTAAGTAACATAATTAATGGGGGTGGGGGAAATGCAAGTTTCATGATGATAACAATTTACAAATCATGTTTTAATTTGGGAATTTCCAAATAATTTCTACAAAACTATTTCCAAAAATTATATGACAAGAATGAATAAAATGACATGGCACAAAGCTTCTCAAAATGCTCTCATGAAATATTATATATATATATATATATATATATATATATTCCTCAAAATATCTCAACATGAAACTACGTACTACACACGGTGAGTAATAACAACACCGTTCCAAACCAGAAAATCTAACCCAAGGCCACATAACAATCGCCTACATTAAGCCGAAACTAATCTGCCGACACAAAGTTGGAACTCATCGCTGACACAAAGCCGGAACTCATAACCACCACAAAGACGGGTGCTAAGATACCAACGTCACACAAACTATAGTATGCTAGGTAATCACCGAGTAATCACATGTCACAACCCAAGGGTAAAAACATGAAGAGCTCACAGTTTAAAAGAATTCAAAATATAGTTCATTTCCAAGTAGTTTCACAAAAATTTTTGAAGTATCCAATATATTCACAAGGTTCTCAAATTTTCCAAAATCGTTTCTTGTCAATAAGATTTTCTATCAATTTCCCAAATATCACAAGTCAAGATAAAATATATTTAGAACTTGCAAATAATGCAATAATTCCATAAAATCCATTCCCAAGAATTTTATAAAAAGATGCTTAGCATTTCCAATCTAACAAATCATGCATTTTCCCATTCGCATTACCAAATATGATGCATGTTTCATAAATAGTCATATACAATAAGGTCACAACACAATACTTTTTAAGAAAATATAATCTCACAAATAATTTTCCAAAATGTGTTTGACCAAAAAATAATGTTTATGCAACATGGTTATTTTCCAAAAATCACATTAAAAAACTACTTACCTTGCAAGCCGCGAAAGCCTAGTTTTCCAAGTTCCAAATAAGATTAGCTCGAACCTAAACAATATCAAGCAAACTTATTACAATAGGCATAAAGCTTGACATTACATCTAGCTATGAATTAGAAATTGCTAAGTAAGAAATTAATTAGGCAAGCCTAGCATTTAATCTCACAAATAATGTATTTCACTTCCAAAGTTTCTTAACAATTTCATTACAAGGCATAGACTCCCATTTTACTCATGAATCATTCAAGGTATTATCTTTAATATCAAACCTCAATAATTTATAAGTAGTTTCCACAAGATTTTCACAACATCATCAAGAGACCCATGACACCAAAGTCACAATATCCTTCAAAACTAACAATTTAAATCTTTAACTAGCTCCAAATAAACCATAAAAATTATATTCACCATTTATTTCACATCATATACCTCAAAACCCCTAAATTTTCACCATACATAAACCTTAGTTAGCCACCACTAGTAAAACCATAAACTCACTCATCAAATTAGTCCACCAAATCAAAAACCCATATACATAATTACAAGAATATCACCCAAGAAGCTCATAAATCTCATGAACATCATTATCAAAGCTTTGATTAAAATAACCTTAAGCAAAAGCATAAAACCCACAAATAGATTAGAAATTTTTACCTTAAATCAAAAGAGATGAATATGCCTTAGAGGTTCCTAGAGAGCTTTGCGGTGATCTTGCCGGAAAAGATGGTGGAGATGGTGGGGAAAGAGATACACAGTGGAAGAGAGTGAGGGAGGAGTGCTTGTTATGTTTGTGAGGAAAATGAACAAAAGAAAAGTGTAGAGGGACACTTACTTTGACCGGCCAAAGAGGGAGTAGGGTTGTAAACGAGCCGAGTTTTGTCAAGTAGTGAATGTTTAAGCTTGGCTCGACAGTAAAAGTAGAATGTTCAAGCTTGGCTTGAGTTTGATACGAGCCTACAAATAATGCTCAAGCTTGAGCTCATTATAAAGTATAAAAATTTGAACTTGACTCAGCTTGGCTTGATTCATTAGTCAAGTCATGCTCGAGCTCAATATCAAGCCCAAATTCAAGCTCAATATCATGTTTTTGAGCTTGAGATCTAACACAAGTATATTATCAAACCTATATTAAGTTTATTATCTAGCCTATTTGGTTTAGATGAGTGGTCTCAACTTATAATTAATTAAAATCTTAGAAGGATATGAGTTTACTTGTCAAGCTCATATCAATTTTATTACCAAACTCATAAATAGCTTAGGCTCAACTTGTTTTGTTACTTTTGTATCGAGCCTTGGCGTTCACAAGCTTGTTCATGAACAATATTTTTTACTCAAGCTCGGCTCATTTATTAAACAAGCCTAAAACTAAAGCCTAAATTAACTTGGCTTATTTATAAATAAACAAACATGAACGAGTTTTTTATCAAACCAAGTCCAAGCTATTTATGAACTGCTTGGTTCATTTACAGCCCTAAGAGGGAGAGAGGGA
Organism: Quercus variabilis; assembly: GCA_030445155.1. Lineage (NCBI taxonomy): Eukaryota > Viridiplantae > Streptophyta > Magnoliopsida > Fagales > Fagaceae > Quercus > Quercus variabilis. The sequence continues at coordinate 50,016,964 of CP129453.1, forward strand.
GATATTTTGAGAGATGTGTGGTGGTAAGTGGGGTCACACGTGTGGCTCCTTAAAAATTTGATCCTTTTTTTTTTCTATTGGGCTGGGCTCTTACTTACCCACAAGGTATTGTTGAAAGTGATGGGGAACTGAGGACCTTATTCTCTACTAAGATTTTGAGAAGATTATAAGCCTTTAACTTGTGCTAGAATGTTAGGAGGTAGGTGGTTATAAAGAAATGAATCATGCTTATATGAATTATGGCATAGTATTCTTCTTCCTAGAATAATCATGTCTAGATTACAAATATATTTGAGGATATTCTATCTTTACCTTTTCTATTGATTGATGGCTTGAATAAGGTGCATATTAGCAGGGGTGGCTCAATGCATTTTGGACCTAAGCCCTAAGGCAAGGAAAACAAAATTTTGAGCTTCTTTTTTTGCTTTTTAGTTTTTTGAGATTTTATGTTTTGTTGAGAGAGGGTGAGAGATTTTAGCTTCTAGGTTGTAAACTCCTTTTCCAATTATTTATTTATTTATTTTGTCTTAGATGTATTTTTTTGGACATATTTTTGTGTGGGTTTAGGTTACCTTTGGTACTTTTTTAACTGGAATCTCATTTTGTTTTAATGAGAAACTGCTACATCACCCTTTAACTAAATAAAATGTAGAGATTAAAACTCACTATCATTTGTCATTATGTATTTAAAACAAAAAGAGACCTCCAATGAAAAAAGTACTGGAGGTAAACTAAACTCTTTTTTTGCTATATTTTGGGTATAACTGTTTCCTTATTTTTTATCTATATTTCGGGTTTAGTTTATTATCCTCCTTTCTAGATTTTTTTTTTTATTCTCTTAGACATTTCTTTTCTCCTTATTTTTTGGCTATAATTTAGGTTTAAATTTATTCGTTTTACTTAATTAAACTTTTTTATTTGTATGAACAAACTCTTTTTTTGCTGTATTTCAGGTATAATTGTTTCCTTATTTTTTATCTATATTTCGGGTTTAGTTTATTATCCTCCTTTCTAGATTTTTTTTTTTTTATTCTCTTAGACATTTCTTTTCTCCTTATTTTTTGGCTATAATTTAGGTTTAAATTTATTCGTTTTACTTAATTAAACTTTTTTATTTGTATGGGAAACAAAGAATTTACCTAAATTGATAAAATTTGGGGTCTTCCATTATTTGGAGGCAGTTGCCTAATTTGCCTAAAGCAAAAGCTGGCACTGCATATTAGGTGTCTCACATGGAATCACACCCATTTGAACTTATTACTTAAGGGGCTTGGCTTACTTTTAGTACTTTTTTAACTAGATATATCATTTTATTTTAAATATACAATGACAAGTGGTAATAAGTTTTAATCCCCGTCTTTTATTTAGTGGGTGATGTAACAGTCTCTCGTTAAAATAAAAAGAGATTCATTTTTAAAAAGTACTGGAGGTAAGCCAAACTCCTACTTAAGTTACTTTCTTTGTTTACCAATAACAACCCATAACAATTTACACTTAAAAATTTGTTGGAAAAATATTGTGGATGTAACATTTCTCTATTTCAAATCAATTATTTCTTGTATGTGTATGTGCGTTTGTTTCTTAAAAAATTGGTAATTATCTCACATTACTTAAGATAGTGTGTTGTGTCATGTGTATAGTATAACGTGTTCTACCCTCTCTTAAAAGTTACCATAACTTTTGAGTGGAGTTATGATGTATTTTTGTGTTAGAACCTCTTTTCATTTTCTACAAATAATTAATACCGGAAAATAAACGCATTTATATAATTATTATCAATATGAAAATATTACTTTTAGCAAATTCATATATAATTAATGAGATGGGTTCAAGTTACACCTGGTGTAACTTCACAAGAGTTACACCTTTTTTAGACCATTGATTACTATTAGATCTAAGGGTCAAAAAACACTCATAGTAATATCATTATTACTTCCTAAAAATTAGTGATTTAGGCATTAACTCTTCTTATTAAAGGAAAAAAAAAAAAATTTATAGCATTAACTACTTTTAGGCCATCACCATTGATTTTTAGGGAGTAATATTACTCACTCGGTCTTTTCTTCCCAACAAAAATCAAAGAACCTTTTTTTTCTTTATAATCTGGAAAATAAAGAACTTATCCTATTACGTACCTAAAATCTCATAATTGGTATGATCTATAAGATCAAAGATGGAAGATTTGTAACTAAGAAACGTGGATTGAAAGAGAAGAAATTAGGGGCACAAGTTTTGAACTATTGAAGGAGACTAGGCTGAGAGAGAGTGGGAGGTATGAGTGCTTAAATAGAATGAGGGTTAAAGTTGTGGAAATGGGCTTGGGATTGGGGGATAATTACGAAAGTGCACCTTGACTTCCTTTAGAATGATGTTTGAACACGAACGGTTGAAAGGGAAACAGGGACAGATGCTAGAAAAAAGGTTCTGATTTTATCAGTTTATTCACTAAAATGTTCTTTTGACTGACTAATTGGGTATAGTCTGAGTAATAATGGTGATGGCCTAAAAGTACATAGTGCAAGAAGAAAGCTGCTAGAGAGGATGAGAGGAAGAAGATGAAGACGTGGAGGACAGTGGAGAGTTAATGCTATAGTTTTTTTTTTTTTTTTTTCTTTTTCTTTTAATAAAAAGAGTTAATGCCTAAATTACTAATTTTTAGGAAGTAATAATGACATTATTATAAGTGTTTTTTGACCCTTAGATCTAATAGTAATCAATGGTCCAAAAAAAAGGTAACTCTTGTGAAGTTACGAGTCCAAATCTTCTGTCCCACTTTTCCTGCTCCACTTTATACTCCACCAATAAATACTTACCACGTGATACTATTAATTAATATCGGTAAGATTAATAAGTCAATAATGATAATATTTAATTAATTAGGTGAACACATGGTAAGTATTTATTGGTGGAGTATAGAGTGGAGCAAGAAAAGTGGGACAGAAGATTTGGACTCTGAAGTTACACCATGTGTAACTTGAACTCATCTCATAATTAATTATTTTTACTAATTTAAATGTACAATATTTGGTTTTTATATTCTTGATTGCATGTGCCATTAAATTGGCCTTTCCTTTTTGCTGTTTTTATTTTACGACGCAACATTTATAGCATAGGACCAACAAAAGTTACATAACGTTGATATGAAAAAAAGAAGGATATTGTTGATATTCTACAAGTTGTTCATATTCGGTTCTGTCCTTCTGTTCCAAAATGTCTGCCTAAGAGTTTGTTTCACGGTATGCATGCATGAAATGAAACCACCCTCCAAGGTAATGACAAGAGGAGGTTTGTAAAATGTAAAGAAACAATATACCTAGAGTTTTTTTTTTTTTTTTTTTTTTAAAAGAAGAAAATAAACGTAGAGTTTGATTCTTCAGTTGAGAGAAATGCCCCCTCAATTATCTACCATTATTTCCTAGTACACTACCATCGGCAATTAGTTTAAGAGAGGCTGAGCCTGAGTCAATAGAAAGCCATGGCAAAACAATGTTTTGTACCGGGTGGAGGTGATCACCAAGGAAAATGATCATTTTCATTTCAAGTTCGGTCTATTTCGTCAATTTTATAGTTTAGATTAAATTTTACAAATTTAAAAATGTATATACCATTATATTTAAAATTTAAAAGATGGTTTATGGGACAATCTTAATTTTCTAGTTAAATATGAGTGAAGATAAAGATAATGTTCTACGGAATTAGATTGAAGCCACTGCAAAAGATATATTTTAAATTTTTTTTTTTTTTTTTTTAAGGAGAAAAAATAGACGGTGAGGGAGAAAGGGTAAGGAAAAGTTTATCCAAAAAAAAAAAAAAAAAAGGGGTAAGGAGTAAGGATGCCCAAACAAGTTGGGCCCAATGACAGTCCTGAAGATCCATGTTGATTAATTAGTCATTGGCGGTCAAGTAATAAGTTCAATGCAAAACTAAAATGTTTTTACTGATTATTCTGACTGAGCCCAAACAATGGATTTATTCAACACAGAACAATAATGGGCTATATACAAAGGTAGGGCTGAGTCCTTAACCTTTGGACCAAGATTGTGATTACGTTGACCCAGCTTGTCCCAACCCAATTGGCATGAACGGTACAATCTTTATTCTAACATCCTCTTCCAACTTGCAATCTAGGCCATGTCTTTCATGTTTAAACAAAATCAGTATTTGCTTCCAAAATAAATTATGTCTTTATTATTTTTATTATGTTACTACTATTATTAAGTCTTGTTGTGTCTGGATCTAAGTGTTTTTTTTTTTTTTTTTTTTTATGTAAATAATTTGACAGTTACAAAAATGGAAGGAGGAGATTTTTTTTTTTTCTTATAAAAGAAAAGAGACAATATTATTGAATTACAAAGCCTTTGACGATGAGTGAGTTACAAAACTGAGTCTCTATATTTTAGAGCATCCTAAGAACCCATGGATCATGATATTGTGACATACATACCTGTCTAACAAATCGTTGAACATAAACATTGAAAAGAATTGTTGCGTGAGAGCCTCCATCTTCTTTCTATATACCTCTCATTCATATGCAAGTAAATTTTGAATATGTATGCTAAAGGGTATGACAAAGTATGCCATTGTCTGTTGGGCCAATTGAAGTTAGTGAAGCTCTCAGGCTATTATTAGTTAGTACAGCCCACCAAATGCTTCTAAACAAAGAAATACTAAAATCATATGCTATCATATAGTATTATTTTATATATAATAAAAGTTGGCTCCATCACCATTGCGCACCCTTAGTGTAGTGGTTATTCCACAAATATAAATGTTTATGAAGTGTGGGGGATAAAGGCTGGGGTTCAAGTTTATAGGAGGGAACTTCACACATATATACACTTAAATTACTTTTAGAGTATAATTTCTATCTTATATTAAAAAAAAAGTAAAAAAATTTTAAGTAATTTGTGGATTCTAATTGGCTCAGCTGGTAAAATTATTTGTCCTCAAATTAGAGATTTGAAATTCAAATTCTACTTATACCAAATATTAATTGTTATCTTAGTTTGATAATAGAAAGTAAGATTTATAGATTTAGATTTAAAATTTGTAAGATGATTCGTGAGACAGTCTTAGTTTCCTAGTTAAACACTAGGGGGGAGATTTTGGGAAAGCCAAACTAACCAAGATGTGAAGGCAAAGATGATATTGCATGGTTTAAGAGACTCATGTTGGAATGAAGCCACTGCAAAAGATGAATTTGAAAAAGTTAACAAAATTAATGGTGAGGAGTAACTACTAACTAATAAGGGTAAGGAATAAGGATGCCCAAATTAGTTGGGCCCAAAGACAGTCCTGAAGACCTGTGTTGATTAATTGCTCATTTGAGTAATAAGTTCAATGCATAACTAAAATGGCTTTACTTTTTTTCTCAGTGAGCCCAACAAAGTCAATAATGGGCTATACCAAGGTAGGGCTGAGTCGTTAACCTTTGCACCAAGATTTGTGCATTTCTGCTTATATTGCCCAGTTTTTAGTTGCATTCTTTTTTTTCAATTTCTCATCGTATTCCAATTTCCAACTTGCCATGTCTTCTTCTTCTACTTCTTCTTCTTCTGTGTGTGCGCGCACAGGCTATGTCTTTCATGTTCATACAAAACAAGTATTTGCTACAAAAATAATTATTATTATTTGTTGTGTTATTATGAGTTTGTAGGACAAGGATTGGGTTCACTATTCTTGTACATTAGATTCGTTAAAACATGGACATGCGGCAATTATTTGACATGCGTACTCAGTACACAAGAACATTAGACATAAGTTGGTTCTGAGTTTTCATATAATTTTTGTTTTGTTTTTATCTTTATTTTTTATAAACTAAATTGATGGTTGTATTTTTCATAATTTGATAATTACAATAAGGGGAGAATAAGATTTTCTTCTATTAAGAGGGAGAAAATGACATAAACTTCTCTTAACCATTGTATTTGGCATAACTTTCCAAATGAATTTTATTGTTTAGCAACTTTGAATTGCCCTAAGCATAAAAAAATATATGAATTTTTTTTTTTCAAAATATAATTTAGGAATAAATAAAACCTTGGTGTGAGTTTGGATTGAAATGAAAAATTAAAATTATTTCACTATTCAGCTTATTTTTACTACTATTTATAAGTACCACTGCATTTTTTGGTACTATTTATAAGTCTTATTGTACTATTTTAATTAACTTTTATCTTTATCTGTAGTACTTTTAGCAATAATTTTTTAATTACAATAAAATAAGCAAAATCCAAACACACCCTTAGAATAAAACGAAGGTTAAGGCTGGGAGTAAGTGAGGAGAGTCGAAAGCAATTTCTTCAATCTCCGTGGTTTAGGGGGTTTGCTTTGCGCCCATAGTTTTAGAAACCTATGGTTTTGGACAACACACCGACCATATTCCAATAATAATCTCTCATTTAATAACACATGAAAACAAAGCAAAGCAAAGAAGATATTATAGAAATTGATGTTAATTAATAAACTAATCTTAAAAAGGAAATTAAAGAAAAGCACTCAACCATAACTTTGAAATCCCAATTAAATTACAATATATAATCTCTCTCTCACTTTCTCTCTGTATGTGTTTTGTCTTAAATACGACCATTCTGTTCATGTTAAGCTTAGCTGTGTTCCTTTACAAAAAATTGACATAACTTAGTTTACTTTCTAATGTAGTGCTAAGTACAAGACAAGGCACAGTCCAACATAAGAATATCCACTCTATATGAAAACTATGCTTTCATGTAAATAAAAGACAGCTTTAAGAATAGTAATAAACAATACTTACGTTTGCTAATTTATGTTTTGATGATTCATTATGAAGTTTGATAATTGATAAGTGTAATATAATATTCATTTTAATATAGATTAGAGAACACACTTTGGGTAAGTACTGTCCCTTTTTTAATTTATTTTTTATTTAGTGTCAGTTCTTAATTAACCATTATTTAAACTTTGGTACGAAATATTTTTATATAGCAAAACTAAAAAAAAAAGTAAATTGTGCTTTGGGGGCACTAAACTTTATTGCTTGGGTGTGTATAGTCTAGTGAAGCTCAAATATAAACCTCTTCAACAGGGTCTCCGTTAAGGAATATATTCTTAACATCCATATGAAAAGAAAAAAAAAAAAAAAAAAAATATATATATATATATATGAAGATAAACAAGACAACTACAATAACAATTGTAGTCTACACTACTTTAGAGAACTAAAATAATCTATAATCGAGTTTTGAAATATTCAGTGATTAAAATTGTAGTCTACACTCTTTTAGAGAACTAAAATAATCAAGTATTAAATCTGAACTAAATTTCTCAATAATTTCATTTTTAATAGAGACAACTAAATTGTTTACAAAACCTTCTCCTTGGAGATTCATACGACGCTCTTTGGGAATTGAAGTTTCAGTTGTAGAATCCAAAGGTAGTTCTTGTTAACGTGTTTTCTTTTAAAAGCTTTATCTATAGTTCTAAACTTAACGTATACCTAAACAGTGAAAACTAAATTATAATATGGATTAATAATATATTGAATTAATAACATTATTTTGAGTGAAATCAAACATGAACGAGAACTAAGAATTATATCTTTTCATAAACAAAAGGAAGTCAATTAAAAATATAACAATAAAAAGATTAAAAGAATTTTGGGAAAAGAAAGCGAGTATTTCGGAAGAAACTTACACATTCCTGCCATGGCCTAACATGGGATGCCTTTCTCTCTCAATAACTCATTGGAGAGTGATTACCTCAAATTTAGTCAAAATTCATGCAATTCCCATACCTTTTCATATAATTCTCATCTATTCCCAATAAGAACCACCGGAAAGTTTACTATTCTTAACATCCATATGAAAAAATTACAATGATAAACAAGACAACTACAATAACAATTGTAGTCTACACTCTTTTAGAGAAGTAAAATAATCTACAATCGACTTTTGAAATATTCAATGATTAAAATTGTAGTCTTTGCACTTTTAGAGAACTAAAATAATCAAGTATCAAAGTTGAACTAAAGTTCTCAATAATTTCCTTTTTAATATAAACAACTAAAGTATCAAAGTTGAACTATAGTCAAATCTCATACACTTCGCATTGGGTTCTTAATAAGTGGTATTAAATGTTTGGTTACACATGTGAGTAAAGTCCCACATTGAATAAAAATGAGAAGCATGAGTGGTTAATATAATATAATCGAGCACATACTCATTGGGCTTAGGCCTTTTGAGTTAAAGTGTGTTTCTATATATTATATTAATTACTCAAAGAAGCTCCCCAAGATGTTTATCCTTCCAACAAGTGATATCAGAGCCCATAATGGTATGCGGTGAAGGTGGTGAGGTATTCATGCTCCCTATCCAGCAAGGACAGAAAAAACCTAAATGACCCACACACAAAGAAAGCCCAACAAAGGAATATTGGTAATGGTACTAAATAATAGTGTGGTGCGAGGTTCCTATGAACATGGACGTGTGGGGTTCCCATAGATGTGCATGCGGGGTTGACACGTGGTTCTCATGGATGTGCGTACGAGAGACCCGTGGATGACGTGTTGATGAAGTGAGACAGACTCACACATGGGAGGAGATTGTTAGGTTACACATATGAGTAAAATTTCATATTGAATAAAGATGAGAAGAATGAGTAGAGCATGTTGAAGATTGTCATGAGTTGTCAATTACAAATTTGCAAATGCTAGCTACAACTCTTGCTTTTCAGCGTGACATGCCATTAGATGATAGCAAAGAATGGTTATCATCTACCCGCCATTTTATTGCATCTGATAGAGGAGGAAATGGGCATTTTAGATGGGGCCAAGATCAAAACATGCATGTAAGCCTTGAACGTGAACTTGCAGTGCCTAATAACAAATGGAAGTCAACAGCGTGTGTTACTTTCATTCTTAAAATGTAAAAGGAGAGCCACGTTGGGATTATTGAGAAGACACCGCGTCTTCTACAGCTTGAATATATGGTTGATGTTACTTTCAATCCTGTCGTAATGTTTGAGCTCCATGTGGGATGAAACTGTATGGTCAATGTTGCGCATACAGCTGAAATGGTGGACTACTTTCAGAGGCTACATTAAGTCCATGTGCTGCATGAAAATTGTGCAGAGTACAGAGGTAACCAATATGGAAGCCATCGAGCATTCTACTAATTTTTGTAGTACATTTTTCAGGTATTTGTTTGCTTGCTGGTCTAGCTGGATATGGGACGTGTTTGACGTCAAGATCCCTTAGAGTATCAGTTTATTGGCTGCTCACTCATTATGAAGATAGCAACAAAATTTTTTTTGCCAATAAGGTGTTTTGAAAGGGAGGGAAATGTTTGGATCCTCATATTTGGACATAGGTTTTTAATTCTTGGAATATCCTAATAATTTTTGTAATAGCATCATTTCAATTAGTAAGTTGTACTCTAGTTATGTAATGTATTATAAACTCGGTTTAAAATACTAGTATTGCTATTTTCATATATGTTCTAATAAGTATTACTGTTTACTTAAGGGAAAAAAAAAAACAATTAATAAATTAATTCCAAGTAGAATAGACAAAATAGAGTTAGTTAGATCACATATGTAACACATTAATCATATGTGCTAATTAATTAGAATACATGTTGAATTAGTAGACTGTGTATAAATAGTTACATACACTCTCATTTGGAATATTGACTGAATAAACCAAATTGTTGCTTAGAATGACATTTCTCTTTCTTAATCTTTCTATGTCTTTCTTTTAATAATTCTTTAGAGGGTAATTACTACCTCGAATATAGTTAAATTTCATGCAATTATCATTTATTTCCATACTAATCCCATTTAGGAACCATCATGTTTTTAACACAAAACACAGAGAGAGAGAGAGAGGGTGAAATTGTCATTCCAAATTACAGCCTTTTTTTTTTTTTTTTAAATTATTCTCATGTCTTCTCATTGTTCTCAAAGGTAATAACAGTTACATAATAAAGTTCTCTTCTGTTCTTTACCAAGTGCAAGACAAGGCGAGGCACAGACAAACTAAACTAAACTAAATAAATAATTTAATTCAAGATTCAAATCATGTTATTGCATAGGTGTACAACAGTACAGAATAACATAATGATAAGAAAAATAAACAACAAGTGTATACTTAATTTATTTTTAGAAACAACTATTAAATTCCTAAATAAGCTGTCTGCATGCTAATGATTTTTTTTTTTTTTTGGGGGGGGGGGGGGGGGGGGTGGGGGGGAGGGATTTTTATTATTATTATTATTTTTTTTTTCTCTCTTCCAAAGATGATCTAAGATAAAACTTGTTATGGCATGGGTGTGGTACATATTTATTGGGGTTAGTTTATTACTCTAAGAAAAACAGGATTTTGCTTGCATTGTTCCTGTTCGTTTCTTTATCTTTTAATCAATTATTTTTAATATTTTTCTTTCTTTTTGGACTGAAGCAATTTTATAATTTTATATTTGGTATGAACCTGCATTGTGTTGATATACAACAGTTTCTGATTGATTTTCTGTTACAAGTCATATATCATATTATAGTATTGAATTAAGTAAGAAAAAAAAATTGGACTAACAACTGTATGCGATGAAATAAATATAAAACTCTTAACAGGGAACAGTTTCAACAATCTAATAATAATTGTTGGAAATGGATTAAGACAGACTCAAGCCAGAAATTTGATTCCATAAAGCTGAAAATAAAATAACATGGTAGAAGCGATCTGCTTCACGCATCTAACGAGGGAAGGCATCAGAAATGAAAATTTTGATTTTGTAAATTCAAACTTTGCTAATAAAATATGCTTTCCCAAAAAGTGTGAAAGCCATAGTAAGCGTGATTTTGGACTTGCTATTTGAACATCCACATAATTGGATTTTAGGTTTTATTATCTACAAAAATATTTTTTTCTCTCTCTTGCAAGAAATATTTAATATAAGATATGCAAAGAAAAAATGATTACTCTCTTCCCCCTCTCTAATTTAATTATTTAATGCCAAGAGAACTTGTAACTGAATTAGCACCTCCCCATACACAAACTACTTAGAAGTCTAGGAAGAAAATGGTTTGAACTACGGAATTAGTAGTATATTGTAATTGTTTATCAAAAATAGAATGTATTTTACCATTATTTTTATACTCATCGCATGGGTTGAGATTCCCCCACTTAACAATTATTAATCTAGTATTTCTATCCACATCTTGATTCAAAATTCCCTTTAATAAGTGGAGCCCAAAAAGTTCATTTTAAAAAAATTATCGTTATTTAATAATTTAAACTCTTCATGCGTGTGCTCAAACTCTCCCCCACTTAATTATTATTTTACTACTTTCTCTCACGCGTGGATTCAAACTTCTCCTTAATAAGTGAAGTCCAATAAAGTTTAAGTTTCTAAAATTTAAATAAGAGGTAGAATAGAGATAAGGTCAAACCTAATACTACATCATTAGTATAAAAAAAAAAAAAAACACACACACACACACACACACACAAAACACAAAACACACACACACACCATTATAAATTAATACTAATGCAAAAATGTGTAAATTTATATATACAAAATTATGAATTTAATTAGTCAATTTACTATCTAGGCATAATATGTACAATACTCATGCTTATTATCACTTGACACAAAGGGTACTTGGGATTTGTTTGGCCAAGAGACTAGTCATAACAAATTTTACTCTAGGTGGTATGAATCGACCTTTAAGGATAACGCTCTTTCGTGATTTTATAGTATTGTGAGATTGTTCCTAATCTCTTCTTTATTTTCTGCTCCTATTAATTATTTGGGATACTCTTGTTTAACGAAAACTTGTTTGTTCACTAAAATATTTTCAATAAACATCTATATTAAATTATTAATGTTGAGGGCATATGACATATCATGCACGTGCTCCAAATCATGGAGCAAGAGAGTTCTGTAATAAAAAAAGTTCACTCACCACTAAAAAGGGAGTGATGTGAATGTAGATGCATGTACAAAACCTATATTTATCTGAAATGGTGAAATCCTATCAATATTTTGAATTTGGAGAAGGTTTCTCTCCAAACTATTTTGGAGAGAAATCTTGTCATTGGATGTAAATTTTGAGAGAAACCCTTCAAATTTCTCCTATGTCTTTTTATTTGATGTAAATTTTGAAAATCTAATCATTGGATTGCATGTTCTTTATGCTCTAAACACACATGTCAAATTTCGTTCAAATCAAATTTTATTTATTATTCAATCAGTAAACTTATTTTTTATGCATAATTTTATATGACAAAAACTTGAAATTTAAATATTTAATTGATTACATAGTTATTAATTTTTGATTTTCTTCAAATTTTGCAAGTATGGAGCATATAATAAGAACATGCAATTAATGGTTGGATTTTTAAAATTTACATCTAATAAAAAAATATCAACAGAGTTTGAAGAATTTCTCTTCAACCTTTTCCTTCCAATTTCACATTTCATACAGCATAGTACCAGCCCCAAGTAGTAGCTCAAGAGAAAATACATCTTTTTTCTTTTTCTTTTTTGTTGAATGAAAGATCTACAGATTGCAAATGAGTTATTATCCCTGACCAACTTGAACCTTATTCATGAATAGCATGGAATCATCCGCACAATTAACAGAGCGTGCCTAGGGATGGAGGCATAGTTGGACCAAAGGGGGCAATGGCCCCCCTAATATTATATATATTTTAAATGCTAGTATTATATAGGTGCTAATTTTAGCAATTTTTTTCTATAAAATTATACTTTGCCCCCTTTAACAATATCATTAATTCTTTTACGAGTAATGTTATAGCCACAAAATTTACTAAAATTTTTACAAACCACTGAGATAGTAAATTCTTATTGGTTCGCATCTAGGCTCATCACTTTTTAACTTACCAATAATCACTCACTACATTAGCAATTTGTAAGAAAAGTTTGTACCTCTAGCATTTTCCTCCTTTTAAATGCCTAAAAAATAAAAAAAATAAAAAAATAAAACCTTGATCTAAAATCTAAACATAATATACAAGCCCAAAAAAAGTAGCCAAACAACAAAATTACCAATAGTAAAGTTAAAAACAATTAAACTTAATCAACAATTTTACTCAAAACAAACAGCTTGATCCTTTAAAAAATTTTAAATGAAATAATTTTGTCCTTACTTCTAAGTAAGGCACACATCAAAAACACACAAAAATAAATAAATAAATAAATAAAACCCATTAGCAGTTAAGTAGCAAAGCCAAAAACTAAAGTTCTACACGCAATTAGCAGCAAGGCCCCCCCCCCCCCCCCCATATTCTAAGTCCTAACTTTGTCCCTGAGCATGCCAATGCTCTCTCTCTCTCTCTCTCTCTCTCTCTCTCTCTCTCTCTCTCAAAAAAATAAAAAAAAAAAAAAAAAAAGATCTACCAAAGCTGTCTCAATGAGAAATAAATTGGCACTCTTGTTGGTACAGTGGACGGTGGAGTTGCCCGGTCAGCATGCCAATTGCCAAGTAATGGAGTCTAGTTGGTCGTTACTCTTTAGACTTTGACCAGATTTTTGGAGTCATGCAATTATATGCTTAATAACTACTACTACAATCATCACGTATCTGTATGATTTTATGATTTGCTAACTATTCGTACCTCAAGGTTGTTATACATTTATTATATATCATTTAAAATTATTAGTTTCCACGTATATGTATATATGTTTTTCAAAATCAATAATCATTAGTTCATGTGCACAAACTTAAGATGATTGTATTTGTTATTTTGTTTTTCTTGATATTTATATATAGTTTAACTTTATATATATAGGAGTTGAAAAAGAAAAAGATGTTTATTTATTTAATAGTGTATGAATGCACTCGTAGTATATTTATTTACAAGACCCATGATTTTAAATGTTGTAAACGTGAAAATCCCATAATTAAAACTTAATAGCTGCTAATTAATCAAAACTAATTACTAACACATGCTGTTTTTTGGGGCTGCTGCATCAATCATGGTACCATTTTTCTCTCTCTCTCTCTCTCTTTTTTACCTTTTTTTCTGAACTCGTGCCCCTGACTATCTGATCAGTGCTTCAGGGCCACAGTCAATGACCAATGATCTTATTATGAACTTCATATATGACAAATGTGCGTCACGAGGGTTTGGTAGAGGAAACTCCTTGAATCTTCGTATAATTCTTAAGAAAATAGTTGTAACTGCAATGGAGGGACCATGCAATGCCGGGTCAGCCATGGATTTCTCTGTGAAAAGATATGTTAGACTATTCAGCCCAAAAGGGGATTTTCTCGTTATAATTAAATGTTATACAGTGATGGATAATGTCCTATTTGTTCAAATTGAGAGATACATGACAAGAATGGTTGTCATCGTCCATTCTCATTCATTGATTTTTTTTTTTTTTTTTCTCTTATTGTATATATATCTAACAACAGGCGCTACATTAATGCATGAGCACCTAATTTTCTTTCCCTACTAGAATAAAGCAGCTAGCTAGTTGATATTTTTCGTTTTGTCCCTATTAGTGACAACGGAAAATATTTTTTCAACATTGGCTGACATATTCTTCATACACGACTATAATTTCATGCGTGATATGTATAGATTTTTTTAATATTTATATTTAAAATGTAAAATGAATAATAAAGATCCTTCGAGACATTTCATCGGAAAAATAGGTTGTTATATGATTCATACACAACTATAATTACATGCGTGATATGTATAAATTTTTTAATATTTATATTTAAAATGTAAAATGAATAATAAGAATCCTTCGAGACATTTCATCAGAAAAATAGGTTGTTATATGATTCATGCACAACTATAATTTCATTCGTGATATATATGAATTTTTTTAATATTTATATTTAAAACGTGAATAATAAGTATCTTTCGCAATATCTTGTCAGAAAAATAAAAAATAATTAAGAAAATCGCAGCCAATATGTACTAAAATATACATTTCATTGGAACCCGAGCGGTTGGAATTGTACTTCAGAATTTTACATATCTTTACGTAATTAATTATACAACTTCTATGTGACTATTTCCTTGAGTTTATAATATTTAAGAACATTGTCGGTTGTAATAAAAGTTTTTAAGATCTGGAGGTGTAATATTATATTCACCCGCCCTTTATTCATGTACTGGATTATTCTTTAAGATTTTCAAGAATCTATTATTCATTTCAAACTTATCATCAATCTCTTTTTCACATCATACACGTCACAGGTGGGACTAAAAACGAACCAAACTTTTTTTTTTTTTTTTTTTTTTGAGAATCAAACTTAAACGTGCTTCTCTGAATGCTTTCACTAACTAAACAAACTAAAACTTAAGCTCAAATTTGAAGCTTGATAATGAGTTAACGATAAAAGGTTGAAAAGAGTGAAGAGCTTGATAGCATAATTATGAACGCTAACGTTAATATTTTCTTGTCTCCAATGGTTTTATAACAGTTCTTTATGATTAAATGCATCAAGGTGGCTTTCCTAAATAGGTGATTTCATATTCAATTTTTTTATATGATTTACACAAATTTTCAGAAAATCACAAAAATTCTCTAAGATTGTTATTTGTAGAATTCTTAACTTAGTTGTATTCTAGAGACAAATTTATGGTATTCCTTTAGAAATTCTTGAGGAAGACGCAAATACTAATTCACGCCTCAAAGTCATTATCCTTTGATTCATTGGTTTTTTTTTTTTTTCGATTTTTTAAACCAATGATTTGCTAACACGAACCCTTTTTATAAATTTTCATGTGTGCATGTTGAACACCTGTATGTAGAACTGTAGAAGTGTTATTCTTGCAACTATAAAAGTTCAAATCCCCACTGGCGGCTCCAAATGCAAGGCAGGAACAGGATTATTCTGACTTGTACCTTACTTGCAAAAAAAAGTTAATATTAATATGTACATTCGCTAAAAAAAATATATTATATATTAAACTAATTTATTATAACTATCCTAATAAAAATGTTGAACATCCTAATTTAAGAACTATAAAAATTTGAGTTCAACAAAAATAAGAGTAATGTTATATTCACAATATTTTTACAATAATTTTACAACAAATTCAATGTAATAAAATGTTATTAATTTTAAGTTAATCCAAATACCGATATTAGTTTTTTATCAACCAATAATAGTTTTTTTTATAAGATATATTGTAAAATTATTGTAGACATAGCATTAATTCTCTGCTCCCCAAACATAATCCTTAATCCCTTTTTATAAATTTTTTTTTAAAAAAGTCTTAAATAACAACAAACAAAAATATGACAAGACCAAACAACAAGTGACCAACCTAAAAAAAATTCCTAGAGTTATAGTAAAATCGCCTAACATTTTTTTTTTTTTTTTTTTTGGGGAGAAGAAATCGCCTAACATTTAATGATTTATTTGCATTAATTGCAAATGATATTTTATATATTTGGACTGGCACTATAAAGGAATTAAGTAAGCACGAAATACCTTTTATGGTATATTTCACCGCTTTCCTTGAATTAATTGAGGTTATATATGCATCCCAATCCCACTTTAACACTTTATAACAATTCCTCATCTTTTTTTGCTTTGCCGTGTGATGGAAATATTGACTGTCACCATGTTTTTAGTTGATGGATGAGAAATAAAACACATAATTATCATTTCTTTCGATGTCATTATCATCATGTTTATGATATATATCTATAGCTTTTGATTGTAAAATATACACAATTAGTGCCACATTTTGTTAACTATGAAACCAAGAACTTTGCAACCATATATGCCATTGCTTTGCTTGGCTTATTCTTTAAACTCTCACCTTCCAGTTGGATTTGCATTACATGCTTGGCAAGAAATGTGGATTTTGTGGAAGTCAATAAATTCAACTAAAATACCCATTCTTCTTTCTTTTCTTTTTCTTTTTTAAAGGGGCAAAATACCCTCTCTCTATTTAAAAACCTAATTTAAATACATTGTATCTATTTAAATATCTATAAAAGCTAAACTTTGTGAACCAAGCAAAAAAGAGATTAAAAATGTAACCATTATCTCATAGTTGTAATCATTAATTATATATAAAAAAAAAAAATTAATTTCAAGAATTGAAATAAGAAAGATATTAAAGGCTTGTTAAATTTTATATATTAGTGTAGGGACTCTATATGGAAAAGCCTTCAAAAATAAGAAGGAAAAGTGGTCCAACAAGCTCAAACAATAAATTTTTAGAGAGTGGGCGAAAAAACTAACTCTAATCGATAGGAAAAGCCCTTTCTTCTTGTACAGCCAAAAGTCCTCTATAATGTCATCCCTTTTCACGTTATATACCATGTTACTCCCCTTACTTTTACCGTACACGTATAGGTTCTATCCTGGGAACTCCTTTCTGTCCCATCTACCCACCCCTAGAATCTCCAACTAGCAACCATAAAGCTGCTTGATCACTATTCAGGCATCACCTCCACATTAATGCGGTTAGAGAGTTAGCTGGGAAGCATTTAATGTAGAGATGACAGCATCAGAAGATATTTGTTGCCTCCACTATCCCATATCCGTTTCTCAATTACAATACAACCTTGTGGACTATCCAAGGTAACAAGATAGTTGCATCTACCTCGAACTATCATTTCGAGGTGAACCTTCTCCTCAGACACATTTTGAATTTTCATTTGCAATCTTCAACTCTTCTTCTTATATTATTCATACCATGCCCTTATTAAATCATTCTCGGATGGATTGCTATCCTCGGATTGGGCCACTGGGCCGCAGGCCCAATTCCTACAAATTTACCAATACCTCCTTGTATAGTTGGCCCCACAATTAGAATTTAAGGTAATAAGTTTTATCTTTTTAGATACAAAAAGGTTACTTGTGAGCGTCAATTTTTATCTCCAAATCTCATACATCATGATTAATTAATCTTTGTATATTATTATTTTTTTTTTGAATGAATAATCTTTTGTTATAGTATTGCATAATGTTAATGAAATAATAAACAAAAGTCTAAATTCAAAAGTAATGTTCATAACATGACAAGATTAAATTTGGTTTTTTTGAACATAAAGATAGACATATGTTTATACTTTTTGTTTTTTGAAATACATTTATTTTTTTCTAAATTAAAATAAGAACAAAGTTTAACTCCAAACATGTTTAGAGCTATATTTTCCAACTTATTATATGGTGATTTATAAGACTATCCATGTTTGTTTTAAATAACTTACATGACTCATTAACAAACTCACGTGACTAAAATTACACATAAATTGTCTCTTCAATCACCACGTAATGAGATGGAAAAATGTAACTCCAAATATGTTTGTAACAAACTTTTTCCTTAAAACAAAACTTTATACTAGTTCTTTTTTTAGCCAAATTTGCTAACTTTTACAGAGTCAATGCCTTTATCTTTATTTTAATTAATTACTAGATAAATTATTAAATCATCACAATTTGAAAGTCAAATCTCAATTCAACCTCATAACCCTTGGACCTCTTCCATTTTCGGTTTTTAAATGTTTTGATTTAAAATATATTGATTAACAGTACTATAGTTAATTTGTCTTAGTTTTTTGTGGTCACAAGAGCACTAATATTTTTAACTATAAAATAATTCTACTAGAGACAAATCATGACAAACCTCGTGATGATGGAGTTAGTATTTCATGTCCTCTTAGGAATCCTAGGAGGATGTATAAAACTAAAAATGACTATATAAATCATAGTAGGAATACTAAGAGCATTTATAATATATTACAAGAGGAAATCAGGAAAAAAATAACCTTATGATCGTTGCATTTCTAGTTTTCCTAGGGTCGATTGTTTTGGTACTTCTAAACTTCCTTAGTTTATTTTTAGTTTCAGAATTTTTAATCATTATAAGCAATCAAGTGAAAATTGGAGTAAGAATGGGATAGCATTGATGGCTTCTCGACTAAAAATTAGAAGTGCCTGCATCCAACATAAGAGGCGCATTAATAAGTGCAAATTTCATTTTAATAACCATTGGTCAATTCTCTCTCTCTCTCTCTCTCTCTCTCAAAATGTTTATACCCCTTGTACAATCTTCTATTGTCATTGTAAGTAGTAGCGAGTTACTGATATTTTAGCACAACAAGGCACGATTAATAGGAGTCTTCTTAACCTATGAATAAACATAATACAGTTTTTTATCCTACATTAAAGTTTAAAACATTACTTAAAGGCCACTAGTCTAGCAGAACCTATTGTGACATTTATTGAATACCCTATTTTCTTGCATGAATGTTATTCACTAATAATTATGTAAGAAAGGGATCATTACTCTTACACTATGTTTGGAAGTTTGGAGGAAAATGAGAGTAGAGTTAAGGGAGGAATGAGAGAAAAAGAGAGGAGAATATTATTACCCATTCTTCTTATTTGGATGTCTTAAAAACTAAGTAGGTGGAAGGAAATAAATATCTTTCCCCTTTGTTAATTTGAATGTTTATATAATTATTACTACTTAATTAAACCTAATATTCAAATTTTATATGGGTTTCAGTTAGCTCAACTAGTTAAATATTTTTTTTGTTGAATAAGAGATTTATGACTTAAACCTTGCCTACACCAAAAACTGATTAATGTTTTGATATGATAATTAAAAAAAAAAAAAAAAGTGGTAATTACACATAACCCACTTGTGGTTTGAGCGAAAACCACTTTGCCTACTCGTGGTTTGAAAAGTATCACTTAATCCACCTGTGAAATGTCCCGTTTGTTTTCCGCAACCCACCTCTGTTAAAATCAGGGGTAAATAGGTACTTTTGCTCAAATTTTATGTCTCTCTTCTCCCAAAACAAAAATAATGCAAAAATGCAAGAGAAAAAAAAAATCAAAAAGTAGTATTTGTCTCTCTCTCCATTCACACAAATTTTGAACACAAAGAACATGAAGAACATACCTAAAAAATAAAGCCCTGATCATAAAGAACATACCCAAAAAAATTGTCACCTGGGCCAACCCTTGAAAATTACAGGCCATTGTATCCTGATTTTGTATCTAGAAATACATATTAAATGCATACGAGGCATTCCCATTAGCATCCAAATTATTACAAGATGACCCATATCCAAGTGTAGTGCAATCTCCATCTCCATGTTCTTCTTCTTGGTCTTCTCAAAGGCACCGCATAGGCTATGCTCTTTCTCCCAAAAAAGTTCAGAGTTTCATTCAAAACTCTTTAATCAACCAAGCCAAACAACACGGCATCGATCTCATCAAAATCGACCCCACAAAAACCTTAACCCAACAAGGACCATTTGATTGTCTCTCCACAATCGAATCTCCATGCTCGATGTGGTTACCGACATGAAAATCCCTCAAGGGGACCAAACATAAAACCCAGATTTGATCCTTTTCCAGTATTTGTTTGTCTGTCTCTCTCTCTCTCTCTTTTATCTCACAATCTCTAAAATCTCGCAGCAAACTCACAATCAAACTAACAGCAACAAAGACACATATTCAAATAAAGAATACCCAGAAGACCAATATTTCAATTGCCTTTTTATATTTTGTTTTGTTTCTAGGCAAGCAAAGAGAAAATGGTTCCAAGGAAAGAATTGAACGAAGGAAGGTTTCTAAGTTTGCGTGTATGTGTTATCTGTTATGGCAACATCGTGTCCAATGGAGTTGTGGTTGTCAATAGCTGCGGAGGAGAGTAAAGACATTTTTGCTGGCAATCAAGCGGCAACGCTACTGGTAGTAAATGCTAGAAAAGCTTAAGGACTTTGGCCATGGAGGCCGATCTGTGCTTCAGCCATGGAGGCTAATTTGTGCTTTGGCCATGGAGGCCAATTTGTGCTCTGATACCATGTTGAATATTAGCTCTGATACCATGTTAAATGGACAATATTATCAAACGCGATGTGTTATATCATGTTGTGTATGCTAGAGTGGATGTGAAGGATGAAGCATAGAATAAGAACACTGAGAACACGAGGGTTACGTGGTTCAGCCTTGACAGCCTACATTCACGGAGGAATCCCTTGAGGGCTACATCTTTATTATATAAGAGTGTAGTACAATAACCTATGTTACAATGAACCCTAACATGAGTATATATAGGCGACTAAACCCTAGACTACTAGTACAAGCAGGAATGGGCTTGGGCCTATTACATTAGGCTAATATGTTTAATATATATCTCTAACAGCCATGAAGGATTGAAGCTAGGTTCAATTGTAGATTAGAGTCATTAGAAAGTGAGAACTTTGGGTTTGCAAGTGAGAAAGAAAGATAGTAAGATAAAGAGTTTGAGAGAGAAGAAAAGTCAGATATGGTACAAATTTGTTATTGAGTTTTGTGTTTTGGTGTTTGGCTGAAAAGAATGTAAAAGAAAAATTAGGAATGGTTTAAATTTGGGAATGGCCCAAGTGACAATTTTTTTGGGTATGTTCTTCATGATCTGGGTTTTATTTTTTTGGTATATTCTTCATGTTCAAAATTTGTGTGAATGGAGAGAGAGACAAATACCACTTTTTGATCTTGTTTCTCTTACATTTTTGTGCTATTTTTTGTTTTGAGATGAGAGAGATATAAAATTTGAGCAAAAATACTTGTTTACCCCTAATTTTAACATAGGTGGGTTAAGAAAAATAAACAGGACATACCACAAGTGAGTTAAGTGATACTTTTTAAATCGCGGGTAGGCAAAATGATTTTCGCCCAAACCACAAGTGAGTTATGTGTAATTACCCCAAATAATAATCATCATGGAGCAAAATTCATAAATTGAAATTCTATCGAATTTATCCACAAAAATAAAAATAAAAGCTAAGGGGAGGAACAGGGTAGGAAGTGATCATATAAATTGATAATTATGACCCATATTGCTAATATTAGAAAATAGATATAAATTGACATTATAAGGGTAAATTTGACCATTTAAATGATTTTAATATCAATGGATCTCTCACCTTTACCCTCTCCCTGAATTCCTCAAATTTAGAGGAATTTTAAAATGGGGTTTGGATCCTAAAAAACTAATTTTTTAAATAAATAAAAAATGAGAGAGATAGGTTATTTTTTAATATATAATTTTTTATTTTTATAATTGTTAATGCATGAAGAAATTTTGTATATTTGAAAATATATTAATTTTAAATTACACTTATTAAAGAATAACCATTATAACTATTTTAGGAATTAATAATTATTCCTCATTTTAAATAGTAGTTATTAATAAGGAATGACTATTCCCTATATATAATAAAAACATAACCATGCAAATTATAGAATAGTTTAACCATATGAATGGTTAATATATTTTACAAAAACTATTATAATTTACCAAACATGCCTTAATTGTTGTAATGGATTAGTCTTTAAGGTTTTAAAGAATCTATTATTTATTTTAAACAAGTCAATCTTTTATTCACAGCTTAAAGTGCTTGTTTTAGTCCTTCAATCAAATAAACACTCAAATTTGAAACTTGATAATTAACAAATCAAGCTTGACGAAAGTGCTGATTGGCTTATGTTTATGAACACTAATATTTTTTTTGTAAATTAATTAAGTACAAATTTAATGGAAAAATTTATTGAAAATGCATCTTTTTTTTTTTTTTTTGGTTACATATATGAAAATTGTTACTATCGAAGTTTAATTAATAAATAAATAAATTTTTGGTACAAAGTTTGGTGGCTAATGTACACCAAAAAAAAGTCAGAAATATAATTTTTTAAAGTAAAAATTATAATATATTAACTTAACATAGTCCATAACAGTGATGGAGACACTCTTGGAGCATGGGGGGCAATACCCCCCCCCCCCCCCCCTATTTTTTATTTATTTAAATTATTAGAGCATTTTTAGCAGATTTTCCAAATTTTTATGTTGTTTGAAGAATGAACAGTGACTTTAACATTTTAACTACTCACTTTTTCAAATACACTTTCCAACAGATTTTCTATCTCATTCTCTATCTTATTTAAATATTATTTCTTCATTCATTCTTTATTCTTTTTTTTATCATCATTTATTATTTTTATATTTATTCCTAACAATTATATTTTTCAATGAAATGTGTTATATTTACAATATTTTTTGCAATACTTTCACAAGAATTATAACAAAATCTTATATGAAAAGTTGATACTAATTCTAATTTGAACCCACCACTAAAATTATATTTTTACTTACCAATATTAGTTAATAACAATATGTTAGTTAAAATTTATTTTGAAAATATTGTGGTAGTATTTCCATTCTTTCATCCATATGTTTCCTTTTTTTTTTCTCTTGTTTTTTTGCACCACACATGTATACCCATATATCTCGTCCTCTTCTTTTTTTTTTCTCTCTACTTCCACTTGATTCCAGAACCTCCCTCTCTATTTCTTTCTCCAACTCTCTCATTTTCTACTCTTTTTCTTTTCTTTTTCTACCATAATCTAGCTTTCTTTGTGATATGTCTTACATAATCTTGGTTGCCTTTTGGTGTCATTATCTTCAAACACACACAGACACACATGGAGAGAAAGGAGAAATCGCCCTTGCTCCACCACATCGCCACCACTGCTCCTCCTCCTCACCGCTACTGCTTCACCACACACATACGTCTCTATTTTTTTTTTCTTGATATTTTATTGTTGTTCTTTTTTTTTTTTTTTCTTTTTTTTTGTTCTTGATCTGTTGTTGTTGTTGTTGTTTTGATTTTAGATTTGTTGTTTTAATTAAATCAATTTTATGAGAGCAAGAATTGTTTTGTGAGAAGAAATAAAGAGAGAGAGTGTAAGACCCAAAAAGAAATCAAAGAAGAAAGATAAAGAAGTGATAAAATATTAAGTGTTGGAATTTTTTAATGAAAAAAAATCAGTTGCTAATCTACAGTAGCCCATCAGACTTGATAAGCTACTGTTCATGAGCAAAAAAAAAATTTGAGTTTTAGAGAGACTGTTGGAGCTCTTTTTTCCTCTTTTTTCCGGTTTCATTCTCTATGTTTTGGCTATACATACTCTATTGGAGATGCTCTTAGTATATATGTAGGTATTACTTTTAGCAATTTTGTTTTATAAATTACACTTTGCCTTCTTTAACAATATTATCATTCTTTTGAGAGTAATCCTATAGTAACAAAATTTTCTACAATATTTGTATAAACTGTTAAAGTAGCAAATTCTTATTAGTTCACATCTAGAACTACTACTTACATAACTTTTTTACATAACAATAATCACTAATCACATCAACCATTCATAAAAACGTTTGTAACTCTTGTATTTCCATGATGTTAAAGGCTATAAAAATTTATAGATTTAAAATCTAAAAAAAAATATACAAGTCTAGAAAATTAGCCTAGCAATAAAAATTACCAATAGTAAAAATAAAATTAAAAGAAAGAAAAAGAAAAAGAAAAAAAGAAGCTCAATCAACCAATTTTACTCAAAACAAACAACTTAGCCCTTTAAAAATTTTGAAACAAACTAATTTTGTCCTTACCTAGCAGTACGCATCAAAGACACTAAAAAAAACCACTTCAAGTTAAACAGCAGATCCAAAGGCCAGAACCGTAACACGCAGTCAATAGCAAAGTTGCCCCCTCTAAATCCAAGTCCTAACTCCGTCCCTAGTTCAAAAGAAGCATAGACTCAGGTAATGAGGTAGATACAGTGATGGTTGTCTGTAACAATCAAGGTTTGATTCTTTCTTCTTTGTCAGAAAAAATATCTCTCCCCTCTTCGGTAGACGATGTAGAGGCTATATGGTTGCTCTACATGAGAGCTATCACTTTTGCTCATGAGATTGATCTTTCATCCATCATTATTGAGGGAGATTCTGAAGTGGTTGTCAAAACTGTAAAAAATTTTGTTGTTCTAAAATTTGAAATAAATTTAACAAGCTCAACAACAAAATTTACCAATAACAAACTTAAGCCCAAACAACACCCCAAAACAAACCCACACAAGATACAAACAAAAAATAAAATAAAATAAAATAATTCCTAAGCCAATTCTAACTAGTCTACTTGAACACCTACACACATATGACAACACACAAGACACCTAAAAAAAAGTATAAGAAAAAAAAAACACTACTTTTTAAATTGAGAAGTGTTACATCCACAATATTTTCACAACAAATTACATGCGGTAAGTTGTTATTAGTTCTAATCTTAATCCACAACTTAAAATACTTTTTTGTTCATTCATAACAACCAATAATAACCTATCACTTACAGTTTGTTATAAAAATATTGTGAATATAGCATTTCTCTTGTAAATAAATGCTTATTTGGAGTTTTTTTTTTTTTTTTTTAATTGTTTATACTTTTGCTCCCTTAAATCAAAGTTTTGGCTCCATCCCTGCATGTTAGTAAGTTAAATGATGGATAGAAAATGTTTTTCTACACTTTTATAACGTTCTTTTAGACTATTATCGCTAAGTCTCTCCTTTAATGAAAATTCCAGTGTTTTTCTTTCAAAAAAAAAAAAAAAAAAAAAGAAAACCAAGCTTGGTTTTTGCTCTTTAGTTCGAGTCCAACTAGAACTCATATTAGAACTTCCTCTTTAAAATAAATAATAATAAAAAAGTTCAACCTTTTTTTTTTTTTTTTTGATAAGATAAAAAAAAAAAAAAAAAATGAAGAAGAAGAAGAAGTTCAACTTGAACTATAAGTAAAAATAAATGAACCAACCACGAAAAGCACAACTTGTTTAGTTCTGACATTATTTAAATGAGTTAATTAATGCTAGATATTAATTCTTGATTAACTCTGAAAAATATTGTCTTCAATTTAGCAGATTCAAACTCAACTAAAACTTTGGCAAAGTTATGAAGGCGTAATTAGAAGGTAATTCATTAATTCTTTCTCTGTTCATTCTATTTTATTATTATTATTTTTTGCAAATTACATTTTAAATTCTATATATACTTTAGGAATGATTGCATATATATATATATATTAATATAAGAACTTGGGACTTCTAGATTTATAGCACATGACATGTCCTTCAAATTTATTGAATCCACCACTTGATGAAGTATGCATCAAATGATTTCAAATTAAATCATATAGTTTCAAATTTGTCAAATTTAATCCTAATATTTAAGACGACTACAAATTAAGCCCTATGTTCATTTGTTTTAAATTGGAGTAGTTTTTAAATTGTATCAATTTAAACCTTCAATTGTATCACTTTAACCCAAAAAGTATACAGTTTAAATTGATGTGATTTTAAAAGACTAGAGTTCACTTAAAAATAAAAAAATAAAACTATAAGACTGAATTTGTAACCATCTTAAATTTTAGGCTTGAATTTGAAACTACAGGATTTAATTTGAAACCATCCCTTAAATATATAATTTAAATGTAATTTACTTTAATATTTTTTTACCTAATAAAAATGAAAAAAAAAAAAAAAAGGTAAGGGAATTGTGATTTTGTTTTTGTTTCCCTTTTAATTTTAATTTAGTTCAACATTTTTTTCATTATGTGTGTGGTTTTCTCTATTTATCCACTTGATGAAAACCCGATAATAATCAACCAACGTCAAATTAATACATCATGACCCTATTAAAACATGCCTCATTTTTTTTCTTCTAAAAAATAATTTAATAACTATGTTTTAGCATATTTCATTGTCCCAATCATATCTAACTAACATTTTGTTGATTCTCAAAAAAAAAAAAAAAAAAAAAAAACTACCATTTTGTTATTGAATGAATAATTGAAGAACTTTCTACATGAAGATGATAATATCTTCCAACTATCATTACTCATTAGATCTAAGACAATAGTAATACAATGACGTAATAAATTCATGCATATATCCCTTGGTCGATATATAGGATCTTAAAATCTATTGAATTTTGATGTATTTACTTAGGTTTTGGTAATTATGGCCTTTGAGAATACTTTAATTAGCTAGGCCTCCATGATTATATAACAACTATCTCGCACAAACATGTCAGTATCCTTTAGTTAAAAATAAAAAATAAAAAAGCAATAAGCTTTTTTTTTTTTTTGAGAAGAAAAATAAAGCAATAAGCTGATCACATGTTTTTCTGATGTAATTAAGCAACCTTAACTATTGAATATAAATTCATCGGTTGAAAAAAAAAAAAAAAAAAAGCCAAATTTTATTATCAAAAATGTGAAACTTTGTTCAAAGAATCCATGAGGATAAAATATATTTAGAAAATGATAGTTATTTTAGTGTAAATTGGAAATTAATTGTAATTAAAAAAGAAAGGGTTATAATCATTATCTCTCAAAATGAATTTAATAATCACTAGCTTCCGATATTCATTAACAAGTATATTATAGATTCTTTCTTGTCATGAATACCCAATAATCCTTAGACAACAATTTGGCATGTAATAAGATATTAGGCTTGACTGGATAGATCATAGAACTAATCAATACCTCATACTTTATTAATTATTGCCTATACCTTTTCACAAAATAATAATAATGGTCATTCCCATAAATTTAATTTGGTTATTGTTAGATCATTGATGTGCACAATTAATAATTTGAGAGGATAATTATTCGCTTTGTTGTTTAGAGGTATATATATCTCTCTTTTCTTTTTTGCTTTTTTCTTTTTCTTTTGATAGGAGGTATATCTCTTTTTTAGTTAGGAAGCATTTATGAGGTTAGACCTAACACAGTCATACGTTTACTAAATAGAATTAGGAATGATTATAAATATATAATTTGAGAGGATAATTATTGGCTTTGTTGTTTCTCTCTCTCTCTCTCTCTCCTTTTGATAGGAGGTATATCTCTTTTTATTTATGGAAAATTTATGAGGTTAGACCCTCGTACAGTCATACATTTACTAAATAGAATTAGAAATAATTAAAATATATAATTTGAGAGGATAATTATTTGCTTTGTTGTTTAGAGGTATATCTCCCTTCTTTTTTTTCTTTTTCTTTTTTTCCTTTTTCTTTTGATAGGAGGTATATCTCTTTTTATTTAGGGAGAATTTATGTGATTAGACCGTCATACAGTTATACGTTTACTAAATAGAATTAGGAATTATTATAAATAAATGAATATATATATATATATATATAATTAGATATTTTTAGCAAAATTTATAGTTGAAACTTTAAATTGACTTGATTTTAAATTGTTTACACCTTTCACAACAACCTTTTAACCTATGCTTCCTTTGTCATATCCGTTAATTTTGTTAAAATTTAAATGATGATGAGATATATGATGAAGTTGACTTGATTTTTAAAGTTTAAGGATTAAGACCATTTGCACTAGGCTTAGTGCAAATTAATTTAGTCAAATTTAGTTATAAAGTTATTTTAACCAACTCATTTGTATATACCCATACATCAGACTCAATATTTTATCTTTAAAATTTCTCTCTCTCTCTCTCTCTCTCTCTCTCTCTCTCTCTCTCTCTCTCTCTCTCTCTCTCTCTCTCTCTCTCTCTCTCTCTCTCTCTCTCTCTCTCTCTCTCTCTCTCTCTCTCTCTCTCTCTCTCAACGCGGAACCAATCTTTCACAAAAAATGACCTAAGTCGCCAAGTTAGCTGTGTAATGTCAACACGGAACAAATCTTTCACAAAAAATGACCCAAGTCGCCAAGTTAGCTATGTAATGTCAAGAGAGAGAGAGAGAGAGAGAGAGAGAGCACATCAATCAATATGCTTCGATCTTGATGTGAGCCAAACGAGAAAGAGAGAGCTACAAGTTAGGGGGAGAGTTTGTCAAGAAGAGGGAGAAAACCGAAAATAAAATGGGTATAAATTGGTTTGGTAATGAATAGTGTCTCAATAATTGTATTGAAGACATTATTCATTTGTTAGTTATTAGGATAATTTTTAAGCGCTGATGCATGAGAGTTTGAGATGATTTTAACTATAATTTTGTTAAAAAATTAGTACATTAAGCTAGCTATAAATGCTCTACATTGACACAATTAATTGTCGAAGGACCAATTAAGCTTAACCCAATAATTGAAGGATCAAATTATTATTATAACTTCTTTCTTTTTCTTTATATTAATTTTTATTTTTTTAAGTTATAAACCTAGACGTGGGTCTAGATATAGATATGCAGTGTACCTACATCCTAACTAACTATTCCTTCAGATAATTTTGCACTTTAATGTTAGATGTATAGATCTTTGACAATAGACAATGATATGTAGCATGTAGAAAATACTTGCCTACCCATTAATGGATCATACAAAGCTATGCACCGTCAAGGCAACAATGGTGTCATCAATGACACATTGGCTTTGGGTTTGGGCACAAAACAAACAAGAATGTGAGTGATACTGCATAGTCATCATGAAGTTACCAAATTGAATAGCCAAACCTGATGGGTAATAGAACTCTGAGAAAACCTGTTCTTCCATGCCTTGATGATGGGAAACAGCTATAAACAATATTATAGGGGAAGTAGTAGTAGTTATTTCTGAGAAAGAGAGCAAAATAAATAATTTAAGCTAAGTCGGTTTGTTATGTGAACCCGACCAAGGCCCCGGTTTAACCGCCGAGTTGTGAATTTAATGCAATGATTGACTCGGCCTAAACACGTTAAACTATTTTTTAAAAAAATATATTATTACTCTTATAAAATATATATTTCTCTTTAAAAAAAATGAAAAAACTAGTCTAGAATTAACCAGCCAATATTAGAAGAACCCAGTTTAAATCTTGACTTTTATTAACCAAAAGAAACCCAAGGAGGCTTGTGTTGACTCCAATCATTGTCAAATTTAAAATTGGTTTTCTTTAAAATTACCCAATCAATAAGAAAATGGAAGAGGTGGGATTTGAGGGAGAAAAATAAATAAATAAATTCATTCATTCAAATAATCTCAAAATATTGGTACAGTTCTTGAAGTTCGCAAATGTGGGTCCCATAAGAAAAAACAACAATGTCATACACAGTACACTCTAACCACTTTTAGCACCGAATATGGTACTGTATCTCAATGTCTTATCTTATAAATATTAGATAGTGATAATTTCGTGAATTAAATTTGAGTCGGTAACAATATTAAAACCTTTCAAAGACTAAAATAATAAGGTCATTTCTTTTAAAATTTCAAACCATGATTTTTTTTATTATTATTTAAAGCCTTTATACATCTTTATTATTTATTTCATTATTCCAAACTATAACGAAACACAAAAAAAGAGGGGGAGAAGGGGAATCATTGATAAAACTTGGTGTTTCACCTAATCAATTAATTTTGATTTTCTGACAGTCACTTTATCACTTTAAGCCAACTATAAATGGAGTTTTCTCATTGTATCTTTTACGTTCAATAGTTGCCAAATTGATTTAAGAAGAACAAGGTCAGTATAGTTTAATCATTGATTTTTTTACTCTTTTTTGTTCTGTTACAGTCTAAAATAATGGAAATAAATAATTGAGATAACAAGAGGTTTCAATTTTTTTTTTAAATCATAAATTTAACACTTTAATCTGTAAAATTAAGAATTTGAGACCAAATTTATAACTAAGAATTCAATAAGTAGACCCTACCATGAATATAAGAGAAGTAAACAATATTTTCTATACTTTTAAGTCTTTAAGAGTAACTAAAAATTAATCATTCTTATAAAAAAAAAAAAAAAAAAGAATTACTCATAAACTCTTTATACTTTCACGTAATCCCCTAAAAAAAGGTGGAGGATTCATCAATTAAAAGCATTGATTCTGTTAGCAAAAAGCATTCATTTTAATTTGGGACACACGACATCTTGTTGGCCAATTGAAAGGAAAACCACGTAAAGAGTAGCAAATAAAAAATAAAAGGAAATAAGTAAAAGTGAAGGCATGAATGAGGTGAGCCTATGGCCACATATTATGGACCTAACTAAGATACATGGAATTAATTGTGGACATGACTTCCATTCACTTCATGTTTCTTGTGATGCACTCCATCCATCCAATTAATTCACATCCTCGATGTCATGCACAACGCGTACACATCGAAACCCCCCGTGTATAAACTAATCTCTACATTTTTCTACACTATCTTATAATAATTCTCTCATGCTCGGTTTGACTTTTTACATTTTGTTCATTCTTCTATTAACCATATATACCTCTAGTATATTTTAGTATATTTTTGACTAAACATGTCGTTTTGTTTTAAATATACAATGACAAGTAGTGGTAAGTTTTAATCTCTATTTTTTATTTAGTTAATGAGTGATGTGATAGTCTCTCATTAAAATAAAATGAGATTTATTTTTAAAAAATACTGGAGGTAAGCCAAACTAAAAAATAAAAACATTTGCTTAATAAGGTCATGCCATGCATGGTCTGTCATTACTCAGTAGTTTTAAAATATTACAAATTTTAGGACTTAAACATGTAAAAATTATATTGCATTCGATAATGAAAATTTTACAAGGGATTCCTCTTATATTTGAAATCATATAGGTGTGACTTCACATTGATGCTAGGGTAGTCATAGGGCCACCTTGACCTGAAAAAAAAAATTATATATAAATTTTAACAAATTTATGATATTCTTTACCTTTTAAAAAATTTATGACTATCCTAAAATTTTTTAAGCCCAACATGATTGATTTTTGGACAAATTTTGGCATCAAACTTGGTTGTAGATTAAGAATACAACTCCACATTTTCTTCTTATGTCATTCGTGCTTGCCAAATTTCAAAAAGATTAAAGATCAAAAATTAATTGCTATGTCATTTACCAAATGTTTAAATTTTGAGTTTTTATAGTCTAAAATTTTACATAAAAAATAAGTTTATGGATCAAATGATAATTAACATTTGAATGGCATGAAATTTCACATGTGTTTTAAAAACATAAAGAATATATAATTTAATGATTATATTATCAAAATATATAGTCATGTTAATTTGTTTAGTGGGAGTTATAGTCTTAGGTTACAACTAAATTTGCAGTTAAATTTTTCCCTTAGACTTTGGTCTCCTTAATAATATATTAAACCCTTAAAAACAAAAAGAAAATGTTCAAGAAAAATTTAATTGAACTAAAATTTTGAAAGATATGTAACTTGCAACATTAATAATGAAACTATTATGCAATGTTTTCAAAAAAAAAAAAAACTCAAAAAATGAAATTGTAAGATTTTATATATTTGTATATATTTTTTATTAATATATGAAATTTTTTTTTATTAAATTTTGTATAATTTAAGTTTCATAATAATTACTCTAAAAAAATTTTATAACGCCGTCACGGAAGAAAAGTGAGTATGGTACAAGTATAGGTAAAGTACAAGTAATATGAGTGATTGACCAATAAAAACCAATAGGCTTATACACTAACAATATTAATGGTCACCACACTAATCATACTTATGGTCAAGTCAGGTTATAAACTTTTTATAAAAAAAATCTAAAAGTTAAATAGTTTTAGATTTTTGAGTCTTGCACTCGAGTAGTTTTCAAATTTTCCACAACTCCTTTAACATATATGTTAAAATCGTCCATTTGAGTCAACCATTCTTACATAATTAACAACAAGGAAAAAAATTCATAATAATAAAAAAATAAAATAAAAAAATCCCAAAACCCCTCTTAACAGTTTCCAGGCTTTCATGAATTTATGACAACTTTCAAGAGAGGAAATTGGACATTGGGTATTTTAACGTCCAAGGCCCGGCAACTCCTCTTTCCACCATTTACGGATTGAGAGAGACACAGAAGAATTAGAATTTACCAGTGAAATAAAAAATTAAATAAAAAATAAAAAATAAAAAGGTCAACAAATCCTCATATATTTTTTAATCCAAAAATAAAAAATAAAAATAAAAATCTTCATCTTTTTTGCCTATTTAACTTCATCACTACCCAACCATGTCCCTTCCCCCCTGCCCTTCTCTTTTTCTCTCTCACTTACAAAGAAAGAGCTTTTGCTTAGCTTTTCTTCACCAAACATATTCTCTTCTTCTTGTTTCTCTCTCATTCTCACCCAACTCAGCCCCCCCGTTTAGCTCGCATGGGGTCATATTGAACCACATTCAATCATTACAAATCTCCAACCTCTCTTTGCCAAACCATCTTTGCTTTTTATTAAGACCAACAAAGAAGAAGAAAAAGGAAACACAAAAAAAGAGGAACCCAACAACTTTAATCAACTTAGTCCTTTTAACTAGTTAGTGAAATTGTCAATTAAGTGTCAGCATGGAGAACGAATTTTTTCTGAACCCAGCACTGCATTTTGAACCACCTTCAGCTTCAATAATGCCCACTTGGCACTCTCTTTCAGCAGCCATGGACATTCAAATTCAAGGGACTGAGCAATCCCAAGATTGCTTTTTTAGTTCCAACGCAGATCAAAGTGTCCACTTTGATTCAGCCTTGAGTTCAATGGTGTCTTCGCCTGCAGCATCAGCTAACAATGTTTCTAATGACAGTTTTGTGATCAGGGAGTTGATAGGAAAGCTGGGAAACATTGGGAATAACAGTGCCAACAATTCTTGCTATAGCACTCCTTTGAATTCTCCTCCTAAGCAGCTAAGCTTGCCAATGACTGATCATTTGGTAAAAGAGAACTTACCCAGTTTGGGAAAGTCTATGCCTTTGAATTCTTGTGTGGCAGAGTTCTCTGCTGACCCTGGATTTGCTGAGAGAGCTGCAAGGTTTTCACGCTTTGGAAGCAGGAGTTTCAATGGTAGAACGGTCCAATTGGGACTAAACAACACTGAATTCCAGAAGAAACCAAATCTTTTGATGGGAAATGGGAATCAGAATCTCCCCAGAGTTTGTAGTAGTCCTTCTCTCAAAGCACAGGGATCTCAAACGGGTGCCCAGGAAAACAAGAATTGTTCTCCATTGCAGGATTCTCAAGAGGAATCCACCATTTCTGAACAAAACCCAAATGGGGATTCCAATTCCAGGAAAAGAAAAGCAGCTTCCAGGGGGAAAAAGGAGCCTCCATCATCATCACCATCTGCCAATGCTACAAAGGTATAGACTTGTAAGTCAATTCTATCCAATTTTCCCATTGTGATTTGGTTGAGCATATATTGAATTCAGTATTACTTTGCTTCCAGGTGGGTGAAGCTAATGATAACTCGAAAGCAAAAAGAAGCAAGCCTAATGAGGATAATGGAAATGGAAATGGCCCTGTTAAAGCAGAGGACGAAACCCAAAAAAGTAGTGCAGACAAGACTAACGCAAAACCTCCCGAGCCTCCCAAGGACTACATTCATGTTAGAGCAAGAAGGGGTCAGGCTACTGACAGCCATAGTCTCGCCGAAAGAGTAAGAATTATGTCTCAATTCTCTCCAATTTGACATTGCATTTTCATGTTTTGGAAGCGAAATTATCAACTATCCCAAAATCTTAAGGTACTAGCAAATTGTGAATTTAATCATTTAACCATTATTTTATCATTCAATAGGTCCGAAGAGAGAAGATTAGCGAAAGGATGAAGCTTCTCCAAGATCTTGTACCTGGTTGCAATAAGGTGTGAAAAAAGTTTAGAATTTGAATGGATAGTATTTTAAGTACACGAATATGTCAACTAATATGGCCTATGATTTTGCATTTCAGGTCACCGGAAAAGCACTTATGCTTGATGAAATTATAAATTATGTGCAGTCGTTGCAACGTCAAGTCGAGGTAAAGTAATGTCTAGTCAATTAACAATTTGTGATTTTGTTTGAAAAAAATTCAATTTGCCTTGCTAATTGGGTATGGAAATATTGTTGCAGTTCCTCTCCATGAAATTGGCTTCTGTCAATACCAGAATGGATGCCAGCATGGATAGTCTATTTTCAAAAGATGTAAGTTTGTTCTCTTTTTAAGGCAAAGGCTTTTTCTATTTTCTACGTTCCAATTTTCCTCAATTGGAATTTCTTGGCATCTTTTTTTTTATAGATATTTCAATCGAACAACAATTTGCCACACCCAATATTCCCATTAGATTCCTCGGCATCAGCTTTTTATGGTCAGCAGCCCCAGCAAAATCCAGCGCTACATAGCAACATATCTAACGGGACAGTGACCCAATGCTCTGTGGACCCAATTGATACTGCACTATGCCAAAGTCTAAGCATGCAATTACTTCCACTCAATGGATTTAGTGAGAGTGTTGCTCAAGTAAGCAAAATTTTGACATTTTCCTCAACAATAATGGTCTTCAAAATTCAAATAAATCAATTTATTTATTATAATCACTTTTTGTCTCACTTTTTAACAAATAAACTAGCGAAATAATCCACACGGACATCTAACCCCATTTTGTTTGATTATTTCCAGTATCCAAATTTTGGTGAAGATGACCTGCAGACCATTGTGCAAATGGGTTTGGGTCAAAATCCTAGCCGGGAAACAGCATTGCAGCCACAGAGCTTCCATGGTAAGGAAATGAGGGAATCAAAAGTTTTCCTTTGAAAGTGATTCACACCCACAAAAATTTGATCCATGATAAGAATTCTTATCATGCAGGCTCAAATCAAATACCACACATGAAGGTTGAGCAGTGATTGATTTGCACCCCTCATCAATTCAAGGCCCTGAAGCAAAGAGAGGCTGCTGTATATACAAGAGATTAATTTGGCCCATTACATGAACCACTAAGCCATTCATCTTTAGGTCTAATGAAGTGGACAATTTTTTTCTTTTTAATTTTAATTTTTTTTTCCTTTTCAATGTGATTTTGTTGTCTAATTTTTTTATGGGGGGGAGTTATTTTTTGTATCCACTATCCACTGTCTTTTGGTGCAAAAAGTCTATCTGCACCACATGTAATATAACAATTACAGTGCTAATTAATAGAAGAGTTTTCTATTCTACAAGCTTTCGCTATCCTTCCTGTTAGACATTTTGTCCTATATATCAATTGTACAAGAAAAATTTGGCAACCATCTTTATCATTTATATTTGTGTCATGTCAATTGCAACACTGTTAATTGTTAAATCATGTAATCTAGTAGATATGATTCTCATTTGTGTTGTAACCAGCTGTATAAGTGGGGCTCTGCACTCAAAAATAAAGTCTATATTTGAATGATTAGGACATTTGGTTATCTTGAGCTGGGGTCAACCATAATTTCTGCCATATTTTGGGCTCCTGTAATTTTCATTATTAACCAAATACAGAAGCTTCTGTTCCCTTTTTTACAGGGTAGAATAAAAAATCAATCAAGCAAAGGTTAGAAGTTATAACCACTCCTTTAAACAAAAAAAAAAAAGGTTAAATTCTTTTATAATACAAAGGAGCATAATAGGGAATCCCAGGTTGTCTAGTGGTGAGATTCTGACTAGGCCCAATGAATCAAAAGAACTTTTTAATCTTTACCTACTTTTAACATATATATATTTTGTGAATGTAGAAAAGGGATTGTAGTGGAGTTCAGGTTTGTAAAGATACCCTTAAAAATTAATAAATATACCAATCGTTTTATGAGGGGCTGTTAGTTGAAAATCCAGTTTCTGGGGTTCAGCAAAAGATTTCTGCACTGCAGCCTTAACCAGTATTATATTCAGGGGTCTATTATTGTTCTGCAGATTAATGTAATTTAATTACTAGGAAGATGCTTTGAATGTGGTGCAATGTACAGAACAGTTAAATAAAATAATTAAATTATTTAATCAATATACATCTGTTGCAGTTTCCCAAAAACAAAAAATAAAATAATTTATATTACAGTAACAACAATAAGATTTTTTTAAAAAAAATTTTAAAGATAGTAATGGATGCTCATGTGACAGTTTTGTCTCCGAAAAGTTTAGAAAGGTCCAATCATATTGCTACGTGTCTAGGGATTGTTATTTTGTTGTATATTATTTTTTTGCTGTTTAATTCATGCTTGGGTGGCCTTTTCTGAATTGATACTTCCTTAAGATTTTTTCTGAAAAAATTGGTGGTTGGTCTGAAAAGCATAACCTTGCAAGTACAAGCCAGACCAGGCTTTGCTGTTACCAATTGTTTTACATAATTTTTAAAACATGCAAATTCAACATTATTCTATTATGTTCACCCTTTCTTCAGCTTGTTTTGTTTAACACAACTTTCAGAATTGCCTTCTTGAAGATTTTTCCTTTTTGTACAAAGGTATAAATCATTGTTTCAGCAGGTAAAACATATATATCGTATTCATTGAGGCATAACTCAATTCATTTTACCCTAGTAAATCTTGTTTAAATGTTAAATGAACAATTAAAAAAAAAAAAAGCTTTTTTAATGAAAGCCCTTATGCACTTGTTAAGGAGGTTTTAAAAATGTCACACTTCAATTCATTTTACCCTTGTGAATCTTGTTTAAATGTTAAACGAACAATTAAAAAAAAATGATTTTTTAATGGGAGCCCTTATGCACTTGCTAAGGAGGTTTTAAAAAGGTCGCACCTCTGTTAGGATGAAAGAAAATCTAATAAATAAATACTCTTTAAATTGAAAGTACTTCTTAAAAAAAATTAAAAATTAAAAAAACCAATAGATTGCATCATAAAATCTAACCTTAACAAATATTCTAGAATACCCGTTAATTGGATCTAGTAACTTCTCGAATAGAAAAAAGTTTGAGCTTTGTAGTGGCAACTTTTTACTACTTGCAAAGCCACTCATTGTTTGAGGAAAAAAAAATAGTAGAAGTAGTGAGAAGGAATTTATACAAGCCAAAACTCTATGATGTTGCATTAGATTTTCTAGTTTGCATTTCATCCGTGGACTTCTGAATTTTTGCCAGTTGCCACAATAATTGTTGGACTTGGGTCATTTTGATACCAGATTCTGAGTTTTTTGTTTTTTTATTGAAAGTTCCAGTTAAGGAATGCCGTTTGGTAGCAAAATTACCCGAATCCAACAATTATGGTGGCAACTAGCAAAAGTTCCGTAGTCCACAGATGAAATGCAAACTTTAAAATCCAATGTAGCATCACAGATTTTTGGCTTTTACAAACTCCTTCTCACTATGCTTCTACTATTATTTTTCCTTCTCAAATGATGGAAGGGAAACTAAACAATAGTAAAGTCACTACTGCAAAGTTTCACACTTTCTTTTTCAAAACTATATACCAAGTGAAAATGTGGATCAGTTAACATCTTCCATAGCTATGAGTAAGACA
This sequence comes from Quercus variabilis, assembly GCA_030445155.1. Classification (NCBI taxonomy): domain Eukaryota; kingdom Viridiplantae; phylum Streptophyta; class Magnoliopsida; order Fagales; family Fagaceae; genus Quercus; species Quercus variabilis. The sequence continues at coordinate 50,054,965 of CP129453.1, forward strand.
TGAATCTTCTTATTAAGCTACTTAGAGTAGGGAATTTGCAGGTCAATTGTCACAATCAAATCCTGAAATCCATGTTCTTGATTGAACATAAAAGCTTCGATTCTCCGCGAATTTCCCACCAAACGATAAGAATATAAGACCCTACCATTAAAGAATGTTGGGACAGATTTAAAGGACACAGTGGTTGTTTTGGGGGCACTACTATAATGATCACTAAGATCGGTGTCTCTTATTGAGTAATATGTCACTATTTTATCACACATTTTCATTTGGGTTTTTTTCCTTTTTTACCTTAGGAAGAAGCTATGAAAGTTTCCAGCATTTCAACTTTGGTTGGTGTTTTCCTTTGTAAGGGAGAAAACACAGGCTGTGTTGAGGACCATCATTTGTTTCACCAACCATGAATTATTTCAAGCACTCCAACTGTAAACGTGTTATTGTTTTTCTGCATTTCAAAGTTTCTCACAATCAAATACCAAAACTTTAATTTTTTTTTTCCCACCTAGGAAATTTTGCTAGGAAAGTTTCTAGTTGCATCACCATCTTACCTGTTATCCTCTTTAGTAAATTGGATTTGGGGAAAGTTTTTTTCTTTCTTTCAACATTTTCAAGTCATGTACGAGTCATACAAAATCCAAGGGACATATTGCTTTCCAGATATGAGCTCAACATGTAATTAAAACGCGTTCCTCTGGGTCCCACCTGCCTAGAGGACCTTCTGAGTCCTTGGATTTGAGTAAGTTTTCCATCATGTTGAAGGTAAGCCCCTTGTGGTCAAACATGTAATACAATGAACTTCACAACAAAGAGCAAATTCTTGAATTTCCTTATTTTAAATATGGGACTCTTCTACTAGCTGTTTCAGAGTTGACACCAGGAAATTCCAACGCCTGCCTGGTTAAATATATCAGATGGCTTATATTGTCAAAATTTCTAGAGTTTGACACTTTAATTATGTTTCATACTTAAGAAGTGAATAAAATCAAAGATTCTTTCTATTGGCATGTTCACCGTCCACACATTTTAGAAATATTCAGTACACCTAATGGATTACACTCTCCTCTCACATAAAAGTAGATCTTATATACGAAACTTACATATAGGGTCTACCTTTATGTGAGAGGAGTGTGTAATACACCGAGTGCACTGAATAATTTCATTACATTTTTACGGGAGAAATAAGGTAACACAATTTGTCACTAACTACATTGATCATAAATATTGGCTAACATTAAATTATTTCACTATAGAAAAACTTGTAGCTATAATCATACCAGTACTCACATCAGAATTTAAATTCTTAAGCAGTTTTCGTGTTGCAACCTTTTTATTCCAAGTATGAAAAGCTTGTGTTGTTGATAGTTTCATGTGAATATCCACGATGTAAACCATGGAGACCACCATTTCCCTCTTGAAGAAAATGACTTAAAGTAACATCTCTAAAATCAAGTAACCATTGCAGTTAGTAGCCATAGACACCGTCAGAATATTTCATCACGAAGTATTTGGAATGAGGAAAAATCAGATAAATGAAAATTTCGAAGTAAAAGGATTGGGAAGAACTGCCTTGCATGAAGGTTTAGATATAAGGACCCCAAAACTTGCATTGAACCAACCATCTGTGACATTGATCTTCATCATCAACACACATTCACAATGCACTTTTTACATAGAAGTCGGATATGACACAGGGCATCGATAGAGGCTGATATAGGCTTTCAAGTGGAGGCAAATTTCAATGGCTAATTCACCAAAGCAACGTAGCCCAAATGATTGGAATTTAGCTACTAATATGAATCATCAAATTAACAATAGAACAAAATGATTAAACATTGATAATAATGAACCAGTATTATATGGAATAAAAACAAGATCTTTTAAATGATATGTTAGATGCTTGGTCCCATATCATTCATAAGCCAAGAGAGAGAGTATAGTTGACTTTAATAGGTGCATAATAGGCATTTTAAGTTGATGTATGATTGTAATTAATTAACAACTATGATAAATTCTTGATTGGATTTAAACTTAGATCACTTACTATAATACTACAGTCAATTACTAATTGTCTCAAAAACTTAAATTATTAAATTTAATCATTTGACTGATATTCTTTACATCTTTTACCGTTATAAAGTAGCAAAGTTATTCTTTTACCTTCCTATCTTGTTTTTTAAATGCTGCTAAATATTTTGAAAGCCTATCAACTTCGTGTTGTATATCACATGCAACTAAACATAAAACATGGTAATAAACTTTGATGAGTTGTAGAATGTACAAAGTGTAGTACACCATTGCATGTGATACATTGAATGATTTCATGGAGTTGACCACATCGATACAACGACTAGTCATCAATATTCATTTCAAAACAAAACTCCGCATGCAAAAGGGAAGTATTCCAAGATGGACTAGCTGTTTCATTCAATCGTTTTCACTAACAGTAACAACCTTGGATGGTAGTTCAAAAGTATTGTGGATACTTACTGCAATAAAACCAAGCCATAATAAAGCAAAGGAAAAACCAAATATTTAGAGTGGTCAATAAAAGCTCTTCGACATTCCATCTACACATATCACTAAATACAATGCTATTCATAAGCATTAGTCCAAATGACAGCAATGTATTCCAAATTTACAAAGAAACAACAATTTTTTCTAGCCAAAAAAGGAAAAACATATTTTTCTGATTGCAACTAATTAGAATAAGGAATTCAAAGAAGTCAAATAGGTCTCAAATCATCATAGACCTATAATGAAATATAGGATCAATCAACATTTATCAAATTTGAAAAAGACCCAAAAAGAAATAGTTTGATATGATTAGATGAATAAGCATATTATAATACTATATTATAAATTTGATAAAAACTTTTATTTTCCTTTAAATATACTTTTCATGCCTACAACTTGGTTCAAGTTCAATTTATTTTGTATCCTCATATTTAAAAAGTTACATTTCATCCCAGAAAAATTAAAAGTTCGTCCTTTCATTTATCTACAGTTAAAAGAATTGTATACATGCTAGATAAAACAGTGGTGTAGTATGTTAGAAAATTGAATTGGCCTAAAATAGAGTTAATGACAGATGGACGTATTCGCAAGTACAAAAATTATTGATCCATTCATAATAAAGTGATCAAATTTTAACCTGCTATCAACCTACTGTAACCCTCTCCTTTTTGTAGGCTTGGTACCGACTATGAACAAAAGAAAAGTAAAAAATTGATATTTAAACATTGTAAAGATGCGCAATAATTATTAATATATAATTACCTTGATATTTTATAAGTATGAAGAATATAACAAGACAATATAATTTAACAATGGATTTGTCAAATATTTTATCCAATAAAAAATATCAAGTGGCGTAATGTACACAAAAATTATACCAAGAATAACTTAAACCTAACATATATTAAAACTCATGTTGTAGCCCTGTAGGTAGCTTATGCTTCCGCCATATAATTTTTTCTTTTGAGGGATTCTGGAATACGGAGCCTCAATATCTTTTGTCACTCAACTTATTTTGAGACTTGAACCAAAAAAAAAAAAAAAATCTACAAGATGGGTGAGAGGATTCAAAACACAAATTCTTGTCATTAAAAGAATCAAACAATGACACATTAAACTACAAGACTTTTAACATAAAACATCATTTTTAAATGCTTCATAATGTGCATATTCATTATTCCACTCTCTATCTTTTCAACTCCCAAAATTTTACTGCCAACTTGTCTCACCTCTATCTCATATTATCTTCTCCTCTTTATATTCAAGTTTTAAAACATTTTATTGGATCATTATGTTTCCTTCAACAATAAAAACTTCTCTCAATCCTTGCTTTTTCTTTGATGCGATTTTCAAGATGTGATCACAGTAGTGATATTGTAAAAAAGGAGAAATCATGGGACTACATAAATAAACTTCCTGTAAATAATTTGAAGCAAAATTGCGTTGGTAAACACCTAGTAAAAATACAGGTTGCATGATGCTGATATAATTCTTCGCATTCTCTGGCCAAGAAAGAAAAATGAAATTGTGGGCATTTCTTGTCATTATCAGGCATTTCAAAGTGTCTGAGAATCATGGACGGAGCCATCATTGGACTAGGGGGCAATGGCCTCTCAATTATTTAAAAAAATTTATATATTATTATATGTATGTGTAGTAATTTTAGCAATTTTGTTCTATAAAATTACATTTTGTTTTCCGTAAACAGTATCATTGATTTTTTTAAGTGTAATACTATACTCACAAACATTTTTACAACAATTTTACAAACTGTTTTGGTAGCAAATTCTTATTGGTTTGCATATGGATCCACTACTCACATCATTTTTTTACTTACCAATAATCATTTATCACATCAATAATTTATAAAAAAAGTTTGTAGTTAGCACTTTCCTCATTTTAGTAACTGTAGGGTCTGTTTTTGTAGCCAAAGCCCAAAAGATATGGGTTAAAGGCCCAACGAACCCAGAACAATGAATTTGTAGAGAGTGGACGCAAGAGTTGGGCTGGTTATGAAGTAAACGATGGTTGGCTAAGTTACTTGGCGTGATGATAACATGAAATAATGCTTAACTAACTCCATGAAAGAATATCCGAAGAGATGTTTTATTGAATGAATAGTGATTATAACATTCAGAACTACAGTAAAGCTTCTCTCTCCCTCTTTGTTCTTTCTTTCCTGTCCCCCTTTTATTAGGGACCCTTCTTCTTTATATAGCATCCTTTCCCATTATCTCCACTGTTCACATGTTCTTCATTTGCATATCCACTCAAGTGCACATCACGTCAGGTGTCTGCTTTAGCTCTTGGTGAGTGGCGGTAGCTGAGGTTGCACTGTTTAAGGGTCTTCTCCACATAAATGCGGCCAAAAAAGCTGTTGCAGTGCATTAAATACGATGGTGGCAGCTTTTCCCTTAGATATCTCATCGTTTTGATCATCCCCAGACCTACCCAGAACTTATCATTATCATTGGGATCGCTAAGAAGATTATATGGACCCTCCTCACGTTTGTTTGATTAAGACTATTTGTGGCCGAGGAGTGAGACGTCTTTGGACAAGTGGTGATCTCTTCGGACGGTACTCCCCCTCTACTTCTGGGCTTCTTGCCCTCAAATGGGCCGTCCCTACCCAACTATTGCTTCTCAAAAATATGATATTTCTTAATATAGTGCCCCGAGCCCATTAAGTAGCTCTGGGTTTTCACCCCCCACAGTAACCATAAAAAATTTATAAATCTAAAATTAAAAAAATATATACAAGCCCAAAAAAATAGCTCAACAACAAAAATTACCAATAGTAAAACTAAAAAATATTAAGCTCAATAAACCAATTTTATCCAAAATAAACAACCCTGCCCTTTAACAAATTCTAAACAAAAATAATTTTGTTCCTATCCATACAAAAAAAGAAATCTCAGCAGCTAAGTAGTAATTAAGTCAGAGATTGAAACTGTCGCACACAGCCAATGGTAAAACCGCCCCCCCTAACTCAAAGTTCTATTTTCTTCTCTGCTTAGAATTGAGTAATTATTAGGTGCTTCCAAAATATAATGACGTGGTATTTCTTCCTCTCACATTTATAGTGAAGTTCACTTAAAACATTGATAATGAGGCAATAGTTTATGGAATAAGAACAAGATCTTCTAAATCATATGTTACACGCTTGGTCTCATATCATTTGTAAGCCAAGAGTTGCGTAGTCTACCAAAGTGTGCCCAGCACATCTGGGGTGGGGGTGCTCTGCATGACAACCACCTGGTGACTTAGATTTGATACATCTCGTGCATGATAGAAGAGGTTTTTTTTTTTTTTTTTTTTTTTTTTTTTTTTTTTTTTAAATAAGATGTAATCTCTTAGAATATTTGACTATTCTCTTGGTCTTGTGTCCATCTCACGAACATTAAGTTATTAAGGGTAGAAATTTCTTGAGAATGATCTTAAGATGCTAGCAAAAAGTTTTGAATTGAGAATCTCGTAAATATCATGAGAGCTTAAGAATCACTAAATCAACCTCTTATAATAAAATATCAACTAGGTTTCAATTTAAGGTCACTTATTCTGATCCCATGATCAGTACTTAATTTCTCAAAACTTTAAGTTACCGAATAATTATAAATTTAATTAGTTAACTAATATTCTATCGGTTCACACTGGCTACGCAAGAGCAAGTATATTCTTTGATCTTCATTATTGTTTAAATGGTACGGAATATCCTGATGGTCTGCTAATTACATAATGTTTTGTACCACATTCAAAGGCGTGCTACAAGTAAGACATGATTGATTAGTCCTAGAATCAATGGACACTATAACCGACCTCTTCCAAAAAAAAAAAAATGGACACTATAGTCGACAAATATGAATACCTCTAGTAATTATTGTCCGGTCCTTTATAAAGCAGTGGTTAACGAAAATATGTTGTTTAAAAGGCTGAAAGAAGTAAATTGACAAAAGATGACGAAATAAACCAGTATTTTGAGTGAGATGAGATGGAGAATTGACCTGAAATTATTCAATACATTCGATAAACTACACTATTCTCTGTGATTTTTATTTACATGATTCACGTGTAGGGTTTATCTTTATACGAGAGGAGGACGTAATCTACTAAGTACATTGAATAATTTTACAAACTTGACCATATCAATTTAGTGACAGGTCATCAGGGCAAGATTACCTTATTCCAATTTTCCATGATAAATTAGCTTTTTCATTACTATAATCGACAAATATGAATACCTATAGTAATTATTGTCCGGTCCTTTATAAAGCAGTGGTTAACGAAAATATGTTGTTTAAAAGGCTGAAAGAAGTAAATTGACAAAAGATGACGAAATAAACCAATATTTTGAGTGAGATGAGATGGAGAATTGACCTGAAATTATTCAATACATTCGGTGAACTACACTATTCTATGTGATTTTTATTTATATGATTCACGTGTAGGGTTTATCTTTATATGAGAGGAGGACGTAATCTACCAACTACATTGAATAATTTTACAAACTTGACCATATCAATTTAGTGACAGGTCATTAGGGCAAGATGGTATTATTCCAATTTTCCATGATAAATTAGCTTTTTCATTCAATCATTCTCATTAACAATAAGATCCTTATAGCTAAAAATATATTTTGTCATTAAATAAGAGATTTGAGATTCAATCACCGCTTACACTAAAAAGACAATTGGTATCTTGATTCATCACGAAGCTGATACCATTCATTTGAAATACTATTGTCTCTATCTAAAAATAAAAACCAAAAGATATATCAAAAGCAAAGGAAATACCATATATAAAAGTGGTCAACAATGGCATTTCAATACTCCCATCAACACATATCACAAAGTTAAATGCTGTTCATAAGCATTAGTCCAAATGACAGCAATGTTTTCCATATTTACAAGGATAGAACATCTTCCTTTTCCCATTGCAAGTTAGAATTAAGGAATTCGAAAACATCAAATAGGAAATATCACTTTGAATCGTAGAACTATAATGAAACACATGATCAATCAACACTTATGAAAAATTAAAAAAAAAAAAAAATGGTTTGATCCTCAAAGATAAATCAAAAGCAAAGGAAATACCATATATAAAAGTGGTCAATAATGGCATTTCAATACTCCCATCAACACATATCACAATTTTTTTTTTTTTTTTTTTTTTGAGAATCCTACACATATCACAAAGTTAAATGCTGTTCTTAAGCATTAGTCCAAATGACAGCAATGTTTTCCATATTTACAAGGAAAGAACGTCATCCTTTTCCCATTGCAAGTTAGAATTAAGGAATTCGAAAACATCAAATAGGAAATATCACTTTGAATCATAGAACTATAATGAAACACATGATCAAACAACACTTATGAAAAATTAAAATAAAATAAAAAATGGTTTGATCCTCATAGATTTTTTTTTTAGAAGAGTTTGATCCTCATAGATGAATAAGCAGATTACAATGATATCTTATAAAATCTATATAAACTTTTTTTTATAGCAAAAACTTTTATTTTCCTTGAAATATACTTTCGTGCCTAAAACCTGGTGTTCAATTTTTTTTTTTTTTTCCTAATATTTAAAAAGTTATAATTTCATCCTGAAATATTTAAAAATTCTTCCTATCATTTGTCTTCGGTTAAAAAAATTTTGCATACATGCCTGATAAAACGTCAATATGGTATGTTAAAAAAAATATATCTGGTCTGAAAGAGAGTTAATTACAGATGAAAGGAAGGATGACATTGATACCTTTTAGATTTTTACATAGTTATTAAATTTAGCCTTTCCCTCACCTACACTTGAAACTCATATTGCGATTTGCAGCTATATATATTGAAACTCTGTTGTAGGTAGCTTATGCTTCCACCATATGACCTTTTCTTTCGAGGGATTGTGGAATCTAGAGCCCCAATACCTAACATCACACAGGCTTTTTTTTTTTTTTTTTTTAACATTATTAAAAAAAGAAAAAAAAAGTTGTTCCTTAATACAATTTATTATGTCCAAAAACAAAACATCTTACAAGTAAGATGAGGAGAAGTTATTAAGTCCATTGGAGGATTGTTGAAATGTTCTTCACTGGTCCTCTAAACCAATAAAATCCTGCCACCTATACAAGTGTGACATTGCCTGGTGAGGGTTTTTTTTTTTTTTTTTTTTGCTGATTCATTTACATGCGTAGATAACATTATTTCATTGGTTGAGAGTACTATTTCAGCAATCCTCTTGTTGGACCCAATAATTTTTCATTTCGTTGATGTGATTTTCAAGATGTGATCACAATAGGGATATTGTAACAAAGGAAAAATCATAGGACTAAATTTTTAAAAAATAATTTTGAAGCAAAAGTGCGTTGGTAATCACCTAGTAATAGTACAGGTTGTATGATGCTAATATAATTCTTTTGTGTTCTCTGGCCAAAAAAATAAAAATGAAATTGTAGTTATTTCTTGTCATTATCAAATATCAAACGTTTTTTTTTTTTTAATTTTTTTTTTTTATATACAAGATAGATATTCTATTGTAACTTAATCTAAGTGTATATGTGTGTAAAGCGCTCTTCTAGAGACTTAAATCCCAACCTTTATCCCTCACACCCAAGGTTGTCAAAATCGGGATCCTACGTAAGATTGTAAGAGGTAGGTAGGATCGTGGATCGTAGGATCGGATCGTGAATCGTAAAATCCTACCTATTTTCATATTTTAAGCAAAAAACCTATTGATAGTGACTTTGTATGTTATATAATAACTTAAAATATGAATTCATCCATTAAAAAAAATTTGCATCATAAATTGTAATTTGCATGCACTACATCATTCTTATGTTATTCTAACAAAACAAAATATATTTAACTTTTGACATAATGTATCTAAAAAGTTCCATACATGTTTAATCAGCAACTAAGTACCAAAATATTATCTACACATATGGAAAATGTTTACCAAATTATAAGTTCCAAATCCAAAATAAGTTAGGCTAGTTAGTATATAAAAACTACAAATTTACAATATGTAATCCAAAAGAGAATTCTCAATCTAAGGTAAGCTAGCTAATTAGAAATATGAAATCCAAAAGAGAATTCTCATTCTAAGGTTCTTCTAATTTAATCATTGTCATTTTCATATCCCATTTCATCATCTATATCCTTCCTAGTTTCAACATCCAAAATATTAAACTTAAGTACTATAGGTTTTTTTGAGATTTTATGGTGAACATGGGTAAATTTGGGACTTTAATTCATTATTGGGCTTCTGATAACCCATTGGGCTTATGAGTTTAGGTGAATTATCTTACTCAAATGAATCTCACTTTAAAAAAAAAAAAATCAAACCAAATGGTAGGATCCCATACGATCTTACATATAATCCTACCATTTTTGCAATCCTGTTACAATTTTAAACTTTTTGGTGAGGTGGAATCGTAAAATCATTCAAATCACAATTTTGACAACCATGCTCACATCGGCCCTACAAGCACTTATACTTATGAAGTAACCACCACACCAAAGAAGTGCAGTGGTATTTATCAAATATTTCAAAATGCCTGAGGGTAGAGTAATTATTTAGTACTCTTAGAATCGGATGAAGTAATACTTTCTCCTCTCACATTTATGGCAGAGCTCACTAATTAAACGGGGAGAATAAGTCAATAGTTTATGGAATAAAAACGTAACAAGGTCTACTAAATGAGAAAGGAGACAGCACAGCTGACTTTATAAGGCTGCATAATCTACCAAAATGTGCCCAGAACATCTCAGGGAGCCCTACATGACAACCATTTAGTAAAACGTTGATAATGAGGCAATAATTTATGGAATAAGAACAAGATCTTCTAAATCATATGTTAAACGCTTGGTCTCATATCATTCGTAAGCCAAGGGCTGCGTCGTCTACCAAAGTGTGCCCATCACATTCCGGGGTGCTCTGCATGACAGCCACCTGGTGACTTAGATTTGATACATCTCATGCATCAATGTCATAATTCAATCGGTGCAAAATAGAAGAGGTTTTTTTTTTTTTTTTTAAGAAGTAATGTCTTAAAATATTTGACTATTCTTTTGGTTACAAGTTCATCTCACGTACACCAAGTTATTATGAGAAAAAAATTTCATGATAATGATCCTAAGATGATAGCAAAAAGTTTTGAACTAAAAATCTTGTAAATTTCATGAGACCTTAGGAATCACTAAATCAACTTGATAAAATTACCAACTAGGTTCCAATTTAAAGTCCCTTGTTCTGATCCCATGATCAATACTATTGATTTCTTAAAACTTTCAGCTACTAAGAAATTATAAATTTAATTATTTAACAAATATTCTAACGGTTCACACTGGCTACACAAGAACAAGTATCATTCTTTGACCTTCATTATTGTTTAAATGGTACGGAATATTCTGATAGTCTGCTAACATAATGTTTTGTATCACATTCAATGGCGTGCTACAAGTAAAACATGACTAATAATTAAAGTAGTACTAGAATCAACGGACACTGTAACCGACAAATAAGAATACCTCTAGTGCCATAAATAAAAAAAAAAGAATACCTCTAGTAATTATTGTCCGGTTCTTTATAAAGCTGTGGGTAACGAAAATATATTGTTCAAAAAGCTGAAAGAAGTAAATTGACAAAAGATGACAAAATAAACCAGCATTTTGAGTCAGATGGAATGGGGAATTGACCTGAAATTATTCAATGCATTCAGTGAACTATACCATTTTATGTGATTTTTATGTGCACGATTTACATGTAGGGTTTATCTTTATACAAGTGGAGGACGTAATCTACCATGTACATTGAATAATTTTACAAACTTGACCATATCAATTTAGTTACTTGTCATCAATGCAAAATGGCATTGTTCCAACTTTCCAATATAAACTAGCTATTTCATTCAATCATTCTCACTAAAAAAATAAAATCGTTGAATAAAAAATCTAAGATTTAATCACCACCTACACCAAAAAGGCAATTAATGTCTTTATCTGATGATAAAGACTAAATAATAATTATCATGAAGCAAATGCCATTCATTTGAAATACTATTGTCTCCATTAAAAAATAAAAAACCAAGAGATAAAAAAAAAAAAAGCAAAGGAAATACCATATATAATAGTGGTCAATAACGGCACTTCAACACTTCCATCTACACATATCACAAAGTTAAATGCTGTTCGTAAGCATTAGTCCAAACGACAGCAAAGTTTTCCAAATTTACAAAGAAAGCACATCATCCTTTTCCCATTGCAAGTTAGAATTAAGGAATTCAAAGAGATCAAATAGGAAATATCACTTTGAATCATAGAACTATTATAAAACATATGATCAATCAACACTTATCAAAAAATTAAAAAAAAAAAAATACCCAGAAAAAAATGGTTTGATCCTCATAGTTGAAGAAGCATATTACAATGCTATCTTATAAAATCTATATAAACTTTTTTTTTTATAGCATAAACTTTTATTTTCCTTGAAATATACTTTCGTGCCTAAACCCTGGGGTGTTCAATTTTTTTTTTTTTTAGTTCCTAATATTTAAAAAGTTACAATTTCATCATGAAATATTTAAGAATTCTCCCTTTCATTTTTCTTCGGTTAAAAAATTCTCCCTCCATCCCATATTTTTTGTCCTATTTAAAAAGTCAAACTTTTTAAGGGAATATCATTTATTGTCTTGTCTATCTTTTAAAAATGTATAAGTTTCCAAAACCACCCTTAAAAAATTTATCAAAAAATTGAATTAGTAAATTAATAGGGGTATAATAGAAACATTAGTAAATTATTAACTTTTATTTTTAGAAACAGGACAATATTTTGGGACATCTCAAAATGGAATAGATGACAAAAAAAATGGGACGGAGGTAGTATTTGGTTTGAAAGAGAGTTAATGACAGATGAACGGAAGGATGATATTGTACCTTTTAGATTTTTACCATTAAATTTAGCCTTTCCATCACCTAGACTTGAAACTCATATGGCAGATTTGCAGCTATATATATTGAAACTCATGTTATAGGTAGCTTATGCTTCCGCCATATTGCCTTTTCTTTCGAGGGATTGTGGAATATAGAGCCTCAATATCTAACATTACACAGCTTTTTTTAAAAACATTTTTTTTTTTAAGTTGTTCGTTAATAGTTAATACCATTTATTGTGTCTAAAAACAAAACATCTTACAAGTAAGGTGAGGAGAAATTATTAAATTCATTAGAGGATTGCTGAAGTGGTTTTTCACTAATCTTCTCAACCAATAAAATGTTGCTTGACATTGTCTGGTGAGGTTTTTTTTTTTTTCCTCTCGTGCTGATTCATTCATATGCATAGATGTGATTGGTTGGAAGTACCATTTCAACAATCCTCCCGATGGACCTAATAATTTCTTGTGATCACAATAGTATGTAACAAAGGAAAAATCATAGGACTAATTTAAAAATTAAAATTTAAAAAAAAAAATGAAACAAAAGTGCGTTGGTAATCACCTAGTAATAGTACAGTTTGTACGATGCTAATACAATTCTTTTGTGTTCTCTGGCCAAAAGAAAAAAAGAAATTGTAGTTATTTCTTGTCATTATCATTTATGAAACACTAGTGCTGTGTAACTCCATGCATATACACTGGTATATTTAAAAACAATCACAGTTATATATATAATTTAGAATCTCATTGTATCCAGACTCTTCGGTTTTTGCACCCAATAATTCACTTGTCACAAAAATTAAAAAAAAAATTAGATGAGGCAGATGACACAAAATAAAACTTTAATTCAAATTCAATTTAAAATCTAATTGAATTTAGACTCTTTGATTTTTACACCTAATAATTCACTTGACACACAAATTTAAATATTAGATGAGACACCTGACGCAAAATTAGACTCCAATTTAGAATTTAATTGGATTTTCTCTCTATTTTGGCAATTAATATATAAATATATAAATAGACTAGTGTGTAACCCCGTGCATATGTATGGGTACATTTAAAAACAATCACAATTTATATATATATATATATATATATATATGATTTAGAATCTAATTAGATCTAAACTCTTTAGTTTTTGCACCCAATAATTTATTGGCCACAAAAATTAAAAAATTAGATGAGACACATGACACAAAATTGAATTTCAATTCAAATTCAATTTAAAATTTAATTGAATTTAGACACTTTGATTTTTGCATCTAATAATTCACTTGACACCTAAATTTAAAAATTAGATGAGTCACGTGGTGCAAAATTAAATTCCAATTTAGAATTTAATTGGATTTTCTCTCAGCTTTGGCTATTAGTAATATATATATATATATATATTTATATATATATATATATATATATATATATATTTCAAAGTGCCTGAGAATAGAGTAATTATTTAATTCTTTTGGAGTAGGATGAGGTGATAGTCTCTCCTCTCACATTTATGGTAGACCTTACCAATTAAACACTGATAATAAGTCAACAGTTTATGGAATAAAAACGTAACAATGTCTACTAAATGAGGAGACAGTACAGCTGACTTTATAAGGCTGCATAATCTACCAAAATGTGCCCAACACATCTCAGGGAGCCCTACATGACAACCATTTAGTGACTTAGATTTGAATGGATCTCATGCATGAATGTCATAATTCAATCAGTAAATAATGGCAGTTTTAAGTTGATGTTTAATTGTAATTAACATCTTATGATAAAAATATAAAATACCAATTGGTTTGTAACTTAAAGAAACCAATTGGTATTAAGCTATTAATTATAATTTGGCTACAGTTTCGCTACAAAAACCAAACTAAAGTTGATACACCGAAAATTCTTCTAAAGCAAAATAGATGTGTTTAAAATTATTTATTTATCTATTTATTTTTTCACATGTTGGGTTAGATGTTAGATTAGATTATAATAGTATTAACACAATACTTTTTTTTTTCAAAAAAATTAAAGTTAATTGCTTTATTTGTATTCTTTAGTGAAGTTAAAGTTAAAACAAAGTTGAATTGTTAATTGGTAACTTTCAAATTATACAAAATTGCTTTTCTTAAATTTTTTTTTTTTGTTGAATTGATGAGACAAATAAGCAATGGGGGAAGGAAAAAGAGAAGATAGATAATAAAGGCATCACAATCCAACTGATTGCCAAAGTTAGCACATTGCCTTATTATTTGAATTAGGGTGGTTTAAGAATTATAAATTACGTTCTTTGTTTTTTTTTTTTTTTTAATGATATATATGATCCATTTTTCATTTTTACTCAATTAACGCTCTTTTGCCTTTCAATTGGTATTTCTTATTCTTTTTTTACATTTAGATATTTCAAAATCTATTCTTTCCAAATTTCTCTCATTTATGTGCACATGACGAGGGTTTGTTTTATTTATTGGCTTAAAAAGTGTTCAAAGGAATTTTTTTTTTTTTAATATAATTCTACTATAACTATTTAAGCTAGATGACTAAAGCAACCTTTACTTAATATTCGGTACATTTATTTGTCTTCACTCTCTAACAAAGTCATTTTATTCATCTAAAGGTTGAGACTATATATAACATTATTGGTGTTGGAGTTATCTCTATTGGTCTTTGTATTTTTTTTTTTTTTTTTTCCTCTTAAGTTGTAACTTTTATAAGTGAAAATTTACAACTTCTGTTTGACTCTTCCATGCATCACATTGGTCAGGAATTAGTTTGTTCTGATACCATGATCAATATACGATTCTCTCAAAAGTTCAAACTACTACAAAATAGCAAATTTAATCATTTAAGCTATGTTCTAACATTTTATATAGTTAGATTATTCTTTTACCTACTGTTAAATAGTATGAAATATTCTGATAGTCTGTTAATAGCAAGTTGTGTAACACAGTCAATGGTGTAGTACAACAAGTAAAACATGGTTACGAAATAGTGAATTTGATCATTCAAGCTATGTTCTAGCATTTTATATAGTTAGATTATTCTTTTACCTACTGTTAAATGGTATGGAATATTCTGATAGTCTGTTAATAGCAAGTTGTGTAACACAGTCAATGGCGTAGTACGACAAGTAAAACATGGTTGATGATTCGTAGAATCAAGGGACACGGTAACCGACAAATATGAAACTGTTCTAACTCCATTAGAATTATGTTCTGGTCCATTGCATCTCTCAATACGTAGGAGCTTTAAGCTACCCATAAAGCAATCGGAACGAAAGCGTTTTGATCAAAAACGACTGAAATATTCAAATTGACTAAAGACTTCGAATATAGACCGGTGTTTTGAGCGAGATGGAATAGGGTGTTGACTAAAAATTATTTGATATAAGCGGTGGATTTCTTCCTTCTTTCGCATAAATATAAGTTCTAAGTACAAAACTCATGGATGAAGTCCACCTTAATGTGAGAGAAGGGTGTAACTCACCTAGTACGCAGCAGAATAATTTACGGAATTGACAATGTCAATTTAGTGACAAGTCATTAGTGGGAAATGGCTGTATTCAAATAGACTAGCTCTTTCATTCAGTCATGGTCACTACCAAAACAAAAAAGAGAAACAAAATCCTTAGATGGTAATACAAAAAATTGTGAAATCTTATTGCTACAAAACTAAGCAATAAAGCAAAAGAAAAAGAAAATACCAAATATAAAAGTGAAGGTGAGTTCTAATTAGCTTAATTAGTAAAAAAATTTATCAATCATCATAAAATGGATGTCATAAATTTAAATTTTATCATATTTATCAAAATAAAAGTGAACAATAATGACACTTCGACACTCCATTTACACATCACAAAGTTAAATGTTGTTCATAAGCATTAGTCAAAATGACCACAATAGATACCGCTTATTACTGAAAACCGAAAATTGAAAACACTGTAATAAAATCATTTTTAAATGTGTGAATAGTACCATGAAACCCAGTTTTAAAGTTGTTTTTACTGAAAAAAAGTACTTGCGGATCTCATGAACAATGCATGGGACCCACTAAAGAAAAGCACTCGCTGAGAAATGCGCAAAACGCGCTTTCCAAACTCACGCATAAGTAAGGAATTCAATGAGAACAATTAGAAATGTATGAATAGTACCGTGAGATTTAGTTTTAAAGTTATTTTTGTTGAAAAAAATACTTGCGAGTCCCATGAACAGTGCATGGGACCCACTAAAGAAAAGCACTCACTGAGAAACACACAAAACGCATTTTCCAAACTCACGCATAATTAAGGAATTCAATGAGAACAATTAGAAATGTATGAATAATACCGTGAGATCCCGTTTTAAAGTTATTTTTGTTGAAAAGAGTACTTGTGGGTCCCATGAACAGTGCATGGGACCCACTAAAGAAAAGCAGTCACTGAGAAACACGCAAAACGCACTTTCCAAACTCGCACATAATTAAGGAATTCAATGAGAACAATTAGAAAATAACAGGTTAAATCATACCTTTTAAAAAAAAAACGTTGAATCATAGAACTAAAATGAAACGATCAATGCTTATGAAATCAGCCCTTATCAAATTTTATAAATAAGAATTAATAAATAAATAAATAAGGTTTGATCCTTGTAGATGAATAAGCATACTATATTGCTGTCTTATAAAATCTATAAACCTTTATATATATTTCCTTGAAATATATTTTCGTGCCTAAAAACTTCGTTTAAGTTTTTTTTTTTTTTTTAATAATTTTAATTCCTCTTATATAAAAAGTTTCAATTTCATCCTAAAACCTTTAAAAGATTGTCCTTTCATTTATCTGGGATTAAAAGAATTGCATACATGCCTTATAAAACACAGTTGTGGTATGTCAAAAAGCTTATGTAGCCTGAAAGAAAGTTGACGGATGAGTAATATTGATACCTTTTAAATTTTCAAAGAGTTATTAAATTTTAGATACCTTTTAAATTTTCAAAGAGTTATTAAATTTTAGCTTAGTCATCAACTTATTGCAACCCTCTTCTTGGACTGGGGCTTGAATCTCATGTTGTAGGTAACCTATGATTCTACCATATCGCCTTTTCTTTTAAGGGATTGTGGAATATAGAGCCTCTTACATCACACAACTTGTTTTTAAACATTAAAAATAAAAATGTTCATTAATACCATTTATTATATCCAAAAATAAAATCTTACAAGCAAGGTGAGGGGGATTTAAACCCAGATTCTCCTCATTGAAAAAAAAAAAATCAGATAATGGCATTGTACAAGACTTTTGACATTAAACCTCATTTAGAGTCCTTCAAATGTGCCTATTTATTTTCCAGCTCTATATCTTTTCAACCCCTAAATTTTTCTGCTAACTTGTCTCATCTCTTTCTCAATATTTTCATTTTATCTTCTCCTCTTTATATCTAAGTTTTAAAACATTGTATTTTGTCATTCTGCTTACTTGAACAATAAAAATTTCTCCCAATCCTTGCCTTTCTTTGATGTGATTTTCAGGATGTGATCACAGTAGCGACATTGTAACAAAGGTAACATGAGACTGCATAAATAACTGTGTAAATAATTTTGAAGCAAAAATGCGTTGGTCATCACTTAGTGATAATACAGGTTATATGGATGCTGTTATAATTCTTTTTTATGTCTCTGCAAAATTAAAAAATGAAATTGTAGCTGTTTCTTGTCATTATCAGGCATTTTAAAGTGCCAGAGGATGTACCCTCAAAGAAACAAGAAACTTTACACAATTCATGAAACATGTATCTAAACATGCCTATAGAAATAAGACAACATCAACAAATTTGAGAACATAAATTTCATTTCAACCAAAGTATATCTTATTGTACGCAAATCTGTTGATAACAAAAAATAAAGAATTTTAATAATCTGACAATTCCTGTCTTGTTTGGTCCATGCAAAAAAGTTTACTTGGTAGCATACAAACAAACAGATTGGACATAAGAATCCTTTCCTCTTCACCATTTTTGAGGGTCATATCTCTCTGCAACCTTGAGACAACTTTATGTTAACTTGAGGCATATGACTTGACGGCAACAATGATGCAATAGCCCTTTACACAAAAAGTAAACTCATAGACTACAAATATGTGCCAGGCATGAAGAAATTGCTTCAATGAGGAGCCAAGAAACACAAAAGGCAGGTATGAACTGCCAATACTCTAGCCAGCACATTGGCTCCACTCATGGTAAACTGAGTCCCAGTCCAAATCCTGGGGAAATAGCTTCCAACATTACTCAAAAATCAAAATACTAAAGGTCAACTCACCTGCTCGCCTATCAAATCAAGACCAACAATTAAGAAAGTGATCCCTTGAAATAATAGGAAATAGAAGTGAATTCCTTGGGCAGACAACAAGCTTCTCACTGAGGCAGTTAACAAAATGAATGCAAGAGTCAGTTCCTTCCTATACAACCGGTTTCTTCTAGTTTTACCCATTTTTTTAGATATCTCTAGTTTGCTCAGCTCTTCAAGGCCCGAATCTGAGGATGACCTTAGAAGACCGGTAGTTTCCACTAGGGGATCAGATTCCTTCTCAAATGCAACTAGGTCATTCTCTGATGATCTTCCCAATTTCTTTGTAACTATCCACTCATAAGAACTTCCAAACCGAAACAATCCAGATATCATGGCATTAAATTTGGTCACAGACATGGTGTTCTCAAAAAGAAGGTAAGGAACTATAAATGGGATTGATCGTGGTGCTGGGAGAATATTCAATATAGACATGATTCCTGGAACATAACAAACAACCCAAGCTGGTAGCTGAGCTTCTGGCAGGAACATGGTCAGGGGGAGAATGATGCAAAAGAGTGTGAACGAATAAAATGGCAGGATGAGCTTTCGTAGGAGGAAGAAAAGAAATATCAAATTGGCTTTCTTGGCCAAACTCACCTGGAATGTCAAAGAAAGTAACATTAGAATGAGATATAAAACATACTTAAAGCGGAAGTACTTAATGCCAAACATCAAAGCCACAGAATGATCAGTTAAACAACTTAATTGAAGTAATGTCTTAGAAGGATACATTTAAATGATTTTGTTTCCACAACTGCGCATCTTTATGTTTGGAAGTCTTAATGGAACTTTCATAGTTTGTTTATCGAAGAGAGTGCAATGATTTGTCAACTTCATAATCCATCTTTCCTCATGACCATTTATCAGGTTTCTTAAACTTTCATCATATTCAATGTCTTGCAAATAACACCATAAATAAATGAAACTTCCATACCTTAGAACGGAGTATGTCAACAAAGCACAAGCGGAGCAACTGCATTGGACCTGAATGCCATCTGTGTTGCTGTTTCTTGTATGCTTCATAGGACTCTGGGAGTTCACAAAGGCACTGCAAGAAGGAGTAAGATCAGAAAAGCATATGATTAATCTTAAAACACGTTAAGAAACCCTGTGAATGGGAATACATTATACCCTAACATCATCCAGATATATGAACTTCCACCCACAAAGATGAGCACGAACAGCAATGTCCATGTCCTCAACAGTTGTCCGTTCCAACCAGCCACCACAGTCTTCAAGGGCTTTAATTCTCCAAACACCAGCAGTTCCATTGAATCCAAAGAAGTTGATAAACATGCCATTGACCTGTTGCTCAACCTCAAAGTGGAATGACAAGTTTATGTTCTGCAACCTTGTAAGCAAGTTCTCATCCTTGTTCACAAATGACCACCTTGTCTGGACTAATGCCAGTTCATCATTCCCCTTCAAAAAAGATCTGAAGTTAGAAAATCAAAACTTAAAGGTCACCTATATCTACTTTATAATCTACAAAATGTTTCCATATTAAACAAAGTTGATAGATGGTGAATATTAAGGGTTTGGGGAAAAGGAAGAAACTGACATCAATTAGAATAGCCTCATCAAACTACTATTTCCACAACAGAGTAGAAAAAGATTTTTCAATCGTATTTAACTTTTTTCCCTCTCTATAGGCAATTCAACTCACACACACCCATAAGGATTGAATTCATGGTCGTACCCCTCCACCCTTTGTGGGAAAGGAGACACCATTTGGTTCAAAGACAATTGGTGCTATCAATCACATTCATATTTGCATCCAAACACAAATGTCATATTGATTAAAGGAATTGATCAACTCCAACATCCAAATTCTTGGGAATGTGATCCCTAGAAATCTAAAAAGCTTGGAAATGTTAGCATGGCTGTTTGGTTTGATTAGGAATTCAGTAAGATTCCCACGAATGTGAGATCCTCGTATATTGGTTTATTCCTAGGAATCCTATAGGAATTATTGATTTTTCCAAAAATATCTTTGTACATGATAAGCTTGAAATACCTCAATATTTCAATTTTACTCTAAAACATCAATCATCCAGTTCCACTAACATTTTCTTTTTTTCCTTTTTTCTTTTTTTCTTTTTTTTTTTGGGTTTGGAACCCATTGAGACACCATAAAGGAAAGAAAGACCCAGAAAAGGGAAAAAAAAAAAAAAGGGCGAAATGGAGATTAAAACAAAATTGAAGCAGTGGTGAGCACCACATAGAACAAATGACTAGAGGACGAAAAGGAGATTAAAAGAAAATTGAAGCAGTAGTGAACACTACATAGAAAAATTGACTAGAAAACAAGTACGCAACTTCCCTTGGCCATATGGGTTCCTACATCATGATAGTGATAAAGCAATGAATTGAGCAACAATTGAGAAGATAGGAGAGGGTTTGTGTAAAGAGAGGAAAGTTTTAATTTGGTTAGTTGGAGCTACATTAAATGGGATATTATTGTCATTTTATGAAATAAAAATAAAAATAACATTCCCTAGTCATAGTAATGTGGATACTTACCAGTTCTGAAGGGGATCGACATTCCCAAAGAAGTAAGTTTTAATGGGAATCTGGATATATGTATGTAGGAATCCATAGGAATATCTTGGTATCCTTATGTATGTGCATGACATTTATATTGACAGACAACTATCGACTTCATTTGAGAAGATTGTAAACCACCTAAACGAGTAAACATCTTATTCCTCTTGTTTGAAATAAAAACTATATACATGATTTAACAAAGAACCACATCATTCTGCAAAGCTATGAACAACATGTGCAGCCGCCAATCTAAGAAATGTATCTAGACCAAGGTTTCTCCTCTTTCTAACATATTTTGTCTCTTATCATAAAAAAAGAAATTGATTTTAATAGAATCAACTACCAGGCTAGTCCAGGATGTCCACATCACAAATACTCCTTGACGTTGTTTATGCTGAAATTTGCACGTGTAATAAGTATTTATATATGTATTGTAGACATAAGCATCGATATAACTTGACAATCTAAACAACAGCTATTCTATGTAGTGTGCTTTTATATCATAACAGTAGCCATTAAGCATGCTCGATACATTAGAGTAGATTAAATAAATGTTTTAAAGTTACCTTAAAATAAGGAATAGTTTTCTTCAAGAAATCTGGTCCTGGCTGAAAATCTGCATCAAAGATTGCCACAAACTCGTAATCTTTTACATAATCACAGCTCATTGCAGATTTGAGATTTCCTGCCTTATAGCCAGTACGAATGAGACGATGTCTATACAATATGCGAACACCCCTTTGTTGCCATTTCTGTACTTCTGCCTTGATAAGTTGTTGGACATCTGATTCATCAGAATCATCAAGAACCTGTACAAGCATTCTCTCCTTTGGCCAGTCCTGGATACAAACTGCTGCAATAGATTGTTGGTAAACCTGTGCAGCACCCAAGGACAGTAGATATTAAGGTTTACTGAGGAAAAAAGAAAAGAAATAATACAAAAAACACTGAAAAACTGAAACAGAACAATATATACATAGATGTATGTGTGCGCACACGCAAATAAGAAACCGTTACTGTCAATTCAATGCAAATTTACTATGGATTAAATTAAGAAAAAATTAAAATAAAAATTGAATATTTGTGAACGTAAAACAGCAAACGAACATACAAACACACACAATATAATGATAAATGATTATGATTTTCCACATAAAAATAAATGAGAGCTCTGGTCCATATCCAAGTAGGTACTGAAAATCATACAGAACAATATGCATTCTTCACTCTTCTCTCCCTTTACTCTCTCTCACATTATGATCTGTAATTATCCTTGAACTTTATGTTCTTGAAGAAATGTTATAATGTTTTTATTAGTACACAGAAACACACACATAGCCTGTAGGTCTTGAATTCAGGACCCAAATCTTTACCCCATTCTTATAGAGGAGAAAGTGTCATTTGAGTCAACGCTCGTTGACGTTGAGCATACAGCAACAACAACCACCAAGCCTTAATCCCAAAATTTTGGGGTTAGCTACGGATCTCCAACACACTAGTCAGGCTCAGCTACATTTATTCTTTTCTGTTATTCTCTTTTATACAAAGTTATAATCTCTATTACTTCTTTAATTAACATGTCCTTTTTTACTACTTCTAGTAATGTTAATTTTAGTCTTCCTTTACCTTTTCCATTCCTTGAATCAACTCACTCTTTCTCATTGGTGCATTAACAGCTCTCTTCTAAACTAACCAAACCATCTCAAGCATCTCTCCCTTATTTTTTCATCAATAGGGGCTGTCCTTATCTTTAAACGAATTTCCTTATTTCAAATCTTAACTTTCCTTATATTTTACTTTTTATCCATCTTAACATTCTTATTCAATTACACTCATTTAATGAATATGTTACTTCTTAACAGCCCAACATTCAGTACAATAGAGTATAGTTGGTCTTTTTTTTTTTTTTAATAGATAGAAAGAGTAGGAGAGGGGAGAGTGGGGTTCAAACTTTAAACCACAAACATGAGGCACCACAAAGGACACCATTATCGTAGAATATCATTGGAACCCCAAGTATAGTTGGTTTATTTACATTCAGATTGATGATCGCCGAAAGGCTTATGATATGATAAGTCACTACAGTAACAACAAGTCTTAATCCCAAATTTTTTGGGGTCAGCTATAGATCCTCAACAGATTAGTTAAGATCGGCTACATGTATTCTTTTCCTCCTTTCTATTCAGTCTGAAGTCATATTCTATGTTACATCCTTAATTGACAAGTCCCTTTTTATTGCTTCTACTAATGTTATTTTGGGTTTTCCTCTACCTTTTTAAATTCCCTTAACTTAAATCAACTTAATCATTTTTACAGGTGCATTAATCTCTCTCCTCTGAACATAACAACCATCTTAAGCGACCCTTTATCATCTTTTCATCAATAGGAGCTACCCCTATCTTTAAGGGGGTACAAATACAATATGATCTGTCATTGTTAAAAGAAAAATTTTCACCATTTTTGGATAACTATGTCACTGCTAAAAGATTTATTGTTAAATGACTTAAATCTGTTACTATCGGGCAACTTAAGCAGCAACAGAATGAGTCTCTTACATTTACTTCCCCAAATATACTCTAACATGTACTATGTTTTTATTTTTGTTTACTTATATATTATTTTTCCAATCCTATCATTCCTACCTATTATTTCTCCTCAAGGCAGTCGGGAGGGATTCATTAAGATCAATTCAAATTGGGCAAAAAAATTTAATTTTCTACCATCTGCATCTTCCCAGTTACAAAATCTACATGCATTCAATCTTTTTAATCAAAGATAAGACAAGAGAAAGCTATCTAAGATAGTTTGGTTATACATGATGAAGACCTCTAAACACAATAGGAGTATTTGGTTCACTTTGGAGACACAAAGGACAAGAGAAAGACCAAATAACAGACTGGTAGAGAGCAGTGAGTGAAGACATGAGGACTTATGACTTGGCAGAAGGCCTGGCCTATACCTTAAGTAGACCAGGATGGAAAAAGAAGACATAAGACCCAAAACCAAGTCGTATGGACATGAAGTGAGTAGCATCCAACAGTCCTAGACAAAAGATCTCTTAATTATGCATGCTAATCTTGAGTCACTTTAAAAAAGAATGCGTAACGTCATTTGAGATGGTAGACAAGCTTGGCAGTTGGCGCAGCATACTTACAGTTAACAAGGATACAAAAATGTTGCACCATGCAAGACATGGTACAAATTGAAGGAGACAAGAAGTCAATTGTATAAATCCATTGTCCTTCATCTCTATTTCTCTTGGCCACATGCTTCAACAGAGAAATTGAATGCAATACACCAAAGTGGAACTATTGTAAAACTCACATGTGGTCTCCACAAGGCTTAGGTAGAATCACAATATTTTTCATTATACATGACTCCCATAAATGTGCCAGCATTATAGCTTATACGCAGTGATGAAATTAATTAAAATCACCTTTTGTTGTTGGTCACAATTTATAAGTGAAGAACTTTTAGTTCCATTATCTTAGTCCTGCCCCAGGATGTGAAACTGGAATGCTGCTCATCTTACTCAGTCGCAAATAGTAGCTGTTAGTGTACACGAGGCCCAAGCTCATCAGTGGGCCCAAAACTGTACTACTTCACTACCCTACTGCATACTATCTAAGTTGTACTATTGTGGAGTACTATGTATTGTACTTTGAATATTATTACTATTAAATGGTTCTATATATGCAGACCACATCAGTACAGTTGTATACAATTCAATCATATAGAAAATTACATTCCCAAATTTAACATGGTATCAAAGTTAGGTTCTCCATTTTTCATCAACCTCATGGGAATATCCTAATATATGTATCCTAATCCATTCTAACACTAAAAAATACATGAATTTTTTCATAACCATTGAATTTTGATAAATTTTAAGCCAGAATCATATTTAACTTATGTTTTAGCTTACTAGTGCAACAACGTCCACAATTGGCCATCCAAGAGTTTAGAATCGAAAAACCAACAACTGGTTCAGCAATGGATCCTCAAATTAATCGATCAAGGTCGGCCACATGTAATATTTTCCAACATCATATTTTGTTCAAACTCATACACCCTATTACTTCCTTAATTGATATGTCATTTTTCACTACTTCTATTAATATTTTTCATTCCCTCAACCTAAAACAACTTATGCTTTCTCACTAGTGCTACACTTAAAAGCTCTACATTTAATCCCTCTCCTTTAAACATATTCCACAACTCTCGAGCTATAGGGTCGTGTATAAGTAAATGATCAATAGTCTCCCCATTCCTCTTACACATGCAACACTAATCAATCACAACTACTAAATGCCTCCGCAAATTATGCCTACAAACTTATTTTGGATATATTTCAAGCCAAAACCATCATTTCACTTATGCTTTAGCTTAGCGGTCTTTGAAGAGTTCTATTAGCATTGTAAGTTTGAAAAATCTCTCAAAGCTACTTTTATTGCCTTAATCCCTAAGAAGAATGATGTCTCTAATTTTTTAGATTTTAGACCTATTAGCTTGGTATGGAGTATTTATAAGATCTTGGCTAAGGTTCTGGCAAATCGTTTGAAAGTGGTGTTAGATCAGTTGATATCTAAATCTCAGAATAGCTTTAAGGGAGGTAGACAAATCCTTGACTCAATCCTTATAGCCAATGAGTGTGTTGAAAGACAAGTGAAGAGTAAGATTCCGAGAGTGATTTGTAAGCTAGATATTAGAAAGCTTATGACCATGTGAATTGGGAGGCTTTCTTATATTTGTTAAAGAGAATGGGCTTTGGGGAGAAATGGTGTAGATGGATTCATATCTACATCTCCACAGTTCCTTTTTTGTGTTGGTCAGTGGATCTTCAGTTGAATTTTTTGGTAGTTCAAGGGGTTTGAGACATGGGGATCCACTATCTCCAATGTTATTTTTGGTCACGATGGAGGTGTTTAGTAGGATATTGAAGAGAATGAAGGGGCAAGTTTACTTCGTGGCTTTAGAGCAAATGGTAGGAGGGGTGGAGGGGAATGTGTTTCACACCTACTGTTTGTGGATGATACTATTCTATTCCGTGATGCAAATGTGGAGCAACTCCTTCATGTTCATTTGTTACTTCTTTGCTTTTAGGCTGTGGTAGGATTGAAGCTCAATGTTTCTTAGAGTGAAATGGTTCCTATAGGTGAAATGAATAATGCGCATGCTTTGGCAGTGATTTTGGGTTGTAGGATTGGGTCTTTGCCAATGATTTATCTTGGTATGCCGTTGGGGGCATCTCATAAGGCCCCCTCTATTAGGAATCCTATATTGGAAAAAATAGAATGAAAGTTATTAGGGTGAAAGAAACTATATTTGTTGACAAGTGGTAGGCTAACTTTTCTTAAGAATACGTTATCTAGCCTTCCTATTTATTTTTTATATCTTTTCACCATCCATACTCATGTGGCTAACAAAATTGAGAAGTCGCAAAGTTATTTTTTGTGGGGTGATTCCAAGACACACTTGTCGGGTTGGGATAAGGTGTGTATGCCCATTGCCAATGGTGATTTAGGGATTAGGAAACTGACCACTTTCAATAAAGCCTTACTAGGAAAATGGTTTTTGTGCTTCAGGGTGGAGGAGACTCAACTTTCGAGGAGGGTTGTAGCTACTAAATTTGGGGAAGAAATTTTTTTTTTTTTTTTGGGGGGGTTGGTGTGTTGGACATCTACGCTAGGAAGTGGAGTTCAAGAGTGTGGCTTGTGGAGAAGTATTCTGATGGGTTGGGAAACTTTTAGCAAAAACATCCAGTTTAAGGTTAGGGTGGGGAATAGAGTGAAATTGTGGACAGATTTGTGATATGGGGATCTTCCTCTTCATTTGGCTTTTCTGGTCTAATATAATATTGCTACTAATAGAACGGTCTCTCTCAACTCTTCTCTGATAAGGCAAGGAGCAGAGGACTTGAGAGATTGGGAGGTTCATTTTATTAGGGGTCCTAATGATTGGGAAGCAGAGTTGGTGGATGATTTCTTTTGGTTCTTGGCAACCAATTCACCTTCAAATGATGATGGTGACTATATGAGATGGAAGTTGACAAAGAATGGGGATTTTAATATCCGCTCATTTTATCATAAGTTGAGTAGTTCTTCTTCCATTGTTTTTCCCTGGAAAGGTATTTGAAAGATTAAGGCACCCTGGTGCATCATGTATTGTTGTTGTGTGGAGACAGTGGATTATTTGTTGCTACATTGTGGGAAGGCTCATTGTTTGTGGAACTTTGTCTTTGGTACTTTTGGGATTTCGTGGGTTCTCTCAAGATCGGTTGCAGATTTCTTGTTTGGCTGGTGGAATTGGTTGGGAAAGCATTCATCTAGCATTTGGAATTTAGCTCCGTTGTGTTTGATGTGGTGTATTTGGAGGGAACGCAACTGGCAGACTTTTGAGGAGTGAGGACTTAGATAGATCCGATGACTAGTTACTTGCTTTTTTTATTGGTTTCCATTTTGATTGATCTAGGGCTTAGGGACTCAAATCTAGTGAATCTCTCCCTTTGTTTCTTAGCTCTCTATTTCTTTGTAATTAGTTTCTTTTCTCTATGTTTGTTACTTTTTCTTTTCTTTTGTAATCTTTGATATGCTTTGTGCTTCTTTGCATAAAGCTTTCTATTTCTTTGTAATTAGTTTCTTTTCTCTCTATTTGTTGCTTTTTCTTTTCTTTTGTAATCTTTGATATGCTTTGTACTTCTTTGCATTAGTTTTTTTAATATAAACCTTTCTTATTTATCAAAAAAAAAAAAAAAAAAAAAGCTCCAAGCTTGACACTCCAAGAGTTCAAAATCACAAAAAATAAAAATTGGGTCGGATGGCCACATGTTATCTTTTCCATCATTCTATTCTATTCAAACTCATACACTATTACTTCCTTAATCGACATCTCATTTTTCACTACGTCTATTAATGTTAGTATTTTCAATCTTCCTCTACCTTTTTCTTCACTCCCTCGACCTGAATCAACTCACTCTCTCTTACCTTACCTTACTGATGCAACATTTCTTCTTTCTCCCCTAAACATATACTAACCAAATGAACATCACAACACGAAATTACAATAGAAAAAAAAAGGGGGGGATATGAAACCTACATGTTCTTACCTCCCTCTCATTGCACATTGGGATTTGCACCAACACCATGGGATAATACTCCTCCACCGCCCCCACATTCCCCTTCTCCTCATCCGCCGCCGCGTACCGCACCGTCGCCACGGGCTTAAGCTTCCGGAACTTGATCCAAAAACACCCAATCATCAAAACCACACGATCAACCGACTGAATCAAGAACAGCACGATACACACATTCGTCAACGCCTGCAGCGGCGGAGCCAAGTAGTTCGCCCGAATCGAGATCCAACTCGAATACACAAACCCCAGCATTCCCAACACCTCGTCCGACCCAACCGGCGGCCTGAAATGCCATCCTTTGAAGTACGCCGCAAGCTCCAAACACAGCAAGATCAGAACCAGAACCAAAAACGCCTTGATCAGACGGTACAGGCGCGACGACGAGGAAGACGAAGACGAAGATGAAGAAGAAGAAGACGAGATCCGACGGTGGGAGATGCGGAGGAGAGAGACGACGCCATTGGCGAGAGAAGCGAAGAAAGAGAAGAGTTGCTGGAACCTCAAGAGGCATAGCCAGTAGAGCTGGCGAGCGCTACGCGACCGACCCTTCTCGACCGTCGGATCTGAGGTGGGAGTGGTGACCTGTACGGTGAGGATGTCGTTGTTGTTGTTGTTGTTAGAAGAAGAAGTGTCGAGGAGGAGGAGATCGTGGGCGGTGGTGTTGTTTTTATCTCTTTGCTGGTTCCACCACTCCTGGAACTCGAAGTTCTCAGGTCTTGTCATAATTTTTTTTTTGACAAGACCTTAATCTCTACGGTTCGGTCTGTCTCGTGTGTTTTGGTTTTTATGTTTTCCTTTTTTGGTGCTGAAAGTGAAGAATGGAAATGATGATGGTATGTGAATGTGAATGGGGAGTGTGTGATCCGGAGGAGGAGGAGGAGGAGGATAAGCTACTGTTAAGGTCTTAAGCTAAATTTAGACAAAAGTACCACCAATTTTAGCGGGGAGGTTTTTGCTTTGCCTCTTTATCATTTGAAGTTGTAGGAAGCAGCAGTCCATGTGAATGTGATCTGCATGTGACTCTTTGGAGTCTAGACACATCAATGCTTAAATGGTTTATGTTGTAAACTCTAGAGACTAGACCCATCATTTCTAATAGTTTTTTTTAGTGGTTAGTACTTGGGATGGTTTTTATTTTGATTATTTAATCAAATTTGATTTCACTTTGTCCTTAAGTTCATTTCTATTATTGATCTGGTAGTTAAACAATAATAGAAAGAAGTTATTTCCTTTGGTTTAAATTTTCTTGACAATCATATTATTCATAGACATAAACAAAATGACCCTTAATAAATAAATAAAAATTAAAACAAAAAACCTAAATTTAAGAGTCCAAATGAAAATAATCAAGGGTCAAGGGTAGGGGCATTCACGATCCAATTAGGTGTGGTTTTTGGTCATTTTGTGCACCGCACTTTGTAGTGCAATTTGTCCAAAACTATAACTGCACCATACCTCAATTTTGTGGTCACAAGTATGGTATAGTACAGTATACAAGGTGCAGTTTGGTTGGTTTTAAGATGGTATATTTTTTGAGATGTTATGGTCAATTTCTAATTTACTATTAATAATTATGACAATATGACAATAAGTTCTTTTTTAAAAATATATAACATGTGTAACAAATAAAGTAACACAAATATATAACACAAAAAAAAAAAAAAAATCATTTAAGATTGACAGTAAAGTAAAAGTATCACAAATATATTGTGTGGGGCCAGAAGGCCCAGAACCCCCGGCCCACCTTTAGGCTGGCCCAGGGCCCAAGCCGAGGAGGGTAATCTCCCCAGATGGTCGGCTTAGAGGTTTTAGTGCTTCCAAGACCCAAGCCGAGGACACACCCCTCCTCGGCACACCTAGTCTAATCTAGGTATGGGGCAGACCCAGAACAGGAGGTCACATCCACACTTAACGAGTCTGCCTGACCCTCCAGGCTACATTAATGGTGACAAGACCCTTCACTGAGAAACCTTGGAGGCAGCAACCCCCAGTATGGGAAAGAACCTGTCTGATGGGACAAGTCCTGAACCAGTAGCCCGGATGGCCAACAGCTGTAGGGCCAGGATCGAGCTTAAGGGCGTATATAAGGCAAAGAACCCCCCTTGTGAAGGGGGGCCTCCTCGGACGCCAGCCGAGGAGCAACCCCAGGCGTGGAGCAAATAAACGAGAAGTCCAAAGAAGACCGGCGAATGGCCGGCCGGAGCCAAACCCTTTGCCCCACTCTCTACAAATTCATTGTCGGGGGCCCACCTCCGAAAAAGGAGCCCCTACATATTGTATATACAAAACAAAAAAAAAAAAATATTAAACTTTTGAACTTTTGTTTTTGTGAGATTAAGAGTGCAAGATAGAGAAGTGAATGATATTCTGAACTTTTGATTTTGTATTTAACCAAAATAAAATCATTTTAATATGAAATTGGAATGCACTAACACTAGTCTAGCCACTTATTTTATATAGTATTAAATTATATATATATATATATATATATATCTAATATAAAATAAATAAATATAGTGCGGCGCAGTGTGGATTTTTACAGTTTTCTTATCATAAAACTGTACTCTGCACCACACAATATGGTGAGGTGCAGTTTCTTCATCTTGTGGGTGATTTTGGTCAATCTGGATGTTGTCATGTAGTTTAAGTGGTTTGAAAAACACCCTTTGTCAAAAGTATAATTTTCTCTTTCTAATACTAATTATATATTTTTTTTTAAGTTTACAAGGCAATTTTACAATTTTAACCTCTTTAAACATTTTCTCTTCTTTTTTTCTTTCTTTTTTTTTTTTTTTGTTGAAAAGGGCCAATATATTAAATTAAATGAAATAAAAATAAGTCAATTACATATGTTGGCTATCTTATGCTGAAGAATTTTTTATCACGCCAAATGACATTATTTCATTGGTGACCCGTGCCACATCAACATTATTATGGATTTTGGGGTAAATATCTTTCAAAGTCCCAAAAGAGCCCATATTTTATTCAACTACATGAATTGGGCTCAAATGGCCCACAAGATCTTTCACTTATAAGGTGGGTTCATGATCCATTGTCCCTCTTCATCAATTGGGCTCATGACCCACAACATCATCAATGTCACTATATGGATCAAGCCCAAGCAAAGATTCAAGAATTACAATCCATATTATCTCTCTCGTACTTATCGAAACGGCTTCTCCAATAAAAACTCATTTACATAGGATGACATCAAAGCTTATGGTCATATGCCCATGGCAAATTATCTTATATTTTTTAGCTCATGATCCAAGCTCAAACTTATATTATCATTTTCAACTAAATCCAACCCAAACTCATGGCTATCTCTAATTTCCATATATAAGAAATATATTTAATATCTAAGCCAGTTGCTATAATCAACATTAAATGCAAGATTAGCCCAAGTATTCCCTTATAACTGCTTGATTTTAGTTTTAAATGTTCTTATTGCTCTCCAAGATTTTGTCACAATGCAAAAAGATTGTTACTATATCTCTTAACACTTCATTAAATATCAACCAATTAGATTATTATTTACTAAAAAGATATTTTAATGAAACCATGGACTAAACAGATTCAGATCTTCTAGATTTCCTAGAGTATTCTACTAGTAGATTTCCTTAAATCCTAACCACTCTTTAATGATTTAATGGTCAAGATTATGCCATATCAGCATTCCATTAACAATATTCTTAAAATAATAAAATAATGTTGCAAACAAAATAATTAAGATTATTGTTAGTAGAATACTGACATGGCAGAATCTAGACTATTAAATCATTAAATGGTTAAGATTTAAAGAAATCTATTTAGTAGAGTATCCTAAGAAATCTAGAGGATCCGAATCCTGCACTAAACATATAATTTCCAAAACATGAAACTTAGCCAACAAAGCACCCATAATGTTCAGCTGACATGTCCTAAAGTGACATCATTAGCACTTTAATGCTCAATCCCAGATACTAGATGTTATACCCAAAATAGCAATATATCCTCAAAAGGGATTTTACCATTTTAATCCAAAATCCTAGCAGTCAACTGCCCTTCCAAAAATAGCATAATTGCATAAAAGAGATCTTACAATTTCAAGCCATATCCATGAAAATATGCTGAATATTTTGTCAATAGCATGACATTAGCAAGCTAATCTCATCTACTTCAACTCCAAGTAACAGCTGTCTTAAAACAACTATGACAAAGTTGCTATTCCAATAACCTTAAATTTCAAAATTTCCTCTTTTGGCTAAAAACTAAAACTCGCTAAATAAACCTTTTTAACTTTTCCTTATTTGCTAATTTTTCCGTCAACTAATTTCATTTTAGTTTCATACTGGGTTCCATATAAAGAGGACCAAGCTAAGCCTTAAACATACTCTTTTCCTACACTGCATACATACACACTACAACTCTTCTAAAGACACCATTCTCTCATCTTCTATCTTTCAGAAATTCTACTATTTTGCTGCCTATAAACACATTTCCATGCACTTTTTTTTTTGCTGGAGTAAAGAATGTGGAATGATGTGAGTGTTTGATCCATAGGAGGACGAAGCTAATTTTAAGGTCTTAAGCTAAATTTAGACTAGTACACTAATTTTAGCGGGGAGGTTTTGCTTTGCCTTTGTCTTTGCTTGCAGTACTATTATATATATGTTTTGTTTATCTTATCATTTGTAGCTGTAGGAAGCAGGTCATGTGAATGTAATGTGCATGTGCCTCTTTAGACACGACAATACTTCAATGGTTTATGGAGTAAACTCTAGAGTGTAGACCCATCATTTCTAATAGATTAAATTTCATATTTTTTATCCTTAGTACTTGAGAATTTTTCATTTAAGTCCATCAAATTCGATTCCATTTTCAAAGTGGTCCTTTCGTTCTTTTCTATTATTGATCTGGAAGTTAAGCACCGATAAAAATAAATTGGTTCTTCTGGTTTAAACTCTTTCTTAACAGTGTGGGTTTGGATATGGCGTTTCCAAACCCACGTCTGTGTTTTCAAGCCTTTTTCATTTTTTCTTTTCAGCGCGTGAACAATAAATCATATGAATTGATAGGGGACAAAAAAATACTATTCACACACTATTTCAGTACTGTTCACACACTATTTATGGAACCCACAACCTCTTTATTCAGAAAAAAAATATTAAAAATGAGTTCCGCAGCATTATTCATACATTTAACAATTATTTTGCTATAGTGTTTTTAGTAACAATCAGTTTTCAGCAACAATCAGTTTTTAGCAGTAATAGTCATATTCATAGACATAGATAAAATGACCCTTAATAAAAAACCCTAAATTTAAGAAACCATACAAAAACAATTGAGGGTCAAAAGTATAATTTTGTCTTATTAATACTAATAATATTTTTTTAATTTTTTTACCAAAACTAGTTATTTTTGTTTTACAAGGCAGTTTGGAAAAGGAAAAAGAATATTTATGTATGTTAGGGAGACAACACTTTGGAGAGGAATTAAAAATTTGGCTGCAAAGTGAGTATTAAAACCAATTTTTTGTGAGTTTACATAATTTTGTCCTATTTTTGTAATCAAAGTTCTTGGCATTTCTGACCTTTGTTTGGCTCAAGTGAAGTACCATTGGAAAGATTGCAATGTTTACTTTCTAAAGATGCTTACTTTATGGCTCCAATTTTCATATTTGGTAAATCTGATTCCTTTAAAGTTAGTGTGATTAAGTACAAAAATCTTATTTTGGTATTTTATCAAATTCTTTAATTTTTAAGGGAATTTTCGGCAATCAAGTATAGCAAATTGAAATTCACAATGAGAATTTTGACAACTCCTTATTTGGGTCAGACCAAGGTTATTTAGTTATAATTCAATTGAGTTTAAATTAGAATAAAGTTTCATTACACTAGTCTAAAAAATGACCTAGTGTTGGACACTTTTTCTTATTTTTTGCGATATTATGCTCATTTTAAATTTGATATGGCCCCGTTATTTGTCCTTTTGAAGGGAAATCAATTATTTACGATATGAGTTCAAATTCATCCCGATCAAAAAGTTGGATATTTGGTCAAATCAAGGTCTAACTTGGTCATTTTTAGGAAAAGTGATTGAAAATATTTAATTTTGATGCGAAATGATGAATTTTGGTGCTGGAGTGAATTTTTTTACTTCTTTTGACCATCAGTCAACTCAATCAAAGTTTGATTATCAAAAGGCATTTTAGTCATTTTGAATCTTGACACACTTGTACATTCGACATTTGATTATGACAAATTACATTTAATTCAGCACTCATTCAATCTTGGGATCATAATTATAATTTTTGCAAATTTTTCAGTTTAAATCGAAATTTTGACATACAAGATGAGGGTGAACAAAAATATGGTGTCAACACCTGCTCCAAATCTAGTCAATCCAATCTCTCCTAAAGTCATTCTTCAAGCTTTCTCAAGGCTTCGTTTGTGGCTTATTCAAGGCAATTTTGTAGCTTCTTCAATTTCATCTTCAAGATATTCTTCACGGCATTTTCAAGGGACCTTCTTTAGCTTAAACCAAACTTAAAGCTCCATCCAGCTTCCCCCTTGAGTTTGAAGTGTGTGTGTGTGTGGGGGGGGGGGGGGGGGGTGTTGTAATTAGAGATATTCAAGCCTAATATTCTAGGCCCAAGTCTTGTACTTGTATTGCAAGCCTGTTAACTATAATTAATATATGGTTAGTGTAGGGTTTAGCCTGTTATAAATATCCTTAATAGGTTTATTGTAACATAGGATTTGTACTTTACTCATACATCAAAATGTAGTTTTCAAGGGATTTTCTTTTGTGGACATAGCTTGTCAAGTTGAATCACATAATGTGTTATTTCTTTTATGCTTCCCCTTTCACACTCACCTCCAATTTATTTAACATAGCATCAAAGCATCTTTAACTTCATCCAAAAAAGAAAAAGAAAAAAGAAGAAGCATCTTTAACAATAAGATTTAAATTAAAGAGTAAAACATTTACAATAAAATTACTTTCAAAATAATTTCATCCAAAATAATTTACCTATATCACTCAAACAAAAATATTTTTTATTAAAATAAATTCAATTCCTTTATTATATAGGTAAATTAGCCCAAGTTAAGTAAATGTATCTCAATGCTACTTAATCATAGATTAAAAAAGGGAAAGCTATGATTTTATAGACTTACCTTTCTTAATTGGTTTGTTTACAAAAGAAAAAGAAAAAGAAAAAGAAGAGGTTGGAGAGGTTTTTCAATCCAACCCAAGTTTGTCACATAAATAAATTTCTAACCCAATCTATCATATGTGTAAAAACCAACCTAACCTAACCCAAATGGATTGAGTTGATGGATTGTGTTTACATATCTTATATCTTATAAAAAGTTAAACTTTCATTAATTAATTAATTATTTTTAAATAAATGATTACAATCCACATAATACTATACTTTTTTATAAGTTAAGATCCGCATAATATAACTAAATTATATTTAAAGTTTCAAATTCATCTAAACTAATTCTTTAAAAATACCAAAATAAATTAAATTAAAAATTAAAATAATGACAACAAAAAAAACTTATGCGTGTGTGTATGTTGTGGGAGGGGGGGGGGGGGTGTTAGGTGCTGAACAAACTATCAACTCAAACTTAATCCAATTTAAAACTCAAAATAAAATTTCAATCCAACAAAGCTCATCAACCCCCAGAAACCAACCTAAGACATCGGGTTGTGTAGTGATTGGTAGGTACTTTATCTAGTTGGTAGATTTGATGCACACCTTGTACAATTCTATTAAAAAAAGGGACCAAGATGGACATATATCATTGTTTGGCTAAATATTTTGTAATATACAGTTCTTTGCAAAATATTTAGTAATTTACCATCTTTTTTAAACTCAATTTTGTGAAAGTCGAGTTCTTTGAAAAAAAAATAGCCTTTAAATTTGACGTGCTATTTTTTATGTAACTTGAATTACACGACAAATTTGAATTTTAAAAAAGTGATAATTTCCTAATTGTTTTGCAAATAGTAATACATATTTACCCAAATAGAGGACTTGGCCATTTTGGTTTGGCCTTAAAAAAATAATAACAATAAATAATCTGGTTCTTTTTACCAATTTTTTTTATCCTATTGGCATACACAACAGTTTGGCAAATACAAAACAAGCGTCCTGAAAGCTTTTTTTCCTCCTCTGTAATATATACAACTCTCCCTGTTTCCATCTCCATCGTCATGCTCACTCACTTTCATCTCTAACAAAACCCCCAAGCCTCTCTCTCTCTCTCTCTCTCTCTCTCTCTCTCTCACACACTCAGTGTCAGTCACGGTGAGTTTTCCCTTCTTAACTTTTTGCGTTCCAGTAATTTACTTCTTTAAATTTTTGCATGATTATTTCTATTTGAACCCATTTTATTACTATTTTGTTCAATAAATAATTTACTTCTGTTTAAATTTTGAGTCCTTTGCAGTAAGAGTTTGAAGAGTATCGTGTTCTTGTTGTTTAGAACTAAACAAAGCAAAGTTTTTCAATAAAAATGATACTTAGTTTTATTTTTAAAAAAATTAATTGTTCACTATATGTTTGATTTTGCACTCAAAAACATAAATTGAATGCTATTGAGTTCATGTTTATGCTTGCCAATGCCTATAATGTTAAAAAAACAAAAAATTATATTATTCTGATTCTGGTTTTTTTTATTATTATTTTTATTAAGTTGTGATGGACATGGAATGGTCTGAGTTGAAGGATGAATACTGCGAAGATAGGGATGTTGACTCTTCTCCAATGAGAGAACATTGGGATGAGTTGGGACAAAATGGGACTGATAAATTGAGTAAGCACCGGAGCAAGGATAGGAAGAAGGGTAGTCGAGGGGAAGATAAAGAACATAGGAGTAAAGACCGAGAACGGTCAAAGAGAAGTAGTGATGATGTTTTAAAGGAAAGGGAGAAAGAAAGTGGTGGCAGGGATAGGAGGAAAGAAGATAGAGATGAGAGAGAGAAGGATAGGAGTAAGGATAGTAAGGTGAGGGATAAAGAGTATGATCAGGAAAAATATAGAGAGAAAGAGCGTGATAGGGATAAAGATAGAAAAGATCGAGGTAAAGACCGTGAGAGGGAGAGGGAGAGAGATGCAGAGAAGGATAGTGATCGAGGACGGGACAAGGAGAGGGTAAAGGAGAAGAATAGGGATAGGGATAGAGATAAAGAAAGAACAAAGGAAAGGGAAAAGGAAAGAGAAAAACATAAGGATCTGAATAGGGATAAGGAGCAGGAGGCAGATCAAGATAAAGAGAGGTTGAGAGATAGAGTGAGCAGGAAAACTCTGGAGGAAGATGATTGGAGCAAGGATGATAATTCTAATCTGGACTATGAAGATAATAGGGATAGGGATGCTTCCAAGCAAGGGAGGTTATCTCATCATGCTGAGATTGAAGAAAGTACCCAGGTGTCATTAGGTGGAGCACAATTTTCAGTGTCAGAACTGGAGGAGTGCATCTTGAAGTAAGTAAATCTTTATTTATGCCTTCTTTGTTGCATGATGACATATCAAATCAAACAATTGGTGTTTGAAATTTTTACTCTTGCAATTCCTACCCTTTTTTCTGTTGATAATGTAGGGAACCTCTCTGACCCTATCTGCCAGAACTAGTTGTTGGGTTATCTAAGGGCATGCACTCTTGATGGGTTAAGCAATATATGTTCATGCCCAAAAGCACTCTTGCAATTCCTACCTTAATCCACGAAACCATCTTGACCATATTTTCCTGCTATCCTGGTTTTCAGTAGGTACTTTGTACTTGGCACTGTATGTGTTATTATTTAAGTTACTTCTTTCCAGCATTCCCTTGGATTTTGTGTCTAAACTAGCTGAATGATGATTAGTTTGTAAACTGATTTACATTTGCATTGTATTTATCTCTTTCCTAGGTTTTTTGCATTCTACCTTGGTGGTGAACTGAGAAAATCCATTTTGTGTAATGTGAATATGTTAACCTTTTTGCTCAGGAAGAGAGAAGCGAGATTGAACAAAAATTCTGAAGGTGTTTCTGAGGTTTTGTCATGGGTTAGTCGGAGTCGCAAGCTTGAGGAGAAAAGGAATCCTGAAAAGGAAAAAGCATTGCAGCTCTCAAAGATTTTTGAGGAACAGGTTTTGTTTCAATAGTGTTTCTTTGTATTCTTTTTCACAATACTATTGATTTCACGTGGGATCTTTTATTTATCTCATGGTGTGAATTTTCTCAGGACAATGTAGGTCAAGGAGACAGTGAAGACGAGGAACCAAGCCAGGGTACTGCTCGTAAGGGTTCTTACTCCTTTTGATTTGTCTTATAAAATCAAATTGATGTTATGTCACATGATTTTGGGTCAGTCCATTCTGAAACATATTGAATTTTGAGTGCTCGGATTGGACTGATTCAAATACTGAACTCATTCAAGTTCTATTGAGGAGTCATGAAATTTCCTAATGAAATTTCCTGTGTGTGCGAGTGACTGTAGTTAATCATTCTTTTGAGTTTGCACCTGTTCATAATCTATGCCCCACAAGTGTGTTTTTCTGGAACCTGATCTGTAAGCCGATTCCTTCATCACTGATCAATTCTGATATGATTTTTATTTTGAATACTTTATAGATAATCTGGCAGGAGTTAAAGTTCTTCATGGCATTGACAAAGTAGTGGAAGGTGGCGCAGTTGTTTTAACGTAAAAAGATCAGAATATACTTGCAGATGGTGACATCAATGAAGGTAAATTATTTGGTGTTACTTTTCGTTTTTCAGGGCCCTCTAAGATGAATTGACACATGTATATAACTGGGGTTTTTGGTCTGGTGTGACCGAGATTGATATGCTTGAGAATGTTGAACTTGGAGAACAAAAGCAGCGAGATGAGGCTTACAAGGCCGCAAAGAAGAAAACAGGGATCTATGATGATAAGTAAGATGGAAACTTCTATAATTTGTTATTATCTCATAATTATACCATAAGTATATGAAAAAATGATTTAACATATCATGCATCCTGATGCTTTAGGTTTAATGATGATCCTGGTGCAGAGAAGAAAATTCTGCCATAGTATGATGACCCCACTGCAGATGAGGTTTGATTTTTGGTTTTGTCCATTCACTGTATTTTAAATTTTAGTCTGACCAGTTGCTTTTCCTTTTTTATTCAATTTATTGCAAGGAATGTTGTGCATGGGGATTGATCATGGAACTTTGTACTTAATTTATTCTTCTTTACAGGGGTTAGCTCTGGATGAAAGAGGACGTTTCTCTGGCGAAGCAGAGAAAAAACTCCAAGAGGTAATTCTTATTAAACCCAGAAGATAAAGGAGAAGATTGGTTGTGTTTGAAAATGAGGAACTCTTTGCATACTGCGCAGTAATGGCATTATTCTAATATTTTTTTTCTTTTGTGACTTCCTATTTATGCAAGTTGTAGTCCCATTCTTCCTATTTTCTGTTCTGTTATTGTACTGGATTTGCAGTTTTAGGATTTCCCATGTATAATGAGTTTATGCTTCTTTTGGTGTTAGAATTTATTTTAATTACTTCACTAGTTTTTTTCCCCTTGCTTATGAAGGATTCCCCCCCACCCCCCCCCCCCCCCCCCCCCCCTTCTTGCCAGCTTCATAAAAGGTTAGAGGGCACTTCACAAACAATCACTTTGAAGATCTTAATGCAATTGGGAAGATCACATCAGATTACTATACTCAAGAAGAAATGCTTAAATTTAAAACGCCCAAGAAAAAGAAATCCATGAGGAAGAAAGAGAAGCTGGATTTGGATGCGCTTGAAGCAGAAGCTCTCTCTTCAGGGCTGGGAGTTGGGGATCTTGGCTCTTGGAACGATGCAAGGAGACAAGCCATCAGAGAGGAGCAAGAAAGAGCTGAGGCTGAATTGAGAAACAATGCATACCAGTCAGCTTATGCTAAAGCCGATGAAGCATCAAAATCATTGCGGATGGAACAAACTCTTCCCGTTAAATTGGAGGAAGATGAAAATCCTGTTTTTGCTGATGACAATGATGATCTTTATAAATCCTTAGAAAGAACAAGGAAATTAGCTCTTAAAAAGCAAGAGGAGGCGGCATCTGGTCCTCAAGCAGTTGCACTTCTTGCCACTACTGCCTGCAGCAGTCAAACTAGAGAAGATCAAAACCCCACAACTGGAGAGTTGCAAGAAAACAGGGTTGTCTTTACAGAGATGGAGGAGTTTGTCTGGGGTCTCCAGCTGGATGAAGGTATTTTTCTTTTATGTTTGTTCATGTGTTTGAATAAATTGAAATTTGAGCTGCCTTACTGCCTCCCTGCTTGAATTGAGATTTCTACTTATGTAATTTTTTTTTTACTGCTTTACTGTTTCTGGCCATTCACCATCGTGGTTTGTTGATATCCATCATTTTATCTGGTCAAAATTCAAATTAAATCATGACCATTTTTCTTTGAAAGTTGTCCTGCTCCTGTTCCTATCAATTTCCTTTAGCTTCCAATTTTCCATTTGTACCCAAATCTTAATCTTTTTGTTCTTTTTGTCTCCTGAGCAATCTAATACATTTTTTATTTTCTTTTCCTAGTTTGCTAAGTTTTGGGCATATATAGCACAGTTGATATATTATATTATAATGTGAATTTGAACCATCACATTCTACACCACCTGGAAATGTCAGATCTTCTCCCAATTAAAATACTATTTCATGTCTTAGTGATGGCAGGTGGCAGCCCTCTTTGAAGACCTATAAGAGGCGAGGGAAAGCTGTTCCTAGTGCTGAAGCATTTATTTGGGATGTTTCAGATGATGGAGAGCTTTCTTGGGAGCTTGCTGAGTCATCCTAAAGTTGAATCGAGTCTCATTTTATGTTTTGAGTCCTTTTCCTATTTGGTTGAGGAGTTATTAAGTCCATTTTTGTTTGTTGTTAGTAATTTTAGTCATTGTAGGAAAGGATATAACAATAGCCTATATTAAGTTTTTATTGCAGTCAATAATATTCATAGAGATTGATTCAAATAATATTCTAGTAGCTTATTTTAAGTTTTGAGGGTGTGATTGCCTTCTCCTACCTAAGTGTGACTACTTAGGAAGACCTAGGTGTGATTGTCTTATATTTTATTTATCTTGTTTTCTATTTTATCCCCTGATTCTGCCCCAAACAGCCATTAAGATTCAATTTTTGTTTTCCTAACCTAAAACCCTTCAGCATCAATCCTTATTCAAGAGCCCTTCAATGGCTCATCAAGAAGTCTATTGTAGTGCTGAATTCTTAAAGATCCTACATCACTTAGTTTGCTGCAGGCATTCTTCCAATGGTTGATGATAGAAATAACTCGTACTTTTTTACTTTTGCAGAAGAGTGTAAGCCTGAAAATGAAGATGTTTTTATGCAAGAAGATGAAGAGCCAAAAGC
The DNA here is from genome assembly GCA_030445155.1 of Quercus variabilis. Classification (NCBI taxonomy): domain Eukaryota; kingdom Viridiplantae; phylum Streptophyta; class Magnoliopsida; order Fagales; family Fagaceae; genus Quercus; species Quercus variabilis. The sequence goes on from CP129453.1 coordinate 50,096,767, forward strand.
TTCTGATCAAGAAATAAAAGATGAGACTGGTGGATGGACCGAAGTTAAAAATGTCAGTAAAGAGAGCACCCTGCTGACGAGGACAAGGAGGAGATAGTGCCAGATGAAACTATCCATGAAGTTGCTGTTGGAAAAGGGTTATCAGGTGCACTGAAGCTGCTTAAATAGCAAGGAACACTTAAAGAAAGCATTGAATGGGGTGGCAGAAACATGGATAAGAAAAAGAGCAAACTTGTGGGTATCGTTGGTGATGATGAATCAAAGGAGCCTCGTTCATCCTCTTTGATCGATTATTGAAAGGAGATTCACATTGAGCGGACAGATGAGTTTGGGCGAATTGTAAGTGCTTCACTTAACCATCCAGTCATTTCATATTTTTCTTTAGCTCAAATGGCCCCTCTCTCTCCCTCACACACACACACACACACACACACACACACACACACACACACAGATGTCAGTTACATGTATGATAACACTCTCTATTATATGGTGTAACATGACATCTGGGGCAGATTGGACGTGGGGGTCCTCATATTCCACTTAAGGAGGGTTTTCTTCTTCTTTTATTTATAAAAAACCAAGGGATTTTTAATTTTTTTTTTATATTACTTTTTAAAGATGAACTCCAATTAGAAGAATAGATGTTTTCATAAGTAAATTATCAGAAAAGGGAAGTGAATAAAGGGTTTAATCCTACTTATTAAAAAATAATAATAATAAGGGCACAATCATACTACACAGAAATTATACAGGAGAAACACCCCAAAACAAAAGCTAACTTTATGATGTCCAATTATAGTGAGAACCTAAAAAAATGGAAACTTCAACTTCATCAAGGTAGTCCACACCCCTCAAAATTCTTCACATTCCTCTTTCTCCAAATGTACCATATGATACAAAAGGGAACTACTTTCCAAATTTCATCACTACAAGGTCTTCCAAATTGTCTCTTCCAACATGCTGACAAATGAACAACTGCTTTAAGTTTAACCCATAAAACCTCGGATAGATCAACCATCAATGACGCCAATTCTCTGGCTATGTCACTGTGAAGTAGTGGGTGATCTGTTGTCTCTTCACTTGATTTAGACATACATACAGCACTAATGCAATAGTATGATTTGATGCTTTTTCAACTATTTATTGTCAAAACCTTTATATGCTTGCTGTTGTAGAAGTATAATGCGATTCTAGGTGGTGCTCTAACCTACCAAGAATACATACTGTCATGTTATCTGACTATTCGGGTGAATGATACTTATGCTTATTTAGAGAGACAATTGACATATGGTATGGGGTGTAATTTTTTGAGTGAAATCAGTTGGGAGTGGTTCTTTGAAATGTATGTTATAATCAAGTGGGCTGTTAGATATATTTATTGTATAAATCTCACAACATGAGGGCTGGATCACGTATCTTAAGTTCTGACTTGTCATCTTATGGAATTGGATCATCTCTCTTTTGCTTCTTCGTTCTTCCCTTCGCTTTAATTGGTAAAAAAAAATCCTTGAGTGGAGTTGAGACGAAACTAACTGGGTACCACATAGTTGAATTATTTTACACCATATGATTCCATGCCAGCACGGTTTTTTATAATGGTTATGAATATGTCCATGCATTTAATGCCCATAAAAAAGTAACCCCAAGGGGCAGCATAATCAGATGAGGACCACACTTGATGAGGCAGATGTATTCATGCAAAAAATTTTGAAAAAAAAAAAAAAAAAAAAAAAAAAAAATCTCACGAAGCTAATGTCACCAGTTCAAATTTCCCCTTCCCCTCTTCCTTGGGGCCAAAACTTGATTACAAAACAATGAATCCCATAGAAAAGTAACGCCATATAAAATGTATTGAAACTACTTATAGTGGCTGTTTATTGAGTTGGAGTCATGATTGAAGGCAGGTGATGTCATGATAGCTATAGTTGCTATTGATCATATGTAAAGAGAAGATAGATATGGGTTAGGTTATCAAAATAGATGTGGTGTAATATGCATTGACGACTTCTCCTATAAGGTTAAAAAGTGACAATCTCATTGAATTTTGAACTTTGAGACTCTTTTTGCATGGCCATGTCTAAACATGCTGTCTTGTCTGTGTGCTAGTCTAGTGTTGCAGAAAAAATGAACTTACTCAGATCTTTATGAAAATCACAAATTGAGACAACCTTTTTTATCCTTGGGCAAAGAGTTCTATGACCCATATTATAACAATGCGGATTCATTTTGGTGGGCAATTTTAAAAAGTGAGTTGTCCCTCCTTGGAGTCAAATTCTGTTTTCGATGGTGCTTTTCATTCCCTGCTGCTGCTTCTATACTTGGCTATTCCTTCTCAGTATCTTAAGACAAAATCTTTCATGATACATCTTGGGCTTTTCAAATAATACCTTTATTTAAATTTGAAAAAAAAGAAAAAAAAAAGAAGGAAAAAAAAAAAAAAAAACACATTTCATGAACAGAACAAGCGACTGCCTATCAATTACTCCCATGCACTGACACCACTCAAAGAGAGATCTCACAAACAAGGTTTTCTGCTCTTAGTCCATCTCGGAATTGGATAGAATAGTTTGGATATTCCGCTTTGGAAAAGAGGCCCCCCCCCCCCCCCCCCCGCGGGGGGGGGGGGGGGGGGGGGGGTGGGGGGAGGTGTTAATGAGTAGTAGAGTATTAGTTAGAGGGTAATAGAGAGTATGGCATTGGTTAGAATAGAAGGGCGGAAACAAAGCTGACCCAAATTAGTCTGTTGAGGATCCATAATTGGCCTCAAAATTTTGGGACTAAGCCTTGGTTGTTTTTGTTGTGATTGTTAGTTGACGATTCTGTGAAACCTCAAAGCAGTGTAATGGTTTGCTTCTTTCACAATCAAGACAACTCTCTTTGGTTCATAATTGAATTTTGTAGCTTCTTAGAAAAAAACAAAGTATTATATTATAGTTTATTTTGTATTTTGTATTTTTTTTTTTTTGGTGTTAGTGTGCATTCTTGACTTATGTCCATGTTTTTACCACATGACTCCGAAGGAAGCCTTTCATCTGATTTCGCGTAAGTTTCATGGTAAGGGTCCTGGCAAAATGAAGCAAGAAAAACGCATGAAGCAATACCTGGAAGAATTGAAGTTGAAGAACATGAAGAATTCAGATACACCATCAGGCTCTGTGGAGAGGATGAGGGAAGCTCAAATGCAGTTAAAGACGCCCTATCTTGTCCTTAGTGGTCATGTTAAACCAGAGTATGCGTCATTCATCTTTGTCATATGTTCATATATAATTCTGACCAATGATTGCTGGATTTCACTATAAGGAAAGAAAGTTGATGAAAAGCTTATTCCCTCTTTGATTGGGGTAGGAGCTAAGAGATGGACTGGCATTATATATCATACCACTAATTATAACTGTCTCTCTCCCCAAATGAACCATCTATGGCTGCTTAGATACACTTGGACACCTTAGAATATGTGAGGAAATAATATGTATACAAAATTCTTTTCCTCAAAATATTAGTGTAGGAGGTTAAATGATTAGTTAGAACATTGCGCAGCTTATTTGGATGTTCAGGTATTGCATATAGTACCTTACATTTTATTACCCTTTTTATGTGAGTGCTGGTAGATGTTCATGCTTTTTTCCATATTTTGTTGTGAGGGTACTGTCAGATGATAATGTCATTACAGTTTTGATGCCATTGATGCCATGTCAAAGAATCTTAATTTCTTGTTGGGGCAGTTGGGGAGCTTGATGGTTAGGTTTTAATCATTTATTCATGTTGGCTTGCATCAATTTGGTGTCAATACCTGCTAAAAGATCATCATAAAGTTAAGATTTGGATATCTAGAATTTCGTATTAATATTTGGTTGATAAACACATCTTATGTTTTTCATTGCTCCAAGGAAGGCTTGTTAATCAAGGCTTCGAATTAGTGAAGCATGAGTAGTCTGTAGCTGTATGGTCTAAATAACATTTTTTAATTTTTAACCTCTGTTAACTTGGTTTATTTATTCTTTCTTTTTGTGTGTATTTTATTACCAGGCAAACGATTGATCCTAGAAGTGGTTTTGCGACTGTTGAGGAGGATTTCCCTGGGGGATTGACACCAATGCTTGGTGATAGAAAGGTCAGTAACATCTTAATACCTTTTTGTGATATTATCCTTGATTTTATTATATCCATAAAAATAAAAAAGTATGTACCCAGCCTTCTATGTTTCATATGTTAGTACAGTTTTAGTGGTGGTGGTAGTAGTTTTCTTTAGTAAATGATTTCACGAGACTTGCTTCATGGGGGAAAAAAAAAATCAGGAGATGCCCAGTGTACAACAGGAGAATGCTGCTAATGAGCCCTAGCTCTAGCTCAAGTGGCACCTTCTTCCAATGTAAAAGCAAGCTGTAGGATTTGGTTGAGGTTTTACTTTTAAGACCTACTGGGTGCGGTTGTAACTTACCAACTAAAAAAAGGAAGGGAATACTTGGTTTTATGCCTTTTTCTTTGGGATAAAATTCGTAGTTTTCTAATATCAATCCTGACAACTTGTAGATTCGCGAATATTACAAGCTAAAAATACCTCTTCACATTTCTAAAAGTTAGAGAATAGGTCGGTAGAGGTATGCTTTTGCATCCTTTTCAACACTGCTGATTTTCCTATGAAAAAGAAAGAGGTTAAGAATCATGCGTTCTGCTCAATAGCATTCCGTCTGAGGTTTATATATCCTTAATTTTATTCTTTCTGTATTGCTTGCACTGATTACAAAGTGTTATTTTCTTTCCACCTTCTAGGTTGAGCACTTCTTGGGGATAAAGCATAAAGCTGAGCCAGCAAATTTAGCGCCAAAGAAGCCTAAACCTTGAAGGTATTTTTGCGTGGAATTTAGAAGCTGAGCTAGTGTTTTTATTCTGAAGAGGGTGCCTGTCATCAAATGACTTGAGTTGGTTTCCTGCCACTATAAATGCGGCATCAGATTGTGTAGGCAAAGAGAAATGATATGTTCACAACATTTTTACAACATTTTCACAACAAATCCTAAGTGATAGGTTATTACTAATTGTTATTGTTGGGTTAAGAAAGTAATCTCAGTGTTAAATTCAAATTTGAACAAAGAACAACTAACCATCTATGATTTATTGTGAAAATGTTGTGGACGTAGCATTTCTCGTAGGCAAATAGCTGATCTGGATTTGTGCTCTAGACTGTAAATAAACCTTTTTTTTTCCTTATTACAGAAAAGAGCTATTGTTTACAGAAATTTTGCTCTTTGTTTATAGTACACTTTACTTGAGCAGGGTTGCATTCTGTGTGTGTGTTAAACAACACGCTGAATCAACTGGATTTTACCGTCAACAGCTCAAGTCAGATGTGAAAAATCCATATTGTTGATTAATTCCTTGGCCTGAACCCAAATTCTTTGCACTTGAGACTTTGGGAGATACCTATAAGTGGGAATTTTTTTGTATATTAACATGAGCGCTGATACTTGTATATGCTTGTGTCTCTTAAGAGATGCTCTCCGTTTCTAATGCCCTGGATATAGTTGTTAAATGATCTTGATTTTGAACTCAGCCCTGGACATACTATGGGTACGGACTACGGAGTCTATGGAACACTTGGCTGTATAGCACAAATTGTTAAAAAGAAAAAGAAAAAAAGAAAATCGACTTCCTCTTTCTTTTCTTTTGTTTTTATTTTTATTTTTTGAATTGCCTCTTTCTCTTAATATGTATTTTTTTATTGAGCAAACACTTGTGAAAATATCATGTTTCTCCTTGAATATTTATCCTTTTGTCGAGCAAAAATATCTTCTCAGTGGTATAATTATAGTTGTATCTATGTAACAGCTTGAAGTAGATTTTTTTTTTTTTAATCATAAAAATAAAAGACGCAAGACTTCGCATGCGTATGCAGGGACGTAAACTTGCGTACGCGGGCTCAACCTTGAATGTGTTTATCGCTGTTCCTCGGCCCCTTTGGATCAAAATTAACTTTAAGCACGTTTCTACCCATCCCAAGGCACAAGGTTTTCATCTAAACCCTTTCCACAACAAAATCCAAGCATTTCTAAGCCTAGAAATGGATAAAAATGCAAGATTAAAGAAACACTTGAAATGTTTTTCCATGAACTTGCATGCGCGCAGGCTTAACCCAGAATATCCAGAATTGTTTGTTCATCCATTTCTTTGCTTTTGTTTAGTTGAATTCCATGTTTTAGCTTCTGTTTGAGTTAGATAATGTATGCCTAGGTCTCTGTTTAGTTGGTAGCATGCTTTAATTGCTTAGATTAGTTAGATTAATGATTAAGGTTTGAGTGTACTTAAATGAACATATGAACATGAACATGCATCTATACATGGATGCTGTGGTGGTCCAAAAATGGTACGTACATGCATTTTACATGAACATGCATATTTGGATGAGATGAACATGATAAATTATGTTACTATGAATGTGTATATGATAATATGATGTATGCTTGTTGCCATGTGATGATATGTTTATGTTTTCTGCCATGTGGATGAGATGATGTATGTTTGTGATGTATGTGAGTATATGCTTATATGTATGCTAGGACAAGATAACATGTTGTATGACATAGAACTAGAGTATATGCGTATATGCATGTTTAGGATAGCCTCTTAAAGGTTTCTTTAATAGAATTAGGATATGAAATACAATGAATGGAGGTCAGCCCATGGGTTGAGGGGGGTTAAGTGTCTAACATTTTTTCATCCTTGTATTTTAACTTGAATCTACAAATTGGATTTACAAGTCCCTATGCAAGGGCCCAAAGTTTGGTTTCTACATCTAAACTAGATGACGATTCCCGCAAACCGCCTCTAGTCCACTCGGTTGAGGTGTATTCTCTAGAGTACATGACATGCAACTCAAGGGGAGAAACCCATGGACAGGTGCTTGCGCCCATGGGGTGGCACACAAAATTATTAGTCTATTACATTGGAAAATTTTGTAGATGGGATTTATCATCTCAAAAAAAGGATTTAGTCCGTGCCTTAATTCCACTACCTTTAAATTGATGGAATTGACGGTAAAAAATTATTTCTCATGTTACGAAATAAGTTAAGAACTAACAAGGTAATTTCTTTTAATTTATTCTCTAATTTTATGTTGAAATACAATCTTAGTGAAATATGATTATATAAATAATTATTCTATGAATTATTAGATGCAGTTTATTATTAATTTATGTTCATAAGAAGAACATTATTTAGACATTTTTTAATAAAGCATTACAATTCATATAATATATTTTAATTATATTCCAAATTTCTAAATTCATCAAAATTAATTCTCAAAATACCAAATCAATTAAACTAATTTTTTTTTTAAAAGGTAATAAAATCAACTTATATACATGGTGGTTTGAGTTAGATTACATGAGTTAAAAATGTTATCAATCTGAACCTAATCTGACCCAAGGTTTAAAATAAAATTTCAATCCAACCCAACCCAATCTATCAACCCATGAAAACCAAATTGAGGCTTTGGGTTGGGTCAGTTCCATTGAACTGGTAGGTTTGATGCACACTACCATGTGTAGGTTAAATCTCTAACCAACATAATGTTGGAGGTTTCTTAGTATATAAAGGTTAGTAATATTTTGATAAGAAAATAAATTAGAATAAACCTTTTTTTTATAATTTTTTATTTTGGGGTAAATTTTAGATACATTTTATTTTTATTTTTTATTTTTATAGTATCTTAAAATTCCAATTGAATTTAAAAAAACAAAAAAAATTAATGCATTGATTAATATAGCACACACAATATAAGATATTTACTTGAGGCTCTTTTTCAAGATAGGTTGAAATTCTCTTTAAAAAAAAAAAAAAAATTAAAAAAAATAAAAAACCTTAAGTCTGGAAGCATCCAATGATTTTTCACATTGTTATTGAAATTCCCGTGTCAATCTTTATTGTTTTATTGGTTATTTGGTAACATATTTTACTGTTGTAAATCAACCGAAATTGAATTGATCATACAATTGATTAATGTGCAAAGTTGATTTAATTAATCTATCATGGTCTAAAATGTTCCTTTCAATTTTCTTCTTTTCATTTTGTTCAAATGTCTTAATAACTATGTTTAGAGTGCCAAGAGTAGTATATTTATATTGCTACCTTGCATGAGGAAAACTAGAGTTCAAATCTCTCTCTTATTTTGTATTGTAAATTATCAAATTATTTAAAAAAAAAAAAAAAAAAACTCTATGATTGGGGAAACTTTAATAAATGACATGTATTTGATACAAATATTCTAATAACAAGTAACAAAATCGTCCTTGATATTCTTAATACAAAAGGCTTTTAGGCTTTCAGCAACTAGATCAATTATCAATAGAACACAAAACCCATACAAACACACTATTCTTTTTATTTATTATTTATTTAAGCTGAATATATACACACCATACTAAAACCTGTAGCAGAAGTGTTCAATATACTTTTATTGTCAAAAAGTAGCGATAGCACTGATATAAATACACAAATAAGACTGCCATTTCCAGAAGAAGAAAATACCCTGAGTAAATCATATCCTGAACATTTCGACAAAGAAGATTGAACTAGCAAGCCAATGCTCAACAGGGATATGAAAGAGGTTTCAATGATCTCTTTTGATAGTTTCATGCTCTGCAGACCAAATAAAAAGTTTGTTATATTCCTTATTTCCTAGACTACATAAGGATAAACCATGAATGTAGACACAAGAAATGCCCTTGCATCTGCATGACACCATTTGAAATAACAAATATGAAGGAACCTTTCATAAGGTTGTGGGTCTAAAAAGGTGAAAAATTTTAGTCAGAAATCTAATTTTATAAGGAAAATTTTTAGTTTACATTGTACTAGTATTGTAAATCTTACATTGTACACGTTTGTTTAGTCTACAGTGTAATATTTACATTGACTGCACAATGTATTCCTATAATTACCCATTTGTGTTTATACAAAATTAATAGGAGTCAATCACTTTATGAGATAATTGTCATTGGTGACTTTATTTTTAGGCAAATTAAAATATAAAATATTTAGAAGTACCTCAAACTAGGATTTCACTAAGTCCACTGTGGTGCCAGAACCAAGATAAGTATTTTTGATCAAATGTAGTTCTCTGGTAACTTCCTCCATTTTCATTCTTTCTTTTGGTGACTCCATTGAACTTGCAAGTCCAATTTCAAGGATTGAGACTAAGCACTTATGCATATTGGCATCCATTTGGGACAAGTTTGCAGTACTACCTTGAGCGTCTTCGTCTACATGAATTTCATTGTCATTATTATCTTCTCTAGTTGCCAAGATTGCTATTGGCGTTGCGACAACTTCTCTTGGTAAAAGGATTGGGTCCACAATTTGAACAACTCTCTCCGGCAATCCCATCTTAGCAAAATTGTGAAGATTGAGACCATTTTTAAACATTTCATCAGTGGGTCTCTTTCCTAGAAACATCTCTAATAGTAGTATTCCATAGCTATACACATCTCCGACCATCGATGCCTCACCACTCATGCTGTACTCTGCAATTAACAATTTAATTACGATATGTAAGGAAATGTTACAGTTGTTTACAATGATAATTGGCATTTAATATAAGTACAAATTCTTTTCTTTTTTTTTTTTTTTTTTGATAAGGAAGTACAAATTCTTTTGATTAGTCAAAATAGCAAAAAGAAATTAAACGTAAAGAAGAACATGAAGATAGAAGCCATCATGGGAAAGTGTGCATGTTCTAGTGCGACATTTCTCTCTATTATTTATTGGTGATTCTGTTGCTTTATATACCTCCCAAATGGGCCAAATATTTTGTAAACTTCTTCATGTGGAGCAAATCTATTTAAAAATAAAAATTCACTTCCTTCCGTATTACAATCTGTCGTAAATTTATTGTAATTTATAATTTATTGTATATACTATCTTTAGAATATAATAGGATAACATCTATGAAATCATATAAAAGAAAAAAAAATAACAACTTAACAATACAAATTTAAATCATATCAACAACATAAAACTAAATCACATTAATCTAAAGTAGAATTCTAAAGAAAATAAAAATTAATCAACCTAAAGTAGAGATGCAAGATAAAAAATCTCCCCAAAAACTAAAAAAAAAAAAAAAAAAAATTGAGAGAGAGAGAGAGAGTTTTAATATCCTCCCTTTATAGTTGTAACTAGTAAGGTAATTGTCAAAAATAAAACGATAACTATAAATATGTTTAAGGGTATAGCTGGAAGAATTGGAAACATATTACCTGGAGCTGCATAACCAATTGACCCCTTTATCCCAATTGAACTAGTTTGCTTTGCAGAAGAACCATCAGTAATTGAGAGGAATCTCGCTAAACCAAAATCGCTTACATGAGCAACCATGTCATGGTCAAGAAGAACATTGCTTGGCTTTAAATCACAATGAACAATAGGTTGTGCAGAATTATTGTGAAGATAATCTATTGCAGAAGCCACATCAATTGCAACATTTAGTCTTTGAAGAAGGCTTAAGTTCCTCGATTGATGTTTGTTGGGTATCTCGGGATGCAGCCAAATATCTAAGCTCCCATTTGTCATGAATTCAAAGACTAGTGCTTTGAATTGATTTCCACCATAATCCATGCTAGAGCAACATGTTAATATCTTAACAAGATTTCGATGCCTGATATTTCGTAATGCATTGCATTCAGCCATGAAACTTTTGGAAGCTCCCTTGTGTTGAAGGTTAAGAACCTTTATAGCAACTAGTCTTTCTTCTTGATCAAGTGCTCCTTTATATACAGATCCAAAACTGCCCCACCCAATTAAATTATTTGGAGAAAATCCACTAGTTGCTTGATAGAGTTCTTTGTATGACACATTTAGAAGGAGGTCTATTGTTGGAACCATAGAACATGATTTCTTTTTTGATTTTTTCATCCAATAAAGAACAAAAAGGAATGAAAACAAAATGAAGAATAGTACAAGGGAAACAATTACAATTGCTAGTTTGAATCGAATGGAACTTCTGGGTTTAGTGACTTTTACAGGGCATTTTGGCAACTGCAATTGTGGTATACCACCACAAAGGTTTGTATTTCCAATCAATGATATAACACTTGTGTTTTTGAAAATCCCTTTAGTTGGCACCTCACCCTCAAAATTATTGAACGAAAGGTTCAAAAATTCTAAAAAGGGAAGCATCTCTAAACCCTTTGGAATGGGTCCTGATAGGTTATTTTGTGAAACATCTAGATGTCGAAGACCTCTCAAAGAAGCCAAAGATGATGGTATGGCTCCTTTGAAGGAGTTCCCTTGCAAGTAAAGATTTTCTAAGATCAAACAATTTCCTATAGATGTTGGAATTTCACCAGACAAATGATTGTTAGAGACATCCAGTTTATTAATATTTTTCAGATTAGCAACTTCAAATGGAAGTTTGCCAGTAAGCGAGTTATGTGACAAATTGAGGAATACTAGTGGAAGGGAAGAAAGACCAATATGCTGAGGTATGGATCCATTAAGTTTATTTAATGAAATGTCTAAGAGCTGCAAAAGTTGGCAATTTACAATACTTGGAGGTATGGTTCCTTCAAATAGGTTTTCCTTTAAAATGAGTTGGAACAACTTAGTAAGGTTGCCTATAAAGGTTGGTATTTCTCCAGACAGACTGTTTCCACATAAAACCAATGCTTGCATCTTCTGAAATCTCCCGAAACTAGCTGGAATGATTCCTGTGAAGTAATTATATTCTAAGTCCAAGACAATTAAATTGTCAAGGCTCGCTAATGATGCAGGAATTGTTCCAGATATTTCATTTCCTCCCAAAACTAATTCAGTGAGTTGGCTTGACAAGTTGGCTATAGAATTAGGCAAAATGCCTCTGAATTGGTTCGTATTTAAACCCATGATGTCTAGTTTGCTACAGTTTGTCAAATATGTTAAGAATTTCAAGCTCCCTCCTAAATTATTGTTACTTAAACGTAGAAAGGTTAGATCCAACAGATTTCCCAAAGTGGTTGGAACTGATCCCAAAATATTGTTAAAACCTAAATCAATTTTTTGAAGTTGAGTTGCATTGCATAATGAAGTAGGGATTGGCCCAGAGAACTCATTTTCACCAAGTAGAAGAAGTTGGAGATTAGGAAGATTGATGCCCATGTTGGCTGGAAGTGTGCCATTAAGTTGGTTCACTGAAACTGAAATGATTTGGAGAGATGACAGATTATAAAGAGAGGAAGGGATCGTACCTAACAATTTATTGATTGAAACTGAGAGCCCTATTAAGCTTTTTAATTGGCCCATGGCATCTGGAATATTTCCCCCCAAATTATTGCTCCCAATATCAAGATATGTGACTGACGAAAGATTTCCTAGAGATGGTGGGATCCCTCCTGTCAAATTGTTTCGTAGAAGCGTAAGCCTTTCCAGCTTCATCAAATAGCCTAGCTCCGACGGAATCCTCCCTTTAAGCTTATTCAAAGCAATTTTTATGACCATAAGGTTGGAGCAGTTGGACAAGCTAGATGGTATTTCCCCTTCCAACATGTTAGTGCTAAGATATAGTTGTTGCAATCGGAACAAATGACCAATTTTTTGTGGAATTTCACCATAGAAGCTGTTATTATAGAGGTGGATGAACTTTAAAAAGGTGAGGTTTCCAATATAAGGTGATATGGATCCGTGTAAGTTGTAGCTTGGTAGATCCAAGCGAGTGACTCTTTGATGCCTACGACCACATGTGATTCCAAGCCAATTACAGAAGTGCATAGAATTATTCCATGAGCTCAATATTTTAAATGGATCATGAGTTACTGATTCTTTGAATTTGAGCAAAGCCAAACGATCAGTCTCGTTTGTTGGAGCAGTGGTGGTAATGGTGGGTTGCAAGCAAAGTAGCCATATGGAAAAGAGAAGAATCACATGAAGGTATATAGAACAAGATGATGCACACAAATTTGTTGGGTGAGGCGTCATTTGGTTTGGAATAGGAAGCTGGTGAAATATTAGGGGTTTTGTGTGGAATGTTGGCTCATTCACCCTTGTAGTGGTTGGTGAGTTCACAACAAGTGATCAAACATGATGTATTTGCTACACAAGCAAACATAATAGGGGATATATATGCACACAAATCAACAAATGGCAATCACCAATATATCCCTATTCATATGTCAGCATGACAAGTTGGATGGTGGGATTGCTAATTAGTTTCCATTTTCTATGGCTAATGTGGAAGTGGAAGTGGTCCAAACAGCCAGTGAAAGAGTGATACACATTGGCTGTTGGACCAGATAATTATTTCCACCGTGTTTGTCACTTCGTATAATATTTTTTTTCTAGCCCGGTTTCGCACTTTGCCTTTTCCTGGTTTTCGACATTGGATGAACTTGGACTTTGGACTTTGGAGCATTAATTTTCCATCGTGCACTCAAGAAAGATTCTTTTATTCTTCCGCTCTGTTTGTCAATTTGCTTTTTTCCTGTTTCCACATTGAATGTACAAGCCATATCCTTAATTCATGTCTACACTGAAACTATTTTTTCATTAAGATGTTGGTCACTTACACACACCGGATTGATTTATTTCCAGCAAAGAACATCTATACAGTATATCCTGTTGCACCATGTCAAGTTTTTTATTGCACAAAAACTATTTTACACACCCCCAAAAGCAATCGAAATCATGATTTTCATGCAGAAATCATTACTTGAAATCATGATTTGAGTTGTTTTTATGGTTGTGTAAAACAATGTAAAACATTTTGTGTGCAACAAATTTAATCCTTCTATTATATCTGAAAAATTGTTGTTTAGACCCCTACAATGTGTCCATATCCATCAAAGATACCTATATGTTAATACCGTATTTTGTTCACTCTTGTTTTTATGTGCAAAATATCAATTTTATCTCTAAATTTTTCACCAAAAGGCTATGAGAAGAATGATGAAAGTGATCTCATTTATTTCAATTGGAACCAAATACCCAATTTCACAATCTCAATGTAAAATGACCAAAATACCATTTTGAGGAAAAATTAGTCTAAGTTGACTTGAAGTCAAGTAAAGTTAGAATTTTCATCAAATCTTATTCTTTTCCATCAATATCCATAATTTGGAATTTTTTATTCTTAAATTTAACCAAAGTTTACTCTGGTCAACCCAGACTTGGTTCAAAATAAATTGAAATCAAACCGTCCAATAGGGATAAAATCAAGATTAATTTATGAGTCATTAACTTCCCTTCAAACAACAGTCCATAGTGGCTTGAAGTTGCAATTAGAGCACAATTGCAGATCTGGACGTTAGATTAGAGAAAGAACTAGTAGAGTCAGTTGCAAGCAGAAATTTGGAGGCCTTGAGTACACAAATACTACTAAATTTGGGGCAAAAATAGCCAAATATCACTATTTTTTTAAATTGGTAATGTTTTACGACTGTTTGAAAAATATTTAGCAATATATCACTTTTTTGAAACTAAAATTTGTAAAATTCGAGTTTGATATGAAACTCAAGTTTCTGAAACTCGAGTTCCTTGTAATTTATAACTTATTAACTGTGTTTCAAACTCACTACATTTTCCCACATGACCCTAACAAAAGAAAGATAAAAGAGAAACCCAAGCCACAATTGTTGACTGTGTGAGTGCAATCACACAGCCACCGTCAACACTTTTTCACTGCCTTTTCCCGCATGACCCTGACAAAAGAAAGAAAAAAGAGAAACCCAAGCCACAATTTGTTGACTGTGTGATTGCAATCACACAGCCCCATTCAACACTTTTTCACTACATTTTCCCACATGACCCTAACAAAAGAAAGAAAAAAGAGAAACCCAAGCAACAATTGTTGACTGTGTGAGACAGCCACAATTGTTGATTGTGTGAGCGCAATCACACAGTCACAATTGTTGACTGTGTGACTGGTGCGGAAGCGGGAACTGTTTTTACATAATACTCGAGTTTTTTAAAGTCAAGCAGCACGATGCGCCAAACCCCTGTTCCACACCATTGAGTTCCGTGTGGCATTTTTTATGATCCTGTAAAACTCAAGTTTCAAAAACTCGAGTTTTAAAAAAGTGATAAATTACTAAATAAAACACTACTAATTTTGAAAAATAGTGGTGTTTGACTATTTTTGCCCTCATATGGGTAGGCTCACATGTTGGGAAGAAGGGTTGAAAATTTCTTACGTGTGCGTAAACCTCTAAAGTTGTGCTTGTTTTTTCTTTCCCTCTCTTTCAAGAAAAATTCTAGTAGACACATCTTAAATTTCATCGAAAATTTCATATACATGCTCTCACAATTATGTGTTGTGAATCTGTGATGGGAGCCAAGAGGTTTAGTTCCAACGCAATACAAATATTGTGAAGATGGAGTCAAATTTATAATTACTCTCTAAAATAAATACTGTTTTTAAAGGAAGGGAAAAGAAGTGAAAAACCATTAAAAAAATGGGAAAAAAAAAAGAGTTGAAAAGGAAAAATATTCTTTATGGTTTGAATGTAAAAATAAAAGGTAAATTACTTTTTTGCATTCTAAATTATATCTTACTAGCATGTAACTCCATGCAAACGCATGAATGCATTTAAAATTAAACAAAATTTTTATTAAAAAAATATAAATAATTAGTCAATTCTTTTTTTTATTTTTTTGAAAGCAGGTAACACATGCATTCATGCATACATGTAGATACGTTTAAAATTAAACACAATTTTTGTCATAAAATATAGATAATTAGTCAAATTTTTTTTAAAGTAAACATAATTAGTCATATATTAAAATTCTTACCTAAATTTAATACTACTTAGGATCATTTTTTCTAATTTTTAATAAGATAAAACATGTGGTGATTTTTATTTTATTTATTTTTTGAGAAACATGTGGTGATTTTTATTGAGTATATGTGGTTTTTTATTATTATTTTATTTTATAGTTCATTAATATTAGATTCTTAGTATTTTGCATTCATTAACTTATTTAACACAAAGATTAAAAAACTTAAATAGACACATGGCACAAGCTTAAGTGCTTAAGTAGATAATTATGATATAGTCCCCATATAAATTTAAATACATGGCGCAAAATTGGATTATAATTTCAAATTCTATTCAACTCTCTCTAAGTTTTACCAATTAATATATATATTGATGACTTATAAATTTGAGTTTTTTTTTTAATTATATGATTATGTTTTTTTATGGTTTATTATATCAGACTCCTTGTTTTCTACACTAAATTAACTAATTTGGCACAAAAATTTAAAAATTTAGATTAGACACATGGCACAAAAATTATACTCTAATTAACTCACTTGGCACAAATTTTTAAAGATGAGACACATGGCACAAAATTAGACTCTAATTGAATTCCAATTTGAAATTTAATTGGATTTTCTCTCTGCTTTACCTATTATTATTATTATTATTATTATTATTATATATAGATTAACTCACTTTGCACAAAAATTCAAAAGCTTAGATTAGATGAGACATATGACACAAAATTAGACTCTAATTGAATTCTAATTTGAAATCTAATTGGATTTTCTCTCAACTTTGGCTATTAATATATACTAGTGTGTAGCCATGTGCGTATGCATGATTACAATTAAAAACAATCACAATTATACTTTTTTTTTTAGAAGAGATTCAAATTATACACGGTATTAGCTTACATTTTTTTTAAAAAAAAAATGGTGACAAGTGAATAGTGACAGATGAATAGTGAAAAAGTGAGTCTTTCATTCTTTTTTACTCCAATTTTTGGAGAAGCATGAAGGAATGCGTAGAGGCCTTCCACAAAAGGGTCTAGGTCTAGGCCACATCATCATTGTCCTTAAAGGAAACCAAATATGCACCATAATGAGGATTTTCAGAAGCATGCATTTGAACAGTGGTGTAGAAGCTTTTGGCATGGGCCAAATCTCTGACATAGATTCTTTTGAATATTGTAACATTTTTGGCCGTTGTGCAGGCCAGATAAATAGAGAAATCATCATTTGAATATTGCAACATTTTTAGCCATTATGCAGGCTAGACAAATAGAGAAACCAATTTAATCTGTAGAAGAAGCATCGGATGGGTATCCTTCAAAAGGATCAAAAGGACCTTGTGGAGAATCACATGGATGGTCATGGTAAATAGCATATTGATTACAAAATCCGCAATATAAAATAGGCTCAAATGCTAGTCTTCTCCCTAGGATGAGAAGATTTCTTGGATTACAATGATCAGTTATCCGTAAGTGAGCAATGGTAATAGCATAAGGCCTGGGACCAAATATAGAAATTCTATCAGTGCTCCCATGAAATGATAATCTTTCCATAGATTCTGAGCAACTTCAATAATTTGATTATTAAAATAATTTCTCCAACATTCAGCAAGAGCATAAGGATTCTTGAAGGACAAGTGAGAATTTCCTTCAAACCATTGTCCTTGGTGAGTATGACCATTGATGAGAATGAGGTGCCTTGAAGGCTGGAGATTCATCCAATTATCTCTTTCCCATTTTGGCAAAGTACTCCAGCATCTGATGGAAACAAAAGGACTCGCAAATCCTTTAATAGCATCCTGAATAATTTATGGAAGCTGGCTGGCTTGGCGATGGCTTGTTAATTTTAGGAATCTAACAAAGCCATATTCAAAAATTTGGGAAAGCCAGTTAGGATCCCTATCATCATCTTCATCTGAATCATCAGCAACAACTGAACCATCATCATAATTAATTAAAAGACCAGGAAATGGTGTGTCTTTTCATACACTCTTAGAGTACTCCCAAAATGTACTTCCCAGTCCAATTGGATAAACACATTGTCACCTTCATCTAGTTCATCAGGATCAGGAATAGTGGTTGTAACAAGTTTTTTGAAACATTTGAACCATAGGTCGAAAGACCTAAACATAGCCTTGCTACTCAAAATATGGGATTGTATATCTGAAGGCAAGTTGGCAAAAGCACTTCTTAACTGAGATTGGGTCTTAAGACTCAATCTAGCGTAGTCAGTGCCCATTAAAGTCATTTTATCCTTTGAATGGATATCCTCTTTGCAATAGAGTTGACTAATGTAGGCTTCAAGCAATAGAGTTGACTAATGTAGGCTTCAAGGCGAATCCTAAGAGCCTCAAAATCATTTTCTGAAACAAGGTTAGTTTCGGAAATAAGGTTGGCATAGTGGTCCATATAAGCCTCATTTTGAGCAGTAAGGTTAACAAGGTGGATTTCGAGAGCTTGGAGGGTTTTTTCAAACATAGAATAGTGGTCTTTAGTAAAAGCAGCATAGAGATTATCAAGAATAAATTTTATGGAATCTGGTAATTCACTATAGACTCCATTATGAAACTGTAAGGATCTGGATAAGACTTCCTGTAAAGTAATCATCATATCACCACTGGAATAAGTCACCATTGCCGGAACAAATTCCTGAAGGGATGTTGATCCACTGGGTTTTACCCCAGAAGATGCGCCTTCATGCATATTAAAAGGTTGTCCCGCTGAGAACCTTTTATTTTGAGAATAGTCCTATGTAGGAGCTTTTCCTTTGTTTTTCCTCTCAGCTAAGGGAGACATAATAATCCACTTGCTAGTGGTATAAGTATAAATATTATTATTATCAGTGGTATAAGTATAAATATTATTATTATCCCACTTATTAGTGGTATTTATCCATGCATCATTGTCTGATTCCTGCAAAGAATCGTTAAGTATATTAGGGTGATTGACAATAGTTGATAATTTGGCACCACTAGCATTACCTTGAAAATTGTCTGTGAAATACAAACTCATCTGTGGTTCATGAATAGGATTATTATTAGAAAAATCATAAGATAGATCTAAAGCATTATTAATATCAATTTCAGGCTTTGAAGCAAATTCAAATTTTACTTTATGTCCAAAAGGATCAGTAGTAATTCCATCATGTTCAATTAGAAAAGGATACAAAGCATTTATAAAAGGCAGACCAAGAATCACTTTATCAGTCATATTTTTGACAAGAACAGAAGGTATTTTGAAACAAACATTATCATGACAAATATGAGCATCATTCAATTCATATTTAATCTTCAGTTGAGAACCATTAGCGGAAACCATTCTTTAAGTTGATTTTTCAAAATATTTTGGAGGAATCAATCCTTCCTGGATATAATTCTTATCCGCACCAGAATCAATCATAGCAATAACAGTGAAACAATAATCATTGGAAATAACAATTTTAACTTTTGTGAACCATTTTGGAGGAAGTATGTTATTAACAAGAGCAAGTTGAGGATCATCATCAACATTACCTTTATCAGAAGAGCCTGTTGACTGGATTCATCTCCATCTATGTGCCCATCTTGTTCATTATCAGATTTATTTTGATCAATATTTTGATCAATTTTTAACATTAACAATTCTTGTTTAAGATTATGGTTATCACTTTTCATATTTTTAAATTCATTCTTTAATTCACTTATCTCTTTTTTAACAATATAAATTTCATGTTGAAGATCATTAACAATTACATCTTTGGATTTCTTTTTATTAAATCTTTCCAAAATTTCTTCAAAACTTATAGTTGATTTAAGTTTTTTACCATTTTCTTCCTTTAACAAGTTTTTCTTAAACTTATCCAAATGTTCTTTTTGTAAATCATGGTTTTCAATTTGACTTATCAATTTAATCAACAAATTTTCATTTTCTTCACCTTTAGTGAGAGTATTAACAGAGTTAATAACATTGCAACAAGAATCTCTACAACCAATTTTAATATTAGGAGAATTAGAAGAATCATCAGCAGATTGATAGCAAGAATCAGTTGAAGAAGAAAAATCATCTTCCAAAGAATCAGACGAATTGTTTGATTCAAGGATTCTGAATAATTCTTCTTGATCATTATCGTCAATATTTAACATGTTAAACTTATTTTTTAACTTACCAGGTTTTTGTTTACAATCTTTACTAAAATGACCAGGTTTTCCACAGTTGAAATATTTATCTTTTCTTGACTTTTGGTTAACATATCTTTTAGAAACATTCTTCTTTTTAGCATAAAAATCATTAAAATTAGTTCTGTATTTTTTTTTTTTTAATGTTTTTTATGGTTATAACTTTTGTGACTTTTATCATGTTTTTTTACCCTTTTGTCTGGAAGGAGCAATAGGGGGTAAACCATATTGTTCACAAAAATTACCCATTTCATATTTAGCCTTTCTTTTATTTTTTAATTGGCATTTTAACAGTTTTTCATCATTGCACATATTAATGCCAAGTTTCTTAATAGTGCTTAAAATATCACCATAGGTTAATGTAAGGGCTCCTTTTTCGGAGGTGGGCCCCCGACAATGAATTTGTAGAGAGTGGGCTCAAGATCTAGGCCCTAGTGAAGGACACAACGGCCATGCATGGTTATTCGTGGACTGGGGGAGTCTTAGTACGAGCTGAGGAGACACTACAGGGCTCCTCGGACGAGTTGGAAAGGGAGCGATGGTTCCTATCTTATTCAAATGAGCTTCTCTGTCTACCAAAGAAAATGCACTGTTACAGTGTGTTCCTCTCCCTGATTCTCCTTTTTCGTCCCCCACCTTAGTGGGGACGTCCTACATTATATATCCCTTTCTCAGATGATCTTAGCCCTACATTTGTCGATCAATCCGGTTTCCACTTGAGTGCCTGTCCTATCAGCCGCATTCCTATCTCTCTGCGGGTTGCGGCGCCCAAGGTGGCGCTGTTCAGAGGTCCTATCCTCATTAATGCGGCCAGGACGTTAGTTGAGGGCATTTAATGTGGAGGTGACAGTTCGTCTGGGACTTGCACCTCCACCATGCTTCCACGTCCGGTGCTCGGCACCTGCCAGGTCCTTCTTGGATTCCCTGGGAGGTTCCCCTTGACAGACTGCAGCTTGCGTATCTCCTCACTTCGGGTTTCCGAGGATGCATCCATCCTCGGCGCATCTTCTTAGCATGCAAGTCCTTTGCGCCTTGTCCTCGGACCTGAGGCATGTCCTCGGACTCCAGGCGATCCTCGGTATGGGCCTTTGGGCTTGATCGAAAGTGGGCCGGTGATGCCAACTCTTTATGGCCCCACAATAGCCCCTCAAAATCTTGCTGTCCGCATCCTCAGGCGGAGAGGAGGATTTTGACATCCTCGGATCTATCCCACGTCCCATCGAATCCTGCCCTTTGTCAGCGTTGATGACTTTTCGCCTGCTCAAGGCGCGTTACTGGCGCTTCGACGTGGGTGTCGTGCCTTGCATTAAATTCGGGCGGCTTTATGCTCCTCACGTTCAACGGGCTGATGGCGATCTAACGATAGGGATGGATCTGGCATTTATGGGCGGGGGAACTCGCGCAGCTCTTCCGCCGAGGGTATAAATACCCATTTGAACTGCTTTTTCCCTTCTCATTCGCAGTCACAAGCTCTTGCGCCTTCTACCAGAGTCCAGCCAAATCTTCACCTACACTTCCAGCATAAAAAGTCAATCCGAGGAGCTCTTCCTCATTCCTGTAAGTTGCTCTATCCCTCTCTGAGCTTTTTCTTTCCCTCTCTTCCCTCTTTGATTTGCTTTCCCCTTTTAGTCCCCTTAAGGCGTTGTTCGGGATGGGTAGACTTAAGAAATACGTTTTTACTGAGGAGGCGATGGAGGAATTCGTCGACCGATGCAAGATACCGGCCAACGTGGGCTTGAGGTATTGTGAGTATGGGGAGTGGTTGCTCCGGAGGCGGACGGGCGAGGTGGCGATTCCCATTATCGCCTTCCTTGAAGGGGGGCTGAGGATTCCCATGGGGCCTGTGATGAGGAATTACCTCATATACTTCCGGTTAACCCCCACCCAATGTGCCTCCAACATGTTCAGAATTCTGGGCTGTGTGGACGCCCTGAACGAGGAGATGGGTCTGAGGCTGACCCATCACGACGTAAATTACTGCTACAATCTTCAACATTTGAAGGGCAAGTCCTACTATATGAGGACGAGGGACGACAGAGTCCGGCTCATCCAGTGTCTCCCCGAGTCCAACAAGGGGATGAACGAAGACTTTCTCATTGTGTCTGGAGAGTGGCATGATGGCCTTCACTGTCCGACGACAGAGGGGACACCAGGTGGGGCAGTGGGAATAGGAGGGGATTTGGAGGTTCCACCTTGTTTATCGCATCATTCCCCTTTGCTCAGCTTGGCAACTAACGTGGATGTGTTTTCTTTTTGCAGATCCGCACACCCTCGAGCCCAACTTCAACCTGGTTAACAGGGAAGATCTACAGAAGGTGCTCAGGTCGGCGGATTTCGAAAACGAGGCAGACCACCAGGTCAGGGCGGCTCACAAGATTTTGAAGTACACCCCAATCCAAAAGTCGTTTGCGGCCCCCAAGTACGTGATCAGGGCAAACGATCCTTGGCTGTCACAGATAGAAGTGACCGAGGACGGATTTAAGTTTCCCGAGGGTCCCTCTACTTCAGAAGCCGTCACCGTAGCGATCCCCCCCCTTCCCCTACATCCTTAGAGGCCGCGGGAGAGGATATAGAGAGAGAGGGGGAAGCAGCCGACCCTGGTTTTGCCGAGGAGGATTTCAGCGTCTTCGAGCAACTCCACGAGTCCGAGGACCCCTCCGGAGACTTGGGCGATCCCCGCTCGTCCGAAGCGGAGCTTCAGGAATCTGGGCCATCTACTCGGTCCAAGATGGGTTACAAAAAGAAGCCCCGACCCAGTTTGTCTGAATTGCTCGAGGGACAGCCTGGGAAGTCTAAGCCGAAGCTGCCTCCTCCTTCCCCCAAGACCCGTACTGCCCATACCAGGTCGAGCTCATCTCAGTCTCGGCTACCCCCTTCTCCGCCTCAGACGACTTCTCCGTCAAGGCGCGAACTTGCCGACCCCAAGCAGAAGAAGGATAAGGGCAAGAGGGTCATGGAGGAGAAGTCCGGGCCCACGCGGGAGGGCGACGATGCCCGGCGGCCATCGAAGCAGCTAAAGATCGGCCACAAGGACCAGGAGAAGCAGGTCGAGGACCAGCCTCCGGCTGAGGCGTGGCTCCCCGCCCCAATGCTCCGCGGGAGTCCTCTGAGGGACGACACCTCCCTTAGGGATTTCAAAGAGGGCGAGGGCGCGTATGTGGCCGACGCGGTGGAGAGGTGCCTACTGCTTCCTGCGGACATGGCGCAGCTTGGAGCCATGAGGAGTAGGGAGGTCTTCCTCTGCCTCAAGCGGTACTTGGGGATGGTAAGTTTTCGGACACTCGTGTTTTATCTTTTTTTTTTTTTTGTCTTTCTTTCTCCGTGAGCTAACTTCGCTTTGTACCTGTTTCGTTTGGCAGGCTGTCCAGGCAACCTTCAGGTTGGAGGAGGCGGCCAACGACCATGGGAGGGCCATGGATGTTGAGCGTGAGAGGCGCTTGCAGGCCACCAAGGTCCTCAAGGTCTCCGAGGAAGATCTTGCCAAGGCCAGGGAGCAGCTGAAGGAGATGGCCAAGGAAAGGGACAACGCGATATCCGGCCTTGAGGGCACCCAGAGGCAGGCCTTGGAGCAGACGAGGCGCCTGGGTGAGGTCGACGAGCAGCTCAGGATCGCCCGAGAGCTAATAGACGACCTCCAGAAGGGGAAGGCTGCTGCCGAGGAGGCCAGGCTCGAAGCGGAGAGGGGGAGGGAGCAGGCCCTGGCAAGTAAGGAGGCCGCCGAGGAGGCTGCCTTTGAGGCAGGGGCAGCTGAGGCAGCAGCTGAGTATAAATCCCAAGTCCCCGAGTTATGCCAGCGCTACTGCTTAGAAACTTGGCACGAGGCCCTGAGGCAAGCCGGGGTGGAGGCCTTTTCTGTTCTGTGGAGGGAGGAGGGTGTATACTATCCCCTCGCCATCCGCGAGGCTGCTGCAGGTGGGTCAGAGGTTGAGGAGGCCACCGTGGAAACTCCTGCAACTCCAGGGGAGGGGGCCCTGGATGCTGAGGCCATTGGCGAGCCAGTTCAAGGGAGTGATCCCTCCCCGGTGATTGAATTGGGCGGCGGCTCTGATGAGGACAATCCCCAGCAGGTCGAGGGGTCCGCCCCTGACACCCAGGCCCCACCTGTTGAGGGGGTGGCTGTTCCCGCCGAGCCTCCCAGCGAAGCGGGCGATTAGACTGAGGCGTCCCTTCTTCTTTTCTTCTTTTTCCCCCCCATTTTTTTGTTTTAGGGAACTCCTTTTGTGTAATATTTTGAACTTAATGAAATGAAAGCTTTGTTTCTTTTTCTGCGTCGTGGTTGTTTCCTTGCTTGTATATTATTCATTTTTTGCTTGCCAATCGTGGTTCGTAACTTAAGATTTTGGACCGGGGAAAGTTTTTATTCGTGAAATGGCTTACAACGTACATTACATCCCTGCCAATCATGGGTTGTATCAGTTCTATAGCGCGTCCTAAGGAATAGGCAGATTTTACGAAGTAGACACTAAGGTTCTTGTGAAGTAGAAAGCTTCCCCACAGGACCGAGCCCGAGGACCACACAGTTCTTTGGTTCTGTCTAACACTTAAGCTTTCTGAAGCAGCTAGTTTCCCCATAGGACTGAGTCCGTGGACAATGCAGTTCCTTGGCTTTGTCTAGCGCTTAGCATTCTTAAGTGGCTAGTTTCCCCATAAGACTGAGTCCGAGGATCATGCAGTCCCTTGGTTCCGTCTAACACTTAGTTTTCTTTTAAATTGGTTAGTTTCCCCATAGGACCTAGTCCGAGGACCATGCAGTTCCTTGGTTCTGTCTAACACTTAGTTTTTTTTTTAAATTGGTTAGTTTCCCCATAGGACCGAGTCCGAGGACCATGCAGTTCCTTGGTTCTGTCTAACACTTAGTTTTCTTTTTAAATTGGTTAGTTTCCCCATAGGACCGAGTCCGAGGACCATGCAGTTCCTTGGTTCTGTCTAACACTTAGTTTTTTTTTTTTAAACTGGTTAGGAGGTGTAGAACGTAAGCAAAAGAAGCCGATAACATTAATTGAAATAGTTCCTTTATTAATAGTAGTACCTTTTCAGGTTATTTACATTCCATAGACGAGGTACAGGCCTGTCATCTAGGTCCTCCAAGTAATACGCCCCTATCCCGGCTACTGAGGTAATCCGGTAGGGCCCTTCCCAGTTGGGTCCCAGCTTTCCCCAAGAGGGATTCTTAGCCGCCCCAACAACTTTCCTTAGCACCAGGTCCCCTGGCGCTAGCGGTCTGAGCTTAACGTTAGCGTCGTACCCTTGTTTGAGCTTCTGCTGGTAGTGGGCCAATTGTATCATTGCTCGCTCCCTTCGCTCGTCCACCAGGTCCAGGCTCCGCTCCAGCAGCCCGTCGTTGCTGGCTGGAGTGAAGGAGCTCGTCCTTAGCGTCGGGAGATTTGTCTCCAGGGGGATCACTGCCTCGGCGCCATAAGTCATGGCGAAAGGCGTTTCCCTCGTTGATCGTCGAGGCGTGGTGCGGTACGTCCATAGCACATGGGGTAACTCCTCTACCCATCTCCCCTTGGCGTCGTCCAGCCTTTTCTTAAGCCCATTCACGATGACCTTATTGACGGCCTCGGCCTGTCCGTTCCCCTGGGGGTAAGCCGGCGTCGAGTATCTGTTTGTGATTCCAAGTTCGCTACAGTACTCCCTGAACGCTTTGCTGTCAAATTGGAGCCCGTTGTCCGAGATGAGGGTGTGAGGGGTCCCGAATCGCGTAACAATGTTCCTCCAGAGGAATTTTTTGACGTCCACGTCCCTAATATTGGCCAGCGGCTCGGCCTCGACCCACTTGGTGAAGTAGTCCGTGGCCACCAACAGATATTTCTTATTCCCTGGCGCCTTGGGGAAAGGCCCCACAATGTCCAAACCCCACTGGGCGAATGGCCATGGGCTGGACAAGGGATTTAGGACCCCTCCTGGCTGATGGATGCTCGGGGCGAATCTCTGGCACTGATCGCACTTCTTGACATATTCCTAGGCCTCCTGTTGCATCCCCGGCCACCAGTAGCCTTGCGTGATGGCTCGGTGGGACAAGGATCTCCCCCCTGTGTGGCTTCCACATATTCCCTCATGCAGCTCTTCGAGTAGCGATTCCGTCGCTCCAAGGTGAACGCATAGCAGGTATGGCCCGGAGTAGGAGCGCTTATACAGCTTATGGTCCTCGGACAACCAGAATTGAGTGGCTTTCCTCCTGATTTTTTCAGCTTCTGACTTGTCCTCAGGCAGGATGTCATCCTTGAGAAATCCCACTATGGGGTCCATCCAGTTGGGACCCGCCTCAATCTGATGGATGGGGATTCCCCCCGTTGGCGCTCCACTTGCCCTTCCCAAGTGCTCTACAAGTATCGTCCGAGGCAGAGACCCTGCCGAGGAGGTTGCGAGCGTGGCCAATGAGTCGGCGTGGCTGTTCCCGCTTCTGGGGATGTGAGACAAGCTGTAAGGGCTAAACCCCAACTGCAAGCGCTTAACTTGGCTCGGATTCGTGGATCCCTGGCCTCCATCTCCCCATTCACCTGTCCTACCACCAACCCGGAATCCGAGAATGCCTCTATTGACTTTCCTCCCATCTTTTGCACCATGGTCATTCCTTGTATTAATGCCTCGTATTCGGCCTCGTTGTTTGTGGCGGCGAATCCGAGTCTCAGGGACTTCTCCATGACATGACCTTCAGGGGACACCAGGACTAGTCCCACTCCTGAACCTCGCTGGTTAGCCGCGCCATCGACATATACCTTCCAACATGGTGCCTCAGAGGTGGAGACTGCCCCAACTAGCTTCTCACCATGATTTCCCTCCTCGGCTGCGACCTCCACAGCCGGTTCGGTGAACTCTGCTGTCAAATCTGCCAGAACCTGGCCTTTTATGGAGGTCCGAGGCATGTACCTGATGTCGAAAGCCCCTAGAATCGTATTCCATTTCGCGATTCTTCCCGTGTAGTCGGCAGTTCGCAGCACAGATTTTAAAGGCAATCGGGTTAGGACGATCACGGTGTGAGCTTGAAAATAATGGGGGAGCTTCCTCGTGGCGTGGACCACAGCCAGGATAGCCTTCTCCAGGGGCAGGTATCTCACCTCCGCTTCGTGGAGCGACTTACTGACGTAGTAAACTGGCTTTTGAACGCCGCCGTCTTCTCGTATCAATACTAGGCTTACCGCATGGGGTGCCACAGCAAGGTATACGTATAGGACCTCATCGGCCTCTGGATGGGACATGATAGGCGGACGAGATAGATAATCCTTGAGTTGCTGGAAAGCCTCGGCGCACTCCTCGGACCATTCAAATCCTTTCCATTTGTTGATCAGGCGGTAGAAGGGCCTGCACTTGTCAGCTGACCTGGAGATGAACCGGTTCAGCGCTGCAATCATCCCGGCAAGCTTCTGGATCTCTTTGGGATTCTGGGGAGGCTTCAAATTGTGGATGGCCTTGATCTGGTCGGGGTCAACTTCGATCCCCCGGTGGGTGATCATGTACCCCAAGAATTTGCCAGAGCTGACGCCAAAAGAGCATTTTAAGGCGTTAAGGCGCAGCCTGTGCTTCCTCAAGACGTCGAACGTGAAGCCGAGGTCCTCTACGTGCTTGGACTCCTGCTTGCTCTTTACCACCATATCGTCGTCGTAGACCTCGATGCTTTTGCCCAACATTGGCTCGAACATTCTTGTCATCATCCTTTGGTAGGTGGATCCTGCGTTTTTCAGGCCAAACGGCATGACCTTGTAGTGGTAGTTTCCGATGGGTGTGACGAAGGCTGTCTTCTCTTGGTCTTCCAGAGCCAGCGGTATTTGATGGTAGCCCTGAAAGGCATCAAGAAAGCTCATCCGAGGATGGCCCGCCGTGGCGTCTACCAGCTGGTCTATCCGCGGCATTGGGAAGGGGTCCTTCGGACATGCTTTGTTCAGGTCGGTGAAGTCCACACAGACTCTCCACTTTCCAGTCTTCTTTATGACCACCACTGTGTTGGCCAACCATTTAGGGTAAAAGACTTCTTTGATGGCTCCTGCACGCTTAAGCTTGTTGACCTCTTCCTTGATCGCGTCAGCGTGTTCTTTCGACGGGCGCCGAGGCGGCTGCTGCCTCGGAACCACGGATGGGTTGACATTGAGGTGATGGCAGATGAAAGAGGGGTCAATCCCAGGAGCGTCGTAGGGGTCCCATGCGAACATGTCAAGGTTCCTTTTGAGGAACTCAAGCAATTCCTCCTTTTCTTGCGGAGGCAGTTGGACTCCGACCTGGAAGAACCTTTCCGGGCTATCGCCGATCAGCACCTTTTCCAGGTTCTCGCACACGGCACCCTTGGCAGGTGCATTAGGAGGCGCCGCCGGGGCCTTTGACTGCTATAATATCTCCTCGGCGTGAGCCGAGGGCTGTGCATCAAGCCGGTAGGATATGGCGGCGACCGTGCACTGCCTAGCCGTGGGCTGGCAACCTCGGATCTCCAAGACCTGATCCCCGGACGGGAATTTCACCTTCTGGTGCAAGGTGGAGGCAACTCCCCCTAGGGTGTGGAGCTAGGGCCTCCCCACGATGGCCGTGTAGGGAGAGTATGTATCCACCACCACGAAGTTCACCTCCACCACTTCTGGGCCCGTCTGTATGGGCAACCTTATCATGCCCTTTGGGGTGACGAGCTTCCCGTCGAAAGTCATTAGGGGGGAGCTATAGGGTGTCAGATCCTCCGGTTTTAGCCCCAGCCCCTTGTAGAGGTCTGGGTACATGACCTCGGCCGCGCTGCCCCCATCCACCATCACCTTTCTCACGTCGTATCCTCCAATTCTGAGGGTGACGACTAAAGCGTCATCGTGGGGCTGGGCGGTCCCCGCCTTGTCTTCCTCCGAGAAACTCAAGACTGGTGGGCAACTCCTCCTGGCCCTCTTCAGCCCCGTCCAGGAATCCTCGGCGGGCTGTCGGACTATAGACAGCACCCTCGTGGGCTGCGTGCCTGTCCTTCCTGGTGCCGCCAGGATGACATTGATCGTTCCCGTGGGTCGCCCTATGTCGAGGTCCCTCCGGGGTTCTTGGAAGTTCTGGTTTTGCTGGCCGCTGGAATGGTGGAGGAGGTGCTTCAACCTTCCCTCCCGGACTAACTGGTCCAGGTGGTTCCAGAGGTTCCTGCAGTCCTCCGTATTATGCCCGTAGTCCTGGTGGTACTGGCAGTAGCGGCTCTGATTGCGCTTGGCAGGCTCCCCAGCCATCTTGGCTGGCCATCTGAAGTACGGTTCGTTCTTTATCTGCTCCAGCACCCGGTGTACTGGTTCTCGGAACACAGCGCCGACCGTTTGGGTGGTAGTTGTTCCAGATTGCCCACCGAAATCCCTCCTCGGACGGGCGTTATCATAACGGTCCGACCTGAAATCCCTCCTCTCCTGGGGGATAACCTTCTCCTTGCCCTTGCCCTGTAGCAGGTCCTCTTCTACCCGCTTGTACTTGTCGATCCGATCCATCAGTTGCCGCACGCTGGTGGCGGGCTTACCAGTTAAGGACTTCCTCAGGCCGTGTCCCATCGGTAGTCCGTTCTGGAATGTATTGATTGCGACAGCATCGTATTTGCCATCCAGGTCGTTGTAAATCTCCCAGTACTTGTCCGAATAAGCTTTGAGGGTCTCCCCCTCGCGCATGGACAGGGATAACAACGCGCTCATGGGCCGAGGAGGCCTGCTATTTGTG
Organism: Quercus variabilis; assembly: GCA_030445155.1. NCBI lineage: Eukaryota > Viridiplantae > Streptophyta > Magnoliopsida > Fagales > Fagaceae > Quercus > Quercus variabilis. The sequence goes on from CP129453.1 coordinate 50,126,310, forward strand.
ACAAAGCGAGAACCGAAAGCCTGGGTCAGCTGCCTGTACGAGTCTATGGAGCCCGACCTTAGACCGTTGAACCACCTCATTGCCACAGGTCCCAGGCTGGACGGGAAGACCTTGCACATCAGCGCTTCATTCTTGGAGTGGACAGCCATTCTTTGGTTGAATTGGCTCACGTGCTCCACGGGGTCCGTCTTGCCGTTGTAGGCGATGAAGGTTGGCTGCTGGAATCGCCGAGGAAGCTCCGCCTCCTCTATGAGACGCGTGAAGGGCGACCTGGAGAGCTGGTCCAGCGCCCTGCTCATGGCGTCGCCTCCCAAGCCCCTGGGGGTTGGGTTGGTACGCCCACACCTCTGGTAGCGCTCCTCCTCGTGGGAGAAAGTCTCGCTGGGGGGCGTCCTTGACCTTTGCCTGTATTCATCGTCACTTTCGTCTTCGGAGAATGGATCGGGGCTGGGCTCGGACCTTCTTCGCTACACACGGCGTAGCCTCCTCTTGAGATCATCTATCTCACGCTGCATGGCCACCTTGTCATCCCTTCTTTGGGAGGCGTGGCTGTGGGCCTCTTGTGATCGCGCGGCCTGGCCGTCGCCGCGTTCCTGGGGAACGTGCCCCTCCCGGCGGGTTTGGCTTCCGCCCGTCGTTGAAGTATGCATGCTTCCTTCCCGAAATCGCCCATTGTCGTTCTGACCGCCCCCCGGGTCGCCATAGTTGCCCTGATGTCGCGACTTCGCCGGTTCGGGTCGATTGGGAGTACTTTGGTGAGGGCCTGATCCTACCATGCTTGACTGTCGTTCCTGCTAGCGCACAAGTTCTCCCTACAGACGGCGCCAATTGTAGGGGCTCCTTTTTTGGAGGTGGGCCCCCGACAATGAATTTGTAGAGAGTGGGCTCAAGATCTAGGCCCTAGTGAAGGACACAACGGCCATGCATGGTTATTCGTGGACTGGGGGAGTCTTAGTACGAGCTGAGGAGACACTACAGGGCTCCTCGGACGAGTTGGAAAGGGAGCGATGGTTCCTATCTTATTCAAATGAGCTTCTCTGTCTACCAAAGAAAATGCACTGTTACAGTGTGTTCCTCTCCCTGTTTCTCCTTTTTCGTCCCCCACCTTAGTGGGGACGTCCTACATTATATATCCCTTTCTCAGATGATCTTAGCCCTACATTTGTCGATCAATCCGGTTTCCACTTGAGTGCCTATCCTATCAGCCGCATTCCTATCTCTCTGCGGGTTGCGGCGCCCAAGGTGGCGCTGTTCAGAGGTCCTATCCTCATTAATGTGGCCAGGACGTTAGTTGAGGGCATTTAATGTGGAGGTGACAGTTCGTCTGGGACTTGCACCTCCACCATGCTTCCACGTCCGGTGCTCGGCACCTGCCAGGTCCTTCTTGGATTCCCTGGGAGGTTCCCCTTGACGGACTGCAGCTTGCGTATCTCCTCACTTCGGGTTTCCGAGGATGCATCCATCCTCGGCGCATCTTCTTAGCATGCAAGTCCTTTGCGCCTTGTCCTCGGACCTGAGGCATGTCCTCGGACTCCAGGCGATCCTCGGTATGGGCCTTTGGGCTTGATCAAAAGTGGGCCGGTGATGCCAACTCTTTATGGCCCCACAGTTAAATTATCATAATCAATGGAATCATTTTTACCAATTAATTCTTGTTTTACCTTATGAGCAAAGATAGGAGGCAGACCATCAATAAACTTTTCCTTCCAATAAGGTTTGTAACAATCTTTCTGTTGCATTACTCTGGAAAGGAAAACATTTTGATACCATCTGTAATCAGACATAGTAGGACATCTTAAATTATTCAGTAAATCAAAAATTCGAGATGAAACATTCGATGGAGCACCAACAAAATGTTTGATAATAGTATAAATCAAGGTATTAACACCATTAGGAATACCTCGACCAATACAGTTATCAAAAATAGGCAAACCTTCATCATTCTTTTTAACAGCATGTTTAATAGGGTCTCTGGATTCTTCTGTGAGATATGAATCCTACCATCCATGAAGAGTACCAGAAAAACTAGTAGCAAGCAAGTCAACAATTTCAGGTTGATCAAAATTATGATTATTTTGGTAAGCAATACCAACCATGGACATATGTCCCATTTTGTTAATAATTTCTTGTTCAGAAAAACCATCAATATTCCATTCATAAATTTTATCAGCAGAAACAGAAAACTGGATTTGAAAAGGTTTTTCTTCAAACTGAATATCAGGAGGGGTAGGTTTTGAATACCAATTTTTTGTAAGAAATATAGGTCTGGAAGAACTTCCAACAAATCTTTTAATTTCTGAGAAATCATTATCAAAAACCTTTTTAGCAAAAACAGAAGAAATAGTATCAGAATCTGTATTTTCATCAGGAACAATTTCTTTTTCATTTCTTGAAATAGTGCAAGCAGCATGTGTACTTGTAGAAGTATCCTCAGTTTTAACTTTTAAATCAGCAAGCATTTTTTCAACAATGTCAAGAGTTTTAGATTGGGAGGTTTTGAACTTGAATTTATTATCATGACTGGGTAGATTAATCAAGGGTTCCTCAGTCTTGATAGAAACAGGTTTTTGAATAAAAGCAGATTTTTCAACAAAAACAATTTTTTCAATAATTTTTTCTTCAATACAGTTAAGCTGTTGACTAATAACATGCAAAGATTCATTAGTAAAATTGTTTTGTTCAATAAGATTAACAATAGGAGTTTGATCATCAGCAATTTTGAAAGGAGAAGCTTTAACATCAGTTTTGCCAGTATTTATCAAAATAGTTTCAAGAGGTGGATGACTAGACTTAACAATGGTTTTGTCACTTTTAATAAAATTTGATTTCTTTATCACATTCAAGTGATTTTTTGAAACCTCATCTTTTTAAACATAATAATTTTCAAGAAAATCAAAAAACAAAATATGTTTTTTCAATTGAAGCATTTTTTTTTCTTTCCATTTTCTTTTAACACGGTCTTTTTCAGACTGAGCAAAATTATTTTGAAAATATTTCCTTATAGGTCTATTTTTTGAAATCATAAATTCATTGTACAATGAAGCCATATCAATTTCAAAGTTTTCATTTAAAACAGTCAAAACTAATAGCATTTTTTTTAAGTTTACAAGGCAATTTTACAATTTTAACCTCTTTAAACATTTTCTCTTCTTTTTTTGGTTGAAAAGGGCCAATATATTAAATTAAATGAAATAAAAATAAGTCAATTACATATGTTGGCTATCTTATGTTGAAGAATTTTTTATCACGCCAAATGACATTATTTCATTGGTGACCTGTGCCACATCAACATTATTATGGATTTTTGGATAAATATCTTTCAAAATCCCAAAAGAGCCCATATTTTATTTAACTGCATGAATTGGGCTCAAATGGCCCACAAGATCTTTCACTTATAAGGTGGGTTCATGATCCATAGTCCCTCTTCATCAATTGGGCGCATGACCCACAACATCATCAATGTCACTATATGGATCAAGCCCAAGCAAAGATTCAAGAATTACAATCCATATTATCTCTCTCGTACTTATAGAAACGACTTCTCCAATAAAAACTCATTTACATAGGATGACATCAAAGCTTATGGTCATATGCCCATGGCAAATTATCTTATATTTTTTAGCTCATGATCCAAGCTCAAACTTATATTATCATTTTCAACTAAATCCAGCCCAAACTCATAGCTAAACCTTATTGGCTATCTCTAATTTCCATATATAAGAAATATATTTAATATCTAAGCCAGTTGCTATAATCAACATTAAATGCAAGATTAGCCCAAGTATTCCCTTATAATTGCTTGATTTTAGTTTTAAATGTTCTTATTGCTCTCCAAGATTTTGTCACAATGCAAAAAGATTGTCACTATATCTCTAACGCTTCATTAAATATCAACCAATTAGATTATTATTTACTAAAAATATATTTTAATGAAACCATGGACTAAACGGATTCAGATCCTCTAGATTTCCTAGGGTACTCTATCAATAGATTTCCTTAAATTCAAACAACTCTTTAATGATTTAATGGTCAAGATTATGCCATATCAGCATTCCATTAACAATATTCTTAAAATAATAAAATAATGTTGCAAACAAAACAATTAAGATTATTGTTAGTAGAATACTAACATGGCAGAATCTAGACTATTAAATCATTAAAGAATGGTTAAGATTTAAAGAAATCTATTTGGTAGAGTACCCTAAGAAATCTGGAGGATCTGAATCCTACACTAAACATATAATTTCCAAAACATGAAACTTAGCCAACAAAGCACCAATAATGTTCAGCTGACATGTCCTAAAGTGACATCATTAGCACTTTAATGCTCAATCCCAAATACTAGATGTTATACCCAAAATAGCAATATATCCTCAAAAGGGATTTTACCATTTTAATCCAAAATCCTAGCAATCAGCTGCCCTTCCAAAAATAGCATAACTGCATAAAAGAGATCTTACAATTTCAAGCCATATCCATGAAAATATGTTGAATATTTTGTCAATAGCATGACATTAGCAAGCTAATCTTATCTACTTCAGCTCCAAGTAACAACTGTCTTAAAACAACTACGACAGAGTTGCTATTCCAATAACCTTAAATTTCAGAATTTCCTCTTTTGGCTAAAAACTAAAACTCGCTAAAAAAACCTTTTTAACTTTTCCTTATTTGCTGATTTTTCCATCAACTAATTCCATTTTAGTTTCATACTTGGTTCCATATAAAGAGGGCCAAGCTAAGCCTTAGACATACTCTTTTCCTACACTGCATACATACATGCTACAACTCTTCTAAAGACACCATTCTCTCATCTTCTATCTTTCAGAAATTCTACTATTTTGCTGCCTATAAACACATTTCCATGCACTTTTTTTTTTTTGCTGGAGTAAAGAATGTGGAATGATGTGAGTGTTTGATACGCAGGAGGACGAAGCTAATTTTAAGGTCTTAAGCTAAATTTAGACAAGTACACCAATTTTAGCGGGGAGGTTTTGCTTTGCCTTTGTCTTTGCTTGCAGTACTATTATATATATGTTTTGTTTATCTTATCATTTGTAGCTGTAGGAAGCAGGTCATGTGAATGTAATATGCATGTGCCTCTTTAGACACGTCAATACTTCAATGGTTTATGGAGTAAACTCTAGAGTGTAGACCCATCATTTCTAATAGATTAAATTTCATATTTTTTATCCTTAGTACTTGAGAATTTTTCATTTAAGTCCATCAAATTCGATTCCATTTTCAAAGTGGTCCTTTCGTTCATTTCTATTATTGATCTGGAAGTTAAGCACCGATAAAAATAAATTGGTTCTTCTGGTTTAAACTCTCTCTTAATAGTGTGGGTTTGGATATGGCGTTTCCAAACCCACGTCTACATTTTCAGACCTTTTTCATTTTTTCTTTTCGCCGCGTGAACAATAAATCATATGAATTTACTGTATAGGAGACAAAAAACACTGTTTACACACTGTTTATGAGACCCACAACCACTTTATTCAGAAAAAAAATATTAAAAATGGGTTCTGCAGCACTATTCATATATTTAACAATTATTTTGCTATAGTATTTTTAGCAACAATCAATTTTCAGCAATAATAATCATATTCATAGACATAGACAAAATGACCCTTAATCAAAAACCCTAAATTTAAGAAACCATACAAAAACAATTGAGGGTCAAAAGTATAATTTTGTCTTATTAATACTAATAATATTTTTTAAATTTTTTTACCAAAACTAGTTATTTTCGTTTTACAAGGCAGTTTGGAAAAGGAAAAAGAATATTTATAGGTATGTTAGGGAGACAACACTTTGGAGAGGAATTAAAAATTTGGCTGCAAAGTGAGTATTAAAACCAATTTTTTGTGAGTTTACATAATTTTGTCCTATTTTTGTAATCAAAGTTCTTGGCATTTCTGACCTTTGTTTGGCTCAAGTGAAGTACCATTGGAAAGATTGCAATGTTTACTTTCTAAAGATGCTTACTTTATGGCTCCAATTTTCATATTTGGTAAATCTGATTCCTTTAAAGTTAGTGTGATTAAGTACAAAAATCTTAAACTTAACACTAGACAAAGACTTAAACACCAAAGGTTTCTCTGGCTGCTAGGGTTTTCCCACGCCGCCAGTAGAATATTGTCCCTTTCCTAGGTTTAGGTTTTTGTACCCTCCAGATTACTCTCAATCTGGTAGGACGGATCGTTGCTTGTGTTTAGTTCTATTGGTGTGACCTCTTTTGACGCTAGGTTTCTAGTTTATTGGAAGACAGAGACTCTATATCATGGCTGGTTTGGAGAACTTGTGGTCCCGGTTTACCTTGGACGATGAGGAGGAGTATGGGGCGGAGGTTCCAAAACCGGTGGAAGAAACGGTTCACCGGTTGGCTGGTCGGTTTTTCACGAAGCGGACGCTGAATGTAGAGTCCGTTGCACGCACATTCAAACCACTGTGGAAGCCTACGGGAGAACTAAAACTCCGAGACCTTGGTGATAATATTCTCCTATTCGAATTCTCAGATGCACTGGACCTTGCTCGAGTTCTTGAGTTTGAGCCGTGGACTTTCGACAAAAATATAGTAGTGTTCAGAGAAGTGAAGGCAGTGGAGGAAATTCCCTCGTTGGAATACTTGAGGGTTAATTTTTGGATTCAGCTGCATAACCTCCCACCAACAAGTCTCAACCAAGCTACAGGGGAGGCGATCGGTAGTTCTATTGGGAAGGTTATTGATGTAGCCGACCCAGAGGATGATGGCGAGGGTGGAGAGTTTCTCCGGGTTCGTATAGCCATAGATATCACCAAGCCACTCTCGAGATGTCGTAAGCTTTGGTCTGAAGGGAAGCAGATTGGTTGGATGGGACTAAAGTATGAACGCCTTCCCAATTTTTGTTATTGGTGTGGGCGTCTAACACATGGCGAAAGAGACTGTGAAGTTTGGCTTAGGAGTAAGGGCAGTTTGAAGAAGGATGAACAGCAATTTGGGGATTGGATGAGGGCGGAGATGCTTCGACCTTCGAGGAAGTCAGTTGCAGTAATTTCGGGACGTGCTCGGAGCCAGGCACCGTGGTGGAGAAAGCCAGGTAGCAAGGAAAAATCTTCTTCTACAAAATCTGTGCATGGGTCAGAAGCAGGTTCAGAGAATGAGGCAGTGGTTGGAGATGAGCTTAGTTCTTCTCAAGAAATTGTTATGGAAGAGGCAATTCCAGTAAAGCCGGTCCAAGAGGGGGAAAAGTTTACAAAAAGTGGTGGGGTCGTGAATAGCACTTCAAATAGTGGAAGCACTGATTGTTTGACAAAAATTATTCAAGGGCTATGTGTAGCAAAAAAGGATGCTAAGGAAATTTCCATGGGACATAGGACCCCACCCACCTTTAATGGGTTGGTGGACTTTCATGGTAGCCATGCAGAAGGCTCTCACGTAAAGTCTCCTTTGAGGGATATCACAAATCAGTTAAGTCCATTATCTCAAACTACTTCCCTCAAAACTTTTAAGAAGATTGCTCGAAATATTGTGCCTAGCACTGAGGGGATGCCAACTGAAAGTGTACTGGTAAAACGCTCTGTGCTGATTTCTGCAGAAGCTCAGGGAGTTAAAAGACAGCGGGTGTTAGCTGAAGGACAGAAATCAAATGAAAATATTCAGGTGGAGACTGGCTTCCAGTCCCACCCAGCCCAATGAGTTGCCTAAGCTGGAACTGTCGTGGGCTTGGGAACCCACAGACAGAAGCTGAACTGGTTGCTTTGGTTAGCAACAAAGATCCCAAAATGGTCTTCTTAATGGAGACAAAATGTGAGAAGTCTACAATTGAGAGAATTGGCAGAAAGATGCAACTTTTAAATAATTTTGTTGTTCCACGGGTAAACAATGGAGGGGGCTTAGCACTACTGTGGAAAACAGATTTTCAGGTGGATGTTCAGTCTCATTCTGAGCGACATATTGATGCCATTATTGACCATGGAGTTGATGACGCCTGGCGGTTCACGGGTTTCTATGGTGACCCTGATACCGCCAACCGGGAAGACTCCTGGTCCTTACTTCGAGATCTTAGCAGTCGTTTTTCTTTTCCTTGGATTTGTTTAGGTGATTTTAATGAGATTTTGTTGGCTGAAGAAAAGCAGGGTTGGCTCGACAGACCAGAAAGACAAATGCAATATTTTAGAGATGCTTTAGATTTTTGTCGGCTAAAGGATTTGGGGTTTAATGGGTTTCCCTTCACCTGGTGCAACAGGAGGGCGGGAACTCATAATGTGTGGATTCGTTTGGATAGGGGTGTAGCCACTGTGAACTGGATACTGCGGTTTCCAGCTACCCGTGTCCATCACCTTGATGCATTTCATTCTGATCACAAGCCTTTATTGCTATGCACAGACTCAGAATTTAAACGTTTCTACAGAAAAGGTCGTCCATTTAGATTTGAAGCAATGTGGGTAAAAGAGGAGTCATGTGAAAGTGTGGTTCGGGATTCATGGGGCGCTTGCAAGGAGGCTCCCTTGGTCACGGGTTTCAACCGGAAAATTTTTATATGCCAAGAAAAATTGAAGGAGTGGAATCGGTCCACCTTTGGTCATGTACGAAACACCCTCACAAAAAAATTGAAGGAGCTGCAATTGGTGGAGGAATCGGGTGGGTACAATACAAACCCCAACCATGTTTACAATTTAAGAAGTGACATTGATAAGTTGAAAAGAAGGGAGGAATGCATGTGGAAGCAAAGAGCAAGAACAGCATGGCTGAAGGAGGGTGATCAAAACACTCGGTATTTTCACTATCGAGCTAGCCAAAGGAACAAGAGAAACTATATTACGGGGTTAGAAAATGAGGCCGGTTTGTGGATGGAAGATGAAGCTGAGATGGGCAAGATTGTTGAGAGATATTTTCAGGGCATGTTTACCACTTCTCAACCAGATGGTTTTGATGCAATATTGGATGGAATAGAACCAACGGTGACAGCTGAGATGTGTGCAACCCTTGACCGTGATTTTCAGGCTGAGGAAGTGGACCAAGCCCTTAAACAAATGGCACCTCTTACCGCCCCGGGTCCTGATGGTATGTCTCCCATTTTCTATAAGACTTATTGGCACATAGTTGGTAAGGATGTAACTACTCTGGTTTTAAATGCTTTAAATTCAGGTGTGGTTCATGAATCCCTTAATCCTACTTTCATATCTCTCGTCCCAAAAATAAAGAACCCAAAAAAAGTCTCTGATTTTCGACCTATCAGCCTCTGTAATGTGGTTTACAAACTGATTTCTAAGGTGTTGGTTAATCGGTTGAAAAAAATCTTGTCAAATCTGGTCTTTGAATCCCAAAGTGCCTTTCTATCTGGTAGATTAATTTCAGACAATGTGTTGGTTGCTTTTGAAACTCTACACTATTTGAAGAGAAAAACCCAAGGTAAATTGGGTTTTATGGCATTAAAACTTGACATGAGTAAGGCTTATGACCGGGTTGAATGGGTTTTTCTGGAGAAAATAATGAAGAAATTGGGCTTTACTGATAAACTGGTGACTCTCATTATGTCTTGTTTGACTTCAGTTTCTTATGCTGTTCTGCTCAATGGACAACCAGTGGGAAATATTAAGCCAACTAGAGGACTCAGACAGGGTGATCCTTTATCACCCTACTTATTTCTACTATGTGCTATGGGATTACAGGGGCTGTTAAAAAAGGCAGAAGAAAATGGAGATATCAGAGGTGTATCTATATGCAGGAATGGCCCGCGAGTTTCCCACTTATTTTTTGCAGATGACAGTGTTCTGTTTTGTCGAGCAAAGGAGGAGGAGTGCCAAAATATTATTGAGTTACTTTCAATCTATGAACGAGGTTCGGGGTAAAAAATAAACAGGGACAAGACCAACATTTTCTTCAGTTCCAACACTCAGCCTGATGTGCAAACCCGAATTCAAAATATCCTAGGTGTGCCTGCTATTCGCCAATATGAGAAGTACTTGGGTTTGCCTGCATTGGTAGGCAGAGCAAAGAAACAAAGCTTTGCCTACATTAAAGAAAGGGTGTGGAAAAAGCTACAAGGGTGGAAGGAGAAGCTCCTTTTTCAAGCCGGTAGGGAAATTTTGATAAAATCTGTCATTCAGGCCATCCCTACATATACGATGAGTTGTTTCAAACTCCCTAAGGGGTTGATTAAGGAATTGGAAACACTCATTAGGAAGTTTTGGTGGGGTTATGATGGTAACAGTAGAAAGATCCATTGGGTGAGATGGGAAAAACTGTGTGAAGACAAAGAAAAAGGAGGAATGGGTTTTAAGGACATTGAGAAATTCAATGATTCTTTATTGGCGAAGCAAGTTTGGCGTATGATAAATAACCCGGATTCCCTGTGCCATAAAGTCTTTAAAGCAAGATTTTTTCCCAGTTGTTCGATTCTTGAAGCCAAAGACTCTACTACGGGATCCTATGCATGGAAGAGCATTTTGAGTGCGCGAGATGTAATTCGAAAAGGGATGGTTTGGAGGATAGGGAATGGGAGCTCTGTCAGAATAAAAGAAGATAAATGGTTGCCGGCCAAGGACCACAGATCTGTTGTTTCACCTTTGCCCACTATTGATCCGGGTGCAAGAGTGAATACTCTCATCAAAGCCGAGACAGGAGAGTGGAACACTCCCGAAATCCAGCGATTGTTCTTGCCTCACGAAGTAGCCATTATTTGTGGCATTGCATTGAGTGCCAGACTTCCACAGGACCGGATCATATGGGGCCTTACCCCCTCGGGTACTTTCACAACTAAGAGTGCTTATAAACTTTTAGTTTCCCATGCTTCAACTAACCTTGCAGGTACCTCTTCTTTGGCATCTCAAAAAAAGTTCTGGAACGATCTTTGGCAGTTAAGAGTTCCAAATAAAATAAAACACTTCGCTTGGCGGGCGTGCAACAGCTCCCTCCCAACCATGGTCAATCTCCAACACAGACATATCTCTGTCTTGAGCACATGCGAAGTGTGTGAGACTCACCCTGAAGATGAACTTCACGCTCTTTGGTCCTGTTCGAAGCTTGCTGAGGTGTGGAATTCTCTAAACTGGACCCAGCAAGTTGTTGATGTACAGGTCTCTAGCTTCAAGGACTTGCTGGAGCTGTTCATGCAGACAGACGAAGACTATAGGAAGGAGATTTTCATCACCGTAACATGGCTTCTATGGAATCGTCGCAATGCTTCAAGAGTGGGGCAACCCACCCAACCCTTGCACAAGATTACCCAAATGGCAGGAAGTCTTCTCCAGGAGTTCCTAAATGCTCAAGAACCCACCAGGTTTAATCCCTTGCCACTTCCGATCCAGCTAGCTCAGCAATGGCGCCCACCTGATGTTCACTTTCACAAGGCGAACTTCGACGCGGCAGTGTTTAAGTCAGACAACTTGGCTGGTCTTGGTGTTGTAATTAGGGACTGGCGTGGGGAGGCGATTGGTGCGTTAACTATGTCAGTCCCTCTAGCTCAGACAGTGGTAGAACTGGAAGCACTAGCGTGTCGTAGAGCTGTTCAGTTTGCCAGTGAAATAGGCCTTTCACAGGTCATTTTTGAAGGTGATTCGTCCTCAGTCATTCAAGCGGTACAAGAGGGGCCTTTTGATGTCTTACCTTACGGACATGTCATTGAGGATATTCGGGTGCTAGCCTTGGAGTTCCAGTCTTTTATGTTCACTCATGTTTCACGTGTTTGCAACGTTGTGGCTGATGCTTTGGCCAAAAAAGCAAAATATTGTAGAGGGACCCAGGTTTGGTTAGATGAACTACCTGAGGACATAGCCTCCCTAGCTGATTTTGATGTTCACTGATGTTTTGATTATTTCTATTTGAATAAATTGCCAGGCCCTGCTAGGCTGGTTTCTCAAAAAAAAAAAAAAAAAGTACAAAAATCTTATTTTGGTATTTTATCAAATTCTTTAATTTTTAAGGGAATTTTCGGCAATCAAGTATAGCAAATTGAAATTCACAATGAGACATTTTTGACAACTCCTTATTTGGGTCAGGCCAAGGTTATTTAGTTATAATTCAATTGAGTTTAAATTAGAATAAAGTTTCATTGCACTAGTCTAAAAAATGACCAAGTGTTGGACACTTTTTCTTATTTTTTGCGATATTATGCTCATTTTAAATTTGATATGGCCCCATTATTTGTCCTTTTGAAGGGAAATCAATTACTTACGATATGAGTTCAAATTCATCCCGATCAAAAAGTTGGATATTTGGTCAAATCAAGGTCCAACTTGGTCATTTTTAGGAAAAGTGATTGAAAATATTTAATTTTGATGCGAAATGATGAATTTTGGTGCTGGAGTGAATTTTTTTACTTCTTTTGACCATCAGTCAACTCAACCAAAGTTTGATTATCAAAAGGCATTTTAGTCATTTTGAATCTTGACACACTTGTACATTCGACATTTGATTGTGACAAATTACATTTAATTCAGCACTCATTCAATCTTGGGATCATAATTATAATTTTTGCAATTTTTTCAGTTTAAATCGAAATTTTGACATACAAGGTGAGGGTGAACAAAAATACGGTGTCAACACCTGCTCCAAATCTAGTCAATCCAATCTCTCCTAAAGTCATTCTTCAAGCTTTCTCAAGGCTTCATTTGTGGCTTATTCAAGGCAGTTTTGTAGCTTCTTCAATTTCATCTTCAAGACATTCTTCACGGCATTTTCAAGGGTTCTTCTTTAGCTTAAACCAAACTTAAAGCTCCATCCAACTTCCCCCTTGAGTTTGAAGTGCCCGAGGGGGGGGGGGGGGGCAGAGATATTCAAGCCTAATATTCTAGGCCCAAGTCTTGTACTTGTATTGCAAGCCTGTAAACTATAATTAATATATGGTTATTGTAGGGTTTAGCCTGTTATAAATATCCTTAATGGGTTTATTATAACATAGGATTTGTACTTTACTCATACATCAAGATGTAGTTTTCAAGGGATTTGCTTTTGCGGACATAGGTCGTCAAGTTGAATCACATAATGTGTTATTTCTTTTATGCTTCTCCTTTTGCACTCAATTTATTTAACATAGTGTCAAAGCATCTTTAACTTCATCCAAAAAGAAAAAGAAAAAGATAAAAGAAGAAGCATCTTTAACAATAAGATTTAAATTAAAGAGTAAAACATTTACAATAAATTATGATGGTGCAAGAAAAACACCAAGTCAATTACTCATCCGTATGGCCGTCCATAGCAATGTACAGAGCGGAGAACGAATTGTTGGTACATTCGTCCTTCCTTAACCGTCCTCTTTCATTCTCCATTCACTCGTCCAATAAAGGACGAGTGAGCAGTGAACCTCGTCCTTCCTTAATGATGGACGGGTGAGGTTCACCAAGAGTGACACTTCAACACACTTCCAACCAAGAGTCATGTTGAAGAGTCATATTGTTTGAATCTCAACATAGGTCCCGATGAGGTGACTCTAATGACAGTTAAGGATGTTACCCTCTGAATCCTCCAAACTTTACGACGATTAGGAGAAATAACTGATTTCTAACACTATATAAAGACCCTTCTACGCAAAGGTAAAGGGACCTTTTTCTCTCTTTTGGAATTATAGATAAAAAATTAAGGAAGTCTTTGAGGGCTCTTTTTTCTCCTTCAATCTACTAACTTTACCATCGGAGAATTAAAGGCCGGCTTCCACCGATCTTCTCTGATTTTCTTTGGTTTTCCAGGACTCATTCTTCAAGATCAAGAGCATCCGAAGATTTTTCAGCCCACTGATCCCTTAGAACTTATCAAATTACTTTCGAAATAATTTCATATGAAGCAACTACAATATCACTCAAACACAAATATTTTTTATTAAAATAAATTCAATTCCTTTATTATATAGGTAAATTAGCCCAAGTTGAGTAAATGTATCTCAATGCTACTTAATCATAGATTAAAAAAGGGAAAGTTATGATTTTATAGACTTGCCTTTCTTAATTGGTTTGTTCACCAAAAAACAAAAAAAGAGGTTGGAGAGGTTTTTCAATCCAACTCGAGTTTGTCGCGTAAATAAATTTCTAACCCAACCTATCACATGTGTAAAAACTAATGTAACCTAACCCAAATGGATTGAATTGATGGATTGTGTTTACATATCTTATTTCTTATAAAAAGTTAAACTTTCGTTAATTAATTAATTATTTTTAAATAAATGATTACAATCCACATAATACTATACTTTTTTATAAGTTAAGATCCACATAATATAACTAAATTACATTGAAAGTTTCAAATTCATCTAAACCAATTCTTAAAAAATACCAAAATAAATTAAACTAAAAATTAAAACAATGACAACAAAATAAAATTTCAACTCGAATAAACTATCAACTCGAACTTCACCCAATTATAAGTTCAAAATAAAATTTCAATCCAACAAAGCTCATCAACCCCCGAAAACCAACCCGAGACATTGGGTTGTGTAGTGATTGGTTAGTGTTTTTATCTAGTTGGTGAATTTGATGCATACATTGTACAATTCTATTAAAAAAATGGTCAAAATAGCTATATACCACTGTTTGGCAAAATATTTAATAATATTTCACTATTTGCGAAATATTTAGCAATCTACCACCTTTTTGAAACTCGATTTTGTGAAATTCAAGTTACATTTTGCCGTATAACTCAAATTCTAGACACTCAAATTCTTTGTCAAAATAACCTTCGAATTTGCCATAAACTCAAGTTACACGGCAAACTCAAATTTTAAATCTAATTATTTCGCAAATGGTGAGACTTCCATACATATTTTTCAAAACATATACTTGCCTTAAAAAAAACAATAACAATAAATAAACGGGCTCTTTTCACCCATTTTTTTTATCCTATATCGGCATATACAACAGTTCGGCAAATACAAAACCAGCGCCCTGTAAGCTTTTTTGTCCTCCTCCTCTGTAATATATACAACTCCCCCTGTTTTCCATCTCCATCGCCATGCTCACTCACTTTCATCTCTAACAAAAACCCCAAGCCTCTTAGTCTCTCTCTCATTCAGTCACGGTGAGTTTTCCCTTCTTAACTTTTTTCGTTCCCGTAATTTACTTCTTTAAATTTTTGCATGATTATTTCTATTTGAACCCATTTTATTACTATTTTGTTCAATAAATAATCTACTTCTGTTTAAATTTTGAGTCCTTTTCAGTTAGGGTTTGAAGAGTATCTTGTTCAGTTGTTCTTGTTGTTTAGAACTAAACAAAACAAAGTATTTCAATAAAAATGATATTTAGTTTTTTTTTTATTTTTTATTTTTTAAATTAATTGTTCACTATATGTTTGATTTTGCACTCAGAAACATGAATTGAATGCTATTGAGTTCATATTTTTGCTTGGCAATGCCTATAATGTTAAAAAAACAAAAAAATTACATTATTCTGATTCTGGGTTTTTTTTTTTTTTTTTTTTTTTTTAAATTTTTTTTTTTTTAAGTTGTGATGGACATGGAATGGTCTGAGCCAAAGGATGAATACCGGGGAGATAGGGATGTTGACACTTCTCCAACTAGAGAACATTGGGATGAGTTGGAACAGAATGGGACTGATAAATTGAGTAAGCACCGGAGCAAAGATAGGAAGAGGGTAGTCGAGGGGAAGATAAAGAACATAGGAGTAAAGACCGGGAGCAGTCGAAGAGAAGTAGTGATGATGTTGTAAAGGAAAGGGAGAAAGAAAGTGGTGGCAGGGATAGGAGGAAAGAAGATAGAGATGAGAGAGAGAAGGATAGGAGTAAGGATAGTAAGGTGAGGGAGAAAGAATAGGATCGGGAAAAATATAAAGAGAAAGAGTGTGATAGGGATAAAGATAGAAAAGATCAAGGGAAAGACCATGAGAGGTAGAGGGAGAGAGATGCAGAGAAGGATAGTGATCGAGAACGGGACAAGGAGAGGGTAAAGGAGAAGAATAGGGATAGGGATAGAGATAAAGAAAGAACAAAGGAAAGGGAAAAGGAAAGAGAAAAACATAAGGATCTGAATAGGGAGAAGGAGCGGGAGGCAGATCAAGATAAAGAGAGGTTGAGAGATAGAGTGAGCAGGAAAACTCTGGAGGAAGATGATTGGAGCAAGGATGATAATTCTAATCTGGACTATGAAGATAATAGGGATAGGGATGCTTCCAAGCAAGGGAGGTTATCTCATCATGCTGAGATTGAAGAAAATACCCAGGCGTCATTAGGTGGAGCACAATTGTCAGTGTCAGAACTGGAGGAGTGCATCTTGAAGTAAGTAAATCTTTATTTATGCCTTCTTTGTTGCATGATGACATATCAAATCAAACAATTGGTGTTTGAAATTTTTACTCTTTCAATTCCTACCCTTTTTTCTTTTGGTAACGTAGGGAACCTCTCTGACCCCATCTGCCAGAACTAGTTGTTGGGTTGTCTAAGGGCATGCACTCTTGATGGGTTAAGAAATTTATGTTCATGCCCAAAAGCACTCTTGCAATTCCTACCTTAATCCATGAAACCATCTTGACCATATTTTCCTGCTATCGTGGTTTTCAGTAGCTACTTTGTACTTGGCATTGTATGTGTTGTTATTTAAGTTACTTCTTTCCAGCATTCCCTTGGATTTTGTGTCTAAACTAGCTGAATGATGATTAGTTTGTAAACTGATTTACATTTGCATTGTATTTATCTCTTTCCTAGGTTTTTTGCATTCTATGTTGGTGGTGAACTGAGAAAATCCATTTTGTGTAATGTGAATATATTGACCTTTTTGCTTAGGAAGAGAGAAGAGAGATTGAACAAAAATTCTGAAGGTGTTTCTGAGGTTTTGTCATGGGTTAGTCGGAGTTGCAAGCTTGAGGAGAAAAGGAATGCTGAAAAGGAAAAAGCATCGCAGCTCTCAAAGATTTTTGAGGAACAGGTTTTGTTTCAATGTGTTTCTTTGTATTCTTTTTCACAGGTCTTTTATTTATCTCATGGTGTGAATTTTCTCAGGACAATGTAGGTCAAGGAGATAGTGAAGATGAGGAACCAAGCCAGGGAACTGCTCGTAAGGGTTCTTACTCCTTTTGATTTGTCTTATAAAATCAAATTGATGTTATGTCACATGATTTTGGGTCAGTCCATTCTGAAACATATTGAATTTTGAGTGCTCAGATTGGACTGATTCAAATACTGAACTCATTCAAGTTCTATTGAAGAGTCATGAAATTTCCTGTGTGCGTGCGAGTGACTAGTTAATTATTCTTTTGAGTTTGCACCTGTTCATAATTTATGCCCCACTAGCGTGTTCTTCTGGAACCTGATCTGTAAGCCAATGGTTTTGTGTGATGGATTCCTTCATCACTGATCAATACTGATATGATTTTTATTTTGAATACTTTATAGATAATCTGGCAGGAGTTAAAGTTCTTCATGGCATTGACAAAGTAGTGGAAGGTGGCGCAGTTGTTTTAACATTAAAAGATCAGAATATACTTGCAGATGGTGACATCAATGAAGGTAAACTATTTGGTGTTACTTTTTGTTTTTCAGGGCCCTCTAAGATGAGTTGAAACATGTGTATGACGGGTTTTTGGTCTGGTGTGACAGATTGATATGCTTGAGAATGTTGAACTTGGAGAACAAAAGCAGCGAGATGAGGCTTACAAAGCTGCAAAGAAGAAAACAGGGATCTATGATGATAAGTAAGATGGAAACTTCTATAATTTGTTATTATCTCATAATTATACCATAGTATAACATATCATGCATCCTGATACTTTAGGTTTAATGATGATCCTGATGCAGAGAAGAAAATTCTGCCACAGTATGATGACCCCACTGCAGATGAGGTTTGATTTTTGGTTTTTTCCATTCACTATATTTTAAATTTTAGTCTGACCAGTTGCTTTTCCTTTTTTATTCAATTTATTACAAGGAATGTTGTGCATGGGGATTGATCATGGAACTTTGTACTTAATTTATTCTTCTTTACAGGGGTTATTAGCTCTGGATGAAAGAGGACGTTTCTCTGGCGAAGCAGAGAAAAAACTCCAAGAGGTAATTCTTATTAAACCCGGAAGATAAAGGAGAAGATTGGTTGTGTTTGAAAATGAGGAACTCTTTGCATACTGCGCAGCAATGGCATTATTCTAATTATTGTTTTTTGTGACTTCCTATTTATGCAAGCTGTAGTCCCATTCTTCCTATTTTCTGTTCTGTTATTGTACTGAATTTGCAGTGTTAGGATTTCCTGTGTATAATGAGTTTATGCTTCTTTTGGTGTTAGAATTCAATTTAATTACTTCACTAGTTTTTTTCCCCTTGCTTATGAAGGATTTCACACCCCCCCCCCCCCCCCCCCTTTTATTGCCAGCTTCGTAAAAGGTTAGAGGGCGCTTCCACAAAAAATCACTTTGAAGATCTCAATGCAATTGGGAAGATCACATCAGATTACTATACTCAAGAAGAAATGCTTCAATTTAAAAAGCCCAAGAAAAAGAAATCCTTGAGGAAGAAAGAGAAGCTGGATTTGGATGCGCTTGAAGCAGAAGCTCTCTCTTCAAGGCTGGGAGTTGGGGATCTTGGCTCTCGGAATGATGCAAGGAGGCAAGCCATCAGAGAGGAGCAAGAAAGAGCTGAGGCTGAATTGAGAAACAATGCATACCAGTCAGCTTATGCTAAAGCTGATGTGGCATCGAAATCATTGCGGATGGAACAAACTCTTCCCGTTAAATAGGAGGAAGATGAAAATCCTGTTTTTGCTGATGACAGTGATGATCTTTATAAATCTTTAGAAAGAACAGGGAAATTAGCTTTTAAAAAGCAAGAGGAGGCAGCATCTGGTCCTCAAGCAGTTGCACTTCTTGCCACTACTGCCCGCAGCAGTCAAACTACAGAAGATCCCCCACAACTGGAGAGTCGCAAGAAAAGTGTTGTCTTTACTGAGATGTAGGAGTTTGTCTGGGGTCTCCAGCTTGATGAAGGTATTTTTCTTTTATGTTTGTTCATGTGTTTGAGTAAAATTGAAATTTGAGCTGCCTTACTGCCTTCCTGCTTGAATTGAGATTTTCTACATATGTGATTTTTTTTACTGCTTTACTGTTTCTGGCCATTCACCATCTTGTGGTTTGTTGATATCCATCATTTTATCTGGTCAAAATTCAAGTTTAATCATGACCATTTTTCTTTGAAAGTTGTCCTGCTCTTTTTCCTATCAATTTCCTTTAGCTTCCATTTGTACCCAAATCTTGATCTTTTTGTTCTTTTTGGCCCCTGAGCAATCTAATACATTTTTTTTTTCTTTTCCTAGTTTGCTAAGTTTTGGGCATATATAGCACGGTTGCTATATTATATTATAATGTGAATTTGAACCATCACCTTCTACACCACCTGGAAATGCCAGATCTTCTCCCAATTAAAATACTATTTCATGTCTTAGTGATGGCAAATGTAAGTGGCAGCCCTCTTTGAAGACCTATAAGAGGTGAGGGAAAGCTGATCCTAGGGCTGAAGCATTTATTTGGGATGTTTCGGATGATGGAGAGCTTTCTTGGGAGCTTACTTAGTCATTCTAAAGTTGAATCGAGTCTCATTTTATGTTTTGAGTTCTTTTCCTTTATGGTTGAGGAGTTATTAATTCCATTTTTGTTTGTTATTAGTACTTTTAGTCATTCTAGGAAAGGATATAACAATAGCCTATATTAAGGCTTTATTGTAGTCAATAATATTCATAGAGATTGATTCTAATAAAATTCTACTAGCTTATTTTAAGTTTTGAGGGTGTGCTTGCCTTCTCCTACCTAAGTGTGATTACTTAGGAAGACCTAGGTGTGATTGTCTAATATTATATTTATCTTGTTTTCTATTTATCCCCTGATTCTGCCCCAAACAGCCATTAAGATTCATTTTGTTTTTTTTTTCTAACCTAAAACCCTTCAGCATCAATCCTTATTCAAGAACCCTTCAATGGCTCATCAAGAAATCTATTGTAGTGCTGAATTCTTAAAGATCCTACATCACTTAGTTTGCTGCAGGTATTCTTCCAATGGTTGATGATAGAAATAACTCGTACTTTTGTGCTTTTGCAGAAGCCCGTAAACCTGAAAATGAAGATGTTTTTATGCAAGAAGATGAAGATCCAAAAGCTTCTGATGAAGAAATAAAAGATGAGACTGGTGGATGGACCGAAGTTAAAGATGTCAGTAAAGATGAGCACCCTGCTGATGAGGACAAGGAGGAGATAGTGCCAGATGAAACTATCCATGAAGTTGCTGTTGGAAAAGGGTTATCAGGTGCACTGAAGCTGCTTAAAGAGCGAGGAACACTTAAAGAAAGCATTGAATGGGGTGGCAGAAACATGGATAAGAAAAAGAGCAAACTCGTGGGTATCGTTGGTGATGATGAATCAAAGGAGCCTCGTTCATTCTGTTTGATTGATTATAGAAAGGAGATTCGCATTGAGCGGACAGAAGAGTTTGGGCGAACTGTAAGTGCTTCACTTAACCATCCAGTCATTTTATATTTTTCTTTAGCTGAAATGGCCCCTCTCTCTCTCTCTCTTACACACACACACACACATGTCAGTTACATGTACGATAACATTCTCTATTATATGGTGTAACATGACATTTGGGGCAGATTAGATGTCGGGGTCCTCGTATTCCACTTAAGGAGGAATTTTTCTTCTTTTATTTATAAAAAAACCAAGGGATTTTATAAATCAGTTGACAATTGTATTTAGAGAGACAATTGACATATGGTATCGGGTGTAATTTTTTGATTGAAATCAGTTGGGAGTGGTTCTTTAAAATATATGTTATAATCAAGTGGGCTGTTTGATATATTTATTTTATAAATCTCTCAACATGAGGGCTGGATCGCATATCTTAAGTTCTGACTCGTCATCTTATGGAATTGGATCATCTCTCTTTTGCTTCTTCCTTCTTCCCATTGCTTTAATTGGTAAAAAAAAATCCTTTAGTGGAGTTGAGACGAAACTAACTGGGTACCACATAGTTGAATTATTTTACACCATACCATTCCATGCCAGTACAGTTTTTTATAATGGTTATGAATATGTCCATGCATTTAATGCCCATAAAAAAGGTAACCCCAAGGGGTAGCACAATCAGACAAGGACCACACTTGATGAAGCAGATGTATTCATGCAAAAAATTTTGAAAAAAAAAAAAAAAAAAAAAAAAAATCTCATGAAGCTAATGTCACTAGTTCAAATTTCCCCTTCCCCTTTTTCTTGGGGCCAAAACTTGATTACAAAACAATTGAAGCCCATAGAAAAAGTAATGCCATATAAAATGTATTTAAACAATTTATAGTGGTTGTTTATTGAATTGGAGTCATGATTGAATACAGGTGATGTCATGATAGCTAGTTGCTATTGATCATATGTAAAGAGAAGATAGACATGGGTTAGGTTATCAAAATAAATGTGGTGTAATATGCATTGATGACTCCCCCTATAAGGTTAAAAAGTGACAATCTCATTGAATTTTGAACTTTGAGACTGTTTTTGCATGGCCATGTCTAAACATGCTGTCTTGTCTGTGTGCTAGTCTAGTGTTGCAGAAAAAGTGAACTTACTCAGATCTTTATGAAAATCACAAAATGAGACAACCTTTTATATCCTTGGGCAAAGAGTTCTATGACCCATATTATAACAATGCGGATTCAGTTTGTTGGGTGATTTTAAAAAGTGAGCTGTCCCTCCTCGGAGTCAAATTCTGCTTTTGATGGTGCTTTCATTCCTTGCTGCTGCTTCTATAATTGGCTATTCCTTCTCAGTATTTTAAGACAAAATCTTTGATGATACATCTTGGACTTTTCAAATAATACCTTTATTTAAATTTTTAAAAAAGAAAAGAAGAAAAAAAAGACATTTCATGTACAGAACAAGTGACTGCCTATCAATTACTCCCATGCACTGACACCACTCAAACAGAAATCTCACAAACAAGGTTTTCTGCTCTTGATCCATCTCAGAATTGGATAGAATAGTTTGGATATTCCGCTTTGTAAAAGAGCTGGGGGGGAGGTGGTGTTAATGAGTAGTAGAGTATTAGTTAGAGGGTAATAGAGAGTATGGCATTGGTTAGAATAGAATGGTGGAAACAAAGATGACCCCTATTAGTCTGTTGAGGATCCATAATTGGCCCCAAAATTTTGGGACTAAGCCTTGGTTGTTTTTTTTGTGGTTGTTAGTTGACGACTCTGAAACCTCAAAGCAGTGTAATGGTTTGCTTCTTTCACAATCAAGACAACTCTCTTTGGTTCATAATTGAATTTTGTAGCTTCTTAGAAAAAACAAAGTATTATATTATAGTTTATTTTTATTTTTTATTTTTTTTTGTGTTAGCATGCATTCTTGACTTATGTCCATGTTTTTACCAGATAAGAAAGCCTTTCGTCTGATTTCGCATGAGTTTCATGGGAAGGGTCCTGGCAAAATGAAGCAAGAAAAACGCATGAAGCAATACCTGGAAGAATTGAAGTTGAAGAACATGAATAATTCAGATACACCATCAGACTCTGTGGAGAGGATGAGGGAAGCTCAAATGCAGTTAAAGACGCCCTATCTTGTCCTTAGTGGTCATGTTAAACCGGGGTATGCGTCATTCATCTTTGTCATATGTTCATATAAGTCTGACCAATGATTGCTGGATTTCACTATAAGGAAAGAAAGTTGATGAAAAGCTTATTCCCTCTATGATTGGGGTAGTAGCTAAGAGATGGACTGGCATTATATATCATACCACTAATTATAACCGTCTCATTCCCCAATCGAACTATCTGTGGGTGCTTAGATACACTTGGACTCCTTAGAATATGTGAGGAAATAATATGTATACAAAATTCTAGTCCTCAAAATATCAGTGTAGCTTTAAATGATTAGTTGGAGCATTGCGCAGCTTATTTGGATGTTCAGGTATTGCATATGGTACCTTATATTTTATTACCCTTTTTATGTGAGTGCTGGTAGTGGTTCATGCTTTTTTCCATATTTTGTTGTGAGGGTACTGTCAGATGATAATGTCATTACAGTTTTGGTGCCATGTCAAAGAATCTTAATTTCTTGTTGGGGCATTTGGGGAGCTTGATAGTTAGGTTTTAATCATTTACCCATTTTGGCTTGCATCAATTTGGTGTCAATACCTGCTAAAAGATCATCATAAGGTTAAGTTTTGGATATGTAGAATTTCGTATTTATATTTGGTTGATAAACACATCTTATGTTTTGCATTGCTCCAAGGAAGGCTTACTTCTCAATCAAAGCTTTGAATTAGTGAAGCATGAGTAGTCTGTACCTGTATGGTCTAAATAATATTTTTTAACTTTTAACCTCTGTTTACTTGGTTTATTTATTCTTTCTTTTTGTGTGTAGTTTATTACCAGGCAAACGAGTGATCCTAGAAGTGGTTTTGTGACTGTTGAGAAGGACTTCCTTGGGGGCTTGACACCAATGCTTGGTGATAGAAAGGTCAGTAACATCCTAATACTCTTTTGTGATATTATCCTTGATTTTATTATATCCATAAAAATAAAAAAGTACGTACCCACCCTTCTAAGTTTCATATGTTAGTACAGTTTTAGTGGTGGTGGTTGTAGTTTTCTTTAGTAATTGATTTCACGAGACTTGCTTCATGGGGGAAAAAAAAAAAAATCAAGAGATGCCCAGTGTACAACAGGAGAATGCTGCTAATGAGCCCTAGCTCTAGCTTGAATGGCACCTTCTTCCAATGTAAGAGCAAGCTGGAGGATTTGGTTGAGGTTTAACTTTTAAGACCTACTGGGTGTGGTTGTAACTTACCAACTAAAAAAAGAAGGGAATACTTGGTTTTATGCCTTTTTCTTTGGGATAAAATTCGTAGTTTTCTAATATTAATCCTGACAACTTGTAGATTCGTGAATATTACAAGCTAAAAATACCTCTTCACATTTCTAAAAGTTAGAGAGTAGGTCACTAGAGGTATGCATGTGCATCCTTTTCAACACT
This sequence comes from Quercus variabilis, assembly GCA_030445155.1. Taxonomy (NCBI): domain Eukaryota; kingdom Viridiplantae; phylum Streptophyta; class Magnoliopsida; order Fagales; family Fagaceae; genus Quercus; species Quercus variabilis. The sequence goes on from CP129453.1 coordinate 50,150,231, forward strand.
GCTGATTTTCCTATGAAAAAGAAAGAGGTTAGAATCACGCGTTCTGCTTGATAGCATTCCATCTGAGGTTTATGTATCCTTAATTTTATTCTGTCTTTTCGTATTGCTTGCACTGATTACAAAGTGCAATTTTCTGTCCATCTTCTAGGTTGAGCACTTCTTGGGGATAAAGCGTAAAGCTGAGCCAGCAAATTCAGCACCAAAGAAGCCTAAACCTTTAAGGTATTTTTGGGTGCAATTTAGAAGCTGAGCTAGTGTTCTTATTCTAAAGAGGGTGCCTGTCATCAAATGACATGAGTTGGTTTCCTGCCACTATAAATGCGGCATCAGTGTGTATTAGGCAAATAGCTGATCTGGATTTGTGCTATAGACTGTAAATAAACCTTTTTTTTTTTCTTATTACAGAAAAGAGCTATTGTTTATACTACACTTTACTTGAGCAGGGTTGCATTCTGCGTGTGTTAAACAACACACTGAATCAACTGGATTTTACCGTCAACAGCTCAAGTCAGATGTGAAAAATCCATGTTGATTAATTCCTTGGCCTGAACCCAAATCCTTTGCACTTGAGACTTTGGGAGATACCTATAAGTGGGAATTTTTTTGTGTATTAACATGAGCGCTGATGCTTGTATATGCTTGTGTCTCTTAAGAGATGCTCTCCGTTCATTGACCTGGATATAGTTGCTAAATGATCTTGATTTTGAACTCAGCCCCGGACATGCTATGGGTACGGACTACGGAGTCTATGGACCACTTGGCTGTATAGCACAAATTGTTAAAAAGAAAAAGAAAAAAAAAAATCGACTTCCTCTTTCTTTTCTTTTGTTTTTCTTTTTATTTTTTGAATTGCCTCTTTCTTTTAATATGTATCTTTTTATTGAGCAAAAACTAGTGAAAATATCATGTTTCTCCTTGAATATTTATCCTTTTGTTGAGCAAAAATATCTTCTCAGTGGTATAATTATAGTTATATCTATGTATCAGCTTGAAGTAGATTTTTTTTAGTCATAAAAATAAAAGGCGCAAGACTAGCATGCGTATGCAGGGACGTAAACCTGCGTACGCAGGCTCAACGTTGAATGTGTTTATTGCTGTTCCTCGGCCCCTTTGGATCAAAATTAACTTTAAGCATGTTTCTACCCACCCCAAGGCACAAGGTTTTCATCTAAACCCTTTCCACAACAAAATCCAAGCATTTCTAAGCCTAGAAATGGATTAAAATGCAAGATTAAAGAAACACTTGAAATGTTTTTCCAAGAGCCTGCATGCGCGTAGGCTTAACCCAGAATGTCCAGAATTGTTTGTTCTTCCATTTCTTTGCTTTCGTTCAGTTGAATTCCATGTTTTAGCTTCTGTTTGAGTTAGATAATGTACGCCTAGGTCTCTGTTTAGTTGATAGCATGCTTTAATTGCTTAGTTTAGTTAGATTAATGATTAAGGTTTGAGTGTGATTAAATGAACATATGAACAAGAACATGCATCTATACATGGATGCTGTGGTGGTCCACAAATGGTAATTGATAAGTACATGCATTTTAGATGAACATGCATATTTGGATGAGATGAACATGGTAAATTATGCTACTATGAATGTGTATATGATAATATGATATATGCTTGTTGCCATGTGATGATATGTTGTATGTTTGCTGCCATGTGGATGAGATGATGTATGTTTGTGAGGTATGTGGGTATATGCTTAGATGTATGCTAGGATGAGATAACATGCATGACATAGAACTAAAGTGTATGTGTGTATGCATGTTTAGGATAGCCTCTTAAAGGGTTCTTTAATAGAATTAGGATATGAAAAACAATGAGTGAAAGCCAGCCGAGGGGAGTTAGGTGCCTAACACCTTTCAATCCTTGTATTTTAACTTGAACCTACAAACTAGATATACAAGTCCCTATGCAAGGACCCAAAGTTTGGTTTTTAGATCTAAACTAGATGACGACTCCCACAAACTGCCTCTAGTCCACTCGCCTATGGTGTATTCTCTAGAGTACATGACATGCAAAGCCAGGGGAGGAAACCCATGGACGGGTGCTTACGCCCACAGGGTGGCACGCAAGATTATTAGTCTATTACATTGGAAAATGTAGACGGGATTTATCGTATCAAAAGAACAATTTAGTCTATGCCTTAACTCCGCTACCTTTAAATTGATGGAATTGATGGTAAAAAAAAAAGATTTCTCATGTTACGAATAAGTTAAGAACCAAAAAGGTAATTTCTTTTAATTTATTCTCTAATTTTATGTTGAAATACAATCTTAGTGAAATATGATTATATAATTAATTATTCTATGAATTATTAGATGCAATTTATTTTTAATTTATGTTCATAGGAACAACATTATTTAGACATTTTTGAATAAAGCATTACAATTCATATAATATATTTAAATTATATTCCAAATTTATAAATTTATCAAAACTAATTCTCAAAATACCAAAATCAATTAAAAAAAATGTAATAAAATAAACTTATATACATGGTGGGTTGAGTTAGATAACATGAGTTAAAAATGCTATCAATCTAAACCCAACCTAACCTAAAGTTCAAAATAAAATTTCAACCCAACCCAACCCATCAAACCATAAAAACCAACTTGAGGCATTGGGTTGGGTCAGTTTCATTGAGTCGGTAGGTTTGATGCACACTACTATTTGTAGGTTAAATCTCTATCAACATAAAGTTGGAGGTTTCCTAGTATATAAAGGTTACTTATGTTTTGATAAGAAAATAAATTAGAATAAATTTTTTTTTTTTATAATTTTTATTTTGGGGTAAATTTTAGTTACATTTTTTTTAATTATAGTATTTTAAAATTCCAATTAAATTAAAAAAAATTAATGCATTGATTAATGTAACGCACACAATATATGATATTTACTTGAGGCTGTTTTTTAGAAGAGGACGCCACAGATTGAAACTCTTTAAAAAAAAAAAAAAGACTCGAAGCTCTTTTTATTTTCTTTCCTTTGGAAGCATCCAATGATTTTTCACATTGCTATCGAAATTCCCGTGTCAATCTTTATTGTTTTATTGGTTATTTGGTAATATATTTTACTGTGGTAAATCAACCGAAATTGAATTGATCACACAATTGATTAATGTGCAAAGCTGATTTAATTAATCTATCATGGTCTAAAATGTTCCTTTCAGTTTTCTTATTCCATTTTCTTCTTTTCATTTCGTTCAAATGTCTTAATAACTATGTTTAGAGTGCCAAGAGTCTTATATTTGTTCCTCAAATTAAAAAAAGAAAAGAAAAAAGAGTCGTATATTTATATGCTACCTTGCATGAGGAAAGCTAGAGTTCAAATTTCTCTTCTCCTATTTTGTATTGTAAACTATCAAATTATTATAAAAAGAAAAAAAAAATCATTTATAAGCTCTATTTAGAGATTAGAAATGCAAAAAAAAAAAAAAAAAAAAAAAAAAAACCCTCTATGTTTGGGGAAACTTTGATACATGACATGTATTTGATACAAAAATTCTAATAACAAGTAACAACATCGTCCTTGATATTCTTAATACAAAAGGCTTTCAGCAACTAGATCAATTATCAATAGAACAAAAAACCCATACAAACACACTATTCTTTTTATTTATTATTTATTTAAGCTGAACATATACACACCATACTAAAACCTGTAGCGGAAGTGTTCAATGCACTTTTATTGTCAAAAAGTAGTGATATCACTGATATAAATACACAAATAAGACTGCCATATCCAGAAGAAGAAAATACCCTGAGTAAATCATATCCTGAACATTTCGACAAAGAAGGTTGAACTAGCAAGCCAATGCTCAACAGGGATATAAAAGAGGTTTCGATGATCTTTTTTGATAGTTTCATGCTCTGCAGTCCAAACAAAAAGTTTGTTATATTCCTTATTTTGCCAGAGTACATAAAAATAAACCATGAACGTAGGCACAAGAACTGCTATTGCATCTGCATGAGACCATTTGAAATAACAAATATGAAGGAACCTTTCATAAGGTTGTGGGTCTAAAAAGGTGAAAATTTTTAGTCAGAAATCTAATTTTATAAGGAAAATTTTTAGTTTACATTGTACTAATATTGTAAATCTTACATTGTACACATTTGTTTAGTCTATGATGTATGATTTACAGTGATAGTAAAATGTAAACCTATAATCACCCATTGGGTTTATGCAAAATTAATAGAAATCAATCACTTTATGAGATAATTGTCATTGGTGACTTTATTTTTAGGCAAATTAAAATTTAAGATATTTAGAAGTACCTCAAACTAGGATTTCACTAAGTCCGGATGCCACAACCAAGATAAGCATTTTTGATCAAATGTAGTTCTCTGGTAACTTCCTCCATCTTCATTCTTTCTTTTGGTGACTCCATTGAACATGCAAGTCCAATTTCAAGGATTGAGACTAAGCACTTATGCATATTGGCATCCATTTGGGACAAATTTGCAATACTACCTTGAGCATCTTCGTCTACATGAATTTCATTGTCATTATTATCTTCTCTAGTTGCCACGATTGCTATTGGTGTTGCGACAATTTCTCTTGGTAAAAGGATTGGGTCCACAATCTGAACAACTCTTTCCGGCAATCCCATCTTAGCAAAATTGTGAAGATTAAGATCATTTTTAAACATTTCATCAGTGGGTCTCTTTCCTAGAAACATCTCTAGTAGTAATATTCCATAGCTATAAACATCCCCTTCCATCGATGCCTCACCACTCATGCCATACTCTGCAATTAACAATTTAATTATGATATGTAAGGAAATATTGCAGTTGTTTACGATGATAATTGGCATTTAATGTAAGTACAAATTCTTCTAATTAGTCAAAATAGCAAAAAGAAATTAAATGTAAAGAAGAACATGAAGACAGAAGCCATCATGGGAAAGTGTGCATGGTCTAGTGCGACATTTCTCTCTATTATTTATTGGTGATTCTGTTGCTTTATATACCTCCCAAATAGTTTGTAAACTTCCTCATGTGGAGCAAATCCATTTAAAAATAAAATCCTTCCATATTACAATCTGCCGTAAATTTATTACAAGGAAGCAGTATTTGTAATTTATTATATATACTATCTTTAGAATATAATAGGATAACATCTATGAAATCAAATAAAAGAAAAAAAAAAAAAACAACTTAAAAATACAAATTTAAATCATATCAACAACATAAAACTAAATCACATCACTCTAAAGTAGAATTCTAAAGAAAATTAATCAACCTAAAATAGAGATGCAAGATAAAAAAATCCCCCAAAAACTTAAAAAAAAAAAAAATGAGAGAGAGAGAGAGAGAGAGAGAGAGAGTTTTGATATCCTCCCTTTATAGTTGCAACTAGTAACGTAATTGCCAAAAATAAAACAATAGCTATAAATATATTTAAGGGTATAGCTAGAAAAATTGGAAACATATTACCTGGAGCAGCATAACCAATTGACCCCTTTATCCCAATTGAACTAGTTTGCTTTGTAGCAGAACCATCAGTAATTGAGAGGAGTCTCGCTAAACCAAAATCGCTTACATGAGCAACCATGTCATGGTCAAGAAGAACATTGCTTGGCTTTAAATCACAATGAGCGATAGGTTGTGCAGAATGGTTGTGAAGATAATCTATTGCAGAAGCCACATCAATTGCAACATTTAGTCTTTGAAGAAGGCTTAAGTTCCTCGATTGATGTTCGTTGGGTATCCCGGAATGCAGCCAAATATCTAAGCTCCCATTTGTCATGAATTCAAAGACTAGTGCTTTGAATTGATTTCCACCATAATCCATGCTAGAGCAACATGTTAATATCTTAACAAGATTTCGATGCCTAATATTTCGTAATGCATTGCATTCAGCCATGAAACTTTTGGAAGCTCCCTTGTGTTGAAGGTTAAGGACCTTTATAGCAACTAGTCTTTCTTCTTGATCAAGAGCTCCTTTATATACAGAGCCAAAACTGCCCGACCCAATTAAATTATTTGGAGAAAATCCATTAGTTGCTTGATAGAGTTCTTTGTATGACACATTTAGAAGGAGGTCTATTGTTGGAACCATAGAACATGATTTCTTTTTTGATTTTTTCATCCAATAAAGAACAAAAAGGAATGAAAACAAAATGAAGAATAGTACAAGGGAAACAATTACAATTGCTAGTTTGAATCGAATGGAACTTCTGGGTTTAGTGACTTTTACAGGGCATTTTGGCAACTGCAATTGTGGTATACCACCACAAAGGTTTGTATTTCCAATCAATGATATAACACTTGTGTTTTTGAAAATCCCTTCAGTTGGTACCTCACCCTCAAAATTATTGAACGATAAATTCAAAAATTCTAAAAAGGGAAGCATCTCTAAACCCTTTAGAATGGGTCCTGATAGGTTATTTTGTGAAACATCTAGATGTCGAAGACCTCTCAAAGAAGCCAAAGATGATGGTATGGCTCCTTTGAAGGAGTTCCCTTGCAAGTAAAGATGTTCCAAGATCAAACAATTTCCTATAGATGTTGGAATTTCACCAGACAAATGATTGTTAGAGACATCCAGTTCATTAATATTTTTCAGATTAGCAACTTCAGATGAAAGTTTGCCGGTAAGCGAGTTATGTGACAAATTGAGGAATACTAGTGGAAGGGAAGAAAGACCAGTATGTTGAGATATGGATCCATTAAGTTTATTTAATGAAATGTCTAAGAACTGCAAAAGTTGGCAATTTACAATACTTGGAGGTATGGTTCCTTCAAATAGGTTTTCACCTAAAAAGAGTTTGAACAACTTAGTAAGGTTGCCTATAAAGGTCGGTATTTCTCCAGACAAACTATTTCTTGTTAAAGCCAATCCTTGCATCTTTTGAAATCTCCCGAAACTGGCTGGAATGATTCCTGTGAAGTGATTGTATTCTAACCCCAAGAGAATTAATTTGCCAAGGTTTGCTAATGATGCAGGAATAGTTCCAGATATTTCATTTCCTCCCAAAAATAATTGAGTGAGTTGGTTTGACAAGTTGGCTATAGAATTGGGCAAAACACCTCGGAATCGGTTCATAGTTAAACTCATGCTATACAATTTGCTACAGTTTGTCAAATATGTTAAGAATTTCAAGCTCCCTCCTAAACTATTGTTATTTAAACGTAGAGAGTAAAGATCCAACAAATTTCCCAAAGTGGTTGGAACTGATCCCAACATATTGTTATTATTTAAATCAACTATTTGAAGTTTAGTTGCATTGCATAATGAAGGAGGGATTGGCCCGGAGAACTCATTTCCACCCAATGCAAGAATTTGGAGATTAGGAAGATTGATGCCCATGTTGGCTGGAAGTGTGCCATTAAGTTGGTTGTGTGGAACTGAAAAGATTTTGAGAGATGACAAATTATAAAGAGAGGAAGGGATCGTACCTGACAATTTATTGATTGAAATATAGAGCTCTATTAAGCTTTTTAATTGGCCTATGGCTTTTGGAATATTTCCTCCCAAATTATTGTGCCCAATACTAAGAACTGCGATGGACGAAAGATTTCCTAGAGATGGTGGGATCCCTCCTGTCAAATTGTTGTCGTGAATCACAAGCTCTTCCAGCTTCATCAAATAGCCTAGCTCTGATGGAATCTTCCCTTTAAGCTTATTCAAAATCATTTTTACGACCATAAGTTTGGAGCAGTTGGACAAGCTAGATGGTATTTCCCCTTCCAACATGTTATTGCTAAGACGCAGTTGTTGCAATCGGAACAAATGACCAATTTTTTGTGGAATTTCACCATAGAAGCTGTTATTATAGAGTTGGATGAACATTAAAAAGGTGAGGTTTCCAATATAAGGTGATATGGATCCATGTAACCTGTAGCTTGGTAGCTCCAAGCGAGTGACTCTCTGATGCCTGCGGCCACATGTGATTCCAAGCCAATTACAAAAGTGCATAGAATTATTCCATGAGCTCAATATTTTATATGGATCGTGAGTTACTGATTCTTTGAATTTGAGCAAAGCCAAACGATCAGTCTCGTTTGTTGGAGCAGTGGTGGTAATGGTGGGTTGCAAGCAAAGTAGCCATATGGAAAAGAGAAGAATCACATGAAGGTATATAGAACAAGATGATGCACACAAATTCGTTTGTTGAGGCGGCATTTGGTTTGGAATAGGAAGCTGGTGAAATATTTGGTGTTGTGTGTGGAATGTTGGCTCACTCACCCTTGGACTTGGGAGTGGTTGGTGAGTTCACAAGTGATCAAACATGATGTATTTGCTACACAAGCAAACATAATAGGGGATATATATACACGCACATCAACAAATAGCAATCACCAATATATCCCTATTCATATGTCAGCATGACAAGTTGGATGGTGGGGTAGCTTAGTTTCCATTTTCTATGGCTAATGTGGAAGTGGAAGTGGTCCAAACAGCCCCTGAAAGAGTGATACGCATTGGCTGGTTGGACCAGATAATTCTTTCCACCGTGTTTGACGCTTGGATTAATATTTTTCTTTTTCCAGCCCGGTTTCGCACTTTGCCTTTTCCTGGTTTTCCACATTGGATGAACTTGGACTTTGGACTTTGGAGCATTATAATTTTCCATCGTATGTGACACTCAGAAAGATTCTTTTATTCTTCCGCTCTGTTTGTCAATTTGCTTTTTTGCCTATTTCCACATTGAATGTACAAGCCATATCCCTAATTCATGTCTACACTGAAACTATTTTTTCATTAAGATGTTGGTCACTTACAAACACCGGATTGATTTATTTCCAGCAAAGAACATTTATCCAATATATCCTGTTGCACCAGGTCAAGTTTTTTATTGCACGAAAACTATTTTACACACCCCCAAATGCAATCGAAATAATGATTTTCATGCAGAAATCATTACTTGAAATCATGATTTGAGTTGTTTTTTGGGGTTGCGTAAAACAATGTAAATCACTTTGTGTGCAATAGGTTTAATCCTTCTATCATATCTAAAAAATGTTGTTTAGACTCCTACAACGACCATATTCAACAAAGATATCCTATTTGTTGATACCGTATTTTGTTCACCCTCGTTTTATGTGCAAAATATTAATCTTCTCTTTAAATATCAAAATCCACATTTTTTTCACCAAAAGGCTATGAGAATGATGAATGTAGAATTTTGTTATATATACACCAAAATTTTAAACCAATTACATTCATTACTACATTAGTTTTTGTATGTTTTATGTAGTAAAATTTCAAATTTGGATAAATATAATAAGATTTAAAACCCATATCATCTACTACATGCTAGTTATTTTTTATCATTCATTATTTGATTGACAAAAGACTACCAATTAATCTAACTGAAACTTAAAGCACAACTTTGTTTTAAGGCCATTTATATCATATTTGATACATGTGAGGTGATTACAAGCTATCATCACAATAACATGCCTCTAGTGTTTAAAAAATAAATGCCAAAAAGAAAAAAGAAAAAGATATAGTGTTTTAATATAGTAGTCTATCAACTACTCAATTTATGATTATCAATTAGAAGAAAATAAGCGGGCTCTTAGTTAATGATATTAGTAATTTCACATCCAACTTGGATGCTTGGACTGTGATTGATGGTTCTTCCACTTCCACACTGGATGTTTGGACCAGATAATTTTTTCCACCGTGTTTGACACTTCACTTCATATTAAAGTTTTCCTACCCAGTTTTCCACTTTCCTGGTTTTCCACATTGGATGAACTTTTTTTGGAGCATGATAAATTTCCATCGTGTTTGACACTGAAAGATTTTTCTATTTTTCCGCTCTGTTCGTCACTTTGCTTTACCTATTTCCACATTGAAAGTACGGGTCATATCCAGTTTTCCACTTTCCTGGTTTTCCACATTGAATGAACTTTTTTTGGGGCATGATAAATTTCCATCGTGTTTGACACTGCAAGATTTTTCTATTTTTCTGCTCAGTTTGTCACTTTTCTTTTTACCTATTTCCACGTTGAATGTACGGGTCATATCCTTAATTCATACGTTGATACCCTATTTTTTGACCGTCTTGTTATACGTGTTACAACAAGCAAGCAAGATATCCCTTAAGTCATGGCTGTCAAAATAGGGTAAATGAAAAACTGATATTAAGGGTGGGTAAAATAGTTTGTAACTATAGCATCACTCTTAACAACTTTTCACATAGACTTTATTGTGATTTTTGTGAAACTATTGTGTTCATAACTTTCACTAGTATGTAAGAAAAAGCGCTAGTCACATCTGCGCTATATCTTAAAAGGACTAGTCATAATTGAGGCTTCTTGCAGTTGTTAATAAAACCCAGTTCAACCCAGTAAATACCCGATGTGAGACTCATCACACACCCACACACATCACACAATCAATCAAATTGGGGCATCACAATCTCCCACACTTAAGTCCCTAACATTCTCGTTAGAGCCCACTTTGTGGGGTAGTGTCTCCAAGTCCACACGGGGTTACCGAGCCAGCTCTGATATCATATGTAATGACCCAAGGAAAAGCGCTAGCCACATCTACACTATACCTAAAAAGGACTAGTCACAATTAAAACTCCTTGCAGTTGTTAATAAAGCCCAATTCAACCTAGTAAATACTCGATGTGAGACTCATCACACACTCACACACATTACACAATCAATCAAATTGGGCATCACACATACTATTAGTGTTAATTTGGGTTATTAAATATATAGAACATTAGTTCGACTAAGAAATTTGGAGGTACTAAAATGATTTTTCCTTGTAAATTTAACGATATTGGTTACGCTAAATTTCACATTACATTGTTGTTATATATATATATATATATATAATTTTAAAAATCACTATTAGACACTACATATATGATATCAATTTACTATCATTGTCCGTAAAATTCTACTAAATACATCACAAAATAAAAGAATAAATTGGTTCAATAGTATTTCCTAAATTGAACGGGGATAATTGCATGGAATTGTTTAGCTCAATCACAATTTGTTACATTCAAGATCTTCATATACAAAATATTTAAACAGAATCAATATAAAAAATATTTACTCATTAGTTCAAAAAAAAAAAAAAAAAACTATAGAAATCTAAGCAATTTAATTTTTACAAAAAGCTAACAAAGGCAAATTATAATTTTGATTCTAATATATATATATATATATATAAGTTTATTTATATTGTACTCATCATTTTTTACACTGAATTAACTTACTTGGAATAAAAATTAAAAAAAATTAGATTAGATGGGACATATGACGCAAAATTAAACTCTAATTGAAATTTAATTTTTACACTAAATAAACTCACTTGGCACAAAAAATTTAAATGCTTAGATTAGATGAGATATATGACGCAAAATTAGACTCTAATTGAATTTCAATTTGAAATCTAATTAGATTTTCTTTCAGTTTTTACTATTAATATATACTAGTGTGTAGCCTTGTGCATATGCATGATTACAATTAAAAATAATCACAATTATATATTTTTTTTTATTTAGAAGAGATTCAAATTATACATAGTATTAGCTTACATTTTTTTTAAAACTATATATTTCTAAAATATATAATAGTTTCTCATTATATATAAATATATATATATATATATATATAATTTAGAATTTAATTGGATTTATACTCTTCGATTTTTTCACCCAATAATTCACTTATCACAAACATTAATAAATAAATGGACATGTGGCAGATAATTGGACTCCAATTGAAATTCAATTTAGAATTTAATTAAATTTGGACTTTTCAATTTTTACACTCAATAATTTACTTTGCACAAAATTAAAAATAAAAAATTAAATGGGACATGTGGCACAAAATTGAAAATCTAATTAGATTTTATTAAGAGAAAAAATAATTTGAAAATAATCGTTACTATTAATAATTAATGAGTATAATAATTACAAAAAGAAAAATATCAATCTCAATAAAAACTTATTGCAAGGACTTGTACAACTTTTTCTCAAAAAAAAAAAAAAGATTTATACAACTAAAATTATTAAGTTTTAAGATAATGATAGTGTATTCCATTTTACAAAAATTAAAGGAGTCATTTACTATTGAGAAGTCATTAATTATAATAATAATAATAATAATAATAATAATAATAATAATAATATTATTATTATTATTATTAAGGTAATTTGAACAAAGAATTATATATATATATATATATATATATTGTAGGGTTCAATTTCTTTACATAAACCCAAAGACAATAAATTTGTAGAGTGTGGGTCAAAGAGCTAGAATCAATAATGGATCCTCTACAATGGAAAACCCTCCCTCTATTATATAGTCACTCCTATCCTCATCTCTATCGTCCACGTGCTCTTCATCCATGAACTTGCTCAAGTACCTGTCACGTCAGGTATCTTCTTTTCAGCTCTGTGTGAGTGGCGGTAGGTTGGGATGCACTGTTCAGAGGTCTTCTCCACATAAATGCGGCCAGAAAAGCTGTTGTAATGTATTGAATACGGTGGCAGTAGCCTTTCCCTCAGATATTTCCCCATCCTTATCGTTCAAGAACATACTTTGAGCTTATCTTAATCAGGTGAAGTCCTCGGATAGTCATTCTGGCTTTTCTCGTACTTAACTAATCTATGATATCCTGTTAAAATGAAACATCCTCCTCGGACAGGAGATATCCTCCTCGGACAGGAGATGTCCTCCTCGGAGAGCATTGATCTTTCATTACGAAGATCCTATCTCTAACTGGGCCTTGCCCTTATCTCCTCTCTCTTTTCAGATGTAAGATAGTCCTCTCGTGGGCCCTCGGCCCATTAACTTGGGCCTGACACCCTTTTCCCCCACATATATATATATATATATGAGCGCGTGCTCAGAGACTCTTCTATTTTTGAGTAAATGTTAATAATTTGCATATATTATAATTTAGAAATATATATTTTTATTTTTCAAACAAATAAAAATGATAAACAGTAATTGTAATTTCTTTTTTGAACGTGAAGGGAAAAAAATCCTAAATTTTAGGAGTTTTTATTTTAATTCAAAATAAAATTTGTTATTTGACATTTAACTCTATTTGTAAATGAAGTTACCCTTCATTAATGAGAGTATTTTCGAACCACATAAAAGTCCAGTTGAAAAAGGGGAATCCTCTTATATATAACTAGTTTCCGAGCACACGCGTTTAGAGGCTTTTCTATTTTTTTGAGTAATGATTAATAATTTGAATCTATCATAATTTAGAATTTTTTTTATTTTAAAAAAATGATAAACTTTAGACATTAGCAGTAACTATAATTTCTTTTTTGTATGTGAAGAGAAAAAAATCCCAAATTTTAAGAGTTCTCTTTTAATTAAATTTTATGTAATTTAAGTTTCTTATTGACCACCCTAAAAAATATTTCTGGAGCGGCCACTTACACAACTAAATGAATTTTGACTGCATCACAATGTCAAATGATATATCACTTCTTTTTCTTCTCCGTCTCTCAAGTTACTAATTAACTCAGTCATACAAGCTTCGCACATGAACCAAGCCTATAAATTACAGTACTGGACTTGCATGTTAAGTCTTTAGTGAGTTGGCTAATTCCAAGACAATTTGAATTAATTTTTTTTCTTTTTAATTGAACATTGAATTGTAAATTTATGTGGGAGTATTTGTATTGGGTAGAAGATGTGTGAAGCTGGAATTTAGAATTGCAAGTTGGCTCATGCGAAATTGAGGTGTTAGACGAATTTGGATTTTGGAAAGTGTTAGTTTTAAGACTCCTAAAAACACAATTTGTTTAACCTACTTTAATAGCCAAGTTGTTACTTAGGTCAATTACGTAGATCTAGGTTAAACATTCATCAAACATATCATGCAGTGGAAAATATAAATAACACAAGATATGATAACACAAGAAAACTAATGAATAATAATCCAGTTTCTAGGTAAAAAATCTGGGGGGAGCAATCCCAATAGAACAATCCACTATATCAAATAAAAGTTTACTATCAAAAATATAAATTCATAGCAAACTTAATTAAGATTATCAAACCTAGCTCTAAACTCCTCAAACTTCTTTGATGTGGATCTTCTCTAACATGAACCTCCAGTTCATGCCTTTGATCTTTAGTACACTTGATAGCTGAAGCTTGGTCTGCAACTTTATTCCACCAGTACATGTGGTATGAGTGTGATCTCTGGTAGATGCTTGAAAGAGTAGAAGAACCTCTCAGATCTCAAAAAAGTATCTCTCCAATACTTGAAAACATGCTTTAGGGTTTTCCTTATATACCAAGTAAGTTTGGACTGAAATCCTAAACGTTTAATGGGTTGTTGGGCTGAATTAAAATTCTGTAGATCCGTATCGTTCGAGATCGAAGCTTCCTCTTGATTGGTTGAGCTAAACAGCTTTTTAACACTTTTTTCTGTAGCCTATACGTTATTGAATTCTAACTTGTAGCACTTTGAGCAATGTCTAAAACATTCATAGACACTAAGACCTATTCTTAAACAAATTTATGTACTTGGTTTGCCAACACATAAAGCATTTAGAACCTAAACATTTATATCTAAATATTTAGAACCTAACAAAAAGCAGTTACCATAACATTTTCATTGGACACTCTGAGGAGATTGGCTTAACCGAAACTGTCACAGGAGAAATTGGTTTCAAATTTCTCTACATTGCCAACCCCTTGCCCACTTATTTAAGAATCATTTGCCACTAATTTTTACACAAATTCCCAATTTGAAGTGTTAGATAGCTGAGATAAACCCTAGATCAAAAGCCCATTTCTCTTTACCTTCTCTGTCTCTACGTAGCCACATACAATGAGAGTGGATTGATGCCATCACATTCTTCACTGCCTCAGGAGTTGTGACTCATGTGAGTGTTGATTGGTGTTTGGAACTTTGGGGAACAATTAGAGCAACCCAAAATCAGCCATGGTGGCTTGAAGTTGCAACTAGAGCACAATTGCAAAGCTGGATGCTAAATTAGAGAAAGAACTAGTGGAGTTTGTTGCAAGCAGAAATTTGGAGGCTTGAATACATAAATACTACTAGATTTGGTGGGTCTTGTAAGTATTGTGTATTGCAACCTATTTAGTATAGGACACATGAAAAATACAAAATTAAACCACTGGTGTTTTTCATCTTCTAAATTTGGATAAATATAATAGGATTTAAAACCTATGTTATCTACTACTACTACAATGATTATTTTTTATCATTCATTATTTGATAGACAAAATATTTCACCAATTAATCTAAGTAGAACCTACAACACAACTTTGTTTTAAGGCCACCTTTACCATATTTGATACAAGTGATTACAAGCTATCATCACAAACATGCCTCCAGGCTCCAGTATTTAGAAAATAAATGCCAAAAAAATAAAAGAGAAAAAGATGTAGTGTTTCAATATATTAGTCTATCAACTACTCAATTTATGATTAGTTTGGGCTTCAATTGTGTTAAATGGTTCAGTTTGCTTTGAATTAGTCAATTGGAAGAAAATGGGTGTCTATGAATCACTCATTCACGGGAGGGCTCTTAGTCCCTTACCGCTAATAATTCCACTTCCACATTGGCTGTTTGGACCAGATAATTCTTTCCACCGTGTTTGACACTTCGCATAATATATATATATATATATATATATATATATATATATGTATTGTTTTTTTTTTTCCAGCCCGGTTTCGCACTTTGCCTTTTCCTGGTCTACCACATTGGATGAACTTTGGACTTTGGAGCATGATAATTTTCCGTAGTGGCTTGAAGTTGCAATTAGAGCCTTGTGCATATGTACAATTACAATTAAAAATGATCACAATTGTACCTTTTTTTAGAAGAGATTCAAATTATACATAGTATTAGCTTACATTTTTTTTTTTTAAACCATACATTTTTAAAATATATAATGGTTTCTCATTATATATATATATATATATATACTGTAAGGACTCAATTTGGATTGGATCCAGAGTATGGATGGGTTTTCAGTCCAACAAGCCCAAGCAATAAATTTGTAGAGAATGGATTGAAGGTTTAGGCGCTAGCTGTCGTTCACCAAGCATGAACCCTTTTCCTTTATATAAAAAAAATACTTATAACTATTTACAACCGGGGGATGCTCCTCGGCCCATGGCCGAGGAGCCCTTTTTCTTTTGCCTTTTTCCCCCCTGCTTTTTTACTTTACTCGCTCTTCTTATATAGTCTTCATCGTCCTATCTTGTTTTTCCATCTGTTGATCATCCATTCGCCGTTCTTCTGACTGCCCATCTCATCAGAGGTCTTATCAGCACTCAAGTGGTTCACTCTGATCAACGTTGCCCTGCTAAGGGGTTATATCACCATTAATGCGGCCAGAGGGGTTAGGTGAATGCATTAAGTGTGAAGGTGACAGCTTGCCCTAGGCTTGTCCCTTTCAAAAATTATCCTTGGCATGCCAAGGACGAAGGGGTCCTCGGCGTGGATCCGAAAAAGAGGTTTTCCCCAATTTAGCCTCGGATGGTCAGTCTTTCTTGGCGTGGGCCTTGGGCCTACTACACGATGGGCTGAGGCTATCAGGCCCATGGGCCCCACAATAGCCCCACAATAGCCCCTCAAAACTCTGCTGCATGTTCCCTCGGACGGGGAGGAGGGTTTTGATATCCACGGGCCCTCTAGACGAATCGCTCCACTTCAGTCCGCGATAATGCTGGCGACTTTTCGACTGCCCGATGTGCATTTTTGGCATTTCAAGACTTAATGTGTGCCCACATTAAATTTTGGCGGCACCATGTCTCCCATTTTCAACGGTGTGATGATAATTGCTCGGTGGGGATCTCCTGCTTTTATGGGCAGGTGGTTACATTTGGGGAACCTAAGGGGGAGTATGAGTACCTGTTTAAACCGCCTGATTTTCTCATTTTCGCACTTACAACCATTGATGCGTATGATTTAAATATGGTTCAACTTGCACACTACTTGAAGAGAATCGTCATATTTCTGTAAGTTTTCTTCTTCCGGCGATTCCAAATTTTTCTTGATTCTATTCCCTCTTTTCTTCTTCTGGAATCTTTAGTCGTCCTTGGGGGATGGGTAAGTTCAAAAAGTTGGTTGAGTCCGACGAGATGATGAACAAGTTCATTGTTGACTATGGAATACCCAATAATGTGAGTTTGAAGTACTGTGAAGAAGGGGAGTGGTACATTAAGAGGAGAGAGGGTGAAGTCGTGATCCCGATAGTCGTGATCCCGATAGTCGCTTTCGTAGAGGGAGGGATGAGAATCCCTATGAGGCCAGTGACTCTCAATTACCTTAGGCATTTCCGTCTGGCTCCTACCTAATGTGCCGTGAATGTATTTAGGATATTAGGGTGTGTAGATACCTTGAATGAGAAAATGGGGCTGAGACTGACTCACCACGATGTGAACTGGTGCTATAACCTTCATCACCTTAAGGGTAAGACGTACTATATGAAGACGAGGGACGATAGGGTCCGACTCATCCAGTGTCTTCCTGATTCTAATAAGGGGTTGACTCAAGATTTCCTCATAGTGTCGGGGGAGTGGCACAACGACCTTCATTGCCCAACAGTAGAGGGGGAGCCAGGTAGGGTATCTGAAGTAGGAGACAATCTAGATTTCAGTATTTTTACTTTTTATGACTGTATATCCATTTTGGTTGATTAACCACAGGAGTTTCACTTTTCTTTTCGCAGATCCGCACGCCTTCGCACGTCATTTCCACCTGGTCAACAAAGCGGATTTGGAAACCGTTCTTAGGTCAGAACTTTTCTTGAACGAAACTGATAACCAGGTTAGAGCTACTCACAAAATCCTCAGATGCGACCCAGGTCAGAAATCATTCCCAGTCCCGGAGCACGTAATTAGAGCTCGTGACCCTCGGCTTACGCAGATTACCGTGGTGGAGGACGGTTTTATATTTTCCGAGGGGTCTCACATACCTGAAGGCATTCCGCTAGCAGGTCCCTCCTCATCCCAACAAATAACGGTGGCCAAGGAAGGACAATCTAAGAAGACGGGGGAGGTAGTTGAACTGAGCTCTTCTGAGGACTAATATAGTGTGTTCAACCTAGCTGATCAGTCCGAGGATCCCTCTGGTGATCTAGGAGATCCTCATCTGTCTGAAGCCGACCTCCGGTCCCTAAGAGTTGGTACTCAGGTTGAGATGGGTTTAAAAAGACAGCCCCAAACCAATCTTCTTGACCTGTTCGAAGGCGGTTCCAAGAAGGGTGCACCGGAAGTGTGGCAGCCCAAGCCCCCAACACCTCCACCCCAGATTTTAACTGTGCAAACCAGGCCATCCTCTGTCCCCACAGTATCAGACCCTCAGACCAAGTCTTATGGCCCGAAAAGGAAGAGACTTTCCAAGGGTAAGGAGCCAATGGATGGGAGTAAATCCTACTCCCCGCCCGAGGAAGGTAAATTTCGCAGGCCTCCAAAACAACTGAAACTCGGTGGTCAACGGAAAGGTAAGAAGATCATCCAACAGTCTGAGGCCCAAGCCTGGCTGCCCGCTGCCATGCTCCATGATCAACTCCTGATGGATGACGCATCGATACGGGAATCTCAAGGGCCTGAGGGGGCTCTCGTAGCCGATGCCCTGGAGAAGTTTCTCCTCCTTCCCACTGACATGGCCGAGCTAGAAAATATGAGTAGGTCAGAGGTTGTCCTTGACCTTAAGAAGTATCTGGGCATGGTGGGTCCTTTGGTACCTATTTACTTTATTCGAACTTTGTTGCTTAGTACCCTCCCTTTTCTTTACGGAGTTACTTGTTTTTATTGGCAGGCTATCCAGGCTCTTTTTAGGTTGGACGAGGAGGTTGATGGCCAAAGCAGTGCCTTAGCACAAGAGCGTGACAAATTCTTGAAAGCTGCCAGTACCCTTAAGAGATCTGAGGCCGACCTGAAAAAGGCGACCGAGGATTTGGAGGAGATGACAAGGGCCAGGGACACTGCTGCCTCCGACCTGGCCATGGCTAGGAAGCAAGCTGAGGACCAAGCCAATCGCCTGCAAGACGTTGAGGGCCAGTTACAGACTGCCAAAGAGGACACCGTCTACCTGAAGAAAAAGTTGACCGAAGCAATTCATGAGAAAGGTATTGCCGAGTATGCTAGGGACGAGTCTGTGAGAGCCAAAGATAAGGCAGTATTTGCAAAAATAGACGCTGAGCGCTCTGTAGAACAGGCGAAGGAGGAGGCCTTCGCAGATGGGGTGGCTAAGACTGAAGCCACCCTTCAGGCGCAAGTTCCTGCAGTGTGCAGGCATTACTATTCTCAGACTTGGCATGAAGCCCTCAACCAAGCAAGGGTTGATGCCTCATCTGACCTTAGGAGGGAGGACAAGGTATATTACCCTATTGCAATTCGTGAGACTGCCCTTGATGCTCCCGGGGAGGGGTCCTTATTACCAGCGACTGAGAGTCACGATAAGACCGCCGAAGATATATCTTCCGCTGACCAACCCCTCGAGGAGGTTGAACCCCCGAGAACGTTAGGGGGAGTTAGAACTGAGGGTCAGGAAATATCACAAGACGTGGCGAGGCCTCCTAGGGATCCTTCGAGACAAGGACCTTAGGTCTTGGTTAAAGCCTTTTGATCTGCTTGTCGAATTAATTTGCCTACTGAGTTGGGGAGACTGGTGTAGGACAGAGGATAATTTTGTTTACTTTCTCTTTCATTTCATTCTATTTCTTGCCTCGGTGGCGTTGTAAGGAGACTGTATATTTTCTGTTTAATCTAAATGCTCAATACCTTGCTTCCAACTGTGGATATTTTCTTTTACTTGCTTTTCTCTATTATTCTGCTCAATATTTGTATTCTATTCTGGAGTTAGTCTCATAAGACCACCTGCTATCCTTCAAATATAAATCTAAGGACCGTATTATAGCTTGAATCTAGGTAACACTCTGGTTTTTCTACAGATAGTTATTTTCTCCAAAGGTTCAAGTCCTTGGACCATGCAATACCTTGGTTCTGTCTACCACTTCTATTTTTCTGTAAGTATCTAGTTTCCCCATAGGTTTGAGTCCGAGGACCATGCAATACCTTGGTTCTGTCTAGTACTCAGGTATAATGGTGTGAATAGTTTTACCATAGGCTTGGGTCCGAGGACCATGCAATACCTTGGTTCTGTCTACCACTTCTATTTTTCTGTAAGTATCTAGTTTCCCCATAGGTTTGAGTCCGAGGACCATGCAATACCTTGGTTCTGTCTAGTACCCAGGTATAATGGTGTGAATAGTTTTACCATAGGCTTGGGTCCGAGGACCATGCAATGCCTTGGTTCTGTCTACCACTTCTATTTTTCTGTAAGTATCTAGTTTCCCCATAGGTTTGAGTCTGAGGACCATGCAATACCTTAGTTCTGTCTAGTACCCAGGTATAATGGTGTGAATAGTTTTACCATAGGCTTGGGTCCGAGGACCATGCAATGCCTTGGTTTTGTCTACCACTTCTATTTTTCTGTAAGGAGGGGTTTGTCTTCGGACTGCTTCACTAGAAACGATTCCTCTTCGGGTTAGGTTATGACCTTACACGTGGCGTTTTGTCCCGCCTCTAGTTCGAGTCCTACCTTTTTCATTTACGAGGTGTCCTTTGGCAGTTCGTTTTCCGCGCTTGACATTTTGGTGCGCGAGACGCGCCCTCATTAATGTCCTCGTGAATTAGCACACATCCAGCGGTCTATGACCCCTTAGAATTTGATGGCCCTATGATTTGCACTGTTGACAATTCTCCTTTCGAATTCTGCGCAAATTAATTCCCACCAACATTTATCCCCTATATAAGACTCTTCGAGGGGAAGGTTTCTTCACATTCCATGAATTCCCAAACGCAAACAGAAAGAATACACACCCTCAGCTCCCCAAGCCCCTTGAATAACCCTACCGAAGTTTGTAGCTATGGGGCGGCTTTAGGCGGGTGTGAGGACATCCGTGCTAAGAGCCGTCGTGGCCGCAGCCCCCACTGGGATTCCGGCGCGGCAGAGTTTAGGCGTAACCCCGATGGTGCCATGCATGGTGGCCCGGAGGGATGTCGTTGAAGTACCTAATGTCTCTCCTCGGAGCGCACCCCCGACAGAGGAGATGTGTGAATTCACGTCACGGCCGGAGCCCGAGCGTTGCCGTCTCCTACGGCCAACGCTCGTGAGGATTGGAGAGAATCAAGGGAACATCATGAGGGAGGGTGTCCCGGTGCGCTTGCATCTGCTCCTCACTTTGTTCAAGCTTTGGTGCACCTGGCCCTCCCCCTCCCCTGCTTTTATTGTCAAGCTCTCCCATTCTCTTGACGCCAATAAAAGCACGGGTTGACACTTCCCTCTAGCTAGTTTTAGGGCAAGTCCACCTGGGCCTCTGATTGTAGAACTAGCTGGTAGGAATAGTTGTAAAGCACGCCTGCCTGAGCCTCTGATTGTAATCTGTAACTTTTCTTTTTATGAAATACCTCTAATTGTAATCTGTAAATTTTGTTTTTTTGAAATAATATCAATCGTTCTTTTTTCGCTGTCAAATCTTCTTCTTCTTTTTTTTTTTTTTCTTTGCCAACTTACTGTAAAACGACCACCCAAAGCAATTGCCTGGTGCGCCGGCCAGCGCTCTAATCCTTCCCACAGACGGCGCCAATTGTAAGGACTCAATTTGGATTGGACCCAGAGTATGGATGAGTTTTCAGTCCAATAAGCCCAAGCAATAAATTTGTAGAGAATGGATTGAAGGTTTAGGTGCTGGCCGTCGTTCACCAAGCATGAACCCTTTTCCTTTATATAAAAAAAATACTTATAACTATTTACAACCGGGGGATGCTCCTCGGCCCATGGCCGAGGAGCCCTTTTTCTTCTACCTTTTTCCCCCCTGCTTTTTTACTTTACTCGCTCTTCTTATATAGTCTTCATCGTCCTATCTCGTTTTTCCATCTGTTAATCATCCATTCGCCTTTCTTCTGACTGCCCATCCCATCAGAGGTCTTATCAGCACTCAAGTGGTTCACTCTGATCAATGTTGCCCTGCTAAGGGGTTATATCACTATTAATGCGGCCAGAGGAGTTAGGTGAATGCATTAAGTGTGAAGGTGACAGCTTGCCCTGGGCTTGTCCCTTCCAAAAATTATCCTTGGCATGCCGAGGACGAAGGGGTCCTCGGCGTGGATCCGAAAAAGAGGTTTTCCCCAATTTAGCCTCGAATGGTCAGTCTTCCTCGGTGTGGGCCTTGGGCCTACTACACGATGGGCTGAGGCTATCAAGCCCATGGGCCCCACATATACATATATATATATATATATTTAGAATTTAATTGAATTTCTACTCTTCGGTTTTTTCACCCAATAATTCACTTTCCATAAAAATTAAAAAAATAAATGGACACGTGGTGGAAAATTTGACTTCAATTGAAATTCAATTTAGAATCTAATTGAATTTAGACTCTTTAATTTTTACACTTAATAATTTATTTGGCACAAAATTAAAAATTAAAAATTAAGTGGGATACGTGGCACAAAATTGAAAATCTAATTGAAATCTAATTAGATTTTCTCTGAGCATTGATTATTAATATATATATATATATATATATATATGTTAAGAGAAAAAATAATTTGAAAATAATCGTTACTATTAATAATTAATGAGTATAATAATTACAAAAAGATAAATATAAGTCTCAACAAAAACTTATTGCAAGGATTTGTACAACTTGTTCTCAAAAAAAAAAAAAAAAGATTTCTACAACTAAAATTATTAAGTTTTAAGATAATGATAGTGTATTCCATTTTAACAAAAATTAAAGGAGTCATTTACTATTGAGAAGTCAATAATAATAATAATAATTGTGGGGGGTAAAAGCCCAACCTTATGTATTGGGCCTAAGGCCCTACTTGAAGATTACTGTGCGTTCGAAAAGAAGAAAGTGGTTAAGAAGGAATCCGTGTGGAAGAGATATACCTGAAAATGAATGAGGAATATAGCCCGAAGAGATCGCCAGTGGTCTGAAGAGTTCATTCTCCTCGGATACAAAAAGTCTCGATCAAGTAAAGCTCTGGAAAGTTCGAGTGATCTTCCTAACAACTTCAATGAGAAGGATAAGCTTTGAGCATGCCTGGAGATGATAAGAACAGAGAAATATCTAAAAGAAAAAACTTCTACCACTGTGTTTAATGCACTACAGTAACTTTCCTGACTGCATTTATGTGGAGAAGACCCTTGAACAGTGTAATATCAGCTACCACCACTTAAGGAGAGCTAAAGAAGGTACTTGACGTGACATATACTCAAGTGGATACGTAGATGAAGAACAAGTGGACGATGAAGATGGTTTAGAAGAAGACTATATAAACAGGAAAGCTTTCTAAAGAAAAGGAGGATGGGAAAAAAGAGAATAAGAGAGGAAGAAAGGTTTTACTGTAACTCTAAGAACTGTATTCACTGTTCAATCAATAATATTCCTCTTCGGACATCATTTTATTTAGCTTTTAGGTGTGTTTTTACGTTGGTTCATTCCCTGTTACTATAGTTAACAGTTGCTAAATTCACAGCTAACCCAGCTCTTCCACCCATTCTCTACAAATTCATTATTTTGGATTTGGGCTACAAATCCTGACCCTACAATTGGCGCTGTCTGTGGGAAGAGCTTGAGCGAAAGTAGAAGCAACAGTTGATAATGGCTGAACCAGGGTAACAACCAGCAAAATCTAGGGCATCCCAACAAGTAAACCATTTTCTCAATTTGGAGCAGAGACAAGATTGTGAAGGTAGTGTGCATACTACGCATACTGATCGAAGCTAGCCACATGGTAGAAGTCACGTGTCTCATGCAGAGAAGAACCAGAATATGCAACTAGAAATTAAAAGGCTAAGGAGGGAGTTGCGCCATGCAAAGAAGAAACAGATTTCTTCGCATTCTGATAAAGATTTCGGTGACGAACAGGACGTCACTTACAAGTAGAGATCTCGAACACCAATCAGTGAATCCTTTTCCTATGAAGAAGAGCATCATAGCAAGAGGCAACCTCGAAGCCCATCACGTGGAGGCGTAGGGAACGATGCTATGAGTAAGGCCTTGAATCAACTCTCTAGGTCACTTTTTACACGCAGGATTGAAGAAGCTAAACTTCCTCGACGTTTTAACCAGCTGACCTTCACCATCTATAATGGTAAAACGGACCCTGTGGAACATGTGAGTTACTTTAATCAAAGGATGTCTGTCTACTCTAGAGATGAAGTTCTGATGTGCAAAGTTTTCCCCTCCAGTCTTGGACCGGTTGCAATGAGATGGTTTGACAGCCTAGCAGCAGACTCTATCGACTCCTTCAGAGAGCTCACTCAAGCATTTGGTTCCCATTTTGTCACATGCCGAAGAGTGGCCAGGCCATTGTCTTCATTGCTATCCCTGAGCATGCAAAAGGGTGAGACCTTGAAAACGTATTCAGATAGGTACTGACAGATGTTTAATGATATAGAGGGCAATTTTGATGAAATGGCCCTTAGCATGTTTAAGCTCAGTCTCCCTATTAACCATGGTTTAAGGAAGTCCTTAACTGGTAAGCCGGTTACTAATATGCGTCAGCTCATGAACCGTATTGAAAAATATAAAAGAGTTAAAGAAGATCAACAGCAAGGGAAGGGAAAGGATAAGGTTATCCCCCAAAAGATGAGGGATTTCAGGTCGGACTGTTACAATAACAACAAACCACGGAGAGATTTTGCTGGGCAATCAGGATCAACAAATCTTCAAGCAGTCAACACTGTATTCAAAGAGCCAGTACACTAAGTTTTGGAAAAGATTAAGAATGAACCATTCTTTAAGTAGCCGAATAAGATGGTGGGGAACCCTGAGAGGTGTAATCATAATCTCTATTGCCAATACCACCAAGATCATGGGCATACCACAGAGGGTTGCAAGAGCCTGTGGGATCATTTGGACCAACTAGTCCGCGAAGGTAAATTGAGACACCTCTTGCACCACTCTAGTGGCCGAGGAAGTTAGATGAACTCAGAGCCCCAAAGAGATGACTCTTCAAAGCCTTCATTGGGAACTATCAATGTCATATTTGCCGTACCGGGGAGAACAGGATCCTGGCCATCCAAGGTTATATCGGTAGCCCGGTTACCTGCAGGGGACTTTGGCCAAGGTCCGAAGAGAGGCAGACCGGATACTCAACCGGTTTTACGGTTCTCGGACGAAGACAAGATTGGAACCATCCAACCCCATGATGACGCTTTAGTAATCACCCTCATAATTGGAGGGTATGATGTGAAGAGAGTAATGGTGGACCAGGGTAGTGCGGTAGAGATAATGTACCCTAATCTCTACAAGGGGCTGAACCTAAAACCTGATGACTTAACACCATACAATTCTCCCTTGGTTAGCTTTGAAGGAAGAGTCGTCACCCCAAAGGGCTAAATATGATTACCCGTACAGACTGGCTCAGAGGTAATGGAGGTAGATTTCATTGTTGTAGATGTGTATTCTCCCTATACGGCAATTGTAGCCAAACCTTGGCTTCATACGCTAGGGGCTATTTCCTCTACTTTGCATCAAAAAGTTAAATATCCATCCGAAGGGCAAGTTTGTGAAATCCAGGGAGATTAGTCTACAGCCAGACTGTGCTTAGTGGCTGTCATCCAGCACAAACCTGAAACTGAGTCCTCGGCCAAGGCTGAAAGGGGTTTATAGCAGTTAAAAAATCGGGTACCGCCTGTCGAAGATCTAGACGAGGGCGTTAGATGCGAAGATTTAATAAAAGTTGTTATTGGAGACAATCCCAAAAAGTTCTTTCAAGTCGGATCTCAAATGCCTCTGTAGGAGAAAGAGGAGCTAATAGAGTTCTTTAAAAGAAACCTTGATGTATTTGCCTGGAACGCTTATGAGGCCTCAGGGATGGATCCAGAAATCATTTGTCACCATCTGAAGGTCAACCCATTGATTACACCAAAGAAGCAGCCTCCTCGACACCCATCTAAGGAGCACGCTGATGCAGTAAGAGAAGAAGTAACAAAGCTCAAATAAGCTGGAACTATTAAAGAGGTTTTTTATCCTGAGTGGCTAGCAAACACTATGGTGGTGAAGAAGAAGAATGGAAAATGGCGAGTGTGTGTAGACTTTACTGACTTAAATAAGGCTTGTCCTATGGATCCATTCCCTATGCCAAAAATTGATCAACTAGTAGATGCCACTGTCGGCCACCCTCAGATGAGTTTCTTAGATGCTTTCCAAGATTACCACCAAATATCGTTAGCCCTAGATGATCAAGAGAAGACTGCATTTGTCACCCCTATCGGTAACTACCATTACAAGATGATGCCCTTTGGTTTGAAAAATACAGAATTCACTTACCAAAGAATGATGACGAGGACGTTTGAGCCACAATTGGGCAAAAGTATCGAAATTTATATAGATGACATGGTGGTGAAAAGCAAGATCGTTTTTGAACATATAAAGGACCTTGAAAACATTTTTGAAGTTCTAAGAAGGCACAAGCTACGTCTAAACGCCTCCAAATGCTCATTTGGTGTGGGGTTAGGCAAGTTCTTGGGGTACATGGTGACTCACAGGGGAATTGAAGTTAACCCCGATCAGATAACGGCCATCCACAATCTACAGGCTCCTCGGAATCCTAAAGAAGTTCAAAAATTGACTGGAATGACAGTTGCCTTGAACCAATTCATCTCTCGATCAGCAAATAGGTGTAAACCTTTCTTCTCGTTGATCAACAAATGGAAAAGGTTTGAATGGATTGAAGAATGTGCTTCAGCCTTCCAACAACTTAAAGACTATTTGGCTCGGCCACCAATTATGTTCAGTCTTGAACCAGATGAGGTCTTGTTTGCCTACATTGCGGTAGCTCCTTGTGCTGTAAGTTGGTATTGATACGAGTGGACCAAGGTGTGCAAAGGCCAGTTTATTATATGAGTAAGTCATTACATGAGGCCAAAATTCGGTACCTGCCACTGGAGAAAGCTATCTTGGCAGTAGTACTTGGTACAGGAATGTTGCCTCACTATTTTCAAGCACATACGGTCGTTGTGCTCACACAACTTTCGCTTAAAACTGTACTTAGAAGTGCAAACTACACGGGAAGGATAGCTAAATGGGGCACTATCCTAGGGGCTTTTGACATCAAATACATGTCCCACACTTCGGTCAAGGGCCAAGTTCTCGCAGATCTAGTGGCCGAGTTCACAGAGCCTAGTTTAGCAGAGGTAACGGTGGAGAAGGACATGGATGAAAAATCGGTTGACATGATTTCTCAATGAGGCCCATCACCCTGGGAAGTATATGTAGACGGTGTAGCGAATTAGAAGGGTTCTGGTGTAGGGCTGGTGTTAGTATCTCCAGAGAAGATCGTTATCGAAAAGTCAATAAGACTAAACTTCATGGCCACAAATAATGAGGCCGAGTACCAAACTTTACTGATGGGAATGGCTATGATTCGAAGAATGGGAGGAAAGTCAGTGGAGGTGTTCTCGGACTCGAGATTAGTCATTGGTCAAGTACAAGGTGAGTTTGAGGCGAAAGATGAAAGAATGCAGGGATACCTGAGCCGAGTTAAACGTCTGTAGTTGGTGTTCGACTCTTTTAATTTGCTACACATCCCCAGAAATGGTAATGCACATGCTGATTCTTTAGCCACGCTCGCTACCTCTTCAGCATAAGATTTGCTGAGGGTTATCCTCGTCGAGGACCTGCATGGGGCTATAGAGGCAAGAAGAGAGGTAGTCCAAGTTCAACAAATCAGGGCCGAACTCAGCTGGATGGATCCTATAATTAAATTCTTGAAGGAGGATACTTTGCCTGAAGAAAGGGGCGAAGCTAACAAAGTTCGGAGGAAGGTGACCAAGTTCTGGCTATTTGAGGACCAGAAACCATATAAACGCTCCTATTCAGGACCGTACTTATTATGCATGCATCCTGAAGCGGCTGAGTTACTACTAGAAGAGCTACATGAAGGAATCTGTGGGAGCCACACTGGAAGTAGGTCCTTAGCTCACCGAGCCATTACCTAAGGTTATTGGTGGCCGAATATGCAAAAAGAAGCCCATGAGTATGTTAAGAAGTGCGACCAATGTCAACGGTTTGCCTTAAACATTCACCAGCCAGGGGGAACCCTTAATCCGCTATCTGGCCCATGGCCTTTCGCTCAATGGGTCTTAGATATCGTGGGTCCATTCCCTAAAGCCAAACCTCTGGCCAACATCAGAGACGTAGATGTGCAGAAATTTGTGTGGAAGAATATTGTCATTCGGTTTGGGGTTCCTCATACTCTCATCTCGGACAATGGTCTACAGTTCGATAGTAAAGCATTCAGGAATTATTGTAGTGAACTGGAAATCACAAACAGATACTCCACCCTTGCCTATCCCCAAGGGAATGGGCAAGCAGAAGCGGTTAACAAGGTCATAGTTAATGGATTAAAAAAAAGACTAGACGATGCAAAGGGCAAATGGGTGGAAGAACTGCCACATGTACTGTGGACGTACAGAACTACACCTCGTAGGTCTACTGGAGAGACCCCATTTTCAATGACCTACGGAGCTGAAGCTGTCATACCTCTAGAGACTGGGTTCCCAACTATGAAAACTAGTTCGTTCAGTCCAATCGGTAACAATAAGCAGCTAGAAAAGAGTTTGGATCCAATTGAGGAAAGGAGAGAAAATGCAATGGTTCGATTAGCACATTATCAACAAAAGCTCAGGCAGGACTATGATGCCAACGTAAAGGTAAGGCCTCTAGAGCCTAGTGATTTAGTACTTAGGAAAGTTGTGGGCACTGTAAAGAACCCAGATTGGGAAAATTTATGACCCAATTGGGAAGGGTCATATCGTATTACTTCAGGGGCTGGCATTAGGGCGTATTTCTTGGAAGATTTGAATAGTCATGTAATACCACGCCCCTGGAATGTAAACAACCTTAAAATGTACTATTATTAATCAAATATTTACTTTAATCAATATGCCAATTTATTATGTAAAGCTTTTGGACTTCTCCTAAGTGTTTAAACTTAAATCCAATCATGCCTAAAGTCTTCGGACCAGATGATTTGGGTTAGTTAACACTCGTTTACAATTCTCCTAAGTGTTTAAACTTAAATCCAATCATACCTGAAGTCTTCAGACTAGATAATTTGGGTTAGTTAACACTCGTTTACAATTCTCCTAAGTGTTTAAACGTAAATCCACTTACGCCCGAAGTCCTCGAACCAAATGATATGGGTTAGTTAACATAGTCTTATAGTCATTATTAATGTTTAAATTTAACAAACCATGCCCAAATAACCTCATCTTATAGTCCTAAATATTTGAATAATTCGAAATCAGTGCTTGACAATATTCCTTGTGGGTATTCAAGAAAACTCGTAATACCTTCACATCATTCATTGCATTCAATATTTGTTAATAACCCTTGTATGACCTACTTCTTCCAGTATTTGAATAAGGTGTTTGCATCACTGGCACGATATAATTATTAAGTCTGCCTATATTACTGTAATTACAAGTTATAGTTATTTATAATAATAATAAGTCTCATAAGATTGTGCAACAAAGACACTAAGAATAAAAGAGAAAAGATTTCACTGATCAAAAGAAAATAGTTCAAAATTCCTTACATAAAAGAAAAACTAATACAAATATGAAATAAAAACTTCTAAACATCTAAGCCTTCATCTGAGGGGCCAAAGGGTCAGCAGCCTGACTGGATTGAACAGCAGCAACTTCTGGGGCTTGTTCCTTAGACTCTGAAAGGGACTTCTTTTTTCCCAAGTCTTTGCCCTTATCCTGGGGAGCCTCAGCTAGCTTGCTCTGATCACTAGGTTGACCAGACTCCTTGGGGGCCTCAGGGTTGATAGGAAGGACTTGGCCGATCAGGGATTACTCTGAAGCCTCTTGGAGTTGTGTGGGGGGAGAGGAGTTAGACCCTGGGAGTTCACGAATATTAGGATCGTAGTATATACTTCCAGGTTGCGTCAAATCAGATTCTGCAGAGACCCCAACAGCATCCAGTGCTTTTCCCCAAGTTACGTCACAGTACTCTCGACTGACCGCGGCAAATTGCTCAGTAAGGTTGGCTTGGATCTCCTCCACCTCCAACTTATACGCTGCCTGCCTTTTAGCCTCGACCGCCTCCTTGGCCAACTGAGCTTTCTTCTTGGCCAATGTGGCAGTTTCCTTGGCTTTCTGAAGCTCAATGTGTAAATCCTTCACCAGTGCTCTCTTTGTTTTCAGATTGATCTCGGTCAAATTCAGTAGCTGGCATTGGTCTTCGGCTTGCTTCTCGGCATTTTGGAGACCAAAATCTAGACCATTCCTCTCCTTGGTCACCTCTTTCAATTTCTCGGACAAATGAGCAAAGTCTTCCTTCAAATTACCCAGCAATTTTTCTGCCTCAGACCGAGAGTGGGCCTTTACTTGGGCTTCAGTGTAGACCTTTTTGCTCCACTCCTTGGCCACATAAACCTGCTGGGTAATCTACGTAGTAGAAGGAAAATTTTCAATAATAAAAAAAATCATCAGTATCCTAGCTGGAGAAGTGGATTAATTAACTTACCATGGCTAAATCCCTTTTTAGGGATAAAAAGAGGTCATACTGGCTGAAACGTCTGTAAGAATCCATGTCTCGTGGAAGGAGTAGTGGTTGCTCCAAAGCCTCAGCAACGAGGCCTGCCCTCCCCCCATCATAATTTTTGAAGGAAGTCTCCCAGGGGATTGGGCCACCATCCAATTCCAGCCTTGGGGACCAGGTGCGAGGTCCTCGGCGCACATCAGCCACAAGGGCGTTATCACAACTCTTTGTAGACGAGGCCCTTTTGCTCCGGTGGTCTTTGACCACCTTTTGTTGTTTGGTTCCTTTTGGAGACGCTACCTTCCTTTCTTCCTTGTCGGCAAGAGGTCTTTTCTTCTTCGGATCTGACAATTGCTTGGCGCCGAGATCCAAAGGAACCTGGGGAGGTGGTGGTGGAAGACTAACAGCTGGTTGAGACGTACTGGTCTCCTTGGGCCTAGCTTTTTTACCTCTATTCTTCATCAAATCCTTCAAGCTTACCATGTCTTCTTCTTCTTCCGAAGAATCTTCTGGGAGAGCTGTTATCAAAACAGGAGGGCAGACACTAGACTGCCCGTCAATTTCCTCCTCGGCGTCTGAAACTTGTATCACTTGAACATCTCCTGATGCCTCTCCTTCGAATGTAAACTTATCAATTTGCTCTTCGAGTGAAGAAGTCAAGGAAGCAACACCTTCGACTTCTGCTGCTGGTTCGAGGGGAATCTGCTGAACCGGCTGGACAAGCAATGGTACACCCTGCGGATTTGGATGTGGCACGGGGGTAAGATCGAACGGTGCCAAAAAATTGCACCGAGAGACATCTATTCGTTGGAGCCGATAGTCTCCTTGGGTAATAGCGTTGTCGACCGGGTGAAAATCAGTTGATTTAGGCATGAAACCAAGAATAAGAGGAACGAACCGAAGCTGCCCGTCTTCACTTACAAAAATTTCTGATCGTAGTAAGTAGTTGAGCGTGTGGACATTTGTGAGGCTGAGCCGAGGAGAAACGTGATCTTTATCTGTTAACACCACAACGAAACTTAGTCAGAAACTTGAAAACAGTGATACAAAGAGAGAGCAAATTGTTAAAAAATGGAGATCCTAAATCTATTGTTAGGAAACCTAAATCTAAGATGTCCCACCTAGCTCTCCTGATTGGGTTGGGCAATGAAGACTATCATGTCACGCTCCCAAGACGATCAGATAGTCATCTTTTATCCATTTGTTGGACTTGGGAAGGCAGGAGACGAGCCTAATGACGTCGGATCGGGATTTAAGATAGTATCCCGCTCCCTTCTGGCTATGACACTCGTACATGTGTACTACGTCAAGCCAGGTGAGTCCCAGTCCTAAATGACGATTCAAAGCGTCAATTGCCCCTAGGATCCTAAACATGTTAGGTGTGCATTGATCAGGAGAAAGTCTATAGTTACAGAGATAATTTTGGGTAATAGAACCTATGGGGAGAGTCATTCCTCCATCTATGAAGGCTATCATAGGGATTACGACTTCCCCCTCTCTTCGGTCGGTTAATATCTTTTCTGGGGGATAATACCTCGGGTTTACCCCCTGTGGTATGCCGTATGTCTCCTTAAATTCCTCTATTAAGGCAGGACTATCAATGAGATACTGAAATCTACCCATTTTTAGTTAACTAGAAGAAGACGCAGAATAATAACTGGGAAACGAGAGCTTAGAGGCCGAGGAAGCTAGCCGAAGAGAAGATGAAAGGCTTGAATGAAGGAGAACTTACGCAAACTAAATTGGAGAATGGTCCTTGAACTTGGAGAGAGATTCTTGCAGATTTTGGGAAGAACTAGGACTGATGGTTGGGAAAGCTTTGGAAGTTTAAATGTCTGAGTTCACTGAGAAATCTGAGAAACTGTGAAGTAAAGGAGAAACGTTTTCCTTCAAGGCTTTATATAGGGGGGTTAGAAAATGAGTGGAAATTACCCCGCCCAAATTCTAAGGGAAAATGTTGTCCGTTGGATCGATGGCCCACCATTGGACACCAAAGACATAACGCCATCTGGAGCAATTAATAACGCTTCGTGAATACCAAAACGTCAGCAAATAATGATGGAGCGCCTAAATCTATGCTCGCACGTGTAAATTCAGGTACTTTTCATATTCTTAGCCATTATTTTCTGTGACAAGTCAAAATCCTATTTTTTCTCCTCAGATTTCCTCAGATGCGAGGGAAAAATTAAAATTTTGAGGGGCTATTATGGGGGGTAAAAGCCCAACCTTATGTATTGGGCTTAAGGCCCTACTTGAAGATTATTGTGCGTCCGAAGAGAAGAAAGTGGTTAAGAAGAAATCTGTGTGGAAGAGATATATCTGAAAATGAACGAGGAATATAGTCCGAAGAGAGCGCCAGTGGTCCGAAGATTTTATTCTCCTCGGATACAAAAAGTCTCGATCAGGCAAATATCTGGAAAGTTCGAGTGATCTTCCTAACAACTTCAATGAGAAGGATAAGCTTTGAGCATGCCTGGAGATGATAAAAACAGAGAAATATCTAAAAGAAAAAGCTGCTACCACCGTGTTTAATGCACTGCAACAACTTTCCTAGTCGCATTTATGTGGAGAAGACTCCTAAACAATGTAATCTTAGCTACCACCACTTAAGGAGAGCTAAAGAAGGTACTTGATGTGACATATACTTAAGTGGATATGTAGATGAAGAACAAGTGGACGATGAAGATAGTTTAGATGAAGGCTATATAAACAGGAAAGGTCTCTAAAGAAAAGGAGGATGGGAAAAAAGAGAATAAGAGAGGAAGAAAGGTTTTACTGTAGATCTAAGAACTGTATTCACTGTTCAATCAATAATATTCCTTTTCAGACATCATTTTGTTTAGCTTTTATGTGTGTTTTTACGTTGGTTCATTCCTTGTTACTATAATTAACAGTTGCTAAATTCACAGCTAATCCAGCTCTTCCACCTACTCTCTACAAATTCATTGTTTTGGGTTTGGGCTACAAATCCTAACCCTACAATAATAATAATAATAATAATAATAATAATAATATTATTATTATTATTATTAAGGTAATTTGAACAAAGAATTATATATATGAGCGCATGCTCAGAGGCTCTTCTATTTGAGTAAAGGTTAATAATTTACACATATTATAATTTAGAAATATATATTTTTATTTTTCAAACAAATAAAAAGGATAAATTTTAGAGATACGCAATAATTGTAATTTCTTTTTTGAACGTGAAAGGAAAAAAAAAAAAAAAACCTAAATTTTAGGATTTTTTTTTAATTTAAAATGAAATTTGTTATTTGACATTTATGACATTATTTCTAAATAAAGTTACTCTTCATTAATGAGGGTATTTTTGAACCATATAAAAGTCCAGTTGAAAGAGGAGAATCCTTTTATATATAACCAGTCTCTGAGCAAGCGCACTCAGAGGCTTTCTTTTTTTGGGTAAAGGTTAATAATATGAATCTATTATAATTTAAAAATATATATTTTTATTTTTTTTTAAGAATAAAAATAATAAACTTTAAATATAAGCAGTAACTGTAATTTCTTTTTTTGTACATGAAGAGAAAAAATTCCCAAATTTTAGGAGTTCTCTTTTTGAATTCAAAATGAAATTTATTATTTGACTTTTATGACCCTATTTCTAAATGAAGTTACTCTTCATTAATGAGGGTATCTTTGAATCACAAAAAAATCCAGTTAAAAGAGAGGAATCCTTTTATATATAGTATAGATATAGATATACTAGACTCGCCATACACGCTTTGCGCATGCAATAAGGCTCTGTTTTATTTTTTATTTTAGGTTTAGTGAAATAATGTTTAAAAGTGAGATAAAGATAGTGTTCTAATTCTTAAGATATTTGAGTTGATAAAAGTTTGAAAGCCTAAAATTTAGGAACTAAAAAAAAGAAGTAAATTACTCTTTTAATCGGTTTGTGTTTTTAAATTTAAAATTATTTAACTAAAAAATAGGGTTATTTTTTAGAATTTAAGAATTTGTATGAGAATATTTTAGTACACAAAATAGTGAAACCTAAATAGAGAATCGTTTTATTAATATTAATACTTTGTGTGTGTTTGTGTGTGTGTATATATTTTTTGGTAATTTATAACTCAAACTACAGTTTTTATAAGTGTTATCCAAACACACAGCTTTTTCAAAAAGCACTTTTTGATAGCTTTTATCGAAAGCTTGACTTTTTCAAAAAGCTCAATTTTATACCACACATTTTAAAACTATCACTTTTTAAAAAAACACAGTTTGAAAAAGCTAAACCAAACTCATCCTAAAGTGTCTTTTAGAGGTATTTTTTTTAATTATTTTTTTGTGTGAGATTACAATTGTAATTATGTGAAAGTATGGGAGCAAACTTATAAATTATGCAAAATGTGGGATCAAAGTATAATTTGTGCCAAGCATGGGTCCAAGATAAAATTATGTTAATTGGAGATCAATGTGTAATTTACGTTTCGTGTGAAATTCAAGTGAAAGTTTAGAAAGTGTGTAAATGATGGACTATATGTTATGTTTGGGTTTTTATTTTACAGTGGACTTTAAAAAATAAAAAAATAAATAAAAAAAAATTAAAAAAAAAAAAAAAAAAAACAAACAAACAAACAAACAAACAAACACACACAAGGTAGAGAGGAAGATATTTTAATACAAAATCACACCACAAGCTCTACTAAAAAACTATGTTTTATTTTACCGTCAACTTTTTTCTTTTTTTCCTTTTTGAGGAAAAGAATTACGTGGTCTACAGTGGACTTGATAGTGGGTTATAGATTGGGTTCAAATGAAAATGATTATTGACTATTTAAAATTAGGTTGCTGGATTTTAGTTGGAATG
The DNA here is from genome assembly GCA_030445155.1 of Quercus variabilis. Classification (NCBI taxonomy): domain Eukaryota; kingdom Viridiplantae; phylum Streptophyta; class Magnoliopsida; order Fagales; family Fagaceae; genus Quercus; species Quercus variabilis. The sequence goes on from CP129453.1 coordinate 50,185,585, forward strand.
CACAGACGCGACTCCAGAGGAGCCGCATCCGCGTCCGACTCGGCGGGACACGGCGACGCGGGAGGGACGCCGCTGACTACGCGTTTGTGCCTCATCGGGCCGCGTCCTGCCACGTGGATTCCCCAACTCGCGCCGACACGGCTCAAATCGGGCCAACTCGAGCAGTATCAGCCGAAACCGGCGAAACCGCCGAAATGGCCGGTTCAAGCAGAAATAGCCAAGTCAAGCCAAAATTCAAAAAAAAAAAAAAAAGTTGCAAAATGCACCGGCCTTAACCCCTTTCTTCTTCTTCTTCTTCTTCTTCATTGCTTCTTTGTCTTCTTCTTCCGTCCTTTTCGCCAGAGCCCAGCCATTCTGTTTTTTTTTTTTTTTTTTTTTTTTTTTGATAAGTTTTGTTAAATTCCTTCCACTTAAAAGGCTTACTTTATGTGCAGAAGGAAGAGGCTTTATTTTGGTTTCTGTGCTCTCTGACCAAACGCGTGAGCCACAGCCACTAAGCCTTTTTTTTTTTTTTTTTTTATGGGAAGTTCTACCTACTTAAAAGGCTTTACTTTACGTACAAAAGGCTTTATTTTGGTTTTTGTGCTCTTTGACCAAACACGTGAGCCACAGCCACTAAGAGGCTGTTTGGCACCAACTTTTTCATCACTCAATTTTCGTCACTCAATTTTCATCACTCATCACTCATCACTCATAACTCATAACTCATCATTCATCACTCATCACTCTAAAATACTATGTTTGTTTGGCACCATCACTCATTTCTCATCACTCAATATTTTTCACACTATTTGTGGGCCCCATTTCTGTCACACATTGCAGCTTTTTTATTTTTTATTTTTTTTTTTGCTTTTTGTTTTTTTTCAGAGTACCCACAAACCCGAACCCAGAAGAAAGGAAAAAAAAAAAAGAAAAAAGAAAGTTCAGATCATCCGAACCCAAGAAAAAAAAAAAAAAAAAAAAAAGGAAGAACGAACAAAGAAAAAAAAAAAAAAAAAAAAAAAAAAAAAAAAAAAAAAGGAAGAACGAACCCAGGAAAGAAAAAAAAAAAAAAAGAAGGAAGAACGAACCCAGGAAAGAATGGGAAAAAAAAAAAGGAAGAACGAACCCAGGAAAGAATGAAAAAAAAAAAAAAAAAAAAAAAAAAAAAAAAAAAAAAAAAGGAAGAACGAACCCAGGAAAGAATGGGGAAAGAAAAAGAAAAAAAAAAAAAAAAAGGGAAGAACGAACCCACAGGAGAAGAAAGAAAGAAGAAAAAAAAAGTTGGTTTGGTCAAAAGTTGCGGCTGTGGGTCCCTTATGTGTATTTTATTACAAGTTTGCCATTGAAAACTGAAAACTGAAAACTGAAAACAGCCAAAAGTTGTTTTCAGTTTCCATAACTCATAACTCAAAAAGTAGAGAATTGAGTATTGGAAACAGAGTTATGGAAATAGAGTATTGGTGCAGGCAAACGAGTATTTTGCTATAGGTCCCACCATTTTTGAGAATTGAGTTATGAAAACTGAGAATTGAGTCATGGAAATACTCGATCCAAACAGCCTCTAAGCCTTTTTTTTTTTTTTTTTTTAATTTATGGGAAGTTCTACCTATTTTAATACCTCTCTCAATAATTCAAGTGTCAAAAATTTGTGAGTTGTATTCTAATTTCCGAATATCATAAAATGTTATAGTTTCAATCTTAAGGGTTGTATTTAATTTATGAACATTATGTTTTAGTTATTATCTACTATTGCCCTTAAATTTGGTATATGTTTATATAATGTGAAAAAGTATACTTAGCAATATATTAAAAATATAAATAAAAATATTTTTAATAATTTTTTAATCGCCGAGTCCCGCCACACTCGCATCCACTTTTTTCAAAATTTGCCGAGTCCCGCACTCGCACCCGAGTCCCGAAACGCACCCGTGCTTCCTAGGATTTTAGTAGGGCATTGTCTCTTGTTTTAATAAGTTTAGTGAACCAGATCAAGTTAGACCCAACCCAAGATTATATTCAAATTAAGAATCTCTTTAATTATTTTTGTTCTGTTTTCCCTATATATTTTTGTTCATTCAACCCACTCACGGCCTCACTTGGTCGTTGAGATAGGTTTGCTAATGCTGGTTTTGGTTTTCGAGTCTCACCTGTGTGTAGTGTATCTATCTTCGTACCTGGGAGTGTCATTTGTGTTCAAGGTACATTACTTAAAGAAAGAAAAATGGTTTGGATGTTACCCTTTGGCTCTCCGATTTTGTCTTTTTCCCCTTCTTTTGCCTTTCCTTTCATTGTTTTTGCCCTTGCTTTAGTGTTTTTTATTTTATTTTTTGGGTTGCCTCAATAGCTATATATGGTGGTTGAAGTTGTGGATGGTGGTAGTCATGCCGTTGTTGTGATGAAAGCAGTTAAGGCATTTTGATAGCAAGGTTTTGGATAGATTAGGAATAGAGGGAGAGAGAGAAAATGCAGTCTCTAGTGCCGAATCTTAGATTGCCAATAAAAAATACAAATCATATGTCACACTTTTTGTACTCTACTTTATACTTTATTAATCATGGTATTTGATTTTATTTATTTATTTTTTCTATTTTAAACTTGGATTATTTTATAAGGAAAATTAAATAAATACATAGCAAGTTGTGATTCCAATAGATTCCAAAATATTAAGCGACACAATCATTATTACCTCAACATAAAAACGACATTCAATTGGGAAAATCATTTCCAAAACGGTGTGTCATTTAGCAACAGGTTCTTTCACTGTTAAGCTTAAATAACTTGTTGCAGACAATGCTTTTGGCTTGGCTGAATCTTGTTCTCCACTATTAACGCCACATCACCCCCCCCCCCCCCCCCCCCAATCCTTCTCTCTCACAAAGTAAATAGGGAACAGCCCCATGAGTTTGGATTGAAACTCCAAAATTCAAGGGGATGGTAGGTTTTGTAAAAATATTTGTGAGTTGATCAGCACTAGTAAAAAGCTAAATTTGAAGGTCAAGCTCGCGAATAAAAGGCGGAAATCACATTTTTGTCCCTACATTTTCAAGTAATTCCCACTTTAGTCCCTAGATTTTATTTTTACCGCTTTTAGTCCCTATCCTGAAAAACGCTTCCCATTTTGGTCCATGTCATTACATCTGAGATGAAAAATGCACACGTGGCAAACAGCAGAAATAAAAAATATTAAATCATTGTCCATGTGGCTTATCTGCCCTTAAAAATATTACTCTCTGCTTCTTCTGGAGCAACTGCGTTCATATCCAAAACCCTAGTTTCCTCCTCACCCACAAGCCATGTGGACAATGATTTAATTAAGGACAGATAGGCCATGTGGACAATGATTTAATATTTTTTATTTATGCCGTTTGTCACGTGTGCATTTTCTGTCTCTGATGTAACGGTAGAGACCAAAACGGGAAGCGTTTTTCAAGATAGGGACTAAACGCGGTAAAAATAAAATCTAGGGAGTAAAGTGAGAATCGCCTGAAAATGTAGAGACGAAAATGTGATTTCTGCCCGAATAAAATGATAATCAACATTAGCACGCTTGGTGAGAGTGTGAAAGACTGGATTTGAGGCAATTGCAAGAGCAAAAACATTGTCACACCTCATACCATAGCATTGAAGGAAGATGCCAAGGTCTTTGAAAACTAAGAAGCATACCAAATTCCCAACATCTCTTTCTTCTTCTTCTTCTTCTTTTCTCTCTCTTTTACTTTTCGCAATTTGTATATAGATGCTTGCCTGGTTAATAGTAATACTATCACGACTAATAAGACATGTAGGAAAAGATAGGACCCTTAGTTGTAGTCTTGCATTATATTAATGAGAGAGAGAGAGAGAGAGAGAAAGAGAGAGAGAGAGAGAGGGTATTTACCTAAGAACAAGTTGTAGCCTAATGCTACAATTCCTACTAAAAAAATTAAAATGATTAAATATTTTTAAAATCTAAGTGTTGAGTTGCAATTTCTTTATATTCCTAACACACATGTCAAATTTTATACTAATCGAATTTATAAACTTATTTTTTATGCATAATTTTATATTACAAAAAATCGAAATTTAAATATTTGATTGATGATATAACTATTGATCTTTGATTTTCTAAAAATTTTGCAAACATGAAGGATCTAAGAAGGAAATATAATTCAATGGTAGATTTATTAAAATTCACATTTAATAAAAATATATTGAGTAGAGTTGTAACCTTAGGTTACAACTAAGTTTGTTTCCAAACATTGTTCTTTGTCAAATATTTATTTTCTTCCCCTCTATTATTATTTTTAATATTTTTTTTGAGAAAATAGCAATTTATTAGTAATTGATACCAACTAACAGTTCCATTAGAGAGAGGTCAAGCCAAGGGGGAGCAAGGGGCCAATTGCCCCCTGACCTCACCAAAAACTCAAATAAAATAGGAGAAAATGTAGATTAGTTAGCCTTGTCTAATACTTTAGACTAGTTTGCCTCTAAAGATAAGCCATAAGTATAACGCCACCCTCCTATCATAGGGGAGGTATAGTATCTTAACATACTTACGTTCTGTTTATTTCAATGGAAAACTATATGTAAAGTTAGTTTTCATGTTTTTTAGTGTTTGGTAGTGTCAAAAAATATGACTTATTTTTAGAAATTGTTTTCCACTAAAATTTAAAAAAAAAAAAAAATTATCTTACAGTAAGCTTAAATAATGGAAGTTAAGAATTTTTTTTCAACTCATTTAAGTTTACTACAAACATAGGAAAATTAAGTAATTTTGTAGAAAATAACTCATTTTCAAGAAAAACAAACGAAGCAGTAATTTACTCTCGTCTTTTGACCAACTTAGAAAAAAATAAAATAAAATAGTAACCTAATAAGACATTTTAAAATAATGGAGTATTGAGTATAGTATTGACAACATATCTTAGAGTGTAACTCACTTTTTCTCAATTCGTGTCATGGAATCCAATTCTCAGATGAGAGAGAGAGAGAGAGAGAGAGAGAGAGAGATGTATAGCATGTTTTAAATAAATAAATAAGAGAACTTAAAATTTGACTTAGGACGCATGAGGTTTTTTACAATAATTAACATTCAATTTTTCCATATCACAACATTTTAAAGTTTATATAAAATGCATATTTCTCACTACACTTAAACTCAAAGTAGTGGGTCACATATTTTAAATTTATTCAAAACAAAACACAACAATAATCCACAATGTCTCAATCCCTCCGCTAATCTTTTCCCCCTCAATCTCGACTCTTTCAAAGTTTCAAAACTTTGGGCATTTTTTTTTTTGGCCATAAACTCAACTTTAAATAATTAGAATAATAGAGAAAGAATTCAAAGAGAGTTTAAATCCAAAATAATTTTCTAAAAGCAATCAAGATAGTGAGGCATTATAGAACTTTCAGGATGTATTGCTATATTTTTTTAACACTTTTACATTGATTTATTTTGAGTAATCAAATTACAAGTTTAAAAATAAATTAATCAATTACTTATTTAAACTTAATGTACTTGGATTAATCTCTTGAATTTACATCTTGTAGTAATATTACGCATAATTATGCCATTGTTTAAATCAGATCAGACCGATCGAACCCTCAATCAGTTCAATAAAAACCAATCCAATTGTTCAACCATAAAAATCTCTGATTCAACCGATAAAAACAAAAACAAAAGCAAAACTTTTTCAATTCTTTGTCTACTTAGTTCAACATAGATGAATTAATAGGTATAATTATAACTATAGAAATAACTAAACCGAAAAAAGAAATGTACAAGTTCTCCCAAATTGATAGTGGAATCATATCCACTTCTGTAGGAAACTAGAAACTATTGGTAGTACAAGAACCCGCTCGAATGTTATCTTAACTGGTCACTACGACATCCCAATTTTGTAGTACTTTGCACTAGAATTGCTGGGGTGCACCACGACCAAGCTATAGTGCAGCCCTTGCCGAAGACCCACACTTTACCTTCGCAAAAAAGCCGAGAAAGGTATTCTCTGTATTGTCTCTGCCTTTGTCTTTTATTCTCAAGCTTTGCTTTCCTCTCCTCTCTTTTATACGATCTGGGACTACTGACTTATATTCTTTTGTTTCTGTTCCACACTTCAACCAACCGGGTACTTTTAATATCAACAACGAAGGCTTTCTTAGGAAGTAGGAACTGTAACTTCTTGTAGCTTTATTAGTTTGTATCTCTGAATGGCTAGCCGTGAAGAGATTTGAATTTTAATTAGCAAAGCTTACAGGAGGATAATATGATGAAATTTCTCCTGCCTTATAAATGAAGCCATTATTGTAGGTACATGGATACTAATTTTCTTGTGAAGGTATTTGACATTACAAAAGATATATTACACCCATCTTACACAAGAGTAAGCCAAGAGTGGTGTGATATTTCCCAATACAAAATGAAAGTTGCACTTTGTCTAGCAATGTAGGCTGCAGCTTGAGATAGAATTTTTGTTTTCCAAACTTGCAACTTGGCTTTAACTTTAGGTTCATGCACGCAGCCAACTTAAAACAATCAAATCTGCCTAAGTTTCTGCTGAAAAAGATGGAGGATTTAAAGTGGTTAACAACTTGACCTCACTCGCTCATATAACATTGCAAACACAACTTCACTGCTTCATGCCCCTCCTAACTTTTGTGAATGAAGATAATAAAAATCATCTTCAAATTGGAGGGCTCTTGCTATGAACTTTGATGCCTTTAAACTGACCAAAATGACTCTTTGGAGAAGAACCTAAACTACTAAAATTAAACAAAAACAAAGACAAGGGATCTATGGTGTGTGTATGTGTATATATATATATATATATATCCCAGATGACTCTCTCCATAAGCATATGGACCCCTCTTAGTCATGTTGTCGGAAAGCTCTCAGCAGGACAGAAACTCTTAATATGAGAACTCTATTTAAAACGGGCCCAAGTACTCCAGAAGCCTATAGATAACAATGGTCATATGACAACCTTTGGGAACTACCCAATCTCCTTTTGATTGACTATAATAATCTTAACTATGATAATCATGACACAGATGCTGATGTTGACGAAAAATGGTTCTAAGAAAGAAACGGATGGGACTAAGAGTATTCAACGCTTAAAAATAAATAAATATGTAAATAAAAATTATTAAAATAAATATAAAATAAAAATAAATAAATAAAAATTATTTTTAAAAAAAAATCCTAGAAACATCTTAAAGCAGTTCGTGTCCGTCAAGCTTATCCACATCGATCTAAAGGCTTAATTATGCTCAGTAGACCTTTAGCTTGCCTGGCAGACATTTGTCCATCAACAACCAAGCCCCTACATTTTACTGTATTGTCAAACTATTTGAAATTTATGTTCGAGTTCCGTGGCCTATAAATAGCCACTCAGTGTTTGAGGAATGCAGAACCGAGCCTCCCAAATGCTTCCTTTATTATATATATATATATATATATATATATAAGCCCCATTAAGTAGGATATAAAAAATTATGCGGTTTTGCATTGTTCCACCTACCTTATTCATTCATCTGAAAATCCAAAGCATCTACTAGAGCTTATCAAAGGCTTTTCCATCTCAAGGTTCAAACCAATCCACCATTTTCTTCTCTTTTTTTCCCCTTTTCCTTCCCATGGAATGGATGGTCTCTTGAGTAATTAAGCTATTATCCTAGATTTTTCTTCCAGGAATAAGCATTACTTGCCATTGAGATATCACTTGGGTAGAAGGGGGTTGAATCGATTGCAAGGATTTTGAAAAGAGCCTTGTAGACATTAAAAAGACAATGGTCTAATGGTTCACCATAGCAGCTTTGTCACCCTCAGGAATCAAATTCATAAACATATTTTTATTTTACGTGTGCGTTGGCCAACACTTATTTTTGTTAACTTATTTTACTATTCAGTTTAGTTTTGTTATTATTTATAGATCTTGTTGTACTTTTTAATACTATTTATAAATTTTACTGTACTATTTCAACCAATTTTTACTTCTATCTACAGTATTTTTAGCAAAAAAATTTCAGTTTCAACAAAATAAGCTAATCCCAAAGTAAGTGTCCAAAAAAATATGTATGATTAAATTTCTTCGGCATGAATCCCTCAGAGATGAAACTAGACGCAACAACAATTACATAATGATATCCTAATAATGGTTAGAGAATAATGAGCTAAACCATCTAGACTCGGTGCTTTGTGGGACTCCTTGATGAATTTTGTTTTCTTAATATCAACGGTTCTTTTTTCTTTTTTGGATAAATTAACCTCCTTAGCAGTGGGCTGCACTTTCATCAATTTATTATACTCAACTACAACACAGTTTGGAATTAATCCATTTAAGCCTTACCTCGAGGCTTGGCATGTATAATTTTACAGGAAATTTTTTGAGGGAAAAAAAAGAGTCGAAAATGAAAACTTAACCATTTATACAAACCCCAAGGAATGAACATCATTTTATGAAACATTTTGGGAAAGTGTCATTCCGAATAAACTCAAAGAGAAATTGATGTAATTTACCCAAAAAGAAAAAACAAAAGAAGATAAGAACAAAAAAATTGAAGATAACCCGATTTTTAAATGAAGAATGAGAATTTGAGAATTCTCATTTTAACTTTTACAAAAGCCCAGAAATTTCCAAATACTACTAAACTGCATTTTTGCAAAGGATCCAAGCATAGGCTTTATAATCATAAGTCAAAACAATATGAATTGTAGAGCTGTTTGGTGACCACTTTCCAAAACAATTTCTAATTACTTCGATTCCTTGCAATCAAATATTTATATTTAGGAATTGTGTTTTCAAGCAATTTAAAAAAAAGAAATATTGCAAGTTTTTCACTGTTATTGCATTATCCAACTCTATACCTTTCATACCAGTTTGAATAACAGCAACGTGATTCCCCAAAGATACATTTTTACGAGAATTTGAAGTGTGACTAACTAAACCCATGTTTCTAATATCAATTCAATTTGATGGAATTTATCATACTCTTTATCACATTATTCTTTTCGATTCAATCTTATTATGTAAGAAGGATGGATGACCACTTCAAAGCAACCACATACAATCATCAGGTAGAGAAAAATAAAAGCCCCGTAATAAAAGAATTAAACCCAATGTGTTGCCAAAAATGTTCTAAGAGATGATACCCACCAAATGTGTTGACAAAAATGTTCTAAGAGATGATACCCCAACAATTGACATCGCTCAAGCGGTCACCAATCAGGTAACAGCAAAAATGCTTAGCAAAAGCCTCTTCTTCAATGGAAGCTACAGCCTAAAAATAAAGATTCAATATAGGCAACATCAAAACACTAACGTAGTACCATTAAGCACCAGCACCAGCCTTTCCTTTCTTCCTCTGGAGTTTCTTCATATAGAATTCAAGTTCTTTCCCTTCCAATATGTACCTACCAGAAGGAAAAAAAAAAAAAGTTAAATGATTGGTAAAACGAAAAACACATAACAAAGGTAATTTCAGAAACCTTCAGTCTAATTAGGCTTACCCATCAGCTCTGCCACATTGACCTGGTCGGGAAGAGATGCAGGCCAGCAACCTACCAGAACCAAACTGCTCTTCAATATGCGGATCAAGTTGACGGTCTTTCTGGCGCTTCTCAATCTTCCTCTGAACATGATTGCTCTTCTTAATTTCCTCTGTAGCTGTAGCAGCACCTTCCCCCTCCTACAATTGTTGCCCAAAAACAAAAAATGTCAATTTCTTTTGGAAACTGAAAAATCAGAATGGACAGAATAAAATTAAACTTAAAGAATGCATCTAGTGGATAACATGCGAAAGAGAGAGGATAGCGGATTGTGCTCTCTATGGTGTCACCTGGATTATTTTTAATGTCTATTAATTACAATATTTTGATGGTGGGAATACATTAGCTTGACATATTATCACGTAGAAACTTATATAAAGTTCAATTCCAATAATTATGAGATGAGAAGGGAAAAGGTTAATAAAATGAGTGAAATAAAAGTAGAAAACCCTAAAAAAAAATACATTTAGAAAAACAAGAGAAAAGGTAGAACAATTATGAGAATGGAGTACACTAATCAGTCATGTAATCCACTTTAAATTATAAAACTTCAATAGTATAGTAGATTCAGTTAAACCAGCAATAAACCAGCTTACTATCAATGGGCATAGTCCATACTCACTTTAAAACACATACTTTTTTATACCAATATAAAAGCTACTGAATTCATGTGAAGATCAGAAATAATTACAAAAGCCCAAAATAATTCAATTACTGCAACACTGGCTGCTAATTTAATTTAAATAAGAAATGTATGAATTAAAAACCAGCAGAGAAAACCAGGAAACAAAAGGTATTTATCAGCGAATATTTCGTTTTTTTGCTAACTCTTATGTGTTCAGATAAAATCTAAATTCCTCTAACTACAATATAAATGCTACTTTTCTTACTTATCAAACAAATAGTGATTCTTTTTGGTAAAGGCAAAGGAGGAATATAGAGCATAATGAAGGTGAATAGACCAAGGCATATTATCATATTGACATATCACACTTAATGGATACCACAAGACAAAAAATTTTAAATTCATAAACAGCATTTAGACAAACATGTATTTAATTTTTTTTCATAACAAAATTTCACAATCATATATCACCTCTGTAGTTTCCTTCTTAGTGGTCGCCTTCTTCTTCCTACCAACATCAACACCATAGTGTTGAAGGTACCATTGCTTAAATGGAGCTGCATCCACTTGAACAATGGCACTCTTCACCAAAGTTTGTGTCCTAACAAGTTCGTTGTTTGAGGCATTGTAAACCACATCAAGGAGACGGGTTTTGCGAGTGACAGCCTCACTACCCCATGAAAAATTCCCTGTATCCAATCTAAGGGCCCTCCACTTCACATTTCCACCTCTCACACGGATTCTCCTTACTGTCTTGTTGCTTGAGAGCTTAGTATTTGCTGGCTGGCGACCAAGCTCATACCTTAAAAAACCAATAAAGAATTAGATAAGCAAAAATTATATAAAAAACATAATAGAGCATGGATTAAATTATCAGAGAACAGTGTAAGAACTCATAATATAGTGCTCAGAAACCTGCAAGAATGTAGTTCACCCATGTTGGAAGTCTTTCCAACCACAAATATCAACTAAAATAGTCATCATAGCTTTGCTACCATCTAATGGTCCAAAATATACATTAGCAGCATGGCAAACGCTAACAGGCACATTTAATATTGGGCTGGTACATATAATGAAAAAACAAAAATAATTTTGAATGGCTAGAACTCGTCTAACCCCGCAAAATGCATATGTACATGAAAAGATGAAACAGACCAATCAAATGATAGGATTATGAAGACAACAAGGTGGACCACCTCAACTTAGCTAAGCCAAAAAAAATTGATAAAAATCAATTAATGCATATCAGAAAATGGAGTTGCAAACATTCTTCAGAACTAATTGTCTATTCTCCCAATGGTTTTAGACTTAGTTTGACTTGAAGGGAACTACCCAACCCCACTTTCTAATATACTTTTACTGAACAAAATATAAATGACATGGACAAAACTCACCTCCCATTGTAGCTTAAAAAAAAAAAAAAAACATTCCTTGAGGGAATATTTGGTCCAGCTGCAATATACAGAGAAGAGGCATTCACCTAAGCACCAAAGAAAAATGTTCCTGAAGGCACCTAGCACATGGGTAAGTTCCCAGATCACCTTTAAAATATTTTCTTGATTCTTTGTTTGAGGTTGAAATGACAGGATTCAATGGCTGATTAAAGTTATGAAGAGAGAATTCCTTATGAATGAGCCCCTCCCCAATTACTTTGATAGTTGTCATATCTTACCATGTCAGGATCAAAACATAAATAAATCCAAATCTAAACAACCACAGACAAATTCAGCCCAGTAGAAATTTTTAGCCATTCAATTTTTTAATTAAGTTGCTATAGTTTATGCCAAAAATTACAAATTGCAGCGCTAATTTTCAGAACATTCTGAATATCCTAATTCTACAACAGTTTCTTTTTCATTATAATTCCCCCGTTGCAAATTCATATGTGATGTGATACTGACAAAGGATGCTATCTACCAGCATAATATTAACTAAACAAGCATATATTATCCATCTCTACATCAAAAGTCCAAGATGCCAAAATTCAATCGTAATGGACCAGTTCAGCTTTTGTTATCACAAAATAAAAGACCCAAAATAGACAAAATCCCATCTCAGATTTCCTTGACACCTAAAATGCCCCCAAAAACTAAGCCCAATATATCAACAAGACATTTTCATCAGTGATTATACCACATTTTCATTGACTTAGTTTTCCCAGATTTCCCAGCAGCCAAACAAATACCCAAATGGGTATCCATAAAAGATATCAATAGCTTTAAATATAAACACAATCATACATATTATACAGACAAATATATGTAAGAATAGAGGGAAAAGGGTATACTTGCGCTTCTTTCTCCAAGCTTTCTTCTTGCCACCAGTGGCACGTCTCTTGTGCATGGAGTCTCTTGAGATACCTGACAAAACAAACAAAACAGTGGGAATTCCATGAGAGATAGAAAAAGAGAATATACCCACAAAAAGAGCTTTGCTTTTCTTGTGGTTTATGTTTGGATCCTGAGAAAATGGAGTATATCAAATATTCAGAAGTTTCATCAGATCATAGAGCGTAAAGGGTATCGAAAATCCTACCCATCTTGGCTCCGCAGCAAAGTGCCCTCTCTGTCTCTCTCTCTCTCTCTAAATGTTAAAACCCTGACTGTCTGGGCTTAAATATGAAACCCTAGTGCTCTTTTCATTCAATTTCGAGAGGAGGGTGTTTTTGTCATTTCATCTTCTACTTAAAAAAGGAAAAAGAAAAAGAAAAAGAAATAGTTTCTACATTTTTATTATTATTATTTTAATTTTGGGCCAGAGGTTAGCATGGATGTGCATAAACCAAGTTAGGTTGGGTTGAATGATTTTTTCAACCTAATTTACCATGGTGAGTTTAAAAAATACCTAATTTAATACAACCCATTGCAAGGGTTCAACCTAACCTAACCCAACCAAACCTAATTCAACTTAATTACTATTATTAAAATTAAATTAAGAATTAAAACTATACCACCACAAATAAGAGCAAAATTATAATCAAATAATCCCAAGTATAACACCAAACCAACACAAGTTATATGAGGAGAATTTAGGGTTTGAGTTTTGATGAACACAAGGAAATTAGTAAGTTGAATGTCTCGGGCATTGATGATCTCAAGGTTACTTGGAATGTCCTGAAAATTAAACACAAAATCATAGGAGGTCGGGGAAGACCGGCCTAGAATCCTCCGATAGTAAAGTCAATATTTTTGGAATTCCAATTTGTGTGGAAGTGCCTGAACTACTTACCCTTTCGTAGGCGAATAGTTATATAGCACCCATTTGGGACAGTTACTTGTTTAGCAACTGCTCTTATCATCGAGGAGTTCGGAAGACTTGGAGGTAACCTCCATAACTACTATGGAAGTTACATGAACTTGTTTTCTGTAACCGTTATTTGGAAACGGCTTAAGGTAAAGGACTTTGATCCTTATGTTCCGAGCCAAAGTACTGAGCTTGTCTTGAGCTCACATGAGGAAGACGTTCTTAGAATGTAAGTAGGTTGTCCAAACATTTTTTTGAACGGACGACCTCCTCACGAACAAGTATGCTGCATTAGCGAAGAGTATCTTTTCTACTCTCGATCTATTTGTTTAGTTTGCCTTGGACGACCATCATGGACAAGTTTGGAGTTAGGTGATTATCATGCACCATCACGTTTTATTTGGGAAGAAAGGTAGAATATTAAATAACAAAATTGTATGATATATTTTTAAATATATATTAAATGTAAGTGGGTTAGATTGGGTTTGACGGATTTGTAAATCTTATGACCCAAACCCAACTTGACTCACTGTAAAAACAAATTTCACAACCCAACCCAACCCACCAACCCCTAAAAACCGACCCAACCAATAGGGTTGGGTTAGATTGGGTCAGTTTTGGCAGATTAGCTACACACCCTTAGAAATTAAAATAACCCAAACAATAGGGAAAACAAGTGAACTTGTACTTGACCCGTTGAAATGTTTGGTCAACCTATACCTGACCTAAGCCATTTTTTAAATAAGGGAAATTTTTTCTTAAATCTTTTTGTTTCTCCTTTCTCAAAAAAAAAAAAAAAAAAAAAAAAATCTTTTTGTTTCTCGAAGGCAATTTGCAAAGTTGGATGTTCTCATTTAGTGGAAAGAGCATTACACTCAAAATTTTAAACTCTTTTTAATGGCACACGATCTCTTATGGGTGCCTTTAAATCAACTTTTAGCATTAAACCATGTCATTTAGTATTTATGATGATTATACATTGAACCTAACCAAAAAAAATTATGATCCACTATATGAAAAGGTATTGACCTCCATCAATTACTGTCAAATATTGCAATACCAAGAAAGGAGAAAGAGGGCTGGGTTGTTTGGAATAGGGAAATCAAGGGAACTAAATGAGAGGAGAGGTAAAGGAAGATGAAAATATAAAAGGGAAGGTTAAAAGAAGGAAGAACCTTCAATGGCACCCTAGTGGGAAGAAAGCTTAAAGACAAAGAAGAGAGACATCACAAAGAAGAGTGGGCACAATAAGATAATTGATTGTGTATTGCAACATTGACCACAAAGATGAACCAATAGAACTTCTACAATTCTAATCATCGGCCTTGCTTTTATACGATAATCAGAATAAAGACATGACAAGGGCATTAATCATCCATTAATAGATGATTAATGCAATAGGCATAACAAATGTTACGACATTTTTACAATAGAGAAATGCTGCGTCTACAACAATTTTACAATAAATTACAGGTGGTTAGTTGTTATTGGTTCAAATTTGAAACTAACACTAAGATTAATTTTTTGCCCCAACAATAACAACCAGTAACAACTTACCACTTAGGATTTGTTATAAAAATGTTGTAGACATATCATTTCTCTTTACAATAATTGAGTTAACAATATTTTATTAATTCTCTTATCTATGCCCACAACTAATATTATATTTTTACATACTAATATCAACTTATTTGTCACCTTAGTTGTTATGAATATTTTTTTTGTCTCTAGAAAAATCAATCAAACTTCAAAATGCATTCAATTAAAGTGAAAAAGATGAAATATAAGAGCATGTACATCCAGGGGTGTAAAACCCCCCAAAATGCTATTTTTTTACACCCCTCACACCAAAATCTTAGCTACATCTATGTGTATTCTTAAAATTTTTTAGAACTTTGCTACATTAATTTCTTAAATTTAGAAGTAATTGTAGGTCAGTCGTAAACTCAAAAACTCTTTTTTTATTCACCATCTGTCTTTTGACCCTCTCTTCTCTCTCTTGCTAGCAATTTTGGGTGCCGGTGGATTGGTGATTAGGTCAGTGGATGGCGGATTGCGTTGTGGGTTGCAATTTTAGTTGGTAGTAGTTGGTTTTTGTTGGTTCATTTTTGGTTCAATGTTGGTGGTGGCTATTGGAGGTTGGCTGTTCGTGCCTCTCTCTATGTTGGTTGTGAATTTGGATCAGTGTTGATGGTGGCAATGAGTTGGATCGACATTAGTTGATGATTGCAGGGTTGTGCGTCATCTAACGGGTTGTGATTTTGTGGGTCACTTGATGGGTTGTGGGTTTTGTGTGTGATGGTTGGGTCATTTTGGCAGTGGCAATAGCAAGGGCTGATTGTGGAGGTGGCTGGTTGAGTTTTTGTGGTTAGTTGTGTGGAGTTTGCTGGCTTAAAGGAGAGAGAGAGAGAGAGAGAGAGAAAATGAATAAATATATAAATGAACAGTATTGAGTATGATGTGAAAAATAAGATATGGGATATAAAGTAAGTTGTAAAATAATGTGCTGCAATCGATAAAATGTTTAGCCAAAAAAAGAAAAGAAAAAGAAAAAGAAATAGATAAAAATGAATATTGTTTTAGTTTAAAATGAATATGATTTTAGAACTCCGGATGCTAGCGAGCTAAAGACAAACTTTTTGGCTAACCTCCACTAGACCCACCGTTTTCTTTGGATTAATAACTAGTCAATTACATACTCCCCGCGAGGACTAGAAAGAACAATAGCCGGAAGTGCTATTTTAATTATTAATTAATTGAATACAATGTGACACAAGAATATGAAAATTACTTTTTCATCATCCATCATCCCATCTCTCCTACCAAACACTCGGATATATAAAGTGTCGAATAATTTTTCCCTCCATTTTTTTTTTTCTATCCTTCTCATCTTTTCTTTACCTTTTCATCTTCCTTCAATACCAAATAGAGTAAAAACCTATCAAATAGTAAGGAAAAAAAACCCTCGAGAAAAAAAAAAATGAAAATAAAATAAAGACCCTCACAAATAAAAACATTAGTTCATCACAAGTTTCTTCCATTAATAAGAGTTCACAAGTAAAAATTTATGTCAATAATCCCCAGTACAGAAAATTCATTTCAACCTCTCTAGCCAAGAGCAAGTCCTATTTATGAAAGGGAAACAAAGAGCAGGAGGAAACCACTAAAATGAGGGATTCACTCTTATAAGAAAGAAATCAAAGTTCGTGTTGCACTCCTTTATGCCTTGCTGTCTACACTCATTGGCTCAGCTTCCTTAGCTGCAGCTTTCTGCATATACAAGACAACACAAGTTTAAGCAACACAGCCAGCCTCAATATACTCATCACAGCAAGTATGGTAGTAAATGCAGAATTTACTTACATCTGATTCATGAGGCTCCAACTTATTTAGCTTGGCAAACATGTTGCCATAAAACTTGGCCTCTTTCTTATTGTATTCCTTGACCTTCTCCTTCAAGGTTTTGTACTCAAGCTTCACATCCCTATTTCAACATAACAATAGCAACAAATCAGAGGGGTGGATGGAAATTTGTGTATATTTAGTCTTATCCTAGTCTTTAATGTTCGTGTACAAGGACAAGACCTATTGCTGTTAGCAACTTTGGGCTATTCTAGAAATAGAGATGGCACAAACCTGTTGTCAGGGTCAATCTCAAGAGCTTTCTTTATGTCAAATTCGGCTAAATCCAAGTCTGCCAGCTGAATAAATGCCTGAGCCCTTCTGTAAAGAGCCTTAACATTTCTACTCTCAAGCTCTAACACCTGCACATTCACAAGCAATTAGTATAAATGTAATATAGACTAAAAGACAAGCCAAAACATTAAACCAAAGTATATAACCTTGGTGCACAATTTTTCAGCCTCCTTGTAATCTCCTAACTTCAACTTGCAAGCTGCATTGTTCAGATTGCATGCAACTTTCAATGCTTTAGACTGCTTTTTGTCCTCCTCTTCAAAGGCCGAGTCATAATCAATGTACTTCACAGCCTATGCAAATGGACTTAGTCAGGGCATATCACAACCAAAAACAGTGATTCAAGTAAAATTGCTTGTCATGTCACAAGCTCCTTATAATGTGTACCTTCTCATATTTCTTGGAAGCCTTTGCATATTTACCAGCCTTGAACAATAAATTTCCTTCTTCCTTCTTTTTACCAGCAGCTTCAATTTTTTCTGGAGTGTTCATATCCCATGATTCCTTCTCCTAAAAGAAAAACCATTATAATAAATTGAATTCAAAACCCACACATTTTTATAACTTAACCAAATGAAATTAAAATGTCTTTACAACTGAATCAAAGCCCATACTTATAACTAACCTTGTCAAAAGATACCATCTCAACCTCATAGGACACAGTGGAGTTGGGAGGAACCACAGCCAACTCCTGCTGGGATTCAGAGGACCCAAAAGCATACTCCGGGGCTATAGTCAACAAGGCTACCTCACCCTTCTTCATTGTCATCACAGCTTTATCAAGCCCATCAATAACTTGTTCTACCAACAAATCCAGTCCTCAAGTCAGTCAATACACAGTGCAAAAGTGAACAAAATCAGTAACCAAGAAAGGGTGGCTCCAGTTTTTACCATCATCTGTCTTGAATTCAAACAGCTCATCTCCATCTCCATGGCCTTTCTTTAAAAATACAGTACCATCTTGCAGTTTACCGATCAATTTCACTGCCAGATGCAAAATAATGGAACTCATCAGGAACCATACAATCTAGCATAGGTAAAAGAACACATTTACTTTTAAAAATTTTGAACACTAACACTTGACAACAGATCCATCGTTTGGACGCTCGTAGCCCTCTCCTTCCTTCAGGATCTTCTTTATAACCTTCTTGTCATCCGTGACTTCTGATACAGTCTTCCATGATACCAATTCAAGAGTTATCTGCAGTGTTGCATTTGGTGGGACTGCACCTTGATCACCAGAAGCTGGGCGACCCTTTTCCCCAAATCCATCTGCAACCAATAGTCAACAAAATAAGAAAAACACAATCAAATACATGGCTGCTATATAACCAGACTTCAAGAAGACAACTTACATTGTGGCTTCACTGTCAAAAGCACCTTTTCCCCCTTCTTCATTGTTTTAACAGCCTTGGACAGTGCAGGGCAGAAACAACCTGTTCATAAGTGGAAATTAAATTAAATATGCAAAACCAACATTGACCTCAAACGGTCTTAGTTCTGTAGAAGCACAAGTAACATACCCTCTTTAACGGTGAATTCAACTCCCTCAGATTTTGCAACAAGGGTTCCATCCTCAAGGCGAACTTCATACTTAACTGCAATGAAATAAAGATGGAATTACTTATCAAAAAAAGAAATAAAGATGGAATTACCAGTTATAACAATGTCACCTAAAAGAGTACAACAATTGAGAAAGAAAAAATTCAAAAAAGTTGGAAAAGTATACCGTACCAAACACTTCATCAAGGTCCTTTGGATTCTCCCATTTCTCTCCTTCAGTGAGAATCTTCTTAAATATTCCACCATCCTTACATATGTCCTTGACACTAGTCCAAGATAGCAACTCAACATCGAATTGCAAAGTGGCATTTGGAGGAATGGTTGGAGGAGAGCCAGACTCACCATAAGCTAGCTCAGGAGGAATGGTAAATAATGCATTTTCACCTTTCTTCATGGTTTTGATACCCAGATCCCATCCTTTGATTACTTGTCCTGCCATCACAACCAAAAAGAATGTCATGTAAGTTCAAATCTCTAATCTTCAACAAGGGCCACCAGTATGACATCATGTAAAAACAAAACAAGGACTAACTAGAGTGGCCAGTCTTCATAGAAAGCAATTAAATAAGCTGTAGAGTAAAATTACAAGCAATCCTAAAATAATTAAGGGCAGGTATTATAGAGAGAAAGACTATAATGGGAAACACAAAAGGATATACTTCCTCATATTTTTCTTCAAAGAATGGTAATCATTTAGCAACAAAAATAGAGCACCCCGGAGATCTTCCAAGTTTCCAGCACTGAGGTAGGATAACAAAGGCATAAGGTGTAACTACAACCCCAAAAGGCAAAGCAGTTTTTAAATCTCTTTCTTCATTTGAAAGAGGTCTGCAAATAATTAACTGTGTTTCCTATAACAGATCATGAAAGAGCTTGATGCAGACTCAACATTGACAAAGGTTTGATAATGTGAGAACATGATTGGAAGATGCCTCAAGCCAGACACATTTCCCCTTGAACATTATCAGCTCCAAAGGCAATAAAAAATGAATCCCCCCATATAATTGACCTCAATTATTTCTGGGTACTAAAACTTCCATCCAATTTGACTTGGTCTCACCATATTCTACAGACTTACCTCTTTTTCATTTTTGATTTTTACTTTTGGCATGTTCCATGGCCTAAGCTCAACCTTCCAATCAATGCATATTATTCCATCAGTGGCACACTGGTACTGAGCCACCACACATTTTACTGTACCTTTGCATCTGTAGCTTCTCCATCAGTATTCACCATTTATTTTTAAGGTTTTTTTTTTTTTTTTTTTTTTTTTTTTGGGGTGGAGGGGGGGGGGGGGGGGGAGGTTTGGATTGGGGGGTGGGGTGAGTTTAAAATTAGAAGACAGACACGTGCACACACCAAGCATAATAGACAGAAACTGTTCTATTGATGCACCACCTATCCACATACAACTAAGAAGCACGGACACTACAAAATTCTCAATGTGTCCCGTGTCAGATGAGACACCACTGCATACGTGTACTTAGTGTGTTCTCTAGGTTGGAAAAAATATGATTCTTTTACGTAAAATAATTTTTACATATATGTTTTTAATAGTTATTATTTTAAAAACTAAAATTAACTTGTTATATCCCCAAAGATGTTGTGTCCTAATTTTTCAAGAATTATCATGTGGTGTCTCATGTTGTCATATGACTCATATACATGTCTGCATCAATGATTCTCAGGGTGATTGTCCACTTTCAAAGTAAGCACAGGTATCAGAATCCAGCACAACCACTTGCTATTGTAATACTTAAAAACTAATGCCACACTCCTAGAATGCCTGGGCATCAACATCAAAATAAAAGGGGAAAAAGCACTTTCCCCCTTTTATGTTTAGGGTAGTTCACAATTTCCCCCTCTATGTTAGAGAAATGAGCAAATAACCCCATTACATTATTTTCTCAGTTAAATCCAATGGGAAGCTTTAAAAGAAATTATTAGTCATACTAATATACCACAAAGAAGAGAAAGTTGAGAATTGCATTGTTTTCTTGGATTGTATTTGTAATCATTGTGATTCTGTTGGATTTAACTGAGGTATTGGAGTGGGGGTATTTGCTCATTTTCCAAACATAAAGGGGGGAAATTGGTTGGCTTTCAAGATAAGGATGGGAATTGTGAACTACCCTTATACTATGGGGGAGGAAGTAGTTTTTCGCCAAAATAAAAACATTGGTTAACAACACAAAATACACAATAATGAAGCAGCTTGGAGAATCTGGAAAACTGAAGCAAGCTCTGTCCTTTTTGTCCCATACATTTGCTGTCAGCCCCATCTATCATAATTATCTTGCGTTCAATAGTACCCTGAATTTTCGGTCACTGGTTAGATTTGGTTGTCTCTTGTACTCACTTAAAAACCATTTCTCAATTGATTTTACCCTTATCTCTTTCCGTCATTGTTCCCTGGGGGTGTGTATATGTTTTTCCTTTTTATTTCCTTTTCAAATTCATGAAAGTGGAAAAGTAGAGTCTTCTTTTCCACTGACCCGATATTTTTTGGGAGCATAAAAAAACACAACAGATGGAATTTTACTAATAGCTAGCAGAAACAACTCAATGCTACTTTCATCTCATACAACAACAACCAAGCCTTAACCCTAAAATTTTGGTATCAACTCTGGATCCTCAATAGACTAGTTAGGATCAGCCACATGTATTCTTTTCGCCATTCTATTTGATTTGAAGTAATACTCTTAGGGACTTCCCAATTAAGGAGCGTTTTTACTAATTCTATTTAATGTTATTTTTAATCTTCCTCTACTCTTTTTGTTCCATTGATTTAAATCAATATTACTTTGTTCTCACACAGAGTCTTGAATTTGAAAAATCCTAACAGTTCTTTTTCTTTCTTTATTGGTAATTACACAGTTTTAAATCAACTACCTCACCCTCCACCTTGTTCTTAGAGGAGATAGCATTTGAGCTAGAACTAATTCATGAAACATCTCTTTTTCTTTTCTTTTTCTAACATCTTATTTACCCAAAACATGCTATTTTTTATACTTCATAGCAAGGAAAAAAACTTCAAACAGAATTCAGAAATCAACAGTTTCTTCTTATAGAGGTACTAACCATGTTTACTAGTACACACCAATTCAAGCTTCCAATTTGAATACAATGCCTCATACAATCAAAATAATCAGCACCCAATTTCCAGATATAAATAAATAGCATGGTTAAAAAGAATACATGTAATTTTGATATCATTTGAGCTAGAACATAATTCATGAAACATCCCAATATAAGTTTTTTTCCTTTTATAAACAACTTATTTACTCAAAAACATATTATTTATGGTACTTCATAGCAAGGAACAAATTTCAAACAAAAATATTATATGTTTCTTTTTATAGAGCTACCAATCAACTTGAACCCAAAACACAATGCTCATACAATCTCAAAAACCAAAACCCAATTTCCAAATTCAATAAAATGAAAAAAACACCCAAATCGCTTGCTCGCTTACCTTGTCCGAGAGTGAACTTGAAAGGCGTCCCTCTATCACGACTCGAATCGAACTGTGTCCCATCAAGCAAAGTCCCCGTATAATGAACTGAAATCAACAACAACAACAACAACAAAAACAAAAACCCATTAATTAAAAAAAAAAAAGAAGGCCCAATTCATTAAAAACCACAAAAAACAGAACACAATCATTAAAAAAAAAACAAAATAGCCCACCTTCGACCTCGTCGCCATTTTCAGGTGTGTCCCAGTTTTGACCTTCTTTCAAAAGCTTCTTCTTCAACCCTTGTTTACCGATCTCCTTCTCTTCACCGACTTTGAGAACGGGAGGAGTGTCTTCTGGGAGATCGAAATCGTCGACTTCGTTCATGTTCATCATCTCATCAGCCCCAGTCGGCATTTCGAAGTCCTCATCCATTTCGAAAAGACGAAAGAGATAAGAGACACAAAGATTCTAAGCTTACAGAGAGACAGAAACAGAGACAGAGACAGAGACAGAGAGAGACTGTGTGTGCGTGTATAGAGTGTGAATCTCAAAGAGGGTGTGTGGGGCTTTAATGGCGTGGAGAGAGAGACAGATACAAAGAGAAAGATGGGGGTTCTAGAGAGTTCGGAAAAAGGGTTTAAAGAGTGTGGAAACTAATCAAGGGTCCGGATGGTTCCAGAGACTACAATGAACGGTCTAAATGTCCTGTTTTGGTCTTCAAGATATATATAATTCATTACTATTATTTTAAATTTTTCTTCAAATACGTTCTCAAATTCACAACTAATTTCGTACACATTTTTTAAAGTCCCCCAAAAAAAAAGTAATAGATTTGTATAAAAATAACATCTAACTAATTATAATTTGTCACATAAGATATTTGTGAAAATATGTGAAATTGATTATGATCATATAATAACTTTAATTTTAAATTGATTTAAAGCTATTTAACTCCAACCCACTCTAGGACAATTGAAATGTCCATTAATTTGTAGTTTTAGTTATATGATTTTTTTTTTAAATTCATTTAAATAAAGAAAAAATTAATAGTCTTATAAATCAACATGTACCGCTCTGTTTGTTTCGATAATAATAATTTTTAGAAAATGAGTCATTTTTTTAAAAAGTATTTTCTAGAAAATTATGTCATTTTTCAATGTTTGATAGCAGTCTTAAATGAGTTGAAAAACAATCTCCAAACTTCTCTTATTTAGTTTTCTGTGAGATAGAGTTGTTTTTAAAAAAAAAATTAATGGAAAATAATTTCTAAAAATAAGCCATATTTTTTCTATTAACCTAAAATAGTTTTTTTTACTCATTTTTTTTTTATGTTATCAAACACTGAAAAATACGAAAAACTATCTTTATACAAGATTCTCCATCGAAATAAACGGAGTAATAATGACCAAAATAGATAAATCTAAATTGGTCTAGAGTTAAACTTTTAAAAATAAAATTTTATTTATAAGAAGCGCTAAAATTTTTTTCATTCTTTAAATATTTTAAGACTAAAATATTGATTTCCACCCTTAACTTTATAATGAGTTTGGTTTTCATCACTAATGAATTGGACAATATTGGGTTGAGAGATTGGGATTTCACTAAGCCCTAACTCAAAATTTTGGGAATATTTTTTGTTCAAAATGGAAGTATTAGCATGGGCAAGTTAGAACAAAAATGAAAAAAAAATGAAGTTGGTGCCTTGATTTGACTTTTTCTTTTCTTTTCTTTTATTAAAAAAGCATAAATTTAATACTAAAAAAAGAAAAAAGAAAAGAAAAAGAAAAAGAAATTACAAAGTAAATGTTGGGATAGACCCAAAGCATTACAATTTTTTTTTGCTAAAAAAACAAAATTAACAACCGTATATGTAGGAGAGAGACAACAATACAAATGAGAAAGAACAAGTATCTAGTGCTTTCCAAAAATCCACCACAAAGACATGAAAGTCACGAAAGGGGAGCTTTAGATCTAGAAGAGAAAGCCCATCCTTGCAGTTCAGAAGACAAGACTAGAGCTCTAGCCATGAGAATCGATCCAACTATTTTGGTGTGAATGGGCTTAGATCTGAACCAGTCCATGGTCGATATGGACCCAAGGTACATAAATGTAGATCTTGGCCCAAAGACCTTTTAAGGTGAAATGTTTAATCTATTCTAAGAGGATCCTATGGCCAAAATGGCCCAATACCACTTATTTTTGAAATTTTTAGGAAAAAAACACTGTTTCGGAAATAAATAGGGAACTACCACTTTTTTAAGAACTCGAGTTTCAGAAACTCGAGTTCCTCTTAATTTTGCCACCGTGGCACTGCTGAGCTGGAATATGGGCGATTAAAAAAATTATGTGGTACTCGAGCTTGGTAAACTCGAGTTCCATGCAACAAAATACTCGAGTATACTAGGCTCGAGTACGTTTTATAAATAAAATGAAAAAAAAAAAATTTACACAGTACTCGAGTTTACCAAACTCGAGTACTGTGTAAATTTTTTTTTTTTTTTTTTTTTTTTGTTGTTGTTTTGTTTTTTGTTTGGGGATAATCGAAAATAAATATAAAGATAAAAGTAAGTGGCTTTTTTTATGTTTTTATTTATTTAAACAGAAGCATTGTAAAATATAGAGATTTTAATTTCAAAATATGAATTTAATTTCTACATTAATTAAAATTGTTCATTGTTTTCTCATAAAAATTATTCACTATTTTCTGTATAAACTATTTATACGATTTTGCATAAAATTATTTTCTGTTTAGCATTATTTAAGAAATTGTTCACTCTCTTTTCAGCATAAATTATTTTCTATTTACTGTTTAAAAAATTGGTCACTGTTTTCTCATAAAACACCTAGTGAAATTGTGTTTTCTAAATTTAAACACCAAATCTGAATGCTTTTTCATGTTTGAATTTCACAATAATTTCACAAAATTATTTTTTTAATCGCCCAAATTCCAGCTCAGCAGCGCCACGGTGGCAAAATTGAGAGGAACTCGAGTTTCTGAAACTCGAGTTCTTGAAAAAGTGGTACTTTCCTACTTATTTCCGAAACAGTGTTTTTTTCCTAAAAATTTCAAAAATAAGTGGTATTGGGCCATTTTGGCCGGATCCTATTGTAGAATTGCAAGTTTCCAATTGTTGACAAGGAAGATGTGTTACGTTTATGGGTCTTTTGTGTACACCATAGTTTCATGGGCTCTTAAGAAACCATTTTGAGGCTTGGGGAATTATAGGTTCAGAATTAAAATTATAAAATAAATAAAACAAAATAAACAACAATGGTTTCAAGTGAATGGATGTTTTCAGGTGTGTGGGCTTTTGTTACCATTGCTTTTGTAAGAGGAGATGCAATTTTGTAGATTAAAAAATTAGTTTGAAACACCATTTACTCTATTTTCAGTTTTGAGACCAAAATAGTTGCCAAATAAAAAATATGATAAAATTGTGCTATGAAAACTGGTTTCTATTCAGTTTTCAGAAAAATTGTTTTCTGGGTTTGAAAACAAAAAACAAAAAACAATTGAACCAAACAAGTTCTTAACGTTTTGGCTTGCCTAAAGCTACGGTTTTCAGTGTCTACTATTCATGTGGTGCATGTGTTGTATTAATAGAATCAGTAAAATATTTCCTTAGTTGCAAAGTTTTAGTAGTGCAGAAATAAAGTTTAGAACTTAGGAGTTAGGAGTGACCATACTCTTTGAAAATGCCTTGATGTGTAGTTTTATACTAGCACTAGTATAAAATACAAATGCACTCAGTTAGGACCTATAATTAGAAACTCAAGTCTTATATAGAAAAAAAAAAACTTTGGGTTTTTGGTTCTTGTTGGTTTTGAGGCTTTGGGAATAGATTTTAGAAGTTTAAATATGACTTACTTATCTAAAAAAAAAAAAAAAGAGAGGGAGAATGTGCTTCAGCCTTCAAGGGCTAAATGACTTTATTAAAACTTGGGTTTTACGTAAATTTTGATGGAATAATGGGTTCTACTAAACCATGAAATTAATGCTTATATATTAGGTTGTTGGTTTGAAAGGGTTGATATTGGCTATTCCTTTTACGTTGTGTAATGCATAATACAAATTGTCATATAAGAAGTAGTTGGTACTCATAAATGCAGATGTTTAGGTGTTAGAAGCTTATTAAAGTCCTCTGTTGCAAGTGTTGCAGAGAGAATTCGGTTCTATATTTTGCAGTTAGTACTACACGAGCTCATGGTTAGAATTTTTTAATGTATTGGTTTTGTTGTTTAGGACCCAAAGGAAAGGCAACATCCTTACTACCTATATATATTTTAGTATCTCTTGATTTCATGAAATAATGTATGTAATGTGTGTAATGTGTGTTTTGGGAACCTCTTTTAGGTGGGTTAGGAATTTCTTGAGTTACAAGAGTTTTTAAGGTTGAGAGTTTATGATCGATTTTAAGGTTGGTAAGTCATGACATGATTTTAATTAAAAACTTATATTATATTTCATTAAATTGTTTTAATAAGAACAGTATGTACATAGTTATGTTTTATGAAATTAAATTAGTGGATATATGATGAAACATTTCAGCATTTTGAAATATGTTGAATTTTAGTAGAAAGATTAGTTTATGGATAATCTAATGGTATGTTCAGAATTCTTCTTCGGTAGGGTTAATGGTACTGGCTTTCCATGGAATGGTCCCATGAACTTCTCATAGAGGGATAATGGTACCTAGCTTTGCATGAAATTTATGAAACGAGCAATGTACTTGTCCCTTGTTGGTTGAGAGAAATGTGTACCTAGCTCTTGTTGATTGTGACGATATGTTAATTTATTTTTTTTAGAGAGTTTCA